>JACCIB010000001.1:6988750-8442500 GCA_018906965.1 Philotrypesis tridentata | reverse complement strand
AACTATACAAATCGTCCAAATGCGTATTAATTCTTCCTCTTCCACGTGTTATATATATATCCCCGTTACTGAAACGGTGATTATTCCCAGTCCTTGTACTACGATTTTCTTATTTAAAAAAAAGGGATCGATCTCCCTCGTATTTTGTTACTGTACGTCGCGTTCGTGTAAGAGTCATGCCAAGCGGGACAAGGAGAAACTATAAATGGGGAGCGAGCGAAGGGATTTAATAACGTATATATTAAACTAAAAGACGATCCGGGGCTATATAGTTTAACACTTTTAACAAAAAAAGTAATGAGGGTAAAATGAATCACAACACAGCGACGACGATCTGTAGCAACTCCTTCAGTGCTTTTTTGCGAGCCTCCAGTTTTTCGCGTTCATTTTTTGTATATATAACGTATAAAACACATACAAATGCAGTATAAATATTAATAAATAACAATTAATGCTCGACGTATAATCTCTCGAATATGGTTTGACCGAAACTGGTCCTAACTAATCTTATATAACGTATTTCTCTCTATCTTTTTTCTTTACTGAACTGAATACGCACAGCAAAAATGCAAACGAAATTTGCGTCGCTATGAAACGCAGTCAGTCATCCTCCTCAAGTTGTATGTGTACGCGAATATGCATAAATATAATATATATTTTTATTTTCCTCGAGCGTTCGGCGAAGCTGACAAAATAAAAGGAAATAAATAAAGGGGATAAGCGAAGAAACGAAGAAACTAACTGGAGGCTTTCGCACATTTGCGCGCACCCCTTATCGACATGGTCACGGATCTCGCTGACGGCGGCACCCGGGCTCTTTTTTCCGTAAATATAAGTATGGCAAATTGTTATTAAAAAAAAAAAGTGGAACACGCACGCATGTGCGACACTTGTGCATTCCCCTCGACACGGCGTTGATCGTCTCCTTGAACAGGATGTACGCGAATGATTCTGTGTGATAAATACCTAGCATCGAGAGTTCCTAGCGAGGGGAAGAGCAAAGAACCGGCGACGTAAAGGAAGACGAAAGAGTAATTGTAGATGTTGGATGCAAGTGTCGTCGGGCGAAGCTTCGCGATGGGTGGGTGCGCGCGTAGTTCTGTGATATGTACGATGTAGCGTTATTAAAAAGTTTAACGATGAAAATAATAAAACAGGTGAAGAAGAGAAAGAAATAAAAGTAGCCCGCTATTTCTATCGTGCGTCGCGTTCGTAATAATCGTAGGGTGAGAAAATTGCGTCTCGTCGGTTTCATCGAAAACAAAAACGTATAAAACAGAATAATAATTAAAGTTAATAAAAAGAGCAAAAAATATAAGCTGAACGAAAGATACAATTGAACGGAAAAACGAAACGATAGACACAAGAGAATTGAAGCAAAAGAAAGCTATTCAAAAATGATAAAACACATACACATAAGGCGTCATATCATGTGTTATACTTGTCTCTCGAAGATTGAAATATATATATATATCGTGTGCTATAATAATATGCTTTGACTGTGTATGCGATGCGGAGGGTATTTAAGGTGAAAAATGAAAATGTGTAACAAAATGTAAAAGGCCAATCGACTTCGCTCTACGAAATACACGATTATATAGATCCAAAAATTATGGATTCTGAGTAAACAAAGGAAACAAATAATAAATGCAGATTTAAGCTGAAAGAGAAATCTTTCGCGCCTATCTCGTTCCTCTCTCTTTGACCGAGGCATAATTTAGCGACAATTTATATATGTATCGTAGAAACAACCAAGATATTTTTCGCCGAGTGTGCGAGACGCAAGGATTATGTAAAAATAATAATTGTGATACAGCACACTGGGAACGATGAAATATCCAAGACGAGGCTATATAGTGGCGCGAGGTCCTCCGCTATATATTCACATAAAATCTTGTATCTCGTGTATATTTATATTAGTATCCGTGCGTCTAGGAGCTCAAGGATTGCGTGGTTTTAACGTAGTTCATGTTGTTTTCGTATTCTTTCTATCTTTTAAGGGTATGACACTCTTCTGTCTAAACTCTCGACTAGAATCGATCCTTATTATTGTTATTTATCCATTTGCCCATTTATTTTTTGTTTTCAATCTTCTCTATACATAACGATAAAGTATTCACAGGCTCGAGGGTATGCATCGAAATCGACTTTCACTTCGAAGTTACAAATAAAGAAGTATATTTTTAATTCATTTATTAGCAACCGTACAGTTGGAAGATTAACAAACCTATATGAGTTGTAGGAAATACATCAGAGTGGAGGTCGATTTTCATATTCCTCAGAGTTCTAAAGCATTGGACACCGGCAGGGTTTCGATAGATCCGAATTGTTCGGCATGGAAATGTGAATTACAAATTCACGTTTTCCGAAGAACATAGATTTAACTCGTCTAGCCTTTTCTGAACATTTACATACTTTAGTTTTATTGCAATAAACACTTTAATCTATTATAAAGAGGCATCTAAAAAATACAAAGTGTAAACATTTATAACTCAGTTTTCACTACGCCTACACACATTATATCTTACGTATAGACAAAAATATAGGCCAAACAGATAAATGTAGTGAAAAGCACTTTCCAAGAAAATTTTTGTCAATTTACAACAAAATGTGTCGCTAACTGATGAGAAAGATAGGCGTGCTTTCACTTATATATATTCAGACTAACCAAAAGTACCTCGATTTACGATGTAATCGCAACGTACTAAAAAATATACAAGTCGGAAGCGCGAAAAATATTCTTATCATTATAGTTTTGTACGTCAACGTAAAGTATATAATAAAAGAAGAAAGTGTGCAGCACATTTATACAAATGGATTTTTCGTTCCTGTATTGCATAAAAGAAATTCGACGCAACAAAACTAATGGTCTCTAGTCGCCTCTAGAGTAAATCGTATATAGAGAAGAAAAAAGGATATAGGACGACGGTTCCGGTGATACTGCGATAATTATATTAGAAAACGATTTAAACGAGAACACGAAACACTGGGCTGCTTTAACGAAGTATATAAAGTAGTTCAAGATAATAAATGAAACTTAGGCGAGACGACGGCCGAACAGATGGGAGAGGGCAGAATCGCGTCGCGTATATACAACTTTCTTATATTATTACAATTACTGTTTTTGTTTCTCTCTTATTTTTTCCTTTAAAGTTGTATTGAACAAAAAAAAACAAAACGACGTCGTTATTTATGGATAAAGCAACACGCTAATCGCTGTGATAATCGCGTACGTAAATAAACGTGTTCTATTATTATAAAGATAAATCGACAAGAAACGGCGCGAATCTAAGGGATATCAACATTCTCATTGGTATCTTATTAAGCGTGATAAAATAGTCTCTCTCTCGATTAGCCAACAAAGAGGCAATACCGCAACTTATGTAAAAAATATAAAACGAAAGCATTCTAAAGTCGTGCGCGCAGACATGTATTACAAAGATAAAACAGAATATTAAATATTGAAGAAATCAAGGAAGACTGAATCTCTCGCCAATTCGCGTAAAGGTATGAAGCGTCTTTTAACGCGAATAATACACACGTTCGCATAACCGTATGTACGTTAAAAATCAAACCGAAGATTTGTACGTTGTATTTATTGTAATCATATAAACGAAAATAAAACTAGTGTTGAGGGGATTATCGTGAAATCGAATTGGCTGAAGCCGTCCGCGAAAAGGAGTGCGTTGTAACGGGAGAGAGAGAGAGAGAGAGAGAGAGCGAAGGAAAAGTCTTTCCTATAGTCTCACTAATGCAGAGTTCGATAGCCGACAGTTTTGTGCGCGCTTGTTTGAACTTTCTTCGCTCCTTTTCCTTTCTGTCGAATGTTTTTTAGACGGACTCGGTGCTCCGTTAATGTACGTCGTTCGGTATAGCGCGAGAGATGTGTGGAGCAGTATATTTTTTTACGGAGCGGGTTCTCAACCGATATATTAATATGTATATTTCTTTTTTTTTCTTTTAATTAACAATTCGTCGTAGTTTTTCTTTATACGTGTAACGTTAAATTGTGATCAGAGAGTATCTAAAGGACACACGGTTGATGAATTAATCAAAAGCTGCGATCAGCGTAAAAATTTAAGTAAAGTCGAATCGACTAAAGTTTAGTCTTAAATTTTTTTTTCGAACTTAAATCAGTTAAACTGTTACATAGGCGTCGACGTGCATATAATAAATAATACAAAATTCCTTTAAACAAATTAATCGTCATGCATAACATCGAAGTTGGTACTGTTCAACTCCTACCTTTCTCGTACGGGTGACGAACATTGTGCAGACACACAAGTGATAAATATGAAAATATTTTTTGCTTCAACGTTTAAGTGATACACACATTTACACCCATACACTTTAGGCTTCGCACTGACTACGGAAATTTTGCAAATAGCAGATTCGATTCCGCGGAAGTATTGAAGAAATTTCATTTTTTTTACCACGTTTCATATTGATAATTTTTATTTGTCATTTTTCGTACCATTCTTACGAAACCGCTTTGTGTTTCACACAACAATTTAATTTAATTATTTCTTTCACTTTTGTTTGGGAACTTCTTGGTTACCATGACTAAATATTTGAAACGAAGCATAAAAAGTACCAAACAACAATAACGAAAATAATTTTATGGTCAATTATCAACGAAAGAATTTTCGTTATTTGTACTGATCTCGTGATAAACAAATCTCTTAGTTATAGTAACTAATTTTGTTAAATTTCTTAAGAAAAGAATAATTCAATCGGATTACTATGATAAACATATTTAATTATTTCAAAGTAATATCTCCTACAAAAATTTTGCTTTAGAATTGATAATTAATTAAAAATTTAATTATTAAAGTCGTGAAAATAAGAAACTTTCATTATTTTGTTATAAAAGTAAATTACTATAAGTGTAATGTGCGAAACGATTGTTTAGCTATTGTTTTGTAAGTATCGCATACTTTATGCCACGTCTCACGTTTAAAGAATTCAATAGTTCCATTGTAGTTAAGAAGATTTACATGTTATGTTTTCAATTTCCTGTAAATTAAATTTAAGTCCTCTTACAAGACAAACGCGTTTCGCTCTTAAACCGTTTTTTCATTGTTTTTCTGACAGTACAACTATGCTAAGGCTGATACTCAAATTCAGTTAAGTCAGCGAAATCTCATCGCAAATTGGATGAAAAACAAAGTATAAATGTTCTTTTTTTTATTTTTCGCATATTTTTTAAATGACTATATTATATATACCATGTGGAAATTGAACACAGCTATTTAATGCTAAATACGCTTTCCATTTTATTCCACTGTTCGTGAATTTAACATATAAAAACTTATTATCCCCGTCACCTTGTCTTTCAGTTTTTTTTTACTTTTAATGCATAAAGGATATTCGTCTGCCGGAATACCTGTAGGAACTTGTGTATTCTTCGCTATGGTCAAGTAGTGAAAATGTGTGTTTTATGAAAAAAATGAGCGTAGCGCAAAAATTGTCTTTGCTGCACGACGTCGCCCATTTTTATTTTCACATAAGGTGGAGGACGACACGCCAGATTCTAGTCAAAATTCATATTCTTCTAATGGATATCCACTTGAGCCTCGCAGCGACTTTAAAGCGTATGATTTTCCCATCGCCCTCGTATAATATTGTATAATAATGTACCTGTTCGCTGAATTTGAACGAGCCTCTATCTCATTTTCTTTTATTTTCAAATTTATTTAGTAATCCTTCTAAACTCTGGCATCATTTTCGCTACAATAACGCAATTCATTTGAATGCATCAACACCAATTTATTCAGCCTCTTATGAAAACGTTTAAATATGCTTGTAAACGTATGCAACAACGATGATAATTTTGTTTATTTCAATGATAAAAAATAATTCGTGAAATAAAGCAAAATGGGGTAGGGGTCGAGGTTAGGGCGTTTTTTCTAAAGAGAGAGGCCTTTGTTATAATTTTTCTTGAGCAGCTATTGCTTTGCTCAGTACAATCAAACTGTTGTTAAAAACGTGATATTACAAATATATGTAAACGAGAATTAATAAAGAAAGAGAGAGAAAGAGAGAGAGAGAGAGAGAGAGAGAGAAAAGAGGTATTATATCGTGTAAATCGAGCAGACTTGACGGGCCCATAATATATGTTTTTATATTTGATACTAGTTTAATAAATAGAGAAAAAGGCGAGCAAAAACGTAAAATAACGGAAAGTGATGAAGAAAGTGCTAAGAAAGCGTAGTATGAATTTAACAGGACGATTTATTATTGCTCTCCTATATAGATGTGATTTACTTTTTACACCATAGAAAGCGAAAAAGTAGGGGAAAAAAAATTACGAAAAGTTATCGAATACAAATAAATCGTAAAGAGTATTTATTTTTTGACCATGACGTTCGTAAGAATGAAGCACGAAGAAAAATTTAACTTTGAAAAAAGGTAAGCAGAGCAAGGACCTTAGGCTCGTCATGCAAAACTGTATTTCTTCGAACATGTTTCACATAAATTTATAGGGGAGAGTAATAAAAATGTGAGGGCAATAAAAGTAAAAATAACATTAATACGTTAAAACAAAAAACACTACTACGAAAAAAATTTTACACGCCCGAAAAATTTAAGTAGTTGCTCGTTGACGCGATTAATTGACATCACTTTCTTTTTGTTTTTCGTAAGTCGTACAAGAAAGAATTTTCAAATATAACAAAAGAATAGGAAAGAATGAAAAGAGCTTAAGTTATTAGGGGATTATTGATGAAAGCGAGCGGAGGCAAACTCATTTATTATACATTGTAATTTCTAATTAAATAATGGTTAAAAGAAAATTTAACATTAAAAGACCGCAGGAAAGAAAAAAACGGTTCGGCAACAAGTAATGAGAACTTAAAATACTGTTCGACATTCAGATTCTCTTCTTCTGTAGGTTTCACTAAAGTGCATTTCTTGTATGTTATACAGTATTATGAATAGAAAATAAAATAAATACATTGCAATTTAAATAAATTGTGTATCTATTATTCAATCTTAATATCCTCCTAGTCACCTTCCCTCTTATACTATTTTCCTATTATTTAAGTAATATTTTTATTTTGAAAAGTGGTACAATAATAAATCTAGATTTTATTATTAATTTTTCATGTGTAAAATAAAACAAATGTGCAATTTTGATAAATTCTATTCATATTGTTCATACTTATTATTATTATCCTAATCATTATTTTTATGAAAATTTATTAATTCGAAGCTGCTTTGTCACGTAAATTTTGACATTTGGCGCAACGTAAAGTATACATCAATTTTCAAGTGCGCAAAGGAGAATTTTTTAAATTCAAAAGCAATCGACGTAGAACAACAATGTCAAGGTTTATTTCTCTTGGAACAAGAAGGATACTTTTTAAAAATCTGTCGTACTTCAAAAAGCAAAATTACTTGGAAAGTCCAACAAGACACTTATCGATCTAAAAGTCCAAGCTTGACGAGGCTCTTTCATTAATTATTCAGTCCCGAGAAAATTCGCCATTGCGGGCGCGTTCATTCGCAGCTCCGGGCTTCTCGCGCGAGTCCGGGTCACGACACGAGAGCTATTGCAGCGCCACCAATGAAAAGAAGTCCAGGCACCTTCACCAGCCTTCTCCTTCCCCCTTCGCTATACTGTGGCTCTGAGCTGCGATGGCGATCGATTCTTGTCCGGAAGTGACGTTACGACGCAGTTGGTCAACCGAGCACCCAAGAAAACCGTAATGGAAAAGTCCATGCGTAGAGTTTATGTACAGAAATCAAGGATGTCGAATATATGGGATTATGGAAATGATGGAAAGGTGCCCGAAATGCTAATAGATTTGATATAATCACGCCATCGAGCCTGTCAGCCAGGATAGTCGAGGGCGGATTTTGCTGTACGCGTCGCAGTTCCGGATGATTTCTCTCGAGCTGTTCTGGGAACGAAGGCGGAGGAGATGGAAAATCATTAAAGTGGCGCAGGAGCACTGTGCAGCTTCCCCGACATTGCCCTTTTTACGCTAATCTACGTACGGGTTGATTTATGCGGAATCCGACTCTATTTAACAGACGAAACGGAATAACGCAACAATGCGTAACAAGTAAAAAGAATTATCTACAGCTAAAACTCCGCGTTACAGTCGCGAAATTTTCCGGAAAGTATACAAGGTATAGTTTGACACAGTTGGCTAGCGTAAAAAGGTCTTCTTGTCGTCAAGTGCTCGGCGAATCACGTGACCTTGCGAGAGAAGCTGCCATTGGTCGACTATCACTCTACTGACTCCGTTGGTGTTCCTCTCTCCCCAACTAGCTCGGTGCTACGGGAGCCGTCTCTTCCTGTTCTTTCCGTCCCCAGTCACGGCACGGGTGAGTTGTGCTTTCACGTAGCTCCTCGAAAATTTGTTCGATTTTCGCTTTTGAAAATTCTTTAGGCAATCTGACACTTGCTCAGCTGCGTTCTTCGATTTATTTGCAACGTTAACAGGCACTTGTTTTCTAACCTGTATCTTGTTTTGCCAATTTTTCAGAGATCTTTGCCGCTGACGCTTTTCAAGCCATCTTACAAATACACTACTTTTTGTAACATCTTTGAAGGGGACAGAAAGCAGCAAGCATTTCTTCGATCATGTAAGTAAATCTTTGACGGTATATTATTTTTCGAGCGTTTCACGGCTTTTTTTTTATTCTTCCGTATTCCGAAGTGAACTCGTTCGATATCGTATCTGCTGAACTAACGGG
Organism: Philotrypesis tridentata; assembly: GCA_018906965.1. Lineage (NCBI taxonomy): Eukaryota > Metazoa > Arthropoda > Insecta > Hymenoptera > Pteromalidae > Philotrypesis > Philotrypesis tridentata. The sequence continues at coordinate 8,433,794 of JACCIB010000001.1, read as the reverse complement.
AAACTGCATTGCGCACGGCCGCCATTAGCATGCCTCGGGTATATTTTTCCATCGCTCTGAGTTGCAAAATGGTGCGTTTCAAGCTCGGCGCCACGGGTTATTTTTGTTTCTGCGAATTTTCAAGATTTTTCGGCGATGTTGCCATCGTGAAAGAGCGCTGGGAAGAGGCGATTTTTGAGTGGATTCACAAGCGACTTGCGCGAACGGGAAACCTCCTATTTTGGCATGACTCCATTTTGTTCATCGATGGGGCATGAATGCTTGTGGGAGGAAGAGAATTCGGTGAACCTTTGCCTTCGGTGTCCACACGTTTAATGTCTGGATCCTTTATTCTCAATGTTCACGACATTATTTCTTCTTTTCTTTTACAAAAGATTACTTTGAATTTTTCATTGTATATTTTCAAAATGATGCAAGAGTATAGCATACCTAATATATTTGTATGTTATGCAGAGTTTTGTTTAACAGAAGTCTGATCAGTTGTTTGAAAAAATGATTCTTTTTAAACATTTTTTTTATTTCTTTATTTTTTAAGTAAACGATGATTTTTAAACATTTATAAAAATTAAATCTACTTTTTTTTTATACAAATAAGAAATAAATTTTGAAAATTTACGAATGCAAAAAATTCAGAGAAATTGTTGTTAATAGACTATTACCGAATGAAGTTTCAAAATTTTAATTAACTAATAAATTGTTTTTCTTGCGCAGGACTTACGCAAATTCTTCCGCCGGTGGTTATCGTAATGGCGGTGGCGGTGGTCAAAACCGTGGATCCGCTGGAGGTCAGCGAAGCTATGGAGGTGGTGGTAGTGGAGGCTCGCGTTTCGGTGGTGGCGGTATGGGTGCAGGCCGTGGTGTAGGCGGAGGTATGCGCATGGGACAGCGTCCTCAGAACAGCAACAATGCCGGTGGAAGCCTTAGGAAGCCCAACTGGGATAACGAGACTCTTCGTCCATTCAAGAAGGATTTCTATACTCCACACCCTAACGTGTCCAATCGTCATCCTCGTGAGGTCACCGACTTCCGCGACATGCACAAGATCACCCTCAAGGGTGAGAAAGTGCCCAACCCCATCCAGTACTTCGAGGAAGGCAACTTCCCTGACTACGTGATGCAAGGCATCAAGAAGCAGGGCTACTCGGAGCCAACTCCCATTCAAGCTCAGGGCTGGCCCATTGCTATGTCTGGCAAGAATATGGTTGGAATTGCCCAGACTGGATCTGGAAAAACTTTGGCTTACATTCTACCAGCCATCGTCCACATTAACAGCCAGCAGCCACTGAACCGTGGTGATGGACCCATTGCCCTTATTCTTGCTCCCACTAGAGAATTGGCTCAACAGATCCAGACTGTAGCTTCAGATTTTGGATCATTGTCCTATGTTAGAAACACCTGTATTTTTGGAGGGGCACCAAAAGGTGGACAGGCTCGTGATCTTGAGCGAGGCGTTGAAATTGTCATTGCTACACCTGGACGATTGATTGATTTTCTTGAGCGAGGTACCACCAACCTACGTAGATGTACGTATTTAGTACTGGATGAAGCTGACAGAATGTTGGACATGGGTTTTGAACCTCAAATTAGGAAGATTATTGAACAGATTAGACCAGACAGACAGGTTCTCATGTGGTCTGCAACATGGCCCAAGGAAGTCAGAATGCTAGCTGAAGAATATCTTGTTGATTACACACAGCTTAACATTGGATCACTGCAATTAGCTGCTAACCACAACATCCTTCAGATCATCGATGTTTGCCAAGAACATGAAAAAGAAACAAAGTAAGTTAAGGTAGCATTAATTATTTTTGTTATTACTTTACTTCAAATGATGATCCAAATATTATGATAGGTTGTGATTATAAAAGTAGTTTAACCTCTAAGAAGAACTGATTTAATGAAAATTTTAATTTTATGAAATCAAAGAAATTAAGCGAAATTAATAATTCATTTCGGTACTTGCAGATTGGGAACACTGCTTCAAGAAATTGGAAATGTCAATGATGACGGCGGCAAAACCATCATTTTTGTTGAAACGAAGAAGAAGGTTGAGAATATTACAAGAAATATTCGACGATACGGCTGGCCTGCAGTATGTATGCATGGTGACAAATCACAACAAGAGCGTGATTATGTTCTCAGAGGTTTGTAAATTTTAAATTCGAATTTCAATACATGGCGTCTGTGTAGTTTATTGGTTTATTAATTTATTTTTCCTTTTTCTTTTCAATAGAATTCAGAAATAAGAAGGGATCTATATTAGTAGCAACTGATGTTGCTGCCCGAGGACTTGGTACGTAAGGTTTCATTGAGTTCGTTTTTTGGTGTTTAAAAATCACGTGAAGGGTGGGAAAGTTAGAACAGGATTTCGGGTGGGTGGCGATGTAGCACAGACTGGTTATATGAAGTGACTGATGTCCCACAATAAGAAGTGTTCTTGTTACCCATTGATGGTTGGTCTTAGCTGGTAGGTTTTCGTCGTTAGGTGTGCCAAACAAAATAATTTTTTAAATTATTTATTAACGACAGAAACTTATCATGAGTCCAGTATTTAAATTTAATATTTAACTTGCAGAGTTCGTATTTGTTGTCGTATTTTTCTCAAACTTAGCACAAGAAGATCGCGTATTATGTAAATCTTTTTTTCTTTTATTTTCTGTATTAATCTATACATGTGACAAAATTTATTGGTCTTAAATGATTTTTTAAATATAAATTTTTATGTATTTTATCGAAGTTCATTGCATTTTTGCATAGCAAATTTCGATAATCGCGTTAAAAGGATAACATGTAGCAAAGGTCCACGTCGTTAGCTTGTGCAGACAAGATTGAGAATAGATTTTAAATACGGAAGGAGTATGATGAAGTCTTCATACACAATACATTTAAGAGTGGGCATCTTATAATTTATGTTAATCAGTCTGGTTGTCCTTTGTTTCAGAGGCACATGATGCACAGATTATGATGAGTGTGCGATGAGCAAGCAATTGATGAACATCATGAATTATACCATGGCTCACTCACTGTCTGTGCTCTTGAAAGGGCTATATATAAAGCGATATATAGACAAAGTACACGCAAGCACTTTTTCTGAGGTGTTAATTGTGTACTAAATGTGCCTCTGTGTACAGCCTGCGTACCACGTGTTTACAAATAACAAAAGTAAATCAATAAAAAAAAAAGTAAGAGGTGGTGCTCAGGTTATATCGCCTTGGAACGTTGGCTTCTGGTTTTGCATAACTCCTACACACTCCATAGCCAATGCTCTCAACCTGTGCGAGACAACAATCATTTGATTTAGCTATTATCGCTACTCAATGGGAATGTATAGGAACAGGACGTTACAAAATATGAACTTGCATTCAAGACCGTTCACGATAAAATGCATAGTTCAACATTCATGGTTTGTATTTTTATTTCAATGATGCAGCTATTTGTACTAATAGAGACTTCATTTACTAGCATCATTTTTTTTAAACTAATTGAAATTTATTTTATTTTGAATTTTAATTAATTAATTTATTTATTTTATTATTTTTTTTTACAAAAATTTATTTTATATATTATAAGGGCTGCATAAGAAAAAATACATCAGTGTATGATCATGAATGAAAAGTATAATAAGAATGTGCTATAGATTTCACAGTTATATTTTATGAAAATAGTTTGTATGAACGTACCTTTTTTTTTAGACGTCGATGATGTTAAGTACGTCATAAACTTTGATTATCCATCGTCATCTGAAGACTACATTCATCGAATAGGCAGAACTGGACGTAGTCAAAGTTCTGGTACTAGCTACGCCTTTTTCACACCTCAAAATGGGCGACAGGCTAAAGATCTCATAAATGTTTTGAGAGAAGCCAATCAAATCATTAACCCCAAATTGTCTGAGTTGGCATCTAAGGGAGGAAACAACTTTGGAGGACGAAGTTAGTATAGCTGCAATTTTTATTTTTATCAGTAGCCAATTTATTTGAGAAACTTATTTGTGTTATTTTTACAGACCGATGGGGTTACTCTGGTGGACGAGGACGGGAAAACAATTTCTCTGGCACACACAAACGATTTGATAACAACAGGAGTAATGGATACAATAATTATAGTTGATTTTCTAATTTAGACGTTGAACACAATACTGAGCAAAGGCCGAATGCTTGGGGACTTAGATTTAACTATTCGTCTTGAACTGTGATTAGAAAAAAAAACTGTCCTTAAGAGTGGTTCGTGCGTTTGAGTATGCCAGTTGTTGTGCTTACTCTTAATATCGACATTTTTTAATTTATGATTCTTAGATTTTCTTAAATATTTAGTATGTAATTGGTTCTCAAAAGCCTTAATGCTTTATTGCGTGGGATAAACAATAAAGCTGAAGCCAATTGAAATCTTTTTTCAATAATTAAACGATGCTCGGCAAAGTGGAGAAAGTGTTCCACATTGCCGTCCTGTTTATTAGTAGAACTTCAATAATGAAAACTTACTAGCATTTTTTGCATTGGATCTTAAATAACATATCGTTTTTTAAAAAATTCTTTAATCTTTGCAATAAAACTTGCAATTGCGTTGTATTCGATGGTGTTATTTCGTTTATAATACTAAACCTTAAAGTACAAACCTTTTGACGAGCACCGTTTTGTTGTCGAAGGCAAATTGAGGCGTATGGACCATTAATACATTACAGTATTCATTCCAATATCTCTTAACACAGTGTTAATTATCTGTCCTCACCATTTTTATTCAGACATAATATAAGAAACGTAAATTAACATTTGATAATTGTTCCAAAGGAAATATGACAGAATCATGTCCGAATCTACGTTTTATAGTAACTGTGTCTTTTCGTTTTCTGCTGTGTGCATAATCCAGAACAAAAAAAAAATGTACTGCACATCTTATAATGTTACTCGAAAATGTACGAGGTAACAAATTGAAATAAAACCAAAATTATCACAAGTTTGTTATTTTAATATATTTACCTTATCCCCTTATAATTTAAGTTTAAATTAATTTTGTTTTTATATTTAAAAAATGTATTCCGATTTAATTAAGAATTTGCTAAAATGTCTATTAAATATACAATACAGTTTAGTATTATTACCGTCGGTAAAACGGCATTTCAGTCGGTATACATGTGGACGTGCATTAATTATTTGTATATGTGCATAAAATGAATTTAATAGTTTTCTTTGTATTTATATATATTTCTATGTATGTATAGTTTTTAAATTGTATTTATAATCAGATCTTTGTTAAATTCGAAATTTAGGTAGTTTTGTTTTGTTACGAAATGCGCAGTGCAGTAGCTTTTGACTCACATCAGTCAGTTTCGGGGTTGCAGTTGCCCGATGATCATACGTCCAATCAGCTGATCAGCACAAGTCGCTTGTAGTACCGACAAAATTTTTCAACCTTAGCATAAAGAGCTCTCTTTTCTGTGAATTTTATTATTAGATTTGTGCAAAAGTTACCGTACAAAATGTCGAACTTACCAGAAGAACCCACTGGACTTGATTGGGTTAAGCTGCGGAATGACATGGATGCAATCAGTCCGACTGAAGCACCTTTGCAACGAATAATTCGGAGATGTAAAGAGAATCCACTAGTTCCTGGAGGTGATTTGAACAGTTCCAAATACTGGCCTTTCGGCTTCAATTCTAAATTGTCTGAATATTACGATCATTATAAACGGTTTATCAATAAATTATATTTATATGCAAGTGAAATCTTTCTTGGAAAAGATTATCATGTTTGTTAAATACGAGAGATAATTAATAATCAGGGAAAGTTGGTACTCCACAGCTTTTTGCTATGTGTTTGAAGCTATTTAAATTTAATTTTGGATTCACTTTTGTCATTTATACCATTCGAGCACCGGGAAACATATTGTATAGGTTATTGTTAGAAAAATCATCATCTTGAGTGCATAAATATTATTTTTATAAACGTAAAGTTTAATAAATAAAAGAAATCTTGTAATGCTTACAAGATTTCTTTTATTGATGAGAACTTATAATAGTATTGCACCATGTTTCAAAAATGTATAAATAAATCAATGGATCAAGGATAAGTAGTAAGTACCTGCAGTGCACTTGCACACCACTAATATATAAGTAGTATAATAATCGATGACAGCGCTTGCTTTGACGGATTTTCGCAACCATTTATACAATATAACTTTTCCAAGAGATGATTTTTATTAAATTAGTTTGTGAACTCTGTCGATCTCTCTTTACCTCGGAGAGATCGACAGAGTTCACAAACTAATTACTAAAACACCGAGGGATAAAGCCATCTGAATACAGTGTATTACACTTATTCACACATAGATTTTTATTAAAATTCAATCTGTTTTAAAAACTTCAATTTCGTCACATTTTTTTAGGAGCCGTAGTAACAGTTGGTGCACTGTCGTACGGGTTGTACACTTTCGTTAAGGACAGGCAGAAAATGCAACAAAAAATGATGAGACTTCGAGTTGGTGCTCAACTTTTCACAATCCTTACGGCCGTCGCTGGTATAATTTATAGCTTGCCCCCGGAGAAAAGGAATCTTCACGACTTTATACAAAGTGGAGAAAAAAATAATAATCAGTCAAAGTAATCTATTGTACATTATTCACTTCTGAAAAATATTCGTGTCAAAGCGCTTAAGTTTTCAGAAAATTTAGGAATCATCGAGCGATTTCGTTCGAAAAAAAAATCGTACAACTAAACAAAAAATCTGGATTTAGTTGCATATAATGGATGTAAATCATGTCCATATGGTTGTAAAATAATGTAATATTATAGAAGTAGTAGATATTACAAAATATATTGCTGTCCTTACCTATGATTTAGATTGATCATTTGACACTAAATTGATATCATAGTTTGAAAGTTACGTTGTTTTTAATATTATGTAGCGTATAATAAGAAAATGTTAAGTAAATAAAAAATGTAATACAATATTTTTCCTAACTGTCTTGACATGTCATTTTGAAAAACTAATACAAAGTTTTTCGTATGAGAAGTTTACTAATTGTGTTGTATAGTAAGTGGCGATATTCTACGCGTATATTTGCAATTATTTCGTAATAAAGTAAATAATTAAGGAACATATGCGCTAAAAGTCCATCTGTTGGCACTAGAAATTGTAACGACTTTGTTAATAATTAATTCAATTTTATACTATTCATATCATTTCTGGAAGTAATTTCGTACAAGAAACACATGACGTATATTTTATACATAGATCTATAGAAAAATACATCCATTTCTATAATAATACGTTTTTATTGTAATACAAATAAAATAAACTTAAGTATTAAAGCCCCATCTGCTAGCATTAGCAATTATAATGACTTTGTTCACCTAGTAATTAGGGTACCTCTCTACAAATCTATACGTCATATCCAATATATACCTTATAGTAAACGAGAAAAATCGAACCTATCTTTGCGCAGATGGTTTGTCTAAACAGAATAACGATAGGCCTTGAAAAAATTACTGCGTATAGATTTTATAATGCAAATTGCGATAAAGCGAGCTTACTCTCGTACGTGCTTTTGGTTATGAGTCAAAAATCGTGGAAAATAAGTAGCTTGTGAAGCTGTCCTTTTCAATACATATATGTTGATAAACAATTGCCAAGTTTTATTTATAACCCCAAAAAACCGCCGGTGTAGCGAGCTAATCCATTTTAGCTTTTGTATATCTTATAAAGCATGTACGGGAGTAATCTCGCTTTATCGCAATCTGCATTATAAAATCTATACGCAGTAATTTTTTTAAGGCCTGTGGTTATTCCGTTTAGATAAACCATTTGCGCAAATGTCGGTCCGATTTTTCTCGTTTACTTATATCTCGGATATGACCGATTTGTAGGGAGAGACCTTAATTCCTTTTTATATTATTTGTATAATTTCTGGAATTAAAGTAGAACAAAGAAGAAACACATGACGTATATTTCATAGATCATAGATATATTAAAAAACACATTCGCTAAAAGTTAATTTTTATCACAGTATATAGATAAAAAATTTAAGTAATAATGCCCATCTGATAGCATTAGAAATTATGACTTTATTTGCTTGATAACTAATTTACTTTTATATAATTTTCGAAAGTAAAGTAAAACAAAGAAATACATGTTACGTATATTTCATAGGTCTATTAAAAAACGATTGATTTTGTACACATTGTTAATCATGTGTGAATTCTGTTGGCTGTATTTGATTGATATTGAGTCAACCGTGTTATCGTGTACTGATAATATTCTCGGCGATATCTAAACTCATATTATTTTCCGATCGGTTATACCGATCACTAGCCAATATAATTAAAGCAACCGTAAGAAAATATCGTCAGACAAAGTTTACTTTCATAGAGACGTTTCATCAGACAAGCTTGTGAGTATATACGATTTGTAACATTTTACTTATAAAGCGCGAGGCTATTTTTCATATTTTTAATTCAGATTGATTTAAACAATAATTTTTCCACCTGCAACTTCTATAGGTCTTTCTAAAAACTTTGTAATATTACTTGATTATATTTTGTAATATGAAATCTTATTTATTAACATAAAAACTGAAACTAGTTTTTATGTTAATAAATAAAAACTGAAACCAGTTTTTATGATATGTACGAGCTGTATTTTTTTTAAGATTCATTGTAGATATTGGCTAATATCGAACAGTGTAAATATTTATATAAATCTGAACGTCTGGATTGAATCATACAAAAACCTAATCTTAAGCCAAGAGTAAAAATTTGAACATTTAATGATCATACCTTAGATAAATTATGACTAATTAATATACCACCTCGATTCGTCATTTTAAATAATTTCAAAATTAAAAATAATTATTAATTTAACGTTATTTCAGACAAAATGAATAAGCACTTGGTATTTTTCTTCTTAATTGTATTGATTGCTACGGTTTTTGGATGCTCTTGTCCAAGAAACTATCAACCAGTCTGTGATAATTTAGGAAAACAACACAACAACCTGTGTTTGTTCAAGTGTAAAGCTGCAATAGCTCGGCGTGCTGGAAAAGGTTTGTAAAAGTTGTAGAAGTATCTTGTATATAAAATTAGTTTTTAACACTATGAATAATTTTTTTTGTTTTAGTGCTTTCTATTGCTAAATATGGAGAATGTTGAACTAATGTAAATACATTTTTTGATTATTTCGATTTATAAATTATTAAAATTAATTTTCTATGAATAAATTATAAAGTCTTTATTTTTAGAGACTTTTATAAATGTATTTTGTGAAAAAATGTAATAAGTTATAAAATAAATATTAACCTTATTTTTGATGTTAAAAAAATGTTTAGTATTCAAATTATTTCAATATATATATTTATAATTAAATTGAGTAAGTAATACAAATATGTTTGAAAAAGCTATTGCAAACAGTTTACTTCTTTGAACTTTTGTCTTTATCCTTATCTTTTTCCTTTTCTTTATCTTTATTTTGTTGTAATGAACCTACAGCTTGACGAACAGCTTCTGACTGAGGATCAACGCCAGGTAGATTTTCTAGTACAGACTGTAAAAATTCAGTATCTGACATCACAGTTGCATAATCTTCTTCAACTTCCATTGGTTCCTCTTTTTGTGTTCCCTCGAGTTCCTCTGTAATTTTAATCAAATAAATTTTATTTAACAATTATATAAAAACATTTTCAAAGTACTAAAATCAAATATATTTTAAGACGCACGTTGATCTTGCATTGACATTTGCATTGCAAAAGCAATTTGTTCTTCTTCTGTCATATGAGCAAAGTCAGGAACACTTCCAGAACTTGGAGCAGTGCTCTCAGTAGCTGCTGAAGATTCTTCGCTTCCTTCCAGTGACATAGCAAGAGCCCTTTTCAGCATAGCTTCTTCATTTGATACCTCTTTGGGTTCTTCCTTTATTGGTGCTGGTACATCAGGTTGAGTTCGTCTTGCTTCATCTTCTTGGCGCTGCCTTTGTTCTTCCATGGACACACGTAAAGCCTATTTAATAAAATATTAATATTTAGTATCTGACTTTCATATTTGTATTTAGATGATAAAAATCATTAAAATAATTTTATACCAGAGCCAGTTCAGGATCTTCGTTTGGATCTACTCCAAATTCAAATGCAGCCCCACCCATACCAGCACCACCCATTCCATCCTCTCCTTGAATGATAGGAGATGAAATTAAGGCATCAGATAGATGAGGTCCTGGAGGGATTGTGACAAGATGACTGCCAGTTCCATCTTTTCCATTTAGAGCATTAATAAATGCTGTTAAGACTTCATTATTCACGCTTTCTTCACCAAAGCTTATTATGTCAACATTCACCTTTTCTTTCTTCAAACGTTTTGCTAACTTAACAGCTTCCTTTTCATCTATCTGGATTGGACTACCAACAAAAGCTACGATTCTCATTTTATGATTTTTTCCCTGACGATGCTTTAAAGCTAACTGAAATTTATATTAATATAGTTATTTTTAACACATTAATTAAGAACTGTTAATTATTGATATATTTAAGAAATAGTAGCTAACATGTGCAATTCTAATTCCTGTAATAAGAGATAGATTCCCGTTTGGTTGAACTTGATGAAGTTTAGATAGAATACGTCCAACATCACTTGTTAAAGTAGCCAGAACTTCAACGCTAAAATAAGAAACAATAAAATAAAGTAAAAAGAAGTTCTTGTGATCTGTGAGGTCACAAATATCTTACTTTGCAAGAGTTATCAGTCCTACATTGTTCTCTGGATTTGAGCGAGTCTTTGAGTGACAAACTAAATTTACAGCATCTTGCTGTGCCTGTAAACGTGTAGGAAGAAAGTCTCCATTTCTCATGTAGTCGCTGTTGTCGACACTGAAACAGAATTATGCAAAATTAACGTTAATTTAATGGCAACACTTACAAACTTTTTATTGGCATGACTATAATAGAGGTTATGTACTAAAAAAGTAATTATTTAAAGAGTTGGTACAATTAAGTAAAAATTAATGAATATTTTTTATTTGTCAGATAAACATGATTACAGTTACGCATAGTTAAGATTTCAGTTTTTCCAAAATTGGCCAAGAGTAACTTGTTCCAACTTTGCAATGTCACTCTCAAAACAACATAACATGTAATGTGTTTTTTGGGGTCTCAAAACAATACAATATTCAATAACGTAAAGTTCATGCTATGCAGAAATTTGCTCAGCTCAATTTCACACAGAAAAGTCAAATATTATTCTCAAAACATTTAAATAAATAGAAAAATTACTTACCATATCATAGTACTCTCGAGCACCATTTTGGACAACTAACCAATTTCACAAGGAGGCTTCAATTCCTCGTTTCTTTGTCGATCAGTTCGCGGTCTCGGTCCGCAGTCCACTAAAAGCCGGTCAGCCCCTTATGGCCTTATAGCCCCCCCCCCCCACTACCACGTTTTGTATATACCCTGTATATCTATATATGTGTATCAGTGTATACAAATTACAATAACGTACCACGTGATTTGACACCATGATTACCATGAATTAAAAAGACTATACAGATAGGTATTTTCCGCTGTGATAATTTATCGGTATTGCCGATTGCGAAGGGCGGACAGATTATAAACATTATTTTCTTATATACATAATGCATGTACATAAATATTTGTTACATCGAGTTATATAGATACTTAGCAGGAAAGTGCAATAAATGGCGGTTCGACAACGAGATTCGAGCTGAACGCTGAAAGTTTATTGGTGTGGTGCCTCGAGCTTCCGCTTGGAGGTGCCTGGTGGAGGGGAAATTAAACCGCCATAGGTTTGGTTAATCGCAGAATTTTCGCAGACCGTCTATTTCGCGTCAGTCTTGAGGTTACGGCGCGTCTGCTGCTGTATTGTTAGTCGTGATAACTTAACAGTGCCCTGTGCACATTCGCACACGCGGTGCGTGACCCTTGTGCGTCGAATGTCGGGAGCACTGGCATCCGCAGCGACCGCAGCACTGGTAAAACGAAAAAGCGGATCAGTAGCAGCTCCATTGTCGCGCGAACAGTTGAGACGTGCTGGTGTGTATTATAAGTCCCGAGACGAGTCGCATAGAGTCAGAGTCCAGAGCATTGCAGGTGTTGTGCGCTTGTGCATATACACACCGTGTGCTACATTGAGATAAGTGCTTGTATATACACCTAGTGCATAGGAACAGGCAACAGCAGCAGCCGCAGCAGCAACAGCGTGTGAACATTAGGCATTACAACGCAATACGTCCCTAGGTTGATTCGCTGAGGGAAAGACGAGGACGAGCGGACTGGCAATGTCGCTACTCGTGTCGTCGCGCGGCAGTCGCGGCGACAGCGAGGATACTAGCGACAGTTCTTCTACGGCAATGCCGCCGCCGACGTCGGTCAGGACGATCAAGAGCATGCTCAAGCACATGGAGGACGACGAGGACTGGCGGATGCCGCTGGCATTCAACAAGCCCAGGCACACCGTCACCATCGAGGGTATAAACTGCATCAGTCAGACTTGGCGCATGAAAGAACGGGTTTGTCTTTGCTGCTATCGTTTATCATTCACTTGTATTGTAGTGCCATGATGTATAACTAAACGAAACATGTGCTCTCGGTGCTACCTGCCGATGCAGGTGCATTACAGCGCATTGCACATGCCGACTATTTAACGCACTTCTTTATTGTTATTATTGCGTCGTGTCTGGTATACTTATTAGGTATTAATTACAACAATACAATATTTATGCGCAGACACGCTAAAAGTTATCATTGTTGCGAGCACATTCGCGAATAAGATCAAATTACGCATAAACTTAATGCACGGTTTTTCCCGTCGTTTGTTTGTATTCGCAGATGAAAACCGTAAGTGTTGCGTTGGTGCTCTGCCTCAATGTCGGCGTCGATCCTCCGGATATTGTTAAAACGCAGCCCTGCGCTCGGCTCGAGTGTTGGATTGGTAATGACAGGAGTCTTATTTGGCTTTAATTTTCTCAAATTTTTTCTTTTATGTTTAAGCATTGTTTTTTTTACTGCTTACTATAGCGAGAATTACGTAATGCAAGTTTCTCGTATTCTCAGACATACAGCGACGAGTGACACATGCCGTTCAAAGTACAATGGCGCGCGCATGTAGTCAGCTTATTAAAAAAAATTTTTTTTTCTAAAAAATCTGTCTCTTTGAAAAATGATTGGATTTTCTTGCTATTTTAATAGAGTTATGCTTTTTAGATCCGCTGTCGATGAGCCCTCAGAAGGCCCTTGAGACCATAGGTTCCAATCTCCAGAAACAGTACGAGAGGTGGCAGCCTAGAGCTAGATACAAGCAAAGTTTGGATCCTACAGTTGAGGAAGTTAAAAAGCTCTGCACATCTTTGAGAAGGAATGCTAAAGAGGAGCGCGTTCTTTTTCACTATAATGGTCATGGTGTACCAAAGCCTACTAGCAATGGAGAGATATGGGTATTCAATAGGGTAAGTGTATTGTTACAAATAATATCTACTTATTTTCTTATTATTAATATTTACATATACATATCTTTTTTTATGATTCAGACATATACTCAGTACATTCCTTTGTCAGTATACGACTTACAAACTTGGATGGGAGCTCCCAGTATTTATGTGTATGATTGTTCTAATGCTGGTATAATTGTTGATTCTTTCCAACAGTTTGCTGATCAGCATGAAAAAGAGTATGAGGTAAATAAATTATGTTAAAAATTAGATAAAAAAATATATATTTTTTACTTTAATAAATTCAACTTTTAGTTAGAAAAACAAGCAATCCAACAAAATAGGACAGCAGGTGCTGTTCCATTAACAGCTCCTTCGTACAAGAATTGTATTCAGTTGGCAGCTTGTGCAGCTAATCAAATTTTACCTATGAATCCAGATCTTCCTGCAGATATATTCACATCTTGCCTTACAACTCCTATTAAAATTGCATTACGATGGTTTGTAATGCAAAACACGTCCAAATTGGTGCCAAAAGTGTCATTAGACCTTATTGATAAGTATGTATTCAATAATGTAGAAAATAAAATACAGTAAAAATGAATCAATTTTAAAATTAATTAATTTGCAGAATACCTGGTCAACTGACAGATAGAAGGACAATGTTAGGAGAACTAAATTGGATTTTTACTGCCATTACAGATACAATTGCATGGAATACATTACCAAGAGGTTTTGGTGTTATTTATCTATAAACGCAATGACTTACAAATTACATATAAGTAAAAATAAATAATTTTTTCTCTTTTAGATTTATTTCAAAGGCTCTTTAGACAAGATTTATTAGTTGCTAGCTTATTTAGAAATTTTTTATTGGCTGAGCGAATATTGCGTTCATATGACTGCACACCTGTTTCTTGTCCAAAACTGCCACCAACATATCAAGTACATTTTTTTATGGCCTTACAAAACAAACTATACAATTTAAAGCAGTGATTATTAAATAAATTATTATTTAAATATTTCAGCATCCTATGTGGCAAGCATGGGATTTAGCTCTGGATTTGTGTTTAGCACAATTACCAAATATTTTAGAATCAGAGGATCGATTTGTACATTCACCATTTTTTGAAGAGCAACTTACAGCTTTTCAAGTTTGGCTTACATTAGGTTCAAAAAATCGCAATCCTCCAGAACAGCTTCCTATAGTTCTACAAGTATTACTCAGTCAGGTGCATAGGCTTAGAGCATTGGAATTATTAGGACGATTCCTTGATCTTGGTCCTTGGGCTGTTAATTTAGCTTTAAGTGTTGGGATCTTTCCTTATGTACTCAAATTACTACAAAGTAATGCTAAAGAACTTCGACCTTTGTTGGTTTTCATTTGGGCTAAAATACTTGCCGTAGACAATGTAAGTTGTGTAATTTAGAAATCTATGAAGTTTTTCAAAAATATTTAATTATTTATTTTATTATTGTCAATATAGACTTGTCAAGCTGATTTGGTACGTGACAATGGTCATAAATATTTTTTGTCCGTTTTACAAGATACTTCAATGCAGGTAGAAATCATGAAACTTTTTAAATAAAATAGCAATTAAAATGATTGTTTTAGTATTTACAAAATTTACAATGCATTTTTTCTTGCAGAGTGAATATAGAACATTGGCAGCTTTTGTACTTGCTTGTATAGTTAACAATTATCTTTCTGGTCAAGAGGTTGCTTTGCAAGGTAGTTTAGTGTCCATTTGTTTAGAACAGCTTGGGGATTCTAATCCTTTACTGAGACAGTGGTTATGCTTGTGCCTTGCGCGATTATGGCACAATTACGATAAAGCTAGGTGGTGCGGTGTGCGAGATATTGCTCACGAAAAACTGTATTCCCTTTTGCAAGACCCTGTACCTGAAGTAAGCTAATCTACTTTTATTTTTAATTTAAATTTATTTTAGGATCAAAGCTTTAATTGCCTTTTTGCACTAGGTTCGCGCTGCTAGCGTATATGCATTAGGAACTTTTATCAATAGCGTAACAAAACGAAGTGAACATGCAAATAACATTGATCAAACTATTGCTATGATGTTAATTAATACTGTGACCTACGATATGTGTCCTCTAGTCAGAAAGGTAAAAGTCCGATTCATTCAATATTGCTAAATTAAAATTATCAATAATAATCAGTAGCATTTTTTTAGGAATTGGTGGTAGCATTGCAGTGGATGGTTTTGCATTTTGAAAATTCATTTGTAACCTTGGCTATCGCCGAAGAAAACAGTAGAAGGGACTTGGTCGTTGAAACTCTTTCACCCTTTAGCGGTATGAGAAGAATTGGTTCCAAAGATAGATTGAAAATGCTGTCGCCGAACAGTACTTATAATATCGACACAACCGATGGTTTTGGTCCTGATAAAATCAAACGAGTTTCTTCTGTTTCATCAATCAGCAGCTTAGGTATGATTGATTACTACATTTTGTTCGGTGTTTTAAGATGATTGTCGATGTCGATAATTCTTTTCTTGTTTCATCTCGCGTGCAGGAAATAATTGGGAGTTTGTGAGGAAACCTTGTGAATCGTTGGGTAATTTGCTAAGTACTAAAAAGTATGCATGTCGCTATGTAGTTTTGATTATATGAAGCACATTTTTTTTATCGCGTCAAGCTTTATAAGTTTTCAGCTTTTTATCAAACGTGGTTAAATATTTATATGCACACATAGTTTCTATTTACATCGTTTTGTATACATTATTTTTAATCACTGATCACTTTTCTTAGGTCACAGTTCTCTTGGAAATTTGCCTAGTCTATCGTATGGAAGTGTGTATATGAAACTTTGGCATGGATTATGCGGCCTTGATAATGATCCACATCCAGGTGTTTCTCAAATGTCTCAAAAAGTTACGAATCATATTCGAAATCAAGTAAAGGAATCTTCAGCTCCGAAAGAAGTAAATGATGCTAAAATGTCATCATCATTATCATTACCACCATCTCCTTCGAACAGGACGAATTATTTGAGGTAAATATAAAATGTCAAACTTCGATATACTTCATTTTAAAGTGAAACTATTATCACTTTCTTTATTTTTTAGCAAAGGAGAATCGCCACCTACCGTAGCTCAAGCGACGGATCTTTTACGATCTACAAGATTGTCAGTTCACACAAGTCGAGCGAGGAAGCCTATTCCAAATACGGTAAATTAATGTTATTACATTTTTTTCTATCTTTATTTATTTCTTTACAAGCTATAAAGTTTAATTAATTTATAGATATCTGAAGAATCCGATGAAGTACCAGGAATTAAGAGTCCTTTAATAACTTCACAATTTGTTGAATGGAGTTGCGCCCAATTTGCTCAACCTGTAAGTTTCGATGCTGAAGCCGAATCCACAAGTGACATGGAAAGTCGCGCGCACCATGAACGTGAATGGCGGTATGATCCTTTAAAATTTATATGGCATTTCATTTCATCACGAATTTCACAGGTAAAAGAATTTAATGCATTTATTCATCTACGTAGGTATTTGCGAAACAAAAGGCAAAGAAGAGACGTGAAAGAGGAGCAGTTAAAGGCAGTAAATGGACGAATAGAGTCACAAATATTTCAAGCTCGTTGTCCGCAACCACCGGAAGTTTTACTTTTTCATCCTTTTGATTCTCACTTAGCAGTGGCATGTAAAGATTATTTTGGGTTAGTTAACTTCATAACATCTGCTAACAGATAGTATTGCTTAACTTTTACTGATATGTATCTTAACCGCAGAATATGGGATTGGCAAGGTGGAACAAAACTTACGTACCATCCAAGTAGAGGTACTAGACCATCTCGAATAACAACGTTGGAATTTATCAATTCTCACGATGTAGCATTATTGATGGTGGGATCAGACGATGGATCTGTGAGACTTTGGAAAAACTATTACAATATGTTGGGGCGAGAACCTATTCTTCTGACTGCTTGGCAAGCTTTGGCTGACCTTCAGCCAGTCGTTAAAGGATCTACAGGTAATTAAATGCATTCAAAATGCTACTATTCTACATTAGATGAAATTTTAAAATTGAAATAATGTAATTTAATGCAAATGTGCAGGTACTGCTGGTCTGGTGACAAGTTGGGAGCAGCAATCCCTGACTCTAGCGGTAACAGGCGATGTAAAAAGTGTAAGACTGTGGGATGCTGAAACAGAATTGAAAGTGCAGGACATTCCTACAGGGGCAGATTGTTGTGTAACTTGTTTAGACACAGACAATACGGGTGAGCTCAGTTTACAATGTATTTTTTGTACATATTTATTAATATCAAGCTAGTTAAGAACATTACATAAAATTGTTAATAATAATTATTGTAGGTAACATGATGGTGCTTGGGTGTGGAGACGGTTCAGTACGTTTATTTGATAGAAGATTGCCAGTTACGGAAGCAAGAGTTATGACTTATAGGGAACACAACGCATGGGTTCTTGGGACGTATCTGAGAAAATCCACGAGTTCCTCAATCAAACTTATAACAGGATCTTCTTCTGGCGATATTAGATTTTTCGATCTCAGGAAAAATTCATCTGTTAATATAGTTCAAACAACTCAAGGAATAACGTCTTTCGTAATGCACGAGTCGGCTAATATTTTTGCATGGTAATTTATCAAAACCATTATTGATTTTTAAAAATGTTTATAACGAGTAAGTGTAATTTATTAATGTTTTTTTAACAGTTCTACAAATCAGTGCATCAGTATGTACAATATATCAGGTAATCATCTTAATGCAATCAAATTTCACGAAGGTTTCATGAGCACGAGGATCGGTCCAGTAAGTTGTCTTAACTTTCATCCTCATCGAGTCCTATTAGCAGCAGGTTGCGTTGACAACCATGTAATTGCTTATGGCACTGAACACCGTAGATGACCATCCGAGATTGAACTCTTGTAGAGTTACATTTCTCACCTCGTCCGTTAAGAGGAATTGTGCAAATCAAATAAAATAATGTTTCAATCAAAAATAACGTTTAGATCGAGAAAGTCGGTATACTAATGAACATTTTAATTCTCGACATGAAACTTACTATTTCATTCCGCTTTTCTCGATCTTCATACGTACGTGTATATTATATGCAGAAACGCTATTGTTTTTGACAATTTAAATGAAACGCACTATACCAAATGCTACGCAACAGTACGATTCATAATTTTGTTACGTAGTATATGACTTTATAGGGTATGAGCTTTTTGCAACTTATACCGATTGATGTGATATTTTAAAAAACACTACGATGATTTTCCACTATGGAATGATCAATAATGTAAAAAGAATTGTTGAATTCCTTGTTGAACGATATGCTATCTATGTAAATACATATGTAAATACATAATCGCATATACATATGTAAATACATAAGCGCATATACAAAAATAGTATATGATTAAAAAAAGGAAACTCTAGGTTGATTGTAAATTTTGTATGCCTGAGCCGATGTGTGCTAATCGAAATAAAAACGAAGGTATGTTTGATTACTATGAGGGCCTATGTCTGTGTGCTTGTGTATTTGCCGTAAAACGCATTCGCTTTCGATGTGCGTTCGAGTGCGTGCGAATTCTAGTTATGCGATTGTATAATAGTTTCAAGAGCTTATTAAAGCGTACTTAAGATTTTTTTAAACAGCAAGCGCTCTATTTACAATGAAAACTAAAATCGACACTTTACCGATTATATACAAGCAGAAACTAGTCAAGTAGCAAAGATTAATAAAACGTGATGAAAAAGCAAGTGTATACCGAAAGAAAATAATAAGTATACCCGTCAATAATAAAAACGAACACATAACACATAATGTAACATCTTTGCACATAGTAGCCTTACAACTCATATAAAATAAAGTACAATGCGATGACATAAGCAAATCACTATTTTTCTTCATGGTTTTTTTCTTTTAATATTTATTTTATAAGCTCAATAAATTAAAATTTATTTCATGTCCTCAATAGCTGATGTTATTAAATTTAAAGGCTTGATTTACGTTGCTGTGATTTACAACCCGTATCGGCTGGAATCCCTGTAGTTGCATCCGTTATGAAGAATTTAATTAGTACATACAGATATATGACAGGTCCAAAAACAAAGCTACACTCATGGCTCATCACGAAGTCTTTTATTATGAATATACGAGAGCCATTAATTGAGCCATCTCCTCATTGAAAATTTTTGTCAGCGTCGAGCCTCAGAAAGAAAGTAATTTGAAGTACACAACATTGGGCATGGTTTTTAGTATTCCGTGCGCGTGTTCTTGTGCGTATAGTATAAAGCAAATCCATTCAAGGCTTAGGCGAATGGCGCGCGATAAACGCACATAACGCATTATCGTTAAGTGCACTTTTACTTATCCCAAGGACAAATTGTCTTTCTGTGACTGCTCCAATTGATTTATTTGGCAAATATTGGAAGAAAAAAGAATTTGTGTTTCATTTGACTAACGTTCGATGCGATCGTTATGTGTCATTTTTAGAAATTTCATCGTGTTAAATATTCGAGATGAGTTATCATTCGTTTTCAATGAAAATATGATGTATATATTACGTGCATTTTACATAATTTGAGGTTCGTCTGTCATTTGCGAGAAAAAAATGCGAACTATGCTTCCAGTGATTAACTCTCATTGTAAAATTTCCGTTCGCGACTCAATTCCGTGTTTAATAACCGTTAGTCTTGTTTAAAACAAAGTCTACAGATTATCTCGTGGCACCGCTCCTACGGATAAAATCTTTCTGTAATGACGCGATTGCTTACGTAAACCGCGAGCCCATCATTTTTACCTCCAGCAGTCATCGAATAGCATGCGATAGAATGAAACTACGCTGTAAGCTCCGGGTGCAATTATACGAGATTCCACTAATGAAGCATCAAATCGATCGGCTGACTTTGAAAAATAGAAGATAATCGTAAGAGTCGCGCCGTCAACAGATCAGGGCGGCTTAAAAGCTGTTAGTGCATCGGGGACTAATTGCGCGCATCTCGACATTTTTTCGCTCTTTCTGACGGCGAGCTGACTCGAGAAAATAAAAATAATGGCATGTGTAGTGCATCGAACTTATGGGTATATAAGTATAAGGAAAGAATTCCAAGAGGAAGATAAAGAGGGAAGAAAACCTATACCTATGTATAATAAATAACGAGAGGGAGAAGAGCGAGCTTATGAGAGGCTGCGAGAGAGCTGCGCCGAGCGCTAAGGCGCGTGTATATAACATGCGTATATAAGCGGCTAAATAAGGTATATAAAAGCCCGCTCTCCTCGACAGTTTGAATTTTTCGTAAAGATATAGGCCCTTTTGTCGAGAGCGGGGCTCGAGCGAGTCTCCCGGTTATTTCTCTACCTGAGAGATTTTCAACGATCTTTATCTCCGTGTCTTCTGTATACCGGGAGGGGAGGGCACCTGTGAATCTCTTTCTTCTTCTTTCCTTCGGGCCTCGTGCAGCATTTTTTCATCCCAGACCCGTCAGAACTGATGCCGGATTCGCTCTGGGACCCCTGGTTTTTCGAAGGGTCGAGCGGCTCTCTGCTCCGCTTTCATAATGGATTAGCTGCAATAATAGGTGCACATATCGCATTTGTACATCTGAAATTCCGGGCAGGAAGTAGTATTCGGCGCGTAGACGATAGGTCATAGGAATACTTATAGGGGGTTTGTATATATAATATCTAGGTCAGCGGCGCGAGCTTTTCCTTTTACAGATATACATATACACATCAAATAAGACGATAAGCTTTTGCATTGAAAGCTATTATAAAAAATTCAAAGCAGTCATCAATTCTCGCGATAAATTTTGTGCTTGTAAAGGGCGTTATGCATAAAGTCCGTGTTGGAGCAAACAACCTTATAACTATGTATATGCATAATGTACAATGTACATATATACGGGCAGTTGTGCGCGCTCGCACGTCAATTCAATTTTCATCCGAGACGAGATGTACACCGCGATCGAATACCTCCGCGCGAATCAAAGCGCACTCTTGAACAACAAAAACACGACAAGTACGTGTAACGCGCGTTAATTCGTCCCGGCGATACATACAACGAGCGCGGGAGCCGCTCTCACGTCGATAAACACAGGGCGAGTTCGTTCACGATCTCGTTATGCAATTAAACGAACAAATAACCCGAGCCTCCTATCATCGTCGGTCAATAGAAGCTGCGCGTTTAATACAAATGAATCACTTGCCCGCGCGTGAAATTGCAAAATAAAGCGTCGTCATGAAAAGTATCGCAGTCTCTGTGCGCGCGTATAATCCGCTGCGAGTGCGCTCCGAAAATGAAAAGCAAACAAAGGGCTAATTCCCCAGATACTTACACTCGCACGCGTGTACGAGTCTAGTGGAGACTCGGATTTGTTGCAAGCCGAATATATGAGTCCAAAAAGAGACAGGGACGAGTGAATCACGACGACAGCAGCAGCTCGCCGAAAAAAGATACAAGCTAAAAATAAAAATAACAATCAAATCGTCATTAATAACGAGCTGTCTCACCTCACGTTTTCCCTTTCTTTTCCCTCCAATAGGCGGAAACGCGAAAAAAAGAGCTACACTCGTAAGTATAGCTATACATATATGTGTGCGCGGAGAGAGAGAGAGAGAGAGCAGAGTATAGGCCAGCAGAGCAGAGCTAGTGCGCTATAAGAGGGGGAGCGAGTGCGTGGAATTGTATAGCTATATATCTGCTACGTATATAGTAATACAAAGTATGTTGACTGGCTGTTGGCTGTCAGTGGCAAAGTTCTATACAGTCAGTCGGGACGCAGCCGTCTGAGAGTGAGCTGCAGGCGGCGCTTGGGTGCACGTGTATAGATATATAAATATACATATAGAGTGAATTCGCGCGCTACCGAGGAGAGTCTCTCCGGGTCTCGCGGCGCGCCGGGCGCTCGATTGATCTCTCCCTCTTTCTCTTTCGCCCGCTCGCTCTCTCCGTCTCTCGAGCAGCCGAGAAAATAAAAATCCCTTGTTACTTATAAGATTGACAGTCCCAGTGCCGTAAGCCCGCAGCTCCGGTCCGGAGTTTGGTTCCGCGACATGGACCGCAGCAGCAAGTTTGTGCTGCGCAAGATCGTCATCGACTTTGTCTGCCTGTTTGTCGGTGAGTTTTCTCTCTAATAACACTTGCTTCTCTCGAGCGTATATATAAAGTATACTCGCGTGTAATAGTATCGTGAGCGCGTACGCACGTATACGTATATATATATACGCGTGTATACGTATAGGAGGTGCAGCGGATTATGTGTACGTTTTTGCACATCGTACGCGTATGCAATGCGGACAGTTGGACTCGTCATGCGTGTGTGCAGTGTACACATAAGTATGTGCACTTGGCTATATTATGGTATCGACGACGCTGCGCGTTCAGGAGCGCGGGAAACTCGATTCCGCAGTCGATATCGCCTTTATAACCTTAAACACCCTTCGCCGCTTTTCTCCCCTCGCGCGCGTGCGGCATTGTGTGCAGCGTATAGGTACAGCGTGTCTGTATAGTACAGCATATAGTGCAGATCACAAGGGGAGACGAGGAAATTGCAGTGCGCGCGGGATTTATAAGCGGCTCAATCGCGGCGGTCCGGGGAGGAATTCCGGGCTCTCCGCGCTGCAGAAGACTCGATCGATTGGCTTTGTATATACGCGTTATAACGTGTGCAGCGTGTGTGCGTGCGTGCGCCGTTGCAGTGGGAGATGTAGACCGCGGACTTTTCGCGCGGGGGCGTCAATGACCAGAGGGGGCCGCGGCCGCTTTTGTTGCCGACTGACGCTGGATTCTCTCTCTCTCTCTCACACACATACCTACCTACTCTCTCTCTCTCTCTCTGTCTCTTTTTGTATAGTGCATTAGGTCTCGCGAAGGGCTCCTCCACTTTTTTGCTATACTCACGCTCGCAGCGATGTTTCATTTTTTTTTTAACTTCCTTCTTTCGAACCGACGTCTAGGTATAATATGCGTTTAGAGCTACATACTCGTCTTTAAGTAATTGCATGACGCGAATGGATTCAATCTGATAGCAGTATAAGCGGCGATCGATCATCACCTCGTCCACTTGCTACATATATATATTGCCGATACGGCGATAAGTATCGGCGATATTGAGTTTCTCCTTTTATCAACATATCTGATTTTCCCGATTTTGTCGTTTTAGCGAATGGAACGCTGCCTGTCTATGTGTGAGGTCGCGGGAATCGATAAAACACGAGCGCGACGATGTTGTCGCCGCGGGCGCACTATATATAAGTATACGTGCACGAGTTCTGCGCCATCGGAGCGTCGAATTTTTCAGACGATGCAAATCAGCGAGGACGCACCCGTTGAAACGCGATGCGCTAACACAATATGTCGAGAATATCGTTCTCCACTCTTTCGATTAGAAGCGAGGAAACTTTGCGTGTCGGAGAATAAATATGATGACTTAGTTGTTATCTATCGCACGTTTCAGCACACGGCTTGCAGATAGTGAGAAATAGTCACAGAAACCTGACGTCGATGTTTTTTTTTTTCTGTCGAGAAAAAAGTTCCTCCGCGCGCGTGTAGCATCCGCATTTTTTCTGCCTTTTTTCTCTTGTGAGAATACCACCGCCAGCACAAAAATACCTGCGCGTATAACGCTCCGAAATACATTTTCGCGCGAAACGAGATGGAAAATACATCCGGGGCCCATCTCAACGAGCCCAATTAGCGTTCTCTCCTGCCCGAACAAACAAAACTCCCCTTACGAAGCGGCAGAACAGCCCCCCCCGAGAGGACTTGAAGCGAACGACACCCCTTTAAACGGGTGTTACGGGCGTAAAACAAGCGACGTCGAAACGAGCATCGAAAGAGAGCACAATATCATTCTGAATCCTGCGAAGCGTGTCAAGGCAGTTATACAGGCACACTCCGCACTATATACATTATAATACATATATATGTATATACATACATACACACACACACAGATACATATACTTTTGTATATATATACGCATCTCTGCCGCTCCTTTCGCGGCGGCCGGTGCGCGTATTATACCGGGAGAAAGAAACCCGTTTTTCGCTGCTAGTCTGCTCGCGTGTGTATACAATATACATGCGTATACGTATATACGCCTTCGAAATTCGTCTGTGTAATCGAGCGCCACAGCAGGTGATTTGCATACTGCCGGTTGCCGGAGTCCCGTCGGCAAACTGACGGACGGTAAGTGGCGAACCTTATAAATTTCGTGGGGTTTTTTTACTTTTTCGCAACCGCTCTCTCTCTCTCTCCTCTCCCTCTCTCTCTCTCGCTTTTTCTCGCGGAGAGCTGTCTGTTTATTTACGACGTGTTTTTCTAAGGGATTCCTCGCGAGAGGTGTGAGGATGCGCTTTTTGGCGAGGATTGTACGAGTCGAGAGTGAAAAGAGGGAAGAATGAAAGGAGACGGAGGGATTCATGTACAAAAGGCGCAATTATACTTGGCTTTGGAGACTTTCGAGGAATCTATCTCCTTCTCTCTCTCTGTCTCGTTGGCACGCGCGGAAAAAGGAAATTACCGACGAGTCGCGGTCGATCGCTATCGCGCGCGCGCGTGCGTGTGACCGAGTGCTTGCGCTTACATATAGGAGATAAAAAATGAGCCTGACTTTTTTACTGCAAGGATTTTCAGCGGGAAATTATACGCGAATTTTAGCGACAGTATAAAATAGTATATAGTATTTGAAAGGACTGTTACAGTCTAGCGGATGTGGGATTGCATATCCTTAGAAAGCGTTAATCCGCTGCGGAGGAAAGTCATGTCTTTCCTGCGCTGCGTCGAGATAAAAAAATCGCGCTCGAATATTAGCGCTCGCACGCGATTCTCGCATTCACGCGTATAAGTATAATATATGCGCGCAACTATACAATCCGCGTCGCAATCCGCATCATTGTATATACGTAAAATCGCGAAGACGTAATCGTACGTTAGCCCCGTCGCTCTCCTGCGCAATGAATGAAATTGCGCGTGAGACGCGTTATATAAACAAAATTGAATTTTTCCAGTGGGCATGTCGGTGCTGATGTTCTACCTGTTCGGCAAACCGTACGAGCGCGGCTTCTTCTGTAACGACGAGTCGCTAACCCACCCGATGAAGGAGTCCACGGTCACCAGTCCGATGCTCTACGTCATCGGGCTTTTCCTTCCAATCTGCACGGTGAGTCACTTGTATATCTATACAGCGCGCACGCTTTTTTATATATATATATGGCAACGCGATACGCGCTTAGTCTCGAAAACACCGTCTCTGCGACACACGCGCACGCACGCGGCAGGTAGACAGATACCAGGCGCGTTCAATATTGACATAACGCACGCGACGCCCGCGTCTTTGCACCTGCCCACGCGAAACTCGCAAGGGGGGGGGGGAGGGGGACTTAATAGCCGGTCAGACACGTCTGCCGTGCTTTGTTTTGCGGGCTTCGCGTGTTTCGCGCGCCCGCAGGGGATTATTAATAGCGTTTCTCTCTCTCTCTCTCTCTCTCTCTCGAGCCGTGTATTTTCAGGGCTCCCACGAGGGGGTGAACGATTCTGGATGGAACGGGGGGGGGATCGATGCGCGAAATGATGCTTTATTCTCTTTCTCGTGAGCTCGCGATGTACAGTTGCATAATGTAGAATACACACGTCGTCTCGTTTTCTCGCTCGGTCTTATGAATGATCCGAGCGCTAAAAATATACCGCCGTTTCAGTCGCTTTGGTATACTATAGCCAAGGTGAAGCTATTCGTAATCTTGTACAAAGAGGCCTCTTTCATTCACTTTCGCGGAGCAATTTAGAAATCAGCTGGGACGAGCGAAGGCGCGACACGCCGACTGTATATAATGTGCGTCTATCTCGTATTGTATACCCGTTTATTCGCCGGTATTTGCTGTCGATGCTTCAATGTACGTAGAACTTTTTACAGGATTATAATGCAAAACGTGTATATCGCAAGACGACAATGTCGCGTGTAATGCGCGCGCTACCAAGGTGTTGTAGGAGCGCAATTATGCCGCGGAAAAGGAAACGCAACTCGCTCACGGTTGTTTGTCAAATAGAACAGCGTAAATAGCCGTGGAGGCCAACCCATTACAACCTATAGCCTTTACCGGAACGACCGCGCTACCGTCTGTAGACCGACGTGTAAATAGACGTAAAAACAAATAGCTGTAAACACACACTCGCGGTCTCTGCGCGGTGGCAAAGAGCTAAATTGGTGCTTGCGGGCACTGAAACAGAAAGTTCCGCGTGAACTTTACAATAGGGTCGTCGTTTGGCAGTATTTTTTTTTTTTTTTTTTTTTGAAAGAAAAATATTATGCTGTTAGCATGTGTGCACAAATTGAACAAGCGACCGCTCGAGTCGTAAAATGTTTGATCGCGCGCTTATCGCGCCTCGTTATTTTTTTTTCTTTTCTGTTGTTACACCGAAAAATAAAAGTACACGTCACCGTGTTGAACGGAGCAATAACTCACCGTTACGTTTTTTCCTTCCTCGCGCGCGCGCGATGATTTGCATGGAATCTTCAACGACTGTTATGTGCGAATGCAGACGTCATTATGTATCTCCGACACGAGACGGACGATCGATCGCTGAGCTATATATAAGTCGAAAGTGTAGGCGCAAGCTGCGATACTTCTTTCGGGTCTTCGAACTCTGGCTTCTCGCCCTTTTCCGCCTCGTGTCTTTTATTGCAGGTGCGCGAGGGCTTCGCTCGCCTCGCCGTGTACGCGTCTCTGCGCGTATACGTGTAATTGCGTGTATAGTAGGCTGCGTATATATATGTACACGATACACAGTACACACAGACCGTCGGTGACGGCTCTTATCTCAATATAGCAGGCATGTGTAACCGCGCAACATTTGTATGCCTTGTTGATTGTCGGTTCCTCCTCGATGACGTTGAAAGAAAAGACGATTTCAACAGTGTTTTATTGCGGGGGCTCTGCATGTATACACGTATATATATGCGTACGTGTGAATCTGAGTAAGACGTTTCCCTCAATAGCGTCATCGCGACGAGTCTCTATTCATTCAATATTAATTGTCGCTATATACTCTTATTTCCCTTTTCTTTTCTTTTTTGCTCGTATATAAGTATATATACGTACGATGATACGCGTTGCATTGTTTTGCAGATACTGGCGTTCGAGTTCAACCAGTGGAAGAGTGCGACGAGTTCGCCGCCGCTGGTGCTCTTCGGCTTCAATGTGCCGGTTTGGATGAGCGCCGCTTATGCTAAGGTGAGAGGCTGCGCTGATTGATGGCTGTGCACAACACCCTCCCCGGGATCTCGCGAGGACGTTTCTCGTCGTCTAATAATACGACGTGTATATGCGCGGGCACTGTGGTTAGCTTCGATGATGCATTGGATTTTTTTTTTAATGACCGCGCGATGATCGCCGGGCTATTATACGATCCACTTTTCGGAGCGAACGACCTGCAATTTGAGATTCTCCGAGAGCCGCGATCTAGACGAGAGACGACAGCGACGACGACGACGATCGGAATTATGCTAATGCGATTATCACCATGTACACATATGTGGTCTATCTTGATAAATAACCAATATGCCAGATAGCATACACCGGGAGAAATAATTCAGTCATGCGCGAAATTCATGTGGTGTGTGTACGCCCCCGGTGGTAACTATACCGCGCTATGGAACAGCAGCAGCGAGAGGCTTATGTCCGCGATCTGTCGTGCGCATTGTGTCACCAGAGAAAAACGCGAGCAATGCACATGCATTCGACAGGCATCAGATCGAAAGATTTATGTGGACGCAATATGCGACGCAACGCGCGTCTATACATTACGACTGTGCGCAATAATCTATATATGTGCATAATAGATAACGTATAATATCGAATGTTGCAGATCGGGATGTTTGGTTTCGGAGCAGCGATTACGGTGTTGACGACCGACATAGCCAAGTACACGGTGGGAAGACTCAGGCCGCACTTTATGACTCTCTGCGATCCAAACGTCAACTGCAACCTACCGGAGAACCAGCACCGATACATCGAGGTCTTCGAGTGTAGGGCCAACGTCTCCAAAAAGCTGCTCAAGGAGCTCAGGTGAGCGGTGCATGATTGCTGGGCCCGAGGACACGAAGTGAGAGAGAGAGAGAGACAGAGAGAAAGTATAATATAAGAGAGAGAGAATGAGAGCGAAAATTAACTCCAGCTCGCAAGACTGGAATGTGGGATGTGATGAAACGGTCGCTTGTCATTTTGCTTTTTAGTTCAATGTTATAATATATAGATTCGCGTGTACACAAGTGCGTGATACGAACGGGGCCATCATTCTTATTGTAGTTCGAGGAAAAATTCTTATCTTCGTATATTTACGCCGAAGCAGGTGGACGATTTCGGAGGAGGAAATAACAAAGCACTCGTGCGGTAAAGGTCGTATACGGAATGCCGCCGCGCACTTCAGTTTTACTTCCAACCCTCCAGTGCAATCATCCCGAGCGAGGAGAGCTATATAAGAGCCGCAGATCTCCCGTGCATCAGTGAAAATTCCACCCGTCTCTCCTTACACTGTAGAGCGTCGTGCGTTATTATTATTCGCTCGAACGACGATAATCAACGCAATCTCGGCTGAGCGGAGTTTTATAAGAGCAATTTCACGCATCTTTTATACATGCACGCGCATGAAATGATGTATTTTATGCTGACAGGCAATGGCCTAAAGCGTATACGCGCGCGCGCGCATACAAAGCCATATATACTCGAATTTCCATTCATCGCACGAAAGAGAAAAGAGAGATCTGGGGGATAGCGGGCTACAAATCGTCACCTACTAATCTAATTGTTCTTGTCGCTCGGCATTTATCATGGGGGCTGGCTTAGTGCGTTCGCTGTGTACGCCGTGATACGTGTACAGTCGTTGTGCATATATTATGAAGTATAGCAAGAGAACCACGCGGCGGAAGATTCTCTCTCTCTCTTTTTTTCTGTATTCCAGGGGTAGCCCTATAAATAGACGTGTTTTGTAAAGGACAGTGGACTCATTCATTCGTACACACGAATCTCTCCGCGGGTATTATGCTCTCACTCTCTCTCTCTCTCCCGCTGCTTTTAATTCGGCATCTCTGGCACAACTGCGTCCGGATCTTTTATGTTATGTGAGCGCATGTACAATCTACATGCGAGCGTGTGCGTGCGTGCGTGCGCCACTCGAGATGGTGCTCGAGGCGAATTTGATTATTTTATGGTATATACTTTGATTTTGGCTTTCGTATTTTAAGTCGGGGAGGATGTGCCAGCCGAGCTTTCGAGATTATACACGGCTGCGTAATTGTTTCTTGTCTCGCGGAGGGAGTCTGGAAATACGGCCGAGAGATTGCTTTCGTCGAATTGAACATCCGATTTGCTCTGGCTGTAATTTTTCTCTCTTAACTTCGATGCGCGATGACTCGACGGTGGCCGTTGCGTGCCTTTTTAAAATGGAGTTTAAAAATAAAAGCGGATAGTAGCGCACACAGATGCACTTTTCTTAAGGTTATAAGAAAAGAGCACTTCACTGTACTTTATCGCAAGTACCCGCACCTTTCTTTTTCCAAGTGGCGGCGATTCGAAAAAAAAGGAGAAAAAACAGCTTCAAGGCGCTCTGCCGCGCTTGAGAGTATTATATACTTATACATATAGTGTATCTAACGCACATACTTGTTTTCAATTTTATTTCTCTCTCCGTCTTGAATTATCTCCACGTGGTCTTGGTGGCGGAGAGGCCGCGATGTCGTTTCCCACAAACGAAACATTTCGCACGGAGGAAAAGTACTTGTACAGCTGAAGATATACGCATGGCTTTAACGACGTGCAGACGCTATCCTTTTTTGTATTTATCCGGTGTAGGTGCCTGTTGTGTAAGCCGCGGGGTACATGGCGGCCTTTAAAATTACGCCACGAAAACTTTCGCAGTAGTCGAGACCTTGGCTTTTTTGCCCTACGTATATCCCGCACACATGTGTGCGCGAGACTCTGAATGAAAAAGACTCGCCCCATAGCTATTTCTAGGTATATATATCGACGAGGGCTTTTATTGCTCGATTTTTTTTTGTGGCTCGTCTGCGCTTTTTTTCTGCACGCATATATATTCTCGCTAATACGCTGAGACTCTTTTTATTCTTTCAGGCTCTCCTTCCCATCAGGACACTCATCCTTCTCGGCCTACACTATGGTCTACTTGGCGGTGAGTTTCATAAACATTAAACAGACATTATAACTGAAAGTTTCTCATGAGCTGTTTTGCCTTGGCCGATCGGACACTAAACGATACGTGCGCCAAGGCTCGATTTTAATTTGAATACTTATACGAGAGAGAAAATTTATTTGCAGCTCTACCTGCAGCTCCGATTGACATGGACTGGCAGTAAACTGCTGAGGCATTTTCTACAATTCATTTGTATTATGATGGCGTGGTTCACAGCGATGACGCGAATCTCGAACTACAAGCACCATTGGAGCGACGTCCTTGCAGGTTCAAGTATAGGGACGCTCATCGCTCTCATCATGGTAAACAATTGAATACGTTGAGCAACACTTTACGTATAAAAGATTTACAACGCGAGTGTAACTGTTTTTTTATTTTGTGATATATTTTCAATTATATTTTGCACGTCTGTTATACAACGCATTATTAATGGTTTAAGACGCATTGTTTTCAACTTATAATTTTACGATCGTATTTTTTTCCTTGAAGATCGCATGCACGTAGAATAAACACAACGAATTACGCGCTTATGACATTATAGTCGTGTTAAGCAACGAGTTCTGACATCATGCAACCTTAGCCCGACATACTGTGTAAGTATTAGACCAGATTTATAAGAGCTTCTGGTTCTTATTTTAGGTATTTGGCGTAGCTGACCTTTTCAAGGAGCGACGATCGAGTGAGGGCAACTGCTTACGCACGTCGTCCCAGCAACAGCAGCAGCAGCAACCACACGAGGAGAAAATACGTGCGGTTGACTACGAGGTCGCTGCTTCTTCCGAGGGCACGCAGGTGAATAACGGCACGGGCAGCCGCATCTGTTGACCCAACGAGCTCGCTCTCCGCTTGCTGCCGACCCCCGAGCCCTCTTAAATTTATAGATCTATGACTATATAACCGTACGATCGTATACCGGTGATGCCCTTTTCCCCACCCCTTCTTCTATCATGTGGAATCGATTGCCCTCCTCTCATTGTCGTCCTCGTTGTCATCGTAGAACTCGCGGTCGCAGCGGCGGGGGGTTCATCGAACCAATCTATGTATATGTATAATACATCCGGGCGTACGGGAACTTCATTGTACAAGTGTGGTCGACCGGTGTATATGTTATATAGAGACTTTACTATATAAAGAGTGGCTCCTGCAGTCTATAATTTCTCGAGTGTCGATTGCGTGTGACGTGTATATCGTTCGAGTAATTCTCCGAGCTTTATTTATGTTATGGATCATAGAGATTGAACTATATGAATTCATTAAGATGCAGCGATGCGATTGGTTTATGTTTGATTTATTGCAAACAAACAAGTAATTTTAAAAAAACAAAAACCAATTTCAAAATAACTTTCTAAAAGATAATCACATATGCACACAGACACGCACATGACACATCTTGATGAAAGACGTAGCGAAAAATGTGGTGGAAAATGCGGAAAGCGATTATTTACAAATGGATATTAGGTAATCTGTGATTTATGTATTCAACAACAAGGAAAGTGTCAATTTATTACTGAGAGACGACTTACAATAGATTCACTTGTGATCGATGACATTCGAAATATTACAAAAAATAGGCACGTAAACAAGGTTTGCGTTAATCTTGTGTATCAGTTAGTACGCAAAATGTATTAACATTTTTTTTTCATCGAACTACTTTAATGTCGTTCCTCAAAATTTAGATATACGTGAATAGTAGTTTTAATGTTTAATGAATGTGGTATTTTTTATTTAATTGGTTGGGAAATTTTTTTATGTTAATTCTACTTACGATTACTGATCAGGTCAAGTTTTATAATCGTTGTTTTTAGTTCTAGTATTAACCGAATGTAGCGAGACGTTAGATACAGTCTCGATAATCAACGAAAGTATTGTCACATAGCAATTTCGTATATGGAGCCGAATAAGTATTCGAAGCGGAGGAGGATGACTGCTAAGCATATTCCCTCTCTGCGTGTTTATTATCTTATTTCCTTTTTAATAATTATGTATCATACATGAGTATGTATGTATACTATATACGTATGTACATACATGCACATGTAGATGCCCGGTGCATGACGAGAGAAGAATGCGAGTGACAGTCATGCACGACGACAATGATTCCTTATTGAAAAATTGTCCGGCGCGCGGCATCCGGTACAACCGTGCGTGCGGGTCTCTACATTTACTATTTACTTATTCTTTATACATATCGCGCTCTTTTTCACCTGCTGCATTCGACCTTCTGCATCGGCGCGTGACCGATCTACAGACATAGCGTTTTTTATATGATTCTGTATATATATGATATACTGGGACGATCTGAAATACTAATCACACACTGTACATACATACAGGGTCACTCTTGTACTTTTTTTCAAATGTCGGAAATGGATATTTTATTTTCCTATCTGGTAGTCCCTGCTTCGTGTAGCATCTGGCTTATTGCTTTAGAAATGCTTTTACAGTTTTGTTTATGCAAAAAGACAATTTTCTAATATAAGAATCATTGAGTTCTCATATTTCATGTTAGCCAAAACGCGCACATGTAATTGCATGTATATATAAATATATTTGATTCTTTGTGAAAGCAGATGATAATTATTTCATGTTGTAAAATGTTTTTATTGAAATGAGTATTATGTTGTATATGTACAATGTTTTGTAGCAATAATTAAGCATGCAAAGCAATAAAACAGTGAGGCTAGTTTGCTTGTTTCAAGTTCCTAAGGGATTTGAGTACATTGTAGAGAATATTTGTTTTGAAATGCCTAATTATATGAAGCTAAATTTTATATCTACTCTTTCAAGCTAAATAAATTAGCTGTCGCATTCGAATCGATTCCGCAATAGTTTTTTAGTACATTATATTGAAAATAGGTTGTATTAGTTAAATTGAATGAGTATTTTTTATTATAAAATAATATTTATGACGCTGTACTATCGTCGATATAAAGACCATAGCTAGAAAGGCGAAGCAATCGCCTTTATTTCAATTCAATACACCTATTTAATTTTTATAGAACTTCTACAATAACATACAATATTCAAATCCTAAATATTATCGACTCGTATTGTATAATATTTTCTAATTTCCGTATTTCGTAATGAAAATCATTCGATAATAATGATTTCTTTACTGTTATTGTACTCTAATAAAAATCCTATTAAAAGGTATCATCCAATTAATCTTGGTAAAAAGAATTAACAAAAAGGAAAGTAATATTGTAAGTTTATTTAAATTATTTTAATAAACGATAAAAAAGAAGCATAACGATACTTTATTTATAGCTATAATCACATCCTGCTAGTGCGCCTTTCAAGAATTTTGTGGCTTTTTTATACATTATTAAAATTTTTATTTAAGAAAATTTTCATCTATTTTCCAGCTTGAATCTACCCCATTGAGAACTGGATCCCCAAACTACGGTGGTATTAATATCTCAGAAGAATTGGGAAATGCTTCACGATAAAGATATATATAAAACTGAAAATTTAACTTTTTATTTAAATACCTACATTTCTTTGTAAACATTTTGTAGAAAAAATTTATAGATTTTAAAAACGTTCATATATACTACAATATACATATATATATGGTGCTACTGCGCACAATCACAATGGCGTCTTTCCGCATATATTTATTTACCCCCACCACCCCCACACAGAGTGTCAGATTCTTTGATCTCCCATCAGCTGTTATATAGTTCAAAATATAATTTAATAATTGCAGTCCGATCTACCTTAAATTTTAATTGAAAGTTAGTTTTTATGCAAAGCTGATTGGCCTTTCACTTTTTATATCACCAGTGAACAAATGTATCAGCAAAGTGAGGTTAACAGCACCGTGATTGAAACAAATTTTTTTATGTGACCGTGAAAACAAGTGATTAAAATGTGATTTATGTCTTGCCACCATTGCGTTTTCGTTTTATTTGATTCATTGATATAAAAGGAGTTGTTATTGTTATACTTATGCGCAATCTACAGAGTGTAAATGCCCTTTATTTATTATGTGGCCTTGTACTCTGTCTGATTCTTATGGTACAAATCAGACAGATTTATGACAACAAATTAAAGTATAATCGATATCTTGGTTATAAGCAATTTGTGAGTACGAAAGTATATTATCAATAATTAATGAGAATAACTTCATTATTATATTAAATTGTTATATAGATGAATGAGATATCAACTGAGATGATAGAAGTCGAGAAGTCTGTAAACAAATCCACTACTTATATTCATCGATTGAATGAAGTTTTGCTAAAGCAGCATGATAAGAGGCAGAAAAATATTTCTCAGACAAGGATCATTTTCCCATCATAAACAAAGGTTTGTTGAAGGGTGAAAATAAAAGAAATATTAATTTATTCTTAGGTTATTTATAGTCTTTTTTTAAAAATAGTGTATTTGTATAAAAATAGTAAGCTGTTATTTTAAAACTTAAATTTCAAAATTATCAAGCTGCATACATTGAAGATTATGTTTATCTCCATCAAATGGTTCCAGCACAGCATTCGGTGAACATAACCATGGATCCTTTGTTTTCTCTTGCCATGTTACAAGCATTTGCTGGAGCTCTTTAAATATAGGCTGCAAAAAAATTCATTGCATATAAATAATAATTCCTTGATCTAAGATTTTTTATACTTACTTCTACAGATTTTTTTGTAGCTATGTTGTTTAACTCTTCAGGATCGTACTTCAAATCGTACATTTCCCATTCAGGTCTGTAGTAATAAGTTTTCAAGTCAGTCTTGTACCATCTAAGCGATTGATTTGTGCGAGTTCTATTTAATAGATCCTGCAAAAATCACAATGTATGTCCCGTTATTAGGTTTTTATCATTATACAACTCAGTCAAATGAATTAAAATTACTTGGAACGTTGGGGAGATATAGAAGTCTTGGTCAATAGGGAATGGCATCTTGTAATTGAGATTATGAATGAGTTTGTACTTCTTAGTTCTCACAACCCTCATTGGGTAGTACATGGTTACTTCGTGATGTGTCTGACTGGCATAAACAGCCGTAGTGTTTTGTTCGACTGGTTCTGAAGAAAACAAGATTGTCATCTGATTAATATTATGCCCTCATAGAAATGTATAACTATCTTTACTAACCGTTTTTTAACAGAGGAAGCAATGATTTTCCAGTAAGAGTACCAAGATACTTCTCAACCTTTTTGTCGTCAGTCAAATTAAACCAGTCCAGCAAAGTTGGCGTGATATCCAGGAGAGAAGTCATGCTGTAAGTCGCCTCGTTGTGTCTCTCCTCGTACGGCGAGGATATGATCATTGGCTCAGCCATTCCTGCCGAAGTCGATTCGTCGAATAATCAAAATTTTCGTCAACCAACGCCTGACCGTCGATTCTTTTACCTGGATCGTAGAGATTCGTTCTACCGCTAGTATAGGGTATGCCATTGTCCGAGGTGTAGATGATCAAAGTATCGTTCTTGACACCCGCGTCCTCCAGCTCTTTCAGCACCAAGCCAATGCCCTGGTCGAGTCTGGACATCGTCGTGTACTGAGCGGCGATGTCTCTCCGGGCAGGCTCGGTGTCCTGCACATGATAAGGCAGCTTCACCTGCTCCCATTGATAGTAGACCGGGTTCCAGTCGGGAATCCTGCCCATGCCAGGATTTCCGTTGCCGAACTTTTCGCAGAAGCTCCCGTACTCCGGGTGCGAGTGTCCGCAGCGGTGAGGATCGTGGAAGGCCACGTACAGAAAGAACGGCCTGTACACGTACAATGGAAACGTAATTCGATTAAGCTGTGCGCACAACAAGTTTGCATAGGCTGCTGTCACGCTCGACTCACTGGCTGCGGTTGGCCGAGAGAAACTCGCGGACTAGGAGCTTGATGCGCGTGATGTTACGGCCAACTTGGAGGATGGATTCGTTCTCCTCCGTGTGGGCAAAATCGAACGGATAAGCCTCGCTGGGACCGACGTGCTTCTTGCCGATTATACCTGGGTGGAAGAGTCAGGGTTATTGGTTTTGCTGCTAAATCGGAGTCATGCTCGAGCGCTTTCTTAGCGCCGAGGAAAAACGGCGTGAAGGGGGGGGGGGGCAAAAAAAAGCGACATTGGTTTCTATTGCTCGGTTATTGTTGCGGCTGCGGGATGAAACTCTCCGTGAGATTGGATTAGTAGATCAAGGCGACTAATCGATTGCTCCGAAAAAAGAAAAAAATGGCTGATTGATTCGTACCCGTTCTTATGTTCTTCTGGCTCAGAATCTTGGGCAAACTCTGGATGTGATCGAAGGAATTGAAGTGGTGAACACTGTGGTGAAGTCCGTACATTCCGTTCTGATGGCTCGGCTGGCCAGTTAGCAGGGAGGCTCGGCTGCAGTGCAGATAAGAGAATAATTTATGGTTTCGTTGATATTTTTTGCCCTCGCCGTAACGCGCAAGAACGTAAAGTTCTGCGAATCATTTCAAAATGGAGAAACTACAGTTAGTAACTATTATACTCCTAGTAAAATATTGATTATCCTTAATTCAAACGGTGGCTTATCTCATATTTTCTGAGCGAATGCATCTGAAAGTGTAATTTTAAAAACGTACTACATTTTTATGAAGACCGATAGCTGCAGATTTGCGGTCTATTTCTAAATAGAGTGCGAATTGTAAATAGATCAATTCGTAGTGCACTTGTTTCATAAGAAAATAATGTTTACCCGCACTTCCTGGCAGTAAAGATTGGTCCCCACAATTATATGGTAACAATTGCACCTAGAATATAATTTCGCCTGCGGGGTTGAATAATTTTCACGCGAAAACTGTCGGTCGCCGCAAAAAGTGAGAGTTGCTTACCTTGGGGAGCAACTGCTTACAGATGTATAGGCATTATTGAATATCAGTCCGTGTTTAGCTAGATCGTCGAGATTCGGTGTCTGGCAGACTTTGTTCAGGTACGATCTCATTTCGAAACCGGCGTCGTCCGCTGGAAAATTAATGCGTTAATACGTTATGCATAAATCGTATTCGACTTTACGCATTGAATTTAAACAACCGGCTTGGAAATATTTTTTCTTTGCGCTCTATAGACCAAGTATAACTCGTTTTTACTATATAGACTACAGTAGTCTAAGTATATGCACATTGACTATATAATGTAAGCAATAGTCGCAGGAAGATTTACGGGTGTACGCCTACTCGTATGACAGCTTTCCCATATATACTTTCATGCATATACTTCAAGCCAACGTAATCCTCAGGTTTCTCACCAAGACTTTCTCTATCGGTTGATCAAAGCAGTTTGATTAAAAAAATTTTATTCAATTAAAAAGTCGAAGAAAATTTGCCGTCCGCAAGTAAAGAAAACAACAAACGTTATATAGACCACGACCCCGTCACTTTCTATCGCACCTGTAGCTTAATCAAAAATGCAGCACAGCACGCGTAAGAAGCAGTTAAACTACTTTAATAAGAAAATCAGTTTGTATATACCCAAGAGTAAGAGTGCATTCCTCGGCCTGGCTGGACTCTTGGCCCAGCAGATGCAGAGCAGGACAGAGCAGGCGCCCAGCGCCTGTTGAAGCCACTTCATATCCTTGTTTTCACGACTCTGGTATACACGTTTCGGAGCGCAGCGACCGCCTCGAGCCTCGACTCGTGAATAAACAGACGGACGGTGCCGGAGTCGGCTGCAGTCGGTGTCGCCGCGAAATAGACAACCGGTGCGCCGGCGCACTGCTGGCAACTTCTCAGTGAGTTTCGGAGCGGAGGTATAATAGGTGTTTTATCGCCGCGTCGAGTCCACGTTTACATCAGTGCACTGCCTGCCTATACAGTCTGCAGCCGTATTGTGTTCTCCCGAGGAAAACGATCCGGCTCTCCTCCGCTGTGTATGTATTATACGGACTTTCTTTTTCGTCGAGAATAACGTGTATACACACGTAGAGTGACGTATAGCGCTGCGAGTGTTCGACCGCGGCTTATCAGTTTCTCGAGAGCCTCGTCTGCGCGCGTGTGTGACATCTTCGGGTATTTTGCTGGCCGAAGCGGGTCAATCAGTGGGCGTTGGCGTATCGCTAATAGATGTAGCGGGTTTACAGGTGAAAAGTAGGTTTACGTTGTTTACAATTTTGACGGTCGAATCTAGAAGACGATCGGGCGATTATTTTTTTTTTTTTTCAGCGGTGTGGACAGTTATTAGTGGAACGAAAGTATACCGGAGTTAGCGGGCTGACGCGAGCGCGGCGTCAGGGACGACGGCGCACGTGACTGTTTACATGCAGAAGCTGACGTTGAACTTGACGCTAAGCTTTACGACGGCCTTTTTAAATGTCATCATCTCGTTTCGATGGTGTAGAACTGCTCAGCTCTGAAATTAATGGGTCGAAGATGGCCTACAAAAGATTTTTAATCTTCTGTTTAGAGCCTGCTTGGAATTTAATTAAGAAAACCGTGAAAGTAGTTGGCCGCGGAATTACGTTTAGTGATTGTCCCGCGACTATGGTTTTGTGTTCTAAACGAGTGTTTTACATAGCGGGCGATAAATTTTCTTGTAATTCTTCTTCTTTGAACTCAGATTTTGCGCCTGATTATTTTGAATTATTATTTCCCATGTATTCACTTCCAATTCTTAATAATTATAAACATTTCTTTTTCTTTGTTTCAGAATAACGATATTTTTGAATTATCATGTCGAAGAAGGTCATTTGTTTGTTCGATGTTGACGGTACCCTGACCTTACCGCAACAGGTGAATTTATTTTTAAACTTTTTGTCATTATATTTATTTCACGATTCTCAGTACTCAAAATTTTAATCGTTATACGATGGTATGTTTTCTAGACGATCGATCCAACTCTTGATTCATACATACAAGATGAATTGAAGAAGGTATTCGATATAGCAGTAGTTGGTGGTTCCGACATCACCAAGATAAAAAAACAGCTTGGAGAAGAAAATCTCTTCAAGAAGTACAACTACATTTTCTCAGAAAATGGTTTAGTCTCTTATAAAGATAGTAAAAAGTTACCATCAGAGGTAAATAAAGTTTTCTATACATTACGCTTACAACGAGTAGGTGTAGATGAAAATTAAATGAAGCAAACATTTTTACAGACCATTCAAAGTATTATTGGAGAAGAGGCTTTGCAAGACTTCATAAACTTCGCATTACGTTACATGGCCGATTTGAAGCTTCCCTTTAAACGGGGTACCTTTATTGAATTTAGAACAGGTATGCTCAACATTTCCCCTGTGGGTCGTAACTGCACAATTGAAGAACGCAACCAATTCAATGAATATGATCAAGAAAATCAAATTCGTGAAAAATTCATCCAGGCTTTGAAGAAGGAATTTCCGAATTTAGCACTTACGTACAGTATAGGTATCGTAAATACACTATATTTTTGTATTTTGCAACGTATTAGAATTTTATCTAACGTACTCGTTTGTAGGCGGACAGATTTCTATTGACATTTTTCCAAACGGTTGGGACAAAACATACTGCTTGCGACACATTCAAGGATACGACGAAATTCACTTTTTCGGCGACAAGACAAGAGAAGGGGGTAATGATTACGAGATTTATGAGAGCGATCTAACTGTAGGTCATCGAGTGACAGGTCCGGAGGATACTCTGAAACAACTTAAAGTTCTGGTCAATCTGCTTGATGAGAAAAGAAGTAAAGATCAACTCAACTTCCCAATGCAGTGCGTGTAATGAAATTAATGAAGTATTTTCGTAACACTGTGTGATTTATACTACTATCTTTGTACATAATGTTAGATTTTAGATTGTTAGCTAATGCTAATGTTTATGATTATCTTTTGCGAGCAATGTCCAATTGTTGTTTGACATGTCAATGACATTCCTCTAATAATATGTTATTTGTATGTGATAAATTTATATGAATTCCTATATACGATTGTTGATAAAGTCAAAACTACAAAACAGGAGTAAAATCTTAATGAAAGAGGAATAAAGATAATGGTTGAACGTAAAATTATTTACAAAGCGTTCAAGTATTTTTTCTTTTAATATACAATATAAGAATAAGAGAATCATATCGATATGTATTCATAATAAAATAATTTTTTTAATCGTTGTATCAAACATTTTTACATATTATGAGGTGTGTATAAACATTGTTTGTCTTAATTTCTACGAGAGTGTCCACCATATAAGAAAAGAAATGCATTCTTTAGGCATCTTCTCGGTCGCAAATTTTGCAAAGCTCCATTCACCGCGTTAGGTTCAGGCTTACGTGATGTCATTAGTTTAATTGTGAATTATATAAATTAGTTTAATTATTTTTATATAATTCTAATGGTAATCAGAAACTTAACAATTACAAAAATAATTTACAAATTCGATTTTGCGAGCGCGCATTTCGAACAGTCAAATTCACAGCCCTCGGTAAACGGGTGCTCGTTTCGAGGCGAAAGCTGCCAAGCCTTCGATCCTGTCTTCCGTATCCAGAAGCTGAGCGTAGCATTGTTTTTCGATCTCAAAGCCATCCTCTATCGATTCATCGATACCCTTTGAAATCGCTACTTTGGCCAGCCTATTGAAAGGAAATATAAATTATTCAATTTTTTCGCACGTATAAATTAAGGTGCCTCATCACAAATCTATATGTCATACCGGTATAAACAGTAAATGAGATAAATCGGATCAACATTTGCTGAGATGGTTCGTCCAAACGGAATATCGATATATAGGCTTCGAAAAAATTATTATGTATAGATTTTATTGTACCGATTGCGATAAAACGAGCTTACTCTCGTACGTGTATTTATTTATCAGTAAAAAAAGCGTGGATAATGTGGGTTTCCTTTTTTGAACTGTAATTTTCATTAAATAAAATTATGTTGATAAAAAACATTATTGTGTGCTTATAATCCCAAAGAAACAGCCATATTTTTAACGATTATCTTTACTGAAAAACGGGTGCACTTGCAAGAGTAAACTCGCTTTAACGCAATCTGCATAATCAAATTTATACGTAATAATTTATTTTTTAGCGCGATTTTTTCTGTTCACTTATATATCGGTATGGCATAGATTTATAGGGAGGGAGTTGAATAAAACATAATGATTATAAAAATACTTTTATATAATCACTATATATGCTATGCCTATATAGCATTGTTCTTCGATAGCGTTCTCATCGCAATAGTCATTGAAATTCATCCTATAATGATTATTCCGATTTTCATTGCGTAACGCAATCGACGTCAAATAAATTTCCCCGCAACGACCTGTTTTCGAACGACGATCTCAATTTATACGAAAACTACGCCTTTCTAATCCATAAAACCGACAATTGTAAACAGGGTACTTTGCCTCTTTTTGTAAGCGCGCGCGCGCGCTCGCGATTGCAAAAAATCTAAGCTATGTGGAACATACGTGACATTCAACAAAATTTCAATCAATGAATGTGCGTACGCCATGCTTGTATGTATATACTATATATAGCTAAATTCTGCAACGAGGAAAGTGTCGAAATAATCGCAGGCCTGGCGCTGTCTGCAACGGCAATAATTAAACTGCTGCTGGCAAGAAAATAATTGAAAGCTGTGCGCGTGTACACGCACTTTTTAACGTTAGCATTTAAATTTATCAATCGAACCCCCGTACAAGGCCGTGCACACTTGTATACAATGAGACACAGCGTCAATCGCGCGAATCCCCCTCGTTCTCCGAACAATCAGCAACATAACGTGACATTGCCACCAGCCGCGCTCGTATAACTCAAAAGTAACGCGCGTTTAGTACAATATGTCTATAGAAGAATCGTAAATCGTATCGCTCGCAAAAAGCGCGACAGAAGACAGCAATATAATCGAGAAGATAAGCAGACGGGCATTGTAGAGGCGCGTGTGTACGTGACCTGATTCTCATTGCGCAACAATCAACACGTTGTATATGCATGTATTATAATATTATACGCGTATAAGAAAGTACGCGCGCGGAACGTGTGTGCACTGTGCATATGAACACGCGCGTCATAATATGTACATAACCGGAGAGTTCTATCGTCGAAGAGGCGACGACCACTCTTGAACTCTCCAAACATTATATAGATATGTGAAAACTGTGGGAAGCCGATTTTCCTCAGATGCTTTCGAAATCATTCAAATTCGAAAATACGCGTTTGACTTTTTATACATAATTAAAGAGCTCGAATCTTATCACCGACGATATTGATTGAAAAAAAACACACAAAAAAAAAGAAACACGAAAATCGCACGATAGTCCGATAGGTGGTATCAGCGCATAAGTTAAAATGATAGACTCACTTAACGCCGATGGGGCCGTTGGGCAGGATCTCCCTGGCGATTTGGAGAGCGGCCTGATAGGCGGCGTCTCCCTGCTTGTTCTGCGGCACGACTCGGTTGACCAAGCCGATCTTCTCGGCCTCGGCGCCGTCCAGGATCCTGGCCGTGTAGATGAGCTCCTTGGCCAGCGCCGGGCCGATGATCCGTGGCAGTCTCTGGGTGCCGCCGGCCCCGGGAATTATGGCCAGCTTCGTCTCGACGAGGCCCATCTTGGCCTCGCTCGAGGCCGTCCTGATGTCGCTGGCCAGGGCCATCTCGAGTCCGCCGCCGAGAGCCACGCCGTCGAGGGCCGAGATGACAGGCGCCGACAGGGCCTCCAGGTCGCGCATCAGGTCCCTCAGCGAGTCGACGAAGCTCGCCACCTCCTGGGGCTCCATTTTGCTGCGCTCGCGCAGATCAGCCCCGGCGCAGAAGACCTTGGGCACGAGGCTGCGCAGGATCAGAACGCGGACCTTCTTGTCCCGCTCGATCGTCGACACGGCCTCCGTCAGCTGGCTCACCAGGCTCTTGCCGAAGGCGTTGCGGGCCTCGGCCCGATTCAGACCCAGCACCGCGATCCCGTTGTCCTTGCCGTCCAGGTACTTCAGGACGATCTCCTTGGCCGGGCTGTTGTCCTCCTTCAGCTGGATTCTCGTCGACAGGGCTCGCTGCAGCGACAGAGGGGCCGCCGCCTTCAGCAGGCTCGACCTCGCGCAGCGTACCAGGAAAACCATTTCTAGGCCGGGCAGATGATCGGGGGAGTGAGAGAAAGAGAGAGAGAGAGAGAGAGACGCTCTGCGCTTGCGGCTTCTCGATTTATCTGCGAAAATTTTTATTCTCATCATACATATGTGTGTTGCGCAATTCGTATTTACGCGGGGATCGATATATACTTTATTTTGCTTTTCTCGTATTTTACATATAGGCGGCTGCTCGCGGATGTCCAAAAATAGCCGGGCTCGCTCGATCGTTAAAAACACATCGGCGTGGGAACAAAAGCAGACCGTGTATACATAATACTCATTACAATAATTCAGACTCCCTACTCCGGTCGACAGAGGCTCGTCCGGAACGCGGCCGGATCGGCTAAGCCATACTACTATATATACGTTTGCAATATAATTATGAACGATGAAGAAATAAAATATCCAATAAGCCGCGCGTACGCGCATGGAAAAATTAACGAGTTCCCCGCGGCAATGCGGCTTTTTCTATATATCCGTCCTGCGAAGTCTGGCTATGTATGTATACAAGTATTACACCTGCAACAAAATTAATTGCCTCGCAGACAATAACGGCGATAATGAAAATATCCGACTAACGCAGTCTCATTAACGTTATATTGTCATTGCATTATGTGGACGCAGGAGCGCGCGGCCGAGCGCAGAAAAGAGAGAGTCGCGACAACCTTGATCCTTGATCCTCGCGCACTTCGCTGATACTTATACGCTGCGCGCGCGCGCGCGAGAGTTTCCTCTCAATCTCTCTCTCTCTCTCTCTCCCTCGGCAAAAAAGCGCGCGAGAGAACGCGGTTGCAATGCATGTAAAGCGGCTTTTTCTGTATGCAGCTTGTCCATATCTATATGTATACGTAAACGCGCGCTAGCGCACGATCTTCGCGGTATAAGT
The DNA here is from genome assembly GCA_018906965.1 of Philotrypesis tridentata. Lineage (NCBI taxonomy): Eukaryota > Metazoa > Arthropoda > Insecta > Hymenoptera > Pteromalidae > Philotrypesis > Philotrypesis tridentata. The sequence goes on along the minus strand of JACCIB010000001.1, from coordinate 8,389,275 downwards.
AATACATGCTAATGCGCGGCTTGGACGCCCGACTCTCGGAATGTGATTGCTAATAACACTCGTATAGGGAAAAACATATGCCGCGCGCGGTGGAGAACTGCGCGAAATTCGTACGTACAATGTATAAATTTGCGATACAAGTGTTTTCTTAGCTTCTTCTCTGCGTCTCTCTTTCATTCGCGATGAGTGCCATTTGATTATTGGACTGTAGGTATGTATGTGTAATTATATATACATGAGCGGCGTGACCTTGGCGTACAGCGGAGCATAAACGACTTTCTTTCAATTTGTTTTCGACGCTCTTGGAACTTGACGACGCGATAAGATTGACTATCGTGCGACTGAAAACGTGATATTCAACGGCGACGCTTAAATTGTCTGTGTATATGCGCGTGTGCACCGAGCTTTATGCAGGTGTACATTGTACATACACGTAAGCGTGTGTACTTGATAGCTTATAGTGGAAAATTCTGTCTGTAAAAACGCGATAGACATCGTTGCCGAGATTTTCTCAAAAAACGTGACTATAATACCTCGCGCAGCGCTTCCATAAACGGCTGGATGAAAATGCGATTATAGAAGAGCGCTGCTGTTTGCGCTTGTGCGATATAGGTATGTGTGCATTGGCTGTACTGTGATTCACGTTTCTGTGTACAATTATGCGAAGACTTAAAAATAGTATATTTTCAAACACGGTTTTTTAAAAATCTATGTAGTATGAAATTTTGCAAATGTATAGTAGGTTATAATTTTTCATTATACGGTTTTAATTCGGTCTTAATGGTATTTAATTAATGTTTGGCATTCTGAAATTATGTGCACAACTTAGCTTTTTGCGCCGTTACGTTTTGACTTCCAAGTCATAAAATTTTGGGAAGCTGCGTGAAAATTTTTAATAACTTTTTTTTAAGTTATTCCTCAATGTACGCGCTCTTCGAGCGAAATTTATAGTGATAAGTTAATGACGAAAACTTTTTAGAAAGTACTTTTGTGCATGCATAATGCTGTTTTCGTAATACAAATATTATCTCTAGAATCATAAGCTAGCTCAAAATGTCGTGCAGCATAGTACAATAAAGCATGTTTAAACAAGCTTTTAATTTTTGAAGAGCTCGTTTCACTAAAAAACTTATCCGCATATTTGCTAAATTGCAATTTATCAAAAGTGGTGAAAATAAAAAACGTATGTGGCTTAAAGTTCCTTCATTTCGAGCAAAAACATACATAATTCAATCGATAAAAGAGAAGTCACGGATATAGATACGTTAATGATACACTGCGCATTCCTTAATTTCCAAGTTAACCATGTAAACAACAGCTGTTTTAGTTTGTCAAAGAAAAAAATTTAATTATGTTTCGTAATAACTAGATGTGAAAGAATATTCCTAATGGGAATACCTTAAACTGAATACTTTTATAATTTTTTTGTCTTGTACACTCATAATATCACAAGTATTATTATCCTTATCAATCAATGTACGTTTAAATAAAACGTGAATTCGATAACAACAAATACATTACTGTTCGATTAAAAAATACGCATGTAGTTTTTTGTTTCAAAAATGAACATTTTTTCAATTATGTAATGAACATTTTTGTTTCTTGTAACGTAAAAGTATATCCAATTAACGGAACTTTATACTTAGTTAAGATAGGAATAACAAATAATAAAATTTAAATGTCAAAGTGCATAAATATGCATATGCATATAAATAAATATTTTACACTTTCACCATAGCCTTCCATAGTTTGCCATTGTTTTCACGTTTTGTCTTCGCTGTATGCAATATAATGTGGCTTTACTTTCTATTGATATTATTTTTATTGAAAGGAAATGCTCAATTAAGAAGTCATGATATGAATGAGATCAAATGATTATCTTTGGTTTTGTTATTATCAGATGATTCTCCTTAATTTATGTATCAAATACATTTTATTGTTAAAAAAAAAAAAAAAATAATAAACTCCAACCAAACTTATCTTGTTTGTAAATTTTATGATACTATGCTTATTGGATTTGTTGACAATTTACATGCATATTGTGTAATGGAAGCAAAAACGATTACGATAACATAAAATGCTGATTATTTATGTTGTACAATAAATCAATGCGATCGATTTAATTGCATGACGTTTTTATATACGGCGCATATACTGCTTATAATCACATAAGTTTTTGGCATACAAAGAGACTATAAAATATCATTATCATGTAAAATGACAATATTAAAAGTATTGTGCGTGCAAAATTTACATTTATTATTGATTATTATACATTTACTATTTATTATTAACATTTTCTTAGGAAACTTGCCACGATAATTTTACGGTAATGATATATGTAAATGCCACTGCAACCATTCATAGAAATGAAAAAGAAGTGCTTCATTATGTATCCTAATTTGTTAATACGTTAGTATCTTTTCCATTCAACGATTGAAAAAACTTTAAAAATAAAATTGCTTAGAATTTTTAATATTATTTTAATCAAGAAGCGCTGTATAAATTGAATTTCGTCACACATGAAAGTTTTCAATGAATTATTAATTGCTGTATTTTTCTGGAAAACATAGTCGTAGTCAAAAGTAAATATTTAGTTTAATTAACCTTGACTAACCTTGACTTTTGTTCAAAATAATTTATGCTATGATTCAAAAAGCTTCCGCGCAAATATTGTTTTCGTAACTCACGCATGTACGCAACAAAATTCGAATGTGTTTTGAAGCATTCACAAGATTCTAAAGAATTTTTTCGGAAGAATGTGCTTGTTGGGAAGTTTCTTGTGAATGTACGGTATATACGGTAGAAAGTTGCTGACGCTATTTTGCTAGTTTAGATCATGACTATACGTATATATTTTTTTTATCCACTAGATCTTTGACGCACGCACGAGATAAAGTAGTTTTTTTTTATGTATTATCGCATTTATGGATATTTCGATTAAATGGAGTATAAATAAGTTCACTTATCGGCTGCAGTTAATTAACTTTGAATTTTGCCAGGGAATTGCATTCAGCTGTAGAGCAAACCCCCGTACCTCCAGTGCAATGTTCTTTGGGTAATATTTGTAAATAATGTAATAGACACATTCTCGAATCTGACAATATGCCGACGTAGAGCTGCTTATGTATATGCGAGGGGCATTTTATTTCGTAACATTTTTGTAAAATCACGCGACAAAAAACCGGGAAGAAACCGGAACAAGTTTCACATGAATATTAAGAAACAAAGAAACCGGTGCTGCTTCCACACATGCATAATACTGCAGAAAAACTACAAAAGCAAAGTCTATGCGTCACTAAATTTAAGACTGACGCAATCACTCGAGCCTTTTCGAAGCTCCCATGCATCGGTAGGCATCAACGAGTTATAAAACGCGGCAATTTTTCCAAATCCACAAGTAAACGAGAGATCATGCATATAAACACCGCAACGCCACGCGAGTGCGCGCCAGCTCGCAATGTGTGGCAAAGCAAGCGCGTCTTCCTCTACGCAACGCAGAAGCCTCAGACTTACTTGCCATCGTCGCAGCGAGAGAGAGAGAGAGAGAAACATAAGTATAAACTGTCGTTCGACGCGCAAAAAAAAAAGAAGAATTTATGGCAAAACTGTGTGGGAGTACTTACTGCGCTCGATAAATAGGACACTCCGCGAGCGATATTTTCATCCCGTCATCGGCGCACACATCAGCTGCCGAACGTATGATGAGCGCGACTATTTAACACACGCGCGCGCGCACGAGAGCGCGATAGCAGTCCGATACGACGTATGAATGTAAATGTTGCGTCCTCGCTTTAACTGTATATACAGAAGAGAAGAGTATATATAGCAGCGCGGAGGGGAAAGCGAGAAAGTTTTTTTTTCAGTTTACCGGCTGCTTTCTGTGTGTGTGCGTGTGTGTCTGTTCGTGTGTGAGCTGCGGCGGCGGATGCGTACGTGCGAGCGCGAGTCACTCCTCCGTTTGGCTCGGTCGTGCGCTACAAAAGCGTGTATATAGTCGTCGATGTTGTTGTCCGTGTACGCATATATACGAAGGAGTATGTATCAGCCGCGACTGCGGCGGTAGGAGAAGAGGGCGTGGAGTTTATATTGTGCGGCTCTCTCGACACCTCGTTCTCGGCCACGCGCCTCGCAAGTATCAACTGCGCGATGCTCGCCGATCAGCGCCGCTCGCGAGTAAACACACATACACTTGTACGCGAATACGCGTTAAGCTCGTTGCTGCTGCGCTTTGAATTATCGTCGAAGGAGCCGACGAGGAGGAGAAGGGGTGGAAAGGAGGAAACGCGCGTCGCGGCCGAGACATTCGCCAAAGCGAGCCTCCCGCGCGCTTCTCTCGCTTTCAATGTTGTCCTCGCGCGTAATATACTTAAGTGTATGCGTGAGACACCGGTGGCGTGATGATCCCGGCTCCCGAGCGCTTCTTTTGCGCTCGACTCCGCGATTTGCGCGCGATAACGCTTCGCCTTTTAGCTGAGGATTGGTTAGTAACCGGGGTATACTTATATAGCGAGATTGTGTAAGTGTTGTGCGCGCGATAACGCAGTTTATAGACGAGTCATTGAGAAGCGCGACGTAGTTCTCGGATGTGATTCCATAGTTTTAAAGCGCACGCGGGAACGACTCTATCGACCGTGGATCTATCGCGATAAATGAATGTAAGCTCTTTCGATAGTGTTGATCATTACCGACTGCCGATCGATGGCCACTTGCCCTAGTAGAGCCGTTGTAAAACTCTAAAGATAACGGAGTCGCTTATAATTGATTCTGCAGATTGGGATCGAGTTTAAGACCTGTCCGACCAGGCCGAGATTCAATCTACTTATGCGTGGATTCATATTTATTTTAGCAGTTTTTTTCATTGTGGACATCGGTAACGGACTATACAAAGTTACAAAGTATGCGCAGTTATGCGTAATGAGATATTCAGTATTTTCGGTATTATCGTATTTATTTTTAATTTTCCTTATACATTTATTTACAAAGTATAAAAGGATCACTTTCGACGCGAAATATTCGCTACTGTTATTCTACATACACAGTGATAGGCTTACTGATAGGCTTACTCAAAATTTGAGCACTGGCGAAAAGTCACTCTGAGCAAAGTTTCGCAAATCTGATTATTTTGCGAATAAATTTTAACTATAATCGTTATACAACGGAGCATACGAAAAGGATACGAGTACGGGAAAAACAAGACGTGTAAAAAAAAAATCACACCTTCTACAGTCCGGCGTTCAATTGGGCGAGCTATCAGCCTTCTTGAACAATTGAACGCCCATTAAGAATTAGTCATAAATAGGTAATAAATAAATAAATAAATAATTAATCGATTAAGTTATCAAACCATTCACATCGGCAGTAAATAAAAGTAATAATGCAGGTATGAGTCGGTATTGTTGCGATTCGAGAAATCGAAATTCTCACTGATTCGAAGTACACAACTGACGTCGTACACAAGAAGCAATTGCTCGCGATTGACGCGTTATCGGTATATAAGTCGGAGAAAATGGCAATGAATGGTGGTCGAGGTGAGGAGCTACAGGAAAAAGCTCAGGCCGCTTGACTGGTGGCGAAAGCGCTTGGAGGCGGTCGGAGCATTGACCGCGTTGCCGAGGACAGTTTCTGCGAGACAAGGTGGGCGATGTGCGACGAGCGTTTCCAAACGAATTCGCGCGTCCTGTCGTGATCGTCCGCGCTCTCGATGCGCATCTGCAAATAAACAACGATATTACACGTGCGCCTTATGCCTCTTCGCGAAGAAATGTACTTAATTAATTAATTATCGGGTACAGCTGCAGAGATGACGGTGTAAAGCTCGTTTTAATGTTTAGCAGGAAAAAAATGGGGTTAACGATGCGGGTGACGAGGCAGACTTGAAAGATTGATTGACACAGTGGTGCATAGAATAAATAACGCGTGTCGAGCGTTAAAAGCTTTTCAAAGCGTGCCTCTTCAATTTTAACCGCGCAGTATAGTGTAAAGAGTTTTGATGATGGGATTCTCGTGTTCCGCTGCGTTCGCTATACGCATATTATCGAGAAATGTGTATGACAATGCGTGCGCCCAGCGGATTTTGTCGCATCGTGGAAAAACAAGCGGAATCGTAAAAATTAACAACGAAGTTTCTCAACAAGAAATAGCACTATATCGCTCGTTCGTTCAAACTATATATGCTCGTCGTATTATACCTGCTTCGGCTGCAGGACTCGAATCGAGTGTAGAGTGGCGGCGCCTCCGTGGTAGACTCTGAGGCTGAGCCTGCCGGACATCTCGGCGGTGGTGGCGGTGGCGCTGCGCACTTCCTTTCGCGTCGACCTGCCGAATTCCTTCTCGACCTTCAGCACGAGCGGTCCCAGGTTGAATTTCGTCTTGATGGTCGTGTGGTCGCTCATCATGTTGACGGAAACGTCGCCCGAGCGCTTGAGGGACGACAGGCCGTAGAGGGTGGCCTTCGCCTTGGAACGTGGTTTCTTGCTGGGCGCTGGAGTCGTCGCTTGAGCCTTCACCTAACGCCGCAAACGATAAAGCGATTCGTATCACTAGATTCGACGCGATGAATTTAGTGAACGTCGTCTCGTGCAGGTGTCATACCTTGTTGGAGGACGTAGCCGGTTTGCGGGCTTTCGTTCCGGACTGCGCTGGTGCCCTTGTCTTGTTCCTCTTCCGTTTGGAGCTAGTGCTGGCGCCGGTGCCGCGGTTGCTCGTCGTCACGGAAACTTCGTTCGACACTAATCTGGTGGCGAGTTCGGGAGCTATGGTGGTTGGGGTAGCTTCGGTTTGCAACGAGCTCATACTGGTCACTCCGGTTTTCGCCTCCTGTAATTCACGTCACGAGCGGTTGCTTAGATTTTGCTTAACGACTTCGACAAAATAGACGTAACAATGAAAAACAACGAAATTTCTTAGCGTTCGTTAATTGCGAATACACGCGTCCAAGGAGCTTTTCAACGTAACGGATTCGTTTTCAAACTATCTCTCGATTCGAAAAGAATGATTTTTCTCGTCGTCGACGGCTGTTACTGTGGCATGACGAGCTGTATCCGTTGTCTTGCCGGTAAAAAAATTAAAAAAAAAAAAATTAATCATCGCCTACAGCCGAATCCGCGTCCGATAAGCAATAAAAAGTGTAGAGAAGAAAAGCGTAAAAGCACCTCGGTGAGCGTGGGCTCGGTGCTGCCGCTGGCGTTGAGGCTCGACTCCTGGGTCCCGTCCAGGTTTCTCGGCGCCATGCCAGCCTGCGCGGCGCTCGTCCTGGCGTGCTTGTTCTTGTTGCTCTTCCTCCTCTTGCTCTTCTTGCCCGTGGTCTTCTTGCTCGAGGTCTTGCTCTTGTTCTTGCTGGTGCTCGCCGGATTGACGAGCTTGACCGTGACCGGGTCGTACTTCTGCTTGAGGATCTTGTTGATGCGGCCGAGAATCGTGTCGACGAAGCGATTGTACTTGGCCACGTAGATGGCCGAGACGTCGTTCGGCGCGCTCACCATTGCTCCTGGGGGACAACAATCATCGTTGTCGATCGAGGCCGATATTTCTCGGGGCTCGCCGGTAGACCGGGATTTGGCGGAGGACGACCGGGACGAAAGGACCCGAGGGCCCGAAGAGCAGCGACGCTCGATTAGCCGAGCTGACAATGGCCCGGTATATATACAGTCGCGGCTAATTCAATTATCCGAACAGCTCGCGCACACATGTTATACGAGCATCGCTGCTTTTCCGCTGCACTCGGGGGGATTGGCTTTCCATTATGCTCGAGCATTATAGCCTTGGGAACGCTGTGCGCGCATCATCGCGCGCGATGTGTATACGTATATATAGGAGAGGACGTTCTATGAACGGCCTTGAACCGACGTCGCGCGTCAGGATCAGTGACCCCGTGAGACGGATCGCCGAACGTTTCTCTTTCCCTCGTCCTTTCCGCGAGATATATATATATATAAACGTATAAATTGCGTACGCGCGCGCGCAGAGAACGTTTACATTTATCGGCATAGGCGCCGTGCATAATATAACTATATTTATATACACGCGCGCACACGCACGAAAGTACAGCCTACTTTTACGAAGAGGATGTAACGGCTTAACGGTATTAACCGGTATGACGTGAGCTATACGCGCGAAGAGAGGTAACCGGTGGGGCGAGACTGGTCTCTCTCTCTCTCTCTCTCTCTTTCTCGGCTCTCCTCCTCTTCCATCCGCGCACCTCTGTTTTTCTCCCGCGAGAAACTGGGTCGCCTCTCGCGCTTCCTTCTCACCTAGAGACCTACCTACGCTCGCGAGATAGCTGCCTGACGCTATATGGCGCCTACGCGCGGTCCCCTCTCTCCCTCCCGCGGTATCAACATTATCGTGCGCGCGCGCAAAGCTATTTACACTCCTCCTTTTCATCGCTCGCTCGTGAACGCGCGCGCGCTCGAAGGAATGCGATATCGATGAGGATATCGCACTTTCCTCACTGCCGACCAACGAAGGCGAAATTTACGAGCGCGACACACTAAAAGGGCCCGACTTTCGTTCTTCAACTTTTCGCGCTCTCCGATTACTATATAGGATGCGCAACCGCGGGCGCATACATCTACATTATAACGAGTTATTGTACATCTCCGAGAGATGAAGCAAGGGGAGTGGCTCTCGCGAAGGAGAGAGAGAGAGAAACAAGTGGGTCAGGGTCGATCTCACGATCGCATCGATCGGTGCCGGGTCGTCGGCCCCATTCCGATGGAGCCACGGCCAAGGTGAAAGCCGTGAAAAAATGCCGACCCCCTGACCCTCTTTCTTCGCGAGAAACGGACGACGACAACGCGGCGGCGATCCTTTCGACGGTCCGATTATACACCGCGCGCTTCCGTCCGGTTCAAGGCCAGGGCTTCATGTGCATCCTCATTTTCATTCGGATTCGCGGCGTCGTCGTCGCGGCGGAGCCGTATACGCTCTTTTCCTTTTGCCGCATACGCTTCGTCCGGGGATCTCGCGCGCGAAATCGAAATCGTATTTACAATTCTATGAATAACAGATTGCAAACGTAAGAGATTTACCGCCGCGATCGCCGGCCGAGCATTTGGAAAAGGAGCGCAACCGAAAGTTGTAAATCCATATTTAACGAAGAAGCAGTACAGCGATATCGATTTCATCCTGCCGTCATCCCGCGGCTCCGCGGCGAGTCGGTACATTCTATTTGTTTTTGCTTTAATTTTTTTTTTTTTTTTACACTCCACTTCGAGTTGGAAATGCGCGCACTTTGCGCGCAGAGGAAGGGAATTACCCATTGGACGAGTATAGAGGAAAATAATGTATATATGCATGTATATATAGGAGGAAAAGGTTTACGGTGCTAGACGCGCGTGCAGAGATTGTCCCAGCGGCTATACACTACAGACTACTATACCACATATAGAATACAAACTACTTCTTGCTAAGAAAATTACACTAGAACTACGACTACTTTTGCAGAGGAGCCATGAGATTTGCAATGCGTGAGGTGTACGTGAATAAATGAGAAGTGATGATTATGATGATGAATGTGAGAGACGTGAAGAAAAACAATGATAAATGAAGCTCTCGTGTAACGTGCCAGACTACAAAGTCGTATATAGTACAATCTGTATGCAGAGATTTTTTTTGTATATATATATAGCAAAAGTCCATATCTATTGTATACAGTCAAGGAAGCAGGTAAGCCGCTTGCTACAAGTACTAATGTTTACCAGTCAACCGTCCACCGTCCACGTGCAATTCTACAATAGGCGTATTAAATCGTCCGCTTGTTTATCGGAACAAACAATCGGCAGCTCAAGTGTTTTTCGCGATTCTCGCCGGGAGCGAATGTAGTATGCCGGCAGGTATGCCGGTAAGTTGATTGCGAACGATATATACGTGTGTTTGCGCGCGAATTCAATGCGTTATGTACCGGAAGAACGATGTGTGTAACGGTATACATGTATAATGCTAATGAATTTCGAGAGAAGCATTAAAATACTACTGCTAGATCGGCACGTCACGCAATGCACGCTCACTGGTATGTCGTAGTTCAGTTTAATTTTCAAGTACATGACAAAAAGAAAAAGAAAAAACAGACTGTCGTCAAAATATATGAGAATCGCCTGGGCATCCGTATGTGATCTATGTATATCACTGCGTCTAGCACCGCGAGTGATTTTTTCGTGATTGTAAAATAACAAGACCAACACAAAATTATATTTGTTTTTTTCGTGAAAACAATGAGTCATCTATATTTGTCAATTTTATAAAAAAAAAAGAATAATTCAAGTCGAACAATTGTCTCTGTACAGTTTCGTTCTCTCTTTCTCTCTCTCTCTCTCTCTCTCTCTCTTTCTTTCTCTCTCTCTCTCTCTCGCTCTCTCACATAGTAAATCCTGGCGTAAATAAAACTCTTTCGGGTCTCCTCCTCGTCGTTCATAATAATAGTAGTAATAACAAAGCGCCTGTGTAGTACGTATGTGTGCGTGCGTGTGAATGCGGGTGTCTGCGTGTAAAATAATGCGAGAGTCCGGGCGGGCAATGCGAGAAAATAAAGTCAAGAGCGCAAGCATTCGCATAAAGTGTAAAAGGAGCGAAGAGTCGCAGTAAAGAAGGACAAAGTGCGCGGAGCCTCCGACGGAATCGAGCGTCTAATCGGCGGTATTCTCGGCGAGAATCCATCCTGTTTTCTCCTCATCCCGCTCGCTTTACTTGCATCTCCACAAACTCTCTCTTTCTCTCCCTCTCTGTCATTCCGTGGGGCCTTTCTCTCTCTCCCTTTCTCTCAATCGCGTCCGCGCCGCGCGCGTCCGATGCGCCTCCCAAATACGAAAAAAAAGGGTGTCGTACACTCGAGCGTAATGTATTTTCCGTTTAGCGCAGCTATGCGTGCATTATGCGTACGTCCGCACTTACTCAAATTAACATGCACGTGTACGTTTGGTATAAGAAAAGAGGCATTCGCGTGTATGAAGTCCGTGTATTCCTGTCGGCGCATCTCGTCGCGTACCGCGATTAGCGATTCCGCTGCGGCGCCAAAAATTTTTCTGCGCACATCGTTCGAATACTATGTGTGTGTGTTGGTGTGTGTTGATGCGTGTACGTGACACCGCCGATTCTCATGCTCGCATTTTAATGCTTTCCTCCGATTATCGTTGTCGCTCGATATTTTCGTGTATTCAAACGCACACACGATCGCTCTAGCGCTCTTTCTTTCTTGTCCTTGTCCCCGCGAATGCATGTACGGTCGATTGGCTACACTCGCGTCACCGAAGAGAGGGGGTGTGTAACGTCCGTTCGAATGCAGGTGTTGCACTCTCGAACGGGGATCGATAAGTAATTAAAAAAACAAAAATAAAAAAAAACAGAAAAAAAACAAAAACTGATAATCGATACTAGAACACTGCGGTGTGTCGATAACGGTATCCCGTTCGTTCGCCACGCAAGGCTCTCGAAAGTAGCAATGATCTTTCCGAGTCGGAGCCTTTTTTTCTCTCTCTCTCGTCGAGCCGAGAGTCGACTCGAGAGTTCCTCCCAAGAATCTGATTTGCCGCGTCGCGTTGCAGAGCGCGCGCGGAAGAGAGAGAAACTCTCCCGCTCGACGCTCCGCTTTGTTGAGCTCTCAGCGAGAGATGTGTGAATGGAGAAATTAAAGTGCGAATGCCGAATGGCGCGCAATAAATAAATAAGTTAAATAAATAAATAAGTTAATGAATAAATAAATAAATTAAGTAGAAGACTGGACGAGAAGTGAGAGCTCAACAAAGTCACGTATATCTATATGCGTGAGATGTGTGTGTATATATATAGACAGCGCGCGCGCGTGTGTCCCGTTGTGTGCTATATATTTCTTGAGCGACTCGTTTGCTTGTTGCTGCTGCAGCGGTTGTTGCATTGCTGTTACTTTATATACGGGTTGTTAAATCGAAGTAAAAACAAAAAAAAAAAAGGGAAACAGAAGTCGTTTGCGTGTATGCGTGTCATGCGCTCTAGTGCAGGCTGGCGGCTTTTGGCTGAGGCTTGAGGCTTTTGGCTGCTTTGGTCTGCTTGCGCGCGCGGTGGCCCTTGCGCGAGTGGTGTTTCTTGCTGGCTGACGGCTTGCTCGCAGCGGCGGGCTTGAACTCACGTGCGGCGCGTCTCGCGGACGCGATGTCGGCGAGGCCCTCGATCTCGTCGTCGTCGTCGTCGTCGTCCTCCTCCTCGTCGGCGGCGTCGTCGTCGTCGTCGTCGTCATCGTCGTCGTCGTCGTCGCCGGTGATGTCGAGATCGACGTCGTCGTCGTCGTCGTCGTCGTCGTCGTCGTCGTCGTCCTCGTCGGAGCTGGCAGCGCCGGCCGCTGGGACGGCGTTCGAGACCTGCTGCGAGACGAGCGGGTTGGAGACGGACTCGGCACCTTCGATCGTCGCGTCGGCTACGGATCCGGCGGCCTGGCCCTCGGGCAGCTCGTCCTCTTCGTAGGAGGCCGTGTCCTCGGAGGCCGAGCTGTCGATGTCGCTGACGGTGGCAGCGGCGCTGTTGAGAGACTCCTCGTTAAGGTCGGCCTGCACGTTCGGCGGGATGACCGGCGAGTTGGCCGAGGCTGCGACGGGCTGGACGGCGGAGGCGGCGGCGCTCGAGGCGGGCTCCACGGCATTGGTCTCGTCGTCGTCGTCGTCGTCCTCGCCTGCAACGTCAATTCATCGCACACATTCACTTCCCATAAACACACAAGGCTTTTCTCCTTAAAATGAGTAGTAGTGTGGAGAGACTCGGGCCGTACGTCGAGCGCGCACGTTCGATCGGGCATTAAGATTCACGCGTGCGAGCGCGTGTCTACGCGGAAATAACGGAAGCGCCGTAGCGCTCGCGTGCAGAGCGCGTGCATTACAAACGATCCGCGCGAAAAGGACTTGTTTCTTTTTTTCCTCACGTTTAATCGCCTCCCGCCTTCCTCTCTGTACTTATGTATACCAGTCCGGGAATCTGTGTCAATCGATCCAACGGACATCCTCGTGTATACGTATATGCGCTATATATATATACAGGTGTACACGCGTATAGGCGCGGACGCACGCGGCGTCGTTATAAAGTACAGAAATTCTTCGGCTCGATCGTGGATTAATTCGGAATTTCATGTTAATTCATTCGACGTGAATTCAAAATTTATGCTAATTCGGAATTTAAAGAGCGCAGTTCAAAAACTTGTACGAGTCCCGTTAGAAATCCGTGGTCGGAGTGTATAACGGAATTCGCGCAAGTCGCGACCCCCGGAAAAGTTGAGGAAAAAAAAGTGAGAGAGAACGCGCTGGAATAAAAACTAACGACTGCTATACTACGCGAGACGTGTAATATATTTTAGTCGAGAGAACCGTGCGCGAAAGAGCCGTTACCGTGTGTGTGTGTGTGTGTGCGCGCGCGCGCGCGCGCCTCGTGTTATTATTCTTCGCTCTCGCGGCGGCCAGCTTATATAGCTGTATATGCGTTTGCGCCGCTCATATTCACAGTTATACCCTGTCTCGCGTCTTCGCGCGCAGTTTATCGCGCGACTAATTATCGACAGCGATTCATGACTCTATTGTTTCGGCTCTTGGCTCGTCAATTTCTTCTTTTCGCATTTCTTTTTTTGTTTTTTTCACGCATACCTGCATAACATTGCAACGAGACGAAAGACGCAGATGGTCCAAACGCGCGCATGTCCAAACGAGAGCTTATACGATCGCGCCGTTAAAAATTAATATGCGCGCGCGCGCGCGCGGCTAATTAGCCGTTGCCGTCAGCCGTCAACAGGGTCTTGGACTAATTCCACGAATTTTGTCGCGCGCGCGCCTGTTTGGACAGGCGCGCGGCTCATCGCCTCGTGCATAATTCAGCGGCACGTAATTGATAATATTATCGAAACGCTCGGTAATAACTAGGCCAACGCACGATTGTTCATAACGCGAATACCAGACGCGCGTAATTGACGTTTGCGCGCACAATAACGACGTATATCGCGTTCTTAAACTGACCGGCGCAGCTGGCGCGTAAAACGCGCGCGTAAAGCATTAGTACGTAACGCGCGACCGCGGAAAGAAATGGAGATGTCAGCGACTTTACCTCCGAGAACCTCGTCGATGAATCTCTCGAGGTAGTCGTCGTCATCGTCGTCGTCGTCGTCATCGTCGTCGTCGTCGTCGTCGTCGTCGTCGTCCTCGCCGGTGATGTCGAGGTCGACGTCGTCGTCGTCGTCGTCGTCATCGTCGTCATCGTCGTCGGAACTGGCAGCGGGTGCGGCGGCCGCCGGGGCGACTTGCCTCGACTCCCGCGACAACGACGACGACGACGACTCCTGGACTTGACGACTGGAGTTGGGCAGCGGCGTAGCCAGGGCGCCCATCGCCAGGCAGCACGTGAGTGCCAGCACCACCACCAACTTCATGTCTCTCTCTGGAAAAAGAATGCGCCGAGAATTCGGGCCTGTGTTAGGCGATATGATTATGAGTGCGTGTGCTCTACTTCGGATAACTGTACATCTCGCGCGAGTTCACATAGAGAGAGAGAGAGAGAGAGAGAGGGAGAGAGAAAGAGAGCAATGTGTAACTTTTTATAAACGCGTTTTATTCGGAATCTCTCGACGCGAGTCGTGCGTAGATCGAAAGGGAACACTGTCCGGGCACAATTTTCTCGCGTTCGCGACGCAGAGTCTTGCGGTCACCAAAGAGAGAGAGAGAGAGAGAGAGAGAGAGAGAGAGAGAGAGAGGAGAGAGAGAGAGAGAGCCGAGCAGTTGAACGATCACGGGGACACTATGTATATGCGACGCGCGGTCGTGAAGTGCACACTTTCGCGGCGTTAACGAGACACTCACCCTTTATTGGTAAAAGGATGCGAAGGGCAATGTGCGCACGATCCTCGGCACGGAGAGAATATTCTGGGAGTCTCGTCGCGGGACCTTCCTTTGGTGAGGCGAGAGTGTGAAACGAAGACGAAGCGCCGGCCGATCAGTCTTTTATACCGGCAGCCACCACCTCTCTTCTCCGCGGCTCTTCTCTTCCGCTCTCCTTCGGCTCTGACTCGCGCGCGCAGGTGCTGCTGCTGCTGCTGCTGCTGCTGCTCCTGCTACCTCTTGCTCTGGGCCCACTGATGGTCGCGATTCTCCTTCGGCTCGATGCTGCGGGCGTTGGGCCACGTGGAGCTTTGTGCATTGTGTATATAATATATAACGCGCGCTCGGAAGAAAAGTCATTGTTCGGAGACTCGTTGCGCGGAGCTTTCGTCTTGGGTGGGTTCATCTCGTCGTCCTTCAAGTTGGCCAATACGAATGTGAACGTTGTATTTGAATTTTTTTTCATTCCGCGTTGCAGGTCGACTGCTCTCCCGAGTTGCGATCGTTATATACTCCTCGTTATATACGCAGGCGAACGTTGTGCTGAATTCGCTATAACAGTGTTACGTTCTTACTTTTATCGAGTGTGTAACATCATCGAATCGGTGAAAGTATACGCGCAGCCGCAGCGTTGGATCGTTACCCACATCTCGCCCACCATCGTCGCTCATCATTATCAATATCAATCAGAAGCGTCGTATACATTTGTATATATGCGTCACGCGGGCTTATCCTTTTGCGAGCGAGTCAAATTTCTGAATAATTACAAATGCAGCGCCTATATATGCATCGCGAACGAAAGCGCGCGCAGAAAGTATCGGCGAATGCTCTGTGCGCTGCGCATAGCTCGCTATACGTGCGCGTGCACTAGCGAAAGAGCCGATATTTCCATAAACCTTTGGTGCCGTGCTTTTCGCTTTTTCTCTTTTCTCCAAACATCGCGCCGTGTCCGCGCAAGTGTCTGCGCACACTGCGCATACTTGCATATCTATATACGGACGATATACGAAAGAGCCGACGACAGATACCGGCCGTATGTGTGCTTACGCTGTTTTCACGCGGGCACTTACAATCAAGGCAGTCCCCTCATCTCCCGGGCGTATTATACGTCCGGCACTACCGTTACTCACACACTCTCGCATTAGCATAATTGGCATGCGCGGGATCGACAGCCGCGGATCTCGAGAGAAACCGAATAAGACAAGCACCCCGCAAGGAAAAGTAGCATCTCTCTCGCGCGCGCTGCAAACTGGTTTCCCCTCGGCGCACACAACAGCCTCCGCATATATGCGCGCGCCGCGACGCGACGGGGGCTACGCGCATAAGCGCGGCTCAACAAGCGCATGTATACTCTCTCGCCGCGGCGCGTGTACTTGAACAACGAAAAGGGAAGAAGACGAAGCCTGAAAGTGAAGCAGCGCGCGGTGCAGCAGCAGCAGCAGCAGCAGCAGCAGCGGATTGCTCGAGCGCCGCCGCCGGACGGACGGACGGAATATGGGATTTGGTGTCAGTGTGCGCCGGGGAAGTAGTCCGCGTTGCCGCGCGCGCGCGCGCGAGTGGGGCCTCGGCCCGCGTTCGTACTCTCCGCGGGGCCCCGCCGAGGAATTAGTAATCAGGATATGCGAGTGACCAGAGTGAGTAAACGCGCTCTCGGCGGCTCGCATTCTTCGCCATCATTCATTATTCATCGGGGCTCGAATTTTATTTTACGTTATATGATAAGGAGAGGCGGCTCGCGCCGCCTATATACACACACGGAGAGACGGCTGTCGCGCGGGTATACGTGAGGATTTCGTTAGATTTCGGCCGCGCACAGAGATGAGACGGCTTTTTTTCTCTTCGATTCGCCGCTTTGTAATATCAGGAATTTCTCGACGCACACGCGGTATTGTATATGGTCTTCGAACCTCCGCACGAGACAGAAGCGACTGGTCGGACTCTCGTTTTTTTCTTTTTCTTTTTCGCTTCGTTATCTCCGGCGATGCGAGGCGCGCTCGCGTCTGTACGCGTATGTTACACCGGCGTATATATATATACAGCTGGAGGATCTATTCAACGCGCTTACCCATTCGGAACGAATGATCGACATTTCCATCCACTCGGCGAGTGGTAATCGAAGAAAGAAACCACGAGCGCGGCCCCACAGAAGATACGCGCCGGCCACGTATTTTACGCACAGATTGGTTGCCGTTGTTTATATTGTACAAAATACAGACTGCAGTGCATTCCTCTTGCGGGCGTGATGTGCGCGCGTGAGAAAGGGAAAAGCGATCGGAAACTTTCTTTGCTCGCCATGAAACTGCATTATTTTCTTTAATGAAATCCTCGGTTACATCAATATAAGCCTTGGCCGAGCTTACGTCGACACGGTATAAGGTGGAACGCTTTTTTAAAGGCAGCAGCGCGCTCTTCAGATCCTACGCGTATATACACGTAACAAAACGCGTTTCTTTATTTATCGAGCGTGTGTCGTTTGCGCGCGGGCGTCTCCGCGTGTCCCTGTGCAGGTGTTTCTCCCAATTGTTGCCGACAATTCGAGAACATTGGCAAGAGCGCGTGGCTCGAGAATTCCCTCGAACGGAATGCCGACGGCTTGGCGCAGAGGCGGCAGTCAGGTCACGAATGCAGGGAGACGAACTTCTTTCCGCACGAAATTAGATTTATTCTCGAATATTGAGAGACTGCTGCGCTAAACTTTTGCCGGGAGAAAAAGAGACGCGAGTCTGTGAAACGTGTTATACACTGGGCGCGCGCGGGGTGTATGTGTGTAGGCACGGTTGGAAAGTTGGAAAACATATATACGCGAGCGCTCGGGAGTATACTTTTCGCAGGCGGCCTTTATAATGCTCTCGGTTTCCTCAACAAATTACACACTCTAATATACGTATTTTAATGCTGAAAGTCAAGCGATCCGTCGAGGGCTGATACAGATATCGCTCGGCTCGTTCTTCCTCCGATTTATCTTGGCTGGTCCTTCAGCATCTCCAGCATCTCTTTGTTCTTCGGATGAATCCTGAGCTCGGCACCGGGAGGCCGGAAGTTACCGGTGAACGGCAGATTGTTGATATCGACCTGCCGGTAGTACTGTGCGATCCGAGACTCGGGGCTGAACGACTCCGGGGCAGACTTGAACACTTAGAACAGTAGACGATTTTTTACGCTTTCTTATATCAGTGAAAAGAGGAAGCTAATCCCTTGCCGGTTCTTTACCTAGGTAATAACAGTACATGTTGTACCATAAGGCGAACGAGAAGCACATAAGTACTCCGCCGACGACGGTCTTCCAATCGGATTTCGGCGCACCGAATTCCGCGAACGTCTGACGAAAGCTTGCTCTGTACAAACACTTTTTTTCGCAGATGCTCAGTTTTTTCCAGTCACCGCGTTCCTTCTCGCGCATTGCCTGTGCACAAATTTTCATGGGATCTTTATTTTTGGAGAGAAAAAATGTCGCTCATATCTAGTGCCGTACACAGTGGGTCAATTAAAAATTTTACATTCACGCCACAGTATAGCAGACGAAGAAAAAAACAGTTGATCTGTTCGTAACTAATGATAAATATTAAATTAAAACTGCAGTCGTTTATCATTTTACAAAATTGTCGAGTTTATATTTCAACAGCCGGATGAAAGATTTTTCCTTCGGGTGTGTTGAACGACAAAATTAGAACTTTGTTTTTAAAATGATGATTAATGGTACATAATTGCATAAAGGAGAGCAAGAACCTCGTGATTTATTGCAATTTGAATTTTATGATCAATTCAAAGTAAATTATAGTTGTTTTACCCTCTGCTATATACTGAGGCGCGAAATTTGAATTTTTAATTGACTTTTAAGCCCTCCTAATTATGCTGTCTCATATACTTGGCGAGCATTTGGATTAACTAATAAAAAGTTGATTCGTAATTTTAAATTTGATCGCGCGATAAAAATACATTGAAAAGAGTTTAAATTGCTTTGTCCTCATTTACCCTGTTTTATCATCAATATATACTATCTATAAATCCCATAAAACGAATATAACTCAGCTTTTCACCTATACACTGCCGACGTGTCTCGTACATAATGATTACAAACTGTGCCGTAGACACGACGAGGACCAAGCGATTTCAATAAGGCCCGAGAGAGAGAGAGAGAGAGAGAGAGAGAGAGAGAGAGAGAACAATCAAAATAATATGTAGGTTAATTACCATTAATTCGGGTGTGCTTTCGCGATAGCGTATCGACGGAAATGGAAAATCAGCCATGTCTATGTATGACGGATTGCTGTTGAAGCCAAAGCCGACGATCTCCCGGTTGCCTATGATCTTCTTATATGGATGATACTCAGCTTTCGCGGTGCTGCTTCGGCGATTCCATACTTGAGGTGCAAATCCGTGCAGGAATCCCCGAAATCTGCATTGCCGAAGTATAAGCTTCGACACGATCATTTCTCCACACCTTACCGATTTCTTCCTTATTTCACGCGGACTTTTTCCTCTTGCAAATTATTGTTTGGCCTTTTGACTGATGATGAATTTTGGTTAGCGTTACTGTGGCTCCAAATTTGCGCAACTTCGCGCTATATTCCTCATGAGAGATCTGGAGAACAAAAAACACAGATAAAATGATAACGTGAAGAGTAAAAGATCTTACGAAAAAAAGTGTAAATAGGTATTTGAAATTTTCATTACGCCATGGATCGTTCACATATTTGTAGAGGCTGTAGGTGTTTGACTTGTTCGCAGAGAAATTATTAAGTTTACCTATATACTCTCAAAACTCAGAATGTAGACGGAAAAATTCACGTTCAAATGAATTGTAAATCAGCAACTTTCAGGCTTACCGCCGAAATCGAAAACTTTCACCGTCACAAAACTTTCTCTTACCCGAAAGAGAGAGAGAGAGAGAGAGAGAGAGAGAGAGAGAAAGAGCGCGAGAAAAAAAAAACAGAATCTGTCCTACTCAACCCAACCCTTTGATTCATTATCTTTGAAAAGCGCATAAATCATTAACGTATTTCTAGTTAGTCTTCTAAGATGAGCGCTGTATATTGAAAATACTTTATTACAATTCAATTAAGAGTTAACTTATTTCAACATTTAAAAAATTCAACAGCCCGCATGGGCTGCAGCATCATGAAATAGACACATATAAACATTAAAAGTGTACGCATATGCATATATTTTTTTGTTATCATTATAATCGTTTACGCATATATGTACCAGTATATTCGCCTAGATTCACTTGCGTATAGTTTCCGACGCTAACAGCGCAAACAATAAAACAAATTACTTGCGCTGTTTCTCTGCATTGGTTAAAAAATGATTTTTGTGGCGACGATTTGGCAAAAAATTTTTCGCGATCGTGGAAAAAAAAAGTAAGCAGGTACCAACCTCGATGGAAATTAAGCGATAACCGCAAGCGACGAATGGAAAGTATTGAGGCTACTTTTTCAGCCGATGCTCGACTTTTTTTTCTCCGACACGGCGAACAGCTGAGCGGCACCTGAGAAGGTACGCGGAGATCCCTGTCGTACCGACGCATCCCTATGCGCGCGTCCTCTCTCTCTCTCTCTAATGGTCAGTATATAGTTATAGTCTATACCTATGCCAACCTATGCAGTAGAGCGCCGCGTGCGGGTGAATCGGGAGGACAGTAGCTCACGCCGTCACGCGACACTCGGCAGCAGCGCAGCAGCAGCAGGGCGAAGCTTGTGTATACGTGGGGGTCGATGGCCAAGATGGCATCGCGCTGATGCAATTCACGTTGGTCGCTCTATCTCTCTCTTTGGCGATTATAAGCGCGCTAATAAGTGGCGGATCCCGTACCTGAATCAACGCTGCCGAGGCTATCTCATCGCGCGTATCGATCGCGGCCTCGTCGGCTGCTATTTGCGTTGCCCCGCTGTACTTCACCGAGGAATTGAACTGCGCAGACTTTAGTTTACCTTTTGAAGGAAGGACGCCATAATTGCGGGGGTACGTACCTGCGCTTGTTCTGCGGGCACTGCAGCCAGGTAGACGCTGCGCCGAAGATTCAATTGTCCGGCGATGCGGTTGGCAATTGTTGTCTGATCGGAGAGAGAGAGAGGCTTCGGCGAGAAGCGGAAATCGCTGCAAAATAATTGTGTCTCTGTTTACATCTACTGTACTGATGCGCTCGCATTCGTAATGCTATGGGTAAGTGTATTTTTATGCGATCAGTGCGAGTTATAGTAAAGTTTCGTAGGTGCACAGGTGCTTGTGTGTTCGTACAATAGGTTAGTCGACTCGTTGCGGAGATCGATTCTTCTTCGACACTGCGCTGTCAGTTGCGAAAGTTTTTTTTTATTTAAAAATATCTATGTAGCGGTAGAAGATGAACTTGAAAATCAATATGAAGTTCAATCGAAAAAAGTCTTAAACAAAACTAAATTCCCTTAGTATTTTGTGAATATTGATTTGTTCAAAGTTTTTTTAACTTGCTATTAATTGTAAAGTAGGAAAATCTTTATAGATTCCTTATTTTAATTTCAAGGTTATGTTTACTGTACGTCACGTGCCGCACAGCTGTTTAAAATCTATTATCGACGTTCGCGTAATTATTTGAAAAATGTTGTACTTGAAGTTTCTGTAATACCTGTGTTGATGTATGCGTTATACCTGTAATTTGCTTCACTAGTAATTTATTTACATTATATTGATCCTTACGCGAAGGGAGACTAGCTCGTAAAAAACTAACAAATAGATAGTAACATTTTTGTAAAATAAATTTACATATTTCATTCATGTTTTAATTTGATCATTGCAGCTCATACCCAAGTCAACTATTAAAATGATTAAAAATCTGGGACATATTCATTTTTAAGGTAATTTTGATTGTATACTGAGATTTAATAAATTAATAACTTAATTACTGGTTTTGTTACAGATTTATGAAGAAAGCGCGTTTGAGACATCTTGTGCCATCATTGATTTAATAAATTAATAAGTCTGCAGGTGATAAAATAATAAGCGCCCCTAGTGCAATATCACACTTATAAATGTATAAGTGAGTAATTTAAGAGAATGAAGACGGACGAAGCGCATAAAAATAGACCAATCTTAAATATATTTTTAAGCGCGACCTCGTGAAGATAAAAAGTTCCATCCGACTCGTTGCAGTGACGTTAAACAGCAATATTAAATATAATCTAGTCAGTATTTAGTTAATGCAATTAAATAATTCATCGATAGCAATTGTGATATTTATCGATAGTTTTTTGTAAATACGCGCTCAAGGAGGCTACGAAGCGATTTTGACGATTTTTAGTGATCAATGGTGCCTAATAACTGAAAGAATGTTTCGGTACTTTTGGTCCGTGATCAGTTGGTACCTGCGGCCATTTATCAAATGGATTCTGCGCCACACCACCCATATGTGTGAGCTGCAGAGAATATGTTATGGGGAGCCTTCCGGAGCAGCTCGTACTTATGCCGTCGAGTATTCGTTGAGGCTTTCCCGTAACCTCGACATCAAGAGTCTGCTCTCGTACATGGACGACGTTGCTAATCAGCGGGGGATAACCATAAGGAGTGAGCGCATGATCTTGGAGGAGGCCATCCGGACTGTGCTAATTACGAAGAAGATCAACCCTACTGCTCACCCGGACTTTGCTAAGGCGTTCGGCAAGTGTATCGAATTGATCTGGGGCTACAGACAGCTATGCGTCGAGTGCGAGGAGCTGAGGCAGACTCCCTACGACTCGGATAACCAGGCGCACGAGAGTCTGCTACTGAAACTTTGGGACCTGCTGATGCCTTACTATGCGCTTGACGCAAGGATCACCAAGCAGTGGCAGGAGATCGGCTTTCAGGGTGACGATCCTAAGACCGACTTCCGTGGTATGGGCATGCTTGGACTCGAGAACTTGGTTTACTTCGCCCAGGAGTATCCTAGCGCGGCGACGCACGTGCTTTCGCACTCGATGCATCCAAGGTACGGCTATGCCTTTGCTATCGTCGGTATCAATTTGACGAGTATGGCTCTGAGACTTCTCAAGGATGGATCGGCCAAGACGCATATTTACAATTCCTCGAAAACTCTACCATCGATTCGTGCCTTTCATCAGTTTTATTGTTACCTCTTCTACGAGTTTGATGGATTCTGGATCGAATCCAAACCTAGCAATATTATGGAATTCTCGTCTATCCAGGAGAAATTCGAGAACAATATCAGAATGGCTCTTGCCAATCCCTCGACTGTTTTTAGGATAAATCTATCAGTTGACAATATTTAGCATAAGTGTGAAGATTGCGTTTGAGGAGTTTTCAAAACGATTTTATTTTGGAAAAAATTTTTCACTTTCGCTTATTAAAAAATATGTTTTTATTTTTTGCTTAAAACTGCCTTTATCTCAAAATATTTTCAACTGAACAATTTTGAAACTACCAAATTGAATGCTTTGTTTATGTAAGAGTATGGCACGATTATGAATGTTTTTACTACTGTTTTTTTAAGTGTAAATATAAATGTGCAAAGGTATGTGAAGTATATGAGACGTTTGTTATACATGGTGCTCGATTTTAAATATTACATAGTGTGTCTTGTCATGTGATTTAATTTTGCCGCTGCTATGAAATCTCAGAATTAATTTAAAGTTCAAAGACTCGATGAATACCTCTAATAGCATTCCTATATTTTTTTACAAATTTGGAATGCAAGATATCACAATAGTGTAACTTCTTTTATCACTGTCGTTGTATAATATTACTATTTCATTTTATAAAGAAAAAAGTATAACAGGTTAAAGTATAGGTACAAAGGAAATATTCAATTTATTACAAGTCATAGAAAACTAAGCGTATTTGCTGTTGGCCTAGATCAGTAATAACTCTTTTAAGAAACTCTATTTTATTGTATCAAATATAAAACTGAAATAGCTCTTAAAAAATGTTTGTAATGGTCACGTCACGTCTGTTTACACATATATACATATTGCTGCTGAAGATTTCCAATCACTTATTTGTCTTTCTTCTGTGGTGCTTCAGCTTTTTTCCTAAGTTTGCTAGCAAATGTCACAATTACCAACACACCAACAGTGATACTTCCAAGTTTCATTATCCAAGGGTTGTCCTTTAATGTATTAGCTATCATTTGAGTGAAGTCATCACTGGAAGTAAAATAAAATCGATTTGTAAAATGTATATTGATTAGGTTAATAAATGTTTTACAAATGCAACATGCTTATTATTTTTTTCAATAAACAAAACTTACAATGGGCTTTGAGGCACTGGAACTTTTTCTCCATGAGCGTTTTTGTACCAGTCCTTTGCAAATAAAACAAATGATTTGACATCATGCTTAGGAATCAAATAACGGTACATTTTACCATGTCTAAATCTGTAGAAAAAAAATTTTAAGTATTACATATTTGATAATGCAAAAAGAATAGATGATCAAGTCTAAGCAAGAACGTACAGTATGAATTGGGGAACTTCATAGACACCAAATCTGCGAGCTGTTGAAGCCCCAGTAAGATATTTATTAACACGAGCAACATTTATTCTTTGTTTTAATTTAGCACCTACAGCTTCCCATCGTGCTCCTAATCTTTGGCAGTCAACACAGTCTGTACTATAACTGTTAAGAAAGTTTGATTTTATTTTCTGCGTAAACAAACAATTTATCTCAAGGTGTAATTGAAGAAAATTACTTACAACATAACAAACCAATCTCCAGTAGTGGCCCCACTACTTGCTTGAGTTAAATGCTCAAAAGTATCATCCGTTAGTTCTTTAACAATTGGTTCCTTATTTTGTGTGAAAGTAGCTAAAATCTCCTCTCCATCTTCCAATGAACCTTTGATAAAAAATGTTTTTGTTGAGACAAGACATGAAATAAAGGTATACATGCGTTTTAATAAAATTTTACCATCATATAAAAGAGGGATGCCTTGTCTGAAGAAGACAATTTGAGGCTCTTTACTGGGGCTGTATAATCTGAGCATTTGACTATTTATAACTCGCACTACCCATGCTGATAAGGAATCAACTAAGTCTTCCCTGATATGAAGAAGTTGATTTTCCACTTGGTCACATATTTCGCAGTCTTTTTTTGCTAAAAAATATCGTAATTTATTAATAATGCTCACACTGTATCCTAAGAGTCAAATAGATAAGCAAATAAATTATACTTGTTCTAAATGAATTCCTAACCTCAACAAAATGTAAACGTTGGATTTTTCACAGAACGAAAGAATTTAAATTTTGATCCTGCAAGCATAACAATACGTAAAGAAGGAAGACAACTTACTGAACAAAGTAACGACATATTTTTCTGTTTTTATGAGATTCAGAAGATCGTCATCGCTAACTGTCTCGAGGGTCGCCGAGGTGACGCTGGAGAGAAGACAAAGTGCCGCGAAAATCGCAATATGCAACATTTCCGACAGCTGCATTTGTTAATAACTGCGATTGTCGAAAATCACAACTTATATGCAACTGCAGTGTTTATATCTTCGTTCACCGGCGAAATTTCACGACAGCTGGCGACACCGACGTCACCGACTCTGCGAGACACGTCGCACGAATTCGACGTGACTGCTCTGCAGTTTGCACGAACTATAGCCAAACACACAATGTACATACATCTGCGAATAAGTATATATATATCATACTTCGTGCATCGCACTAAATGCATGCCTATATGTAGAATCAGGTAGAATGCTGGCAACGGCGCTGACTGTGCGGGCGGTAAGTTCAAATTCCTAATGCGATCTCATACTTTTCTCTTGTCATAATAAATTTTTAGTGGCTATAAGTACATCGAATGTACATTATTGTCAATTAATAATTTGATAACGCGATTACAATTTCTTAATTACAATTAGTTCAAACTAATTAAAATATATAGAGAAGAGACATTTAATTATTTGAGTCTTATTAATTCGCTCTACTTTTTTTCTAATTAGTAGAGCAACACTTACACACATACGTGTATATACCTATGTGTATAATAAGCGCTCGCTCCGCAAGCTTTATTGATTCTTATGAAAAAGGTGCTATTACATGCAGCGTGCGCCAGTTAATTTGAGTACATAAAATATTTTATTCATGCAATCGCAAGTGAAAAGTAATAAAAAAATATGCATAATGTTGGCAACGCGAATTCGTCTGATTTCGGAAAAATGCCATTCGACGCGCGGACACTGAAAAATTCAGCGCGCGCGCACACACATGTATATATATAACGGCTGCGTCAGATTATGTACATAGATATATTGACCGCGAGAGGAGCTCGTCAGAAAGTATAATATGCAAATGCAATTGTTGCACGTGCCCGCGTATTCAATCGGCATAATTACAAGGATTCGAATTAACATTCGTGTATTATACTATATAAGAGTCGTCCTTATACGTATATATAATAATATCGTTGGCCGCAGTTTCGCAAATTTATATATAACTCTCGTCGAGGGGCGTTAAAGCCTGGGCTATACGGCCGCGCTAATATTTCCGATGCGGCGCGCGCTGATATAGATCAGCATCAGCCTCGACTCTGCGGTGCCGGTGCGACCCACATATATACTACACTTATACGTATATATACATAGGCCATCGTTTGGCAAATTATACATCGCGCATAATCAGGCTCTCTATCTATCTCCTCTCTCTCTCTCTCTCTCTCTCCCTCGCACTCCGCGAGCGCGTGGTCGCGTACTTTCATTAGCCGTCTTTTAGATATTCGCGGAATATTCGCTCTCTATATGTATATATTTCATCGTATACGTACGATTTCGCCGATTGTGCGCGACAGAGCTTCATCATATTCTGACAATCTATTCGATTATATCATTGCGCCACCGGCAATTGAATTTTCGCGGTACAAGGAAAATCTCGACGCGCGTCGATCGGCTCTAACGAGCGAGATGATGCTTATTACAAATAGCTATATATATATACGTATATATGATTATTGATTAACAGGTAGTTCGTTTGAGCTTGGGGATGGTTTACGGTGTCGGCCGATTTGCTGCGCGCATTCGGTCAAATTGCGGAAAGCGTATATATATATTGATTTTAACGAAGCGCGAGCGATGAAGATTATCAGCATCGCATATATTCTGCAACGCACGTTACCGCTCACATTTTCGAAAAAAAAACTGTTATATCCAGAGCCCGAAGTAAAAATATGCGTACTTATAAGTGATTGGGATGTTCGAATTCATGCTGATCGGGAATTTAATTAATCGCGCGTTATATGGCTTGCATTCATTACATTGTCGGTCGCGCTGTTAAAAATAAACGTAAAATAAAATTACTCGCTATATACGCCGCGAGGGCGGCTTAATACTGCTTAAAGTCGCTCGTTTGCCGTTTTTTCTCCTCTTTCTCTCGTTTTTATGTAGGTACTTTTAGGACCACGTGCCAGATACAGCGATTTGCTGTGGATACAGCAATTTTTTGCCTCGATTTGAAAAAAGTTTCTTATTAGATTGGCTGTGTTCGCACGTCTGCACTGTATATATAGACGAGCATCGGCAGATGAAAGACAGAGAGACCAGAGCGGGCGAATTGCTTTTTATGAAAAATAAGGATCTACCAAAGCGGATGAAATACCTGCCCGATTGAATAGTCGGAATGGCTGGAGAGAATAAAAATGCACAATGATTTTTCGTACCAACACAAAAAAAAATTTACCTATCTGTATAACACATTCGCGTATATTCAGCGCGTTCCGGGCGCTGAAAGAGTCATGTATATTAACGTTTCGGGGAAAAAAGCGCACTCCGCGCATACTGGAAAAATAGAAGCATTATATACGCGTTGGGCAAAGCTCAAAGAAAAATGATTCGACGTAAAAACAAATAGAAAATCACGAGCTTTATTACGAGCGGAGAGACGGATAGGTGGATATAGATGCACGTATATAGGATAGAGATAGAAAGAGAGAAAGGGGGGGTGGTGGTGGTGGATAGGAGGGTAGGAAACAAAACTAAATTTTTGATATCGACAAGCGGAGCTAGTCGGAAAAATCTCTCCCGTTGCAACAGCTGAGACGTCATATTCTAAGATTGAATAGGAAAATCGTAGCGCTGTCCCGTTTGATTGACGCTCAGCATATTCTTTATAGACAGTGCGAGGAATATGCAGAGATATGCATAGCGCAGGATATACAGCAGTCGCTCGCCGACTTATCTTCGATATAAACAAACTTTTTATTCGAGAGGTGCATGCAAAGCTGTGCTGCTCTCTGTGTAAGAAAAAGGAAACGTCGAATAAATCAAGCAATTTCCTTCCAGTTCCTAGTTCTCCTTCCTCATGCACGTACACACACACACACACACACACACACACACACAATAATATAGCTATGCAGATTCGACTTATACGAATGCGCCATATATAGCTATGTGTACACTATGTATATATTACAGGGGGCTGGGGGAGAGAGAGAGAAAAAGAGAACCGCGTGTAAGGAACGGTAGAGTATAAACGTGACGTGACATTTTTCACTTGACGACTGCTCTGCGTGCGCTGCAGTCCGTCTATGTATAAATATGCGGCTACGTGTGTGTGTGTGTGTGTGCGTGTGCGCGCTGTGTTCGTATATATCTATAAAAGCAATATAATGGAGAATATAATATTGGAATAGCTCGACGGCTTTCGTATGGGAAATTGGCATCGGACGCATGCATATTTAAACTTTTGAAGCGGCCGCAGACATCTTCATCGAGACTTCATTATGCATACAATTTTCGAATTGTCATGCGCCATACTGCGCAGCTACAGGAGATGGAACGCCAGCTATCCGGACCCCTATAGGTATAGATATCTTTCATCTCTGAAAATTGTTCATCCCACGTGTAGCGGCGCACAGTCGAGAGAGAGAGAGAGACAGAGAAAGAGGGAGTGGGTATATATATATATGTGTGTGCGTGTGTATAGAAGGGAGGTAAGCGTCCAGTAGCAAGTTCGAAACCGAACGACGTATCTCCAGTCGATATTTCTACGTAACGTGCAGACGGCTTCGCGCAAGTGCACTCACTCTGGCGAGCTCGCGCTCCATAAATCTTGCGAATTTTCCCCCCAGTCCCATTCGCGCTACTTCACGCGCGACGCCAGTTATTGTTGTTTGTTGTTGTCTGTTCGCGCAGCGCTGCGTTTGTCTATACCCCGCCGTGCTGCGCGCCCCTCCCACACCCCAGCCGCGCTCAGCTCCCGCTCGCTCGCTCGCGCACATCGCCGCGCTGTTACTATTATCATCATCCTTGTCGTTATTATTAGGCTGGCGTGCAACGAGCGCTCGCCGTTTAGCCAAGCGCGCTATCAGCGGATTCTCCTCGTCAGGTCTGAATTAGTTGACGCTAGATTACTCCAGCTATTCTCCCCCACCCCCACCCCCCCCTCTCTCTCTCTCTCTCTCTCTCGCTCTCGATGCTCTCTATAGATGTAATGTATATGTATGGAAAGAACAGCTTAGGACTGAATTATACACGTGCTCAAGTCGCGATTGGACGTCTGTGTCGTGGATCCATTAAATCTTTAAATATTAACTAGCGATGAGTGCCTTGTTTGTTGACGCTCGCTCCCGCCTCTATTTCGACGTTCGCTGCTTCAATATATACGTATACGAGGAGAGGAAATCTGTTTAAAATCGACATTTAGGGAAGATCGGTGTGGAGCGCTTTTTTCTGTTTCATTTCGAGATTATGACACAATTTTTTAAAATTGCTAAGGTAAAATGATAAGTGATTCAGGGCAAAGAGTTACCCTGGTTCAACGAAATGCATAAAATGCCTGGAAGCTCGAATGAAATATCTATTTATGAAGTATCAAAAAGTGAAAAAAATGAAAAAAGAAAGGAACTGATAGGATTTCTGCGTCTATATGGTATATACGAATTTGATTTTGTTGCCTATAGATGTTGCGTATCGTTATCTAGACAGTTAAATAATGTTGTGTAAAAAATTTGTTAAGTTCATTATTTTAGAGAGTTTGTGAATACAATATGCACGGTCGTTGTTGATTTTCACTTGGAGATGCAAAATAAGCTTTAATTTAAAACAAATTATGGATACACTTTGGATACGAATTATGGATAC
Source organism: Philotrypesis tridentata (assembly GCA_018906965.1). Classification (NCBI taxonomy): domain Eukaryota; kingdom Metazoa; phylum Arthropoda; class Insecta; order Hymenoptera; family Pteromalidae; genus Philotrypesis; species Philotrypesis tridentata. The sequence continues at coordinate 8,359,412 of JACCIB010000001.1, read as the reverse complement.
ACTATAATAAAAAGTTATATCTACGTTCAGAATAGTAAAAGGTTATAAATATTCATAGAAAATATTCGATTTTTTATGTTCTCTCCAATCCTGATAACTTTTCACTCACAATGGTATGCATGATTTTTTTTTATTTAAAGCTATAATTTATCCAATTCTTTTCTCTCTAGTCAAAATTATATTTTATAACGTGACTAGCTATGTGCTATTTAATTCAGTTTTCAAAAAAAATGTGTTTTACATACGTGCGTGTATTATAGAGCAAGCGGTATATATTATGTAAACGCAGAAATTAAAATAATGTTGGAACCCCGACAACACAATTATAATGAATCGATAATATTTTTTTCAATATCTACAATTTTATTTCATTGTTGACTGAAAAGTTCTCAAGCTTGCGTCATTATTTTTTAAAAATTAGTATAAATAATTTTACAAACGAATGAAATTACTCGTCACTGCATACAGTATATACGTGCATATCGACTTGAATAATTGCGCAAAATTATATTGAGGCACGTGAGCTCCATCCGAATTATGTGTTTGTATTTTTCATCAGTGCAAATGTGAATAATTGGCGAGAAATTCAATCCTCTCCTACAAACCGAAAGAAAGATTCCCGATATTTTCCCGCCTATAAAATATTAATATTCGCCGCATATAAAGGCTAAATCCTCGCGCGAACTTTAGAATTATTGATCGATTATCTGGCGCTTGGGTCAAACAAATCTTATCATTCGTAATAAACGGCGTATGCACTCCGGGAACCAATTGAATATTTCATCTGTCACTAAATTAAAGATATGTATCAGCGTTCGCAGTATATCCCCTTTCTCGGGCGTGTAATACGCTATGCGCATAAGCAGGTGACTGCACAATCGCATACGATTTACGCATCGTATATTGATGTATGCATATAGAGACAGATAGAGAGAGAGGGGGGGGGGGAGGGGAAGTCGTCTTGAGCTGCGCGCTTGCAGCTCTCTCTCTCCATTCGTTGCGATGAAATGAAATCGGATTTTAAATAAGTTGCGCGCATGCAAGAACGCGACATTGTCAGGCGGGGCTGTGGAATAAGGCGTATACATATATACATGTATATGCAGGCAGAAAAGAGCAGAAAAGACTCGCGAAGGTCGTGCGGTTCTGGGCCGCGACGGCGTAGGTTCGCGTGAGCCCGTGGCGGCGCGCGACGTCGCCGTCGCTCGAGGACTAGAGGCGCAAGCCCCGAGGCGACTGACTCCCGAGGCCTCGAGCTTCTCCTTTATCCTCCGACACATAACTATCCGAGTCGCGCGGCGGATTTCAGCGGACTTCGTCTGTGCGCTGCGCGCCTTCTCGTCCTCCTATTTCGCTTCCTCTAATTCCTCCACCTCCTCGCCTCGCCGTCCTCTTCTTTTTCGTCGTCGACGGCTCGAGAGAAGAAAGTTCGAGGCTGGGACTTCCCCGATTCGGACTCCGGGCAAGAGTGAGTACACCATATACACAGATACAGACGCGCATTATACACAGTTAGCTTTCGCAGAGACTCTGCTTTATAAGGCGTTATTATGTGGGCTCGAGCGCGGAGCTATTAAAAAGCATATTAAGAGCTTCAAAAGAGCGCCGGTGAAACAGCTATTTTCTTTGAACTCCCTATTTTGCGCTTTTCCCACCTTTTGTCCCACTTTCTCGGCCGACGGCGAGTTTTATGCCTCTTTTTTACATCCGCGCGCTCGCGCGAAACGTGCTTTTTTTCCACTGCTTGCGCAAAAATGTTTCTATTAAAAAGTTTTTCTCCTCCTCTCTTAGACGCGCGCGGCCTCCTCTCTCCCCCCCCCCCTCGTCCCTTGCCACATCCACGCTAGTCTCACGTATAATTTTCGCAGCCGTTTTGCCAGCAGCGAGCGAAACGGATTTTCATTCAGCACAAAGGAAATCGCGGAGAATTATCCGCGATAAAGCATGCGCGCTTGACCAAACGCGCGCGTCTCTCGCATCTCCGCGCGTGTGTTTGTATTTTATAATATAATATCACGTGTGTGTACACTGTACACACGTTGCGAGACACACGCCCTAGCTTGCAAATCCTTTGATACGGAAGAATGAAAATTCTAATTATCTTTTTCTGTGATGTTCGCTCTGATCAATAGGTGAATCGGAATTGAAAGGAAATTTTCGCTGATTAAATAGAGCATCGAAATTCAAAGAACACGCGCGAATGTAAAAAATATATGAATCATAATGATATTCTTGGTTATTCGCGAAAAACGAAATATCGAATATTTTTCCTTTTCGAACGTGGATTTTAAAGGCCAAAAGCCGACTCACCACAGTATAACAAACGAAATAAAGCTTGATCATTTTAATTTTCTGCACTTATCGAAATAATTTAATAATAAATTACGCGAATAGAATACAGCGGAGTACATTGGCATGTTAACTAATTCTAATATTCTGACGAACAACGAATTGCTGTAATAATGCAGAAATGAACGAATATAAAAGAAAAATACGAGTCTTCCCAAACAGTATAATTTCATCAATACAACCTGAATAAATCCTTTTATTTTCGGGCGCAGCTCTCTGCTCAATTCACAGTTTTGAGAATAGCCGCAGCTTTTGCCGATAAATTGGCAAATCACATCCTGCTGTCACCTTCGCGACGCTGCACTGTGCCTGGGATGATTCCCTTCGCGCGAATTCGCACTGCAAAATGCACGAGAAATTCGCCGCCGCCGCCGCAGTAATGTCTTTTTTTTTCTCTCCCCTCTCCCCTCCCCCTCTTATTTCAGAGAGAAAGGAGGCCCGCGCAATGGAGAGCTGCGAGACTCCGACGACGACGTATACGCCTGAGGCCCTGGAGGCCGCGCGTCGAGAAGAGGAGCGACGCCTCGTGCGCGAGGGTACGGAGATCTGGAGGGCGCACAAGGAGGAGTCGCTGCGTCAGAAGCAACGCGAGCAATGTGAAGTATGTGTCTGTCTAAGGCTCTCTCTCTCTCTCTCTGCTCTAACTGTGTATATACAGTATACATGTATGTGTATTGCATATGTGTATATGTATAGATAGAAACCGCAGCTGACGCTATATAACCCTCTTTCGTGCGGGGATGGCTTCTTCTATGTCTATCTACCTACCCTATCCAGCCACTATACACTTTTTTTTCCCCTCAAACCACTCTTGTTGTTGACGCGCAAGTGGACCGACTCGAGACCACTTTCGCGGTCGAAGCTCGTGGAAAAATTCGCGGAGATAAGACTTGCTCTGTATACGTGTATGGGTGTAAGTGTGCGCGTGCCTGTGTGTGTGTCACTCGCGTGTAGACGTCTACGTAGCTATGTACAGCTATATTGTACATTGTACGTGTTATGACGTCGCGATGGCGCACGAGTGTTTTAATGCCTCCTGGGGTAACGAGGTGAACGATCATTTCTAGTTGCTCGACAACTTTTTGCTTTCTTTCTCACGTTTTTCGCCATCGGTATCGAGATTTCAAACGCGTTCGCGTTTCACCACTCCAGGAGCTGTACTGTAGCGTCACTTCCCGCGAAACTTAGGAGCGCAAAATCGATATAGGTGTATACACCGTAATCTCGTTGAACGAAGACATTTATAGTGTCGAGATAAATAATTTCGTAGTTCATCTCAGCTGTACTTCCTGCGAGAGAGCTTCTGTTTACCCAAAATCATTCGTCTTTACTTATTTACGTTCCAGCGCGCAGCGCTATACAGCAAAATTGAAAATCAACTTTTTCACCCAGCTGTACAGACCGAGCGTTATAGGAGTATAGACTCCGACAAACAAGAGCGCAGTGTACAGAGGGCTCTCTCGTATACCGAAAATAGGAAACAATTTTTTCCCGCGAAATATTGTACAACGCTTTATTGGTTATTTGCTGAATTTAAAACAAAAAAGAAGGAGCCCACGCCACTGCGTCCGCGCAGTAATTGAAAACATTATACTATCATCGCTCGCGACCCACTTGTCCCGCGTGTATCCTGTATTTTTTTTTTTTTTTTCGTATATGTCCCACGCAAACGAGATGAGCGACGATCAGGAGATTCCCGACATACACGCAATTAAAAATTCATAACTAACTCGCCGCGTGGACAACTGTTTATACATCGGCAGAAGCGAGCGGACTCGATCGGGCCAACTTGCATGCCGTGGAAATTGATTTCCCCTCCTCTCGCCTCCTCCGTTTATCCAGATGCATACGTCGACCTTTCATCTGCAATTTTTTTTTTTTTTTTTTTTTTTTTTAATACGGCCTAAAAGCGTTTGTCTGTTACCGGCGGCATGCAACGCGTACGTACGCGTGTATTTGTATAAACGAGGCTTTTAGCCCCGGGCCACGGGCCAAATGCAGCCGATGGTTAGCGCGATTCGGACGTAAAGCGGATTTGCCAGAGAAGCGCGCGCGCGCGGAGGGTAGGGGAGGAGGAAACTCGCGCGACGCCGCGCAGTCCTGAGCTTATAAGCTCACGGGCTTTTTCGAACTCTCGATGCGGCGACGCCTTAATATTGACAGCCGCGCGTGCGCTAAGTATCCGAGGGCTTATCATCTCTGTATGCACGCCGGGAACGCTGAGCGTATGCTTCTTCGTGCGCGCGCGTGAGATATGGGCTTGGCGCGATCAGTTTCAAAAGCTGCTCCGAATTCGAAAAATAATGAGTCTGCCGTTTGGATTGGCGGCGGCGGCGGCGGCGGCCCTGACTTGGCTATAGGCTCGCGCGCCGATGATTGTACTGTACGTTTGCTCCGCGAGCCGCAGGCTTCATCATCGTAAACTTCAGAGCAAATATCGCCCCTTCAATTGCAGATGTTGCGGAATATAATAGTTGCGCGCATTGTTCTCAATAATGCCACGCGGCGCGATCGAGCGCTCAATCAACGCTGAAAATAAAGTGCTTCATTCGCTCGGCCAGTTATACAGGCGCAATCAATCACGAGCGCGAATTGTAAATTTGATTATGCGAGGAGGGAGACGGAGCGCGACGACAGCCGAGCTTTCGTCGTGGTTGCGTCGCCGACGCGCCGCGCGCTCTCTGCGCTCGGAAAAATAAAGGTGCGGGAAGGGCGTCGTTGTGCTTGCGGTCTGCCGTAAAACATAACGAAGATGAAATTTGCGACGTTGAGCGTAAAAAAGAGTCGCCCGCCGGCCAAATGGGGTGAGCCCATCACGATGGAACGCCGTCGCGACGAGAGAGAGAGAGAGCGAGAGAGATGGAGAGGGAGGGAGAGTAATTTCATTTTGCGCGCGCGACTGTGGCCTAAATTCGTTGCGGAGCCATTTCGTTAATACGCAAGAGTCGCCTGGAATTACATGTGTGTGTCTGGATGCGCGGGGAGTGTGCACTCGTCGCGTTGATGAAGCTGTCGTTATACGAGTGCGCTGCCAGAAGAAACATTCCGATATGTCATCAGCATCGTTCGGCTCGTTGCTGCCGTTGCTGCTGCGCAACGATGAGTGTAGCCGTGTAGAATCGCATAGCCGCCACTATGACAATTACGGTCACCAGTATGTGGAGCCGATTCTGCTCGGCTTTCTCGCCCGGTATGGCTATCGGTATTCGGCTAATGTATCGGGAACGAATTACACATATATAGGCCCACGAGTTGAATGCTGCTTCACAATATTCGTCTGCAACGGTAGCGAACGTTCAAGGGGACCTATAATGGCCCTCTGATCTAGAAAATTGAGATTGGGAAGCAGTATCTGAAGTATTTTTTTTTTTTAATTCTTATAGCATTTTGTCTGATTAGCGGCTAACAATACATGAGTTTTAGTAACACTTCATCAAAAAGTTTTTTTTTTAATTTGTGCATTTATTACTACACAGTTTCTGATGATTTCTGAACAATGTTTGAAATACAGCTATTAATCAATTATTATACGAATGTATGTATACGGACTCTGATTTTAATAAATAAAAGCATTCTTGTCGAAACGCAACAAATTGAATAAGCTACCGTATGAAATCTATTGATTGAGAAAAATTTTCAATCAAACACAGAATTCAATCAAATAAGTTCATTTGAGCTCTCCGTTTGTCTCGAAGCTCGCGGCAAGCGTAGAAAATCCATGGATCAAGGTGTACGCTTGTCAGCTACAGTAGCAAAGCACTATACCAACCGCGGATTTAAATTAAAGTCAGCACCGTCTATACTTTAAATAAAAAATTATCATTCCATTAGGATATTCGTTTCTTCAGTGCAACGCTAATATTCCCCGTGGATCAACCTAAATCTCGTTATCGGCCCGATAGATTTTCCATTTTCGCGCTCTCGAGACCGATACATTTCCATCGATATACGATGTTAAAAAAGAAATGTCAGGTGTTGCAAGGTTGTCTTCTCGCCTTCAAGAGAACGATTGAAATCAACATAAATTCACACGAGTGCATATGCATACAGATCGTAAAAAAGAAGGTGATAGCGTCATTAGCTTCTCCTTCCTCCGAGTGGCCGATAGATGATGGGCAGGCATAAATCAGTTAAGATAATTGTAGAGCGAGGGTCAAGCCATCCCCCCGTTCTCTCTCTCGCCTCTCGGCATCGAGCGTCTCGACAGCCGTAAAATCAGGCTGCATCATGGCTCAGGAAGAAGAGAGCGGGAGAGCTGACTGAATGGAGCTTTATATGAATTTCGCAAACATCCCGCACAGGTTGCGCGCAGCTTCGACAGTCGCGCGTTCAGCCGCAACTTTCACATTATCCAGGAGAATGAGGGGAGTTAGCTCGGTGCGGTGCGGGAAAGGGGGTGAGGGGGTGGGGGGTGGGTGGGGGACTGAGCGGCGGCTGGGCTAATCTCGTCGTTCTCGTCATCGTCGTCGTCGTCGTCCGGCTGCGAAAGTAATTAGGGGGGTAGATGCGCGCGTCAGGCGTGTCATCGCTGTAATAATCCCTCGGCCCCGTGTCTGGGGCATGAAATTTTGCAGTTGCGCCGCATGCTGGCTAATTACTGGCCGTGGGGCAGGCCTGGCGGCGGAGCTCCCTGCGCCTCTGCCCTCCGCAAGAGGAACGTCCCACTGGAGCCATCCGAGCAGCCGCCACCGAGCCGCTCCTCCGAACAGCTCCCACAGGTAAAAACTCACTCTTCTGTATACACTTCTCCTCCCCCTGCCCTCTTCTCTCTCTCTCTCTCTATATCCAGTCGCATCGGCCGGCGATCTTATATTTTATGCACATATGTTAAGTATAGCCTACTTCGTGTGCGCGCGCATGCTGCGGAACGCGTGTCGCAAATTAATCTTTCACGCCGGCTCCGCAAGTGCAGCGCGCCGTGGCTGCAGCATTAGCGCGGTTCGCTATGATTTGCAAATTTTCCTGCGGGCAAAAATGTAGACGCGTGCCTGCGGCCACGTAAACACACACTGCACACACACAAGCACAGCGCGCGCGGCATGAAATTTTAGTTGGAACGCGGCGAGAGCGACTCTGCGTCTGCCGCCTTATTTTCGCACACATACACGAGTACACACGTGAGCGACTCTCTCTCTCTCTCTCTCTCTCTTGTGTACTTTTGCCGAAGTTGGGAAGGCTCGCGTGAATTGCTCGTCGGCGGAAGTCGGAACTACACTCGTGTAGCTAGTTGCAGATATTAGCCAGGCGAATGCTTCGCGAGCAAACCCAAACTTTTACCGATGCCTTCGCCCGCACTTATACAGTTATACGCGCAAACCCGCGCGGCCCGCCTGGAACGGCTTTAGTTTTCCACTTTCTCTCTCTCTCTCTCTCTGCACACATCGTTCCTATATAATACGGCCACATTACGCTCTGCAAACACGTGATGCGTATATTTGCCGCTTTGCTCCTGATGCATATACTTGCAGTATAATATAGCTGAGCGTCGCGTGGCTCTGGTATACGTATGTTTATACCGCGGCCGCCCCCCACCCACGCAACCCCCCCCCCCCTTCCCAGCGCGAAACGTCTATAATGGAACGTCGCATGAAGTTGATGTGTCCGCGCGCTCGCGAGCGTATTGATTTTTCTCCTGTATCTGGAGTAAATATCCGCGTTGAGCGGGTGGCCAGCTGCCGAAACTCGCATCGCTTCTCTCTTCTCTTCTCTATGTACCAGCGCGCGCGCGCGCGCGTGTATACGCCGATATTTACAATGAAATATTTATAAGACGGGAACTCTAGTATTCAACCCCCCCCCCCTCCTCTCGTCGACGTTGTGTACAGAGCATATACACTTTTCTACATGTAAATCTCTGTAACTCCTCCTCCTGTCTGTCCCCGTGACCAGAGAGGGGGCGAAGAGACGATGCGACGGAGAGAGACGATCGGAAAAGATCGATCGCGACCAAGTCCTTTTGCCTATAGCTCTGCGAGGTATGGCCCAGTTTATGGAGTCGCGTGTCTCACGGATCAGGATTCGAAGAATGCCCGGCGACGGTAAATAAGCCTGTAGCGAGTTATTGCTTTCTTCTGCGCGCTTTCTTCCCCTCTCTCTCTCTCTCTCTCTCTCTCTGTCGGTATTTTTGAGTCTCTCGATACGTAGATAGCTGTACGTAGCGCTGCGGTCTCTCTCTCTCTCTGTGATGCATGCATGCCGCGCACGGAAAAGGAGCTCTTCCCTAGATTTCTGTATTATACCCAGATACATGTAATATACTATGCATGTGCACGGTATATAAAGAGTCGCGCGCGCGCGCGAGAAGACGTATAGAGGAAAGTTTGAGAGCTTTGTGCAGCCCAGGATTCCGGCGGAGCAGTGCATTTATTGCGGCTTGGCTTCTCTTTTGATGTAACGCTTAGTTTGCGTTCTAGAAAACGAAAGAAAGAGCCCATCAAGCCCCGGCTAAAAGGAGAGGGAGAGAAGGCTCTGTTCGCGGCGACAGTCGTTCCGCGTATAGTTCGTTTTCTTTTTAATTTTATCTCCGCTTGACATGAAACTCAAAAGAGAATCGTTGAAGCGACCTTTGGAAGTCTTTCCTTCGCTGCCTTTGTCACAGCGCGCGCGCACGCGCCCACAGAGAAAGACAGCGAATATAGCGCGCGCTGCAGATTTTTCGGCGCTCTGTATTTCCTAGGAGTACGTATAGTGCGGTCTTTTGTTTGCGGCTAATTCAATTCGAAACCTGTATATATAGTTGCTTTGACGTTTTCAGGTCAGCTAAATTTCTCGCGCTGTCGACTAGCGTCGATGTATAGTTATTTTGAAACCTTCAATCCACGGAATTTATTGCGATTGAATTACGGCTAACCACTTCCCGTTGCTCATACTTTCGCAAAAAAAAGTTAGGTTCTTTCTAAAAAAAACTGGCGGGTTATTAAGAGAGAGAGGAAAAAAAACTGTCCGGTATTAAAATCATAAAATAAATGTATCACTATATAGAGGAGCTCGATATATTTTAGAAACTATTTTTGTTTTCTTTTAATTTGAATGTACGGTGACAATATAATTTATTGTTCTATTCGAAAATTGCTTCATTTCAAATAAATCGTTCGGCTGAAACGCGTCGCTTATTTATATGTAAAAATTTATACTCGCGATATTTTTTTTTTTTTTTTTTTAGAGGATTTGACTCTGTTGCGTGGATGCTTCTTTATTGGTATCATCGGATTTCCGAAGATTTTAATTGGCAGATTGGCCGCGGAAAAAGATTTGAGCATCACACGTTTTCTATTCCATTTGAATTACAAGATAAGCTCAGCTATGGTACTGTTATAAGAATAGGATCGAAGTGCAACGTATACTAGATTGAAAAATATTGTTCAACAATACGCATATTGATTACGAGCTATTGACGAATAATCGCTTCAAGCTGTATCAAGTAAAATTGTAAAAATAAATCTGACTGTACACCATTGCGAGCACAACTATTTTACAGAATTATGGATAGATTAGATTCAAAGTCACGTATATTTTCGCAGCAGGTGTAAGCTCTCTTCGGCCTTAGTACGAGTTTCACTATGTCGTATTCGCAGATTTAATGAGATTTTGATTATCCCTATAAAAGTTAAACTCCACGAGAGTCTGAGCATGAGCATAGGATCTCCGCAAACTTGGGTATATATATATATGTATATTATATATACCTACCTGTTACCCACGTTTTACCACAGTCCAGTTCATTCTGCTCAAATCCGAAAGCTAGAGCCCCGCATTGCAGAGAAGCGTAATCCCTGCAAAATAGAAAGCCGATCAAAGCATGAAAAACTGTCTTTTGAAATCGAAAATGCGGTGCACCCGAGGCAAAAGAGAGCGAGAGAGCGAGAGAAAGGGTGGGAAAGTGGGTGGCGCGAGCGGAGGAGGGGAGGGGGGATACGAGAATGGCAGTCTTTGGTTTTTCTCTGCGAAAAAAAAGCTGACAATGCGTTTGAATCCTCTGCCAATCGCACTGCCATCAGCGCACTCCGTTGCAATCTGCCACAAATGATATTTTCCGTATAAAAGAGGTAAAACTGAAGAACGGATAGGCGCAGCTCGCACGGCTCGGCTTCAAAAGAGCGTCGCCACGTTGAGTTGAAAAATACCGCGGGCCTCCCTTTTTTTTTTTTAAAAAAACTCTATGTAGGTGAGTGTGTACACATTCATGTGCACACATATATGTAGAATCGGGTAGCAACGATATATACATACATCTATAGGCACAGCTGTTGCTAAAAACTGAGGGAGAGAAACTCGCGCGTGTAGCGTTTCGAACGCGGGGCGTGAAAGTGCTCGCTAAAAGGCGTAAAGAGGCAGAGAACGGAAAACGATTCATCGATATATATGCATACACACACACACACACGCGCGCGCGCGCGCTACGCAAAGCATTTTATATTTGAATGTGTTCGCCGTCGATTAGCTGCAGAGCCGGTAGCTTGTATAATTTTAATTCTCGACACGGTCGATGGTAATCAATCACATTTATCATTGTAATATATTACATACATATTATGGTGGAGAGGTAGTATATTATGGTGGAGAGGTAGTATACGGATGTTTACATTTGTTTGCAGGACAAAGGGGAACTTTATAAGAATAATAAGAAAGCCAAACAAATAGAAGAAATATGTGTTTCAGGATAGTTTTCATGAAATAAAGGATAAAAAAGAAAATCGAAAAGATGAATAGAGGTATCAAAATTAAACCGTGCGTAAACCGTATAAAATTAATAGTTGACTTGAGAACTACGTTTGTCCACGTTTATAATTAGAAGCAGTTTTTTCTTCGTCTAAATTTTTTGCGCAATAAATCAGACAAATTTTTTCTAAAATGACACGATCTATCTTTATCTCGCCGCTATAAGTCCTCTAAATTCTCCTACAATTGCATTTGGAAAATCAGGATTAACCCGCGAGAATTAAAAATATCCCAATCGTCTGAAAGCCATAAGCGTATACGAGAGTTGAGCATTCATAAAACACCTCCCCTCCCCCTCTTCCAGAGTCGATTCATTTAATTTCTATGCAGTGCACCATACCAGCGACGATCAAATACTTTTCTCCCCAATACGCCGCGCGTACAGCCGTAGCTATGCACGTGCAAAACGCGAAAGACTTATCGAAAGCGATTGCTCTCTTCGCCAGGCAAATAATTCAAGCGTTCTCGATGCCAACTGCCACAGGTGTAGACGGCCGGGCTCGAAAGCTCGGCGCCGAGAGGCAGTTTGTTCCGGCGCGTTATAATTCTTGTGTCTACACGCGTAAGCGCGGGAGCGGGGGGGGGGGGGAGGGGGAGGGTGCGGGGGAGAGCTATACCGATGGATTAAAAATCATCGGGGCGACGGACTGGCGTTTCACACACGTATATACATATACATACACGTATATATAACAGCGAATGCGCGTCTGTATGTTATGGCATCGAGCGCGCGCCACATCGTCGAAAGACCGCGAGTAATTGTCGCGTCGAGATTTACGGTATTGCATTATAGATATTCAATATGCGGGAGAGAAAGGGAGAGACGTGGTGGTGGTAGAGAGACGCTTGTTATTTATACGATACGCCCGTACACGCGACTCGAGGAAATATCCCCGATACTTTTTCTTCGTTATATCGTGCGCGAATGCACGCGCTGCAATATATTACGGTATTTTTCACTCCATCAAGTAAGAGCTGCGGACGAGATAATGCCACCGCGGCGTTGTACTCCGGGACGTATGCGCGCACTTGCATGTATAATACACGCCGCGTCGCGTTATATATATATACAGTATACACACGACGAGCAGGAGTTGTGTTGTATTTCGTTTAACATTGTATATATTGTGCGCTATCGGCTACACAGCGCCGGTGCGCACAATGCACTTGGCGATTCTCATTTTCGAGCTGCGATTCTCATTACATATTATCGCGCGAGATTTTCAATTAAGCAGTTTGCGCGCGAAGCGCGACGAGCGTCAGTTCGCGCGCTTTCATCAGCTGCAGAATCGATTTAACAATATCCCTCGCTATATATACGCAACGAACGAAAAGTAACTTTCCTTACAGCGAACATAAATACTCGATGCGGAGAATCGTCGCGCGATGAATTGAGATTTAACCGATTCGGTCGGCAATCTTAATCCCATCCCATCCCTGTCAAGCTATCACATTATTTGCAAATAATCCCGGGGACTCGCTTAGTCGCTCGCTTCGCTGTGCGAGTACACACAGCAGCTGAGGGTCGATGATTCCCGTCTCGCCACGTGGAAGCGGCGGCACCCCTTCTAGAGAGAGAGAGAGAGAGAGACTAAAAAGAGAAGCAGAAGTGCTGGCGGCGTCGCAGCTCGTTATCGCGCGAGCGCGCTTTATGCAATCGGCAAATGTTTGACAGCGGAACTCGCAGCGAACTCCGCCGCATTTCCCGAAGCTTTTATGCAGCCGCTTCCTTCGTGTGACAGTTGCTCAATGCCAAAGCGTCGCGTCCCTCCTTCTCCTCCTCCTCCTCCTCCTCCTCCTGCTCCGGCTTTCTCATCGCACTCGACTTTACGCTTCGCGCCTCGGCGCCCCCCGATGCGCTTCTTCGCTCTTTTTACGCGTGGCCCTCTCCTCGCGCCTGCGTACTTTTTTTTTTATTCCCTCGACGCGCGGAGCCTCTTGTTCTCCCCCCTCTCGCGCCGCGCCGGCTTCTTACTCGACGCGCGCGAGGCGCGCTTTTCTCCCTTTGTTTCCGCGAACTCTCTCGTTATGTCGTCGGCTCGTCGATTACGCGACGTTTACGGGGAGGGGAGGGACATAGACCGCGCTATTTCACGCGAGAATTTCTCTTATTAATCGGCGACTCCGAGCGATGCGGAGAATCGTCCTCGCTATATGTGCATCGGCGAGGATATATTGGCGAGCTCGAGAGGCAGGGAAATAATATAACTTTTTTTTACGTGCAAGCTCGACTCGAGTGACCTTTTATCTCTGCTCCGTCTCTCACAAGATAGATATATATATATATGCATATATAAGCGAGAATGATACACGCCGGAGACAACGACTTATGGAAATAAACGTGTCTGTCTTTATTCTTGGCGCCGTAAACGAAAGCGCACATATCCTAATTAGCTTAGGGAGGATATTGTGCGGGACGAGGTCGGAGCCGCTGCAGTCTGGAGCTGTAATGCCAGGCGCCACTTATATAGCCGCAAACCTCCTCTCTTATACTCTGCCTATAAAGCTCCCGTGTAATTAATGAATAATAGACGCGAATATCTCTCTCCGCGGTTCTCTCTGCGCGCTACATAGTTGCAAGCTCGAAATATCCGCAGAAGCAAGTACGGCGAGTCGTCTCGGCACCTATTCGTTCAGGCTTGCGGTAACTGCTCTAATATAACTGCTATTTTAATCGTCCCGATAACCGAGTTCGCCAATCGACTTAGGTGTTGCGCTTGTATTATATGTATAAAGATACGAGTGTACGGCTATATAGATGCGCAGCCACAGCGCGCGAAAACGCGCGTAAGACATTTGCGTATACGGATAAGTACGCGTTGCGGGAAGTGCGTCGATTTGCTCGTTCTCAAACATTACACGCGTTTCGCATATAGCTTATTCTGGCTCGAGGGAATTTCAGTTGCCTTCGCTTATAGCTGTGGGTGATCAACAAGTTGTCGAGTCAAATTAACAATCGGGCTTTGAAAAAATCAAATACGCTCCATTATCAAACAATTGAGAGTATTGCAGCTTTGCTCCAAGACTTAACTGCGCTTAGACTCCGACTAAAGAAAAGTGAATACTAGCACGATTCGCATTTCTCCGCTGCACAGTTCGCATTCTCTTGGCTGCGACTTAACATAGTTTAGAGTTATGTAATGACAACTGACGATGATTTAGTTTGACATATGTGTGCTAAACTACGCGTTCATGACTCAGTAGTACTGACGCACGAACTTGTACGCAAAGGCATCGGTTGTCTCCCTTTTATATGCGAAGGAAGAAATAAATGTAACTGTGCGTACGGAAATGAGATTATGAGTTTTCGTGCGAAAAAAATTGCTTTCAAAGTTATGGTGATTCTTTTAGGAATTTGAGAGGTATCCCAAATAAGTAAATAATTTTTAGGTTTGTTCATCATGCTTTTTACCGATTATATATGGACATACGATTAAACTATTTTTTCACGGAGCTTGACTTTTTCTTTTGTTCAAAACAATATCGGAAGCAAGGTCAATTTTTTCAAAAAGAAAAAAAGAAAAAAGTAATCACAGCTTTCTTGCATTCGTATATCACCATCCAAGGTTGAATAAAGCTAATCTTCGTGGAAAATCCCAAGTATCCCTATAGTCTTCGCACGAAGCAACGATAGACTCGTATAATTATCGATACTTTAAAGATAGTTTATACGTTCGTTCCGCGATGAAAGGCTTACCGCGAGAGAAATGTAAATATGCAGATGGCATGGTAAGGAAATTTGCCACAAAAAACTATACGCTCTTTTTTGTAGCACCAAGTATACGCGGTTTTTAAATTTTCAATTTTTAGGACGATGCGAATTGGACGGGAAAGCCTCTAAAATTCGCGCTAAAATTTCGTATTCAGCGGAAACATCGCGCATTTGTTCTTGCCTGGGTAAAAGTTGGCAAACAACGCGCCGGTAAAAATATTATAATTTTTTTCTCTCGAAACCCGCCGCGTGGCAAAGGCTTATCTCCTCTTTCAGTTCAAGCATCGAAGCATATTATCTCGGCCTCTATATTCTTTCAGCTGCTCCTATCTATAGGTATACCATATTTTTTCGCTATTTATAAACATAAACCGCTGGCTCGCTCGCTCGCTCGCTCGCTCGCTCGCGACAGTCACCGTTATATTTACGGTTTATACCTCCCCGATCGCACTTTTTATACCACGTGCGCAGCGCCATATATAATATACGTATATATACGTATATAAACGCACGCACACATACGCATCCGTATATAATTTGATCGTGTCTCGCGCCAGTTTCTCTCAAAGGATATGGGCACCTGCGTAGCGTCGCATAGCCCGAGCTCTTCGAAACTTGCGGTACACACTTGCGAAAGTACAGTTGCTCGCGCTCTGCAGCCGTAATGACGTGACGCGCGACTTGCTTACTTCGCGAGCACACGTCCGCGCTATACACTTCAAGGCTGTGTGTGTGTGTGCGGCATGAACACACAGGTTAATGTTTCTAAGCTCTTGTATGACTGTTCGAGAGCCTGTCGAGAGCAAGCTTCGGGAACGCGATATCGCTAACCTATATACCTATAGATATATTATACTGGTACGCTTAAGTATGTTATAGCTACTTTTTGCGCGAGAAAGCTTTTTCCCCGGGGTATCCTTATAGCCTATACCTATATAATTACACGGGGAGATATCGACGTGTGGAGGGGCCATATAAAGAGAGAGAGAGAGAGAGAGAGAGAGAGAGAGAGGGGGAGGGGCGAGCGAGCGAGCTGTGGAGACGCGAACAATTATCAGCGATCTATGGCGTTCAGAGGCGAGATTCGCGCGTGCGTGTGTATATGCGAAAAGGCATATACAGAGGGGGAGAGGGCGACAATAATATTTTAAAGGCCAGTAAAATTTCATGCAGCCTCGAGCCTGTTATTCCTTGACTTTCGTGCGCGTAGGTAGTGGTATGAGCTATCGCCAATCTGTAATATACATCAGCTATACTGCTCGTTACTCTATATCTGCTCGCAGCTACGATATAACATATATAAATGCATAAAGCTATGCACATAGACAGCAGCGTCAGTCTACACGGTGTCTCTGAGGGGTTCGTTCGTTTGGGGGGAGCAGATTTCGTGTGCCCAAGATTTAGCCGTAAGACACATACACACAGAGAGACGAGCCGTGGCGGCGCCGGCAGAGAGTTTACGTTCCTGGCAGGACCGCCGAGATGAAACTGTAAAGCTCGGGCGCGCGCGCGCGGACCAATTTTTCCTCGGCGAAAAAAATCAAGCGAAGCGAGAGCGCGGGGGCTTTTTTCTCTTTTACGACTCGGAGTTGACGATAACGCGACGAGAGAGAGAGAGAGAGAGAGAGAGAGAGAGAGAGAGAGAGAGAGAGAGAGAGAGAGAGAGAAAGAGAAAGAGAATTCGGTAGAAAGCAAAGCCCTCGACGACATCGGCCCGATATTCCAACGCGTTTGCCGCGCTCTATAATATGTATACGTATGAAGAAACTCGAGCTTGAAAAATGGAAGGATGTCGGTGGGATTCCCGAGGATGTATAAACGTCTTTATAAGTGTGCAGCGTATGCATACATGTAAAGTTGGCACGCGTATCACGCAGTCATGCGAGTCATATCCTTGACGTCTGCTCGCGGTTCTCAGGTGTAGATGAAAACGTCTCGGGAAACATTTCTAGGAAATTGTGAGAAGAGCTTTTTTTAGAGCTTGCGATGAACGCGGTAACGCCGACAAACGTCGGTGCCGTAAGAATACATTTATACACAAATAGGGATTTAAAAAATGCACTTCCGGTCGGTCCAGAATTGTAAATTTTCTTTTTATAAAGAGTCCCGCTTATCCCGGATTTGCGTAGTTTCTGTGAAAACTTTCGAGCTTGACGTTGCGAGAGTGAACGTTTAGCTCAAAAGTTATAGGGATTTAAAAAAAAAAAAAATTGACGTTTTTTTTGGATGGAATGGAATTCCGTGACATCGTTCATTGTTTTCAACTGGACAATTTTTCATCTGATCTGGACAATTTTTCCTCCTCCACTCATTGTATTCATATTATGTTGCGTAATCGACCCGCTTTCTCGTTATTTTAAGCCAATCTGGCAAATAACACTTATTTTAACGTTTATTTTTCATTATCTCTCAATCGTTATGGACAAAAAGCAATCGAGTGTGGAAGCATTAAAAAAAAAATCGAAAGTGCTTTTTTTCTGTGAATTTCGACGTACACGCGCTTGTCGATTCCATAGAAATCCACGGTGATGTCCGATTGACCCAATTGTTTTCGTGCGCAGCGCTCGAGTGTAATGCTGCACACGCAGGCGCATACAGGGATAAATAACAGAGTCGAATCGTCGAAGATTCGAGGAATATACGCAATAAGCGTAATTATTTTATATCTTATGAAATAATGTGCATCAAAATGAATTTAAGCCCCTATCTCTCCCCTCCCCCGCGCCCTCCCCCGCGAGAGACAGCTAAATGCTGTAACGCCGCGCATTGCGAGCTAAATTTATATTATTTTCATGGTAATTTTTATCGTTAATATCCACGGTCGGCGCTGCACACACAGCCTATACGCGCGCTTTTACGAGAAAATATTCCTGGCGTTTATTACACATCGCCGCGGCGCCGCCGCCGCCGCCGCACTGCGTAACGAGCCTCGACGATTTCCCGCAGCTTATTCCTACATCTATATACGCGCGTGTGTGCGTATATAGACGTGGAGACGCGCGCCTGTACATGCACGCGCGCAACTCGAGCTAGTCCGATATTATGCGAGCAGCGTCTTTAACTCGCTCGAGATAATTAAAACGATAATACCGCAACGCGCGGCAGAGATGAGAGAACACGCGCGCGCGCGCAGCCGAAATAAAAGACTATAAGGCTGTGGGTTGCATGCGCACAGTGCGCGGCGAATCAAGTGCGAAAGAGGAGAAGGGAGGAAAAAAAATCCATACGCGCCGAGAGCGAGAGCAGGTTCGCTGCCGAAGCATAACGTGTGGACGTGTGATCCTAGTCTTTCTTGCCGTGCGTATGTGTGTGTGTGTGTGTGTGTGCGCGCGCGTGTGCGCGGATGGCAATATAAATGTATATATAGATGCGGTTGCACAGCACACACACGCGCGCACACACGTCGTATACGACGCGCGGCTTTAATAATTGAATCCCCGGATATGGCTGGGTTTAAACTCCTGATTTTTAATTAAAATCGCGAGGGGTCCGCACGCGCCGCCAGCGCCGGCTGGGCTTCGGGAACGAAAGACACCTGAGAGAGGAGAAATATCTAATTGAACGATCCTCCTGCGGCGTCGTCGCCGCGCTGGATGAAAGTTTAAACTGGAATTTATTAGTGCACGAGAGAGAGAGAGAGAGAAAGCTCACCCCAGTTTGCTGTCCTGCTCCTCTTTCTCCCTCCCTCGCTCGGTGCAGTATGTATACTTATATATCTGGAGGCTGAGTGTATATAAATGTGAGGCGTCGAGGAGAAGCTCGGGCAGGTGCATTATAGAGAAGCTAAACAAAGGATGAAAATAACGATCGCCGGGAGCGCGCGAGTGCAGTGCGGCTGTGTGGATGGCCGTTTAAAAATATACCTCGGGATGGATAATGGGAGTCGCGAGAGCCGCCCTATGGATAAGAATGAATTATGAGAATCGTGATGCTGCGCGCGCGTTCGTTTTTGTTTTTTGCCGCGCGCGCTTCGGCTTTACGACGTTTTCACTTCATATATGCCGAGGGAATATTTATAAGTGCACCGCTTTCCGTCCTGTCGCGTCCTTCTTTCCGAGAGCCGTGTGTGCGCGTCTGTGCGACGCTGGAAAAGAATTTCTCGATAAATTGAGCAGGGGACATCTCTAATTGAGGGGGAATCGCGGACGACTGATTTGCCTGAAAGAGAGAGAGAGAGAGAGAGAGAGAGAGAGAGAGAGAGAGAGAGAGAGAGAGACGTGTAATACTATAAAAAATTATCTCGGCCCGTCGCGCAGATTTGTTCGGTTGTAGGATTGAATTTTCAGCTGCGAGTCAGTCGGCTGCAGCAGCGGCGCGTATATACTTTTTGTTTCGCACGCTTTTGCCAGTAATTTAATTCTCCAACTCGGCTCGGCGGCGGCGCGCGTCTCCACCAAGCACACTTTCCCGTTCCAGAAATTTCGCATATAAGTAGCTTGTAAGTTTTTTCACGTAACCGCGCTGCTCGTATCCATTTCCATTTTTCCGAGTTTCAGCTGCCGCGCCGCGCGCGCTGTATACATATAGGGCATCAGGCGAAGTAGCGCGCGCGTATCTCTGCGAATTGCCGCGTGCGCGACTGGCTGGGTTAGTTATCGGCAATCACGCGATTCAGCAAAATTTCCTTAAAATTCAGTTAGCGCATTAATGCATTATTCATGTATATATAATAATGTATGGGTGGCGCACTCGTTGCGCGTATACACATCGGCCAAACCAGCGACATATAACTTAATAGGAATATTTGATTTCAGGGTTGGAGAACGAGATCTATGATGGATAGGCTGCGAAACGAGCGTCTGTACAATAATACCGATCGCTGTATTTACGACGGCTATATAAATCATTACGAGGACGGAGGACACGGTAATCCGCATACCTTACATATAACCATACGTATACCCTGCAGATAGTTTTATTTACTATAAAGTCTGTACCCACTAAAAATACTCAGCATTCAAGTGCGTGTACGTACGCTCCCCGCGCCCACGATTATACACGCGGAATCGTAAGAATTTTAAAAATTACAGCCCAAAAGAATTCCGCGTCTCTCTCTCTCTCTTTGACTGTCTCGCTGCTTTTCCCCCTTTGGAGTGTGGGGTGATAAATTTTAAAAATCGAGTCGCGCGAGCTCGGAATATTCCGAGCTCGCGCGCGCACAGGAAGAATGCGCAATGCCTGTGCGCAAAAATGTCACGGAGGCATGCGTGTGTCCCCCCTCACCCCTCACCAACGCGTACACATACATGCACATACACACACAGCCACACACACGCATACGCACATACACGTAGGCTTACAGCGAAAATTATATAATGCGATGTATAACGTATTCCGTTACGTGGATATCTATATAACGTGTCTGCGTCTGATGTGCGCGTGTGTTTGTGGTGCCTGCCGCGTCTATAGGTGCGGAGAGGAGAACGAGGCGCGGGCTGGAGCGGCATCACGAGGAGCTGCTGCACAGGCAGGAAAACGAGCCAGGGGGCGTCGAGCTGGCGCCTCTCCTGACGAGCGGCAGGAGGCACGACTCCGGCCGCGACAGCCAGCAAACTCAATCTAACCGACACGTACCTACGGATGCCACTCGTCCTGGATATATCATAGATTCGTAAGTTGACAAACGTGCCCGGCCCAGCGATCTTTTCCTTTCTCCCCTCCCACCCCCCATACTCTCATCGTTCCTTCCTACGTATACATATATATGTACTTTATGCGCGCACCACTTTCTCTGTTCCTCGATTCCCCTCTGCGCGCTGCAGCTACACGCCCCTATAGCTGTATTATGTAGGACGTGTACGACGAGTCTCCGGGATATCAAGGACTTATATGTATTCGCGGATGTTATTTGCGCTGTTCGCCCATTTATTTTTTATGCGCCCCACCCCCTTCCCCGTCTCTCTCTCTCTCTCTCTCTCTCGCTATCTCAAGCGGTTTTAGAGTGCACGCGTGCCGTAAAAGCCGAGACGTCGGTTTGTCATCGGCTTTACGTATACACACGAACTTGTCGCGTCCTGGCTTTGTGTGCGCGCGTATATTTATATATGTGTACCTGTATACAGATATCACCTATGCGACGGGGAAATCTGCTTGTGAGCCGAGGATTTACACACGCATGCACACGCGTATATATATATGTATAATGCGCATAGATATGCATACGCTTAGTTCTGCATCGCGATATACCTGTTTTGCCCAGTGCGCTCCGGTCGGAAATGTTAACCGCGAATTATACTAATAATGGTTACGGGGAACAGTCCTCCCAGAGCTAGTGAAACTCGCGTTTTCGGAAATTTGGGTACTTGGGAGTTATTCTCGGAGAACGTTTGAACTCGTTTTTCGAGCTATTATAAAGTGAAGCGTGTCGCTATTTCGTATTCCATCCTTATTTGCACGTACGTACTTTATTTGATTAAGCCACGGATAAAAATGCGCGTTTAATATGCAAATCTATATTTTATTTGATAGTTATTTTTACGCTCTCAGGAGAGGTGAGTCAGATCGAAATTCCCGGGCTATATCCAGGTATTTTTAGAGATGGCTGCGTATTTGAAAAAAAAAATATTGTTTTCACAGCTCTCTCTCTCGGTGATGGATTGATTTAGGATCATTAGAAATTGATTTTTAGCAATTTTTATAGTTAACTTTCGAACATAACGTTCGAAATTCTACAACGGCAGATCCACACAGAAAATTTAAAATGAGATTTATTCCATTCAAACCATCAAACGTACCATCAAAATTTGACGGCTCTTAGTCCAGCGGTTTAGTCTGGGCGTTGATGAGTGACAGAGTGTATCGGACATCTTCCCTAACACATATATGTATAAATTATTCAGTCGAATAGTTGGGACATTATATACAATCACGGAAATCCATTATAAGCGAGAAATCTCCTACATAAAGTATTTAAATGTTTCACGAGTGCCAAGCGCAGCGAGAGGTGCATTGTAATGAACGCAAGAGAGTTAATTGTAATGAAAAAAAATTTGATACATGAAATGTGAAGGGAGAATGTCTGCATTGTATAGAGGCAGTAATATTAAAAAAAATTTCCCGTATAGCTACGAGTGCAGGTATGGGACGAATTTATCGAGCAAAAGGGCCGGTTGATAGGCGAACCGAGTAGCCTGTTAGGATCGCACGATACTCGAGGGACGTAGTTACATTACAGGTAATCAAGACGCTGACCCGCATAAACGCGTTCCGTACCTACGAAATTCAGCAGCTCTCAAGCTGAGAACACGCATATACGCACACGCGCACTCCCACACGCTTAATTTACACTCGGCAATACGCGTGCATCGAGGATATGGAAATTTTATTTCAGCGCACACTTCACATGTTTCTCGACTTGGCCCGCCGGTCGAAATCTCAGCGGGAGCGTAAAAAAAGCCTCGGGTCAGAGACGAGGTACGCGCGGGGAGAGAAAGGAAAAATTAAGTGAAATATTCTATGCGCAATATAGATAGCCACATGTATATACATACAATCCGAGATCATTGCAATTGCTACTTACTGTACTGTGTCGCGTGTGTCTTTAAGCGCATTACAGCTGTGTGCGTAAAGCTCGATATCAGCTAGGACGATCCGCCGTAGGCTAGCGATCCGTCTCCATGTCCCCGATAACAGCAGCAGCAACAACAACAGCATACAGGATTCAGTTTGCGCAGATATGCACCAAGACGCGGTGCGCGCGCGCGCGTCATTGGCCCAATAAATTCTGTCATCGATCGTACGCCAAGTATACGTGCATCATAATAGGTTCAGCTTGATGCACAGCGCCTGCGCGTTTGCTCTGCACCTCTGCACCCCCCCCCCCCTCCTCCTTCTCTCACTCCACGTTTCCGATAGCGCTAATGATACTTTATTGTCGCACCGAGATATCAGCGGAGACCCGATGCATCTGTGTGTCTATACGTCTATGCGCGGCATAGACCTGCCCATATACTGATCTATCGACGTCTACATTGGTGATGCTGCAGATGCATAGCACACTTATATGGATGTGAGGCATACCCGGGTCCGCACACGGTATGCATAATTGCGGACACTTTGGATAACGCTCAAATGGAATATATATGTGTATGTAGTCACCGGAGGCGTTATGTTCTTTACGGACGTGTGCAGACGGGAAAAGCTGCCGTGAGCGTCTAATCATTCGCTCGCGGAGTGTATTATTAGGAGATTTTCGATCGCATTAGTCTATTTGGGATTGTTGAACCTTCTCTTCTTCTGCTTTCTCTTGTATTATATTTAGCAGCTTTGATGTCCTGGCACCTTGTATGCAATCTCGCGCACACTTTATGAGTAGATATCAAGAGCTCGTATAATAAAGTATCGGATAATTTTGCTCATAATGATGTTTGCTCGGAGTTAATTATTGATTAATCGTGCAAAAAGCCATTATTATTGAGCGATTGATAATTTATTAGCGCTCTCGCGAGCTAATGCTATTATGCTCAATTAAAAATATGATATGGCTGTGTATTTGATAGCAATACTAGTGCGATTAATCGATAATGACTCATTGCAAATGTAATGTACGACTTCACTGATTATTGCCTTTATCTTCTTTTATATGTGCATAATAAAAACAGATCTGAATTAGAAAAGAATAATCATTAAAATATGAAATTTTTAAAGAAATTACACTTTGATCAACCCACCCAGAAGATATGTTTGTATAATTAAAATCGCACTTACAAGCAATTAATTATTTGACGTTTCTGAACGAAAGATTGTATATAAATTATTTAAAAGTTCTTAAAACTTCATCTTGTTTTTAGGATATTATTTTTCTTGGATTATCAATTTAGCCGGCATTTTTTTTATCTCACAGTAGTTTCCTTCCCAAACAATTAAGAAAAAAAGCCATGGCTTTTTTTTTCTTTAACTGCAGTTAAAGAAAAAAAGAACCAGTGTCCAATTAACCAATCAAGAAATTTAGATTAAAAAGATAAAATGTTTTAATCTTATCAATATATAAGTCGCCCAATTGTTTTCTTCGTTAAGGGAATGACGCAATTATACAGCATCCAGAGATAAAGGCGTAAGACGCTGGGGCGATTCCTCGGATGCGCAGTGCGGTCTTATTACGAGCTTTAATGGATCGTGTCGCGCGATAATGAAATTTTCATGCGCTCGAGTTGTTGCCACTGAATTGGGAGTTGCACGCTGCAGGCACGGGAAGACAACAAGTTTGTTTGGATTGCAGGATAGTGTATATAGTGCTAAGACGGTTAATCGTGCATTCTCCGGCTAGTTCCGAGCGCGCAAGATGAGTGAGAGAGAGAGAGAGAGAGAGAGACATAAATTTGTTTTCCTATTATTTGCTGCTTCTATTTGTGTCACTAACGTATTTCTATGCGTCGCGTGTACGTCATATATACACTTGCTTCAGAAGCGTAAATAATATACAAACATTTAATTTTATTCTATACAAACAAGTTTCGTGTGCATCGTCCCATGCAGTATTTGTGGCGTCATTAAGAGATATCGATATAGGTATATATGCTGTTCTAAATTATTGATAGGAGCGAGAATGATAATCTATTTAAAGTTTAATTTTATTGAAATAATGTTTGATTTTGCAGAAATGTCGAGATTGAACGGGCAATATCGCAGCAGTCAACAAATAGCTAACAACTGTATATACTTGTGCATACATTATAAACAGGTTATTTGGCAAAATTATTTGTACGAATGCGTTTTGAACTTGTGTATATATAGCGTGGGGTTTGTGTAATTATAATTTTGAAATCGACACATATTCTGTTGCGTGAAATTTTAATTGGAATTCTTCTCATCGTGTTTGAAATAAATGATCATTAAATTTTACTTTTCATTCACGTATATAATATTTATAACAGTTCGTTTCCTTTCGTATATTTTTCCTTGTCATTGATTGTATTATTGATTAACTTGCAAAAATATAGCTCAGTCATTGCCGTGACAATCTGAATGAAGTTCTGCCGAGTCATTTGTACAGAATATACTCTTTTACGCAGATACAATTTTGATTCAAAAAAATTTTTTTTGTTCATTATCAACCGTAACATTGCAATCGATAATTATTGAATAGCGTATACGATGAAATTTGGAAAACAGGTTGTTTCATAGGTGGACAGTGAATCTGTGGATTAATCATGAATAATGTAATTTTCTAGCTTAAAACAATATTCTGATAATAATTATATATAACGCAACTAAAGTAAATTAAAGTCATACTTATTCTGAACAACTACATGAAAATACCCATTTCAATAACCATAACAATAATCGTATTGTATTTTAGCCGAGATACTCTTTTGCGTAATATTAACCGATAATGCTTCCATTTGATTAACAAGTTCGCGATAAAATATCATTGGATTTGTAAGAGAGAAAAGTAATGAAAATAACAACGAAATTTGGAAATGAGATCCCTCAGTCGACAAATAACATCAGCCCCCCAAAGAGCCCGCCTCGCCCATCTCCATTATGCCCGTTACAACGAGATCGCCTATATGCTAATTACATGTGTAGCTACAGTAAGCCTAATGTAAACTTTTGCATTGTTTACAGGTGGAGGGCCCTGAACTCGGGCAACCGAAACTACATAAACGAGCTGACCGAGCAAGTCCGTTGGAAGCAGGAGCGGGTGATGGTAAAACAATAACCGTTACACTCACAGACACATATTTATATACGCATATCTGCATTGGCATTTGGTGTATAGACATAGAAAAAGAAAACATAGACTGCGCGGTGCACACTGAACGGCCGTCGAGAGACAAATAGAGGCGCACTCGTGCGCCGCGCGCGGCGAGTGGATTTAGCGACGAGAAAAATTGTCGACAAGGGCGGATGTCTCTTTCTCTCTATACCGCGTACACGTATACACATATATAATACATGTGTGTGTACAACTGTATATCTATACAGGCGATGTGTGATGTTTTTGTTGTTGTGCTGCAGGAGGAGCGTCAGCGGGAGGGCGAGAATAGCCGGCGACACTTCGACACGTGGCGTCGACTCTGGGGCAGACCCGGGCATGGCGCGCCCATCGATCACGCCCGCCGGCGCAACAATCTCAACGATATTCTCTACCGGACAGTACCTGCGCCTGCCTCGGCCACCGCCGCCTCCGTCTATTGAATTCAATTGCAGAGCCGCTAGCTTCGTCTCCGCCGCCGCCGCGCTGCTACTGCTCTACTCGCAACCACCACTATGACCTCTCCCTCTCGATAATTTAATAACAGGCCCGAGGATACGTCGAGTCTCGATCGAGCTTGCGCGCCGCATATGTGCGCGGTATACATATGCGTTTACGTATGTGTGTGTGGAGCTGGCTGCGCACTAAGCGAATAGTCTAGTTGCGCGAGTTTGCCGACTGGCAATAATTATTGGGTGGCCAAGCTTTAGGTCCTCGACGTCGAGCATCGCTTCATACGCGTGCTTTCGTAATTTCGTAACAGGCTTATGTAAGCGCGCCTCGTGTAAGAGCTTCCATATACATGGAGATGACGTTCTGGCTTGGGATTGGTTTTTTTTACTGCTGATTGCAGTCTTTATTTTCCAGTTTTATTATAGCGTAGCGATGGAATATCTTTGTACATGTAATTTATTCTGTATAAACTAATAATTTATTATACAGTCGATCAAATGCACGCGCAGAGCTTTGTTATTGTTATCTTGAAAGCAGGCCACTGCGGCGACGAGTTTTTTTTTTTCGGGATCGGGGATAACATTTTTTTTTTCCTCAATCGAATGGATTGTCAAAACTTAATCGAAATTTTGTGCATTGTCAGATTTAGCTTTTCCTCGAGATCCTCGCCTGTTCGGAGAATCTTTAGATTTTATTTCCAAACGCTTGGAACTTTTCACAGCAGCCTTCACGTCTTAAAAAGAACTTCTATTTCCATTTCCATTTTGAAAATCGTATTTTTTCAAATATAATATTGCACATACGCGTAGCGTTCCTTATTTCGGAAAAATTCAATTTCAAAAAGGATTTCCCAGATATAACAAGAAACTGTCTCGATCTAACGAAATTACACGATATGAGACAGACGACAAAGAAAAATTTTCTAATAATCAAGTAAACATTGGCTTTGTGAGCCCTGTTCTTTCTGCACACAATTTGAATTGTATATATACAATTAATTTATGCTGAACGAAGTAATGTTAAACGGTAGTAGTTAGGCAACAATAAAATATAACTCGTTACGCAATAAGAGCGAGAATCCCTAATAGAGGGTTTAAGTGGCTGATACGCCAGTCGAAGTAGGATCAAAACTTGTGAACGTATTTAGCCCGTCCACAGTTGTATACACGTGAACTTATTGTTGGCGTATATTGCGCGTAACGGCAATCATACGGATATATGTCTATATATGTCCATATAATCGATGCTCGACACGGACTTTCCCGCGGGACTACGACGACGACGACTACTGCTACTACTACTACTACTACTACTATACTATACTACGTGAGACACGCTCGACGATATCTATATATAGTTGCTTGCTGTGTATTAAAAATAGAAATTTTCAATCTCAACGATTGAGTTACATTTGCGCAGGAAAATTTTTCTCTCGTATTACGCGCTTGGTCTAGTAGATTCGCCTGATTATATTCTCTCTCTCTCTCTCTCACGGTTATTTTGAAACATTCATACGTTTCGATTTTCCGGGAGGTTAGCAAACTTGGCGGAAATATGCCCTAGCTGCAGTAGCATAATTTCCGGGTAATTTTTTTGTTCATCGCGCGCCACGTGCGCCCACACGCGCACACACTCGCGTAATACTCCGTTAAATTATATTCTCCTAAATAATTGTGGATATTAAAGAGCCTCGTCCGCCTCTCCGCAGAGTAATCTCTTTCGTGCAGGGGGATCCGCAGCTCGTTAGTAAGGGGCGAGAGTGCTTTTTTTTCGTCGAGAGAGAGAGAGAGGGCGGCGAGGAGCGGACGGGAGGAATTTCCCTCGCGGGTCCCGGCAAAAATCGGTTTATTTATCTTCATTAGCTCGAAATCTTCCTTAGCTCATCCGCAGATGCAGCCGTTGTTTCCCACCGCTGTCTTCTACCTCGTCTTCTCATCCTCTTCGTGTAAAAGACTGTGTGTGTGTCTGTGTGTATATATATGTCAGCGAGGGCGTGTGTGCGTGTATACGTACGTGTAGTAAAGCGAAAACAGCGAAGAGAAAGTGAGATATAGAGGAGAGAGAGAGAGAGAGAGAGAGAGAGAAAGAGAAGAGAGAGAGAGAGAGAGAGAGAGAGAGAGAGAGAGAAGAGAGAGAGAGAGAGAGAGAGAGTAAGAGATCTGCGGGACATTAAATTGAGGCATTAAATTGAGATTACGCGCCCGGGCGAGTAATTTTCCCCGGCTAACTTGGCTCGGCCTTTCTCTGCCATCCCTTTTCCCATCCGCGTCTTTCCATTCTTTTGTCCGCGCCCTCGGCCAAGATAAGCTTATGCCGGCGAATTTCAACATTTAACATTATACGCGTTATCCGCGTGTATAATACGTATACACATTGCGCCCAGATACAGCGTGTACACACGCGGCGAGCGTCGGTGAGAAAGGTCTGCGGACACTCGACGCGCCCCCTTATTTTCTCTTCTCTCACGCCTGAAGCGCAGGTACTTCTTCTTTCTCGCGGGGCTTTTGAATGCGGCTCGTCGTCTAGTTACTGCACCTCCTGCTGTGTACGAGTCAGCTCTTCGCTATTGTCTAAGGAGCGAGAGAGAGAGAGAGAGACAGACAGAAACTCGTGTATTTTTTTGTAAAGGATATATATATGCGTATACGCGAGCTTACACGTAGAAATACTCGAGGTTGAGGTCGCCGCAACGCGCATTAGACTACTGCACCGCGAGAGAAGCTTCAGCCGCGCGCGCGCAAGAGAGAGAGAGAGAAAGCAATTAATTTTCCGCGAAATATCAGTTCCGCCCGCTCTTAGAATTTCCACTGCGTAAAGCAGCCTCTATATATACTGAAGCCTTCTCTCTCTGTCTCTCTCTCTCTCTCTCGCTGCGCGAGGTATACTCCTCCCCGCTGTGCACGACTGCCTTCCTGACTTGACTTTCTCAACCTCTCGCCTCACCGTACACGTATATATATATATAGATACACGCGCGCAAGCATGGCTCGTCCTTTATTTGCAGGCTCGCGCGAGTCGGCCCGTGTAAATACATTAAGCGTGTGAGTGGATAGCAGTTGACGAGCGAGTAGCGCGTCAAGCTGGAAATGCGATACGCTCGTGTGTGTGTGCGCGCGCGCGCGTGCACGAGGTGGAATGGAGAAAGAGAGTCGAGTATATGCGAGCGACA
Source organism: Philotrypesis tridentata (assembly GCA_018906965.1). NCBI lineage: Eukaryota > Metazoa > Arthropoda > Insecta > Hymenoptera > Pteromalidae > Philotrypesis > Philotrypesis tridentata. Next base: position 8,330,315 of record JACCIB010000001.1, on the reverse strand, counting down.
GGACCGCCGGATATGACCATCAGGGTCGCCTGCGATCAAAGCTTTAGTCAAGCATCGGCTCTCGAGTAAATTACGCGACAGTAGCGGCGGCCGACACGAGCTTTACCCTCGAGCCAAGCCGATTCGCCCAGATAGCCTAATGTACAGTAATGTACAGCGAATGATAATGAAATCTAAGGAATATCCTCTGTAATGCGACTAGAGATTTGGCGCTGCGCCGATAATTGGATGTCGCGCTATACTCGCCTTTGGATCTGCGGCAGCTGCAGTGGCAGCGGCCCCCCCCCTCCTTATTTCCCGGCTCAAAGGAGCGGGGCTCTCTGTCTCTCTCTTTCTCTCTGACGGGAGAGCGCCTCCGCACGGTGAGCCTGGCCGCGCGTGATTTAACGCAATCTATTATATAATAGAATCGCTCGCACTCGAAATTCCATTCACGCAATTACGTACTCTGCGCGTCGCGATGAAAGTGAGTAATTGCGCGAGGGCTTTCCGAGAGATTACGTGCGGGCGTCCGTCACCTCGATGCTCTCCGCGTGTAATTCGGTTACGACGCGATAAGAGTCACAGGGGCTATACTATGGCTCGGCCGATGGTCGCGTTAACTTTTGCCCCGCGCGAATATAAAGAACTCGCAGCTGCCAAGCCCGAAATCATCGTTTTTTCGGACGCCGGCCGAGACTACTGAATTTTAAAATAAAAGCGCGCTGACCTCCTTAGACACACGGGGCGAAAGTGGAGTACAACTGCGAATAGAGAGCCGCGAACAGGATAAAGCTTTTATCCTCTTTGCAATTTAAAAAGTTTAATTTTAAACGAATGTCCTATGTTTTATTCGATTCCTTTTTTTTTTTATAAAGGACTTTTGACGACCCGCGCTCGAATTAAGGATTGTTTTACTGACTTTTAAATGGTAACACTTTTAATTGAGAGCCGCACTCGCCTGCGCCCCGTTATTTAAAAGAAAAGTCAACGAAGTGTTCTATTAAAAGAGTAAAATATCGCCGTAGTTTGCATACTGGGACAGCATTTCCATTAACATGAAAATGAGTTATCAGTGATTTTCATCGTTTTCCTCTAAATTCTGTAAATATCGGAATTCAGCCTGTCAAATCAAAACGTCCTTCTGCAGGCATCCTGTTTCCTTTAAATAAATAGTACGTCTAGATATGAATATAATAAGTAGACGTGACTCGTCAACGTTATCACAAACTGAGGGCCTTTGATCCCCTTTGGCAATGAATAAGGACGGTACACAAATGAACATTCGCTCTGATGATAAGCAATGAAAATTCCATGCTCTCAGGCGAGCTAATTAAATCGACCTATTTTCAGAAAAGCGAAGCGCCTCGTCGACGTGCCGCATTGTGTAAATAACGAGACATTTCCCAACTGGAATTATAACATTATAGAGCAAAGCTAAATGGCACGCTCCGCCGGGAAATTCAAAGACATCAACTCCGCACCGGAATCTTTAGATTCGAACGTTGAATGCTCGTTGTCGAGGGTAGGGGAGCATATGCTTTCCGGTTGACCCTTCTGCAATCGCTTTGACATCGAATGCGAATCGAAGACGACTGCGTTACTCCGCATCATGTTCCGGCCTCCAATCGATTCCGCGGCATCGATCTACGCAAACTCGCCGCGCGCGTGTCTACGTGCTCGCTTTAGAGCACACACGGCTGTCCGAATGCCGCGCAAAGTCAGCGCGGCGGTAAGACGAGTGAGAGGGTGGTGAGGGGTGGCCTATGGTATATATATCTGTATGGGGTATATAAACCTATAGGACGCGGGGGGGAGTGTAGAGGTTGAACTCCAGGGCTCGAAAGCAATCCGTGTGAAAGCAGCTGCGGTGACTTTGCGGCACGCCAAAGCCACTTTCAGCTGCTTGCTGTTACACTGCGCCTCAGCTCTCTGTGTTTCTGCAGTGATGCGCACACGCGTAGGCTGCGCGCCAAGTAGTAGAGGGCCCCGCTTAGTCAGCCGAGTCGCGCGCGAGAATTAATTTGAAAAAGTCCGGCTTTGCTTATTACCGGGCTGCCCGTCTCTCTTTTATGGTCAACGCGGGATATCGGTGTATGTATAATTGTGTTTGCCTACCTGCGGCAAAGGATGGCGTCACGTGCAAATTACGCTGTTCATATTCAACTGTTTTATGGGAGCTTTTCGCGCGACCTGTGTGTTCTCTGTATAAAATGCATTAGGAAAATTATGCGTCTTTGAACGTCTCTTTGCCGAGCGCTTACCTATGTTAGTTCTGGGAAGACAGGCTGCGCCGCGGTCATAACAGTATTTGAACAAACAAGTTTTTCCTCACAGATACGCGTGTTTACTGCTGTGTTGATGGAAACGTGGGCTGAAATACACGCGTCAGCGTATACATATCGTATATACATATAGACAAATGCATGGAGGTGAATCCCTGATGCAATATTGATACTTTTTTTTGAGAGGAAAATCGTTATATTTTGAAACGACGGTCAGTTGCGCGATACAGATGTGCAGGGATATGGTGCAGCGCCACCCCACGACCATCAGCGAAATTTATCGACGTCCTTTGGGAAATGGTCATGTACTTTCTTCGTCATTTCCGCTGTGTTTACTCTGTGAACCGTATCTGTATCGATTTCGCAGAAATAAAAAGTAATGTACATTTTACTGTAAAATTATATACCTCTTTTTCTCTCTGTCTCCCTCATCCTCTTTCCACCAACGCGTGCCCTCAATTATCTGCGTATATTTATCCTTCATGCCGCTGCTAATACGGAAGCTCGCCGTGTCTAACAAACACAGGCTATATACGAGCGCGCGCACACAGCATATTACACACATCGGGATGATTCCAACTACAGGCAACATTATCGCCCGCGTCTTAACCCTCGATACCGTATTCTCCCGTGCCGTAACTCCACCGCCGTCTATATCATCCCCAGACGCGTTCCCCACGATATATGCGCGCGTATCTCCGCTCTCTCTCTCTCTCTCTCTCTTGGCTGGGCATCGATTATGAATTATTAGCCATTCCGCTGGGTAAGTAATTCTCGGAGCTCTATTAGAACTTGAATAATCCGTTTGACTTATTCTGTGTGTATAGGCGAAAAGCTCACGATTAGCTCGTCGACGCGACTTTCAAACGACTCGTAATGTAGCGCTGCAGCGAATATTCGCCGAGAAAGAGAGAGAGAGAGAGAGGGAGAGAGAAAGACTGCACATAAGACGCGCGTCGGCCAAATGCGCAAAGGCGCAGAAGCAAAGGATTAGCCTCGCAATAATTCATCCGACCTGAATAATTGAGGATCATTGCTACGAAAATCAGTGGTTTTCTCGCGGTGCGCTCGGGAATGCATGGGGGGCGGGTAGGGACCCCCACCGGTTTCTCAATTCTCTCGGACTATCCCCGTATGTATGGGCTACATATATACCTATATAGAACTGTTGTATGCTGCGGTAGCGACCAAAGGGAGCCGCTGAAATTGGCCCGAGAGCTGCCTGCTGAGAGAGAGAGAGAGAGAGAGAGAGAAAGAGAAAGAGAGACAGACTCGCTCTTCTACTTATCGCATTTGGCCCCCATTGCTCCTTTTTCCATCTCTCCTCTGCAGTCGCTGCTATACAGCAGTCCAAGATTAGATCCGTCGTTGAATTATTTACAAGAGCGGCGCCGGGAGAGTGGTGCTGAGTGCCGGAGGCTTTCCACCGCACGTCTTTCTACGCACACGCGGAATATATATACACTTCTGCGTCGCATATATATATACACATACGTAACACTTTATCCTGATGGACCACTACCCTCTGCTTGCACACACCTATACACGTACGTAAAGCAATACGCAGTCAGACGTGCAAATGCGCGATAACGATCGAGTCGACTGCGTTTTATATTACAAGACGGATCGAGAAAAGTATTCCACCTGTTCGTTCCAGTTGCAGCGCAACAACGCCCGTGCCAGCCGCGTGAGCCTTGCCTTTCGGAAGGACACACTGCACATACGCGCGCCCCGGCTGCAAATAGTGATTTATTTGTCAAGTCGCGGGCAATATCTTCCGTAAAGCTGCTGCGTGTGCAGCCTGTGAGCGACGTTATGCGCAGAGCGAGTGGTTTTGCAAATAAGAAATGAGAATCGGCTGACATTTTTCTTCGTAAGGAATGTCGCGAATGTAGGCGCGACGTAAAAGTCACTCTGTATTATACAGGTAGCAGGAGCGCAGACTGCGAGCCCGCACGTATATCTGTATACATGGGTGCTTCTCTGACAAATCGAGCGGTCAATTTTTTTTTTACCCTAGCCAAATATATTTTTAAAATATTCCTAACAGACATGCGAGTATCCCCCAAATATCTTCGAGTTACAAAGTTGATGAAATCAGGTTTTTTGGCATTTTCTAACTAGTTTCATTAATTTGTATAGAGCCTCGTCGGAGAAGCATTTTTCACTATATAAAGGCACGTAACATTTATTTCTGGAAATTTTCCAAGTTTAAAAAAAATAGTTTTAAATTCATGTAAATATGTTTTGACCAAATCATAAGTCTTTTAAGCCTTAAATTCAAGTTTTAGAAAGGTTCGATCATCTGGATCAAAACCTAAAAATTATCATAAAGATACTTTATCTCAATATAAAAAAAGTCTACGAAAGACTCAGAATGTCAGAGACCTATTGGTTTCTCTGTCAAAATTCATTGTAACAGTTAATGTATAAAAAATTTAGTTTAATTGTTATATCGAAGAATTTCACCAACCTTATCATTTTTATAAATGATTGAAATTTTTATGAAAGAACTTACATAAATAAACAGTCAATGTGAATTATGATATTTACTAATTTATAATAATTTCATTTGATCAATATTGTTTATTCTCCTTATTAGCAATTATTTGTTATTTTATTATTTTATTATTGTTTTTTAAAATAATTTATTCTTTATTATTTCATTACATCGAAGTAGCAATAAAACTAAATTATTATTATATATATATGAATATTTTGAGTCTTTCGTAGACTTTTTTATATTGAAATAAGATATCTTCATGAAACATGATTGTAAGGCTTAAAATACTTATCATTTGGTTAAAACATATTTACGTGACTTCAAAAATATTATTTTTTTTTTAAAACTTGAGAAATTTCCAGGAAAAAATGTGACACGTCTTTATAGCGAAAAATGCTTCCCTAAGGCTCCAGAAATTAGTGAAACTAGTCAGAAAATGATTTCAGAAAATACTTGACGGAAAAAATGTGAAAAATTCAGAAATTTTCAAATATCTCTTAGGGGAACATTTGAAAAACATTTTTGGGTAGGGTGAAAAATTGACCGCTCGATTTGTCAGAGAACCATCCATATATAACAGAGCGATATATAGACTGGAGTGGCTGCTCTCTAATTCAGACTTGTCTATTCCCGACCTTCGACAGCGCCGCGCTCTCTGGCTTCCAGTGCGGACTTTGGACCTAATAAGCGCCGAGCATTTTCTCTTATTTTATTTCTGAGCTAAAAGCTCGTCCCTAACGCGAGACGACGTGACTGCACAGCGCAAGAAGAAGAAGGAGGAGAAGAAGAAGAAGAAGAAGAAGCAGAAGAAGAAGAAGAGGCAGTGAGGGAGACACGCCGTCGCTGTGCGGAGAGCACTGGTGTTTTGTATACGTGTACGTACACGTCGATGCCGTATATACATCGGCGGCGAGAGGCGAGCCCGGAGAGGAATTTCCAGGTGAAATTCGCTCGTGCGTGCATGTATAGGTAGCAGGTATGCCGCCGTATGCCAGCTTTTCCCCCGATCTACTCGCGTGCAACGCCTATTCCTACGCCGAGAGATACAGATATATAGGTTTTACGCAGAAAACCACGCGTACATATAGATGACGAAATTTTCAAATAGATGCACATTTCTAACACTTTTATGCAAGATATCTGTGTACACGTATTCAGCGCGAATATCTGGCTGCGCCGTCGTTCCTGCTGCTGCGGCATTGGAGGAAAAATATTATCACGGAATTCGCTTCGAGATTCGCTCGCTATTGGAATTTACCGAAAGTACACGCTCTTTTTCCAGCTAAACGTGAGAGATTGAATGAGAATAAATATTCTCGAGGGGCATGGGCTAAACTCGCTTTGTCGCGACTCGAAGAAAATTAGATTTTTCTATCCATCCCCACCCCACCCCACCTCCTCCTCTCCTTGCCTACTTGCCATTCTTTTATAAAGTCGATATTAGGGGCGACGCAGACGTTGCCTCCTGCTGCGCGGGAATATTTAAATATAAAATCCAAGTGAAATTTAACGTGAATCCGCTTGAGAATTAATTACTTACAAGAGGGCTTCAGTGCTCACGTTTTACGGAAATCACGGAAATCATTTTCTTCGATTTACTTGAGCTTCGCAGTCCGAAGGTACCAAAACGCTTTCACTGAAGAACCGTCTGCGTGACACTTGCGCCGTGGAAACGAGTGAAAAAAGTTTAACTGTATATAGTCCAGATAAGTCCTTCGAAAATGCAAGTAAGAGAAAAAGTTGAAAGTGGCCGATATTTTGAATAAATTCACTGATTCTTAATCGATACGTTCTGTCTATTATATGTATATGCTCAATTACGCGAGTTATATATATATTTATTTGAAAATGAATAAATATCAATGTGAAATTTTACAGTTTCCGTTTCTACTTATCTTTGTGTAGACACGGTTAATTGTTAATGGCCCGTAATGGTTCAGATAGACAGGTTAAATTATGACGGCTGTGCAGAATTTTCAAGAGGCCATTGAACTCGGGATACTGGCGTAGTTGTATGTAAAATAAAATAACACTGTGACCGCGCGACTTTGATCAGTGAAAATGTCGCACTCAAATTATCAGAAATACGCTGCGCCCTGTGGTCTTCAATTAACATGTTGGCTTGAACGCAATTACAAGGAACCCGTTGATTGACCTGTACACCTGTAATGGATTTCCTACAATCAATAAGTGTAATAGCGATTGATAGCTTCCCGCTAACTGTCACGATAAATCAATCGATAATTACACGTGTCATATTATCGACAAAAATGTAGCATAATTGTGGACTCACTATTTCTGGAAAATGCGACTGCGTCCGTATACCTACATGAATTAACTACTTTAATTATTACGCAATATTTCATTGTTTTAATTGATTCCATTGTTCCTTCTATTGTTTTAATTGATCATAGAAGACTATTTCAATTCCCAAAACGAATAATTATTGCAAGAAGAAAAACTTTTGTTACCAAGTTCTTTTATAACGACAGAGCCGCATACTTCTTTTCGCGGAATCTTAATAAGAACAACAAATTAAAAATTTTTATTCACCTAGTTAACGAAGTTTTAGAAGGAGTTTTAAGTTTATCAAAGAATATTTCAAACTCTCCGAAGATTTTAATTTTGAATTTTAAACTCGTCGGAAGTACTCTGTTAAAAACTTTTCTCACGTTCTAAATGATAAAACGCTATGCAAGGTATTTTCGATATACTTGCGTTTAGGTATCTCGAGTTAAAGAAGAAAAAGTAAAAGAAACTTTATTATTGCTTTGCATAAAAGTCCATATTTAGAAATAAAATTTTGTATGTACAACTAAGAGAGTCAAATTTTCTGTTAACAAAGAAGTCCTTGCTAGCTTTGTGTAATGACGCCATATTTTAAAGATTGCAAGATGCATAAGTGTGGAGTACACTAACCATTCCCACTATGATAAAAAATTACGCTGATTGTATCTTTCAAGAAACATTCGAATTTATGGGAAATGTAGTCAGAGTAATTCAATGATATGCAAAATATGTATTCTTTTTAAAAGAAAGACACTACTCTTTAATGTTTATGTATGAAATTATTTTTCATTGCTACGATTTTAATGATATAGCTAAGACGGCTATCAACGCAAAATTGTATCTAATCATTAATTCTGTTGTTGACATCAGTTTCCTGTGATGTATTTTATGTTCCATTTATAATAAAATGATTTACTTTGTTGTGAAGCATTTAATATGCGATTTTGATAGATTGTTAATTAACTGTCGGTTAACCAACAGTTGATTACGTGATTAGTTTCCTTATGTAATATATAATATACGTATAAAAAATATACGTAGTTCCGAACAGTTGCAAATATGGGGTTAGAAATACATAATGTATTATAGCTGCCGTATAATATTAAAAAACAAAGACGATTAGGCAAACGATAATAAAAAAATTATGTTTATAAAAGTTCAGTTCGCAAGTTTATTTAAGACGGCAGACATATTTATGTTATACTTATCTTATTATGCTGTTTAAAATTTTTATTTTATATACAAAGGTCATTATTTTATTTTAAGATAATTTTTTAAAATTATTTACTGTGGCTTCTTCCATGAAGTACGTTTTCAGAAAAAATTGTATTTGAAAACTTATACTGTTTTTATAATCCATATTTTTTATTATAAGTAATATTATTTACTGATTGAACGCGTACCTTTGACCAAAAAGAAACGAAAAATGAAACCTTTTCACGTGTGCTCACCTCCTGGTATATAAATGTATGCTTGTAATGCTATGTGCACTCTGACCATGTTTATGTAAATATTTATTTGTAATGCTATATATGCACCCTGATCATATTTATTGGATATTATTTAATTTGTTTGAAATTCAAGCTGCAATTGTACACAAGAAACATTTTACATGATAAAGATAAAATCTATAATAACGTCAAAAAATCACGTGGTTTACATTGTTATTGTAGCAGGTAAATTGATAAATTATACGTAACGGTTTAATTTTATTTGTACTAAAATTTCAGTATACTTATAAACAAAATAGTTTTGTTTTAATTTGTTTTGTTATTTTGAATTTTGCTTGAAATTTGAATTTTTAATTGACTTTCAAAGGAGCTTTCAGACTCCCTTAGATACATGCACTAGTATTTTGCTCCTCATTTTAATATTTAAATAGAATGCTACGTAGTACACTTGTTCATGTAACTTATCTCGTACTTAAAAACTTTTAGTTTTTAGTGGATAATTCGTTAGACTATAACATTGTTTTTGAAAAAAAATAACAGAATAAAAGCAAAGATAAGAGAATAAAAAATTAAGCAGTATAAATAAAGTGCATTGGTGTACTACAAAAGTTGTAATTAAATGTATCTAAATATGCATACGAAGCTTCAAGTTTATAATATTGTTGTTAATGAGTACTATCGTGCATAATATAGCATGAATATCATTTGAATTGGCATTCAGATATTACAAATCAGTCGTAGTTGGCAAAGTTATCGGTTGAGCGGAACTATTGAGTAAGTTTCTGCTAATCTAGAACAAGTAGCTTGAAAAGTTTAGACTAACTTTGAATGAGTAACTGTTTAATGCTGCATCTAGTTATTGTATATATATTAGCTTTTTAATGTCTTATCATTTTGTAGATAGAAAATTGTTAATTAAGCCGTATTCATATATATATATATTTACTTAATATTATTTGGCAGGATTCAAGGCAATTTTACATATTTAGGCATTTTTTAGGCATTTTTGTTTATTTACTTTCGACGCCGAAAGTAAATAAATATTATATTGGCTCGAAGAGATGCATCAACGTCATTTCCTCTAATATTTTTTTTTTCTTCTCCGATAACTCGAATAAAGCAGTCATGATTTCACACAATAAAAAATACGAAATTTTACGTACACGCTAGTACACGGAGTGCACCTTTAAGAAAATTAATTGTTATTATTCAATATATGAATAAATCGTGTCAAAATTGGTTCTTTATACGCTGCGAGAAAGCCAAAAGAAGAATTAAACTAAGCAAAAGGAGCTTCAATTAAAAAAGATATTGTGTTGATTGTACTGTTCAGTGAAAAGTTAAGAAAGTTTGATGAGAAACTTTCAAGAGCGTAGAAAACAATGGAACAAGGCGCTTTTTTCTTGCTGCTTTGGCTTTTCTTATGCAGCATAGGACTTAATGGAAGAAAATAAAACAGATCTGTTAGGTGTGCTTCCCTTTAGAAAATCGAGCATTTCCACGTGATCAATGCAAGGGTGGTCGACACCGCTAGACTGTCGACGTAAGCTTACGCCTGGTATGACTTTAGCCTGGTCGGACAAGGAAATCCGATTTGCCAGCAGTAAAGGCCGAGACGACCGCATTTATATCCAGTAACTTGACTCGCTAAAATGACGCACGCGTATTTTTCCCTTATAGAAAATGGAATTGCCACTCTCGTCTATATTGCAGATTCAAGCGTTAAATAAAAGAAAACGCCCAAGCGCAAAACAATAAAAAAGATATTCTAGAAAAACACTGCGCAATCGAGTAACGACTTTAGCTCGCTCGTACGCGATAAAGCCGTCATTCGATGCTCCTCCTTCCAATAACAACCATGATTTCGCATTCTACCTTGGAGCAACAGCAGCAGCGGCAACGACAACGGCGGCAGCACTGCGTCGTATAATACACGTTTCCCTCGCGTTTCCCTTCGATGAAATTTTCCACGTTTAATTACTCGTCGCGTACGCCCCGCGCCTACACGTACGTACGCGTATATCATACTCGCGCGTATGTGTTTTTCACGGCGGCATTTATCCTTCGCTCTTTGTGTGCCGCTGACGTGCGCGCTTGTGTCATATACATATATACATATATAGTATACACGTAGACGTCCACGTGTCAGTCGCGACTCGCATATTATATATACGCAAAGTATCGCGCGCGACAAAGCTCGAATAGTTCAATTATGCCTGCTCGCCTCGTTCGCCCCGTTTTTCTTCCGCCGTACGGCAAATTTGCATTAGAATCTTATTGCAAACGAGTGAGAGAACTGAAATGTCTGGCTCGCTGAAATTATATAATCCAGAGGATATGCCAGACTGTTTTAGAATTTTACGGAGGTATCGTTATCTTTATGCTGGAGGAAAAAAGAGGGTTCGATTAAAATGGAAGATCAGAATGGCAGTTTCCTCACTTCGGATCGAAAGTGCTCGAGTAGTCCAGCGGCTCTGTTATATATATATATATATATCGTGAAATAGCTTCGAAAGAAATTCGAACAGTGTACATTTTTGTCTCGGGAATAGATTGTTGAAATGCAAATAATTTGATTATAGCGTTGGCATGGTAATTGATTGGGGCTTCGGAATTCGATATAAGTTATACTTGATCCTGATAAAAAATTCATCCTGTTTAATTCACGTTTTAGTTACTAGCAAGAGCACTTTCGACTGAAATTAAGATTTAAATCGCATTAAAGTAATTGTAATAATCCTTATGAGTCCTAAATTAGCTAAAATGCATCGACGGTTTTAATTTTAAAATTATAATTAATACAATTATACATCAGCCAAAATTCAATTTATATATTTCACTGCAGAGTCGATCAATATATCTACAGTAAGTTGCAACTACATCGGGACTGTTAATCAATATTGTTGTAATAGGGTTATAGGAACTTTGTAAAGGCTAATTAACTATGAATTTCTAAGCCAAAAATTAACATCAGTATGGTATTATGTCTCACAGATAAATATTTTAAATTCTATTGGCAATAAAATTGTAGACGATCCTCATTAAAAATACTTTATAGTGCGAATTTAATATTCATTTTGAGCGAAAATAATTCCGTTTAATTAACACTTTAACCAATTAAAATACTTAATCTTCTATACCATGGATATTTATACGATTATCAGGGAATATCAGTTTACACGAGTTATATAAAAGTATAGTCCCGTCAGAAATTTTATGACTTTTTTCAAAGTTTATTTTCATTTCTTTGGTTTATCTACTGTCTTTTATAGCGCCATTACTTATTTAATCAACCCAACTATATGAAAACCTTAAATTTTATGAGCTATGAAGCGCACGTTCATCCAATTATCAATAAATTAAATATTTGAGAAAAATTCACTTATCCGCGAACTCATCGAAACTTCATGAAATCTCAATTATTCAAAATTATTCTTTCACCTACGTTCAGAGCCTCAAAACAATCCTTATTAATCGGATACACGCAAATTTGCATGCTCGAGCTGTCATATTACGTGTCGTCGCATAGAAAATATGTAATAGCTTGGATCAAGGCTAATCCTGCGGCTTCAGCCAAATCACGTATTGCGATTGTTATAGGTCAATAGCTGGCTTATCCGTTAAGGAGTGATTGCTTTGTTTAGAATGCAATAATGCCCGCGACATTGCGCCATTGTTTTTCGACACTCGCCGGAATCAAAATTCGTCCGTCACGGCCAGTCCAAGACATTAAAGTTTTAAAATAACATTGAAATTCGAATCCCGCAAGTATACACATGTTTAAAACGAAAATTCCACCCTATACTGCATGATAAAGCAACAAGCTGCAAGAATACGAACGTATTCTCTTCCGGGTAAAGATATAGTTCAAGCTCGCTCACATTTCTCATCCCCATTCCCATATACTTATCAAGTCGCAATCTTCTTGAATAGTCGCTTCGTTATAGTGCCGACCTTCCATCCTATATAGCGCTACCAAAAAGACTTTTTTGAAAGCGGGGAGTCCCACTTGCCGTATATATATACACAGACACACGCCCGCGCGCGTTACACAGAGAGACACGTATACGCGGTCGTAGGGAGAGCGGCCGCGCCATCGTCGTCAGTAGAAAGGTATAGGGAACGTGAGGAGAAAAAGGCGCACACGCGCGCACCAAGTCAAGTTTGCGCACGAAATCACTTGCGAGATATTTTTATCAGAGACCAGCGTCGTTCCCCGTGTCGGGCTTCGTTGCTCATAAAAATTCATAAAACATTGCAGTCGTTCCAACGAGTCGCGCGATTCCCCACATCTCACTCGCGCGTGCGGGCGCACGCACGAACGCACGCGCCCAAGAAAGGAGAGTATACGGCGAGTAACGCACGAGCAGACCATACGGCATTTGTATAATAAAATCCGGCAGCGCACCCTCGTCACGCAAAACTACAGCATTCCCTCTCGCTCTCTCGGATCGTGCAATACGCGTGCATGTATACATGCGCGATGCATAATATGCGTTCTACAGCTGTAGCATAGAGCCTCGGCGGTCGTCGCTTAATTAGGCCGTTTTAATTACGAGTCGGCCGGCTTGGCTCGTCTCTCTCTCTCTCTCTCTCTCTCTCTTTCCCCCCTCGCGGAGAGCGCGAGAGAGGGTTCTTCTTTCGGCAAGAGTAATTGTGAGGGCGTAATTAAGAGGAGCGAGTGAGAGAGTGCAACGATACGCTCGCGATACTTTGCTTCTCTTTGAACCCCTTTCTCTTGCCAGTTCAGTTTTATGCACTCCCCTGGCTGCTGCTGCTGCTGCGGCTGCGATCATTTGCGGGCAAACGATCCGGCGCGCATAGGATTTCAATTTAGCGAGCTGGCGGCAAGCTGCTGCAGGGTGACCGTACCCCACAGCCAAGGCAAGGAGACGCAATCCAGCTTGCCAGGCTGAAAGCCTCGTCTGCTGCAGCGCGCGACGTGCGACGGAGCTGACGCGAACCCCCGCAGATCCGAGCCGGATGAAATATGCAGTGCGGAGAACGCGCAGACCTTTTCTTAGACACTTAACTCTCTCGCGGCGGTTCCATTTGCCCCGCTCCTTTTCGTCCTCTACCCTCGCGCACTGCTCTCAACCCCCGTCCCTCCTCTCCTCCCCGCCCCCTCTCTATACAATTCGTTCTCCGACTGGTGAAAAAGGTACCCCCATCGGGGGGGAAACGCTGGGACTTCCGCAGGAGGTGAAATTTACATAGGCTTGCGGCGCGCGGCATATACTCACCGGCGAATGAGCGTAAAACATCTACGGCTTTTATAGCGAGGGGTGGGATTCGGCGCTGTCGATTTTAACGAGCCCGACCCTACCACCATATATTACCGTATCCGCGTGTACGCTCCGCTGCCGAGTTAAGCTCTCGCGAGATTGAGAGGAGAAGATTAAGAGTGCGAAGATCACCTACCTCGTATATTGAGCCGGCCGTCTTGTTTTCTGCGAGACAGCTCGAGCTGGACGATTTTTACGACGAGTTCCATGTGTGGATGGCGACGCTGCACTCGGCGGTGGCTGTCGTTTGCCTCGAAGAAACGAAAATAATCGTTCGTGCGCCATTAGGCTCGCTTGATTTTTACAGCTCGCGCAAATCGCGAAGGATCGCACGGGCAGGCGAGTATTGTTTTACAGGGTGTTTGCGTCGTGCTGTCGTATCGCGCGCGGGGGGCGTTATTGCGCGCTGTGCAAAACAATTTCGCGCGACGAGCGAGCGGCCGCATAAAAGAGAAGAAATTAATTTCAACCGCGCTGTTAAATAGGAATAGAGAGAGTAAAAAAGCCAAACTCGCCGCGCTCGCTATACGCGCTTTAATAAAAAGGCAAACGGCCGGGGTTCGCGCGGGAGAGATGAGTGCGCGCGTGGGACTGGAAAGGTAAATAACGAAAGTCGAGTAGAAAAAAATGGCGAGTTTTTTATTACATTATTTCATAATATGCGGGGGGTAATATGTTACAGGTCTTGCAGCGATCGAGACAACGCTCTCTATTTATACCTTTAAAATTAGCTTACAGTCGCATTCGCTCGTCGTCGTATTTACATTGGAGTGTCGCGCTGGACCTGCGCGGCCGCAAATAATTAATCTCTGGAGTAGCTTCCTGTCATTGTATATATTATATGAGTGCAGTGTGTCACATTTACGTTGCTCTCGTTTTCTTCATACGTTGGGCAGTTTGACAATTTGTTTTGTTTATTTTCAATATTTTGAAATGGATGTCGCGCTATATCGGCTTCGCATCACTGTAATCGACGAAACGTCACAAGTATTATTATTCTCGGTTCCAATCGGTTTTGCGTCTATTTTCGAATAGTCGTTACACATACAAGTCCATAGTCTCTCACTCTTTCTCTCTCTCTCTGTCTCATGCGCGCATCTCTCTAAAGTTATCACAGATTAATGAAAAGAAGTTTATCGCCTGCGCGAAAGTGTCCGGGTTGCGCGTTGGAGGGAAAACGGAGGGGTCATTCACGCAATTTTACACGCATCATTATAGCAAGGTGTATATTTATATACATATCCATATACTCACCTATCGAATACACATATATATATCCGATGAGCGAGTGTGCGCAATAATCATTCGTTGCGGCAGCTAGTTATCGTTTACACTCGAACGAGCTTTCGTTTTGCGAGCGTACATATACACACGCGCGCACATACATCAAACGAGGTACTGAAAGAGCGTTAAATAAAAATTTCCAATCTCGACGAACGCGCCGTATTTTTTTGTTATCGAGTCCGCGCGTGCGAACACGTCTCTGGCGCCTATAATACCCAGCCAGAACTCCTACTGGCCCCTTTGCAGCGCTAGTTTTATTGGCTACCATTGCTTTTATCTGCTGGTTCGCGTCTTTGCCGCTGCGTTTCGAATAGAACATGAAAAAAAAAAAAAACAGAAAAAAAATCGATAGCGCGCGCCGGGTAGGAGAAAGAGAGGCTCTCGCTCTCTCCCTCTCTTGCGCTTTCTCTCGTCCACTCTTTCGTCGCATACACGCTGCAGGTGCTAGAGCGCACTCGGATTGCTCGTTCGCCATTAGTCGAGCGGCCGTGTGTGTGTGTGTGTTGGTGTGCGCGCTCGCGTGTGTAGCCGTGCAGCTGCAGGACAACGAGGCCAGCAAGGTTCATTGTGAAAATTAGCCGGCGCAGCGCGGCCCGTTAATTATTTACTCGGCTTGTTATAGCGTAGCCGGTCCACGCGCGCGCCGTATAAGCGTTTTTCTCTCATTGCTTCGCCACCGAAATATTCACGAGGTCATTACTCTTCCTCGCTCCCTTTTCCCTTCTATATCTCCTCTCGGTTGGCTCTCCGTTGCGCGTTAATTTAAAAAATGTACTCTCTCTCTCTCTCCCTCTCGCTACACTCTTTTTTCACCGTCGCGCGCTTCGAGAAAACTTGGCGTCGTCCGCGGGTTAAAGATGGCGAGATATGAATCTCCCGCGCGTCGCCCGCGCGCGTGCCGTGATTTTAATACGGCGAGGAATAAAGCGCGACAGTGCGACTCGATGCCTGAATTTTCAATTATAGTTTCTATAATAAACGGATTTGGAAAACCGAGAAGACTTTTAAATCTAATAATGAAGAAAAGCTAAACGAAGTTGGCAACGCGCAGAGCGCGCGACGGCGACGGCGGTGCGCTGACAATTTAAATTCCCGTCGTCAAAGACGAAATTAAACTTGTTTCCCCCGTAATAAATAGTTCGCCGAGGAAGCAACGAAGAAAGTCGGTAATTGACGCGCCGCGCGGAGTACTCGCGAGAAAATCGGAACAACGAGTAGCTTTGATATTAGTTTCTCGAAATCTCGAGCTCCACGATCCTCTCTCCAAATATAATCTATATATATATATATGTATATAAAATCGGGCTTTGCGCGTCGTGTGCGCAAGCGCGCTACGCTTTTTTTCTAGTCTCTTTGATTACTCTTTCTCTCATGCTTTCTCTCTCTCCCGCTCGTGCATGAAATTTTTGCCTCGGTTCTTTTCCTCCTTGACGAGTCGGGGGATGAGCGCAAAAACGCGCGGGGTGGTCGCCGCGACGAGAGCCGGCCGGGACGCGAATAAAAAAGAAAGAGCTCGCCGACGGGCGAGCGGAGACGGAGGCACACGTATAGAGGGAGAGACTCGCAGCTAGTTTCGAAGAGAGGAGAAGGACTTTGGTGCGCCGTCCCGGTAAGAGCGTCGCGCGGTAGGACGATAACGATAACGAAACTTTGCTCGTTTTCCGAGGCGTTTCCTCTGCTCGTTGCCGCTCTCTTATAGGGTAGACGCTTGGGCGTCGCGCACAGGGCCCGGCGCTGCTGCTCCGGCTCTTCGCGCAGAAAATTTAAGCTAACGATACACCTTGTGGCCTTCGCGGACCGTGTCTCCTGTCGCTCTCTCTCCCTCCCTCCCGGATGCGTCCCATCGTTTCCGTCTCGCCTGCTATACAGTCGAGCGGCCGAGTCGCAGCCCCGGGACTGTGTGCGCTGTTCCGTGTGTATGAGAGGAGCAAGCGTGCCAGCAAGGCAGAGAGAAAGGAGGGCTGGCCATTAAGAAAATACAATAGCACGTGCGCGCAGCCGCAAATGGACTCTTGCGCTGTACCGTCGCTCTCGGCTGCTGTAAGTATAAACGAGTCGGCGGCAGAGTCAGAGGAGTTAAGTGCGCCGCTGCGGGTGTTTAGCGCTAATCGTAGGCAAAGTGCGTAACGCGAGGCGGCCAGCTCGAGGAACTCCCTCTTATGCAGTCCGCCTTTTCCCTGTTCCTTCCGAGCGCGGCCCCGATAAACAAGTAGCGGATGGCTGTAATATAGTGCTCCACTGCTCTCTGCTGCCTTGCGGGCCGTGCGCATTGCTCGGAAAGCTCGAGGGAATGAGAGAGAGAGAGAGAGAGAGAGAGAGAGAGAGAGACGTAGATGAGGGGAGGCAAGCATACTCCCAGCAGCCTCTATGGTCCTTATCGAATTAATTGGTAGAAAAACTTATTTGTACATATACGTATAGACAAACACGCGGTCAGTCGCTCGCACATACAATATAGAAAACAAATCGCGCTCGAGAGCCGATCGACGGCATCGCACGCAGCTATTTTATGCACGTCCACGATCGTCCTCGAGCCTCGCAATCACGCGCGCGCTCTTACGCACTTCTCACCGGTTTATGTATACACATTAATATTATGATGTAGATTTATTCAGCACTCGCCGGACGCACTCGTAATCGTTATTGTTATCGATATATGGCACACTCGTATATATATTTATAACGCTTTATCTTTTGCGTCGAATCGCCCGCGCGCGTGGCGGCGGGGCTACCGTCGTCGCGCTGCGCACTCGCCTCTCGCTCGTTACATCTTTCACTATTACAATCAATGTACAGGGGAGCTTTCATCAAACGACACCGGCGTGTAAGAGATGCCCCGCGCTCACTAGCCCTGCTATGCGTGCGTGCGTCTTCTCCAACGCGGTTCTTGCATGCTCGCGTATAACACCTTGCGCGCGAGATTATACGCGTCGAAAAATCAGATACATCGAAGGATTGCACGCGGCGTTGCAATTAACATAATTCAGCAAGTATATTGTGCATACACGCGATGGCTAATCGAACGCTACGTGTATGGTATACGTATAGTTTTCTCAACGTCGTGCTACAGTCGTACAACAATGCGCGAATCAAACGAAAGTCTAGAACTGCACGTGAGATCGCAACAAGTCAAAATGGAATCAGTCGAGGCTCGCAACCTATACAAACGTCTGCTGCATCTATACGCGATATGCGGCACATGCGGCTAACGCGAATTTACCGCAGCGCGCAATACG
This sequence comes from Philotrypesis tridentata, assembly GCA_018906965.1. NCBI lineage: Eukaryota > Metazoa > Arthropoda > Insecta > Hymenoptera > Pteromalidae > Philotrypesis > Philotrypesis tridentata. The sequence continues at coordinate 8,312,003 of JACCIB010000001.1, read as the reverse complement.
TGCGTAGGAAAGTATATATATAATACAGCGCCTCGCGAATCCGCAAGCAAGACGAGGATGATGAGGAAGTAGAAATAGACGAAGACGAAGAAGATGAAGAAGAAGAAGAAGAAGAAAGAAGCTGCACGCGTATAGTCGGCGTGAAGGATTCTTGTCTGTTCGTTTTTTTTTGAATTCTCAATTCAGAGTGCTGCAAGAACCAGCAGCTCGAGATCGCCGAACGAACAGTTGGCCAGCTTGTTCCCTTACACGTAGGTCGTTGGCTATACATTCGGCGTGACGCCGGGACAGCTGCTCGTGATAAAGCTCGGCTGCTGCGGCTGTTGGCTGCCTTGGCTCCCGTCGAGGCTGGCCGCCGCCTGCAGCTGTCTCGCGGTCTGCCCGGCCTCGCCACTCTGTATGCTGAAGTGCCTGTAGGATATGTACTCGGGCGGCACCGCCTGTTGGTCCCGCTTGGCCGCCTCGCGCTGCTTCTTCACCTATTACACGACGGTGGCAGTGAGAGAGAGAGACAGAGAGAGAGAGAGAGATTGAGAGTGCCAGGAGGATGAGGATGAGGAGGAGGAAGAGGAGAGGCCAATCAACGGTTAAAGGGACAGACAGAAAGATAGATAAATTGCAGGGTACACACGGCGTATAATGTACACGGCAGAGACTGCTGCCGCCGCACTGCAGCGGGGATTTGCAAACTTGCTCAGAAGATAAGCTGTTAAGCTCTTTTTCCTGGTTATACCCGCGCGCTCTTTCTCCCGCTCTCTGTCGCGGCCGCCGCTCGCGCAAAATTGAATGATACAGAAAAAAGACGCCGAGATTTATAAGCGCCGCGCGCGGTTGCTTCGCTCTTTATTTCATTCCGAGTATAAACGTTCGAGTGCGTGTATCTGGGAAGATAAAGTATGCAAATCGTCTCTGCCGCGCGGCTATATGCATAGCGAGACCACTGAAAAATACATCGATACTCCGCGAGCGTACCTTGAGATAGCCCAGCACCGAGACGAGGAGGATGAAGACGACGAAGCCCATGCAGCAGCCGATGATCAAGCCGAGTCTCCTCGTGAGGACGCTGCCGCCGCCGCCGCCGCCACCTCCTGCGGAGGCGTCGAAGGTCTCGTCGCTGCTCATCGACGAGCCATCGCTGCTGGCCACGGCGTCGGGCAGCTCGAGGGTCAGCGCCTCGGTGCAGCGCGACGTCGCCGCGTCCGAGTCGACCTCGGGCAGCGAGGACTTCTCGAGCACGACCTCGTTGTGCGAGCCATTGAACCGCGTTGCCGGAGGCTGTCTGCGCCCGCTGCGCGACAGCTCGTTGCTCTCCTCGGATAAACGCGGTGGCCAGCTGCCCAGACCCAGCACGCAGACGCGATAGCGCGAGTTCGGCTGGAGTTTCGTCAGTCGTATCGAGCGGGCGCTCAACTCCAGCATCTTGCTGTGCACCTGCCGATCGGAATTTCATTTCTACTACTATACATTTCACAAGCTTCGTCCCGCATGCGCTCGGGGAATCGAACACCCTATACGTCTCAAAAGTCACGCGCTTTAGCTACGACGATTAGGCAGCATTGAACTTGCAAGTTAGAGCTAGATAGCCAAGGTTTACATGTATTTACGCGGACTGTTTGCGTTGAAAATTCCATTATAAAACAATATCGCCATTTCAGTAGAATTATCGAGAGGTTTTAATTTTCATCAAAGAGAAAATGGAATACCGAAATATTCTTTTGTGGAAAATTTCATAACATTCATAACCGAATGACATTTTTTTATTTCATAATTTATTTTAAAATTTAACGGGTATATTGTATCTTTACATTTACAATAAAATGCATTACAAAGTACTGAGAAATTGCGTAATAAAGTGTTTTAAATACGTTCATAAAATATTTTAATAATATTTTCAATATTTTTGATAGCGACTCAGAACTTAATTTACAGTCATTTATCATTTAAACCTTGCAGGTAGTTAATATACACATATGAATATCTTCCTTCAAGCTTCAAGCAGCTGAATATCAGTTTTTCTCAAAATAACTTCAAGGGGCTAAAAATTAAAAAATTCAATTTGCCGCCAGAATAGAGTGAAAATTGTAAGAGGTATAAGTATACCGAAGCAATATATTTATGCAAAATGCAAGCTACTTTATTTTTGCTTCAATTCACGTGCATTTACCCATTTGAAAGAACAAAAGAAAGAGAATGCAAGCATTTCTGACGTTTTCTGTTAATAATAATAATGCGCATCCGCGACAAAACCAATTATAGATGATTACGTAAAGTAGGGCAGCGACTCGTGCTACTTTATAATCTGATATCTATCTTTTAATGTCATAAGCAAATGAACTTAAGCTTAAGATTATTAAGACCAGATCTCGGGCCTTATTCAATCGAATCGCTGATTTCCCAGGATTTTCATTTTGCGCGGAAAAAATTGAATCGTCAGCGACTGACGTCTCACCTCGTCGGAGTTGTCGAGCGCGTAGAAGGCCACCTGGAAGCCGAACAAGCCGGAGTGGTTCCTGCTCTGCCAGGTGACTAGGACGGAGTGCGGCTGAACATCCTGAATGGCGAGTTCGGGGATCAGCGGCGCCGAGCAGAAAGTGTGGGGGTCGAGATCGAGGAAGACGAGACCGCGTAGCTCGGGCGGCTGCTCGCACCTGAGCACGCCCCCACCGCCGGCAGCGGTGGCCGCGGCCGTTTGTGCGGGCGTCCCCGCTTCGTTTGCGGCCAGCGCGCCGCCTACGGGGCTGCGATTCCGTGCCAGACCGCCACCGCTGACGAGCTTCTGATGATCCCGCAACCACTCCCACAGCTCCTGGGACTCGCAGCCACAGTGCAGCGGGTTCTCTGCGAGGAAAGAGGAAAGAGGAAAGAGAGTGTAGAGCGAGACAGACAGAGAAACACAGGGACAGAACATAAGCATCGAGCTCCATCACGGGCTTTTATGAGCGAGCCCTTTTCACGGGGAAGCCCGACCGCTTCCCTTTGACAAAATTCGACCGTCGGACGTGATACACGATTTCACTTAGATATTGATCCAAGCTCTGTGCTATGTAATTATAATTATTCGTGGAGTTCCAAAGGTTTCGTGCAATTTCAATGGCGCAGAGTTAATCATGAAATTATCTGCTTTAAAATTGAATGTGCAGTGTCCTCGCAATTGAAATAATTAAATATTTAATTACCTTCGGTTCGCAGACTTCGGATCTGCGTCTCGAGTGGTCTAAATGCGTCGAGCGGCAGGCTTTCGAGGTAGTTCTTGCTGAGATCAAGAAGACGCAGCTTCTTGAGAGGCTTGAACGCGTCGGCTGCTATCGAGGATATCCAGTTGCCCAGCAGGTGCAGCTCTGCCAGATTCTCGAGGTGCTGGAAGGTCGTCTTCTCGATCTGACCGATGTGATTGTAGGAGAGGTCGAGTATCTGAAGAGCTTTCAGGTCTGGAGAGAAGTCCTCGAGGTCCTTGAGCCGATTGTGCGTTAAGTTGAGGAGTCGGAGCTGCTCCAGGCCCCGGAGCCGCTCTTGTGGAAGGAACGCGAGTTCGTTGATACTGAGGTCGAGGGTCAAGAGTTTGACCAGGCTGCGAAAAGCTCCGGGCGAGAGCCTCGATATGAGGTTGTTGCTCATGAAGAGATGCAGCAGTTCGGGAAAGGCCTCGAAGTCCTGACTGGTGACGATCGTCAGATTCGTGCGACTGATGTGGATCTCCTGGAGCGCTGGATACTTGGCCTCGGAACTGATCTCGTGGATACGAACGAGCGGATTGCCGGTGACGTTCAGCCAGCCTAGGCTGGGTACGTTTTGTGCGGAGAGCGCTGCTGCTGGAATCTGGCGCAACTGGTTACCGGCAAGCTCAAGCTTGCGAAGCTGACCCGAGTGGAAGAAGAAGTTGGCTGGAAGAGCCGTCAGGTGATTCTGACTTAGATCGACGGCGAGGAGTTTTTGGAGATTCGCAGAGGTGAATCCCGAGAGGGCGACAATGGAGTTGTCGCGAAGGTCAAGTTCTCTGAGATTCGTTAACCCGTGCAGCCTGGACAGGTCGACTTGGAGAATGCCATTGCGGGCGAGTGAGAGCTGCTCGATGGAGGATGCATTGGTAAAGACATCGTAGGGCAGCTCCAGGAAGCGGTTACCGTCGAGTTTCAGTTCCTTAAGGACTTCGAGCCCGAGGAAGAGGAGGCTGGGAAGGTTGCGCAGCATATTATTGCTCAGTAAGATCTTGACCAGGTTCTTATTTCGAGAAAATATCTCAGACGGTAGGATGTGAATGTGAGTTGATTCGAGGCTGAGCTGCTGTAGCGAGGGTAGTCCGTCGAGAGATTCCGCACTGAGCAGACTGAAGTTGTTGTGCGATATGCGAAGAATGCGAAGTCCTGGTATATCCAGGCGGTCGAGGGCGCCCGCAGTGAGTCTGTTGTATTCGAGATTCAGCTCGTACAGATTGTTGAGTCCGCGGAATGTTCCTCTTTCGATAAGACCGATCGAACAGTTTCGCAAGTTGAGGCTACGGATGGGTAAGCCCTCCTGGAACATAGTGTCGTGCAGACCGGATAGCCGGTTATTCGACAAGTCAAGGACACGCAGTCGTTTCAGAGCGGTGAGAGCGTACGCGTCGAGCTTGCGCAGTCCATTGTCCGATAGGTAGAGCTCCTCGAGCTCGTGTAGCTCAGAGAAGGTCTTGACGGTTACATGACTGAGCTTGTTAATGCTCAAGTCGAGGAACTTAAGAGCTTGCATTGGCTGGAAAGCCGTGTCCTCGATACGCGAGATCGAGTTGTTGGTCAGGTAGAGGCGCTCAACGAGGAGCAGGTCGCGAAAGAGAGGGGCCTGAAGCCTCGTCAAACGGTTGTGGCCCAACCACATGATCCGTACGCTGGCTTGGCCGCGAAGCGAATCGTTGTGTAGCACGCCGAGGCCGTTATTGTCCAGCTGAATGGAGATGAGAGAGGAGCTGCCGGGACCGCCACCGGGTTCGTTTGTCACCTGGAAGACGTCGCCCAGTACGGCGAGCAGATTGCCCTGCAGATTGACGTGCTGCAGGTTCTGGAGTGATCTGAGGGCACCCGTCTCCATGTCGGTGATGGCATTGTTCTGGAGGTGCAGCTCCAAGAGACTAGGCAGTGGTGCAAATACGCCACGGCGCACCTCAGTTATTTGGTTGTCCTGGAGCCGGAGCTCGCGCAGCTGCTTGAGTTTGGCAAAGGTGCCGAGCTCTAGTTCGCGGATGCTGTTACCGTCGAGAGAGAGGCTCGATAGGTTCTCGCAGTGTTCGAAGAAATCGCGTGGAACCCGCTCGATGAAGTTGCCGCTCAAGTGGAGCTGGCCCAACTGCTCGAGACTGGCGAGGCCGCGCGAGTCCAGTCGGCGAATGGCGTTCTGCTGGAGGTAAACAACCGATAGGCTGATGCTACCAATGAACGCATCCGCCGGGATCTCAAGAATGTTGTTCTCAGCGAGGAAGAGCTCCTTGAGCTCGGGTAGTCGCGAGAAGACTCCGCGAATGTAGTGTATGTGGTTGTGGCTGAGATCAACTGATCTGAGCTTCTGGTTGGCACGAAAGGTAGCTACGTCGAGGAAGACGATTTTGTTGTGGCTGAGATCGATGGACTCCAAATGTATGAGCGAGATGAAGGCATCCTTGTCGACATTCTCGATGGCGTTGTAGTAAAGCGAGAGCGTGCGGAGACTAGGACAGCACCGGAAGCAATTAAGCGGCACAACGAGGAAATTGTTGCTGCTGAGGTCGAGTAGATTGAGGACGTCCAGCCGCGAATAGCCGTCCTCGGGTAGTTGTGAGATCTCGTTCCAAGCCAGGCGCAGAGAAGTCAGACGCTCGAGACGTCGCAAGGCGGTCATAGGAAACAGCCGGATTTTATTCTCGGCGAGATTCAGGTCGGTCAAGCTCTCCTCGAGACTGGCGAACGCGTACTCGGAGATCTTGCTGATCTGGTTGGCTTTGAGATTGAGCTTGAGCAAGGAGAGCCCGTAGAAACTGAAGCTTGGCAGGTCGTGGATGAGATTGGCCTCAAGGTCGAGAGCTGCGAGGCGGCTGAGGCTGCTGAAGGCCTTCTGGGGGACGCTGCTCAGGCGGCTCGAGACGACGGCCAGGGACTCGAGGCTGTGGCTGAACTTCTGAAGAGCTCCTTCGCCGATCTCGCGGATGCCAGACTGCGAGATCTGCAGATGACGGACGAGTACCCCGGTAGGAAAGACGTTCGCGCGCAGCTCTTCGACCTTGCGCTCGAGCTCGTATACGCTCAGCGATTGTATCACCGCGTCTGTAACAGGCAGCCAATCGGCTTTTCCTTTTATGCTCCTGTTCTTACTACCGGCTACGTATTTGGAATTGTATCATGCAAAGCGGTGCTGAAGGTCCAATTTTTTTGAATATTGCATAAGAGCTAAAGTTTGGTAGTGCATAAGCTTCGTAAAATCTGATGCTGTTGAGGCAAGATTCGCTTCTTCTCAAGCATCCACATCAGAATCATATCGAGCTTAAACTTTTCGCACTAGTCTCGCGTAAAAGAATTAAAGTTTTAATAGATAGTTGAGCGTTGAGAACACAACGCATTAATGGAAGAAACTTGCAAGACATTTTTTACGAGTTCGTAAAAGCCTCTGCGTGCTGAGGGCGTACTTAGTTTCATACACATTAAATTCGGTGCTGCATATAAATACAGTGCAAAGCTGTGAAAGCATAAAAACAAAAAAAGCGCCTACGTTAAAATAAGTCGACGCACTAGAGTGTGCGAAGAATTTCTCCCACGAGGCGCTACTATACTTTCAAGTAGTAGTAACGGTCGGTATCGGCGAGACGTCCGAAGGTGGCGTACACGGAGGTCAGAAGTCAGATAACGCGCTGTTCAATCACCGTAAGCCGCACTTTGCATAAAAAAGAGATTTATTCACGAGTGCCATTGGTGATCTTTTCGAGGGGAATAGCTCGCGCGCTTGTTCGCTGTTCGCCGAGGAGTGTACAGCGAAAGAAGAGAGCCCGAGAGGCAGGCTGTAGCGCAGCAGTTGCGGCAGCTGTCGCTTCTTACGCTGCGAGTTTCCGAGTTCTCCGGGCGAAAATCCCAGATGCGAAGGAGAAAGGCGTTCGCGGCGCACTAGCCTTTAAGGATGAAAGGCAGAAAAAGCCCGCAACAAAGAGCCCGACGTGTGGAAGCGTTCTCGCAACAAGAGAGAGCGAGAGAGAGAGAGAGAGAAAGAGAGAATGATTCGAAGAAAATAAGGGTTTTCGTATGCACATACGGGAAATCAGAGTTGAGTGAACGGCCATTGTGTGGCTTTTGATTTTTCAGGCTGACCTACGTACGCGATAAAAGACGTGCGCTTATATGTATTCCATCCATGCGTATGCTTGCAAGGATGTAAAGTGCAGTTCTCCGGGAGCTCGTGAAAAGGAAAGCGAAAAAGATGAAGATAAGGGAAAAAAAATGGCATGCGATCTCTTATATCGAGTACTCACCGTTGGGCTTGGCCTGGTTGACGACGCGCAGCAGGGAATTCTTGAGGGAGTCCTCGGTGGAGCCGGTGCATTCGAGGAAGAGGCCGTCGTCGAAGTTGTAGCAGGGGCAGCCGGGTATGGCGTCGGGCGGCGGGCACTGGGTCAAGGCCGCTTTGATAGCCGAGCTCTTGCCGGCCGAGGACTGGAGCCAGCAAAGCAATCCGAGGAGCAGCAGCGATCTAGCCGAGAATCGGAGGACCGGCCCCTGCTGCTTGCGTTTGCCGGGCGGCCAGGTCGTCCACTGCATTATCGCACTGCTCCCGGCTTTCGCGCTCCGAGCTGCATCGTCGCCGTCGCCCTTCTCCCGACTCGAGCCGCGCTACTGCTCTAGCCCTGCAAGCACAGACCAGCGGAGATATCCGCGATTTATGGCACCGTCGAGATTCGCTTTGCAGCCAGCACCTCTTGCTCCTATCCTCTGGGAATTACCCCCCCCCCCCACCCACCCACTCCACTTCACCACCCTCCTACCTCCTGACCCCCCTATCCGGGATTAGAGTTGCTGGCTTTTCACTTATACCGACGTTTCCGCGATGGGAGCAAACCTCTCCTACCTTTCAGTTTATCGCTATTTACGAGTTTTCGAATTTACGATGCTCCACTCCACTCTAAATGATTCTCGAGCTTGTGGCGCGTGAGCAGCTTTTTTGGATCAAAAATAGCGAGGGGATCGCGAAAAAAAGGAGAAAAAAATAGTGCTTGCGAATTTCTCTTTGAACTCCCGCGGTTTTGTGTTTCACAGCTCTATTTCGAGAATTCGGCTCTCGCGAGTATATAATGCATACCCGATGGCGTATATATGTAATGTACGCATGCATGTATTTCACCTACATAGAGATTGATTGATAAACTTGCAAGGGAATTCATTTATCATTGAAAATGCTGAGAGTCCTCGATAATTTTCTTTTCCGCTATATCATCCAGGGGCGCGATATGATTTTCCACAGATGCAAATTTGATCGACCGCAGCTGCGGACGTGAATAACGGTTTCGAGCTTATTTAAACTTGGCGCGCGCAATGCATTCAAGGCCGGACTCGCGAGAACTTTTCTACTCGTCGAGTTATATTAAATCTTTTCCAAGTTTCTTTCAACGATATCATAAGCAAATTAACGATTTTTCCGATCCAGAGGAGAAAATAGTGGCTTTAATATATACACGTTAAAGGCGCGAACTCGCGATAGAGGGGCTGAGCATAGAAAGGACGTGAAATTTGCAAATGAAGAGGTGATTTTTCAATTCAATACGTACGTACCGGGCGACGTGTAACGACAAGAGAAAAAAGGGAGTCACGGGAAAAGTTGGGGAGTCGGCGGGCGACGACTCGTCGAACGTTTTCCAGAAGGCGCGTATATATATGTATATATACGTGTATAAGTCCTTCTGGGCCATTAACTCAGCGCTCGCGTTGGCGTGAGTCGAAAACGAGTTTGCAGTGTGGCTCACCGCGCAGGGTGATCGGATTAAAACGTTGCGGTAGAGCTTCTTCGTACGCGCTCGCGTGTGTACATAATCTTTAAGCATCGTGTAGCACGTGTATATATATATATATATATATATATATATTGCATGCACTACCGATGTAGTGTGCGTTCGGCACACATATCTGCTTACTTACACACACATGCATCGACACATTTCGTCCATCCCTTGAAATTCGAATTTCGCAAATGACGGACATATCCGCACAAATCCAAGCACTCCACTGGAGGATATTATCGACCGGCCTCAGCTATGATAAAGCAGGTTTATCGGGGGTTGCTCTAGTGCTCGCTATGGCTTGCTTATTTGCTATACTGTACATAATACTAATTGCGGCAACTTTTACCTTGAAATATATGGGCGTTTATTGGACGCATGTATATGTATATATACGCATGTGCAAATACAGGATTCGCGGCTGACAAGTGCTGCAGTCACTCGCCGCCTATGTTTAGCAGGCAAACACATCATTGTTACAACTTCGGCCGCAGTCGTCGACTCGAATAATTGAATTTTGTCAACGGCAGTGTATATAATATCGTGATAAATTACAGCCGCGAGACTGACGAAGTTACGACTAGTGTGTGTGTGTGTGTGAGAGCGCGCGAGCGCATATATATTTCTGTGCGTTCTGTTAACCTAAAGCATTGGTATAGCGGTAAAGGCGGTTTCAGGTATTCAGTCGACAGTTAGGATAATCGTCTGGAGTATTAAGCGGAAATCCAGTTTTGATTGTTAACTGCGGCTCTGCAGTGTAGGATACTTAATTCATTATTCTAGGCGGCTTACAATTGACAATATATACGCTATTTATCATATCTCGTCGTGTCGCTCTGACCTCGATCACGTCAAGCTTGATCGATCGTTCTCTCCTGGCTAATGAATATGTAAGTATAACACAGTGGAGGCTCGCAACAGAAAGATCTATGAAATCCTTGAAAATTTGTAACGCTAAAAGTTCCAGATTAATTGCTAACAATTAATTCGATCGTTACGTATTTTAATGTGCAAAAGTTGGAGGGAAAAACAATGTGCTCGAGCGGATTACACTCGGAAAGTTAATAATGCGAAGCAAATCGCTGAGAAAAAAGTGCCGAAGAGACGGAGGCTGAAGGAAAATTCACGAAAGTCAAGCGACCAGCCCTGGAAAATTACACTGGAGCGCCGGGGAAGAAAAAAAAGAATAATTTTCAACGATGAAAACTCCGAGATAAGTGGACTTACCGAACTTGCGTATATTGTTCGGAACCCAACCTCTGAGCCGAGTAAAAGTCTCCCCGGGGCACGAAGTGAGTAAGAGGGTACGTCCAAAAGAGCTGTAAATTCATAATTATTTGTTTTTCACTCCCAGTTTAACATGCGGGAACCATCACCCACCGCAAAACGCTGCAGCGATCTTTTTCAATCTGAGTTCTTTTTCAGAATACACCGTTTCATTATGTAGAATATGGAAAAACTTTGCGTAAACATAACTTAGTGTCCCTCGTCTTATGATAAATGTTCAATAGTGAATATTTTTGCGATTCTCAAATTATCGAAGATCTTTCCTATACCATAGATTCAAGTTAATGTTTAAAATTTGCTATAATCAGTAAAAATTCTTATTCATTCGATTTTTTATGCCATTCATGCGGTTCTTTGTGTTATTAATGTTGTGCAACATATTGAATTTTTGGCAAATTGGATGCCGTTCCTCGATTTTCTTTTCGAAAAATGTGATACGATAAAAAAAAATTTCCGATAAATCACGAAAATTGCCAACTGCGGACATTTATTATTATCCAGAGGGCAGTGCAAAACGTTTACGCTTAGCTTTTTTTTTAAATTAATTACTCTTACACTGTGAAATTTTATTTGAAATTGAAACTAAAACGTGGACTTGCGCGCGAACCATTAAATTAACTACTTTTCCGTGCTCTGCGACAGAGCAGATGTCGCCCGGACAGAACAATAGAAAAAGAAAGCAATCGCGAAAAGAAAGTAATTATTCAAGCAGTTGATCCAATATAATACTCGGCATCGGAGTTCTTGCGAATTCTCACGTCGAGCTGAAGGAAAAAAAAAGGAGAGCAGCGACGGTACACTTGGGTCTGCCAGATAATTCTCTAATGCCCTTGGCTGGCTCGGCTCGTAATTCTCGCTTTTCTCGATTTCAAAAGCAAGAGGTGTAGGTAGTCCCTATCTAGCTTTCGGTGCGTCATCCAATCCAATTCTACGCTGTGTGCGCGTGTGTGTGACGTAGAGCTGTGTACGGGCTCTCGAACGCCGCGGTAATCCTGATGCACTGCTCTCGATTTAAGGAGGAACGTGCTTTTACGCGAAACACACAGCGGGAGCGCGCCCGGCTTAAACTTTACCTACATAAATCACGAGGCTCCCGAAGTTGCATTTTGTTTTAATCCCTCGTTGATCAAAGAATTATACTTTCTCCGTGTATGCACACACTCGTCGACTGTAGGATGCGTGCGAAACGCTCCGTTCCACCCCTGCCCCCCCTTTTTTTTCAAGTTCGTGCTACAAAAAGTTAATCGTTTTACAGGCAGGACGCAGCGTCCCGCGTAGAATTGCGTCGGTGATAAAATGGGTATACACGAGTGGCATCCAGTATCACTCGACGGATTTTCAATTGTAAAAAGAAACGGCGAGAATTTCGCCGGGAATTTATCGCGATTGTAAATAAGTGATTGGCCCGACTTGATAATGCAATTTTATGATACTCCGAAAGTTTAGAGCTTCGGCTCATTCCTTATTTTATCCAGTTGACCACTATACCCTTTGCTTGTACGCCCGCCCGTGCGCGCGCGACCGGCGCGGCTCGACATAAAAGTAACATAAAATTTGACGCGGCCACAAGTAGTGCCGGCGCTCGACTGGGTTAGATAAGAAATATGTTTTCTAGTCTGCCCGGTCGAATGCCGTAAACTCAGGCAAAATACACCCCGCTCGCAACTGCGAAACAAAGTACATCCGCGAGCCAACGTGTTTGTTTGACATTTATATTTGAAAAAGTTACGTACAAAACAGTTATGTAAGCTTTGCGCAAATTGCTGCAAAGCATCACACGCCTCTAAATCACGCGCTGGCAATGCACTAATGGGGTGTATAACTCACGTGCACTATATCAGCGGCTTTTTGCAAGCTCCCACTTATTGCTCACCCAGACAATTATAATAAAAATCCCATTTTTCGCTGCTTCCAGTCGCGTCAACGTCACTACACTGTAACACGATGCTTTCCTCCCCTTCGCGTATATAGCACGGAATTATAGAGGAATGTCTTTTGCAGCTGCACGTGAATCATGAATTTTTCGTGCGCGCACGGCCATCCAGAGAAAAATAAACCGCTTTGGCATGCAACGCGCCCGTCGACAACGCGCCGTTCCGCTATGGGTTTCAAATTTCACCTTAAAAAAAAAGAGGGAGTAAAACGAGCAAAAAAAAAAAAAAAATAATAATAAAGGACAAAAAAAAAATGCATCACGCAGCGCTGCGTGGTTGAAGCAATCGCCATTCTATAGAGGGTTCACGCTGGACTTTCCCCCTTAAAAACGCGCCGATAATTGTATTGGAACGAGAATTCTTTTTCACGATTAAAGCGATCGCGCGAATTTATTTTTATGAACAGCCCGACTGTGCAACGTAGTCCGAATGGCTCTTCCGCGCTCACGAGATTCCCGGAGTTTCCCGTATGCTCGTAAAATCGAATTAATTTTTTCCGCTTAATTTTCCCGAGCTGCCATTCGCTCGGGGGAAGTTGGTTGAACTCGCGCGCGCGCTGGCCGCGGCGCAAGTGCGAGGGAGAAAGAGCAACTGCACGACAACGAGGAGCAAGCGAGCGAGGAGGACAAATGAACTCTGCGGAGAGTTGTTCGCGGCATTCCGCACGGATTCCAAAGTTTTACCTCGACGGATTCGCTTTTGCCGTCTCTCTCCCTCTCACTCACTCGTTTCCTCGCTCTCTCTCTCTCTCTCTCTCTCTTTCTCCTACCACATCGGGGCAGGAGCTTTTTTCCTATTCTCCCTCGACAGCCGGCTCGGGCGAAGCTTGCATTTCTCTCTCTCTCTCTAGCTCGCTCGCTTACTCTTGTCGTAAAGGATAACGCCCCCACGAGTTTGCGGCTCGGCCAAGATCGAGGCTACGAAATTACGAAAACAAGACACAGGGGCTTCCCTCATGCTCGAGTACATAAAGCAGAGCTGCCTCGTTTGCCGCACTCTCTCTCGGTCTCTACCTCTCTCTCTCTCTCTCTCTCTCTCTCTCTGCCTATCTCACTCCGTATATACATTATACGTGTATGTAGAAGCAAACGACGAGACACGTATACATATAAGATACAGATATGTATGTAGGTATTTTTTCCCGGGCGAGTGTTAGCCATTTGCCGGCGAAGCTGCTTTGGGAATAGAGCGCACTCGAGAGAGCAGACGCGCGTCCGAGTAAGGCGAAGAAGTGAGAGAGGGGGAAAGAGAGAGAGAGAGAGAGACGAAAAAGATACAAGCATTGGTCTTGTTTACTGTCAGTCGGTCGTAAAGTCGCTGAGCGTCGGACAAAAGGAGAAAACAAGGGTGCGAAACTTCATCTTTCCGGACCGCTTGAGATCTCACTCTCTCTCTCCCTCTCTCTGCTCACCCCCTCGTTGACGTGGCCATCAGTCAACCTGAAGCTTATTGCTGTTGCGAGGCTCGCGCGTTGATTTCTCGCGGGCATTACGAGGGGAAATTAAGTTAGTCCCAGCTCTCCTCTCATGGATCTATCTCTCTTTCTCTCTCTCTCTCCCTTTCCCTCTCTCTCTCTCTCTCTCTCTCGTGCGCGCAGGGAATATTTACGGAAAAAGCTTTTTCACTATCCGCGAATTAGGGACGAAAAGTTGGTATTATTGCTTTCAATAATTCAGCGCGGTAAAGCACGAGGTTCTTCGCTTTGGTATACGCTACGTAAACATGTATATATAACACACGTAAAGTAAGAGCTTGCGCGAGAGACGCGGCGACGGCGGCGGCGGCAACTGCAATTCCTTCACGGCTCTTTATCATCATCCCGGAAAGTTAGTTAAAAAAGTGTCTGGAAATTATGACGGCTACTGTTAAGGGCCGTCAGGAATGAAAAAGATAGAGCGAGCGTTGGCCGGGCGCGCTCGTGAAAGACAAAGTGTAGGAACACGAAGCGAAGGCGCTCGTAAAGGCGCGTGCAAGAAATGCGAAGCGAGCGAGCGAGCGAGAGAGAGAGACTAGGCTGTATATTACAGCTGTATGTATAGAGCAAACAACCCGACGAGCGACGCACCCCCGTGATGCCATGTATATTACTTATATATATAGCTACATGTGCGGACGCGCTTGCACGAACGAACGCAAGTTGTTCAAGTCAAGCAACACTATGGGGGTCTGAGCGAAATATAAAGAAAAAAAAAAGAAAGCAAGTCGCGCGAGAAAGTAGCTTCTCGCGTGCACCGCCACTCGCCGAGCAACTATAGAGAGCGAAAACCTGTATGTATGTGTGTATACGAGGTAAGCACACCAAGGTTCGCTTTACGCTGAGCTTACACAAGTGTAGGGCTCTTTAAAGGGAATAGCTGTCGACTCGTCGTAGGAGGCTTTTTCCTCGTATCTCGTGCGCTTCTCTCCCATCCTCGCGGCAAAGTGTATGTGTGTGTGCGTGTGTGCGAGCGAGAGAGAGAGAGAGAGAGAGGAGAAATGAAAGGAGAAACGGCCGTGTAACTCGACAAACGCCGCGTGTCCTCTTCTTCGTCTTGACTTTTCCGTCTTCTCGCTTTCCCACAGACCGGTTGCTCGTAGCGCTTGCAGCTTTATTTCGAGCTTTCCACGACGGCAATGGAGGCCGACACATTCGCTATGCTATCGCGCAACCCACATCTCGAGCGCGAGCGCGACGCTTGAGTGTGCGGGGACGAGGTTTATTCTATTCAGCTAGCCTATATTGCTCTCTCTCTCTCTCTCTCTCTCTTTTTCCTACCCACTCCCCTCCTCTCCCGCAGTGCCTATTGCCGAGGCCCTTTCTGTACACTCTGTACTTTGCCGCTGGTGCGCGCGCGGGATTTAGACGTTAAGAGCCCCTATATACGCGAGTTGTGCGGCCCGCGCGAGAATGTCGCCAATACCCATTTTTCTCTCCGCTATACGGGTTTTTTTTTCAGCCTCGATTTGACGGGATGGACGACGATGTTTGTATCGATCGAATGCCTGCAAGCCACTGGCTCGAGAGGAATCCCTGTTATTGATTTGATTTATGTAATGCCTCATCATAAAAGTAGAAACTGGAGCGCGCGCGCGCGCGCGCGAGCTTTTTGTGCAGCTATAAAAAACGGCGCGAGCGCGCGGCGCTCTCCAAGCGTATATATACGGCTCGATAGTACCGTCGTTTATTTGCTCGGATTTGCTCCATTCAATTTTTCTAACTATTCCGTAACCTGAGGACTCGTTGAAGCAGCTGTACACTCTTCCGCGAACTGCGCGATGAATTTTCAATCCGCTTTTATCGATTCTGATTCGCTTTATTTTTTTCTTTTTTATTCGGGTCGCAAGAACACGTTTGATGAAGTATGCATGCGCTTACGCGGGCGTCTGTGCATGCGCTCGGATTTCAATGCTCTTTCCAAATAAACCTCGGCTTTTATATGCTACCAGCCTTTTGCGGAAAAGAAGCGCTTGCTTACGAACGTCTTAATTGGGAAAAGATTTATTTTACAAAGCGAACGCGCGATACCGATCGCGGATTATGAATGTCAAGTGGACGAGGCATTTTTGTGAAGTAATATTTCCTTCATTTTACTATCGCAAGGTGTAATGTCTGGGGGGGCCTTTACGAGCTGCCGTTATCACGAAATGTATAGATCCACACAGATGATGTGTAGGAGTGAATCGTCACGTTTTGTGCGCGTGTACATTCCTGAATAAGTCAATCACACCACGTTGCTCAAACAGTTGCAGGCCAACTACTGTTATCTTTCGAGATAGATCGTTATCGATAGTTATTATCCGGCCGCATAAAAAAGAGATTTTCCAGAATGTGGCGATCGCCAAGATAGCCTTTGCGTGCAACATGCTATTAGATAAAAATCCAACTTTTTTACGCGGGGTTAATGACGCGCTGTAATTGACTAATGCGCAAAAAATTTCAGATAAGCTATTCGCATAAACCGCAAAACATTGATTTCATTATTCTGCGAGCATTATAGGTATGCAATTTAAAATCCAACGACTCCATTGGAGAAAGGTCCATAACGCGTTCCATTTTTTTTCCTTCAATGTATCGTTACCCCCCGCTCAAACCAGATCCATGGCTGGAAGGTCGCGAACTTTGCTTGTTCGCATAGCTTGAGAAAAAAAAACACTTACAACAATTATGCTGCAACTACATCATATTTCACAAGTGCCTGCAGCAAACAGTTGATTAGACAGGTCGTTTGTGCATGCCTTCACCGTAATGCGTTTAGGAAGTTGTTGCGATATCAGGTGCAATAACAGCCGTTTAATTATCGATTCCCCCAGAGCTTTTACGGAAATTCGATTCATTCGACTGGCACACTCGGCAGCACTGTCGCCAGGAGGCAGTCGCAGTCCAAAGAAACTGGGACAAGATGAAAGGACCTTTGAACTACAGCGGCAGAGAGTGAGCGGAAACACTTTTTCTGTGATGAAAAATTGTATACAAAAATGTTTGATAAAGTGCTTTTCGCATGATTGCGATTGCGTCGCGGCACAGACGTGGGGAGAGAGAGAGAGAGAGAGAGATTGAGAGAGAGAGAGAGAACGTGTGTGGAGAGGGCTGCAGCGACGAGATGCCAAGCTCACACGAAAAAATTTCGTGCGTTTCGAGCTGGGTTGCGAGTTGCGCGTGTACCACTTTTTTGATGTTAATCAACGACGACTGAGCTCTCTGCGCTCGATAAACTACTTTGCTCGCGGCGTGCATTGCTTTAAAGGATGTCTCGAGTAAAGTGTAGGAGCTGGTCTCATCACGAGATATACGTCGTTATGAATTATAATAAAGTATAGCGCGGAGGCGGATTAGGAAATTTCATTAAAACTCGGAAAGACAAGCTTTTACACAAGAGGGATTGCATTAGGATGAATATACAGCAGTATAAATAATTGCTCGGAATAGCCGCGCTTAGCCTCGAAGAGACGCCCTTCACCTCTTTGTGGATTAATTTGTCCGGAGTGACAGTAAACAGCGAACGAGTGCAGCGCGCGCGTGCGTGCGTTTGTTTACTGTGTGCTGTAGAAAAAAATGCATTTAAAATGTACACAGCGTTTTTGCGCTG
This sequence comes from Philotrypesis tridentata, assembly GCA_018906965.1. Taxonomy (NCBI): domain Eukaryota; kingdom Metazoa; phylum Arthropoda; class Insecta; order Hymenoptera; family Pteromalidae; genus Philotrypesis; species Philotrypesis tridentata. The sequence continues at coordinate 8,294,739 of JACCIB010000001.1, read as the reverse complement.
ATTAAACGAGCAAATGCCCGATGATTTTCACAAGCCTGAGAGTCGACGACTGTGCAGCTCGAAAATACACTGAAAATTATTCGATTGTGATGAACGCGCAGAACGGCGCAATTTAGCGAACGATGAAACAGCGCTATGGTAATTTTAGCAGCTCTCATAAGAGAGCTGCGTAGCGCTACAAAATCTATTAAAATTTAATTAAAATTCATAATTAGACGAGAGCGCTAGTGGCTTATAATACTTTCCAAGTACGTTATAATTTTTATGCGTTTCTGCGAATTAGCCTACATCGCGAGCGTATCCACGAAGATGGATATCCGACGGGAGTGAAGCATCGCTAAATCAGAGGGCCAGAGGCTATATAGCCTTTCTCGGTGATACACTGCTCGGAATGGCCAGCTGATTTTTTTCGTTTAAGATAAATTGCGAGAGATAAAAAAGTTAAAAGTTATCAGGCCCTCGTGAGGGGATCATCTAATTAAATAAATCCACTCGCCGGATGGCTGGCTTTCGGCAGATACGCGCCCGCGAGGCTCGCGTGGTGAGAAATCGTCGTTTCTCGTGACGCGTTCGAATTTAGCGAGTTCTCGGGGCAATCGCGATCGCCGTATTATAATAATAATAATCATAATCTTCGTCGCCGAGCAGCTAAAAGAAGTGTAGTGCTAGCCGGTGGCTATTAAAACCCCGGCGCGCTTGCGCATTAAAAGGCACGCGTCTCTCTCTCTCTTTCACTCTCCCTCTCTTTCTTTCTCTCAGCGCGTATAATTAATGTAAGTAGCTCCTAGCGAATTAGCTTACGGTTATCTCGGCTCTAGAGGGGGCAGCGAGAAACGGCCGGCAGAAATGAATTAAGAAAGCGTGCGGCGCATGCTTATACAGTGGCCTGCCGAGTGATAACGAAAGCTGCTGCTGCTGCTATGCTGCTGCTGCAGTTGCTTGAGGCGTATACGTATATAGAAGGAATTTGCGCGGAGACTCGCGGTGATTAAAACTGACTGGTAACAACTCGGCTCGGCCCCGTGAAATATGCAAGTTCGAGGAGTGACTCTTCCGTACTTCTCCAAGTCCTTTGTGCTGAGAGAGAGAGAGAGAGGGGGGGGGGGGGAAGAGAGAGAAGGAAAGAGAGAGTTGCCTCTGCTCTTTTCTCGGGATTTTTTTTTTTTAGCAAAGCGCGATCTTTTTGCAGGCCACGCCACAAAGTTTTCTCGATTTATGCGCGCGCTCCCACTCTCTCCGTCCCTTTCGCTATATACTGCTTTGCTTCTTTCTTTTGTCCACCCGCCGACTATATATACCGTCACCACTCGACTACGTCTTCTTAGTCGGGCGACAAGTTCGCCTCGGCGAAATTAATGTCGCGCTTGTAGGTATTTTCTTTAATTAAGCTCGAGAAAAGTTGAAATATAGGCGGCAGCTGCTTTCTCCTCACTCTCTACAGTTCTCTCAGGTCGAAACTTTCCAGTTTCGTGTCTATGTTCGAGACCTTGTTTATTCGCGTGTGATGGCATATATATACACACACACACACACACACACACACACACACATACTTTTTATCTCGCAGCCAAGCCGGGCGCTCGGTGTATACGTGCAGTGTAAAATGCGAGCAATGAATTCAAAGACGGCGGCAGTTTAATGCTCGGCTTAAAATTGACCAATTGTAAAGCCATTTTCGTTCGGAAATCCGGATAGCGCAGTGCTCTGTAGGTACGTTGGATCGATGATTGGTTATCTTTCAAAGTTATTGACGGACAGGCCCAGGACTCACATATTTTTCCTGCAACTTTATCGGATGAATATGAAATACCGATATACATGGCCGATATCAAGTGTCGCAAAAAAAAAATATATATATATATAAAATAAAAAAAAATGAGAAAAGAGCAGGCACCGTGTACTGCTGAACTTTGCGCAATATTTCAGTTGACCGTTCCCGAGAATCGTCGAAATAAAAATAAAGCCGAAATAAATGCGAGTCATAGACGTGGCTGATTGACACTGCACTAATTCTTTATTTGGAAAAAAGTGGGATGTTAGCGCTAAGAGCACTGTTCCTGGCAACTTTTAAGGATGGCGAGCACAGAACTGAATGATTCGATGTTTGCCATAAGAAAAAATTGTTTATAATGCGTCGGACGCTTTTAGCGATTTTAAAACTTATAAAATTTGTTTGAAAGCTTAAAAAAAGCTGTTGACAAACACAATTTTTAAATTTATTATAAACGTTTTGATCGTGCGAAAATTAATAATCAATAATGGTCAGATATAAAATATTGCGGGTGATATGGTGAACGACAAGTAGATTATCTCAGTGTTCAATCAATTATTCCAGCAAATTATTTCTAGCGTTTCGAGGAAACTCGCCCTCTCTCGAATCTATATAAAGAAACAACATAATAACAGCAGCAGCGGAGCAACCTCTCAGTTGTTCCCTCATCGACGCTTGTCGTCGAGGCAAGCGGCGCATACCTAATGGAATTATGTATAACCTCTCGCAACTCATGAGAAGCCAGACATAAAGAAAAACTGCAGAATCCGCGGATGCCGGGTGCAAAGAGTGGCCGCGCGAAAGGATACAGCATATCGGGCTCGATAAGTAGCTTAGCGAGTAAATAAATTAAGCCTTAGCCCTCTCAACTTGGCTTGTGCAGAGTAACACTATTTTATACATCGACTGGTCTGTACATCTAAAAACTTAAACAGCTCTGCTCCTTCCCTCCCTCACCCCCCCCCCCTCTCTCTCTCTCTTGCTCTGGAACACTGCAGTTTCTGAATTTCGATAAGCGCAGTTATCCAACTTCTGTCGATACGCCGCAACAGCGGCGTTAGTGGCAGGCGTCTAGTGCCGTAATGAGGCATGCGGATGCGCGGGCCTGCATTTTGCAGACTTGTTGCGAAACTCATTCTGCGAGAGTGTGTGCAGGGCGGGAAGAGAAAGAGAAGGGAAGGGAGGGAGGGAGGGAGAGAACAAAAGCCGATGCGACAGTAGCGAGAGAGACAGAGAATGAGAGATAACGGCACTTGAGCGGATTTTGCGAAAGCGCACACTTTCGGCAGCAGCGCAAACAAGATTTCTATGCGCGTCACGTGCAGCTCGGCGATTTATATGCGCGACGAGCGTTAAGTAGTATCCAGAGCTCAAAAAGCAAACAGCTTCGAGCGTATGCCACTCGTTCGTTCTCTCTCCCTCTCTCCCGCTCTTTCTCTCACGCTGCTCGCACGCGAGCGACGAACTTTAAAACAAATCATTGATTCGACGAGTAATCCGCGTTTCACTGCTATTTCGATCGCATGCAAGTATACATTTCGCTCCTCCTTTTCTCTCTCCCTCTCTTTGGTTTGATCAAGTTAGCCGTCGATACGGGGGACGGATCAATTTAAAATTAATTTTTAAAACGACCGTGAAAAAGAAAAATATTGCTTGCCCGTCAAGCTTTAATCGCGTGAGACCATACTTCGACAGGAGCCGACTTTCCGGCTGTACCATGTTCCAATACTCGTCGCGTATAACCGGCGACGGGAGCACGTTTTGCTAAATCTCTCGACAACTTTTTCAATTTCCAGGCTAATGACATGAAGGCACCTGAACCTAAGCATGATTGAATTTCAAAGCTCGTATGCTATGAGTTAGGGATGTGTAGGTACATGTATGCGTTTTTTAAACTCTATAAAAAGTTCAGTTTTCATAAAACTTGCAGAGTATATATTTGAAATTCCGATAATTCTTCATTTTTAGTATAGTATATAGTTATTAGTTTAGTATAGCATACTCATACTATTAATAATTACAATTTAATAATTACAAAGTATACAAAACTAGTATTATTATCAGATATTTTATTTAAATATTGTTGTAAATGCCTACAGTGTCGTATACAATACATTTTTTTTGTTATAAAAACTTGCTAGTTAATACAGAATACACTAATACAGATTTTCTCCAATGATACAAAGTGCCTATAGGGTTATATGTAAGTTAGTATTGAGCAGGTTAATTTGGTTCGTTAGAAATTTTATTATTAAGTACCGTTTAAAGCTTAATTAACGATCGGTAATTTTTTTATTCATCTCCCACGATCTTTTTTTCTTCCTTGCAAAGTGTTAGGAGCATTAAATAATTTCGCAGTGGTATATAAATGGTCACATTCGCATCCACATAATTGCTTAAATTATCTCTCATTAAATAAGAAAAAGAAAAAAAATTCTGATTTAAAATGCGAATAACAAATCGTGCAATCCGACTGGACTGGGCAAAGCATTTTCTGCAACAGCTGAAAAAAAGTTTATATCCCTTAAGACCATCGCGATTCCCGTCACGCTTAAAAAATGGCCCGTTTTCTCGAATTTACAGCGTCAAACCCGTGGGCCGAGGCGTTCGTGCAAACGTAATCCGCCTTAGGTAAGGTGATACAAGCGGCTGCGCGCTATATGTATAAACAACACAACCCCGGTAGTCACCGCAGAAACGTGCGTTACTTTTATTTCTCGAGCTCTACACTAGCCGGTCCGCTGCTATGCGCATTACCATAAGATAAAAGTATCACTTAAGTTCTTCGTATAAATTTCGCATTCATCCCTGCGTGTGGTTAAATCTGAAAAACGACAGAAATAAAGGTTCTCGAAAGATCAGTGTCGCAGTCGGTCGAGTCTATCGAGTGATATGGTAAAAAAATAAGGAAAAACGCCGATGAGTCTCAATTTGTTGCATTATGATTGTTTTTAGTAACACTCTCTCCTATTCTTGATAATACCATTGACATAGTGGCCAACCTACACCTCAATATCGATAATCTTACATATCTCAGTCCATCCATTGACGGTTTTCAAATTAATGTTTTTAAAATTGCAGTTGGAATTTTTTAATTAAACCTAAACTCTATCTACAAATGATGAATATCTAGTTACGAAAACACACGAAGTGTGAACTTAATATCAGGTGATGTATCAATGACTTTAAACATCTAGCGTAAAAGGCTATTTGGGGCATTGACTATCTTATGTAATCTATGAAGAGTATTCTATAAAGTATTTAAGAATTAACTGTTCTGATCGTCATCAGTGACCTGAAATGCTTAGACCATATCTACATACTTTAGACATTTATCATTTGTGCAGTACTTATTTGAAAACAAAACATCTACAATCAATGTAATACTGATACTGATTTTGTTTTGTTGGTTGTAAGCGGTTTCTATCTGAATATTATAGTTATCAATAACTTCCTACAGCAGGGAAGAAAATAATCAGTTACTTAGAAATAATTATACAAATAAGTTGCAAGTTGATGTCAATAGGAGCTGATACTATCATCTTCTAAATACTTAAGGGGTTATTATGTCTGAGTTAAAATGATGAATATGTCGATTTTTTTTATTTACTTTTTTCATAGCTAATAGTCCGTAGAATACAGTGGTTTCATAAAAAAATTTTCCATAAAAATACAGACAAAAAACTGAAACTACAATATAAATCTGTTTTGCAAAGTAGTTCTTTCTCAAAAAGTTGTTGTCCTACAAACAGCCAATAACCAATTTTCGCAAACTTACAATTTTTTTTCTTAGTTTACTTTTCTCAAACAACATTAAACTATAATCTCATAAAATAAAACAAATTCAAATTTGAAAACAGTAACAAAATTTCATCAATGCATAACAACGATCAAGAAGATTCAGTTCGGTTTTATCGATACAATAGTTCCCTAGGAAACAGCTGTTTGAATTATGATCCAGTCTTCAAGTCACCATGTGGTGATGCATTTGTCTACTGCTACTTATAACCTGTTACTAGTGTGGATAGAAGGTTCAAAAACTTTTACAACAAGAATTCAGATAAGTATTGTAAACTAATAAATAGTAGTTGCGCTTATAAAGGTTTAGTTCTTTGTGTTTCTTTTTTGTTCATAGGTAAATATGGATTGATTGGCTTTCATGTTGAATTTAAATAGTCTCATTTGATATATTTACAAAAACCTTCACAGAATATATTAACGGTAAGTAGCAAAAATAATTGTAAACATTATAATATTTTGATTATAAATTGGTATTGATAACTTTTATTTTATTTTCAGTTTCGTTTTTTTTTTATATCCAGCACCCGGGTCCCCTAATATACTTCAGCGTATATGTGTTTAAGTACAAAAATATAATTAAAATATGCTAGATAGTACCCGTAAGTATTATTTAGTTTGTTTTTGTAATTTAGATATGTATGCTTTAATTGCATTTTACTCGGCTTTCGGATTTTCATGATTCTAAGTCAGTTGCAGGTTTCTCAGCATCTGTTAGACCAATCAAGCTGAAATTTCTTAGAAAACTCCAGGAAACCTTCCTTCACAGACTGAATGGAGCAGAATTGACTGAAGTAAGTTAAAAGTAATGTTACGTGTGTGAAAATATATAATATTCTCTATAATTACTAATATTATCAACTTATATGTTATTAAATATTTAAAATTAATATTTTTCAGCAAAGTCTTTCGTTCAAGCTATGAAGAAACATATTTGGAAGATTTTCCATTAAGTTTGACCTTTATTCATCACCCGGATTCTGAGATTTCCTGCAGCAAAGCAAAAAAAGTGCTGAAATTTGGTAATCTTTACATGGGATTGTTTATATAGTAAGTATAGATATATCATTTTTTAAAAAGATGTAAAATTATATTAAATATCTTTACTTTAACTTGAAAAAAGATTTTTTTTCTTCAATTAATAAATAATTTTTTTAGCCTATTAATTGGAAATTTGTTGTTTTCAAATTCAACTCAGGCATAATCCCTTAAATTACTTATAAAAAAAAGTAAAAATGAAATGTTTTCATACATTGCAATTGTATGAATATAATACGGGTTATATATAAAAAATAACATTATTTAAAAATGTATCTGGATTTTTATTTTACTACAATTACATATATAAGTTAAATATTATTTTTTACAAAATACAAGATCATTATTACATAATATTATGAGAGAATCACTGATGCTGCAGCTGGCAAAACTAATCTTGTAGTATCGATTGATGATCCAGCAGTTAATCCTGATTTAAGACTAGCTATTTCTATTTTTAAATTCTCATCAATGTTAAGCCATGTTCTTGCATCGAATGTCACAGGTTCATTATCAAAATTGATTAAAAGTACAACCGTTGGATTACTGGCCAATCTTCGAATAATAGCTAAAACTTTTTCGGTGGCAAGCAAAATTTCAACCTTACCATATTTCAAAGTAGGTGTTTTCTTCAACTTTGTCAAAGCCTGGAATATTTTATAGTGAGATTGATTAGCGACCTCTTGAACAGCTAAATTTAAAGTTTTATAATTTGGATGTACAGGGAGCCAAGTCTTCGTAGAGTTGGAGAAGCCAGCACTAACTGTGGCGTCCCATTGGAATGGAGTCCTTTCTGGATCTCTCGATTTCAGTTGGTATCTTTGTGGACCAGCTTGGCAACCAGCTGGATCTACCGTTTCCTCGAAAGTGAAAGGTCTATCAACCATTCCAATTTCATCTCCATTGTAAACAACTGTGATTCCCGGTAAAACTCCAGAAAGAAGAGTAATTTGATCTGCTCTATTATTATTTGAACCGTATCGCGATGCGACTCGATGATTATCATGATTTCCAACAACCCAATTGACTATTTTACCTTCAGGAACGGCGTTTAACCATCCGTCAATTATTCTTTTAAAGTCAGCAGCTGATGAATAATTGTTCAAATTAGCAACGAACATAAAGTTGAAAGGATTAGCTCCCACACTGTAGAACTTCATAGACCTTTCGATAGATGTATATGCCTCCATAATTTGTAATTTACCGTCTGTGTTGTGATACTTTACATAGTTATCCATCAATAATTGCCATGACTTGACAACTGTGTACGTTTCATCCAAATCTTTAGTGTAAATATGATTCAAGTAATCGTAGTCATCAGCAGGCACTGAGTTACCTGATTTAGGCTCATCTAGTAGTTGCGGATCTTCGAACATATGATTAACTGCATCTACTCGAAAACCATCTACTCCACGATCCATCCAAAATGTTAAAACGTCTTCCATTTCTTGTCGCAAGGTTGGGTTTCGGTAGTTCAAATCAGGTTGTCCGGCGACGAAAGCATGGTAATAGTATTGTTGACGCTGCTCACTCCATTCCCAAGCAGAGCCGCCAAAAGCAGATAACCAATTATTAGGGGGCGTTCTCTCTCCATTTGGTCCTATTTTTGCATCACGCCAGATATAATAATCATCGTAAGGCTTGATACGATTCACACTTTTTTTGAACCATTCATGCTCGTGTGAACTATGATTCGGAACGAAATCAAGCATTATCTTTAAACCTAATGATTTAGCTGTGGCGACGAGCCTATCAAAATCCGTAAGAGTTCCATACTCCGGTGTAATATCGGTGAAGTTGGAAATATCATAACCAAAATCTTTTTGTGGGCTTGAATAGATAGGCGATAACCACAGAGCGTCAGCACCGGCATCTTTTATGTGCTCTAATTTGCTCGTGATTCCGTTCAGATCGCCGATTCCATCACCATTACTGTCTTTGAAACTTCGTGGGTAAATCTGATAGATCACACTAGTTTTCCACCAGTCAAGATCTTGCTTAGTCTCCTTGGTAATGACGTGAAATGCCGAGGCACTAAACAATGAAAATGCAAAACTCAGAAGTAAAACTACAGTCTTCATGATTACAGCGTCTATACTAGAGTGTGCCACAAATTGAGCGGCATACATTTATATCAATTCTAGCCTGATAAAATATTTTATCTTTAATTTATCATGTTGGCCTTGTGGAATTGATATATTTTAGAAAACATTTTTAATATTCTGTGAATATGAATGATTATAATATTTAATTGTAAATACTGCAGATGTAAGTCGATTACTATCCCGCATTTATGGAAGTTCATAATCATAGTTCTTTAAATAGTAATCATTATAAATTAAAGGTATAAGTACCAAATTATACATTTCTTCCATGAAATGATATGATTTCGATGTTATCAATTGCGATTATTAAATACAGTATAGATCATAATTGCAATCGTTCTTATTCTTAACCAATAACAATGTTGCATAACAAGTATATAATACAAATTAAATGTTTTATTCTTTATCATAATTTATTGATTAAAAAAACAAATTATCTCGATAAAGATTGTATCTGTTCGATGGAAAATTTAGCAATTGTTGTAATGATTGAAAATACACTAATATTGAAAATAACTACTCTAAAAAGGAATCATGCTACTTCTGATAAAAAAGTTAAAGTTTGTTGATCTGATTTATTGCACATTGAAAAAAATATTTAAAATAAAGCAATTAGTAACAAGAATCTGACAAAAGAAACGTCTTAATTTTATGGTGGTAGCGAAGAAATGTCCTAATACTTCCAGTTAATTCAGGTAGCAATAACTAAATAATAAATAAAAAAATTGCTTAAAATTGATCGTTTAATGTCTTTACTATAGGTTTAACTCAGATTTTTTTGCATAATATGATGCATACAAGTAAAAAATTATTTTAAAATCATAGGTGACTAATGCTTTCATACGATACGAAGAAGTTTCAGCAAACTAATAAGTATGCGGAACTTATCATTATGATTGACGTCAAGAGCTAAAAAATTCGGTGTTCATCGAGTTTAAACAAGACGTCGAATAGATAAAGTATTTGTTGTTATGTAGTACTATATTAAAACAAAAACATCTTTAATTAAACAACTTTCAACACTTTTCATAAATTAAGTATTTATTTTTCCACAACTATATGTAATGTTTAATAGTATGTTTTAATAAATATGAAAATTATTTAGCTTGTTAAATCTTTGTATACAAACAGAAGCCATTATAATTACAATATATTAAGTAATAATAATTAATTGTACAATCACTGATATTATTTGACACTTAATTTATTGTTAAATACATTGTAAAGAAGTTGATACGTCATAAATTGAACTTTGTACGTGTAAGAATTTGACTCAGGTATAGATAACATCAAATGCTATGTTAGGGCATGTCCGAAAAGATAATTGCTGGTGATTATTTTTATCATAACTTGAACGAGCCCCTGAAGGTCTTGGTTCGATTATCATAATTGTAAAAGAAAAAATTTACTTTCTCATTTCTTTGTTATGAACAATAATAATTGTAAATTAAGAATAAATGAATATTACATTGATAATGAAGAATAATTAATAATGAAATGTTAAGCATCAACTAAAGAAAAATTTAAATTATGAAAAATTTAAGACATCATAAAAATTAGTATAATAGATGTAAAAAGTTTTAAATGTTAAAATACGACTACAGCATAATGTATCAATCTTTGCTTTATTAGTAAATAATTAATCTTTCTCTGTGTGTAATCTTATCTATAAGAACATTTATCATTTTTATACCTTGTAGCTGTATAAAATAGCTCTGACATTGTTACTCTTCCGGTTTACATTTTTTCATTCTGGTTTTTATAACTTCTTTCATTACTTTCCTTTTTTTTCGTAACAAATCTGGAATTTTAAGTATTTTTTGTAACAACTTCAGTGCACATACACATGACGATGATACATATACTTGAGTTATGTTCATTCACGAAAACTATGACGTCAAAGGTTTCTGTCGATTTGCGTCTTTATGCTTTTGTAGACAGAATCGCGATTGCGTAGACTGATTTTCCGTACGAGCAAGTTTCAAGCAAACAAAACTTGCACGTGCATCTTTGAAAGTTTTGATGCGAGATTCTCTAAAATGCAGATATAGTCTGCTTTCGAAAATTTGAGCAAAGTTTAAATTATGTTTGAGATGTATTATCACGTTTGTTTCCCCGGTATATATCAAGTTTAGTATCAAATAAAACACAATTAAGTGCTTTTATGCTGTATGAAATATCGTAGAATAAAATATATTATATGAAACGGTGATAATAAAAGTAATAAATTTTGGTGCATTAAAAAAGTATTTATATCAAATCCTACATACAAGAGGTGATGTACAATGTTAAGCACTCATGTAATTATGCTCATGATATGTACTCAGAAAACAATGTATACTTAGTGAAGGTTGGCAATCTTTTGCGGTATACAAATATGATGTTTATGATGCCTTTCTGTACTGTTCCTTCGCACAGAGAATAAGAGCTATTGTTTGTTTCCACGCACTTACTTCCAGCCATTACTTCATATTGATGCATGGGAATTCCATAAAACGACAGCTGAGTTTGCTGTACTCTTCAAGTTCATAAAATCCATTTTTCATGTTCCACCAGGGAAAATGCATAGTATTATCCTTGTACACTATGATAACGATCGATAAACTGTCCCTATACTCGTACAGAGAAAATAAATTAACTAAAAGATTTCGATTTCCATCTGTCTTTAAAATCTGTTCTCTAAAATCATCGCACAAGATTTCTTTTGTCGCTATATCTACGCCCATATGACCAATTCCAAACCAAAATTTTTTTTTAAGCTAGAGATTTCGGACCAACCAGATTTTCTTCTGTAAGCTGAAAGATATTCAAAAATGTAGAGGAACATGAGAAACATGGAACATGAGAATTTAACATGGGGAGGTATATGGAGAAAAAAAGAAAATCGACTATTCCGAGTTTTATTTATTTTTTTTTTAAACGAACATAACTTTTAATCAGAGCATCGAATCTGGGCAAATTTTTTTTAAATTAAAGCTCTGTTTTTGTACGTTGTTGTAGTGTAATTTGAAATTTTATTTGTACCTCGGAAACATTTATAGTTGTGAATATTCCATTGTGAGTATTTCGATGCATTAATTTTTTCTAAAAAGACATAAAATAGCTCAGAAATATGTTCCTCTACGCTTTTGACTATTTTTCTACTTACAGAAGAAAGTCTCATCGGTCCGAAACCTCTAGCATTAAACAACATTTTTCGACTTCTGGACCTCCGAAAAGTGCATTTTTCTAAGAGAATTGGTCATATAGATTGGACGTATATATATCAACAGCAGCTTTACCGAAAACGAAATTTTTCCTACAGCACGAATCCGCAACGGCGGAAAAGAAGATAAGAGACGAAAGGAAGAAAGAAAGAGATCGTCAAACAGACCGAGTGGTTGTTTGCTCTAGCAAGGATAGATACACACACACACACACACACACACACACACACACATATATATATATATATATATATATATATATATATACACACCGACACACTCGCTCATACATAGATAAATGCAGTAGAGCACCCAATGTGGCTAGGAGGCCAGAGGTTCTTTTTCTTTCCCTCTTGCTCCCTGTGCTCGCATTACTTTAATTGGTAGCGAAGCACGCGCGCAGGCATACACAAAAGCACACACATGGACACAGACTGTTTTCTCCCGTATCCAGCGTGCTCGGTCGCGCGTGATAGAGCGCGCGACTAAACGGAGCGCGAAAAAACATTGTTCCACGTCGGGCTAAATTGCAATTTGGGAGGGGCGAAGGCGGAAGTGTACAGGGATTTGCAGGTGAATCCTAACAGTTGGAGCCTTTGGCGCTGATGCGCTTTTGTCCTCGAGCGTTTAGCAAGCGCGCTTTTGTACGCTGCATATGCAGTTGCTCTGCAAACCTCTCCTTAGCGCGAGTAATTTCGGAAGCGTTTGTATTTATTGCTCGAGCGTCGCGTTAACAGCTCCGACGGCAGAGTGTACGACTTGAAGTTGGCAAATAACGCGCTCCATTTTTCCCCATTGGTTTGCCAGTCAATAGAGCACTCAGTTTTTCCCGTGCACTTACGAGTATTAGGTATAGATATGAGGAGTACGCACGCGCGCTTGCGCGAGTTCGGTCTTTAATATTTATCAGGCCGCGCGCAGAAAACTGTTTGCTTTATGGCTAGGTGCTTTTCGTTGTATTCCCCGCTATAACGGCGGCGCAACCCTCAAGGCTTTATAACTCCGCTAGCTGTAATAGAGTCAATTTCGCGAGTAGCTGCGGTGCATTAAAGCTCGAACTCCGTACTCGCGCCTGAGCCCATATTTGAGACTGAAAGTTGCTCTCTTCAAAATGAAATTTTCGTCCCAGCTTGCGAGTAATTGAATTATCGGCGAAAGAAAAAAATTGCCGCATCCCTCAAAGCTTTAGCGAATGGAGCGATACAGTCCACGCGCTGTCGTCGAGGAGACAACTTTGATTACCGCACTGTGTGGTGACGGTCGACTTTATGTCTATAGCTCACCTCGAAAGCCGCCATTCGTCCCATTCAAGCGTCTAGCTAGTCTATAATCCCTCGATCTTTCCTTCCTTCCTGCAGAACCGCTGCAGTCTCCGCTGTACGGCGCGATCGCTTTACTGCGCTTTCCATTCTTTCCGTTCTATACAGCCATCCTATACCCTGCCTCGGCAGGGTTTACGTCTCGCCGGCTGTCTTCGTGCATGTACGTGAATAGGACACGGCGGCTTTCCGCGGCGGTCACTGGGCTTGCAAAATAATAAGAGAAGTTGAGATAGGAGCTATAAGATCGGGTTTTGGGATGCACCTATATATAGCTGTTGTCCCGCCAGTATATTGCTCCTGTCCGTCGAAAGATTTTTTCCGCTAAACCGAGATCGCTGCGGTTGCTCTTGATAAAACATGCGGCGGATGAGAGGAAGACGGAGGAGAGCGTAACTTTTATATACGTTCAGTATATATATCCGCGTGGCTGCTAAATAATTCATGGCCGCTAGTTTATTCCGGATTGCTTGATATAATTCTGAATTAATAACACTGCGAGATGAATTATTAACGAGCGATGCTCGAGAGTCTTACGTGCGACGACTTCCTCTCGGTTGAGACTTGTTTTCATAGAGTCCTCAAACCAGGCTAGCAAAAGTACTGTGGATAGTTTTGAGAGTCATTTAAGAAATAAAATGAGGTGCTTGATAAAAGAACAAAAGAAAAAAGTATAGAACGATCCTGAGATAAACAGCGCACTGATGGTACAGCGGCATCGAGGGCGTGCACGCATCAGGGATAGATTTAAAATAACATTTTATGGGCCAGACCGTTAGTGTCCATTATAACGGACAGCTATCATCAGCAACACAGACGAATGAAAGGGTTGAGGCATCGAGGCAGCCGAAGGCGTTTTTCCGTCTTTGAGGCAAAGCCAGACGGGAAAAAGGATTCGCTCGTTAAAGAAAGAAGTGCCTCATTCTTTAGAGCCGCCGAGCAAAGATCTTCAGGTTTCTTCCATACCTCTCTTTCTACGTGCACCTCTTCTTTCATATCTCACGCGGCTGTCCGACCTCAGCTTGGCCATCTCTTTTAAAGGTTTTCAGAGTAAAGTTTAACCAGTAAAAATCGGATCATTAGCTTATCTGTCCTTCGGAAATGTAAAATGCGGCGCGAGTGCGGCCACCTAAACGAATTTCCAACTATTAAGCCAACGGAAAGGAAATGACGAGAGCTATTAGTTAAAGCGAGAAAGAGAGTGGGAGTGATTGTCAGAGAGCTTTCAACCTTTTCAATGAGTTTACGACTTTCAAACACAGCGCTGTCAAAGTCCTGTTTACATTCAGGGCGAGCACGTGGACTTGTTTCTCGAAGATGGAAAAAGAAGGGAAAGAGCAGCCTTCCTCGCTTTTGCTCATAAAGGGGATTAGTTCCTACAGGGGGAACAACGATCCGTATATGTGTGATTACGTGACACAAACGCGAAGAGCTCCATACTCCCTCGGCGAAAAGCCAATAGACTAACAAGTCGAGTGAGCTGAGCATCTGGTAATGAATCCTCGAGCAGATTAATTTAGCAAGAATACAGTGTATACTGATACACAGAATTGATAGAGTCGACGCGCTTCGAGTGCATCGCCTTGAGCTGGCTACGCACGCGCACACATCAAAGCAGTCGTGCGTACTTTCGCCGTACAAATTTCCCGCCTCAGGCATCCGCAGTTAGTCGGCGCATGTACTAATGAATTTGCGACTGTTGTCCTGTTGGAGAGAGCGTGAATTTCGATAATTATATTCCATTCGCTGTACCGATTCACGCGTCAGTTATCTCGCAAGAGATATCGCGTTTACCTCGCTGCTTATTATTTGTTATAATTATTATAATAATTATTATTTTTAATAAACTATATGCGCAGCGAGCGCGATTCGGTAATTAACGGCTAACGAGCGAGTTAATGGGGAATCTTAAAGCGTGCCAAAAGGGCTTGCGTAACTCGCCTCTCACACATATATCCGCCAAGTAATTTCTTTCGCGCGAGAAATTATCTCCGTTCCGGACTTCCCAGTATATACAGGTATACAGAGCGGTACTCTAGACGGACGGACGGCGCTCGGTGTATAGCTCGGGCTAAGAACGTAAAATAGAGCACGAGCCGATCTATAGGGCCGGTAACGCGCGTGACACGGAAAGTAATATAAGCTCTTTCTGCTCGTCTACGAGTATTCCTGGCTCGTGGCCGATATTCCCCTATCTCTCTTTCTCAGTCTACTGCAGCCTTCCTCTCTCTCTCTCTCTCTCTCCCTTTCTGTGTTTCTTTTACTAATCAACTTTAAAGTTTTGCCTCTATCTCGACCCTTTCTCGTTCCGTCTCTCCTCCCCTATCTTTCCTTTCCTTCCTTCCGCCACAGCTGACTGTATACCTATACAGAGCTGTATAGCTATATAGCTGATAGCGTATGCTGCCTGCTTGCCTGCAGGAGCGATAAATTTTTGACGGCTTCTAGTATGTACGTCGCTGCGTGATGAGCGATCGATAAATCGCCGCAGGCACGCTCCAGAGCCAAAGTCCTCGCTCTCGCTCTGGCTCTTTTGCGATTCCGTTAATGAGCTCACTATAACGAAGTGAGCCGCAGACGCGAGCATAAATAGCTCCGATCTATGCTCAGGCAAACTCACTATTACTGTTTGCATGGGAGAAAAACAGAGTCTGCATATACACGCAGAGAAACGGCAAAAGGCTTGGGTGTTGATTTTTCGCCTGTTTCGTGCGTCGCTGCTTTGAACATATGCATACTTAATATTGCACACAAAAAAATTTCCAAGTCAAAAGCGCAGCATATACGAATTACACGAGCCCGAAAGACAAGTCAAAGCTATTTTCGGTCCGCGAAGAAAAGAATTTTTAGATACTACGGACTTGCAGCACAGTGCAGGTCGATGTATGAAAGTTTTCCAACTCGCAAGCCATGCATTACAATCTGTTTACGCCTGGAAATTTACCGTTTTTCAATAAATACTTGAAAAAGAGAAAAAATCATTGCATGAGCGCCCGTATAGAAAAAGAGCGTACAACTCCTCGATCGAGAGGGCGATAGCGCGAAAAATCGCTTGAAGCGAGTTATTAAGCCGGGGATGCCCCGCAGAGCAGGCCGTGTACAGCGTGCTGCTTCTTTTCCATCAATCAAGTGGCCGTATAAAAATCTCGTTACACGATAAAGAAAAATTAGTAGTGGCTCGCGAGCGTGCGCTCGGGCCGATTAATAGTTACGATAAGCCGGTCGCGAGCGCCAACGAGATAAAAGTAAAAGTGAATCAGTTCCACAGCATCAAGGTCGCGTCACACCGCGGCAGTTACAGCGAGTTGTTGTTTGTCGGCGACGCGCATTCGCGCGCGATAACGCTGTAGCGATATCGCCGCGTTGTTGTTGCCACCGATGCTTCGGGATTCTTTTTACCCGCTTTTTTTACAGTTTTTTTTTTACTTCCCCGCGCCGCTACTGCGCTGAAAAAATGACAAAAGCTCGCGGCGCGCCGCCAGTCCTTAACCGCATATTGGAAAATTTATCGGTGGGGCGCGATCGCGTATACCGATCCGCTCTCGACCATGAGTCGCGAAACAATGCGGAAAGGCCTGAGCACACCATCTCCAATCTCCAACTATTGCCATTCGTCAAGTGTCTAATGTGTGCGGCTGTTCTCATACGCTATTCATGCTTTCGCTCGCAGCTGTAGCTGTTACACGGTTACAAGTACTGTACAGTAGCGGGAGAAAGGAATTTAATGGAGAATATTTTTGATGAAAACATTTTTTTCAAATATTCCCGATGTTTGCATGGCGATAGAACGGCACCACAGCTGCAATAATCTACATTTTAAATTCTCTCAGGAAATTCGTAGGGATAAATAAAACTTGAGAATTAAATTTTAATTTTTTGTTTTTATGAGATTTACAACGTAGACGAGAAGTTTTATTGGATCATGTGTTTCCGAGTTTTGTTGAAGAAGTAATGTCGTGTGAAATTACAACTGAACAATTCGAAATTGATGTTATAAAGTTGATTCTATGTTTCAAGTATATATTATGTCGAATTTAAAAAAAAAACGAAAAAATGCACTTTTCTTTGGTCTAGAAATCGAAACTTTGGTCTAGGAATCGAATTAAGCTCTAGCTTAAAAATTTTTTTGCGAATTCTAGACCAATGAAAAGTGCATTTATTTTTTGAAATTCGACATATATGTTATGAACACAGTTATTAATTAAACATATCAATTAAATAAATGATAATTTATTAAGTGACGATTATCGTTTCCAAAATAAATGGTGCATCTTAAAGTTTGATTAACGAGATTCTGACGCTATTTTAATGATAAAAAGAAACGTACACAAGCGGAATGAGCGGTTAATTATGTTGTGAAAGAGAAACAGAGAAAAAAGAGTACACGTTTGTAAGTTAAATTATGTAAATTTCAGAAATTATTATTATGTTTACGTCTTTACGGGAACCATTTCCGGCAACGGAGATGCCTGAACAATAAACGGCGAGTAAACAAAGCTTTCTACTTTTATTATATTTATTATAAACTTAACCACTTTTGTGGAATGTTTATAACACCTGTACATTTCCGTTTAATTTAGATTGTCATGGTATTTTATTATGGCATTATTAAAAATGAACAAAAAGGGCTATTTAAACTGATGAATAAAAAGAAAAGTAATAAAAAAAGTTCGTACCTATTATCTCACAGCAAGGAAAACTACAAATGGAAATTGAAATACAAGCCACCATCCCCTGAAATAGGATCTTCCAATTTCTCATTGGTACTCGGACGCCATTCCCGGGACGCTTTCAGCGGAGGCAATAGAGTCATCAAAGTAATATCCGAATACGTAATTTCCGAATTTAGGAAGCTCGCTCGGCATCCGAAGGGTTTATTCAAGTTGCCGGGTTCTAAACGCGCGAGCGCGTGTATGGATCCGTATACCCCGCGGGTAATGTATTTTAATTATAACCTCGAACTAAGCGAGGAAGTACGGGAGGGAGAGAGAATGAGCGCGAGTCACCAGCTTCCTTAAGTACGCCTTGTGCCATTAGGAGACCGAGATTATTCCTCCTAATTATTTTAATTACGCGCGACCCGCCTACCCGCTCGCATCGTCCCGGATTTTAGCTATACTACCTCCGAACAAGACCCCGTGTACGAATGATTTTTAATGAGTCGTACGTTTCGTGCTTTTGTTTTTTTTATTCAGCTCCATGAGCGGCAACGAGGGCAGCCCTCCCTGCAGGGATTTATTCTGCTGGGCTTGCGCGCGCGTGCTGGACCGGTCAGGTCGCGGCTTCTTAGAGGGCGGATGATTGTGTCATTAGGCGCTACGGCAAGGAAACTTGGAATGCTTGGGCTGTATTTATCGCTGCTGCAGTGCATTAGCTGTGTGCGTAGAAATAATGAGTCCTGAAAGCTGCTGCTGCTGCTGCTGCTGCTGCTGCAACGGAGGGCTGAATTCATTTTGTGATATATGCGGCATGTTCGCCGAGGATGGATTCACTTGGTTGAATAAATGAGTACACCAGCTATTAAGCGACTATGTCTAGTTAAAATGATAGATTGAAATTTTGAAAATCTTAAATAATGTTTTAACTTTTTCATTTTTTTTTCTAAGGCGTCATAATTAAGTAATAAAGGAATATTAATTTCTTACTTAACAAAGTTTTAGTCTGAAAAATTTCATCGTAAAAATAAATATTATGACATTTTTAATTTACGCGGATAGTGCATATGGGAAATCCAGCCATAAATTACAGGGCTGCAGGTGGGAGAGTGTAGATTCAAGTAAACATCATCCATCACACAAACTGAGCTATTGCGCGTATTGCGCAATATAAACTGTAGCTGGATATTATGCATCTGGCACAAAAATAGCTAAAGAATTCGTGATATTTCAAATGATGTATGTATGAGCAATATATTTGCGCATGTATTTGTATTATAATTATCTAGGAATGGGCTATTGTATTCGTCTTACGCGTCTAAAGCATGGAATAAGAATGTTCGTGTTCATATATTACGGCAAAATCTTGTTTGCGTAAAAATTTCGTAAATCAAGACTCTCGTGGATAGTCACGAGTGTGTTTCCAACAATGTGCATACGTTTTTTTGATAAACTAAATGCAAAGCTCAAGTATATGTAGATTCAAGTAATAACTCTTCTACAGAACTTGAGCTCGCGATGTGCATAAGCGTAAACTACAATAATAAAGCAAGCTTAGCGTCAAGCCAAGGGGCACAGCCCGGGTAAGTATGCAATGCACACAATGAGAAAAAAGACAACGGGAAAGCTCTGAAAAATATAACGATGTTTGATAAAGCACGCTTTATGCGCGCGTAGAGGAGGAGGAATGGAATTGAATTTCTCCTACTTTCTTTATCTAAGACACATATTTTTCTTTTTATTTTTCCAGGCGTGTAATTCGAGTTTTACGCGTTTCTTCTTCCATCGCGTGTGTGGCGACTGTTTCCCAGGTATACGTGCAGAGCAGTGCCGAGCGGTCCAAAGAAGCGTCACGAATCGGAAGTTTACATGAACGGGACCAGCAACAACAGAAACAACTGCTTCCACTGCAATCCCATGGCAAATGAAAGAAGAAAACAAAAAGGCTTTGACGGAGTGTATTAGCTAAGGCAAGGAAAAGAGCTAACCTGATAAGATAAGTAGGATCATTAACTGAAAAGAAATATAACAGTAAAAAATAACCTAAAAATATGGATAGAAAAATAAAATTAAAAACATATTTTTTAAATACCCTATAAGTATTTTTAGTTAGAATTTTCACGTCCTTTAAGTATTGTAGATCCTCTAATATTTAGGTCTAGATGTTGGTCACACAAATATATTTCGATTGCCTATTACAGTTAGCATGAGCATTTTCGTATAATTTTGGTATCAATTACAAGTAAACATTTTAGCAATAAAAATGATTTACTGTACAATAGATAACGTCAAAGTTATTTTGCATAAAAGAAATTTATAATTTTATTTTTATTTAAGAGTATTGTCAGTTTAAAACAGTCAAATTTTATAAAACAAGATTTAAATAGATTCCAAATTTAAAATAATCATCAACTTATATCTTTTGTTTCTTTGGATAAAAAAGTCAGAATTCATGTTTTAAAAAAGGTACTAACATCATACAAAGAATATCGATTCCATAAAAGTATTATGATAACAATGAAGATAAAATACTTTATCGGACTATAATTGATATAAATATGTGTCACACAATGCAACAATCTTGAGTAGAGTCATTGCAATCATGAGAACAGTAGCTTTACTCTTAAGTTTTGGAATTACTGCCTTAAGTGCCTCAGCATGTGAAGTTGCTGAGGACACTAAGCAGGACCTTGACTGGTGGAAAACTGGTGTGATCTATCAGATATATCCGCGGAGCTTCAAGGACAGCAATGGTGATGGAATTGGCGATCTGAATGGAATTACGAGCAAATTAGAACACATAAAAGATACTGGGGCCGATGCTCTATGGTTGTCGCCAATCTATTCAAGTCCACAAAAAGATTTCGGTTATGATATTTCAAACTTCACTAACATCTCACCGGATTACGGAACTCTTCAGGATTTTGACAGGCTCGTTGTAAAAGCAAAATCACTGGGCTTAAAGGTAATGCTTGATTTTGTTCCTAATCATAGTTCTGATGAGCACGAATGGTTCAACAAGAGTGTGAATCGTATCAAGCCTTATGATGACTATTATATCTGGCGAGATGCGAAGACGGGATCCAATGGAGAAAGAACGCCCCCGAATAATTGGTTATCTGTGTTTGGTGGTTCTGCCTGGGAATGGAATGAGAAGCGTCAGCAATATTTTTACCATGCTTTTGTCGCAGGACAACCTGATTTGAATTACCGCAATCCAACCTTGCGACAAGAAATGGAAGACGTTTTAACATTTTGGATGAAGAGAGGAGTAGATGGTTTTCGAGTAGATGCAGTTAATCATATGTTTGAAGATCCGCAATTACAAGATGAACCTAAATCAAGTAACTCAGTGCCTGCTGATGACTATGAATCTTTGAATCACATATATACAAGGGACTTGAATGATACTTATACGGTAGTTAAGTCATGGCAGTCGTTATTAGATAACTACGTAAAGGTTCATAAAACAGACGGTAAATTACAAATTTTGGAGGCATATACATCCATTGAAAGGTCGATGAAATTTTACAGCGTGGGAGCAAATCCTTTCAACTTTATGTTCATTGCTAATTTGAATAATGATTCATCAGCTGTAGATTTTAAAAGAACAATTGATGGATGGTTAAACGCTATTCCTGCAGGTAAAGCAGCCAATTGGGTTGTTGGAAATCATGATAATCATCGAGTTGCATCGCGATATGGTTCAAATAACAATAGGGCAGATCAAATCACTCTTCTTTCGGGTGTTTTACCAGGAATCACAGTTGTTTATAATGGAGACGAAATTGGAATGGTTGACAGACCGTTCACTTTCGCGGAAACGGTGGACCCAGCTGGTTGTCAAGCTGGCCCAGATAGATACCAATTGAAATCAAGAGATCCCGAAAGAACTCCTTTCCAATGGGACGACACAACTAATGCTGGTTTCTCCAACTCTACGAAGACTTGGCTCCCTGTACATCCAAATTATAAAACTTTAAATTTAGCTGGTCAAGAGGTCGCCAATCAATCTCACTACAAAATATTCCAAGCTTTGACAAAGTTGAAGAAAACACCTACTTTAAAAATTGGAAAGGTTGAAGTTTTGCTTGCCACCGAAAAAGTATTAGCTGTTATTCGAAGATTGGCTAATAATCCAACGGTTGTACTTTTAATCAATTTTGACAATCAACCTGTGACGATCGACGCAAGAACATGGCTTAATATTGAATGCGAAATTAAAAATACAAATAGCTAGTCTGATGTCGGGATTAATTGCTGGATCAACGGTCGACACCACAAAATTAGTTCTACCGGCAGCAGCGTCAGTTATTCTTTCTTGATATGACGAAATAAAAATGTTTAAATTGTAATCTTAATTATAGAAAAATGAAAAATCGAATAAATTTGAAAATAAATATTAAAGAGTGTTAAAGAGTACATTTTATTTGTAACCTCATGTTTTCCATAACATTGAAATTTGTCTTTCTTAATATTTATTAGCATATGTAAGTTTATCGTATTCAAATCATGCTCAGGTTTCTTCTGTAAAATTACAGATCTGATGCTCTACCTACATATTTATGGACATAGAGACCAATACATGGAAACCAATAGATAGTAGTTAGATAAGTTTAAATTCTCAATTGGTCAAACACGAATAAAGTCTCAACTATACTATAACATATAATGTTGCAAGCAAATAATTTGCAACCATTTTAAGTATTTTATATACTATAAATAATAAAAAAATGTTATTGTATGTATTGTTTTATGCTTCATGTTATACATTAAAAAATGTAAAAGTAACAAATTATATTTAGAAAGCAATTTATAGGACTAAAAAGAATTTTTTTTCACACTCAGCCTAAAAGTGCCAACTTTATTCCCTAGGCCGGAAGAGACAGTTGGCATTTTATAGCTGTGCGTGAAAAGAAATAGTATATACACCACGGGAGTACATAAAGAATGCCTCAAATCGCATATTTGCTTTCGGCTCGGGCGATAATTGTCTGCGATTTGAGACATTCTTTATTTTTACTCCCTAGGTGCATAATGTACTAATTATATTGTTACAAATTACATATTTTAATATTAATTTCATAAATCTAAATATGTTTATTTCATGAAAATCATGTTTTGTATGTTCGCAAACAGATTGGACTTTTTTTCTAATTAATTTTTTATAAGTAAATTACAATGTTTTCCAGGAAAGATTTGTTTGCAAAACAACGTGATATTCGTCTTATTCGCTATTTACTAGGGTATTATCTTATATTTTTACAGTCAATTTCAGCGTAATACACTATCGAACGTTTATAAAAGTCAAAGAACTACTTCATAGAAATATTACGATAAGATAAAATGTTTTTTATTGCAACATGCGCCGCGAGTATACAATATAAAACGACAAGTTTCCTTACCACAGATTATCACAACGATGTGGAAAGTACTATTGCTAGGGCTAGCCTTCTTGGCTCTGTCCCAAGTCGAAAGTGCAAACGACGCAGTGAAGAAACGGGAATGGTGGGAAAGTGGCATCATCTATCAAGTTTATCCGCGCAGCTTCAAGGATGGCAATGGCGATGGAATTGGAGATCTTAACGGCATCACCAGCAAACTTGAACACATTCGAGACATCGGGGCCGTTGCTCTTTGGCTTTCACCGATTTACACGAGTCCTCAAGTGGACTTTGGCTACGACATTTCCAACTTTACCGATATCGATCCAAACTACGGAACAATAGCCGACTTTCGCAAACTTGTTACTAAAGCCAAATCACTCAACCTAAAAGTTCTGTTGGACTTGGTGCCTAACCATAGTTCTAATCAGCATGAGTGGTTTAAGAAGAGCGTTAAGCGCATCAAGCCTTACGATGATTACTACATTTGGAGAGACGGTAGAACATTGACCAATGGCACCAAACTTCCACCTAACAATTGGATTTCAATTTTTACTGGCCCGGCTTGGACTTGGAACGAGGAACGGAAGCAATATTACTATCATCAGTTTGCATCTGCCCAACCAGATTTAAACTATAGAAATCCTGATCTCAGGCGTGAAATGGAGAATGTTATAACTTTTTGGTTAGATCAGGGTGTCGATGGTTTCAGAATTGATGCAATTATCCACATGTTTGAAGACGCTGCTCTTCGAGATGAACCACTGTCTCATCGTCCTAATGTACCACCCACTGACTATGAGTACCTCGAGCACTTGTATACAAAAGACCAAAACGAAACGTACGACGTAGTTGCCCGTTGGCGTCAGATTATGGACAAGCATTCGAAAGATCACAAAACAGATAAAAAATACGCCATAGTGGAAGCAGGATCGCCCTATCCATTAATGATGAGGTACTATCAAGTCGGTGTGGATCCATTCAACTTTATGTTAATTGCTAGTCTACACAACTCTTCAAAACCTTCGGATTATGTAAGTGCAATCAGTGAGTGGATGTACAATATGCCCAGAGATCAGAGCGCTAATTGGGTTGTTGGAAACCATGATAACAGCAGAGTGGCCTCCAGGTTTGGTTACCAAAGCAACAGAGCTGATCAGATGTCTATGTTGGCAGCAGTTCTGCCTGGTATTACCGTCATTTACAACGGAGATGAGATTGGTATGATCGATCGACCTATGACGTACAAAGAAACAGTGGACCCAGCTGGTTGCAACGCTGGCCGGGACAGGTATCAATTAAAATCACGTGATCCTGCTAGGACACCCTTCCAGTGGGATAATACAACAAGTGCTGGTTTTTCAACTAATAGAAAGACCTGGTTACCAGTACACGAAAACTATAAGACCCTTAATTTAGTAGCAGAAAAATTGGCAACCACTTCCAGTTATAAAGTTTTTCTAGCGTTGGTCAAACTTAAAAAAACCAAACTACATCACGAAGGTCAGTTGGAGATTAGTGCGGATAATGACAAGGTTTTAGGAGTTGTGAGAAGAAGACCTCATCAGACACCTCTGGTGCTTTTAATCAACTTTGAGAATTCGCCAATCAAATTAGATTTAAGAAGTTGGCTACATCTTCCGGATAGCATCGACATTTACGTGGCCAGTGTCAAATCAGGATTGAAGGCTGGAACTACCGTCAAAACTGCAGAATTTGTCATCCCAGGTGCCGCGTCAGTCATTTTAGCTGGAAAGGATTTAGAAGATGAAAAATTTATTTATTAATAACTCTGATTGTAAATTATTTAAAAATGACTGTAATTTAGATGAATAATAAAATGAATAAATCAAATGCAATACTGTGTTAATCATTAAATTATAAAATAAAATTTGACGAAGTCAGAATAGAAGCATTTCTGTTATACATCAATATAGTTTAAAAGTTTGTTTAAAAGTTCGAGAGAGAATAGAATCATAAAGTTACAGTATAGTCATATTGAAAGTGTACCTAACATTACAGTAACCGTTCGAGCTTTCACACAAGCTTTATGCATATATTCAATGCAACATTTCTCAAATATCAGAGTTCAAATCATGCATATTCATACATATAGGCATATGCTCTTGAGTTTAAGGTAGACAACGGACACCAGAGAGCGAGATTGAGAAATACAGGAACTCGAACTCAGTTTTATAATACCGAGATTCTCCAAGTTGGGCGACTGATTTCACAGACCTTCTACTCATAAATACATGCATACTAATTTAAATCTGCTTAAAACTTTGAAGGATTGAATTTCTAATAACTATTTAAACGGCATCAAATACAGTTTCTGAAGCAATGAAATCGGCTACCAACAAGAAAAGTTTTTTGATATATAAAATTATGTCAGTGCAATGTTTCTCATTACTTGAAATGTGCGGGATATTCTTGAAATATTAAGCCAACACAAAAGAAAAAAATTTTTATTAATAAATTTGAAATTGATCGATGGTTTGCAGGTGTAGACTACATGTATTGCACTGTATCTTTGATTAGTTTACTCTTGACAGATTAGTGCATAGACATGCATACATAGAATAGCATGCATAGCGGAATGATGTGAGTTGATGTCAACTGCATAAAATTCCTACGCAACACGGAATTAATTTTGTAGCAGCTTTGCCACAGGAATTTCGTTGAATTCCTCGCTTGGTTAAATAGGATGGAGAGTATCCGCTAATTACTTTTCTGGTACGAATAAGAATTTTACCAAGATTGAAAGTTGTGTTGGCCGAAATTATTAAAGGTATATAATTTCGAAAGAGAAGTATATAATCAGGTATTTAATTAATCGACAGTATGAGAAATATCAACTGAAAGTTTTCATTGTGAAGGAAATTGGTAAATTAAACAGGAAATGAGCTATGAATAATGAATATGAAGATACATCGCAGAAAAAATCCATGATAACAGGATGATTAATGAGTTCAAGAACTTCCGAAAAGAAGGTCAATCCAGAAATATCATTAAAAGTCGCGGAACGGGAGGAAGAGGGTGGCGTGGGGGAAGAGATTCTACTCGACCAGCGAAAGTGCTGCTGACGTCGTATTAAATTTGACGTAGGCATCTCTTGAAAACAAAAGGGTCAACGATCATGAAAATCCCTATTTCGCACACTCGCTGAGAGTAGTTTCGCAGACATTGCGATAAATCCCGAGGCACACAATAAGCGCGCGGGTGACAAAACCGTTTTCCAGCAGTCGGACAAGCGACGAGCACAGCGCTTAAGGGGATCAAGATCGTATGATGCTCTCGGAGCACGGCTGAGGCAATAAAAGGTATAACAGCTCGAGTAGCCTACTTACGAGCTATCGTATATTCGGACAAACTAACATTAAGCTGACGAACTAGTGCAAATTCAACTCTCGCCTCTCTGTATAATACAATGCACTCAATGGCTGGGATGCATATGCGCTGCTCAATGATGTCTCGACAAGGGGAAAAGTGGCGTTCCGCGGGCACGCTACGGAATCCCCATTCGTTTTCACGCTTCTCGCGCTCAGCCGTCGAGGTACCAATCACTCTGAGTGCATATTCTTCAAGTGTGGCTCCGCGCTGTACCCTCGCAAGAGGAGAGTAAGTGAAAGTGCGGCAGAAGAAAAAGCGGGAGAGTCATCGCATGGACGCGTCGAGAATGTGCGAAAAAAAGATTCGACCCGGTTTCTTTATCACCTTCAAGAAAAAAAAAAATAGAAAAATTAACAATGCAAGTAGGGAGATCTTGCATCGAGGTCTGCATGGCAAAGACTCGAGAGACTTGCAGGAGGTTTAATTAACTTTCGTTGAAAAAAAATCGATCATTCTCGTGGTTTCTGTGCAAACATTAGAGCTGTGCGAGCAGGGCCACACTAATGATTTTAAACAATAAAGACTATAGACGAGCGGCGCGTGTCGCTACGAATAAGTTGCACGCCACACCAGCAGCAGCAGCTTCAGCAGCAACAGCAGCAAGAGCGAAGCGAAGGCTGTACAGCGGGAAACGGGAGCAGCGTCGTCGCCTCGGAAATTGCAGAAGTAAGAGAGACCGGTCTTATTTGTCACGAGATAATAACTTGTCGCTTCTTAATTAACTCTTGGATTCTCGAGGGCACCCGAGAGTGCGCGCTAGGTGGCAGTACTTGGCGCGGCGACGTTGCACGAACTTTGACAAGAACTTTAGATTTCCTCTAGCTCGCTCGTTTTCTCTGTTTATTTTTATTTACAGCTTCGCGCCTGTACGTCCTTCCGACCCTATACTTATACCACTTTCCAGAGCGAGCTAAATTAGTTCCCGGCAAGGTCCGTTCCTTTATATTGTCCCCTGGCGAGTGCTGCATAAATATTTTCTTCTTCACGCGTCTAATATAGCACGTATTAATTTTTCGCGCGTGTATGTTTTGAAAACCGAGTTCCCAAATAAGTTCTACTTTTTATCTACGGCTTCAATTTATTTTCACCTGGGAATAGAAGTTTTCCCGGTAGCGAGAAGGCGTGCTCGGGCTGCACACGGTGCAACCTGTACTTCAAAGAAAAACTTTCAGAGTGATTCGCTCGGACTTCTTAAATTACTACTCCGAGCCACACTATCGTGCTCGAAATCTTTAAGGGATTAAAGAAACGACACGTGAATCCCAAAGCGGTCTTGTTTCTCGCACGCCAGTGGGATGAGGATTAGCTCGCCTGATTAAAGCACATCGATTTATTGCACATAAGTTGCACAAGAAAATTGCGCAATAAATTGAAATCTCTCATTTTCTCCCATGTACACATCCAACTGTCCTACATCATTCTCCTATTTCAGAACTGGAACTGTCCAGGTTTCTCGACGGCTATCAACTTGAATGACATTAATATTCATTTACGTATGAGCGGATAGCTAGCGAGAAGATTCCGCAAGTTAAAAGGTATGTAGTTCGATATATTATATGCGATGATTTTATTTGACGAATTTTTTCAATCTATCCATCAAATGTATAAAGTAATCGTCCGAATATTTATTGCGCCAAATGAAAAGCGCATCTGCGCATCGGCGAGTAAATATAATTATCCTATATGTTCATCCGTGATACGCTGCAATGGCTTTTTTCACTTGTTTGTTGAATATTCATTAACACTTTAAAAGTTTTTCAAATGGACACAAACGACTTGTCAATATGAAGCGTTTTGACTCGCGGAGGCGTAAGAATCTTTCATACGGCTTTCGTGAATCGTCAGTCGCACTTCACTCAGTAAAGCGAGTCTATGTTCAGAATATGAAACAAAATGCAATTCGGTATATCACTGCTACGCGTTCAGGTGGACAAAATCATAGCATGGCGCTGTTGCTGCCGCTGAGTATTTTTGTACGGCCTATTTCCTTGGTGGATTTCACGGAAGAGTGCCAGCGAATTAGATGCGATAATATATTTTTTTGCGGAGGTTCATGTGCGCGTTTATCGCCTTTGTGCAGCTCGTGAGGTTGAAAAATTATTTTGATCGCAGCACCAATAGTTACTGAGGCTATTTTTAGAAATGCTTTTAGATCTGTTGTTTAATTTACTTGTATTTATTGTACGACTGATCTCAATAACATTGCAATACCAATAAAACTCGATTGAATTAAAGATACATAAGACCGAGAATACTTGAGCAAATTAATTTAGTAATTCCGGTCAATGGGCTGCAAGAGCAAACCATATTTACCATAAAAACATGTTTAATACCTTAACGAAGTTTCCACAAAGGCTTTTCCGAACTAGTTTAATCTTCTGACCGCAGTCGTAATTCAACGTTCATACCCTCACCTATCAATATTTGACGGTTCACCTTTTTTAGACCAAGCCCTCAGATTTATAAATGCAGTGGAAAAAGCCCAAAGAAAT
Organism: Philotrypesis tridentata; assembly: GCA_018906965.1. NCBI lineage: Eukaryota > Metazoa > Arthropoda > Insecta > Hymenoptera > Pteromalidae > Philotrypesis > Philotrypesis tridentata. The sequence continues at coordinate 8,265,578 of JACCIB010000001.1, read as the reverse complement.
CTCTCGCGTAAAACCCGAGTGGCGCAGAGCGAGGTCGACTGCATCTACATATACGTACGTATTGTATGTACTATACTCGTATATACATGTATACATCAGAGTGAGTACAAGGTACGAAGGATGTATAGATGTAGAGCGCACAAGCAGCAATCCCCTCAAAATCCTCGCGCGCACTGTTTTGTAACGAACGCTGCAGAACTCTCTCTCTCTCTCTCTATGGCGTTGGCTATATCTATCTGGATCCGCTGCAGGTTCGATATACGATATTACATTGTTCGGCGCGTGCAGTGCACTGCTAAGGCGACGACGGCAGCGGGGCACAACTCTCTCTCGGTGACGCAAAAAGTTTGTAAATTCCAGTCGCCCTATTCAGCGGCTCCAGTCGGAAAGTTTTGCGCGAATATATATCCACGGAAATGCTAATTGAAAGCTTTCACGTGCAAGCGCAAAACCGAATCTAGCGAACAAGAAGTTCCCGTACACGTACATACAGCTGTGTGTAGCCGTATATATGGAGGTGTCGTGTGCCTGTAGCTATGCATGTAGATACAGGGCTGCCGCGCAGTTACTGTCCAACTGCAGATGCAGATAATTGCATTAGCCAATGGCAGCGGCGTCGGTCGTCTCCTCGTCTTCCTCTCTCTCTCTCCTGCACCCCTACTCTCTCCATGCCCCGCTCCTGCCAGTCAGTGGAATATGCCGAGGCGCCGGCGGAGGGCAGGGTCCTTTGAGCGGCTAGCGTAGGGACCGAATACCAATCAGTTATGTCAATTGCTTCCAACAAAGTAATGAATGGTAATTGCCGGCCCAGTCGCTGCCGCGTCGCCGTCTGTCTCGCTCTCGACTGCAGGACTCGAGATCGATTGAGCGACGTGTATATGAAGGCTGGTTACTGATTTTTTTGTTCTCCTCTCCCATCGCCGAACCGAACTCCAAACGCGCTACACGAGCTCGAGCTGGTTAACGGTGATAAGAGGGATAGAGCGAACGGCGTCGCGCCACGTGCGGGCGGGCTTTCTCTGTAATAATCCGACATTGCATTGCGCGAACCTATTGTGCTGCGGCTAATACGCGAGACATTTCAGAATTAGGTTTCCGCTCCTTTTACCTGGACTCGTATAGCTTCTGCACACAGAGACACACTGGAAACGGGCTGCGAGGGATTTATCAAAAATATCTTGCCTCCGCGCGTAAACTACATATCGCCGCATGAGCCGCGCAACAAGCAGTTATTTCAACTTCTTCAGCGCTACAAGAGTTTCTATTTTTCCAATCGTATCATACTCGCAATACTGCGCGAAATATATTGCGGAACTAATCGAGCGATTTCTCAAAACCTCTCGACGTCAGATCAGCAGGTTCCCAGATGTGCGCCTCTGTACGAAGATACACTGCTCCCGGAAGAGCGAGTTCGCGGCGCAACTTATATATATATATATTATATCGCTATACGTACACTATATAGAGGCGCACTCGAGCCAACTTTTTTTCGAGCCGCGGCCAAACTTTTCGTTTCGGGGCGCTGAAAATAAAGCGAGCCCACGTAAAGACCGCGCGCACTCGCTTTCTAATGTTAACGAGTCTCCCTTTTTTTTCGTTGCGCTCCCGCGGGAGGCAAGAGAGTTTCAATTCATTTGCCGCGCGGGCAAAATTTAAATCTCGAACGGGCGTCCGACGACGCGTTGTTTGTTCGATCTTCGCGCAGAGATGAAAATGCATGTGCACATATAGGCAGCAAAAGCAAGCGGATCTCGGGTGCGTATAATTATTTGTCGGGCCCAATCAGCAACAACAGCGCCCCGTGTCAGTCAGTTAAACACAAATACCAGGCACGCATCGGCACTGCTATACCCTCTTTCGAGAGCAAACAGCGTAATTAATTGAGCCCCTCCCCTTCCCCTGCCACCCCCCCCCCCACCTTCCCCTCCTCCTCAACGATTCGGCATCATCATCAATCACTCTTTCGCTTTTCGCAATCAAACTGTCATTGATTCGCCACGCTCAGTTTGTTCGGCAATTTCCCACGCGGCTCCGCTACTCCCCTCTTTGCATTCTGTTCCCTTTCGCATTCTCCTCCTATACGTATATATATACATTTCGATGCACTCGTGCGCAACAGCACGCCGCAACGCGGACTTTTATTAATCTTTTTTTTGCCCTTTTTGGCATTTTCGTATTTGGTCTTCCGTTCTCTGTCTCTTTATCTTCGTTGAGTTTTTGTTGCTCGGACCGGACTTCATAAAGCTACGCGATATATCCATTCGATTGACGCATATTGTCAGGATATTATAAAGGGCGGCATTTAGTGCGAGTGAAAAATAAAATAAAACTTGTCAAATGTGCGTAAAGCCGTAGTGGTGCCAGACGAAAACGGGGCGTTAAAAGCTCGCGTACACTCGTAACGGGAAAAAGTCACCGCGATACTTAACACTCTTCTATTTGCGGGTTTATATACCATCAACGATATGGATTTTGTCTGTGCATACATGTTTTTGCTGTTTCAATAACGAGAGTATCGTTTTTTCTCGTATTGATCCGTCAACCCCGAACACTCCTGTTTGACTCGCCGATGCCGTTAACGATAATTATCAATCTCTGCGAGTGCTAGTGCTGTTGACGTTTAAGACTTTTTAACAATAGATCTAATAGAACCTCTGTACACGAGGAATCATTCGTTTCGTGTCGATAAGAAGCAATACGACTGGAAGTGTGATCACAAGCCGTTAAGTTTAGCCTCACAGCTCATGAAAGGACAGTTCAAACAGCCGCAGACGCGGCAGCGCGCGGCTCTTCTTGTCGAGCCAGACGCGCCACCATTCGAAATAGAACGGGCGTGTTTGTTTACGAAATTGCCACTTGCTCGTGTCGTGAATAGCGCAAATAAAACCGATGTTGTTTGCCGACCATATATTAGAGTTTTTGGATGTATCAAGCGTTGGCCGCTCAGCATCAAGTTGCGGTTTACCGCTCGCAGCGCATATAATGTAACCACATCTCCAGCGCGGACATGGCGGACTTTATACATAAGACAAGCCTGTCGGCTAAACAAAGTAAAGTCTCGTGATCGCGAGCAATCCAAGTGCGACGGCAGTTTTCGTTTCTCGAAGATTCAGACGAAAAATATAAAAACAGTTTGGGCTTGGAACGACTTTATCATGAAAAATGAAATATCGATTAAATTAAAAAGGCGTTGCGACCATGTGAGTACTGCAGTTATACATATCTATAAATTATATACGTATATCATATACATAATTTATTTTCGCGTCCAATACGCATCGTGTAGACGATAACGTAATAACGAATATTGTTACAGCTCACTGATGGCTGAACAGAAGTATGTTCATTCCATTGCTTTCAATTTACATTTTTATTTTATGCGCGCGTATGCTGTCGGTAAAAAGCGAGTGCTATTCAAGAAAATAAATGCGTTAAGTTTTTAGCGCGATCGTGTAACGCAAAGCCATTTGTTAAATCATTTTTCACATTTCATCGACGAGAATTTATCCAAGCTTCGCACTCAAATTCGCGTAACTGTATTCTTGAGCAAGTCACATACTCGTCGATACGTGTCTGTATGCGCTGGGCGTGTGCTTATAGTCCATGTGCATGTCTGTGTGTAGATATATGTATAAGAGGTCTGCTGATCCCATCGCCGGAAATGAATAATTTCGAAGGGTCGTCAAATGCGCGTCCTGCATCGCCGTGCCGCGCCGGCGCCCACACTGCGAATCCATTTTCTGTCTGAATGATGTCTGGTTTCGTCTCTGCGCATCCCACCGCAGAGTTCGCGCTGCACGGACAACGTGTAATATGTTTTGAAAGAGCCAATTAGCTTCGGTACACATACGCGCGCGGCCAGCGCTACATCGCTTTTCCAAATCTTTGCAGAGAACGTAATCAGAGCCTGTATATTTTATTGAAAAAAAAAAGAAAAAAGAAAACGAGTACACGCGTGCTGCTGTGACACATCGACAAATCGATTCTCGGGGTAAAAGCGTTGCGATGAATTCGCTGGATTAATCTTGCCGTAACTTCATAACTTGGATAGAGTCGAGAGGGGGTGTTGTACGTGACGACGTAGAGAATCACGCCATCCTAATGCGTTATGTAATATTTCTGCGAGCGATTTTTACAGAAATTTTTTTCTTAAAAGCCGAACCCGTCGATGATATATATAATAGCGGTTGTAAAGAAGCAACGGCGCAGCATATATATATAGAGCTGATATTTTAATTCGCGCTCTTAGTTATTAAATATTATATATATAGATATTTATCCAGCAGTTTTCCGATATCTTTTACTTTCTATCTCACGGGCGTACTGCCAACTACAGTGAAAAACATTAATTAAAATTCTTAATGAAAAAGTACAAGGAATATCGTCTGTATACTGAGGATTTGGTTGCCAAGGTTTATGGCTAATCGTAAACATGTATATGACAAGAGCTTGGTGGATTTCGGTATGACTATAGTTATTTTGGTGTAACAAGCGAAATGACAGGTAAATAGACTTTCTTTTTCCTTTGGAAAGAGGTTTTCGCGTGTTCGATATAGTAGTGATATTTTTACACGAATCGCTCGTTATACTAATGCTATTGCCTATTATTTATATATTGCTTTGACGGGTATCGAATAGGGTAAGCGCGGAGTGGTAGAGAGAGATATAGATTGATGCTTATTCAGTTATTAATGTTTTTATTTATGTCAGAGTATAGCCGTCCGGCGCGGAGTAAATTAATATAGAAAGAAAAAGAATTAGGTTTACGATTTTTCATAAAATCATGTCACTAAACATATATATATATAATTTTACATAGCAAAATAAATAAACCTATAAGCCTAAAAAGAATAAAGAAGAAGCTTATACATTTATGCAATCTAAGTCAAATAAGAGAAAGAGAGGAAGAGAAACGCGAGACAGAGAATGATATGGTTCAAAGAGATATGGATATATTCGTATTAAAAATCGGGACGTCACTTCGAAACTTTTCTCTGCTACGCTGTTATGCATACATATCCGAGAGATTATTCAAGATCAATATGGAAGGCTTGATATAAACGGAGCTATGTCACTGACGGGACGGGACAACTAGTCGACTTATATCTTATGCTATATGTGGTCGGATTAAATGCGTCCTGTACATATACATGGAAAATAGAGGAGCTGAGAGTTAATGTGAGACGACAATTGAGTTTAGGCGGATTCAATTTGTATTTAACGTGTATCAGGCAATAAAGTAGAAAAATTAGTTGAATAAGTAAAGGGCTGTGTGCATTTACGATTATATTAAACCTTTAAACATTCTAATTAGCGCATGTAGTAGGGTTAGTAAATTAATCTTGTAAAGCACAATGATCTTAGCATGTAATAACGAACGGCAGTAAAAAAAATATAAAAGCAAGCTTTTGACCCTTTTTACAATATATTGCGAAGATATAATAAGTAATAATAAGGGTCAGCGCTCCAGTAAAGTGGTGCTGACTAAAAATAAGCAAGAATTTTCAGTTATGTGGAGAGTAAGTTTAAAGATCAGTTGTTCTACTTATTTTTGAAATCGATCATACAGTTATAGATTAATTAAAAATATCTCGAGTTCCACGATGCACGCGCCTCGAATAGTCAACGTTTCGTTAAACTTCTATGTAGGTTCTTGCTTATTGATCTACATTCGCAGTGATAATTTTTTCTTCCACTAAAATAAGATTCGTTATTCGCTAATCGAAGGAGAGGTTGGATGTGACGGAGAACGACGAGGACGAGAGGAGAGGAAGGTAAGTGCAGCCTTTGCTCTCTTTCACTTTCCGCTTAAACCTTGCTCTATCCATCTTTGGCGCGTAACACGCCTCCTGTAAAGTGCTCGCAAATCAGTCCCGATAAAATGGTAATCGCAACCTTTGCTCTCGACTACTGGCACCGGTTTGTCCGCTAGTCCACGAGGTAAAATCGACATCTTTTTAATGGCCTCTTTCCGAGATCGACGTTGCCACTCTTCCAGAGCTGGCTTACCACTCGCCGACGCGCTCTTCAAACTTTTCGACCAAAGCAGCATAATACTCGAATGGATATTATAGGAACAAGCTCACGCTCTGCTTGTATTATGGAACAATATGCTGCTGTTGATGTACACTCGAGCGTTTTATTGTACGAATCATTACGTAGCTCTAATCGCGGCAATTAAATATGAATGCAGTCGATACTAACTGCAGCATCCAGCTCATTTATATATATATACGAACATGGTTGAATTATCATTATGATTAACGTTATGGAGAGTTCGATTAATTATATGGCATTAGACGCGACGAGAAAATGTTTTATTGATTGGAGCCTAGCGGTGGATGGATACATTGGTATATCCCAGGTCGCGCGCGAGCGGTTGATCTCGCAGAGCGAAAATCAGTCAGTCTGAGGAGTAGAGCTCGAATTCGGAATCAAGTGGGCAAGGAGTTAGGGAGCGAAAGAGCCGATGCATATTTATAAGAATTGCACAGCGTGTTCGCGAGAGACATCCAATGACTGCGGCAAAATTCAATATCCAGGAAGATCGTTCCGTTGTACGAGATTACACGAACACATCTATATAGAGCTGACTAACACTATTCTGCCGCGGAGCAGAGCAGGATCTATAGCACTACCGCAGGTGAATATAGGTGAGCGAGACGAAGCGAGGCCGTGTCAAGGTTCTCCGGACCAATTTACATCTCTTGAGCCACGAAAACTCGGTCGTGCGCGCGCGCGACTTTAATGCACTGCGTCTTCACTCGCTCCTCCGCGCCTCCCAGAATCCTATTCAGTAACCGTGGCAAACGGCACAGCGCGGAAATTATATGCAGTTGAAAAACGACACTTTACAGAGAAAGCATATCCTACCCTAAATGTTGCTTTGCTACGAATATTGCCAACGCTTATAGAAATGTAATTCGAGGATTCTTATTAACGTTTTTTTTTTACATTCTTTAGTATTCTTGATGGAAGACTGCAATAACAAATTAACTGAAATCGTTTATGAATTAGCATATTCGCATCAAAATTAGCTGATCAAAAGATTTTAAGAATTATGAAATAATGCTAATACTATTATACTTAGTCCTGCATTATGCATGATTCTTTAAAAATTTTACTCCGAACAATCCCAAGATTCATATTAAAATGTAAACTAGAATTTTTTTACCATTATTTCTCTGTCGAGACCAAAGTAAGCAATTATAATCATAAAATGACCCCGAAGCTGTATAGATTCTATTAATCTATTTACTCCTGTATTTCATATTTCAAATTTCATAGTTAGTCCGAACGAATAACACTGTATATCGCGAAAAGTCGCGTATGATGGTGTTGGGAAAATTGAAGCTGCAGCGTGCCAGCAATGCAATTACCGGAAAACAATAGCGCGATCACGCGGGTCGCCGCGACTGCGCGACGAAGAATTAACGGCCAAAAAGCGCGTTAATCGTGGTGTATAGAGATAGAGCAGTCGCCCATCCAGATTTCCTATACGCGCACGTATATGTATATATCCACGGCACGATTCGAGGGCGAGTAAATCAGTGCGAGGTTTACTATACCTGCGTCCGGTGCGGAATCGTGCAAATATCCAAGCGAAGAGAATATATATACAGGGAAAGAGAAATTAGATTATACGTGAGTGATTTCTCCGGATGCATTGCTGTTGTAGCAGGGGGGGGGGGGGGGGGGGTAGAGGGAAGCGCGATCGGAGTGGTCGAAAAAGTAAAAAGAGCGATCGTTTAATTAGCTTGTCAGAGGGCGCGAGAGCTCCGGTGGCTTTGGATCCTTGCGAAGCTGCAGTTTGCTATGGGGCCGGATTCTAGAAACTCGAACCAGGAGCAATATTTCCGAGTACTCGCGCGACTCCTGCACTGTCAGCAATGCAGGTGTGGCTCTCGCCATCCTGCAAACCGGCCTGTGCGCCAACGTTCAGTATGTTACATTTTTTTAATTAAAGTTCTTTAATTAAATAAATAAACACACAATTTTGCTGTAACTCTGTTAAACTCGAATAAAAAAAAACTGAGTTGACTTACTCGGAATTAAAAATTAAATTTATAACTAGCTCAGAAAATCTGCGTTTTCAAATTAATCACGCTACATTTACCGCGAGTGCTTCGGTATTTAATAAACAGACCGTTAGCGTAGTACGCTAACGCGAAGAAGCTGTCTATTTTTAGTGGCTTATTTTTTCCAAATTTTTTTCAACTTAAAATTATTTTGAAGTTTTTTATCAATAGTAGAAAAATTATTGCAGACATATTATAAATACTAATTTGTTCACACAAGTAAGCAGGTGCGCGTATCAGCATATGTAGATACCCCCCGTTGCAGATCTCACTTCTTAATGCGCTTGACCTGGATATGCTCCAATATAAGCCTATAAGGCGATATCATCTCTCGGAGGGAAACTTAGGACTTCGAGCAGAAGCTTCTGCTGGCTGGCTTTCTCTCGTGGATCCGATTGTCAGACGATAAACGAGTTATTACGACTTGTGCTTTGCCACAGAGAGGGAGACAGAAAGGGACGAAAGGGTGAGAAAGGGCGAGGGACGAGCTCAGAGCTTCCTCTCTCGTAACAACTTTGCCGTTCGCTCGAAAGTTTATTATAGAATTTATACAGGATGAGGAACCATTACATCATTCAACTTTTATTAAAATATTATGGAGATCACTCGAGGTTTTCGAATTCTTTGTGGAAAATTTCGGCGAGCAATAAGAAAACTCGGTCATAACAATTCCGTCGAGAAATAGTAGAGTAGGTCTCACTCATCCACACACATAGAAACTCACATTACACTGCGACTTTTTTTCACAAACTCCAGCAGCAATACTTTTTTTGCAGAGGAAATGACAAAATTCTTCACTTGTTGCAATTCTTTAGAACAATTCGCGCGCACATGTATACACGCTAGAGTTAATGAAACAATGCCAAACTCGGCTGATACGTCCGTACAATAGAAATTTTTTCCCTAATTTTTGCGCGCGCCCTCCTGAGCAGTGTTTTCATTTTTTACGCGTGGCTTTTCTCTCTCTTTCTCTCTCTCTTTCCCTCCTTTTTTTCATTTCACAAACTCGTCGGGCCGCAATGAATTATCCTATAATTCAGGCATAATTCTTCGCGCACGGGGGCAAGAGTAATTTTTTTTTTCATGTTCCAAGCGGAAGGCACCCGACCGCGTACACACGCAATAAAATAAAGAGAGAGTTACAGTCTATTTGTATAACAAACCTGTGCAGTCTGAAAATGTGCGTTTTTTTTTTATTTTCGTGTCGGCACGGTATATACAGCTCAAATGAGAAAAAAAGCAAAACCATATCAAACGCAGATCGGCAACCTTTTTCGGGCGAGAATATACGGCTGCCGAGTGAGGCTGTACGGCTACTACACGGAGACGTTAACGAAGATGCCATGTCGCGGCCAAGTATGACGCTAACAATTTTCGTTACGAGGTCGGGTTTTCCCTGTTTCCACACTAATCCAAATCTTGTCGCATGGAGAGGGGCCATTACGAATAAATTAGTTCTCTCTCTCTCTTGCGCCCTCTCTCTCTCTCTCTCTCTCGACCCTCTTATCCCATCGGGTACGTATACACAGGTATAAGCCGGTGAGAGTTGCAGGCATTTTAAAATTACGGGGAGAGAGGAGGTGCGCGCGGCATCGTGTGTGTATGTGCGCGCGCGCGAAACACTGTCGAATCGATAAGGCTTTCTTAAATACTCGTGTATGCAGCGCGAGAGCGGCACGCGATACATATAGCGGGCGGCATTGTGCGCGCGGAGGAAAAAAGAGACGTTTTAGCACAAGCAAACGTCCGATTTGCCGAGCGCAGAGACGGCGAGGCAGCGGTGTGCATGCGCTACGTCGTCCGTTGGTACTTTAGGCGCGTTCTACCGTCGACGTTTGGCCCAGATTCTCCTGCGCGACGACGCTACCCACTCTCGCTACTTCGCGTATATACATACAACACAGCTCTGCCGTACACGCTTTATGTATACAGCGTAGACCTACATAGACATGCGCGCAGTTAAGCTGGGTTTTTACTTTGACTTCCTTGTTCCATCGACGTGGCTGCTGCTGCTGCTGCTGCTGCTGCTCCTGCTGCAGTCTCGCTGCAACTACAGTCTAAGGTCTACGGCTTCTCTTTGATTCTCCCGTCTATGTAGGGTGTTCGAGAGGAATTCGCTGACAGCTTCAGCGGTTAACAAGCTTCGCTGTGACTTGCTCTCAGTCTTCCCTTTCTACGAGTGCGCGTGGAATAATTGAGGTTTGCGAAAAGAAAAAAAAAAGAAAAGATCACGGCGGGCGAATTTTTCTGCTGCGCGAAGCTCTCTGTCTCTTTCGCGCGAGCGCGAGCGCAACTTCATTGTGAAGAGGAGATGTATACGCGGCGGTGCAGGGGTACTTGCACTCTTCATGCTTTCTCGAGATGTAACCCAGCCCTCCTCCGCGCCCCTCTCACCCTCTTCCTCTTACACGAGTGTCAAGGAGCTCGCTCTACTCAACTGTGTGGGAAGCGCCGTCTCTACACATCTGCACTCAGTATTTAGAAAAATGCGCAATTGAATACTTTCCAGGACTGCCTGGAAAAACTCTAGAACGCGAGCCTCGGTAGCCTGTACGTTCCGGTCTGCCGAGATAGCGGGACGAGCATTTGGGAAACGATTATGAGAGGACGAGAGCCGTCTTGCATTGGTGCTTTGAAGTGTCTCGGATTCGCGAAATAATTAGGGAGTTTGGTCTAGTTGCGGTATTCATTATACCCGACACTTCTCCCCCACGATTTCCGGAGGCGCGAGTTGAAGCGACTCGGGAGATTGCTGCGGCGAGTGTGTATACGGCGCTGTTTGCCGAGCGGCGGCGCTCAACTTGCTCCTCACTGTCGCTGATGCCACGGCCGAGAGTTTATTTTATTCGCTCGGATTATTCGAATAAAGCGTTTACATATTATGTGACGCGACGATCCGAGCCGAGTCAAGATCCATACGCAAATAATACCCCCGAATTAAACACGCGTACGAATTTTCGATAACATTCTGTATTTCGCTTCAGCGATATTCATTTTCATAGAGAATCGACGCGCGCGTTAAATAATAATCAGTCGCCTGCGTGCAAGGCCGTAGTCGCATCATTCGCTCTCGGGAATAAATTATTCGTTTTAATTAGATCCGACTGGGGAGAGGGAGCTTTCGCTCGAAGCGAGGAGTCTCGTTAAATTAATGTCCCTTGAACGAAGCGACAGCCAAAAAGTATACGATGCGCATGGCACAGTTGTGTAGAATTTTTTTTTTTACTGCACGCATCATCCCGAATGCGCGACGAAGAGGTACAAGCAACAGCGAATTGAAACATTCCCCTATCCGACATTAAAATCCGCCACGACTTTTTATTCGCGATAATAAACGGCGGTAAAAATTTGCGCGCGGCTCCCTCACAAACGCACGGGCACGCGGGCTTTACCCACCCTTCCCTGAACTCCTAGTGAAATATTCGCGCTCGCGACGATCGGCCGCGAACGGGGCGACAGAGAGAAACTGCTCAATCGATGAAATTTATGAAATTCCGAGAGCCAGCCAGCCATCTATATGTATAGTTATATAGAGACGCGGTCAGACGCTAGACGCCGAGGCTATTGATGAATAGCCGCATGAAAATAGAAGTTTTTTTAGCTCACCTGCAACTGATCCCCCTTTCTATACGTAGCTTAGCTTATACACAGAGTATGCGAGGCAGTCCACGCGGGAGGCAATAAGACATTAGCTCGTATATTTATGTAATTCATATACTGTATATTTATTTATCAGTTTTTACTTTTTCAGGTTAGGAATGCGTACATCATGCGCACAGATATAGGTTACGCACAAAAACCGCTATTAATCAAAAATGGAATTGATATATTCATTGCAATATCTTTTTGTAGTTAGGAAATAGCTTATGCTCGATTATTTAAAAGTTTATGTCAATCGATTGAAGCACTTGTACTAAAACTGTGAAGTTATGCAGATCTAAATTTATATCGTTTCCAACGCTATTACATGCATAAAACGTAATGCTGCATTTATAAAGAATTGGAATTCGTGACTAATTCCATCTGTCGAAATCCTAATGAAATTTCAAACACGACACGAACAACCAATCATGAGGCACGCAAACGAATAATAGCCAATTTTAATTAAGTGTTTAAGCATATGGCGGCGTCCATCGGCTCTCATACTTTTTTAAAATAGAATTATTATATATCCACTGTATATACAGGGATAGGCGGCGCGCAGTTGGATATGAGGCAGCGCGCTGCGTGATGGATGAGCTTTTGATGCCGGCATCCGGCTGAGCTTCGCGGCGGCTGAATCTTGACGCCCGACACCTTTACTCTCCCTCTCTGATTTGCTCCCTTGCTGCATATGTTATATGCACTGGCCCGTATATAGGTATACGTATGCTCGCCAAGAAAATGATAGTGTATCTAGCGCGGCAAGTGCGCGACGTCGCCAGCCGGCATGTAAATATTTCACTTTGTGTGTCGCGCAAGCTCCGCCTAATACTCTCAGCACGCTGGCTTTTGAAATCACTGCAACTTTTAGTGTGCACGTCTTTTGACATGACTGCGCGTGTTTATATACATATAACACATCATGGCTCAAAGCGATGGATCTCTCCGCTTCTCGCATCGGAGTTGGCGTGTCTTACTTGTAATTTGTTATATTTACACTCGTAACAATTAATTTATTTATGCATATAAATGGAGCAATTGCGCATCTATACTTCGGCTGTGACAAGCTGGTTCATTTAGTGAAACGTACAGGTTGATCACGATGTCACCGAAATACACGAGTGAAGCCATTCTCACGAAGAGTTATTTTTATTACAAAAGGATTTGCAATTAATTAGTGGAAATGGCGCTCTGCTATAGATACACACGCTGCACAGGGATGCATACGGCAGCGAAGGGAATGGAGTCGTTAATTTTATCAGGCGCAGCAGCTCTTTGCACGAGACTGACTCGCTTCTTCTGGGAATATTTATCTGCGCCGAGGGCGCGCTTATTAAATTTACCGATGATTTAATAAGATCGCAAAAGATATAAAAGAGATTAAACTGTTAAGAAATTCGCCCTCATGCCTGTATAGACTAGCCGCTTTATTAAACCACTCGATTGCTAATATTTCGAGATCAAACGTGGATGATTCTGAGGAAGTTTAAAAACATAGAATGTTTACTAACTGGTGAGTTCCTCGAGAAAAAGCTCGGGTAGGTCGATACGGTCAGACTCCCACTGGCTCTTTCTCTCGGCGCTTTTCAATTTATAAACCTTTATAGCTTTGCCGTCTTAATACAGTTGTGCATCGAGTGATCAAAGAAAAATGCTCGGAATTTCTTAGTGACGTTGCAAAGACATTGCTTAATTCGATTTTGTTATTTCATAAAGGAGAGAATGCTTGAATCAATAAAATGCCCAATCGCGTATCTCGTATATTTAGCGAGAATAGTAAATAATCGCAACCGTAAATGTTTGACAATATAAGAATGTAGAAATATCATGGTTGAGTTGTCGAAGGAAATATCGGCAGAAAAGACAAAGTTTTTTACACTGGCTCCGAGCCCTGAATTGCAATTCAAAACGATATACGCTAGACGGTTCGATTATTCGCTTTCTTCAACATCTCATGACTATCCTGACAAGAGTCCTAAAGTCACCAGTGTATGTCTGTGTTTATAAGTAGTTCGAGAAATGAATATACATTTTGCAAAACTCGCTCTTTTGGCTATATAGATTACCCTCGCGCCGCCGCAATGACAATTTTAAGATGATCGAGTTGCTGTCTTCACCTACCTGTGCTCGCGCACGGAAACTTAGCGCATACTTGTAAATTTCTAATGGAATACCGGATCGTTTCGCTTCTCTGTGTCTCTCACCCTCTTGTGCCGAGAAAGCAATACATTGACAGCATAAACAACGCCAAAGCTTGCTACTGTGAAACAACTCTGAAACTACATTGTTTGTACTTCTACAGCAAGCTTTCGTAATGACCATTACAGAGCTATTTTATTCTTCCTTCCGAAAAGACACGGCTAATTATAACGCCAGTTTTTATTTTTACTTTAGGAGTACTGATTTCAACATCAAGTTAGAATCGATAACAAAAGTAGCAACGACTGATTATTATAGTAACTTGGAGTTGTAAAAGATTCAATTTTCTGATAAAATTTTTTACCATGCATAATTACATAAAATCTAAGCTATTGGAAAGCAGTAAATATTCAAATAATTAATTTAAAGAGACGTTAACAACAATGTAAAGGAGTTTTTTTAGCTGAATTTTTTGAATAAACTGTTTAAAATTACGAAACTACCCTTTTGTACGTCTAACTACATAAATCAAAATTTAATATGCAATTTCTCTCTCTCTCTTTCTCTCTCTCTCTCGCTCTCTCTTTCTCTCCCACTCCATCTAAACTCCTTTGGGATGAGGCTTGAGCTGGAGCTTCTGAAGTATATGCATGACAGCAGTCAGCCTTTCGAGCCGAACTTTCCGGACATGCGACAGTGCTAATTTTGGGCGCGTCGATCATCCGGCTTGTCTTAAAAGTTACGAGCTTCCAATTCGCGAACAAGTTAAAAACGTTTAGTGAAAGAGAAAATAACAACTAGCACCGTTTTGTCCTTAATTGCATTCCTTATTAGAAATTTCATTTTGGAGCGCGAAGGTTATAATCGCGTTTATGGAATACGTAGTGAGCCAGTGAGCAGTAGCTCGTGTGGTTGTTGAGATTGTTCTATATTGCTATAGGCATTGTAACTATACTCAACTCAGTCGATGGGGCTTAATGAATTTACTGATTGTAAGGCATAAGCTTCGAAGCTTGTAATTCGATTGCCTTCGCCAATTCGCAAACCTCACTGCTCGAATGCAGGCGAACAGTTTGGATTCCCATCTGAAGAAGAATGCTTATACTTGAGAAAATTTATTCATTTTAGAGTAAATATTAGTTTATTAGGATGAATTCGTTTTCACCTCTGACTCGTTAGCTTTGGTGTGTTGTTTAAACTTTTGTCTAGGTGAAAAATTACTTAAAAACCAAAATAGTGTTAAAACTGTGATACAGCAAGTATTATACGAGCATAAATACGTGAATTTAACAGCGCGCATAAAGTGTGCTATGAAAAAAGTTGCAAAAGCTCGAAAATAAAAGCGGAAAACTCGGGATGTTTTCCGGTTTTTATGCTAAAAGGTGCGGCTAAACTACTGCAATGACTTTGGCATTTAGTTCAAACTTTATAAATTGTATTCAAAAGTTTCAGGAATAGCATAAGCGTTATAATTTTTTAATCTAACAAGGACTTTCAGGTTCCGCGGAAAATGGATTCAGGTGAAACCACTTGGGAACAGATTTCTGGTACCCAAAAAAATTAAAAGAGATTTTTATTGTTCTTTGGTGGATTTTATTCATGTGGATTGTCTCTCTTCTCTATTATCGTTCAGTTAATAAGAAAAATACACGATTTTAAAAGGTATGCGCTTAATTGTATTATTTATAAATTTTAAATGTATTGAATCGTACATTGCGATTGTGAGAATAGGGCAATAGATAAAGTGGTCACCTGTCGCTTGTTTTATGTATACTGATTTCATAAAAGACATTTTAAGAAACATTGGATGGAATTTGGCGTGAATAAACGGTTTTGTCTTGAATCTATTGTCCTTTTTCTAAAGTATTACAATTGAAATATTTATTTCTATCTCTTTTTCATCCCAAGAGTGTATAAGAGAGGAGCACCAAAGATAAATTAGTAAAAAAGAACGTAGCAGTGCGTCGGTAGATGCCTTTTGATCTGAAAAACTTGATTAAAGTCTTGGAGGATAAAAAGATTCAGCAACTTATTTAAGGAGAAAATAAGAAAAGAGGCTTTTATTTGGTTGGAAAACAAAGGCAATGAAGATTTATTCTATTATTCGTATCGACATTTACCACGATTTTGAACGATCCCATAAAGCCTTTTGACTGTGAAAGTAGTTGGAAATCGCTTTGATTGTACTTCGCAAGGTATTCTAAAAAAACTCAATTCTTAAGCTCAATCCGAGCGTCGTTTTCTGCTCTGTCTAGACAATGACAAAAAGAGATTCGTAAAAGTTCAGGAGTGGAGTATATTGAATTGAAGGAAAGGAAGACCGACGGGATTCTTCTATGCAGAAATGGTGTCGCAAAATCGAGCAATAGACTGTCTTCGACGATCGAAGCTTTAGCAATATAAAGAAATCGATTTTCGCTTAGCGCTTGTTCCTAAAGAACCCTTATTAAATCCGCAATACTGCTTTCTACCTTTAAGTGTTTGCGAGGAGAATCTATATATTGTGATTTTTTGTCTCGGGAGCGCACCCACACTAGTGCGTAAGCTGCTCTCCTACAATAAAATATTCATCCTTTTTTGAAGGATCTTTTTGTCTGTAACGTCGTTATTGTCTTTATTACTCAAGTTTTCTGCAAGTCATTATTCTGTATTGTAAACCTCCTCATATATTGATTTTGAATACAACATGTTGATTTATTCGCGTAGAAGGCCACGATTTAAGGATAGCTTTTGTCTTTAGGATATGAATGTTCGATGCATCGTTAGTAGTCGATTTTCAAAAATTTGTAGGAGACAAAGTAAGTGTGAGAACAGTAGTAATAAATTTGAATTACGTATATTTGCGTATTAGCGCATCAAAGTGCATACGAAAACTCGAGGAAGTTGTTCGCACTACAGGTGGTAATAAATTAGAGTGGCGAAAAGGAACGCGCGTAAAAAGAGATGCGAATTAAACGTTGGTATTATCAGGTCTAGTCATAATGATTGATAAAAGTAAAAGGACGAGGCGGAAAGCTGGGGAAATTAAATTAAAATTTTTTGTTATAATTTTACGAAAATAGAGGAGCAAAAAGAGTACGCAATACCTTTGTTATGGCACTCTCGCGTGCAACAATTTCAGCCGCCCCCAAGAGAGTCGGAAGCAGAATACCGGTGTAGATTCAATTTGACGCTATACATTTTATGTTTTTTCCCCTCTCCTACTCTTCTCTTTCTCTCGTTTCTTTTGCACGCAGTATAACGAGGTTCTCGAAAGTCGCCGACCCGTGTGTAGTTGAACATGTAGGACTCTACTTTAAGCGAAACGCTCGCAGAAAGTAAAAATAGTGGAAATTCGAAAAAGTAGAGGGATACAACCGAGAATGAATGCGTGTACAATTGAGTATATCGATTGCAACAATGTTTTTTTTTAAAGATTGCCTCAAGACCACGTTCAATTAACCGATGATTTCTAATAAAATCTAACAAATTATCTAAATATGATGTATTACGTGAAATGTGCCCTGCACACAGTATTCCAGTTAAGGAACAATCTTTGTTTTTCTAAGAAAATCCTTGCATCAGAAGTAAAAATTGAGCTCTCCTCCAAAATGAGAATTAAGCTTTTACACATGCGTGAATTAATATAAATGCAAGCTTTGGAATTATTTTGCAAAAGGAGGTTGTAGGAATGCTTTGCCTCCTTAATTTTCATTCAAAAAGATAATCATGGAAATTGGTAGGTAAATCTTGAAGAAGACTCGCGCTGTCTTCGCTTCACTACTCTATATTCACCGAGACCCTATTTTATCAGTACACTTATGTATACATAGAGAGAGAGAGAGAGAGAGAGAGAGAGAGGGGGGGGGGGTTGGGGGGGGGAAGAGATAGCGAGAAAGAGATGTCTTTTTAGCTACAGCACTCATCCTATAAATTCCTGGAGCGAGTTGGCGGCGGGCTGGCGTTAAAAGAAACTCGGAGAGCGGCAATCGAGCCGGGTGCACAATAGTCCTTGCGATATTATTTCCTCGAGCGCGTCGAGTAGTACTGCGCGGTGGCGACAGCATCTCGCAAGTAAATCGAGAAGAGTAAATTTCCGGAGCCGAGAAGCCGAGCGCGCTCGCGCTCACATGCACACACACACACACACACGTACACATAACATCGCTCTCCTCGTATAACTTAGAAGTTAATCGAGCGAGCTGTTTCTCTCCACGGGGAGTCAGTGGCAGTAGCGGAGCGGTGCTGCCGTCGAATTAGCGCTGTATCCCGGAAACTCCCTCCTGCGTGCCCGCGCCTCGCGTCCTATACCGCTCCGCCCTCCGTCCCGTGTGATTTAATGGAAAGTGAGGCAATCTCGGCGTTTGCGGGAATTATTATTGCTTGCAACTGTACATGTGTATACGTCGCTGTGTGTGGCCCACGCGTATACCTGCCTACTCGCACACAAGCGCCTGATGTGTACGGCGCTTATACTGTATGTATAGCTTTGCTAAACTCCGAGGGAACGCGCGATTTCTGAATTTGACACGAGATAGGAGCGCTCAACGTCGCGCGCCAGATTCTTATTCTCTTGCCAGAGGTGAAAGAGCTTGTCTGCTCGCAAACTCTTATTGACCTCTAGTTTCCCATTTTTAGCTATTTGCGCTGAAAAAACATTAATTTCGATCGTCAGCTTCTTTCTAAAGCCGAGATGGGTAAGTTTATTTAAAATATTTGCATTGAAAATAAAAAAAAATGCCAAAGGAAAGGGGCGGCACGAACGATACGGCTTTGAAATTTTAGAGGGGAATAAAGGAAAAGTAATTTTTCCTCCCTTCAATTCAACCTACCGCGCGGAGAGATATCGATACATTTTCAGTGTAGAATTTTATTTTAAAAATAACCATCGTACGATTCAGTTAATGAACAGGAACAATCCACTTCTTCTCTGGCAGAATTTCAAACAAAAATAAATATTGAGCGCATTTGCATTACGCGGATTATGTCCGAATTCAGTTGGGATATAGTTTTAAATTACGCGCGAGTACAAATAGTATTATGAGAGAAGAGAAATCCAAGTGACAACCTTGAGTTGGTCTCCATTGTTGTATTCACAATTGGTTATGAATGCAGCTTATAATAGTACATATACATAATACTTAGCATGCATATGATTATAAACTTCAGATAAATTATTCACATTCCACGCACGCACAAAAGAAGTAAAAAATATACTATAGCTTCGCGGTAAAGCCTTATATTTCACAATGCGAATACGATTTATACGGAAATCCAAACTTGTATACTGCATCCAAATAAGTTGTTGGAACAAAAGCTGATTATGCAGATGCAATAGTGACTTTTTCTGCCTGAAAATGTGCGCGGTATCTCATCATAAGTTGATGAATTAATTTCATAAAGCCATGAAAATTTCTAATTTTTCTCGAAGCTGGCCAGCGCCGTGCGGTAATATGCATTTCTGAGTCAGTTCTCGCGAACAACTCGTTGGGCTGCCCGCGCGCCCGCAGCCCCGGGCGCTAATTTACTTTGACTTCTTAACTTCTTTCCTTATGGCAATTCCTTGGGGGAGGGGGAGCTGCTGAAGGGGGAAAACCAGTCGCGCAGCTAGTCCCGCTTGTTAATTTAGTTTTGGCTACGGCTCCTCGAGCTCCTCAGCCTCTGTACGAGTATATGTGCACATGTTTGTGTACGTGTGCACGTATGGGCGTGGGTGTGTGCGGGCGCGCGTGTGTATACGTCTGTGTACGCAGGCGCGCGAGGTCAGCACTTTAAATTGCATTGAATAATTTAACAAACGGATTCGCACTGCAAGAATATTGAAGTGTGCCGGCGCCGCGAGGGGGCGCGAGCCTATATATAGACACACACCTGAGAGCTGGAAGTAGCATATATACGTATATGCAGTGTTGGCGGTGGCGCTCACGATGTGCTATGAATCACAAATTCTGAAATAACAAGCGAATATCTCTAGGTAGTTTTAGTGCAGACTCGCGCAGCAAGCTCGTGCGCGCGCGCGCGAGCTCTTTCATGCGCGCCGTGAATGTGCTTCTGCTAGCTGTTTCACCCATCTGTTAATTTATGCGTTTGCGAATCTGATTCAAGCGGTGTAGAGAGATTTTCAGAGTTCGCGTGAAGCACGAAAATGGCTAGGGGATGAATTTCTTACCAGAAGGAATCGTCCTTCTAATTTAATGGGGAATTAGCCCTCGCGATATATTCGCCCTATCATTATCAAATGCAGAAACCCAACCGTCAAAGCGATATTCTTAGTTGCATTTCAACTATTATCTCGAAGCATTAAATCATCCGCACAAACTTATGGGTCTTACCTAGATATTGTTCTATATAGCTTTCTGTTGGCTAGAGCGAGGCCTTCCCAAATCGTTGGCTAAATTTAATTTTCAAATTAATTTCATGAGAAAAATTTAATTACAAAACTCTGTTGTCTCAACGTTATCTGCATACATGCGCAGTGCCCTATATATGCGTTTACTCTGTGCGATATCCAAACTAATGAATACTGAGGCAGCAGACGCCATTTTTTACCTACATCTTTTTTGTCAATCTTTCCAATTATGTAAAGTCACGTTTGAAATGCTTTCATGCAGGAAACATTTTGCAAATTAATCTTTTTTACAGAAAGTATAGAAATTTTGTGCGGTTTATACATAGCATTCAAGCTAAATTGCAGCTTCGGTACAAAGTACGGTATACCAGAACGTACATATGCGTAGTTTGAATATTTTAAGTTCTTGTGCAGCATATAGTTTAAAACGTTCGAAAAATGGCACAGGCGCTGGAACTTGTTCTCTCTACACAAATAATTTTAAGCCAACCCTTTAAGACACTTTGAAACAACTGACTATCTTACTGTTACCTCTACCAGGAAGGTATCTTATGCACTTAATACTGCGTAAATCATTGTACATGAGAGCTATTGATTTTTTTAGTACTCGTATAGAAAATTCTTGTATTAAGAAGTATACACCATTACTAATTAACTAAAAAGTACAGCTAGAACAAGTGAAATAAAAAGAGCGCATCCATAAAATTTCGTTTAAATCTTAGGCAATAAATTTCGACGCTGTAATTCCGTTAAATTATCGACTAAAAAGTAGAAGAGAAATAATTGCGCTCGGCGCGAGGATGCCACTCGTGCAGAAAGAGCTTTACGGGCAAAAAGTCGGAAAGCTTTAAAAAATAACAGACAAGTTAATTGTCCATTGATTGGTAGTCTGCATTCCACGTTTTCTGCATTCTTTCGCATAGCCCGCGCAATTGCCGGCTCGCGAAGTTGAACACACTCTCGCATTAAACGGCTCGGTGCGTTATTTATAAATTCGACGAGAACGCCCAGGATCCATTAAAATTCAATATTTTCATTGAGCCGAACCGCGCGCGATTAAATAAACTCATTTTCGATGCGGCTCGACGTCTTCCTCGCTCGTATATGAAAAATGACGCTTTTACCCCGTCGTATATCCGAGGCGGGCAAGAGTATATACATCTACATCTTGGTACGGAATTTCAGCTCATAGAAAATCAGCAATAAAAGCAAAACGTGCAGCTAAATGTATATATCTATACACATCTAGATGTGCGCGGGGAAGCTCGGGCGAAAAGTTTTAGCGCGCGCGCGAGCGCTTCATTCCGCTCTGCAATTCATTTTCAATGAACTCAATTTGATGCGCGCGCAAGTGGAGAAAGGAGCGCGGCACTATAAGAAATCCTCGCGCGGGCACACGGGAGTCTATTGTTGAAGTCCGGAAAAACTCGCATACTTCATACTCACGCGCGCATAAGTTTCGCCCCCGCGAACAAAGAGCCTCGGCGGATGGAGGTTTCCTAATAGTGTCACCGCCGTAAAAAAAGTATCTCCCGCGTACAAAGCCCTCGTTTGCACAGCCAGAGAGGAAGAGAAAATTCGTTGGGGCGCGCGCGCGTGTGAAGCATGAATGAAAAGAAAGCCGGGAACGGCGCCTGTACGAGCCTTATAAAGCTTACCTGCGACGGAACAAACGAAAATAAAGGAAGCTCTCGCTCTTCGCCGAGGATGAATCTCGCAGGATGTGGAGAGGTCGAGGCCCTTTATATCGCTCGTTGGCACAGCGGTTTATCCGATCAGCGGCGCGGTATCCACTCTCCGCTTCGCACCTCGATTGTAATCCTCGGGAGTAGTGCTGGTTCGATCAACAATACGCGGAAAATAAAGGAACAATCACCTCTACGCGGTATAACTGGCAGCACTGCACGCGGTAGATTTCACTGTGCGTACTTATACTCGTACATGCACGGCTGTATATGTGTGTACAGAAGGAGAGAGATAGATAGAGAGAGAGAGAGATATGGAGGAGAGCGCGATCTATCGTCGCACTGACGGTACACGCGAGCGGCGGGAGAAAGCAGCGCGCAGCAGCGGCATGCTGCCGGTAGGTGCGCCCACGGTAGACTGAGGCTCGCGCGCACAACGGGCCGGCTGACTCGATCCTGACTCTAGCTACTGCGGCGGCGCGTTGAGTCGCGCTCGTCTGCCAGAGCAAGTGCGTACGCGGAGGAAAAAGCCCGCGGGAGCCGATGACACTGTCTCATTTTTAAGGAGCAGCTCCCCGCTGCCTCCTTCCCTTTTTCTCGTCGATGTCCCTGCGCAGTTCGAGAGTCGAAACTTCTGGTATCAAAAGGATCCTCCCTCCTCGTATAACGAGCAACTTTCAACGGACAGCGCGCGCGCGCGGGATATCTCTTTTCGAGTCTCGAGCTGGCTTTCATGTTCCGCTGCAGGACTCGGCGAGAGAGCTTTGCTCGTTTGTAGGTGAAAACACTTCGCCGGGCCTTTGCCATTTGAAAACTAGACCGGCCGGTATACCGATGCGTTATTGTGCAATATTCGTGAGAATCGAAAGATATCAATTATGCCAATCAGTCGGAAAATTATGCAATTAAGAGGCGCACGAGCAAATCAATGTTAGCCGGATTGAAAATCAAGAATTATAATTGTGAATTCATAATTTATGAATTAAAATGCAATAACGATTGCGCATGCCCGTTTCTGACTGTGCGTCTAATAAATTGAATTTCATAAAATATTTATTAGATGTAACACGTCATATTCGTTGTAAAACTTTTACATTGCAAATACCTCCCGCTGGTCGTTACGGATGCTATTTCAGTTATTGCAAAAACAATCAAAATTTCCAGATAACGTTGAATAATCTCATAAACGTGATTTTTGTTATGGAGCAAGGCAAAGCGCGATTATCAAATAAAGGAATTTCAAAATAAACCGTGGTCACGGATAGGTATATAGCGCTTAAACAAAGTGCAGCGGCAAAGTGTTGGCAAAGTCGGTTCATCGCTTCTCAAACTTTTCGATTTTATAACGGTTTATATGTATGGCTGCGTTCTTGGCCCCGCCGTTTGCCAACGCGCCAAGTAATTCAAACTCAACTTTCTCGATTCAATATTCTTTTCATTTACTTTTCCGCATTCCCAAAATACTGGCTTAATCCAAATCTATTGCTTTTAACCGTTTGAGTTAATTCGATTTCGCTCCTTCTGAAATAGAATGAAAAGTTGCACTATATTTATCCAAATAGAAAATCGATAAGTAGAGCGAGGTGACAAAAGTACCAAAATTATCACATTCGGCGACTCTTTCGACGAGGTTGTTAGATGCGAGCGAAGCCAAGTGTGTGCCGTGGCATAATGACGCTCGTCGCGCTGGATATAGCCCGCAGTTGAGTAGGCGCCTCATCAACTTAATTTTCATTTTAGCTGCTACTTGCGGTATATAATATGCATCGTATATGGGTTCATTGACTTTAGGAGCTCGAGGCGGTCAGTCACTCGTATGGGCATGCACGCGCTCAATATAAGAGAGAAGAGACGCGGTTGCGCGAGGCGCGTGGAAAGAGAATGGAAGGGAGGTGAAATTTCGGAAATTTGCCAGCGAGTCGGGCCACGTGCTGTCGGACTGAAGGAGTTCGCACGTACAAGTGGTTATGCATAAAAGGCTGAAAGAGGGGAATTTCGGACAAAGTCACGTAGTTGGAATGCCGGGGCTGCGCGAGGAACGGGAGGGAGGGGGGGGGGGGGAAAGAAAGAGTCCGGAAGCTCCGCGCGCGCGCCCGCGCGCTTGCACGCGCTCGGTGTAGTAAACGAGAAGCGCAAGAGATCGCGCGCGAGTCTCGCGCTGATAGGCCAGCTCTCTTTTTTCCATATTCTCGCGGCGCCAACGTACGTGCTCCGCGAAAAGCGCACAGTCCCTGCGAATAGAGGAAAAATAAAGTGCGCGCGCGAGGCCCGGATCCGCGCTACGTACACAGCGTGAGTATCGTACCCCTCCCGTGCGCGCGCGTGTGTATATGGATGTGTGGA
The DNA here is from genome assembly GCA_018906965.1 of Philotrypesis tridentata. NCBI lineage: Eukaryota > Metazoa > Arthropoda > Insecta > Hymenoptera > Pteromalidae > Philotrypesis > Philotrypesis tridentata. The sequence continues at coordinate 8,241,363 of JACCIB010000001.1, read as the reverse complement.
GCGTGCGTGAGCAAGAGTAGGAAGAGCCGAAACGACTATAGCATGCCTATCCTCCCGCGCACTTAATTTGCATGTTCTCCATGAAATATGCATTTCCTGTTACGCTGACAACGACGACGACTACGACGACGACGGCGCTGCTGCTGCTGCTGCTGCTGCTGCTGCTGCTTCTGCCAAGGGTTGAGCAGCATCAGTGGCAGAGGTGGAGGAGAGAGGAGACGATCGAGGATGGGAGCGGAAGAGGGCAAAGGATGCGCGCGTGCAGAAGCGAACAGCGCCGTGACTTCTGCCCTAATTACACTTAATGCCCCGCTTCGGTCTCCCTCTCGCTTTCCCCCTCTGTTGCCTGAGCGCGCGCAACGATTCCGCGGACTATAGCCTCAAGTTGCTCTCTATCTACCCTCCCCCTCCCACCCCCCCTCTCTCTCTCTGACTGCTTTACCGGCAGTCTAACGAATGCGATAGTTTGGGTAATCAGAGCATCCGCCTTCGCCGGAGGTTCGATATCGCAGCCATCGAGTCGCTCTCCCGACGACAATTTAATCCAACTTGCTACTGATAGGACTTCTTAAATGATTCCAGCTGCGACGTGTAAGAATTGGCAACATTTCTTTTCAGTCATATTGCTCGAGAGCAATTTCGCTAAGAAATAACGATTGATGAAAACTTCTCGAAGCGAAAAATGTGTATGGTGGAATATAGGTCGGAAGAATTAACAGGGCACAATAATCTCGGAGCAAAAAGTATCAATAGCGGGAACGATTTATTCCTCTTCGTTTAGTCTAATGTTTTTTTCACGACTCGAGAAATTAGCCAACAGCTATAGTGCCTGCAGAGCAGTCTCTATCCAGTCATTAGGATTAAGGATTTTGCATGAAAATAAAGTAAGACTCCCTAGAGAAGTGCACTACTTCCTATCTTTTCCAGGAAGCCGGAAACGAGCTGTTAAGTTCCCACGGTGAAAGATCAAAAGAGACTATGTTAGTATAGTTGTAGTCTGCAGAGAGAGAGAGAGAGAGGGGGGGGGAGAGATAGAGGGCAAACGTGATCTCTCTCTCTCTCTCCCTCGCTCTTTCTCTTCTCTAATAATGGAAACGAGAAAAGCACTCGCGCATAGTCGTCGTAGTCATCTAACCAAAGAACAAGAGAGAGAGAGAGAGAGAGAGAGAGAGAGAGAGAGAGAGAGAGTGAGCGAGAGAGACCGTTTGCTGTACGGCGAAATAGCACCGACAAAGAAGAAGCGAAATTATACACAGAAATGTAAGCAAGAGCTACTGCTGGAGGCTCTACAGACTTTTCGGAACTTGCGCACCTCTCCCTCCATGTATATCTCGCTCTCTTCTTCTCTTCCGAGAGTATATAAAGTCCAGGAGCCGTTGCGACGCGCATATTATTATGATAACGCCGAAATTTTCTGAGAGCTTTCCAGATCCCTTCTCGCGCTGCGGCACTGATTTCTTTGCGAGTATACGTTCCGACTCTTTGACTCGGTGAAGCTTTACCTAGTCCTCTCAGCCGGGATCCGGCAACAACTGCGCGAACAAAGACTCGCGGGTCAATCATTATTATTTTGGATTGGGCCTCATTTTTATGCCCTTAGGAAGCATTTTCCTTAAAAAGAGAAAATAGCCTGCGGAAAGTTCTCATCTTCCGAGTTTTCCTCCATCTAAACTTGAGCGGGAATCCCGTCGGGACATATTAGCACACTATAGACTTCAACTGCGCCAACTTCTTGGCAAGGTGTGCATGAGGGAAGGCGGGAAGGAGGAAATATCAAAGATCGATCCGGGGCATAATTATAGGATCAAGGTAGGCAGCTTTGTTCAATAAGCACGTCTACGCATCAATCAGCGCGCTCGCGCGAGCGAGAGAAAGAGAGAGAGCGAGAGAGAGGGAGAGAGGGAGAGCGCATTCGTTTTACGAGCTCTTAAAAATCAATCGAACGACGGGATCTCAACGAGCGAACTTTTCAGGACTGCTAATTTATTCGGATCTATAGAGAGGGTACTAGCTGAGCTGTCTACCCACCCGTCACCCATTCGAACTTTCATCCGTAGCTGGGCGCCTTTCTTCTCGAGCAGGCAGAGAGAAAAATCTCTGATTCATGTCCTTTTGAGTTGGAGCTTTCCTTAAAAACGTCAACGATAAAACGGCGCGCCTTTTCTCTCACTTCGGCAGAGGAAGGAAGGGATCGAGCTTGAGAGAAAAAAAAAGTTCGCCCCGTCTCACAATGGAGCGAGTCGCGCTTGCAATAAGCCACTGCAGAACTTTTGCGCCCGCTGTACGTATATATGCGTATATATCTGTATAGCATGGCAATAAGTCCGTGGCGGATCCATTAAACTCGAAATAATGCGAGTGTCCCGGCGTGTACGAAGCCCGTCGCGCCGCGCCGAGCCGCGCGCGACTCGTCCGTATAATATATCCACGAATTTGAATGACAAATTAGTCCGTTTTCGCAGAGAGGCGCTTAAACGCCCGTGTCCAAACTTTTGAACAAGATTTTCCCGCGGCGCACGTATTATATTCTAATGAGTGGTGTCTCGCGTATACCAATCGGACTTTATGCCCCACATGATGCACGAGATAAAAGTACAATAATCCCTCCTCTCGTCCTCTCTGGCGAGAAAGACGCTGCGGCTGTACGTCCCACACGCGCCTACCTCACTCTGTCCCTATGTATGCGCATAGCGCTGTGGCGCGCGGCTCTTTAAATAATTCAAATTTATATGTACGCGCACAGCGGCGCGTCTCTTGCGTAGCGGCTGCGCGATATTTATGAGGGCTTTTACCCTGACGAATATGGCGGCTGTGGAGCCGCGGAGGGTGGGGGAGGCTTCGCAAAGACGAACGATTTGCAACTGGTACGCGCTGCGGGGAAAAAAGAGAAGTCGCGCCGCTCGCTGCATAACTGAGATATCTGACTTTTAAATGGCCCCGCGCGTCGCCGATATAGGAAAGTCATCGCCGGCCGGAGCTCGCGCGAGAATCTGCTTGCGCGGGAGGGAGCCGGCGAATACGGCCCCCGTCGCCGAACCTGAAGGACGTACGGCGCGGAAGGGGTTAACCGGAGCCTCGTAAATTACCGTGACTTGATGCATTGCCGCCGGCCAACTGCTACTGCCGCCGCGCTGCTCTAACTAAGAGTCTCCGAGCTGTCGTTTCGACCTTGATAGGTATAGCTGACACTATCGCAATGATCGTGTTTATACGTGGAGCCCACGTGCGAGCGTCCCCCATTGTCTTTGCTCAGAGGCCAGTTTTGGCAAATCTCTTGAACCTATTATTACAGAGAGCTTTGCGGATTTTCGAGGGAAGAGGCGTAAATTGCAGAGAGAGTTAGACAGAGAGAGAGAGAGAGAGAGCAGCATCAGCTGCAAAGACTCTGCTTCCAAGCTTTATTTCAAACTCGACTTCCCATTCATTCGTTCATTCATTCGCGGATGTAGAGGCGAATTTATCGGCTCTCCTGAATTCGTAACACACCGCTGCTGCACTCGTTTAACCGCTGGAATTTTACTAACGAGTGCAGCCTGAGTTTCGGAACGCGTTTTTTTCCCTCCGGCATGAAAAAAAATGTACATCCTCGGTGCCCGTGCATAGAAATGGTTTTTATATAACATGTGCTTCATTTGTGATAATTGTGAAAATGAATATGAATACCCGAGAATATGATAGTCTTTTGTCCATGCGCATATATAACCTCGAGCTTTTCGTGAAACGCGATATTTTCTTACATTTTTCCAACCTTCTCAAATGTTGAGCAGACAGATACACGATTCGAAAAATAAGATAAAGCCGTGTTATAGGATTCATCTGCGTCGAGTGACACATAAATAATAGTGTATTACACATGACTTGGCAAAAACCCAAATATTCAGCAACCCTTTTCCTCGCTAGAGACAGGCCGAGGCCGATAGGCTGTGCAATTTCCAATGCAAGAGTCGACTGTCACGGTCTTTGCCCGAGTAAACACGCCCGAGCGTCGCTTCCACATTGTTTACACCTTCGGGGGGCAAACAAATTAACCTCGCGACTTTGGAATTGTCGGCTTGTTCTCGCCGAGTGGACGAGAAGCCGATATTTCCGAAAGCTCGATGAAGAGCACGCCGACTCGCTTCCTTCCTTTCCTTCTCGCCCCTACGAGTTCTCCGCCACCTCGTCTGGCGCATATCGGAAGGCCGACGCGGTGTGTTTCACTGGGCAGATAGCTATATACGCGCAGTATACACCTAGGCGAGAGAAGAAGCGGCAGTCTCGAATAAAAATGGGCCAAAACGAGCGTCCTTGATGAAGAGAAAAGTATGGCGCGCGACGATTAAAACGCGTCTATGTAGAGCGACTCCCGAAGTACCTCGTAGTCGTATATATAAGCGCGCGCAGAGTATTTCCGCCAGCAGCGCTTTTTCCTCTTTTCTGCGCTGTTCTTTCCTCCGCGCTCATTTGTCCCCCTCATCACGCGGATTAGCGCTGCACCAATCCAGAGTGTGCGCATATATACATAAGCAAAATATACGCGCGTATTTGCGTGTGCGCGAGAGAACGCGATCGCGCGCTCCGGAGAAAAGGATCGCGAGCAATTGCGCGCCTGCAAATCGAACTAATAATAACGATCCCCGCTAGCTCAATCGAGTAGAATTTACAGGGCTGCGTTGTGCAGGTAGACGGAGCAGGAGGCACGCGCGCGCGAGAGAGCGACGCTTCGCGGAATTGGCGCGGATCGATCGACGAGCCGCAGCGCTTTTATTTTTTGTTTACCGTGTGCGTGCGCCCCCGCTCTGCAGCACGTTTTTATAGCCGTGGCGTGTGTACGGGAGAGGGACATGGAAAGGGAGAGAGAGAGAGAGAGAAAGAGGGAGGGGGAAAGGAATAGAGAAAGTCACAAAATTATATTGCGAGAGCGGGAGACTTTTCCGTGGCGGAAATACGCGAACGCGGATAAAAGGCGATATACGCGCAAGCTCTCTCCCTCTCTACGGACTGGCACTCCGACAAAATCGCTTTATTTCCGGTCTGATTTCGTTACGGCGCTATATTGATTTTCCAAGGCCGTGGCTTTTGTAACTGCATCATTTCCGTATGCAGAAAAGTTGTGCATCAAAATCATGCGCGCGTGTATAGCGCTTGGCACGCGCGCTAAAAAAAAAAGCCGCTCTGCTCTCTCAGCGTCTGTGACAAGAAGAGAGAGAGAGAGAGCGAATCTTTATTATGGGCCTCGCGAATGTCTGGGAATTTCCGCGGTAGAAGACGCATACAGATGCGTTTCAGAAGCGCGCAAATAATTTATCCCTCCATTAGCGGATTTGCGAGAAAAAGTTTTGGCCCACACTATCTCTGAGATGCAATTTTTCAACTAGAAAATAGCGGCGCGAATGGAAGTTTGTTCTCTGCTTGCGCGCGTACACGTGCAGAATCTGCCACTTTGACGAAGAGCACGAGTCTTTCTATTTCATATTCGCGCGTCTGCTTGAATGTATACGCTATGCGTTGCGCCAACTAATTGACGTTGAAAAGCTTGCGAATTTAAACTGAAATTTCATTGCGGTAGCGGGCACAGTGCGCACAAAAAAGATTCAGCTCAACCCGCTACATCATCCGCGTCTTGAGCTTGACGACGCAGTGCACTCGAAAAAGTCCAGCGGCCCCGCGGCCGCTTGTACATTAATGACTCGGCTCTATAGCCTTTAATCGCTTCCTAATCCCGGAAAAATCGTCGAAAAGAGTTATTCCTCAATCATGCCAGCCCAGCTGCAGAATCGATTTCTCTTCGCTTTCCTCCGACTGCAGTTTGCTCGGGGGGGGCGGTATACGGAGGGGGTGAAGCTCTCGCGAGCGTTCAGCCGCGCGAAATCGTTTTTCTCTCGGCGGCCGGCGTGGCGAGGGGCATCCGATTTTCTCGCGCGTAAAGCTCATCGGCGAGGAAAGAGAAAAGGGGGAATTATCTATTGGCACCACAAGAACCTACAAAGACGCGCTGCTTCTCCTTCTCTCATTTTCTTCGGCCCTGTGACGTTTCACTTTTGCTGTCCCCCCTCTCACCCCTTCCCCTCGTGCGGTGCACCTCGTTGCACAGAAGAAAAACGTCTCGATAATATCCTCTCGTGCGAGTGCCACCTCGCTTTTGCTGGCTGTCATTTTTTTCGCTTCGTGCTCAATCAAATTCACGTCTGTCCAATTATTTTCCTTCTCTCCCATGAGCTGCCGAGATAGTTAGCAAAGAGCGTCGTTCACTCTTGTTCATCTCTTTATGAGCTATCAGGCGGTTGAGAAATACTTTTATCACATTTCGTCGAATACTTCGGCTGGTATTGATTCTTTGTTTGGTTATTGACGATACAGAAAAACATGGGGTTCAGGGGTCGTCTGAACACGCACGAACTCGATCTACTTAAACTTGGTTTGGCTCTGCGCAGAGCACTGATTTCTCGCAGTAATTTTTTTTGTTGCTTTACGATGCCTGGATAGGCACGGCAAGTAAACGATATTTTCACTGCGTTGTTTATTCAGCAAGAAAATGCTCGCTTTAATCTTCGATTTTCAATGATGAACTATATATATGTGCAAGTTGCAAAGCATTTTTTCATAGGAGACAAGGCAGAGAGAAAGAGAGAGAGAGCGCAGAAACACTTAGCGATTTTTGCGAAATCGAGATGATGAACAAAGCCAATGGATAGGTATCTCGGTTGATTTGTTTAAAGTCTTCCGTCGAATATCTGTGGTACATTGAGTCGTATCGAGATAAAGCCCGCAGGAACTTCTAATGGAAAATGAGCTTGTTGCGGTAATGACATCTCAAGTGTACTCAGAGCGCATAGAAATCCAATACTGTTAAACTGTTACAGCTTCAGCAAGAGCTAAAGAGACATCGTCCAGTGCAGTGAATCCGGGCAACCAGTAGGTGGGTGGATAGGTATACGTTAAGTCCTATATAGGCTAGCTTAGACCGCGCGGCCACGCGAAAAGGAAGGAGAGCAGAGGAGAGGGGATTGGCCCAGTTGTCACAAGCCCTTCCCGCCAAGATCTATGACTCTAATTAATGGCCATCTCCGGAGAGCTTCAGCTTTCCGCATGGGTTTCAATTATCTTTGAAGATTCGCTATCTATCTCCAGCTTTTTTACTCTATAGCTATAGGTAGGAGAGGCGCTCCCTATCCTGGCGCAGAGCGCTGATATAATTAAATTAATCTTTTTCCACGAAAGCCCTTTGCTACCGACACGATTGCGGAACTCAAGTTTTTCAGCGCATAATTGTTCATTTAGACGACACTCGCTGCTCCTGCTGAAGAAAATCTGACGATATTGCCGAGTTCGAAGGATCGGAGAAAGTAGCTGCCCCGTCGTGCGGCATAGCGCTTAGAGTAAACTTTTCACGCAGCACTGAAATTGCAAATTAATGTACATGAGAGATCCTATCCGCAGCTCCAGTAGCTCAGATATTTATTAAAGCTATTTCAGCGGAAAATCGTTCAGCTGAATAAGTCCTCTTTTATACTCCCTCTCACCGCAGCTTGAACTTTAATTTTCCAAAGACCGGGGCGAAAGAAAAATAGAGATTTCCGTCGGTCGGAGACTGAAAATTTGCGGGCTCTCTCTCTCTCTCTCTCTCTCTCTCTCTCTATATATATGTGTGTATGTGTGCACTTTCGCATCGATTCTCTTGATGCATCGAGTACTGTGCACTCTCTGCCGCGCATACCAGTTACAAATACAACGGCATTCGCACACATTCACAACTGCACGAATCCCAGTTCGCTCGTACGTAGCAGTAACTGACCGTGCGTACATAGACGCTCTGTAATTTCCCGAGCTGCACGTTTTCGCCACGTGCGAGCTGTTCGGGGAGGCCAGCTCATGCTGCTCCCGCGGGCCGCGACACGCGCCGCTTGTAATAATATTTGCGTAGTAGCGTGAGAGAGAGAGAGAGAGAGAGAGAGAGAGAGAGAGAGAGAGTGAGAGAGAGAGGAGAGAGGGGTAGAGAAACCTATCACGCCACCGGACGCCGCAAATCCCAATTGCTCGCCTATATCGGTACTCGCCATCAATCATACACTGTCGCCTGGCTCAAACGGGCGCGACCTTATGTGCTTCCGCTGATGCTTTGTGTGTGCGATGGCGATGATCTACACTCCGCTTTGGAGCAAAGTGGAGACGCGTGCAATACACTATATCCTGCCGAGGGACAGCACGAGCTTCATTTCGGAGGATTATATTGTACTTGAGAGGGTTATAATTGATTTTGCAAAGATTCTGTTTGGAGAGACGAATGACTATGTAGCGAGCTATGGACTATGTTTATGAATTGTAATCAATCCTATACTATTTGGTCTAATATTGTTTTTTACACTGATCCCTTTCAAGGAAGCTTCAATAATACATTTTCGAGATCATACAGAAGTCTTTTAGAAATGTGTTTTGGAGTATTTTCAATCAAAATATATAGTTCTTTATTTAAATATCGATGCGTAATACATTATTCATGAATGCATGTGTTTACGCACGCGTTGTCTAAATTTGTTTTAGACAACTAAATCAGCTTCTATTTAATGAATTTCATTGTCCACAGGCTCACTCCTAAAATTTTTGCGTTCGAATGGCAGAAAAATATTTTTGTTTTATAGTGACTTTTCGACTATTTAACTGTAAAAATCAGCAATTGGCAATCGCAATAAGGTATTCCTCAGAAAATGCCTGAGTGGGTTATTCTTCTGGTGTACGGAATGAATGAACAGTGAAATCATCCAAGCCACAAAACCTGTTTATTCAAAATTTCAATAATTACTGTTTATTTCACAATCGTAACAGTCCAATTCGTAACAGTATGATTGTAATTTCGAATGTCGCGTATAAATAAATATAATGGATCTCTAATAATGGAGGCTTCCCAATCTCTGAATGAAGGCATTCCCGATCTCTAATAATGGAGGAGAGATATCGTAACTCTATTTTTAACTCTAAATCTATTATATATTTTGCAGACGTACTCAAAGCAAACAAACTTTTTCTAAATTTGTCACTTTTTACCCTAAAATCTAATATGGCGATATTTAAACTTTTTTTTTAAATTCAATTTTTTATTGCATTAACTTTGAGGATGGAAATTTTTCTTTTAACGATGGGATCATAAATTAGGTGTACTTGAAATTCAGTCGGCACAAACACCTAAACTCACGATTATAGGGTCTTTTTATAGTGGCCCCAATACCACTGTTACGTACACACACACAAGCGCGCGCAAGCAATCGCACCAATAGGGTATTTTTAAAGTACTCCCAACTCCATTGTTACTGACACACACACAATCGCACAATAAAAACGGTTAATGCATATTTTTTATGCATAAAAGTAGTATGTAACACTTACATTTGAAAGGAAATGTATAATTTTTAGAGGTACTGATTTATTTGTCTTTTTTATGATTTAACCCTATCATAACCCCTTAAGGAAACGCAATCTGAGTGCTTTGAATAAATTTAAGAAGGCTAAAAATCCCAGTGAAATCAAATCAATAACTCTTGAAAAGAGAGAGAGAGAGAGAGAGAGAGAGAGAGAGAGAGAGAGAGAGAGAGCAAAAGGGAGGAAAAACGCGCCGAATCGGGCGTTTTTGCAGCGACCACGCAACGTGGTGTTTAGTTTACCGTATCAGCAAAATTCTCTTGCGCTAGACAATTTCCGAAGCGACCACCACAGCACGCAGTTAACGCAAACAGCTGTAGCGGGCTGCTATTTTTTTCCCTGATGCCAGAGCAGGCCTCTCTTTGTTCTCCTTTTTTGCCTTTGCAACCTCCCTCTCCCTCCCTCTCTCTCACTCTCGTTCGATGCTACAGAGCCAATTGCTTTTACATTCTGTGTAGCTGCCCAATGCTTATTCGTGCACTTCAATAATGCTGTTCTTTTCTCACAAATTCCGCCTTTCCACCTTCTTTCATTTTCTCCTATTATCATTACAGTCCTAACTTTCCTTCCAACTCTATCACACATAGCTGGCGGGAACTAATGTTAATCTTTTTTTCTTTTTAAATGAAGTGTGTTGGCGGCAACACTGCCGTGTATAAGCAAATAAATAATCAAGGCCGAGTAATAAAGTTTTCTCTTAAGTTTTCAGATTTTTAAACGAAAATGTGATTTTTTTAGACTATACAGAACAGTAGTGATAAATGGAATGTAGGATGAAACTTCTGTTTGAGCAAAAATTGATTCGTAATACGCACAGTTCTCTTGTGCATACAAACAATGAAAAGGGGTCAAATGAAAAAATTATAAAAAATAAACATTATTTGTTTTTAACATATAAGAAATTCAATTACTTGTTTACTACCCTTTTACATAAAATTGTTTCTACCCTTTTACGTAAAACTTGTACTTCAATGTAATGAGAATATCCTATCAAGAAAATGAATAACAAGGTATACGATTTAGAATAAATTCTAACGATATTCGAAAAAACTATAAGTCTATATATAAACTATAAGTCTCACATCCGTTAATAGTTTTAGCAACCTAAACAAAGATCTGCTTTGCATTATTAATCAAATCCAGGAATACAATAAGCAGTGACAGACTAATTAAAAATTTACCGTGAACTGTATAACAAGCGCGCAAGTGCATGAGATCGTGATACCAGAGCATCGTTGGGCCGTAACGTTAATAACCAAAGTGTTTATTTTGCACCTTCCAATATGTACTTTGCCCCGGTAGTAGAATGGTCAGTACCGATCAGACATATCCGGATTTAATCGGTTCATCGTCCTAGCTCCATATTTACGCATATGGAAAAATCTATAAAATCAATTCAATTTTTGGAGGCTTAAAATTAAAAAAAAAAACTGTCTCGCCATATCGCACTGAATATCTTTTGTCTTATTCTATAAGTGCCATAGAACAAGAAAAAATAGTGTAGTCTTGAAATCGAACTATCTTTATCAATTATATATTGGAATACATACATTTTTTGCGTTCTATGGCTCATATAGAACAAGAAGAAAGTAACCCAGGAGATGTAGCACATTATTTGTTATTTTTTTTAACTTTGGGAGTCCAAAAACTAAATCAATGCTATGGATTTGTTCATATACATTTCGCGGTTCGAGAGATCATTGTCTCTGCCCCTCTACCACAGCATTGCAGACTCGCAGAGTGGGATGGGTTGCGTCGCCCTTTCCAACCCTCTCTCTCACCTCTGTCGCATCAATATAAATCCGTGAGCGCGACGCGATTTCAGCGATATAAAGCAGCAGTGGCAGCAGTGGAGCCATCGGTCCGGTGACTGTTTCACACAGTAGTGGCGTAACCGGGCCGTCCTCGGCGCGTTTCGATCGGGAGCCGATTGTCTAAATCCCAGCATTGTTTGCGTTAGTAGCCGCAGCTATTGTGCGATAACAATGCTCTTAATCGTAGTCACCGTTCGTCGGCACAACGGCTAACCATGCATATAACTATATATTTAGAAAAAAAATAGAGAAAGACAGAGCGCCAACAGCGGGAGAAAAGAATGCTAGACAGTTTACTCAAAATGATCTGCTAAACTCCCTACATTGACAGTATTAGGAGATGATGTAAAATTTTGGTCGTGTGTTTTGTTAATTCAAAGTTCATGGAAGAGAATAAGCTTCAAATAATTATTTATTTGCACGACTCTACAAAAAAATAGTTTGAAGCTCGAGTAGTATACAACTATTATTCTTCTATATCATAATTTTTTTAGAACACCCAACCATTTAATAAAGTAGTTACAAGAATTTAAAAAAAAATACAAATATTTATGAAACCGTAGTAGATAATAAAAAATTTTTAAAAAGTGCAGGTTTTTTACTCTTAAACCTGGTATTTGCCCAATTCAAAAATTTCAATGCTATTAATCAAATAGCAATTTTTTTAAAATGGATCATTGCCCATTAAAACAAAAATGAGTCTGCGAAATAATAAATTCTTTTCCTGGATTCGAAAATAAAATAAGAAAACAAGTTTCAGCCAATCAAAAATGTCATTCTAGTTGTCGACATAATGCGCTATTGGTACTCACATGAACCCACGAGCACGTACATTTGACACTTACAAACCTACATGTATATAGACATTTTATAAAATTGCATGGTGCCATCTGCTAATATAAACGTGTTTGTAGAGTGATTTGATAAAACTGAATACAGAATCTAATCGAAAAATTATAGATTGAATAAATGAGATTTCCGCTATAACTTTACAAAAATAAGCATGTCAAAACTAGCTGAAAAATTTTATTTAACTATAGTTCCTTTTTCTCGATCCTGGTTGTTGCAGCAAATACATTATATTAGAAAGTTTGTACGAGGAATCTTGAACATTAATATTTTATAGGACCTGATTAAAATATTTTATAAATCTACCTGATACCACAGGAAAGTTCATTCAATGAATTTTAAATTTTTTTCGAAGAAATGGAATTACGACGTAGTAACAGATATCAAGGAGAAATTAAAATGTGCTATGTTACATTATGCTCCTACGACCACATTCCATACATACATTTTTAACAATGAATGTAAAAAGCTTTTAAATACATCTCACATAATATTTATAAAATATTTTTAATAAAATTTAATCTTTTCAAATGAAATATAAGCAAAATAAGTCTTTATTAATAAGTGAATAAAATTTTTTTAATTAAATTAAAATCTATTTAAATTCATCAGTTGTTTTCAGTTAAATATATTTTATTTTAACAAAGAATTTTTTCTTGATATACATATATAAGGTGAGTACCTTCACCTCAATAATTTAGCTTTTGTGCTTGTGAAACTGTAAAAGTAGGGTACAAGAATAAACAGAGATTGATTTGAAGCATATAGAAACGACCGTTTTCTGAAAAGTGTCAAACTATTGAAACCATAAACAACGTGCTATTGCACACGGATTGAAAAATACAGCATACGGAATTCTAAGATTGAGCAGCAAAACTTTTATTTCTTTGAAAGCGACAAATTTGTCGTGTATGTTTTGAACAGGTTTATTGCCTTTTTTAATATGTATTTGATGATATGAATTTTCCAGTTTATAATGCTCTCGTGTGTCAATTTTCCGGTGAAAAATTGAGTATAGTTTATTAAGTGAAAGCTAATTATTGTTAAGCATATCATAAAATCAGACTTCAAACGAATAATGCCTTGATAATTCAGTTGTAGTCCACTATTATATGAAACTTCTAGTACTCGCTTATTTACCGATTAAAAATGAAATCACTTCATAATAAAAAAGATTTAGAATATTGCTCTTATAAATAAAAATCACAATAAAAATTATGGTCCTCTATTTCACCGATTTGAGATATTTTTAAAAATAATATAAATGGGGTTTGAATATAAAGCATTAGCGTAAATTTTACCTGAACCTTTCTACTCAAGATTCGATCTTGAAAGTAGCATTTTCTTAGGATTTAGTTTCTTACAGTATTATGTACAAAATTTACCACAAGATAAAAAAAGATGTTTTTATTTGTTGCTATAATATAAAATGTATATCTTAACTATTTTATTTGTTTTGTTTAAAGTTGTATGTATTATGCAATTATAACTACGTTGTTTACGTTTGCTGACCTCTAGCCATGTTTTTTTCAAAATTCTATTTTCATCAAGATAATGTATAGCCTTGTGTTAAAGCTAGCTATAATACTCTTTTAAACTATGTTTAAAACTATTTAAGGGTGGTTGTAGTCAAATCCTAAAAGTACATGCCTCTAATCCAAAAGGTATGCTATAAATCAGAGCTGTGGTGAAGGGAATTTCGAAAGTTCAAGAATGTTTATGTGTCGTTCGATGTAAATTGTTACTTAATTGTGTAAATAATTATGCAGAAAAATAATCTAATTTTTTATCGCAACTTTGAAAAGATGCTAAATAATACCAAGGAAGTTTCTTTAAGATCAAAAATAGGGAATCGCCACATTGCATAAATGCTATAATTTAATAAATAAATAATTTAAGTTTCTTAATGGCACTTTTAAGCTGTTATAAAGAGTATCCTTTATAGTAGATAAAAAGATGAGATAGTAAAGAGAGAAAAAGTGAGAGAAAAAGAGAAAGAATGAGCAAGATTGCATTAATAGAAATAAAAAAATTGAATAAATATGCAAATAAACCAACAAAGTCATAAAGAGGCACAGAGTTATATTACATTAGATTAAGATTCTTTAACCCATTGTAGTCTCATGCAGGGTAACATACAAAAACGAATCGCAGTAGAAGACATTCGGAGTGGACTTACAAGAGGTACCACCGTATAGCAATGAGTTTAAAGTGAAAAAATTAATTGAAATTATGTAAGGCAATAAAAGTTATACAGAAACGGCCTCATGAAACTATACGATATGTAGACAGTTATAAATTCAATAATTGTTATACATGATATGCATATATGTTCTGCTGAAAATGCATTGATATATCAAGCCTGTATTTTAAAAATAAATAAACGGAAAATAATTGCGCATTAAAGCATGTGCAATACACAGTACATAAATACCAAAATTATCCTAATTCTGAGCTTTAAGACAAACATTCATTTGTCGCTGCACCGTGCTTGAGTAAATATTACATGAAACACAGAAAGAGACAAAGAGAGAGAGAGAGAGAGAGAGAGAGAGAGAGAGAGAGAGAGAGAGAATATTGAATAGATAAATAGATACTTTATTACACTTTGGAGTAGTCTAGAGTTAAGAAAAAAATGATGTAAATATGAACAAATAAAATTAAAAATACAAATTAAAATAATTCAGTACACATAAGTGAATAAATAAATAAAGACAAAGAGATAGAACAATGGTTCTCATAACAACAGAAACAGAGTCTTATTCATTTTTTAAAGACCAACAACATAGCTACAGGTAATAAATACACTCCATTTCTGGCCAAACTCAAGCTATCCGCTATTGGTCTTTATGCTGCAATGATCCTAAAATTCCAAAATACTTATAATTGAATCACGTAACTTGTCAAACTTAAATGACGTAGGTAGCATGCTGATACCACGCTGTTTGTAAAGAACTTATTTATGAACAGTGCATCATGTAAAATCATATCGAATTCTACGAGAGCCAATCGGATTTTACGTTTTTTGAAAAAAAAAAATCATCAACAGAAATCTATTGCATTTGACTTTTTGTTCAAAATTTCTATTCATATTCGAGTTATATATCACGACACGATGGCTGCACTTGCCATACAAATTCTCCATTGCATAGTTGTGAGTAGTAGCTTGGTAGAAGTCTTTATCGCCCTATCAATTGAAATAATGTAACCTATAAAATTCGAAATATTGTCGGTATGATGGGCTCAATGTTTCTATATGCAAAATAAATTTTATTGAAATTGAAGAATATTTGAATTTTAAGTAGTACTCAGCACGCTCCTCAAATTAGTTCTACAGGAGCTAATTTACAAGATTATCATACTGCGAGTAAGAATTAAAATAAATATTAATATTCATATATCGACTGAAGTTAATATTAATATTTATGTAATATGCTGTAATAAATGGCGCTGTCGTATATGCAATCATGCATATGTGATTGCTATTTAATATAAGTATAATGCTTTTATGCGCTCTTGTTATATCGTTTATTTTCTTTTCCTTGCGCTCTAGCATTTCTCGAATTATCTGGTCTGTGCTCACTGTAAACCAGAGTAAACAGTCGTCCGAGCGGGAGTAACGACTGCAGTGCAGCGCGCGAGTGCGCAACTTGTGCTTAGAGAGAAAGAGAGAGAGGGAGAGAGTTTTTTTGTTTTCCTTATTCCGTGCATGAGCGCTTGCTCTAATTGTCCGTGCAAATGGCTTATTAGCTGCCTTTTTCGATTTTACCGAGTGTTTCTCAATTTCTGGCATACTCTCGACTAGTTCGCTTTCCTTCTTTCCTTTTTCTTCTTCTCTTATACAACTTTTTGTCAGACCCATTTATATATACCTGTCTGTGTAATCGTATAGATCAGTGTAGTGTTGTTAGATTGAGGATCTTGTGACCGAGGGTACTAGGTAGAACGAACGGTTATCCCATAGGTTTGAACGGAGTGAATTTAACTAATTATAATCGATTTAAATGTTTTGAGATTAAATTGTATAATGTGTAGATTTCGAACCGACTTGTAAGGTTAATGCATGTATCAACTTTGGTAGCACGAAGAGTCAGTAGAATAAATCAATTATGCGAGTGTGCTTAGAATTTCTACTGATATTAATAGGTCTCGTTGTGGAGAAGGCTGTTTCAGAGATATCCAGAGCTTCATGAGAATAAAACGATAGGGATGTATGCCATTATTCATCAAGTGCTTTTGTGCCCTTACCATGCAAAGCGTAAAGGTAGCGTGTCCCACGAGATAACTCACTCGTTGAATGTTGGCTATGTGCTATTTGTCAGTAATTTGTAACAAGTATCACTCGTACGTGTAAAAGCTTTTAATGCATTGACGCGCAGAATGACAGATTTCGACACCTAAGTTTGAATCACCACCATGTCATGAATTCTAACGGGAAAAATTCGGGACTCACTGTTTTCTATGTATTAAAAGCTGCTATTTTCAATTTTAGGGACTAAAATTTTCTAAAATTGACCTTTATGATAAAAAAATCGAAAATAATAAAAAAATGCAATTTTTTTTAAATCAATTTTTCAAGCTCTTTACATTTTTGTATACACAAAAATCCGATTCTTAAAGTGGCATTAAGAAAAATTTTTTTTTCAATAAAATAACGGCCTATATGGACATTTTTTGTTTTTATGTCTGCAGATTTTTGCACACTGTGCACTTCCAGAAAAATTTCGTAAGAATAAAACTACCTTAAATTAGTCAAAGTATACTCTGCAATTTTTTCACATTGATCCGGTACAATTTTTAATTTTCGAAAAGTCAAAAAGTTGAAATTTTAAAAATAGTACATTGTGTCGAAATTTTAAAAATAGTGTATCGTATACTATTTTGTAGCACCTGTCTGCCCTAACTCCGCTGCCATGCTTATTGTGTCATAAGCACCTCGCTACGCTCGGGCGATAAGCTCACGATGCCGGAATGGACTACTTAAGTCACTGATACGCATGACATAGGTGTGGACTTAGGTCACACAGTGTTATAAAAGTTTATAAAAGATTTGAAAAAATTCTTTGCGAACATTCTTTAATGAATTCCAGGCCATTTTTATCTTCATAAAATTTTTATAAAAGTTCATAGTTTTTAAGAAAAAAAATTTACAAATCTTTTTTTTTAATAATTTCAAGAATCGCACCTAATAATCACCTATATAATCAATTTTTCAAGTTTTTACAATTTAAGGTGGTTAAAGCCGCTGTCGTACTTATCCATAGAATTTCAGCCCATGTCGGTACCGTAAGATTAAGCGATTAGCACGATGCTGGAATGGACTGCTTACGCCACGTTACCTAAGTACAGGCTGAATCCCCGCTTGATAGTATATATATTGAAATTTTTAAATACATTATGGAATAACATATAAATATTGTTTTTGCATATCCATAAATAATTGCTTATGTAAACTTATGAAACCTCAATGATTTATTTTCACTGATTTTTTTTAGTAAGTAATCACTAATTATCATTAATGGCGTAATTTAGATTGATTCAAATAAACATTTAGTATAAGATATTTTTTCTATTTTTAACAAAGAGAGTATTTTTTTGTAATAAAATTGCTTTAAAAGTTGATTTTTGAGCTTATCGTAAGCTGCGACGATTAAAAATAAATTAAACCCAAACAATATACATCTTCTTTTATCACAGACTTCTCTGAGAGCTCTCTGTAGAAATATTGCTTATCTACGGTACTGTAAAGCAGCAACTGAGATAAACTCATCAGACGACATTAAAACGTTCTTGCGCATTGAATATTCTACGAAAATTAATATCATAAAAGTTGTTTTAAAATTTAAAATGGAAATACAAAAAAAAGTTGCTATCGTTCTTGGTCAATTCGGTGGTATTGCTTTTGCCTCGATGCAACATTTAATAAGAAACAAAATACAGGTTTTTAATTGGTTTTATTTTACAATGCAACGGAACCATTATGCAATGTATTTATGAGTATTAGTTTGTAGCTATACTTTATTTTCCTGACTTCAACAGTGAGATAGTAGTAAAGAATCTACAAAAGTTACAAAAAGAATTCCGAGAAAAAAAATCAGTATTACTCTTGCGATATTAAAAATACTCAACAATTCAAAGGTGAGCAATGCTTCTTTAGAATAATGATTTGTAAATGAAACGATGAAATATTTAAATTATTTTTTAAGAAATTTTCAATCGGGTTTTCGTGTCAAAGAAATGTGTAGGTATATTAGTTAATGCTGCAGGTGTTCTGAATGACAATGATTTGGATCTATGTATTGACCTTAATTTAGTAAGCAGCAATGTTAACATTAATTTTAAAAGCATATTTTTATAAAAAAATTTCAAAGAAACTCATCTTAAAATAAAGCAGTACTAAATTCTATAATGGTTGCGACTAAATAAATGAGAACAGACAAGGAGGGAACAGGAGACGTCGTTTTAAACGTGGCTTCGATTGCTGCTATTCTCAACAGGCCCTCTAATCCGATATACAATACCTCAAAATATGGTGTAGTGGCTTTCACACGATCAATGAAAGTAATTATCAATTTTTCAACAGCATATGACAAAAGAAGTTAGAAAATATTTATGATCTGCAGTTATGGATTTCATTTTTTTAGACCCATAACCAAACTATCGGTGTTCGCGTCGTTTGCATTTGTCCAGGTTTTACACAGACCAGCATGGCCGATAAAAATTATTTGCGAAAGAGCCTTCTTGATTTTATTGACTGGAAAATTCTAGAGAATCATAATTCATTAAACAGTTGTCAGGGGTAAGAAAATCGATCACTTGTGCATTGAACCTATGGCAAAAAGTTTTACAAATTCTGCATATTTTCAGTCCAGATAACGTACCTTTGGCAATTACTGAAATCATACTAAAAGGCGAGGACAGAGCCGGTTGGGCAGTTAAATATGACGAAACACCCTATGCTGTCTGAGGAACAGTCGACATGCAAGAATGTCGCATTGATTTGTAACGACAACTTTCTAAATTTCTATATTTTTTTCAGCTCACTCCTAGCGATTTCACGTCAGAAATAAAGTTAGACCCGTTTCGTTCAATTATTTTCACACCTCCTTTGCATAGTTTCCGACTACTCACAATCTCAAAAGCCGCAACTCGATCGCCAACTCGGCAGCAAAAAGTGCGCATTCAACGTCGCGTCCAACGATAAATCAAACCGAGCGCGCGCGGGCGCGCGCGGGTGGGCGGCAGTGGCTCGCTCAAATCGACCGTCGACAATTTTCTTCTCTCCGTCTCTATATAAACGTACATATGGCTCTAGGGCCGCTCGTGCAAAATCCGCGTATATAAATTGGCCCGTAACATCCGCCGCGGCGCCGGCGCCCCAGCCACATCTATATGTATAGATAGGTGGCCGTAGCGCACGATCTCAAACCCCGAGATAATTCAGCGGAGCGCTAGCAGAGACCTGTAAAGCTCGAAAGCTCCGATGCACGCGATCATTACGGCAAGCGATGCGCCCCGCTCAATTCTTTAGGATTTCGTTTACGCTTATTTTTATCCCTCGATAGCCGCCGTAGTCTTACGAATGAAAAGAATCTCGGCCAAACGGCGGGCCCAACTGAGGTTCGGGATCTTATTCATAATACCCATACGGCTGAGTTGCTGCTGTACATTTCGAGCTTACGGTGCAGGCGTGGGAGTCGGCCCAAGCCATAAAATAGACCCGGCTCGACGCGTCTGGCCATGCACGTATACATATATATATATATATATACTCTGTGGCGCACTGAGCCAGTTCCGAGCCCGCGCTGCTGCTGCTGCTGCTGCTGCCGCCACCGCCGCCGTCGAGACAAAGGGGAGAGTCAGCGAGAGAGATCGATCGTCGAGCCACCGGCAAAGTGGCAGTGCTGAATTACTGGATGACATGGCGCCGCGCTGACGATCGGCAATTTATTAAGTCATTTCGATCGGTTGCAGTGGCTAGCAGCTTTGCCTACTTCTCGAAATCACTCTCTCATCTACCGCACTTTCATTTACCGCCACACATAATTATGCTTCGAATAACAACGTAATACTTTGTGCGCGATGAATACGTGTACGCGCGCGTATGCTGAGCTGGATAACGCTACTCGAGATGCAAATCTGGCACCGCTTCTATTGTCGAGAATTTCTCACTGGATTTATCATATTGATGTATACTCGGCATCTCTTTGTCTGCGACTGTACAGTGCAGTAAATCGAGAAACTCAGCACAGATGTATTGCTGCGAATCGTAGCCAGTCTGCTAGTCGCCGCTCTAAATCGCTGGAACTTTGCACAGTCATACGACGGCACTGCAGCCTATTCATTCGATCAGGTCGGAAACGATGGTTCGACATTTTACACGCGGGTTTATCAGTGTATTTACAGACTGCGGACTCTCCAATCGAGCAATAAATATGTGCTTTACTGCTTCGCGGCGTTTGTTTGGAAGTTTTCGAGTTCCCCGCTGTGCGTATACGACTTGAATACCTGCAGGCAACCATGACGACGTCGACTTCGACGATCAATCTTATTCATGGAGACTCCTCTAATTATACGACGATAAACTCAGCGTCTTGACTGCAGACGTACAACTGTAGTTGGAGGATATTTGTACGAACACGTAGAGTACGCAGTGTATATATACTGCGAAGGCAGTTAACTGAGGGAGACTCTCTCTCTCCCCCCCCTCTCTCTCTCTCGCATATTATACAAACTTCTCTCACAACTTGGTGTAAGTTCACACTCTATCATAGGATGCACACCGCCGATAGAAAACAAAAATCTCTATCGAAGTAATTCAAGTTTCACAAATTGTATAATTACAGTACACTTGTACGTCATCCTGACACTGGCAATCTGTTTCAGATTTCCTTGTGCGGAAAATTTAGTAAAGCCATGAAGTATTTCAAAAACACGTAAACAACGGATAAAATTTACGAAAACTGAAATATTCTCGTTGACGATGCAGACGAGGCGGGGCGCAGGAGGATATATCAAACGAGCGCATCAAGACACGAAAAGCGAATGAGAGACGGGCAAGTGCCAGCTGTTAAAATGTCAACGGCAACGAGGCGCCGGTGCGACGATTCAAAAGTCGCGCACTGGGCGTTAAAATTTATGAAGTCAGCCGTACACAGAGAAAAATCGATAAATTACGAAAATTAAAAAGTAATCCAGTGACTAGAGAAAAATTCAACGGTGGACAGTAAAAACATTTCTTGATAAGAATGTCGCGATGGGCCATTGGTCGCGCGGTAATACGAACGCGTCCTTACGAATTCACTTGGGCATTCAAAGCCGCGCTCGATCACTATGACGAGGAGGCTTTAAATGGAACCGCGGAAAATCGATGAAGCGCAGCGCTGCTCCGATTTGCTGCTTAATCGCGCTGGATGAATGCTGCGCATCGTGGAAAAAAAAAGAAAGAAATTCACTCTTTCGATTTGATGTCTATTATTGGATCGTCGTGCAAGCATCGCATCGTGACAAGGTCGCAATCCAGAAAATTTCTACATAACTCTGCGTCACGTGTACATTTCTATTTTACGCGAGGCCTATACGATAGCACATAGTATCGGACACGAGCTACATATTATCCTTAAGCTTCGATAAACATGTATACGTACAGCGAGCAGGAGAGAGAGAGAGAGAGAGAGACGGAGGAGCGAAAGGGGCGCCGTGGGAATAACCAAACACGATGACCTATGGATCGCGGCAGTCGAGCGTATCCAGCTCGCGTCAGCGTCGTCGCGCTCTTTGGTTACGAAACTTTTCGTCTGCATATACATGTCTACGTATGTGCGTGTACATGTATACACATGCACACGTGATCGATCGAGGTAATTGAAAGTTTTCCTTTTCCAAACTTTCTTTACTTTCCACGTTTCCCTGCACCCATACATGCAGAGCAGTTCGGCGCGTTAACCGATCGTCTCCAGACTACACACTATATACAGCCTGCGAATTTCCGCCCCAGACATACAGGATGCATCGAATTTTCCTTTTTTTCCCTATGCCTTTGACGGACCGCGCACTGTTGGCATACAGTACTTTCGATGGGCATCGATCGACGTTTACCAATCAGCTCCCTATGGAGCCAAAACAATGACTACGCGGAGTTAATTGTTTCCTTCTCTCTTTTTTGTTTAACCCCACCAATTTCTCTCTCTCTCTCTTCCTCTCTCCTTCCCTGTCTCTCACACACGCTTTTTATCTCTTACGCGCTTTGTCCGCGGAAGCGTCCACGTTGCTTGAAACTAGTTTCATTGTCTCCTTTTATTTCGGTGTGTCCGTTCTATTATACACAACAAATGTGAGTCTGTCAGAATATGCTGTCCACGGTGCAGATAGTGCTACGGCTGCTATTTTTCTATAGCACAGTTGCTTATACGCGGCATACTGCTAAAAGCTTCGTTCAGGTAATTTTTATAACGGCATAGACTTCAAAATTATATGATTGCCGATGAATAATATTCGCTGAAAGGAATGACGGAGATGTAGTGCAGATAAACCTTTAGCTGCGGGACAAGTGAAATTCCCTCTCGGCTTTAGAGATTCTCATCTTTGCCTGGCTCGGTCTCTGTACAGTCCCGTCGTCAACTCACAAACTCGTCGTTCCGAGCTTTTATCAGTGCTCAACTTTCGTCGTACTGCTTTCTTGTTTTTCTTTTCGCTCGTTGTACCTGTCCCGTCGCCTGTTCACCTCTGTGCTGCAATAAAAGCGTCGGTCCATGAAAAAAAAATATTTTTTTTTTACAACTTCTGCCGATGAATCAATGGTGAGATTTTCAACTTCGAATATTGTCGAGTTTGTTCGTCGTTCTATAAAAAAGGTTGCCGGGATCATTAAAAATCTGTCAAAACTTGCGAATAATGGAAAATAATTCCACATTTTTTTTTTTATGTTTCATCAACTTACCGTATAATATCGAATTCGTATTATATTTGCATTTCTAATTTTAGATCTTTATTAAGTAAAAATTGTTTAAACTGTTTATATTTAAGAATTATTTATTATAGTGTAGATAATAAAATTAATTGTGAGTCACTTCGAGTTATCGCACGAGTGTAAGCGTATTATTATTTGCAATCGAAAAAATTTTGCAGCTAAGGTAAGCTAGAACATTTTAAGTAATGAGCGTGACTCAAATGACTAGATAGAAACAATATGAACCGGTGACTGTAACCTCATTTGGATTCTTATTCATGCCAGCGCACGAATGATACACGCACATGCGCGCGTGCGCACAGACGCACAGACGCAGTGGTAGAAGGTGAATTCGATTAAATGGGGCAAAATCTAAGTTCAATCAATCATCCGAAAGAAGGACACGAGTTCTGTTCGGCTTTCCATTTGTCTTCCGGCACCCTTACTACTTCCGCATTTTATATGTATATACTTATGCAACGATTTTCACGTGCCCTCACGCATGATGATGATGAATTTATTATGTTCAACCGTGAACGAATTCACGAAGCTACCTATCGTATGGTATACTCACACCTTGAAACACAGGTGTTTGTCGTAGCATGCTACGTGTGAAGCCTGAAAATTAATTGAACTAAAAATGATACTGTAAGCGTCGCGAGGCGAGGGTGAAGTTATTTTGTGTATGTGTGTTTTCGTGTGTTTACACGCAAGAGGAAAAGTTGGATGACATTTAGTGCGCCGTAGCCGATGCCAAGCGATATTATCTTCCGTTATAAATCTAAATGTATGTAGCCCAACACCACCACCGCCAACGTCAGTACGATTTCAATAAAAATTTTTATTGGAAAACTGCGCGAGAGCGCATATATAGCCGTGTGTACAGCTGGCGAACTTTTGTTGTTGCGCGAGCTCCAACGAAAATAGCCCCGCTCGCCTCGGCCTCCCTTTTTCCCTCTCTACCTCGAGTTGGACGGGTTCTGCAGTAAAAAATTAAAATGAAATCTTTTTTTCGTTAACGAATTTTCAAAGAATTTAAAACTGCATATGAGTGTGCACCAGGTTTTTCTTAATTTTTATATAAATTTTCAAGTAACTTCATGCATCTGAAGTGTTATTAATTATTATTCTATTATGAAAAAAAATGGCTTAGTACGGAGAGTATAACTATATTTATCATCGTATTTAATGCTGAATTGATGTGTATTATTAATGTACGCAAAATCATAAATCCTTTCTTTTTCGATCGAATTTTCATCAGATACAGAGCTTTGATGTGTAAAATGCCTGTGGACTGGTGGACCATTGAAAGTAAAAACGGACGTATGACATTTTAAATAGTGTTCAAAGATATCTGCAGAATCAGAACAAAGATAAAAAGTATAATGAAGAAAAGTTAATTGGCAGCAGCTTTATTTCTTCGAGAAATGAGAAAGCAACGGACATAAGACTGCATGAAATCCAGTTATATAGATGTAATTAAATCTAAAATACGTACGGTTTCAAGTTTATCGCACGGAAATACCGAAATCAGTAGAGTGCCGCTGGCAGACCGGTGAAAATAAGCGAAATAACCCGCGGTGACTGGAACTAAATTGATCCATCTGCACACGAGCTCGATTTGCGAGAAAAACTCTTTTGGATCTAAAGCAATAAGACCTTCTCTGCTTTTTCTGTTCTGCATGTCCCCTGTATATAGCGCGCTATGATTGACATCTATTCGCTACTGTGAGAATAATACATAACCCAGTTTTCTGCGCCGCCGCGTCTACTTCCGTAGCTGACAGCATTCCGACGAAGAGTCGCTCTTGACAGCGACACGCATCAAAAATCGCGCTGAAGTCCCGCAATACCATACTAATGTACGGCGTTCGCTTTCCGGGTACACGCATCAGTCTGCGATATTCAATATTAGAAAAATGTGTGACGGCAAGGAGTCCTCGTGTCAGTTTGCTTAATCCGACCCCTTCGCGAGAGGCAAGTCGAAATTTTCAGCCTGCTCGTATAGCTTCCATCTATGCGGTAGCTATATCAGCGAGGGACTTTCTCTGCTCCTTTACGTCGCTACGTGATCTGCATACTGGAAATTTTCTATGGCTTCTATATACCTCCAACAAGTCCGTATATCGACACTTTGCTATTGCGTCACTGTCTTTTGTTGAAAGCCAAACTTTTTATTCAATATTTCTGAAATCTTGCATGAGTAAGGAAGGTAGAAGGTACACATATATATGGCTAAGTTCTTTGTGAAATTGAGAGGTCAAAATTTATTTTCTCTTGAGATCTCCTTACGTTTCTTTCACTCAATTTAATACGTGTTTTTAAACTTTAAAAAGTGATCTCAGAATATTTTTAAGTTGCAGAGATTGAAGTTAGAGTTTTTATTAGTTTATAGTTATTCTTTGTAGTGTGGGAAAGCCCTTTAAATGAATAAAAAATCCGAACTTAAAATGATAAATAATTTATTATAATTTTTCAAAGTTTATTATAATATTTTAATTTAATTCAATCCTTTGAATACGTTAATTAAACGTATTAAAGTAGATAATAATAATAATAATAATAATAATAATAATAATAATAATAAGATTCAATTTTTTATTTTTGGAATATTTAAAGCGCATAATTGGCAAAATGATGCGATATAAAGTTTATACTTTGAAAAATATATCTACTCAATTAAGGTTGAATAAAAAAATGAATGTTTCTTGAAATCTAACTCATGAGCTACATAGCTTTACTTGTTAGCAGGACCTAGTTGTCATTATCGTATACTATTGTGAAAATCCCTAAATCTCCTGTCTTAAAAGTTAACCGAATTGTTGATTCAAACGGTTTGTGCGTATCAAGTATTCGAATAAATGCACAATCGAGTATAAAATATATCTTAATAATTTATTAAATACATTAACACAAAAATAATTAGTCCCAAGCTGGAATACAAGTTAGGCTGGAACAGTACATTTGGAAGAATTTGTATCTTATGAGTTATAATGCTACATAAATGACAATGTTTGAGATTTTGAGGAGATAGTGAAGACACAGTTACAGTTGTGAAAAATAATCATAAAAAAATGATACAGATAAATAGCTTTGTACGTCTCTGGGATGTAACATATTGACGTAACGTATTGCGATATTGAGGGGTTTTATTCTAATTTTTTAATTGCGTTTTCGTCGCTTAAACGCGCACTTTACTTTATCTTTATTACAAGCCTTTTAAAATTAAATATAATATTTTACGATGTGTAATGTTGTATAAAACTTAGAATTATTATAAGCATACGACATTGAAAATAGCATACGTACGGTACAAGTAAAAGGTACAGTAAATAATTTTATTGTTTGTAAAAAAAATTTCATTAGTGTTCTAGTGATGCACTGTTCGATTTAACTAGCGATCTTAATATATTTATGAAACGACAATCGCATTAAAATGATAATTGAATTCAAGAAGTAAAACAAATTCTGCATATTTAAATAATAATATCATGAAAAAGATAAGATTCTATGATTTTTAAATAACGGTCACATGATATCTTATCAAGATTACACTTATCTTTTATAAATTAAAACGTCGAATTAAACATATACATTGTCTTCTTCGTGTTTAGCCAGTTCTCTTTCTACTTCTGAAGTCATGACTGTAAAACTACCAGTGAAACTTTACTTTCATCAATGGATTACCGGCTTAGGAAGTAAATTTTTAATAGTAGATTATGCACCGCGAGAGTAAAAATAAAGAATGTCTCAAATGGCATATAATTACGGCCCGAGCCGAAGGCGAGGGCGATAAATAAGCGATTTGATGCATTCTTTATTTAGTCCCGTGGTGCATATACCATTTTTCTGCACGAGGAGCGTAAAATGCGTATGCTGTAATGTGCCCGCAGGGCGTACAGTACGCACTTTACGCGCCGTGTGGTGAAAAATAAATTATATAAGAGTACTTTTTTTATTAGAGCCTTAAATTGAACAAAACAGACAAAAATGAGAGACAGTCCTTAGCTACAACAAAATTATAAACAAATAAAAAGTTTATTTATCGAAAGACAAAGTTTTATTCCTGCTGAGAACCTCTTCAAGCCAAAATTTATAAATAAAAGACTTAAAAATAAGATACCGAGTAGGTTTCTAGTCGATCACATGATCAGTCTATCACTAATATCACAAAAGACTATCTATCACTGATATCAATATATACTGATTGAACATGCCTCCCACGTTTGTCTGTCTTGAGTTGGTTAATTATTTTTAAAAATATTTATATAATGAATCAAATCCATCTGATTATTTCAGTTTCATTGTTAGCTCTACAAGCGGGTTTCTTAATCGGATGGTCATCGCCGGCTTTGGCTCGACTCACTGCTCCCGATTCACCAATACCATTAGACGCACAACAAGCCTCATGGGTGGCATCCCTTTTAAATTTCGGCAGGCTTTTTGGAGTAGTTATAGGCGCTGGAATAACCACGTATTTAGGCAGTAAACGTTGTACTTTAAGTGCTTTGTTTCCAGGAGCTGTTGGATGGATTATGATTGCGTTAGCTAATAGTGCAGAATGGTTATATATTGCACGGCTGCTTAGTGGATTGGCAGAAGGAATAGCTTTCAGCAGTTTTGCTGTCTACATCGGTGAAGTCTCGATCCCTAAAATACGCGGTGCGCTCATAGCTAGTTCTGGTTTCGGTGGGTGTGTGGGTGCAATTCTTTCAAGTGCTTGTACCGCGCACTGGTCTTTAGCTACGTCTTCTATATTTTATTTCGTGTGGTGTATAATATGCATGGCAATATTTTGTTATTTGCCTGAATCACCTCATCATCTTGTAAAAGTTGGTCAACATAAGGCCGCAGAGAAATCAATTCAGTGGTACAGAGCAGGAGTGGGCGTTAAAATAGAGCTTGAAGCTATAGAAAAATTTGTTGCAACTGATAAAACGGTGACCTTCATAAGCACATTACAAGAATTTAAATCCCCGGTAGTTCTAAGAGCGACTGCTCATATTATTGTACTTTTTACTTTTCTTGAATGCTGTGGATCAAATACTATAATGTTTTATATGGAAACAATTTTAAGTAAAACAAATTTTACGTTTATCGACCCATCAGATATTGTAATTTATGTTAACATAAGTACCGTGTGTGCCTCATTAATTTCGATCTTCCTCATCGACTCTTATGGAAGGAGATTCTCGCTATTAACATCCAGCATAGGTGTTATGATAGGAATGATTGGTCTAACTGCTTACTTTCTACTAATTGATTTTGACATAGATACTGCAAATATTGAATGGATACCTGCGGCTTCGATGTTTATATTTTCAAATGCATATTCCTTAGGTTTTATACAAGTTCCCAACAGCGTTTTGAGTGAAATATTCCCGACGAACATTAAATATATAGCTGCTTGTATGGTCGGTTTAACTGCAGGAGGATTGGGATTTCTGTCTACGTCAACTTATCAACCGATGTTAGATTTAATGGGAGAAAAGTACGTTTTTCTAGTACATGCTCTTTTATCTGGTATTGCGATACCATATGCATTATTTGTAATGCCTGAAACCAAAGGTAAAACTTTGCAGCAAATACAGGATGAATTAAGCAACCCGTAACTTACGCATATTTTTGTTAATTATAAAATATGCGGTAAAATCTAACAATTTATTTATTTATTGTTTGTAAATTTGTGAGTGCTCGTCGAAAAAGTTAAGAAAAATTTTTAAAAAGTACTGTGCAAAGGTCAATTTAGTGACCAGTGCTCGAGTGAGCGATGGGCTGTATTGACAAGCCGCGGAATTTTTCATAAATGTAAGCGGTGCGAATGTTCGATTGTAGCGAAAATCGGCTTGCTAGATTCGAAACCGCCGGTCGAGTTCGCTATGCTCTGGAGCGTTGGCGAAGTTAGTTTAGCCCAACTAGTGAAAACCAGCTTCGCGGTGTAAGTAGAAGAAATCGGAATTCCGCAGACTTGGAATTTCTAACGTCTGGCACATAATTATAGAGCTCTTTGTGCGTCTAGTTTTTTAGTTTGTCAATCTCATAAATTATTTGAAAGATTCGTTTGTCTCAAAAAATCTTACGTCACGGAGGCACGTCAGTCGTGGATATCTCGCTGCACTACGATTCCTACGCATCGACAACCAGCCAGGCAGTTCCCACTCAAACGACCGGTGCGAGCACTCGACCTTGCAGCGTAACGCAATGTGTATTAGCACCTAAGTACCCGTGAGAGTGAGCGAATCTATTGACGTATAAATAACAATTGTGTATTTGCGTACTTCAACAACAGATATTTCAAAAGACGTGTCGAAATTAAATTGTATATGTATGTGAAGGGACAACGCGAGAGTATACGCGTATGTGTGATTAGGTATAACTTAAATTTTTGTAAAATAAAATCTGTTTGTAAGAAAAAAAATGAGTAAGGTTTTTTCCGATCTACAGGACGTACAGAACAAGAAAAAATAGTGTACCAACGAAATCGATCTTGTGACACTGTTTTTTTTGGCTATCTTTGCGATTTTATGCAGAGATTATTACGCATTTTTTAGCAAAATATTCTGGATTTTTTCGAATGCAAGGCTAAATGGGCATATAAATAAGCTTAAAGTAAACTAAAAGAACTGACTTTGAACCCAAACTTGTCCAGATTAGGTGCAGTGATCAAAAGTCACGTACTTTTGAAATAAACGAATTTTGCCTCAGATTCCTTTTAGGCTGGTACCAAAATCGTCGATTTTACATTTTTTTTCTTCGAATCCTCGTAACTTCTGTCAAATTAAAGCTTTTTTCTTCTACTTTTCTGCCAATGGATCTAAATTAAATTTTTTCAATATAGTGAGCTTTATATATGCTTTCAAAAAATGATCTACTTGAGAGGCATGAGAGGATTTTGATACGTCCTGTAGATAAAAAAAAACCTTACCCGGCCAATGTAGCCCGAGATATTTTTTCGCAACTTTTGGGGACAAAAAAGTCAATGAAAAATACGGATTTCGTCATACATATATTTATGCATAAATTCTTCGCCAAAAGTCTTTCTTTCGGAATTTTTTTTTTTGTTAAAGCTAAATCTATCAGCAAAGCCTCGAACTTTCGATCGCAATCGTATCTATGCAGTATAGTTTTAGTTTCTTATATTCAGTATTAAAACATTTTCCAAAGAATCAAAGAGTTCTACGCTCATTGCGAAATCTTTTGTTATAATTATTGTTATGTCAACAACATTGTCCAGGATGACACTTGTCCGGTTTAAAGAAAAAAAAAACAAGAAAATCAAGAAGCCATGCGAGCTGCACAAAAGGAATAAAAACTTTAGGCAACCACTTTTTCTTCCGGCGCTCCTCGTTCTTTTTTAATCTTTGAATGTCGGAAAACAAAAGGCCGCAGTTTCCAGATGAAAAAGTCTCTCTAAGATTTGTCTCTTCATACTCCCGTCGCGCAGGAGAATAAAAACAGTTTACACTTGTTGGGGTTTATTCGGCCGAGAAAACGGAAAAAGTTTTATATTTATTATCACGCGCGCAGGGGCGTACTTGGACTGCATTGTTCTAATAGAGCCAGCCGTGCCGGGTTTACTCACATTGTTGCGCTATAATTAATTGTTTTAAATCGTCCGGAGTACTGTCGCGCGCGCGCGCGCGCGTACAATTCCAATGCGAAGTTGCAGTCGAGCGTCTCGCGCGCGAGAGCTAGTTTGTTTCTCGCAAGTTGTCGCGCTGCTCCGCCGTATGCTCGCTACTCAAAAATACTTTAAGCTTGCCGCAGCGGTAATTAACAGGGAAGATCAGTCACAATACAATAATAGCGCGACGCGCGTAGACGCGCACACGTATAGCACATATGTGGCGCGCCGTGTTTCACAAAGCTCACGAGCGCGTTAATTTTCTCAGATTAATTGTCTCTTGCGAAGACGAGCACACGACGCGCGTAGGCGGAGCAAGTGCATAGCGACGTAGCAGAGCAGCAGCTAGACTTGCGCGCGGTGAAAACCACAGGTCTTTCCCGGCAAATGCAGGACCGTTCGCAATCACAACGCTGGCATGCGAAACCGGCGCTGGCGTTCCCGCAGCTTCCGCCGGGAAACTTTAAACGCTCAAGTTTGAGAAAGTGCGAGAGCAGCTACGTCGAGCGTAATGTTTGCCGCCGGGAGAGTAAGTTCAAAGCACACCAAGTAGCTCGTCTCCTCGGCAAGGGCTCCTGCGCGCACAGGCAAATAGTCGTCAGAGCTGTATATCGAGTGTGAGAGATCGACGGGAATTATCATTGAAAGCGACGCAAGCTTGGGAAGCTTGCATGTATAATGCATCAGCCGGGAGAGTCGCGCCCAAGTCGCGCGCAATCTGTAAACTGTATGGGCACGCAATTGCAGGCGCTGCCCGAGTCGTAAATCGTGCTTTTTATGCAGCCGCCGGCGCGCACCTTCTCCGCCCTGCGCATATGAGGAGTTGCTGGCGTGCAAGCGCGAATTGAGTGCTTTATGGCTTTGGCCATGCAAAATAATATATCGGGCGTGTAGCGCGCTCGAAATCCCGCGCGGCGGGCTCATTTAACTTCCGCAAAGCCCGACCGCGCGCGTACGCGCGTACACGTTTCTTCGGCGAATTTCCGCTGCAGCGCAGACTCGCCGCACTCTAGCTCGCTGTCGGGACGCATTAGGGCGTGCGACAAGCTTGCCTCGCCGCACCGCGGAATAATTTTCTTTGCCCCGCAAGCCGAGCTGCCTTGACCTCGCATAGCGCGTACACCCGGGCCAAGTCGTCGTACTCGTCATCGTGCGGGGGGTCAATGAATATGCCCGTGTTATCGGCTGCTCGGCCCAGCGCAGCTCTAGCAGTCCATTGTTGATCGAGACAGTGTCGGGCTAGTATGTTCTCTCGGAAACAGCGCCGTCCCGGGGCTGATTACGCATGCGGATTAACGGCCGACCAGCAGCAGCAGCAGCAGTAGCAGCAGCAGCAGCACCACCACCACCACCACCACCACTAGCAGCAGCAGCAGCAGCGCCATGTTACTCGGCAACTTCGGGGAGCGATTGAGAGGCTTGTGAGCCAGCAGCTGACCTGGTGATGCTGTTGCTGCTGCTGCTGCCGCCGTCGCTGCTCTGTTCGCCGCATAGCAGTACAGAGCGTCTGCGCGGCCTCGATTGTTCTTGTGTCCCTTATGGGCACAAGGCATATATACCCGAGGCGACGCGCTTGTATACGTATACAAGTCGTCGGCTGCACAGAGGCCAAACGACACGATATCCAATGCCGCGCCGCAGCAGAGCATTTACATGCAGCGGTATTCGTACAATATACCGCCGGGCAGGCAATGGCGGTAGGCTCGCAATTCATTTTTATTTGCCGCTGTTCTATATATACGGCTTCCTAATCGATTTTCCTACTCTCCCTCCCGAACATCGAGCCGATCGTTTGTCCCGTGTTTGAACTTTCCGCGCGCGACTCGCAATTCCCGCTTTTGCTGCTCTATCCTCTCTCGCTACCGCCGCCGCCGCCGCCGCCGCCGCCGCCACTGTTGCCTCTGTATTTGCATTGGATAGCGCATTCTATATGAAATATACGCGCCCGAGCTTGCAGCTCTCTCTCCCTCCTCTCTCTCTCTCTCTCTCTCTCTCTCCTCGTCTCGTTCATTAAACATGAATTATAACGTTTCAAAGTATACAAACAATAAGCCGAGAGCTGCTCTGCGCACTGTATGTTGGCTCTATAGTCTCTCTCTCTCTCTCTGTTGCATGATGAGGCATGCGCCCGAGTATTACATTTCCCGAGATGTACGAAAATGTAACCGGCCATTTGGGCTATGTACGTTTACAAGGACGAACTGTTATTTTGCCGAGAGCTTTCAAAAAATAAATGTTCTTTTAAAGCTACATGCTAACAAAAAGCCTGCAAGTTATTTTAAACACGAATTTAACTTGATTTATACCGCTTTAAAAAATTCAATTCAGACATGATTTTTAAATAGCAGGTGATACACTTAAGGAAAATCTTTATTTTTCTCATTCTTTTTTTGTTCGCGCGAAATAATAAATTTTTCATATTACACGCTGAATTATACTATAAAAATAGCTTCGATTTAAATAGAATTATTCTGTAATATTGCAATTGAAATGACAATATAGAACGAGTGAGAAGTTCTAGCTTATATTCAAAGCTGATGGCGTTGCGTACTAAGATTGAGCAAAGCTCTTCCCTATTTATATTTTTTGAGTATAAACTCAATCGCTAGTTTTTAATACTTTCACACATAAATCATGAAACAATTTCAAAATGAGCAAGTTCACTAAGCAATATCGAACTTGATACAAATTATTATAACGTATATGTTAAAAATTTTCTAAAAATTAAAAAATTAAAAAATTAAAAAACACACGGCTACATATGATTTCCATTAATCGTGAAATGCATTAAACATGTTTATGAATTTGACGAAAAAATAGATTAGTTAGCTGTTAGGTACCTAGATATACGCTCTGTTCAATATGTAATATCATACCTATAGCAGTCACGTAGATTCATCGGAGAAACGTAATTTATACGAGAAATGCGACGACACAGGTCGATTGCCACAGGAACTAAAGCACTCGCTTAAAACTGCAATTTCTCCCTTCGTATAAAGCATAGATCTTTCTTCTCATTATACAGAATTTCATGCGAGAAACATATTAAAGCGAAACATCGCCTCGGTTAAATCAATACGGTCGAAATTTAAGGAAATATATCATACTCGAGACATTAATTCGTAGATTGCGAAAGAAAAATTAAATTCTGATTTAATGTGATTTATTAATAAAATCAATATTTGCATATTCGGCTCGATAAATTCGAACAAATGTACTTGTTACCAGTTAACAAATTGTATTCGGAACGACAAAATTTCGTAGTTGAAGTTGAATAGCCATATATTATGCACCCGGGTTTTAATTATTGTTCTCACAGACAGTATAATCGAAATTCCTGCCTCTGTGTTCACACATCGGGTTATTGCGGTTTTGAAATGTTTAAAATAGCGAGCAAGATATATTTATCATGCATTTCACTCACTCTTTCATCTATCGTAAATTTTCATTTTTATTGCATCTCTCTCTCTCTCTCTCTCTCTCTCTCTCTCTCTCTCTCTCTCTCGAAGAATGGAATAATCGATAGACCAATAATTGCGCCGACAATTGTTTGAATGAAAAATATTGCGACGGTATAGCAGAAGAAAAAGAGGAGCAGACGTTCACGCAGCGGTAAAAAAAGAATTGGGTGAATTGAATATTCTGACGGCGAATGCCGTACGCGTCGATGAACTGTCAAAGGTTACTGACCCACATTTGGAATAATCACTTTATAGACATTCAGGGATTTGAAATTTCGGCAATTTGATGAGATAGAGGGTTGAGATATGAGGCCATACGCACCGACACACGCGCGCATACACATAGACACGAGCGCGCGCGCGCGCGCACACACGCAATTGCCATAATTCTGTCGACTTCGCGCACGGCGTTTTAGTTTTGCGTGCTAGTTGGAAGGCTTCCAGGCTTCTCCCCGACTCGCATGCGACTCTGCACCGGCGCTTCTAATATATACTTGGAGCTTCAATGTATATAAGCCGGAGTGAGGCGCGCGAAAATAATTTACGCGCTGCTTGCGCCCCCCGGGCGTAACACGACTGCTTTATAATACGGCCGCGCAAGTCCATTATATTTCCAAGTAGGATTATTTATATATTTCCAAAGGCGCGTCTTATCGGGGTGCGACTCAGCTCGAGTCACTAAAGCCAGATGTCTCGGGCGTTCGACTGCAATTTTTCAGGAGGGACCGAGCTATTCTTCGCTCCACAGCCGGTAATACATTGTCTCGAACTTTTTGAAATACTGTAGACCGAGCAGCCTTACGGGGGGTATATACTAACTAATCGGAACGACTTCTCGATTCATGACTCGTACTCGAGTTCACTTTTAACTTTCCTGTCTGTGTCTGCACTGTTACGCCGCGCGTATATCAATAAAAGTTATCGGCAATCACGTACTAACTACGTAATGCGGGTATAGCTGTTTCACATGGCTATACTAGCTGGTCTTGATACCGCGAACAACCATCGAACCTACAGGGATATACAAGCTTTAGTGGGCATAAGCGGAACCAGATGTTTTTCATAAAGTTATTATTACCCTTTTGCTCTGAGGCATTAAAGCACGCGCCGATTCCATTGCACCTCTGTCGTGTCTGAGCGAATGTCGATTGGTAAACTGAGTAATTCCTATCAAAATTTTCTGAATTATGCATCAAGATAAAAATTCTTTTTAACGAGAATTAACTTTGGCATAGTTAATTCAATTTTTTTTTCACTGCATCTGTCGCGCGACTCGCGGTAGCGTACAAATTTATAAATTTCAAAACGCAGCCGTCAGTCTTGAGAAATAATCGCTTCCGAATATAAGGCTTTGCAGCTGTGCGCTAAATCAAAAAGGCCTAAACTCCGCATCGACTACACATTGAAACAATTGTCGTGGTTAACAGTTTCGACCGTGTCAAAACGAGAGTGCAAGGGAGAGAGGAGATGACAGAAAGATATATGTATACACATATATAAAGAGAAAGGGAGTGGAAGAGAGAGAGAGAGAGAGAGAGAGAGAGAGAGAGAGAAACCGAGGGAGCGGATCCGCAAGCGTAACGTAGCTTTACCAGCTAGGTTGGTCAGTACGCGCGCGAGTTTCATGCGGTTTCTCTTCTGTATAACGGCGGCAGCTCGGCGGAACCGAGTGAAGCTGCAGTTATCAATGCCGTCGCGAATGACTTTATTGCTTCACGGTTCATCTCTTCCGAACAATATTATTTACTCTTTTTTCCCCGGTTTTTCCCATTTCGTTTCATTCCATCGCGTACGCCGTATGCTTCTCGCTGCCGCGCTCGCCGACCCTCCTTCTCCCTTTCTCATTCGAGTGTTTTGTCATTGCCGTTAACATCGACGGCAGTAAATACCCACAGGGTATACTCCCTTTCCTCGTTTATACGCGGGGCTATCGAGACTTTTTGAATCTGCCCGATAATTCGCTAAATTGAAAGGATTTAATTTCATTCGCCAACACACGGGCTACTGCAATAAAAAGAAACGGGCATTATTTGCTTTTATTTCATTCGCATATTGTAACATTCGGGCAATTTAGAGAATGTCTGTGGAATGGGAAAAAGGGTCCGAGTCGGGAACCTTTCGAAACGATTAATTGAACGAAAATTGATCCTTTTTCCAAAAAAAATAAATTACCCTTGAATTAAAAATCATTGCTGTATTACAGTGGGAAAGTAGATAACGACGGGCTAAAATGATCACGGAATCCCAAAGAGATTTATCGGTGAGATAGAAATTTTGATCGGAGGACAAAAATTTGTTTCTGGCGACAGCGCTGGCTAGGACAATACATTGCAGTGATAAGATGGTTCAGCGCTTATGCGCGGCGGGCGGGAGTAATGCGGTGTATGAGCGTCCGGAAAATGAAAAAGCGCGAAGCGACGACAAGGGGCGCCGCGTACGCACGGAAAGAACAAGAGCCCTTCGCTGCAGCGCGAGCAAAGCGAGTTGGCTCGGCCGCTGACTGTGTTATATCGACGTGCACGCGATGACCGCACTCCTTATGTATATAGAGAGAAAGAAAGCAGTGCTGCCGCCGCCTCCGCCGTGTGTGCGCGTGCGTGCGTGTGGGTGTGTGCATATACCTCTCATGTCTCGGCTCCGCTGGCCAGGAGAGCAAGTGAGAAAACTGGAGAAAAGAGAGACAGAGAGGGAGACGAAGGGAGAGAAAGCGAAAGAGTGAGAGGGAGAGGCGTAACGTGCGCGTTACCGCTCGCTAGATCGATTGCCAAAGCAAGCCGCGCGCGCGCTCGTGTTCCATAGTACAAGTTTTCTCTTTCCTCTTTTGCCACTACTGCTGCTACCGCTGCTGCGGACCCCGGCGTCGTATATAACGTATACTCTGCCATCGACCTCAACCATGTATGCATGTGTCTACATGTGTGCGTGGGTGTGGGTGTGCCTATTTGTATATGTGGTTCGCGTCGAAGGGCTGAAAGCGGATACATGAGCGATTCCGCAAAACGTCGTCTCAATATCTTAAAGTAGAGTCCTTCGTTCGAGTGGTTTTTAACATAGACAGAAATCCAGAAAGAGGCAGATAAATAGACAAATTTTTTTTCCTACCTTATGTAGTTGAGTTCTGTGCAGCGACGAAAGGCGTACGATAATGCAACGAATGAGATGCGCTGGTCCTTCGTAAAAAAAAACAACATATCAGTTAAGAATATTACAATGAATGAATAATAATGAAAATGGTAAGTTATCCGCGATAAAAAATCGAATAGCTCAACTAAATAAATATTAATTTATTAAAAAAAGTACTAACACAATTAACTTTTTTAAAATGATTTTATTTGTAAATATTTTAATTGCGAACACAATCATCTATCGAGTTTATCCAAGTTTTGAAAAGTTTTGATTTATAATAAGCGTATTATTTAAATATTTAATAGAATACGTTAGCATACTTGATGTAATATCTCAGAATAAAATATAGAAGTAGAGAAACAAAACTTGATTTTCTACAGTAATAAAATAATAGCGATTTAAAAAAAATGATGCATGGAAGATATGAATAAAATATTATCAGTTTAAGTTTATACATTTTCTTACATTCCTTTTTAAACGTTGTAAATGTATTACTGAAGATATATCTGAATAATTGAATATTCTTTTAAGGAATAATATTTTTTCTTTATTAGGAGCACTACCTCATATTTTCTATTGCGCATAAAAAATTATGATCTATTCTCATAAACTTCAGTATCGAACAATATTGTATGCATCATCATAAATACTATATTGTATCTACGAAAATATATTATAAAAAACTTTACATTTTTAATATGACATATTTTTTACAGCTCATTTACAGTATTGGAAGGTTATAATTGAAACTGCTCAATCGTACATTAATTTTGTTGCAATATCCGACTTACTTTTTTAAAATTAGAAAAAATTTTTCCCCATATTGTTGTGTAAGTCTAGGTCTGAAAAACCTTTACCTCGTACGAGCCATACAGCTTGATATAACAGCTCTCGATGCAGTTGACGTCTTTATCGCGCAGAAGCCCACAGGCACTCAACTCTCATATAACTTTTGATGTTGTAACAACGATCCCGGTGCTTTTTCTGAACAGCAACAACAAGGCCTGTGGAAGATTGTACGTAAGCCACTGTACGAGTATAGGCATTATACACTTGTATATATATGTCTCTCACTAGCAGCGAAAATTCGTAAAAGAATAATTTTCTAAAGCAATATAGTCGCCTTTGTACGATATTTCATATATTTTCAATAGCCAACCATCGAAGTAAAATATTTCTACTTTAATATTAACAAACAATGATAATAACCAAAGTATAATCGCAGAATTAATTCGCAGAGCGAAGCGAGCTCATTGACTAGTAATGTATTTAAAATGCCATTATAATTGTTTCTTTATTCATATCTTGCAAGGTCTATTCATGCATAATTCTGAAATGAAGCTGAATCGATATGTTTAGGTACTGATTGCTCGTAGGCAATTAATAGCAGTAGTTTTTATTGCTTTGCTTATTCGATGCATTACACGTCCACAACCAAGTTAATCAAACAATGCAACGGCAGTAGCGTTTACACAGCTTTCCGTATAAATACGTATGAATTTTGCTCGCTATCCACACTATTCCCTCTCCCTCTCTCTCTCTCTCTCTCTCTCTCTCTCTCTCTCTCTCTCTCTCTCTTTCTCTGTGTCTCTTTCTATGCTCTGTCATTACATCGATGGGACGAAACGATCATCAAATGCACGTAGTTGGTCCACTCTTGTTTTCCTACTCATGTTCGTCGAATTACAATTAAACCAGATCAAATCAGTAATTAACGGGTTCGAGGACCAAACTCGTATTAACGTAGCTACGATAATTGACGTTTTGTTCTTTCAATTCATTTCATATGGACATAAATTTTGATATTATTCTCACTTATGCAGTATCAAAAATATAAACCAACCCTCATAGAAATCATTCCAAGTTTTGTTTAACAAATTGCTAAAACTAATAATAAAAATAACGATTATTAAATATCTATGAGCAAGGAAAATACGTATATGCCAAATTCTTAAAAAAACAAAACCCTTTTTCTGCGATGGAAGAAAATCACACAAATTCTATACGTCTCAAAGTGATAAAAAAAAGTTATTAAGAAAGAACATTAAGAAAGTTACCGACCGTGATTTTATTTTTTCGGTCATTACTCTTTTTAGTTACAGAACTTTAATGCCAAAAATGTAACGAAACCCTATTAAAACGAATCTTTTGTGATTCTGGATTACGTAAAAGTGTATTTAATTGTTTCGGAATTTGACAATCTTTTGTTAAAGCTGAGAATTAAAGACTAAAAATATTTTAGACGTCTTTTATGCAAAAATATTTTTAAAGTTACAATAGCTAACAAAAAAGGTAATATTGAGTTGTCATCTTTGTTTTCAAAATGACTCGTCTTTTGAAGGTAAAAAGTTTTCCCAACGTTTTGGTAAAAAATATGAAAAGGAAGTTTATTTTTAGTGTTATGATAAAAAATATCCTCTTTCATATATCTTCTACTCAGTGCACTGTCTATTTTTTTATGTTTTGTTTACTTAGTGTTGTTATTAATTTTACATTTTTTATTTGTAACATTATTTATTGATATTTTTTGGATTCTTATTTAATCTGGTTTCTATAAAAAAATAAGCTTATACACAGTGTATTGGTATCACTAAAAGTAAAAGTATGTCAGGGTATTTATACAGTTAACCGTTGCAAATTTTCGTAAACAATTGTAAGGATTGTACAGGATAACTTTTAGTATCTTATGCAACGCAATGCGGAAGGGGTTTATTGCTCGCCTTCGGTTCGTGCCGAAACCTTTCGTTTCGGAGAAAAGCTCTTTACGTACCAGTGCAATACGATATTTTATGCTACTAAATTCTGAAAATCAGTAACGAAGTTGCGATTTTTAGGTTAGTGGCATAAAATTTTGCTGGCATGTGCATTATGTGTTGTTTTGTGGAAATGATCTGTAGAGCGACCAGAATTCGAACAATACAAGCACCAGTATAGAGAATCGAGTTTAAAAGGGCCGCAAACAATTTAATTTGTGTGAATTCCTTACAGCAAACGTTAAACGAGCAGAAGAGCTCGAAATCAAATTGATGTGTGGTTCAGTAGCGTTTCGCGGTATGCCTTTGAGTTCGTTGGGACGTTGGGCATTCTACGCAAGGGTCTCTTGGCTCTCCTTTCTTCTCTGCCTTTCTTGGTCTATAGCTCTAGTTCGATGGTTTGTTTGATAGTCGCGGGGAATTTGGAGCGGAACTTGGCGGGTGCATTTTGTCCACGAAAACGGCTGACCGTACCACAACCGCAGATCTCCGTGGTTCCGATTGTTTCGACGTTGACTCTTTCCCGGGGACTCTCTACGAACTGCCTCTCGTGCTCGCCATTTGTGCAATACTTCGTGCATTTCTCCCTCCACATCTTGCAAACCTTTTAATTTCTAGCTGTTCTAATAGCAGCAGCAGCAGCGACGAAACGAAAATTATTAAAAGGGGATTTTCCTCGTTTTCTTCTTCGAGCTAGCCAATGAGACAGAGAGAGGGAGAGAGAGAGAGAAAGAATGTGTGTGTGTGTGTGTGAGAGAGAGAGAAGCGAAAGAGAAAAAGAGAGGATAGAGAAGAGAAAGAGGGGGAAGGGATAGAGAGCGTACAATAGAATGCGGTCACAGTCACAAAGGAACGGGCCTGATGAATGGCGCGTGCCTTAGTCGCCGTATTTTTTTAATGCGAAAAGCTGGTTAAAACGGAGACAAAAGAAGCAGAATGAGAGGCGAGAGCAAGAAAGAGGGAATTCTTGAATAACGCGTGGCAATATGAGCGGAAACGTATAAAGCGACCTCGGAAATTCGGCTACGGCTTGCTCCACTGAGGAACGGTTTTGTCGTCGTCATCGTAGCTGGAAAAATAAAAAAAAAATTGTCGAGCTCCTCGTCATGCATACCACGCATGTCGAAATAGCGAATCTCGAGCTTTTACATTTGTTTATGAGGCTTTTGACATTTTTGAGGATATAGAGTTGCGTAAGGCCTTTGTGCGCTGCACTCCATCAAGAAAATTACGGCGACGCAAACTTTTTTTTTTCATTCACTGAAGATAACGGTGTAACTAAAGCGTCATTGTGCATTCCTTTTTCGTAGCCTCTCGAAAATCGAGTTTCGAGAGAAGCTTTTGAGAATTTGATTTAAACGGGAAAGCCCTTTCATTAGATACGGATGACAAGTAGTGTTGAGCTGCGTATAGTCAGGCCGCGCGAGACTACAGAGAAGTGGGGGGCACGGTAGGGTGCAACAGTTGAAAAAGATGACTAGTCACCTAACGAGATAGTGGGTCAATAAAATCGTGCTAGGCGGTTTCGCAATCTCCCGCGCTGCTCTCGTGTTAATTACGTAGCCGGATGTAACTGCGTTCGTGCTGCAGCGCACACCTTGCTCGAAATCACATAACCAATCTCGTGGTTTTTCTTAATAAGCCACTTGACTGTGTCATTATAGCGCTAATTACGGATCGTGCAATGCTCTAATTGTGGTGGCACTTAACTGCTCGCACTCGAAATATACCGTTTTCAGTGACGAGAGCGCGCGCTCGTTGATTATTATCGAAGTGGGAGTTCTCTGCCCGTGTGTATGTATAATACATGTCAGCGAGCGAGCGTCTGTTCGGTAAAACTCGTTTAACGGAACGCGGCACCCCCCGCCCCACCCCCCAACCCTCCATGCACAGCGGCAAAATTAATGCAATCGTCGATGATGCCGAGTATGTAGTGTGCGAAAAAGGCGATAACGCAAGTAACGCGAAAACATAAGCACACAAGTGTAGGTACAATATTTTAATCGCTCGCTGTAGAATTGACTACATTGTCAGCCGTCAGCGAGGCAGACAACACGCCTCCCTCATCTGCTCCCGCGGTTACTTTCAATTCTGGCTCGTCAGTCCGAATTTCGCTTCAAT
Source organism: Philotrypesis tridentata (assembly GCA_018906965.1). Classification (NCBI taxonomy): domain Eukaryota; kingdom Metazoa; phylum Arthropoda; class Insecta; order Hymenoptera; family Pteromalidae; genus Philotrypesis; species Philotrypesis tridentata. The sequence continues at coordinate 8,199,274 of JACCIB010000001.1, read as the reverse complement.
CCTCTGCATGAGTGTGTGTGTGTGTGTGTGTGTGTGTGTGTGTGTCTGTAAGGCTCGCGCAACATGCATTTAATTAGCAGCGCACGCATTCGGTGGGGCGAGCAGTCAAAGCGAGCTTTCGCCCATGATTGTCAAACTTGCTGGAGTGCGCGCCCCTTTTTCAACCTTCGATGGAAGCGGAACACTGCGCGCGCTTCTCTCACGAGTGTACAAGACGGCAAAGTAGCCGAGTATCCGTGAGTTTCCGGCGAAAGGCGAGCTACTCTCTTTAGCGATACGTGATAAGCCTCTCTACAATCCATAGAGCTCTTATGTGTGTACAAGAAAGCCCCGTAGCTGCTCGTCTGTTATTACGTGAGCCACCATTTAACCGCGCAAGACTTTCTCGGCAGGAGCCCGGTAACCAGCTTTTTTTCTTCCACGAAAATGTGATTACAGCCGACGCGAACTTTATTTTTGCGCACAAACTGACTTGGCTCACCCCCACCACCTTCTCTCTCTCTCTCTCTCCCTCTCCCTCTTTCTCTTAGTCTCGGTGAGTGGGACTCTCGAACATTTTTCATTCGGTAATTGCACGGCGGTTTGAAATTTGTTACTCGCCATTAGGTCAACAGCAAACTCAGCCTGCAGATTATCATCGCGAGAGAAACTAATTTATTCTTCTCAATTTCGAGGTGAGAAATGTTTTTCCGCGAGCCTCCAAAGTGCACGGTGCTTTATCAAATTTAAAAGTTTTAAGAGAGAAGCCTTCCAGAAATTCAAAACGTCGGATAAGCAGTGCGCAGTACTGTATTTACAAGTGGATAACTTTCAAACATACAAGCAGACGATTTGGAGATTCTCGACACGCGTTTTCGAACAAATTTCAATTTTCTGTGTTCGCGATAAAGTGCTCGGTCGTTAAGGAAATACAAGCAGAGTAATGAATACCGAATCGCACGTGGCGTTCCCACTGGAATTTACAAAGCATCGCAATCGCTCGGATAGAGAAAGCTCAATTGGAAAATAATAATTTAAGTTCACTCGGAACGAAGGAGAAAAAGCTCCAAGATTGTGACTGCATTCGTTCGAGCATACAGACAGTCGAAAAGTAAGAGAGAGAGAGAGAGAGAGAAGTAGACGATGAGGAGAGACATGGAAGTGGGGGAGGGAGGAAAGAAATGATATGAAAAGCGATGGCGCGCGCCAATGCCAAAACGTTATTTTCGTGTCTAAGTTTACGATCCAATGACGGTCGGCAGCGGCGGCGGCAACCGGGGCGAAAGGAATCTTGAATGAAATTTGCCCGCGGCGAATACTCGGGCTCTCGAGCCACTTTCATCACGCGGCAAACCTTATTTCTTAAGAGACGCCGCGCCGGCCCATGCCGCGCGTCCTCGTATTTTCCTTCTCCCTTGCGACGAGACTGCTCGAAATTCTCAAAACTAGTAGCTTCGTATTAACGCGAACCAAGCGAATCTCGAGGCTGTTTCTGCCACAGTTGCTTTTATGCTGGCCGCGAGGACTGCAATTCGGATAATATGCCCATCACTTTTCATTTAGCTTTCAGAGTGGATGAAGTCAAATATATATACATACGTATTACTTCTCTCTGAACTTTCTCAATTTTTCGCCATTAAGGTTTCGAATATGATTTATGTTTCAATATTTTCTGCAATTATACGCTATTTTCAATCTTTGCACTAATTAATTTTAAAAAATTAAAAGCTTCTCTTCTCTCTCTAATGGTTTAAGAAATAAAGAAAAAAAGTTGGTTAAGAGGAGAAAATCTCTGTGCTCAGAATTCTCTCTAAAACTATATAAGTAAAGCACGAGGACATTGGGAGACTGCAGGGGGTTATGTTTGTGCCGAAGCTTTCAGCTTCATAGAAAAATAAATGAAATTTCTGTGGCGGGCGAGCAAAGAAAACATGAGACATTAAGAAGAACAAACTATATGAAGCTGCCAATTAGCTTTCACGAATATTTAATCTTATATTAGGAATGAGTCTCTTTCAAAAAGCTTCTATAAAGATGCAAAATAAATTAGCATTAAAGAGATAAAAACGTGAATTATGATTCTCAGGTTTGACTCAGTAGGATGTTACGTAAATGCATATTTATAACAGAATATTAATTTATTCGTAAATTATTGAATAGAAAATATGAATTTACTATCGAAGCCGGCTGCAGCCGTATTTCGGTATAATGATTCGAAAACAGAAGTTCGTTACACAGATGGTTGAATCTGTGGGCTTGTTTGGATCGATCAAAGAAGTGCAATGAGAAGAAAACAAACCTGTTATCGAGCGTCGAATGCCCAACGCGTCCTTATTAAAGGGAGTCGCGCGCGGGCAGCTTTCGCGCATGTATATACGTATAGTGGCTCTAGCTATATATCTGTATAGAAAGAATCACGAGTGCGCAATTTGATACGAGCAACAAACACGCGTGAAGGGTGTGATAGCTCTTGCGAAACAGTTCGAATTTCCGACTTGTCAGTGTACGTGCTGGAAATGGGAAAACTTTTAAAGCGTCGCCATCGGGACGAAATATTCAGGCGAACGCAATCGGTTTTGCAAATATTTGCATAACCACGATGCGATCATATCCCGTACTAAAATGCACATTTAGCGCAGAAGTTGAAGAGCGGTCTACTCTGGCAAACAATGATGAGAGTGAAGCCGCGCAGTCGCGAGCAGTTTTTAATCGGATCGATTTTAGTGTGTACTGGAGCTGCTCCTCCGTTATTTCGAGGGGGGTGGAGAGGGGGTAGAGGCGAAGCTTTGAAATTTTGCATCAACCATAAGCAACTCGGATCGGGGCAAACGGGGCAAGATCGCATTTTGCGCCAGTGCGCGCCTCGCGTCTAAATAATGCGGCGGCGCGAGTCCCGTGGTCGAAAGGGTCAGCAGCAAGGGCGAGGCAGGGAACTCGCGGAAAGTGGCAAGTTTCTGCGGCATGCGCTCAACTCGCGTAAATTATTGCAACAGCCTCTGCCGGCCCATATATTCAGGTCGCGCATCGTAAATATGCTATAGCTAGAGTGTGTTTTAATGAAAAGACACGGCGCCGCAGCATACACCCCCTTTGTCTCGCACTTCCTGCTCCTCCTACTCCTTCTCCTCCTCTGCGCTCGTCTATCCCCGTTCGTCTTCTATCGCTAGACACACTGCGGCCAGTGCGAGGCCCTCAGTGCACGCGGTAACTCGCAAGTCCGCGCTTGCCAAGGGGGGGGGGGGCAAGGGGCAGTTTTCTCGGGCGTGTTTTATACGTGTGATCGCCACCTTTTTGCGGCGCGCGCGCGCCACGGCCAGTACGCACGCACCGGTGATTACGCGGCGTACCGCTTCTGTAACGCGCCAATTATACTACTGTTCTTGGAATTTCGCTGCCGAGATTGCCGCTCCGGGAATTTATCGCTCCGGTTGGAGCTCCCTCTGCTCAGCGTCGGGACTTGGGTTCTCTGCTTTCTGCGCAACTCGCTGTACCGCACCTATTCTTCGCTTTGCTTTCTTTTTCTCGCATTAGCTTCTCGTGATTTACATTGACCGGGAGGCTCGCGCGAGGACGCATGCGAGATATAGTTTAACGATACTACGGAATAAAGCGCTAGAACAGCTTGCAACTTTTTAATAGCTCTCCAGTGATTATATATTGAAATCATTTACTCGGAAGTTTGTACTTGGAAGTTCATATTTTAAGATATATCTTATTAATTTAATTTTAGTTTGACTTTTCGTTCAAACTTTATCTACTGTGTACACTTCTCTTTCAAATCTCCTGTCTACTGTATAGAAAATGTCAACACTTATTTCTTGCATCTAAATCGATAAATTTGATAGAAGCAAAACGGATTTTCGCTTTTTATTTGGAAATAAAACGAGCAGTTGGGGCGAGAAAAGCTGAGACCACATATTATGAGGAGTACGTTAAAATGCAGAAAAGAAGATGAAATAGAAAGAGACGGAAAGATCGAAGAGACACACTACAGGCGACCAAGTTATAGTGAGTGAGAGAGAGAGGAAGATAGAGAAAGGCAGCAAGCGAAGAAAAAGAAAACGAGTATAAGAGAGGGCAATAAGCGCAATATCGACGCTTTTACGAACGTACTTAAAATCCCCTCGAAACTCGTGCCTAGCACCCTCGAGTAGCTTTTACGAGCGTAGTCGTTTCGACCGGCCCCCTCTGCATCCACCTCTGCTGCTGTTGCTGCTACTGCTGCTGCTGCTGCTGCTGCTGCTGCTGCTGTTGCTGCTCTCATCCTCTCTTGCCCTCGCGCGGTAGCCTCCTTCGCCTTTATACCTTTGTCTGAGTTAGCCAGATAGAAGGCGAGGTTCGTAGGTTTGCAATATAATTCGCCGCGATGACACGCAGACGCGCATCCATTTCCCCTTCGAAAGTATATATAAAAGGGTTGAACTTGATGCATGCTATCCGAGGCACTTTTCCATTCGACGCGCGGGGACTTGGAGCATCAGCACTTTTTAATCTTCACCAGCAATCTATTCATTTTCAAGCAGCCCACTGGTTCGCAACCCCCCTCTCCTTTTCTCGTTTCTTTTTTTCATACATCTCTTGTTCCGCCGACGAACGCGTGAGAAGAAAAAAAAAAAATAATAAAGTCGAGGTCGACGATAACATTGGTATTCTGGAATTCGAATGAGCTGGCGAACGAGTTTTTTTTTAGCGCTTTTCTTGCGAAATTAAGAAGGGCCGGGAACGTGCCAATTTTTTCTCTGACAAAGACTCGCTTGCTCAATCGGGTACAATCCCTTATTGTACGCGATTTCATCTTGAGAATCATAGGATTCTTTTGCGGACGCCCTTCACTTCCTCCCGCGTTTGAATGGCAAGAGTTTTCATAAAGCTGCGCAGCAGTGCACAATCTACTTAATTTATTTTTTCTTCTTATTTTTTTCCGTTTTGTTTCTTTAGATCAATTTCGTCCATTGTAGAATCATAAAACACATCAGGTGCTCGTAATACATGGCTCTGTATCACAACCTTTTAATTATTTCTGTAATTTTTTTTATCTTATCTTCAGCACACAGTGCAGACTATTGTAAATTTTGTAGACAGCGTCGATTTACGAGACAATATCTGTCTTGTTTATACCTAACGCTAGAATGAGTTAGTTCTAGTCAGTTTCGGTTGATCGTAAAACTTAAGCCTTCTCTCGTAAAACATTGTTCTGAAAAAAATTAAGTTTTGCTGCTTTGTTCTATTTTCATTTCAGAATGGTTCATTTCAGAATGGAAAATAAATAAATATACTGTTCATAAATATATCATGAAAATTTTAAATCGTCACAATACTTCGATTTATTAGTAAAAAAGATTCCATAGTTCGTTAATATTATTCGAATTCTTAACTGTACACATAATTTAAGTTAACTTATCTCAAAAAATAATCTACCCAATCCCATTGCTGCAACCACACATTAAAGTATATTAATCTTTGTGAAATTTTAAAATCATTTTCATGTTTCACGTACATAACGGACCTTTTCACAGTTTGCGATGAATAAATAAAAATAACTTTATACGGAACAATTAGCGCTCGTAAAGAAAAATTGTTGAATCATCCCACAACCTTTAATCTTTGCAACCTCCAATAAATGTCTTTAAACACATAGTTCTTAGTTGTGTTTAATCAGTGATAAAACGTCAGTTTTTTGTAAAAGAAAATTGTATTTTTAGAAGCCTGTTAACTTTTAACCTTTACAACTTCCAATAAATGTCTTTGAATGCATAGCCCTTAGTTGTGTTTAATTAATGATAAAAATTACAGTTTTTTTTAAAGAAAAACAAATTATATTTCTAGACGTCTGTTAATAATTTACACAGCCTGCAGCACTTTTTTTTACAAAATACACTGATATTGTATCTACTGTCATCGCTATCCTCTTGTCAATAATAAATAAAATCGTCGGACAAATATAATCGATTGTGAAAAAAAATCAGAGAAAGGAATTGGCTGTCAGTCAAAGGTATGATACAAGTGATCCAATAGTTCAATTTGTCTATTCTTTTACTTTGAGCAGAAGAATTGTAATTAATTTTCGCAGATTGAGTTATTTTTGTTTGATATTATTTTAATTAAATGTAAAGCGATATTACAAATACACTAGGATGCAATAATCGATGAAATGGTATTTATTTAAATTATCCTGGAGCAAAATTGTTGTGAAATATTATACCCTGATTCGTATATATTGTGGTTTAAGAGAATTTCAAATAAAAATAAAGATTATTTGTGGATCTACCTGGCACATTCAATCGAAATTCATGGATTGAATTAATGATTTCCGCGCGAATAACCGTAGCCGATTGACGTAATGTCTCAACATTTTGCAATAATAATTTATGAATTTAAAAATCTTTTTAGCAGCCTCGTATTAATTTTCAATCAAGGCCCTTTGCTTGGTATAAATTAATTATGAATTTCGCTTCTAAATAATATTCATGAGGATACATTTTTTGCTCTGTTCTTGTGCGGCCCCGTTAACTATTGCAACAAAATAATTCCTATAATAGGCCAATCGCTCGTCCTGTTAATATACCGCTCTCGTTATCCATTAAATTTTTTCAAATGTGCTAACTGCTTCCAGTTGCATAAATGTATTGTAAATTTGACTATACGAGAGAGCTTACTCTAGTTCAAAATTCATTATTCACGTTGGTTGACGTGTTAATTAAATCGAGGTACGTCCGTTCAAAATCAATATTAAAGTCTCATTAAACGTAAACATGCATTACATGTTCTTATAAAATCAATTTGAAAGTTTATCTTTATACGAAACCATGGCAGTGTGACATTATGAACTTCAAAATTAACTGTCAATTACCTAAACGTGTTGTTAACGTTTGTATTATCAGGATTAAATCGGGCAATTTGCTTGAGCCATAGTACAGGTATTATAGAATATCCAAAGGAGGATTACAGTTGGATAGCTTCACAAATTTCATTCGCCGAAATTAAGATTCGCCTAATTAGCTCGTCGGATTTCTATGTGGAGGGTGTAACGGTATATTATCCTTGCTGCCGCAGCTGCTACTGCTCGGCTTGCGCTCATGGAACAACCATAGTCCAGCTCAAAAGCATATTACCCAACGTTCTGGATTGTCAATCAAGTGTCAGAAGAGGAGCTTCGCGAACACGAAACTTTTTCCGCTAGAGCGAAAAAATGAGGGGCTTAATACGAACCCCGTTATTTTCGGTTTCTCTTTTGTCGTATAACAATAATATCTTTTTGTTCTATTGTTGTGCTATACGTGTCTATTTTCACGCGAATTATACTGCGCCATGCCAGGGCAATCATAGTTTTTTTACTGCTTTTTTTATTTGCCACGATAGTTATTTTTAATGAAAGCACAACGGCCAGCAAATATGTACTCGCTGTAACTATATTGATTAACATTTTTTGTTCGCGCAACCAAACAATACGAAAACAAGCTCGCATTTAATGAGAATTTAAAAAATTATGAAAATCATTGTCTCTGCTATTAATCAGCAATTAATTATTGTCGGATCAGTAAGTACAGGCTGACAATGGTATCCACGGTATCCACCCTCTATTTTTCATAACTAAGCACATTCATTTAAAACGAATAACCTTTTATTAACGAACTTTCCATTGGATTAATCTAAAGAGTTCAGCGCACTCGTGGAGAAATCTAGGTCTTTATACTGGATTAAGAGCTTTTATAGGACATTGACGAGGAGATTTAAAACGTTACGTAATTAAAGTCAACGTATAAGGGCAATACGTTTAAGCCTGATTTAAAATTCGTAATTTATTACTCTCTGGCCGCCGCGTCCTAACTTTTATGTTGCTCACGATGAGACGTTACGTTTCTTTATTATTTCGTGAATAGTAAAGTTTTACAACCGCTTGTCTAAAAAAACAAGATGAAGAAAGAAAGCAAAAGATGAAAAAAGATAAACCATATATATTTCATGTCATATACGGAAACGTCAAACCTATATATTAAATTAAATCTGCAGTCATCTCTGATTATAATTTTCTCAGCAAGATCGAAATATCGAAGTGCATTATTCAGGAGAGCGATTGTTAAACCTTCCAAGCGTCTATATATATCGGGATGGTCGAAGCGAAGAGAGCAGCACAGGGATCTATTGAGTCGAATCAGACGTTGCTGCTTTTCAATTGTGAGAAGATGAGCTCTCGATCGTCTCGTGTAATGCTGAAGTGCGCCTCGGTGCGAATCCAGCCGACCCAATTTGCGGTACAGCCTCGAGATTAGGAGAAGGGATGGGAGAGAGAGAGAGAGAGAGTAGGTAGGAGGAGCGCGCGAGAACGGAAGGAGCCAGCGTGGCGCGGCGTGCTGCGCCCCTTACGACTCTCACGCTCGCCACGAGAGATATTAAGGAAACTTTGGTGTCTCTCAGCTTAATATCCCATCTACATGCTGATTCTTCGGGCGAGCTTCGTTATTTCTTGTAATTTTCCGAGCGGCGTCTTAGGTGTACTTAAACTCTGTTCTATATATATACGTATAGCGCGTATACGTGTGTATAATATACATCCGCATGGCCAAAAGTCTGGCCAAGCGAGAAATTAGAATTTCGAGGACGACGCACGTGAGCCTGCGCTACTCGCATGCAGCCGATTGATCCGCGCGAGTTTTTCTGGGTCGCGCGCGGTTCGAGCTCCTGCAGGAATCTTCGCCAGTGCGCGGTATACGTAGTCGGCGGGCCTGCCGGAGCTCATAGATTTTAAAGGCAAGCCAGAGATGCAAAGATTTTGCCCTCTATAGGGGCATATAATATGAAGCAGATCCTTCCATTGGGTTGCATGCGGTGTAACGCTTCTCCGCGCAGTTTCGGTGGCAGGTGTATCGATTTCTTGCTGCGCGCAGGTGATTTCGCCTCCGCGAATCTCGGCACCGCGCTATCACTGTATTTCTGCAAAATCCACGTACGTCATATCCCGCGGGACTCGGTAAAATGTGCATTCCGTGAAAAATTTTCGCCCAAGTCCGAGAGGGACCAATCGACTCTATTGGAGAAGGCTTGTCCCTGAGAACAGTGAGTTATGCTTGGCTCGCTCTTAACGCTCTCGGCGCTCATGCCCGTGCATAACATTTGGGAAGCCTTCCGCAGCCTCCGGCGATTCTTAACGATCTTAACGCGTGGCGGCACGACGGAAAAACATTATACACTTGCACAGCGCAACTATGCGCGCGCGTTGTCGCAGCGCGCCCTCGCGCTTGCGTATATCATGCATCAAGGCGATTCTTCATTATAATGGAATTTCGATCGAGGCTCGAGTACGCGCGAGCGCGTCTTTTGAATATTTAGAGGGATGTGAGACATCCCTTGGTCCCCGATTAAATCGCCTCTGCGTCGAGGGGTCGTATAGAGAGTGCGAGACTGCGCGCCGCGGTGTGTATCTTTAATATTGCAGCGGAGTTGTGTGCATGCGGTGAAAGGTGCATCGCGAGAGATCGCGACATTAATCGTGCATGTTTTGCGCGAGGAGATAGGAGTCCCTGCCTTTCCCAGTATACGTATACGAGTGCGGCGAGCTTTTTCTTTTCATTTGCCCGGCTAAGGTTAAGCCGCGCGAGATTAATTCTAGACCAGTCGCCGGCAAGTGGTCTCCCAGCCATTTGTATCTTTTTAGCCGGTGCAATTTGTTTCGCGCACACCCCCTATCGCTAACGTGACGCTTTATCGAACTGCAAACTAATTGCTTGTAATATAGAGCAGCTAGAGCCTAGAAATTCGCGAGAGGCGCGTTATGTACGACGAGCTATATATACGTACTCGGAGAGTATAAAGGAACTCCTTCACGCGGCGTCTTTTTTCTGCCATTGACAGCAAGCCTTCGGTAATACCAGGAGGCTCTGGTAATCCGAAAAAATCCCGACTGTTCCTTTCACGTGAAAAGGACTATACTATCTTTGCAGCGAGCGAGAGAGACTCGGCGCTCGAGGGGGCAGCAAGTTGTGACCCGCTCACGAGGACATACGATATCGATTAAGCGCGAGAGAACGAGTCGGGGAGAATTACGAAAGAGATGGAAACAGAGGTATATAGAAAATCGAACGGCACTCCCTGGCGCGTTCGAATTATTCGCCCGGGGTACTTATAGGCGGGAGTATCAAAACTGCATTAGCTATAAAATCTGTCGCTGGCGCAGGGGAGAAATTGCGCGGCGACAATTACACTGATACTCCCGGCTAAAACGAGCAATTACAGTCTAATTATACGACTGCAGCCGCGAGAGTTGCGTGGCCATTTCGCTCAAAGTCCCACTGATCCAGATTTTATTATTCGCGGCTACACCCCCCCCTCCCTCTCTCTCGCGCTCTCCTTCTCATTCCGGCTTTCGTGTATATGTATGTTCGTATAGAGCGGCATAATACGAGAACCGACGCAACTTGTTTCTCTGAATTAGCAAGCGTCGCGAACTACTTCATTAGGGGCTTATGCCGTTCGCCGCTGCAAATCCATCCGTTCCACGCGTTTTTTTCCCCGCCCGTTTGCCTATACAAAGAAGTATTGCATTATTGTGGGCGGCTTCGACGGCTCGTAGTACAAGCATGAACTTCGGGAGAAAGGGAATTTTCAATGCCGCTTTGTAAGCCTAACCGAGAAAGCAGTGCTTTTAGTCTTGCAGTTGAAAGGCGAATCCGACTTTGCGGTAAGCTCTCTCAGAGCCGACCAAGTATTCTTCTGCGTCGTTTAACGCGCCGAGTTTTTCCCTATAGCTTCCGAGACCGATAATTCAACCAGGGGGGGCTATCATTGGCCAGGCGAGCCGGACTATCGCTCGCCCAGAATATAGAGTCCCGCGGACATGGCCGGGAGACTCTTCCCCTTGCGCTCCTCGCTCGCCTCCCCCCTCCCCCCCGTGCCACGGGTCAGATAACATTGTGAGAACGGCGGACGCTCCGCTGGCGCATTGTCCGTCGCTATAAACGCTCAGGGGGGGAAGGAGAGAAAGAGGACGTACGGGAGAGACTTAATGATGCCTGTAGATCAGGGATTATTGCGGCGGGCGACGCGCGTCTTCGCCGGAGTCTAGCTGGGCATCGGCCGCCGTCGCCGCCTCGCGTCTTTTCACGTGTCCCACTACTCGATTTTCCGCTCTTATTACAGTTCCGCACATAGCGATCGTCGTAATGCCAAGGAAAATATCTCCGGGATTAAAGTCGCAGGTCCGCGCCGTGTGTGCACGTTCCACATTTCTCGACTCGGCATTATATCTCTCGCATTCCCCGTCGAGCCGATGGAATTGATTGCGATCGGGTCGAATTTCTTATCGCGCGGAACGATTTGAGAAATCGGTTCTTTGTCTCGTGGAGTAAACTACGAATTCATTACGGAGGAAGAATCGCCTGCCGCAAGCAGATCTCTCTGCTTTCAGGATTCGCGCAGGCGCGGCGAATCGCGCGCCTCTTCCTCGGATCCTTCAATTAAAGCCAGTCATTATCTGCTCCCGAGTTAGTTCCCTTCGAGCGCTGCTGCTCCCGCTCTTTCTCTCTCTCCCGCGACTTCTCCTCAAGTTGCCGCGCTGACCCGAAGATAGTCGAAGGGAAGCGCGCCGAGTGCGCGCCTCGGAGCATAGAACCAAACGCACTCTGCCGGTTGTTTGCGCTCGGGCTATTATTTTGTTTTATCGCTGCGTGAGTACAAGGAGGGCGCAATTGGCTTGCCGAGCTGAGCTCATCTCGGCCGGGGATGATTCGATTAGATGCGATAAGCCACGTAAGAGCGCTCGGCCGAGCGCACTCGACTCTTACTACTGCAGCTGCGCGGCTAACGGCGCCGGGCTAGCCGATTAAAATTCATGCGGAAACCTTGGGCAAATATATTCGTAGGCCAGCCGTGTGTACTCGCATGCCCATATAGGCCGGGAGAGGGTGTGAAATCTGATTCGATCGCCAGCTGTACGGCCTGTTTATGCACAGCGTGCGGACAGTTTTATCGGAACCATTTCGGCCCCGATCGTTATGACGCCAGTGCGAAACGACCCGCGTTCACGAGAGCGCTCTCTGCAGAGTCGCGTCGAGAGCGGGACGACACTCGAGCCCACTTTTCGATCGTGCACAAAGGCTATCTCTCGCGCGTATCAGCCTCCGCGAACTGTTCGCCTCTCTCTCCCTCCCCCGACCCTCTATCTCTCTCTCTCTCTCTCTTTCTCTTTCTGTCTGTGGGTAAGCGCAGCTTCGAAACTTACACCCACAGAGCTGCGCTCTGGTTCGAGTCACAGTGTATCGGCACCGTTACTCCATTCGAATTCTCGTTTGATCCTTCTCCCCTCTCCCTCTTGCCGTATCCTCGGCCAGCTCCGCAGCCAAACTCGACGTGTCTTTACGGTCGCTGTAAAGTTTCTCATTTCTGGCTCAGCCAAATCCTCGGCAATTCGATTTTTTTCGTTTCTTCAGAAGCGTATGCTTTTTTCGCTAAAGCGTAATAGAATATAATCGAGCACGACGTCCTCGAAGCGGATGGTGCGCGAAATTTTTCTTCCGCTTGTCACCATTGGATTTTCAGTGGTTTGTGTCTGTCACGTGTTTTCCAGAGACAGACAGCGAGAGAAATAGACGAAAGCATTTTTATAGAGCGGTGCCTGCAGCGGAAACACTTGGCGGGCGCTTGTTGCAATAAAAATGCGGGCCAGCGTGATATTGCGCGTGTGATCTTCATTGCTTAAAAATAGTTTGGCTTTCATCTCTGGCAGTCGCATCCAGCTCGCTAAACTTACTTTTTATCAAGATGCAATAAAGCTAGGAAAGCGAGATTGATTGATTAAACCGAGTTTATTAACACCTTAGTCATATTAGACCGTATGGCGTAGAGAACGTAAAGTACAAAATTGGAAGTAAATACAAAATAATCGCAATTTATCAATAAGTCATAATCTACTATTATATACAATACAAAAATCATAGAGGATTCAAAATAATTTCGCAATCTTAGTACAGCATTAACCCTAAGCTCACTCTCAAGTGGAGGGAATAACAAAAATAACAAAAGGATACAGGATATAATTATATAAATAATAATTCTACTCCCAGTTAAGAAAATAGTTGTACAATTTACTTTTAAAGAGTTCAATATAGTTTTTGAAATCTTTGTGTTAGTTGGTAGCGCGTCCCAAAAGTGCATGCCTTGAATCCCATATGAATTTTTGTTTTCGTAGATGCAAAAGACATAAGAAATATTGAAGACTGACTGCGTGCCGAACGGCGTAATTCAGACGTTTTTTTAACGGAAAAAACTCAGTTAAATAACTTGGATGGACTACGTGTAAAACTTTTATAAATCATTATACCCTAAAAAATAATTTCTACATGATCTAATGACAGCTATTTCAATTTTCCGTAATACGGATTCAATGCCGTGTCAGACGGAAAATAAAACGGACCGCCATATTGTAGTCCGGACTACTGTGAAAGACAATGCACGCATAATCAAAATAAGGCATACATAAGCAACGTATTATCAATTTAGACTTTAAGCTACTAGACAAATAATGATGCTTAAATCGAAGACGATATACTACATAATGAGCATTCGAGCATACGTGGAAAATGGATACTTGAAAAATTTAAGTCAAGATTTTTGATCGAGTCCACTGTAACAACGCCGTCTATAGTTGTGGGTGGGATAAGCTCATATGCAATTCGACAATGTTTTGCTGCGACGAGCCTACTAAAATGGCTTTTGTATTAGTCGTACTTAACGAGAGAGGGAGAGAGAGCGAGAGAAGGAGAGAGAGATGATACGTAGGTGAACGACGTATGCGCGTGCGTATCAGGTCGTTTACTAGTCGAGGCATTAATATAAAGTCAGCTATATCTACGGCTATCTACGGGTGCACTCCATCGTAAGTGCACGGCTTGAAAATTCTCCAACAGAGTTGATATTGAATTTCAGTTAAGGAGTTAATTACGGTCCAGGAGTATATATATAGTCACTCTATATAGCTGCTCGGGAGCGGATATTTTTCCAGCTTTATTGAAGCTAAGACGCAATTACAATTCGTGCATTATCTTCCGTAACTGTGACGAGAGAGTGTCGTGGAAGTGCTTATACGTTGGAAAAGCGTATAGGTGATTGGAAAGACTGTTCGCAGGAATGGAGGGCATTCACAATGTGTCTAAACAGTGAAACGGCATTTCAACTGAAATTCGAGTTGGGAGAGCGTTGTGGGGGAGGAGGAACGATCGAAGCCATCAGCTCCACTAGACTCCGTACATAGCCGTAATTAAACCGCAAGAGCCAACCGTAAAAAGAATCCGGTATAAAAGCAAAGCAAAGAGAGACGTCGCGCTGTATACAATCGTGTATACGCGCGGCGGTGGCGCTGCACAGGGTACCGAAATCGCAGCGGCCTTAGGAGAAGAAAAACAGCGTGAGCCTGATTTACCGTCCGAAGTTAAGGAGCGCCAGGACTTTAATGCTGATACGGGAAATGGCGAGCGCGCGCGGCTGGCAGCGATTTGTGTTCGCGACGCGAGGCGTCGTAAAAGTACATAATACTCTTGCATCCCACGCCCGCGCGAGTCCGGGGCAAGCGCGCAGTCTCTATATCCAAAGCATCATCCAAAAGCAAGTTAGCTCGAGTGCCTGAGAGGCGCGCATTCTTCACCCGCCGCCTCTATGTATACCTATATAGACGTGGAAGAGCGAGAGAGAGAGAGAGAGTAGAGAACGCGGGACTCGAAATGAATCTAGGTAGGCCGACGGGGATTGTGTATCTTTTCGAGGAAGGGATTCGCCGAGAGCGAAGCCGGGGAAGAGATAAGGTCGAGGGCTGATTCGGAAGGTCGTCAAGCTATCGCGCGAGTGGCTGCTGAAGACGACGACGACGACGTCGCCGTGACGACAGCCGCCTCGCTCTCTCTCTCTCTCTCTCTCTCACTCTCTCTTCGAAGAAAAAGAAGCTTCGATCCGCTCTTCTCGCGAGAGCTCGCTTATCGTCTGCCCGACATGCCTTCCTCCACTTTTTGGCCGCGCATCAACTCTTTGTTGGATATAATATTACGGCCCTTCGAGCTACTACATACGAACGTCGGTAATCGATTCAATTTGTTTCTTTTCTCTCACGTGTTTACTGAATTATGATGATGGCTAAGCGTGAATTTTCTCTTTCTTTTTCGGGGCTTCTCTATCTTTCTCTATTGATTTTCGATAACCGATCCGATCTCTACGCCTTTCAAGAGTAAAGGGTGTCACGTCTTTGTCGATTCTTTACTTTCACGAGGTCGCACATGAAAATTAACAGCTAAGCAACGAGATTGCACGATAGAGAAGATTTGAGTAGAGATTTTTGGATCGACTGTCGGGAACCTCTGATGATCCTTTAGAAATATATTAGAATAGCGAGCCTGTCTAAAAACACGCTTCGATAAAGTAAAATGAAAATCCTTCACGTATACGCATAGTCGGTCGGCTATGCAGGCATTTTTCAGAAGAAAATCACATGCTAAAACTCGATAAAACGTCGACGGACTGCCTTAGTAGAGCATCCTTCTTGCCGTGAAGCTCGCTCGGCTCATAGGCTGGTAGGGGGAGGATGGCGCTATTGGCTCGAATGTGTGTTCTTATCAGAATTCAATACAGCTGCGTACACAGAGGATTTTCATTTTTAGGGATATGAGAGCCACGCGCACGGCTCTCCGCAATGCGACACCATATCTCAGTTCTTCTCTCTCTCTCTCTCTTTCTCTCGATTTCGATGTCGGAGTGGAGTGGAGGGGGGAGACTTTCATCTTTTTTTCTCTTTCCGGGACACAGTTACACAGCCCGTTATACGGACAAAAGTGTGATTGAATTTTTCTCGCGGCGATATTCTCACCGGGGGGGTGGGGGAGCGGAAAAGGAGGAGGGCGGAGGGGGGGGCGCGGCAATATAACCAGAGGGAGATGACCTCCGTCGTATCTCGGAGGGAAACGCGCGATTAGCCGTGTCATCGAGTCGGGATGAATTTTTTTAATTGAAAATCAGCCAATCGGAAACATCGCGTGCCAAGTGTTGGAAGAGAGAGCGCGTGTGCGCAATCGTATAACCGTGCGGTACAGCTGCTCTAGTGGCCTTTTCCTATGTACTCTGCAAAATTGGATTCTCGCGCGCACTGCTCGTCCCAACGAGTGTTGATTGAACCTTTTGTTTTGTTTCGGCGCATCGACTACGGCCCTCCTCGCCATCTCTGATATTCTCTCTCCGGATAATTCCGACGACCGAGGATGTTTGAACTAAGAGTTTTCCTACACGCACCATTGTGTGCAGCGCCCGAGCGAGCGACCATATCTTTTCGTTTATTTGCTTACACGCGCGCGATCGTGCCACGCTGTTTGTAAAGTCGAGCGAAAGTGCGGACTTTATGAAAATTCAATAAAATCAGGAGCAAACTTACCACGTGGGTTGACTCTGATTTTTTTATGCGTACTTCTTCTATCTTTTTTTGCAGTAGTTCTATCGGCGGATTTGCTTTTCTTCATTTTTATCTGTCGCGTATACGATATAGTCCGCGCGCTTTCATGCTAACCTTCAACAGGTATAATGTTAAATGTGCAGAAATATATGACCAGTTCTCGTAGAAAAATGCACATTTCGGGGGTCCAGAAATTGAAAATTTTTTTTTTACACTAGAGGTTTCGGACCGATCAGACTTTTTTCTGTTAGCTGATAGATAGTCAAAGAATGCAGAGGAACATGAGAAACATGGAACATTAGAATTTAATATGGGAAAGTATACGGAAAAAAAAGGAAATCGGCTTTTCGGATTTTTATTTACCTTTTTTTTGTCAAACGTACATAACTTTTGATCAGAGATCGAATCTGGGCATAATTTTTTTTAAATTATAGCTCTTTTGTTGTACTTTATTGTGGTGTAATTTGAAATTTTATTTTTGCCTCGAAAACATTCGTAGTTGACATTATTCCAGTATTTCGATGCATTAATTTTTTGTAAAAGAAACGTAAAATGGCTTAGAAATATGGTTACTAGTAACTTTTCATATGTTCCTCTGCATTCTCATCGGTCTGAAACCTCTAGCTTTAAAAATAAAATTTCTATTTCTGGACCCCCGAAAAGTGCATTTTTCTATTAGAACTGGTCGTATCCGCCCAGACAATGCATATTGGAGACTTATCGACTTGTGCCTTTCATTTCAGCGCAAAAGTTGACGCAACTTAAAAATAACTAACTTTAATGAAACCGATTTTCTTCATAATATGAAATAATCAACTTTTTTCTTTTTCGATTGACGTTACAGTAGACAGTCTGTCTGTACGTACTTATTATATCAAATTATGTTATCTATAAATTATTTGTGATGATTAGTTTTTAAAAAGATTAAATAATTCTTAAATTCTGACATTTATACATTATTATCTGTTTCAATCACGGCAACAATCAGTCGCAGACCAGAGACAAATCTAGTAAGCCACACGCGTGACTATATCTACAGACAAGCAAAAGCACAGCACCGCCAGAGCTGGACGTTGTTGTGCCGTTAATAGGTCGGCCTTCGACGACGTGCCAGTGGCCACACCGACCGACAGCCATCGTTCTCTCGTTTCTCATAATCGGTTACTGTAGCAGCCTCTATCACAACTGAAGTTGCCAATTAGCGAGTCAACTCGGAAAGTCTGTTCGACATGGCAAATATGCTGTATCCGTTAGGCCAATTTCTCTCTTTTTTTCTCATTTCATTCATTTTTTTTAATGGCTACGCACCGCGCGCGAACTCGAGTTTTTAATTGGTGGAGAGACCACATTGTTTCGCTTTGGCGACGACAACATTTGCTTATACAGAAAGGAAGCTATTTCTCGGTTCTCGGCAGAGATGCTTTTCAAAGGTCCGATCAAATGAGTTGCTTCACACAATGACCTCTGTTGTCTGGTGGAAGAATGTGACCAACATTCGTGCTGTCGCCTGCTAAAGAATTCGCGTTCAGTTTGCTCGTCCATTACGCGCTGCACTTTACCACTGGCAGGACTTTATTATAGAAATGAATAATCTGTTCTCGAGACAAAAGACGAAGTACATTTTTCAGTAAAATGATTCGTGGCTCTTCATAGTTATTAAGTGTTTTGAAGAGCTTTTGCCATTACTGCGATGGAAAAATTACTCTAAAATAAATAAGATTAAAAAAATTGATAAAATATCTGCAAAGTAAATCATTCCTGTATAGTTATAAAAATATTAAAGCCAATCAGATATATATATATACTACTTAACAATTATACTGTTATTGAGTATTGATTAACGTTGTTCTGGAATAAAACAAAAGTCACATATTTTAACACGAGCGTAACGATGTAACTTCAATTGAGAAATTTTTTAAATTAAACGTGCAGGGTATAAAATCAGAACCATTGCTTTTATTTTTGGGAGGAAAATATATTTACAGCAGTTAGAGTGTATAAATAATACAGTTGTTCTAAAATACATTTTTTAATAAAACTTAATAAAAATTAATAAAACTACATCACACACAGGTTATGCACACTCATTCCTCTACATATATTGTGTATAGTCTGTTGGGTATAATCTATACAGAGTTTAGAAATAATATTTTTAAGAAAATCATAAATTCATTCGAACTGAAATTTGTTCGAAAAAAATAGCTAAAAATTAAATAGCATTTAGAATTTTATTGATATGCTTAAACATTCATTATTGAGAGAACGTATCCAACGTTATCAGAACTATTTTAAAATACTTTTATGCGATTTTTATGATATGCTATATAAAAGGAAAACAGCTGCACTTCTGAATACTATCAATATTCAATACATTCATACATGTGGGTTAAAAATAAATAAAAAGACAAATTCATTTCATTTCAAATAACATATCAAGCACTACCAGTCGAATCTCGAAGATCTTTTATTAATACCATCAACCTGAATAATTGGTTTGAACAATTTTTCGAAAAGCATCTTGCGACTAAATAAAGCTTCGAATTCGCACCGTAATCGAGCTCCGAGAAGAGCTCTATCGACGAATCTGAACCGTAAAGTGGCTTTCCGTATCAGTTACGATAACCAGTAGAATGGAATTCAATATCTCGAGAAGCGAAGCGGACAAAGGAAGCTTGTACCAGGCTAAATTCGACGCGCTTCGTTCCACTCCCCATTTATACATTGTATCTCTCACACGCGACCTGCAAATTTTCACACAATTCAACTTCTCCACTAGCGTTTAATATTAGTTCTACTGTGATATCTAGTGTATACTAGCGAAAAGATGAACCGCGCGTTGGCTATTATTTATTTTTGCAAGCTTTCATCACGCGAACACGTTTCTCGTTCTTTGGAGGCCTCTTTCGTCAAGCACTCGGAGGAAAAATAAGGATTCGAGAATGATTTATCGCAAGCACATGAAAGGAAGCACGAAAAAAGTATCTTTAGATTTTTCTGTCTCTATAGAGAAAAATAAGATTGTGATGATTATATATATATATATTATTTTAATCAAAATATGTAATGCACAACCAAGCAGACGATAAAAAGTAACAGACAAAAGAAAATATAGTATAAAAGATAATGCTGATAATAATAAATAGAAAGAGATATTAATTTAGAAAGGCAAGGGAAATGAGCTGCAGGAAGCTTGAGGGACATAACGCGATCCGCGAGAGAAACAGGGTTCATCGTCGTATTCGGGGCAGGTGCAGGGCAGAACCCGAGTGATGCAGTATATAGAAGTGAGGAGTAATGTCGTAGAGCCGGGGGAGAGAGCGAGAGTCGTAACATTCGGCAGGCAAAGTCTAGGCAATATGCATGATGGCAGTGTGCAGTTAACGTCGTCTACACATATATGCACATACAAACACACATACCTATGTGCCGTCGTATGTATCTACATATATAAATATACACACACAAATGCTAGTGCTTGGCCTACATGTCGAGGTCGAGCCGCCTGTGCTCATTATAGCGACCTCTTGTATCGCGTTTGTCTGTCTATGTCGCGCGCGCGCGCTCCTCTAGTAGTCTATATGTGCTGCTGCTGACTTACCCTCCAACTCACTCCCTCACTCTCAAAAGTACAATGTACACATTTCTAGCATGCAGTTCGTTTCTGGCGAAAGTTCGACGGCCTCAGCCGAATAAGATACTGTGCTCTCCCGCTGCACGCGAGGCACCAGAGGAAGAGAGTATAGGAGAAGTGGAGGCGCTTCGAGTAACTCGGCTGCTTTCGTCCAACTTCGTTGGAGACGAAGCTCGCTTGCAGAGTCGAGCTATCCGCCTGTACTACCTGGCTCAGACGCAGCCGTCCGCATTGGACAGCGCGATTCTCTAATTTTTTTCGAATTTTTTCCAAACTTCTCCCGAGAGCGCGACTTAAAAAAATGGAGAAGCTTTGATCCCCGAGGCGAAAAGCTCGCGATAAGTCGAGCGAGATGTATATGGCTTCTCCCCTCTATCCCTCCGCGCGGAATTTCGCGCGCTGCATCAGCCTGTCTAGTGCGCCTGCGACGGCCAAAGATTATGGCACCGAGAAACTAACTGCAATCCGAGCTGCCAAGACCCGCGCCGTATATACACTTCCAACTGTTTCGACGACACGAACGAAGCTTACTTCAAAAACTTCAATCTAATGAAACTTAAGCAGGCTCTCGGCGCTTCTAAAGTATTTCCTCACGCGAGTTGTCACCAAGGTGCGATTATAATTTGGACGAGAGCTGTTTTAGTGCTTGATCCTCTTCGATTGCGAATCGTATTAATTATAGCGGAAAAAATTTACAATCCTTGGCACTGCGGGTATGCAGAAGCAGGTGAGAGTTGGAACGTAAGTCACACCTAGAGCGCAATTGCTTTTATAAATAAACTCAACGTTAGGAATAACTGATCCTTATTATTTCCCGAGTTTTTTACCTCGGCTTTCAGCTATCTCGTGTAAACCAATTTCCCTCAATTATTTTCGCAGAAGTTAAAAGCAACCACTCTATAGTCGTCAGGACGTCGACGTCAGCTCGCGCTTAATTCGAATCTTTTTTCAAGCCTGCTTATGTAGCTACGTCAACGCTTGCTACTCTCGGTTTCGCGCAAATGAGCTGCTGCACCGCCCAAGGTTTTATATATATAGAGGTACGTCCGGTTCGTCGCGCGCGCTCAGGATCATTGAGATAGAACTGGAGTAAGAAAAAAAAAATAAACGCGCGGGGATTTCCGCTTTAATTAGGGTATCTCCGCGCGTCGGGTAGAAGATATAACTGGTTATTTGCGCGGGAATGAAATGCCGTGGGAGATCAGCGCTAGGGAGAGAAGGGGAGGGGGGTGGACGACCGGAAGATTATGTAGAGCGAGCCGGCGACTCCCCCAAGAGAAACTCGGCGATGCGTGACTTGGCATACCAAAGTCAAACGAGTTGTATACCTGTACGTATAAGTGCTCTCGATCTTTCGCGGTCGCTTACGCGCGAGCACATTTCCATAAATTCGAAGTGAAAAATTGGCAGTCCCCGCCAGCGTCTTTGCTTCTAAGTGACGTTGAGGAGCCGTCGAAGCTCCTCCGGCAACTTGCTTTCCTTCTTATAAATTAGCCTATGTCTTATCGCAGGCGAACTGCGTGTTTAAACCGTGAGAAGAAAAATGGGAGAGATACGACGCGCGTTGTTGACCGACGCTTTCCTTTTTTCTGTTCGATCGTTCGCGAGCTCTTGCAAATTTATTTATACGGGAGCCCAGAGCGAGTTGCTGCATTTTTTTATGAGCAACCTGCACCTCGTCACCATTAAATGTAGCATTAAAAATTTATGTAATGGTCCACATTTCAACTGTTTATATAAATGATTATCTCATATGTGGGCTGATAAAATGCATAATGCATCGGTTAAATCGATTCAATTGCTCAGTTATTATATGATATACGATTATCATTATTTAATTTTGACAATCTACCGTTCTAGACTCATTAAATTATTAGAATAATGATTACTATTAAAATTTATTTCTCAAAAATGACATTTTTAAAAGTGTTTATATTAAAAAAAATAAAGAAAAATGTGTTCAATCTACGCAGCACACACACACACACACACACACACACACACACATATATATATATATATATATATATATATATATATATCTAACACTATTTAGCTTACTGTATTAACTTGTCCGGACTTCTCATGTTCCACACATTTCTTTGCTTCAAAAGCTCATCAAGTTTTCAGTTCATCAATGTTGATATTAAATTATACTTATGGTTGTATTTCTAATATTAACCTGAATAGGTCACGTCACCAATAATAAATCATTAATAAAGAGAAAAAAACTGGGTGTAAAATAAAATTTCATTTTTTTTAAATTATTCCATTTCTTATTATGCAAAACCAAAACATCGATTCGAAAGACATGGCAAATACATAACTCTGCGCATAGCCAGACGATCATAATCCGCTCATAGCTGTACGTGAAACCTCGGACTGCTCGAGCGCATAGCTCCTCGGCTTTTCAACTATGCTCATCCATTTCGTAATCCAATCGTCGCGGCAAACCGGAAAAAAGAAATTTACGAGACGCTGGGCAACTCGACGACGACGTTGCATACATATTATACAGAGCGCTGCAGATCCACGCATTCCTCCGTCCTCGACTTACGCTCGGAATATCAAAGAGCGGCAATGACTGCGAAGATACATATAACGTAACGCGCGCGAGAGAGAGAGAGAGAGAGAGAGAGAGAGAGAGAGAGAGAGGCGGGTGGAGAGAGAGAGAGACCCAATGCTCGCACAAAGCCACGGATCAAACCTGAAACGAATAAGGAAATCCAATTTCCCGGAACTTGTTCACGCTCGCGAGTTCGTCAGTCACGTGCGCAGTGCTTTTTATGCTACGCAGCCACGCGCGATTACTCTGCTGCCCTACGCAAATATTCACCGCTGGCCTTGAGCAAACAAAGCCTCACTCGCTTTCGTTACAGCATCGGGAGGGACTTTTTCCCAAGCGAAAAGAGACGCGAAATCGAACGCGCTGACTGATCAGCTTGTCCGGAACATGCTATCTTGCTCGATGTGTACTGTACTGGCTTCTCGAGATCACGAGATGGAGAGAGATACAGGTTTGGTAAGGTTCTGGAAGAAAATTGTTCGGTAACTCCCGGAAATTGAATTCCCTTTAACTTAATACTTATAGGACTCTCGTCAAAACGTCAATGGTTCATTGCTCGTCTCATAATTGCTGTAAATGAAGATCATATAAATTTATATGAAATACGATAATAATTGATTTTTTTCATTCACAAATCGAGTAAACTTAATTTTTAATTGAGTTTAATTATATTATAAATTACGCGGTGAATTTGTACTCTGGAGAGTATTGTAACTTCATTCGATATATCTTGTACATCATCTCGATCAATACATTCTTAATTTACACGTAAGTTAACGAGCATGTGACTTTTATTAAATTGACCTCAAAACCGCATCGTAATATATAAGATAGTTGGGGTTTTTAAAAGCAGATACTCTAGGGACGTCGTCATCTTTTTCTTGCATCTTGTTGTTGTTGTCGACATCGAGACTGCAGTCAATTTAATCATATTATCGAAAGCCTACTCGACTGCAAGCTCTTCTTAGAGATAATTTAGTAAACACTTCAAGCGTTTTCGGAGTAACCGTTGCAAGCACGATTGTGACCATAAAATTTCTTTCATCTCACAACGAAAACGACGACGATGCAGCACAAGCAGGACCATTAATGCCTCAAAGAATATAAGCGAAGAGCTTGATGGTCCTTATTGAATAAAAATTTCCCCAGCCGAACTTTACCAGGCTGCTTGCTAAGCGTCTTTATATGAAGTTCTTTATTTATAAATCTTTTTCAGACTGGCATAGCAGTAACAGGATTTGCAGGCTGGCTCAGAAGTAATTAGACCGGGTAGTCTATATATAATTGAAATTTTTCTTTAATAATAATCTGCAAAATTTGCAAAATAATTTCATCTGCAAAAGAGTCACGTGAAATCTAATGAAATTCAATGCCGACGTGATCAGAATTCAGGTTTGCAATATGCATTTATTAAATAAAGAATATCTCAATATTTGTCCGAAAAATCTAATATCCATTATCATAAAAAACAAATTTAATCACTTATTATAGTTGCAAAACGAAGCTAAGTTAAAATTGCGATAAATAAAAATGCACATTGAACTTATATCAGACTCATAAATTGATTAAAAATACTAAATTGATACATTAGACTACCCAGGATTATTAATCAATCGATGAAATCAAATTCGATAGCTTATTCTATTGATGAACAACGATTTAATACACGAAGTCGCCCTCTACAGTTGAAAGCCTGTAAAGCTCTGCAGTCAAGCTTTTATCCGTCGAGTTAGAGCAAATGTTGCGATAGAAGTTTTGGACTACCCTCTGATTTACCAACCTCGTAGGATACATTTTCAAAGATATAATTGTAGTTTCATTTAACGAAACACTGCTGACGCTACTTGAACTAAAACTACTCATAAACATTATTGTTAGATGTAAATATTAAATGTATTCTCAGTGACGTTAGATAGTTTTAAGAATAATTTTATCACTTATATTTTTGTCGACAATATACCAAACCTCATTCAGATGTTTTATAGAATTATCTTCTTGCAATTTATTGTGAACAATTCAAAGTAAACATTTAAGGTTTATAAATAATAAAGTATTACAGTTTACCTATAAATAAAAAACCTATATTTATGAAATTTCTTATCAGTTTGCAAAAGAACAAGTTTAAAACTTTCATAAATTATTCATAAATTCATTACCAAAATACGCTTAGGCCTGACAAAATAACCGAAGTTTATTGCTACTCTAAAAACAAGTAAGAAAATCAAGATGATGATTATTATGAAATAGCCGAACAAGCTAAGAAAAATATTTGACTTTACAAGTTGTTCCTGGTTGCCTTTCATAGCCATTTCCTTGTTTACAGATGATTTCAGAAACACAAATTTGATTTGGGGAGCATAATTAACTGTTGCTGTAATTAATAGATGGGTAAACTGCTACAATGTAGTAACCTCTACATTCTGTGTTAATATAATTATGCTATGTATGCGGTTATAATCAACAAAACCTCAACCACATTTTGTGGAATTGTCATAAATGTGCTCTATAAACTGAGAGCAATAATGTGCAAATTAAGTTAATGCAGTTTCCACCGCATGCTATACAAAATATCTTTCTTGTTCTTAATGACTTGAAGCATATAGCAAATAGTTTATAAATTGTTAAACTTCTCAAAAAATTATTAAATTATGTACATAAAATGTATTTTATTTTTTATGTAATTGAAGAAAAATACTTTGTTCTCATACTTAACTGATTCAATAAGTGATTAATTTTATGAAACTGTTATTCACTTTGAATATATGTCACTAGTATTCTCCGTCTGCACAACTTCTTCCATGTTAATAGTACATGGACCTACTCATAATCAAATTGACTAAATGACACGGACTGAGAATTAAATTTTATTATTTATTCAACCTGTATTTATTGTTAATTATCTAGATAGTGTAAGTTTTCAATGGGTGCACTATAACGAACAGAAAAAGAGACAATTTCATAATCACTTTTCACCCTATCGAAAGTGAATTGGAGTAAAGTCTAACATTTAGTGTACAAATATCCTCCTGCATAACCTGTGCCAACAGTCGAATTCTTAACCTTTGAAATACTGAAAATATCTAAACATATGTTTTGACCGTTCAGAGATCGTGAAAAGTTCACATTTTTAGATTTAGCCATGCGGTCTGGACATTTACAAGCGAGTAAGTTGGTATATCAGTAGCAGACATGTTCCTTTGAAAGCACTCTAGATTATAATAAAGCATTCTAGACTGTAATGCAAATCCAGTAGAAGTTGAGTAAGATTATAAAAGTTTGATCAACTGAAGTTTTTGTGAGTACAAATAAAATATGACTATGGATGACGGTGGTTCAAAAATTGCTTGAAATATACAAGAGAATGAAAATATTGTTAGAATATAAGACTTTTTAAAGAAATTTCCTTGAGACATTGTTACAGGGTATTATTCTAAACAGCGCAGATGATCGATATTCAGGTACAATGTTATTGAAAAGCAGACCGTAACGCGAGAGCCGTGTATTCGTTTGCGGCAAGACAAACGTGCGGATTGTGGAGAAATGGAGACGGAAGCACTCGCTCACATGCACACAGAGAGACATAGTTCTATACAAGTAGATTCGATAACAAGATCGGATGGCCAGGCGCACGCGAGAGAAGAGAGCTCATCGATTTGACACCGTTCATCGTGCTCTATGCATTGCATTCGATGTCGGCGGTTTTGCAATCGAGCTGCGGTCGGATCGACGTGTTCGGTTTGCCTCGCGCTGTCCCCCGAGCCCGTCGGCAAATATCAACGCGTGCGCTGCAATCGCATCCTTGGCAGCTGCCCGAGAGAATGATGAGTCCAAAAATCACACCTCGCTGCTGCTGCTGCTGCTGCTGCTGCTGCTGCGGCTCTTTTGTGGCCCCGACGTTTCGCAACGCGGCTCCGGCGCTCTGCTGACACCAGGGATATATGTTATACGCGCGGATTTTCTCTTTGCTACTGCAGCTATGCTTCTGTGAGGACGATGGAGAGAGAGAGAGAGAAAGAGAGATTGTCAGTCAAGCTCCTCGATTTCATGCGGAAAACGAGCAAATTGAATTCTCGAAACGCTTGACCTAGATAAATAGAGTGGCCCTGGCGCACGAAAATTGCTTTTTCGGCGATGTATGAGCTCGCTGGGCCGAGTAGTATTGTCCGATTATGACCAGACAAGTGTTTCTTGCTCTCAGTTGAATGAGCTACACGGCGGGCCTTGGCATTATCGAAACTGGCGCGCGATCGCATACGAGTGCTGTAACATACATCGAAAAAATCCTCCGGGAGCTCGACTTGATGTATTTTCAATGACCGTGTCGCTGCACAACTGCGCGCGTCACACGAAACGAGAGAGATAGAGGCGATAGAGGCCGATCGATCTCTTTGTCAAAGCCGACTATTTCGCTCGTCTCCAACTCATCTATATTCTCCCGCACTTGGTCCGTTTAATCTGCAAGTTACTTTTTATTCGATTTTAACGGACGCCGGTATAATTCAGTTTCTATGGTTAATGAAAGTGGGCTGTGAAAGCGGCACCGAGTGACGAATCAAACTTTAGCAAAAGGTAAAGTCTTATCGTTGCGGCTCTCCGGCGGCGGATCTGGGAGGACGGACGAGAGGAATCACCCTCTCGATTGAGCGAGTGCACGACAGCAGCAGTAGCAGCAGTAACGGAGACAGTGGCTGCAACGCGCGGGAAGTGGATAAAGTGGCAGTAGAGCGAGGGCCAAAGTTCGATTATAGCCTGGTCCAATATTAGACGTGGCCCGGAGCTACACAGTTGCGGCTATCTTCGTGGCGCTCGGCTAACTACAGCCGGTGCTCGCGATTAGACTTCCTGCTAATCCCTTCTGCTGCTCTGTGTGTCTCTCCCCTCGGAGCTCTTGCGATCGTCGCGTCGCTGCTGCGACTAACGACTCGGCAGCTCTTTTGCTTCAGTCCGGGGCAAAGTTTTGCGCAGGTGTTGCCGATAAGAAGGCGAGAACTTGAACTGGCTGTTCTTTTTCCCGACTGCGTAATGAGCTGGACCGAATGCTCTCTACAGACTAGCGCTGGATTGCAAAAAATATTGCCTCATTTTAACTTTCAACGAAGTGTTTGCCGCCGCTCTGGTATTTTTGCAGAAATAATGAAAAACAGAGAGGGGGTATAAGAAAGAAGGAGGAGGAGGAGGAACAAAACTATAGTTAAATCGATCGGAAAAAAGTAGTCGAGGAGATGAAAAATGATCGCGGAGTTGAGTGAGATATTAACCAGGGTAAGCAGGAGGCGCGTAAAGAAAGGCGAAGATACGTCATTCGTTAACCAGTTGGGGAGCTTCTCCACTGACGTATTAATATTGCAGGCAATCTTACACTTGCATATAAATCTTAAAGTTTAAGGTAAAGCTTCGCTCGCAAGGAAGCTACTCCACGGTTTAACGCTTTGCCGCTCGCTCTTATACGCCAGAGGATTGCAGGGCCAGAGTGTGTGCATGTGTCTGAGAGAGAGAGAGAGAGAGAGAGAGAGAGAGAGGAGAGCCCTGTCGGCTTACCTTATTAAGATCCAACAGATTATAACGATTTACCGAGGTTTCATCTCGCCTGCTACCGAGGGATAGAGGTGCAGAGCTTATACTGCAAAAAGGCATGCACACGCGCTCCATTCACACAGTAGCGGCTCCCGATCGTAATCCTCGACATTTATGTGCATCGTAACTAGGCTCGGCTCTCGCTTTCTCGCGTCTTTTAAGAGCTGCCTCTCGGCTCTCGACCTCCATTTTTGCAGCACGCGCGCAAAGAGATGAGGACCTGTTGTTGGCTTGTATAATGGGCAGGATGGGGAATCTACGAGCAGAAAATATCTCTTGATAATGCTCTCTCGAAGCTACTCTCATCTTTTTTTTCTTTAACCCCGTTTAGTCCCCCCGATTCGAATAGTGCCGCTACGTTTCCCCTGACCACGCGCGCTTCTATTTCAGACTCGCTGTGTACATAGCTATGTCTTGTAATATCGCCGACCATTGTGCGCACGTTCGATCGTATGTGCTTTCTCATTTGCTGGGGAGAGGAGCCAGCCACGCGGAAAGAGTCAGCTGCGCTTTTATTTCTGCTGAGCCTCTCAAATTTTCCGCGCAAAAACTATGATAACGAAAGCTGGTATAGGTATGCGTATCTCTGATCCAGATACTCGAGAGAGATAGAGGGAGAGAGAGAGAGAGAAAGAGAGGAAATAGGTCGACGGTGAAAAAGCTCGATACTCGATCGGCTGCATCAAACATTTTTTCCCCCACGACCTCGACGAGTCGATCGAGAAATTGCCTTCAATTTCCCGCTAGTTTCAAACGGAGCACACGGAGCGTAAGCTCGCTATCTCTCTCGTCTCCATGAAAAATTGAAACATTAATATTCCAGCGAAGGGCCGCTCGGGAGAGGTATATCGCCCTTCTTCCGCCGGTTTCTCCCTCGTTTTGAGAAACTTTTCTCTCGCGAATATGACGCGCGAAATCGCCTCGCCGCCTCATGCCAAGCTCGACGAAGAGAAAGACAGGGAGAAAGGGAAGGAGAAGAGAGAAGGTCTACGTTCTAATGGCTGCCTAATAGTTTCTTTCCCGGAAAGGAGAAGAGAACTCGGTGAGGAGTAATAAAGTGTCGGGAAGGAAGTTCCCCCGCACGCGCGCGCAGCTACTTCAAGATGCGATCAGTTTCTAACTTGATTACTTCGCGACTCCCGCGCTTTTTTGCAATTTTCTCCCGACTCTTTTTCCCTTCCCAGTTATTTAATACGACGCCGAATAGCCTGCGCGTTTTATTATAGTCGAGCGGGTTCGGCTGCCTGACCGCAGCTTGATTGTTCTACTTGCAGGTGCGAGCGCCTTTCCGTATATAATGATAAGCGCAAACTGCGCGCCACAAAGATCCTCTTTTGAGCAAGCGATGCGATTACGCGGCGAAGAAGATGCTATATAAATGTCCTTGTTTGTAGCGCGAGGACGTAGAATAGGAACCGAGAAAAATGCTCGTAGCCATAAAACACTTTTGTCGCGCTCTCGAGCAGTGCAGTTTTCTCTCTCTCTCTCTCGCTTTTATCCTCCTACCCTGCCCCTTCCCTACTCTTTCTCTCTCACACTCTTTTGCGCCCGTAGCATGCGAAAATCGACCCGCGAGGTTTTGAAGGGGTATACGCGGATCGTCGTGGTAACGGTAAGAGCAAAAGAGAGTGAAGGAGACAGAGAGGTGTGCCGAGTAAACGTCGCAAAGTGGCCGAGGTAAGTAATTCAGTTATGAGCCATCCATTACCCTGGTCAGGCCGGCGGCTCTGCTTCGGACGCGTAGCCAACCCGCTGTATATATATATATATAGAGAGAGAGCGAGAGAGTGAGAGAGGCGACGATTCGCTGCTGTGCATAGCCTAAGTGCTCTATCCCGGCGTGCGGTCCGAGACCAGCAGCGGCCAAAGTACAGCGATATACACTGTTTCCCGAGTTATGGCTGTTGGTGTGTGCGTCGGCAAGCTCGTTGTCAAAGCTCGCCTTCTCTTAGAAGCGAGCTCGTACAGAATGTGCGCATGGAGTGCGAGGCTACCAAACACGCTTCACGCATACGAGCATCCGGGAGAGTTTGGCTGGCGAACAGTTTCGGGTGAACTAGCTTCGTTCCGCTAAGATATACCAAGGCTCGGTCGCACGGTTAAAGCATCCGGAGTCGATGTATACAAGAGTTTCAAATGTCCGAGTGGTTACGGTGAAGCTTAATTCACATGTCACAATCGCCTCCCCCTCGAGCAATTTAAAGTGCAGCTATGCCCTCGGAGGAAAAAAACGCGTACATTATACAGCCGCAAGCTCTGAATCTTCCCAGACACGTGTTGTAATATGGAGAAGAAGGCCGGGGGGGGGGGGGAGAGGAAGGTAAGAGGACTTGTAACAAAGTTCATCGCACTCTTCCACATCGCACGACTCAAAAGGGCCACTCACGAGCGACGACGCTTGAAAGAAACGCGGAAAATCTGCTCTTGCTTGGTGTACCTTTACGGATTACAACCTGCGCGTGCGTCGCGCTGGAAAAGCGTCGCTTTTATATAGTGAGCAAGCGGGAAAGAGAGAGAAAGAGAGAGAGAGAGAGAGAGAGAGAGAGAGAGAGACAGAAAAAGAGAGCGAGCAATTGTTTGGCAACGTGCTTCAGATTGATCGGGCGATAGCAGAGTTATATAGCAGGTCTTCTCGCGCAGCAGGCCGAGTCTTAGCTTTCTCTCTCTCTCTCACTCTCTGAGTGTTTATGTGGATGGCTATGCGCAGCAGTAGTGTATGAGCCCCAAGAGATAGAGAGTTCAGCATTTTATAGAGCCTTTCCTTATTCTCTTTCTCTTCTCTTTCATTAAATATTCAATCGAGGCTTGCCGTTCTTCACTGATGGATATCAAAAATTTTCATCGACATTTTAAGTTACCAACAATATCGACGAGCTAATTAATTATTGACTATCTGAGTCGGTCGATATTGAAAAATCGCTCCTCCTATTTCGGCAGAATTTCGCAGTTTTCTCGATAATCGCGATGGCCTGCGCACTGTACTAAGATCTGTGAATATATACTCTCATTTCGTTCGCCTCGTCGAGCTGAAGAGCCCATCAGCTGCATCTATACAGAACTGGTATGTATAGACAGGGTTTTGTTTCGATACGCGCATTCTCGCCCTCTTCTCTTCTGCTATAGACACGAACGAATGGGAAAAAGAGACAGAGCGCGAAGGGGATGCGATGAGAGCACAAAAGAAGAGCGAACGACGAGATAAACTCCGGCGCGCAGGCGCTCGACTTTGGAGTTCCTGTCGGTATCGCTCGTCGATTATCACGAGCAATCCACTTTCCACTTAATTCTCTCATTTCCCGCTCGCCGGAGACGACGGAGCTTTATAAAGCTAAAAGATCTTTCCGCTCGAATCTTTGGATTTTTATCATTTCTCGAGGCTAGCACGTGCGTACGTATGTCGCTTGTATACAGTTAAACATACGCACGCGGTTGGACTGCCATATATAAAGAGGTAGTGGCGTGCGCGCACTAAGAGTCGTGGACTTGGTGACGAGATTTTCGCGCCCCGAGGGCTTTTTGCGAGAGAGCGCGCTCCCTGCGGTTTTTCGTCTCGCTTCGCACTCGGTAAACGGGACACGTACGCGCACTGCGGGCCGTAAAAGGTTGACTATGCAGAGCCGAGACGGCGCTCCTTGGGCTATATAGCCTACGTATAACGGGGTGTGAGAAGAATTACTGCCATTGCTGCCCTCCAAGAAAATACGACGTAAATACGTGGCTTCCGCCGAAAGACACTGCCGCCAAGAGAGAGAAAGGGAGAGAGAGAGAGAGAGAATGAGGGAGAATGGAAGCGAGATAGAGAAAACGGGCCGAGCGTGGGCGCGCGGAAGCAAATGGACCTTGAGGAGCGAGAACCGCTTCTGGCGTACGCCGCCGCGGAATAGCCTCATTTGTATCGCGAAACATTCGCCATTCACGTCGGCTGGGCAAACAGATTGTGTTATAGCGCTGCACCGGAATAACGACCATCTCTACGCTGCTATATGCTCTTCAGAATAACCTACTGTCGCGCGCCTTCTACTTTCCTTGCTTTCCCGGCCTTTATTCCATCTACGGACAAAATATTTTGCAAGTAGGATTTGAATTTGCAAGAGAGTAAGGAGTAGTATCAGAAATGAAGCTGCAGAAAATAGCTGGTTTATTCGTGTATAAGCATAGTCTGAGTTTAATTCAAGAGAGATGATCCGTTGTAATGTGCCTACGTTAAAATTTCTAAATAATTAATTTAAGGAGACAAAACACCCCTGTTATAGTTAAAAAATAAAATCAAATAAAATTAGTATAAAGAAATTATTATAAATAATTTATTATATTAGTAATTTTACACTAAAAGTAGACAATATTGCCTTTAATTTAAGTAATCATAGTCCACGTTCGGACTTTCGCAACCATAGTTAGGATTCGTTGACACGCATACAAATTTTTTCATTTACCGTAGGATTTCAGACCAACAAATAGATTTAGAGATCTGGGATAAATTGGAAAATGTTTCAAATATGTGTCGTTCTCATGCAACGTAGGGATTTTAATTAATGATTTATTTAAATTACTTAACACTTATTTAATTTATAATTTTATTTTTAATTAATAACGGTGTTTTCTCCTCTTAAGCCAAAGCGCATGTGAATATTGTTAGCAGCATCAAATTCGCGTCCATAACTTATAATAATATTCTATTCGTGAATTGCGACTACCCTGTATAATGATCGATTCCAGCATAATTAGTAATCGTATTACTTTAAATCAATGTGTCCGGATAAAATTAGCGAGTACTTTTATTATTCTGATTGCAATTATATATACATTATACATATATGGGTGATTCCATGTGAAATAAAAAAAATTATTTTTCACCTATCCAAAAATATGTTGTTCAATAAAATGTCAAAATATCTCATAAATTTTTTCAAAATTTTTTAGTGTTGCAGAGGGTCAAAGTTTTTTTTTTTTCATTTTTTGCCAATTTTCATTAATTCATAGCTCTTCAGAGATGCGTTTTTCAATAAAAGTACATACAATACTTTTTTAAATAAATTTTGTCTATTTTACAAAAAAAATACTTTTAAAGTCATATGTAAATGTTATCATTTTCTTACATCCAATTTAAACTCTAAAATCAGTGAAACTGAGATTTTCATTCAGAGTTGGACAACCAAATAATTCATGAACGAACCTTCTTATAGTTCAAAATTACCTGCAAACTTTCAGAGTGAGTCTCAAAGATTAAGACCATTTAAAAATTCAAAATATGAATTTTGAAAAAAAATGTTGGATTTCTTACCGAAAAAATTACATTTAAATAGAAAAATAAATTCTAAGAAAAAAAGTCTTCTTGTCATTTTTCGTAGTACTGCTACCTTTCTGAGCTAAAAATCGATGAAAATGCCGCATTTTTTACTGTTTACATTTGGATTTTAAACTCGAAGGTACTTAATGGAAGAAATCTGAAAAAAATTCTGTAGAACAACATCCATATATTTTTGGATAGGTAAACATAATTTTTTCCGTTTTCACATGGAATCTATATATATATATATATATGGGTGATTCTCTGACAAATCAATCGGGCCATTTTTTGATCCCCCCAAAAATATTTTTAAAACATTCTTTACGAGCGTATGAGTATCCCTGAATTTTTTCAGATTTTTCCCATCACTTTTATTGAAGTTGCAGAGCTCAAAGTTGGCATTATAAGCATATTTTGCATTTTTTGCCTATTTTCGTTAATTTGTAGCTCCTCAGGGAAACATTTTTAACGATAAACACATAGAACATTTTTTTTAGTAAATTTGCTCTAGTTTAAGGCACGAAGAGTCGAGAGCAGCTAGAACTAGAGGCTCATAGGCTCATAAAGAATGTTTTAAAAATATTTGGGGGGGGGGGGGTAAAAAATGGCGCGCTCGATTTGTCAGAGAATGACCCATACACACACACACACACACACACACACACACACATATATATATATATATATACACACACACACATATAAATACATAAATCGGGTATTTTGAATGCGCCGAAAGTAGGGGTAGTATAGGGTTATTTTTAAATATGGAATATTGAATGCCAAAAGTGGAATTTTGAATGCGCTAGCGAAGGGTAGTTTATTATAGGGATGCATTCAAAATACCCGATTTATATATTTATATATATATATATGTGTGTGTGTGTGTGTGTGTGTGTGACTTTAATTACTACACACAACTCTTGCTCACTCATCCACAAGGTTTATTTGTAGACCGCGGGTAGAGTTCTACTCATTCTTCTTAGATATACAAAACATTCTTAGATAGCCAAAAGGATTTAGTCTGACTCCAATAGGCTTATTAAGTACAAGTAAGCATCTCGCCTACGACAAAGCTAAATTTTTAGGAAGAACAGAAAGAGAAAGAGAGAGGAAGAACGCACGAATAGGCGCCACCAGCAACAGGTTCTTTGATATGTTGCCGGCATCGTTGTCGATATGAGATATCCTCGTAAACAAGCTTGGAGAGTGGGCTAGAGAAGATTTTCGCGCCTTTCCGGCTTCATTAGACTAAAGCTATGTGCAGTCGGATGAATGGAAAGAGTGCGTATGCACTGCTGAAGCCTCAGCAATACTGCTGGCTTGTACACTAAACGCTAATTTGCATCGCATCTGTATGCGCCATCGTGCGCATAACCCCTTGGCTTACTTCGAGTGCTTTGCTCTTAATACTTCGTTAAGCCGCGCACGAGCGAGTCTTGCCATATAACCCACGAGCTTTTCCAGACCCGCGACGAGCTCTACGGTTCACCCAAATCGTACTTTTATGTGGTCACTGCAGCAACATACTCGTCTAATCTACATGTACAGTTTGCAGTGCACACGCTCTATATGGAGTGTCAAAGGAAATATCTTAATCAATATGCGGAAAAACTTACGGTTCACTAATTGCCGGTAGTTACCCATGAAGACCATCGCTCATTGTATTTCAAACTTTTGACAGTTCGAAATACAGTTTGATAGAACTTAGTTCATTCCACAGCTAGACTTGGATTTGAAAGGAGCTGAAAATTCTTAGACCAATACATATCAACATAGACCCCGAAATGAGTTATCACATTGGGACCAAGACATCGACATTGGCAGTCGCTTAGCTCTTAGATAAGTTCAGTATGGTTTTTTTTTCTTATTTATATATTTCGGTTCGCACACTCTGCAGTAAACTCGCGCAACTTAGTTTATCATATCCATCAGTGTCATACTTTTTAGCTCAGTCAACCGCTACATTTCGAGCTGGAAAGAGTTCTCCTTTCATATGTGCGCATATTATCATCACCAAGCTTCAAGGCGAAACGGATGTATATATAGAATCTGATCAGGACATCGACATCGGAAGCAGTTCCGTATTCAACATATGCATAATCTTTTTTGTATATTATTTCCTAGTTCGCACCGTGTGCAATAAACTTGTCTGACTGGGTTATCGCACCGGTCGCTGTTGCGTCGGTTTACATCGGTTTACGGGTCTTAACCTAAGGACTCCATACGCTTCAGCGTTGAGTGAGACGGATAAAAGCTGAGACCTATTGCTGATAAGTATGACATTAGCTGTCTTAGTCGATAGCTAACGTTGTGACGTGAATATTGCTCCCTTTGGTCCAAATTATATTCTCTAAATCTAACCACCAAACATTTTTTTATATGCTATGTATATACTCAATCGGATCAGGTACATTTTTCACGTACATTTCTTTATTATTATTTCCTAGTGCGTACCAATGTATTGATTGTTTGAATTATTGCGTTCTAATTCTCCTAAACTGTGACACCTACATCGAAATTTCCAAAATTCCGAAACAGTATCGAGGCTCACTTGCAGAGGACGAAATCTTCAAGGAAAGCAGCTCCGATTTCTGAGGTTGAAATGTTACCATCAGAACAGGTATACAAAAGGAAGACCGTCATAGTACTCCCGCTCAGTCAATCGCGAGACATTCAGATAGGAGCAGCTGCACTAGAATTTACCGTTGGGTCTTTATCGTTGGGTTTAAAGGAATCTAGGTGACCTCAACCGACTCCAGTTTCAAACTCTGATAAACTCCAGCTTTTAACATACGTGCAATCTTTGTTTATTACTTTATAATTCCGTATGTCTGGTTTCATGTGTTGATATTAATTGCTCCCTGCTAGAAAATTGAGCTCGGGAACACCGTCTGTCCAGAATTGTAGAGCACTATCTATTATGATAAGTGGCCACATTCGGTCCAGATTCTGTTGTGGGCTTCATGTCCTGAGTTATTCCATAACATAACCTCAACTTCACGAACTCAATCACAGGAGTTATCGACCTTTCATATTAATGTAACATGGTATAATACATTGCGCAATTATTGTTATTTAATTATTATTGTATACAGACCCATCCGCACTGCAATTATGCCTGTATAAACCACACTCTAAATACAGCGTATGAAGACTCGAGAGTAAAGCTATATATACTAAGCAGTTGTATATATACGCATGAGATGTGCGCCGCGCGTGCGCATAAGCATTCGCGCTCTCTATCTGTAGAGTAATTTGTAACTTCAAATTAATAGATGAATAGAATTGTTAATAGATTCTGTTCTGATTACGGTCGCCCCACAACCGCTAAATCTGCCCACTCCACAGAAATTTTAACAGATTCTGCGCAAAAGTGCCTCAATTTTCCCACAGGCTTGGATAATGGGATTTTCAGTTTATGGTTGATTTCTGTGAATACAACGACAGCCGATGTGGTAAATATCTATCGTCATCGTGTTTTTATTACTCCCTTATAAAATCGATTCCGTATTCCACAAAAATAAATTCTTGTTTCGCAATAAAACATTCGAATTCATAACATAGGCCATCTCAAGAGTTTCAAAACTCAACCGAGGAATTTTTTATTCCTGCTTTTACAATGTTTGAATGAAGATCTAGCTGTAATAGGAATTCATAGTGAACTTTAACAAAAATGGACATTAATGTTCACAAAAAAGTGAGAGATCAAGTCGTTCCTCGTTCGTTATAGCTAACTCAAGTTTAACGTGTAGATCTCACTGCAAGTTTTAACTCAATAAGGAGAGCAAACTTGCACCTTTAATCAAATTGCTCAGAAAATCTTCATTGAGGTGTGAACTTTGCTTTTTGAATTCACCTTTATTAC
Source organism: Philotrypesis tridentata (assembly GCA_018906965.1). NCBI lineage: Eukaryota > Metazoa > Arthropoda > Insecta > Hymenoptera > Pteromalidae > Philotrypesis > Philotrypesis tridentata. The sequence continues at coordinate 8,161,952 of JACCIB010000001.1, read as the reverse complement.
TAGTCGCTACGTGTTATATCTCCATCATAAAGAAATTTCCGAGATATTTGAGAAAAACGCAAACGATGACGTGGCGAAAAATAGAGATCAATGCACATTTGTCATTTATTGTTGTTGTTCGCTCATAAAGAAAGTGCGGGCAACGTGCGAGCGGGATAAGTGGGCGAATGTCGAATTAAATTGAAAAAAGAGCGACAAGGAAGAAAAAACAGAGTGTAGATGCAGTGCAGGAAGTATATGGAGGAATCGCGTTTGGTCGACTAGTCGAAGCTCTGCGTGCTAACTCGATGGTCGGCTGGTTCTCCCATTCCTTACTTCTTTCTTTCTTTCCATCCAGTAGCTCCTCGAACGTACTCTCACTCCTACTTTGAAGCCTGGCCGGTCCGCTTTCTCCTTTTTCTCTATCCGAAGCTCTGGCCCTCCCCTTTCTTGCCACTCGAAGCGTACCCAACGCTAGCTCGTCGCTCCTATATCTGCGATTCGTCGCACGTCCGAAACTTTTAAGTGAAACAAGTTATGGCTCTCCCCGACTTTCCAGATTAAAAGTGCAGAGCGCGCGCGTTCGCGCTTCGGCTCTCCTCTATCCTCCTGCTTCTTAAAGCGAGGCTGTGTGTGTGTATGTATGTGTATATATAAATGTGTAGGGCAGCCTTCTATGTAAGCTTCGCTAAATGCGAAAATCACGAGAGGAAAGTTGCCCACCGAGTGATTTAAAACGTGATCGCTTCTGTAAACGATCTTTCGATCGAGAAACAACGAGCAATCCGTCAGATGCTACACAGGCTACTTGGCAGTAGCCATTAGAAAAATAATGGAGAGCCAAGACCTGTTTCTGATTGTAATACTTTGCAGAATTGAAATTTCTTCGCATCAAACGTAAGTTCTAAGAACATTGCGTAAATAACAATTATTGTACTTATGAAATGACGTGCGAAATAGATTGTGTACATTTCTATACATCTTAAAGAACTTTCCCGTCGATGTTTATGTAAAATAATGTATGAAAAATCTGTGAGTATTATGACCACTCTATATTGATTCATTATATAATCACAAATAAGCATTCAAAGTGCAGTTCAAACATGTTTGGATCTGAGTTAATTAAACTTTAGTTTTGTTATGAAAAAATATTTACATTTTGGTATTTTGTTATTTAAAATTTTATACTTATTTATTCAATCATAAATGGGTTAATGATATGTGCAAAAAAAAGGAAAACATCGATTAACAAATTGTTAGTTTGAATCGCTTTCGATAATAAATAAAATTGGTTACGAATAAAGATTGAAAGAAAGAAAGTATAAAACAAAGCTCAGTGAAAGGAATAGTCCTCGATATAGATTATATGATCTTGTAATCCTTATCAAAACGTAAATAAATACTTCTACTGGGTATCCAATCAGCCAAAATAATAATCAATCACATTCGCCTCCGGCAAATAACGGTGGGCTTCAGGATCGCTTTAGCATTTGAAAAAATAAAGACGTACCATAATAGGAGTACGCGCGAAGCTTTTGTATATTTATGTTTTTTATCGACAAATCCGTATGGGGATAAAACGTCAATCATTTGTGTGTTTTTCTCATTTGTTTTACGGTTTACTTGGTTTTTGTTTTCATTGGATAGCGTAAACAGATTTGCGGGTTTATTCACTGGACAACTCTTGTTTTTATTTTCACGTACTTCTCAAAAATCCGTAAATAAGCCTAATTTTCTCATTATCGCGTAGATGTTTATTTTGCTTCTTAACTAGATAAACAAATAAGTAGAGCTTGGAATTAAAATTGTGGCAAGAAGAAGAAAGTAGATAAAACTCGAGTCGTCTGCAGCGAACTGGCTGTTCTGCTCGAGCGCTTCCACGTCTTACTGCATGCACACATAGAGAGCGACGAGTCATTAGAATAAAAAAGTTTGCCAGGTCAGAGAAGCGTAAAAACGTAACAGAGCACGCGGGAAGGACATAAAGTTTCCCAAAGCAGATTTTATTTTCGCCATATAGTCGAACTTGCTTGATTTCGGACGCTATATAACGGCGATAGCGATGAGAATATGCTTCTACAAATTTGGAAAATTCCAAATGAAATTCGTCCTGTCCGTATGCACACTATTTACATTACGAATTTCAGCGGAGCATTGCATTAATTGAAAAAAATTACGAAAATCGCCAGCGGAAATTAAAGGGAAAAGCCGAATAACAAGGCTAAACAAAAGCCAGCCTGTTTCTACATAGAAATTCAGGCCAACATAGCGAAGAATGTCAAAACTAAGAAACAACTTCCGACTCGGATCAGGCGCACGCAATTTTATTACTATAGCCGGAAACGTGTTATATAGCTATAACTGTTGCCCAACAACTGCTGGAGCTCACGAGCAACGCAACACCATAACTCAATCCGCGGCAGTGGTAACAGCATAGAAGCTCCCCTGAAACGCGAACTTATTTCTCAAATTTTGCTTTAGCGAACTTGCGACAGGCTCTCAACCCCTTGTTGACTCCGTGGACGTCGGCACATGCCAAAAGAGCGTGGTGAAGGAAGGGAGGGGGGAAGAGAGAGAGAGAGAGAGAGAAAGTGCGCGCGCTGGTACAAGATGAGAGGCTAGGCAGCGGAGCACTGACCCGTCGCGGAAATTCCTGTGTGGCAGCCGGCTCATTTTCTGCAACGCTTCGACGCGAAAGCGCGCGAGAGTAAAGGAAGAGAGGAGACATTGACGCGTAGTCTCTTCCAGCTAGGGGTTCGATATCGAATGCCAAGTAGATCAAAGCCGGCTAAGCATCTATACACACTGGCTATGCACTATATACCACATCTAACGTCCGTACCAGAGCTCGTCGCTGCTGCATAGTGGGCGGATTACGCTCATCTATATACCCCGAGAGGTGACGAGATATCGAGTTAAGCGCAATGCCGAGGGACAGTTACGCTAAAGGATTTTGCGAATTCATAGGAGGCGACACTAATTTCCTACATGTCCATCCTCGACACGAGCTTTATTCAACTGTACGCCTGCAGTAGAGACTTTATTGCTATTTTTAATTATATCAGTACAGCTTTTCGGCAACGTTCGCTCATTGGTGATTTATAAGGTTTTTTTTAATTAGCTACACTTTTTTAACGATTGAAGCTTTAGCCACTGAGAACGGCGGGAACGGCGTACACGTACAGCAACTGCGCGTAGTTTTTAATGCGGCCGACCGTATTCGATCGATTCGTTGTTGAACAGCTTGACATGCGCAAAGAGAATTCCGTCGCGAAGTGACAAATAAAGTATAGTGATTAACGCGTTGTAACTGGGTCCAATTTTCTGTTGCATATAAAATAGAATAAGCAAACAGTTTAATTGAATATCATTTTTTCGTTATTTTCATGAAGGATATTCATAGAGCTTTAGATACCTACTTTAATATACATATCTATGCTGATTTGTTTTCTTTTCTTGCACGGAAATATTGAAATAAAAAATTACTTTATCCAAAAACCGCCGCTTTACTCAAATAGATTTAATATTCAAGTGATCAGTAATTGAATTATTGAACGGCTTTTGCAGAATATCACGTACAAATTACCATCGAGGGTTGCGAAATGAATTCGGGATCGGTGCATCTGGCATATCGGCTCGACATTGCTCGATTCACCTTGCGTCCCGTTTGACACGTGCACACATTCGTGCGTCAAGTGCAAATAGACCTAGGGAATATTACGCGTGTTTTCGGTGGATCTGCAATCATTTGACGAATACGAGTACAGTGTAAGCTTGAGAAGTGCAGCAGTAGCCGACTCCTTACTGCGTGAAATTCGTTGCCGCAATTTGTGACACACGCTGTGAATTCAGTCTCGTGACCGGAATCTAATGCATCTCTCGCTCACTCTCACTTACTCTCCCTGTCTCACCCTCTCTCTCATACACTTTGGTGCTAACCGATTGAATTCTTGAGGAGTCGCGCGCCTTTAGAAATCGCTGACGAGTTGCTCGCCTCCACTTTACCCAGTAATGGCTTCGGTCTGCTTCTGCCGCTGGTTAAACGGTTTATTTCGTCGTTCCCTCTCGTGGCGGTCTTATTTCTTCTTAAAAAATATTCCCAGCGTCCCGCAAAATTTACACCCTATATATTTTTCTCGCCCCTCCGAGAGGGCTCTTGAAAAGCGAGTTACGCGCGTTGAATTGCAAGGTAACGAAGCGTCGACGACCCTTTGAATTTCGCACATATGCATAATGAAAAACGCGTCCGGCTTTAACAAGCTTCTGTATCTTTCTCCGTGTATCCGCATGCGGTCGAATGGAAGCTTCCCCGCTATCCCCCGTTGCGTCGAACCATACTAATCAAGTTGGCTGAGCCAATCAACGCAGGCCGCCGACGTCGAAGCGGTATTATCCCGCTCCCTCGGTCGTCCGTCGGCATAACGTAACGCATTCGATGCGTCACTTCTGAATCCCCGCGTCCTCGCGTTACCTTTTCTTCCCCGAAGCTATGGCTCTCGAAACTGTCCGTCTAACTAGCTGTCTATTGCGCGCGGCAACTTCTCGCACTTACCTCGCACGGCTACTGCACACAGCCGCAACTTTGAACCGTAATGTGCTGTTGATTGCTCAAACGCTTGGGCCTTGAATAGACGTTAGCGACTCGGAAATCCATAGTTGGACAGGGGTTGCTCCGATCGAGATAGTTGAGTCTAGAGTAGATGACTATTGGGAAAGAATTCTAATTTAAATTTGAATTTGAATGCAATCACCATCTAATGAAAACTCGCTGCAAATCACAATTGAATAGCAGTAGGCGAAATTGGTAAATATAGAAAATGCAGAGAAAGAGGGGAAAACTCAGAGAAGTAATGCAGAGAAAGAGGGCGAACAGATACTGAGCTGGCTGGTTGCGTCAGCCTAACTTCTAATTGTTAAAATGCAGAAATACAAGTTTATAAGAGCTTAGAAAGCCTTTAGTAAAGGACACCACGGTCTCAGCTGATTGGCAAGTGGGTCCTAAATGAAAATTCAGTTGTTTCGGCTTTTGCTGACTATATTCCGTTTTCGAAAATTAAACTATGTGTAAAACAATTTGGAAAAAGATGCTTATACTTCATTCGCATCGTTCCATTAGAAAAATGATTACTATAAAAAGAGTAATTATACAAGAATAAAGAGGTTCGGTTTGCATAATTTAAAGGTACACTTGTCAAGGTTAGTCAAGCTTACAGCGAACAAATGGAATCGCACGAAATTAATCGGAGCGTAGAGTCGTTCAATATTCATTTTGTAGACGGAGCTGCGGCGTTGGTTTGCCGAGAACTTCAAAAAATTAAAAACCTATCTCCGAGAGCAGAACACGCGTACATTAGCATCGAGTAATGAATCCCTAGAAAGTAATTAAACTTTCCCTCGAGCAGTTTGAGAAATCGCTTGCGAGCACACAGCCTGTTAGATGCCCGCGGATGCATCGCATTTTTCATCCATAGAATTTCTCGCCCTCGCCCACTATCTCTCTCTCTCTCTTTCTCTCGACCTTCTTTAATTCTTCGAAAGGATCACGCGCACATTTACAAACATTTCTGGCACTCCTCGACGCCTATTTTTCAAGATTTACTGGCTGATACATATCAGGTTCGCAAGCATAGAAGTTGCAGCGCTGCACTCGAAGTGAATCGCAAAACGACATTTTCCGAATCACTTGTAAATTTTTACAACTGCACGCGTGTCCCTGTATTATGAATGCAGCGAATAACCGAGCCGCAGTAAAGCAAGATTGCGAGATAGATCTCGCGCGGTACCGTAGTGAGAGCGGGAAGGGGGAATTTTTACGAGGGTCACTGACATCGCCAAGTAAGAGAGTCAGAGAGCTAGAGAGAAAAAAAGGAGGCGAGCATTGCGAGAAAGGCGTAGGAGGGGAGTGAGGTCGACATTTAATCTAGCAGAGAGCAAACGAAAGATCGCGGACGCGTTTTACTTTTACACCGACGCTTGTCTCCACTGACTCGTAGAGCAGCGCGCGCGCGCGCGACATTCGTATAGCATTATCTTTGAATTCGTTTCGGCTCGTCGTTGGCTCGCCTGATTTTTCCCCATTTCGTTTCATACTCTCCTCGTCTTGTCGCCGAGCCATTTACCGTCCAATGGCATCACGTTGGAACGATTAGATCCTTGAGACTGCGCGCTATAGATCCCGAAAATCCAACGGCTGTCGGATTACGTTATGACGAACGATAAATTCCGAGATACGACCAATCCGCGGACAGTCAGGTTTTTTTTACGTACAGCCTCGTAACTTTGCGCGAGTCTAATCAAACGTAATAAGAAACGACTTCGAGGAATCTCGACTGAACATTGGTGCAATCACACACTTTCGTTTGAACTTTCTTGTTCTTTCTCTCTCTTTCATTTTTCTTCCTTTGCTTAATTATATAACTCGTCCAATAAGGACCTTTCGAAAACTTTTCGTTTTTTATCGCCTTTTTCAATATTGTATTAGGCTCTCGTAGTGCATTTAGAATTTCACGGGAATCGCGTACGTTATTGAGTAATTATACAATCCTATCGGAGCTCGCATTTATAATGAAAGCAATCTGCGAAGCCAATGAAAAGAAAATTGTAATCGAAGAGAAACATAAAAATGTCAGAGCATGCGATACTCGACGCCTTCTTTGCGCGCGTAAAAGCCAATTCCCGCGAGCAGCTTCGCTAAGCTTCTCAGGACGTGTTTTCTCGGAGCGCGCATCGGACAATAAGTAACAAACGAGCGGATCCCTGGCTCAGATTTAGCAAGCCGCACCTTCTAGTCCTTCGGTATATACACACTCGGTCTCTTTGTCACCCCCCCCCCTCTCTCTCTCCCTCTCTCTTCGTTTCTCTCACTGGTACGCGAACGAGCAGCAAGGCCATCTAGGGAACAATTTAAATCCTTTCGTTTCGGCAGGAACACCGCTCGGACCTGGCACGTAGTGGTAGTGGGAGGAGATCTCGGCGGAAGTGCCGCTAAGTTTAATCCCGATTTACGGGTCTGGATTACAACGCGCGCTTGCTTCTCAGACGTGCGAGGCGCACACGTGCAGCAGATCTCCCGAAGCTCGCTTGCGCACGACAGGAGATCATTCTAATTAACGCCAAAGTAATGGACGGTCCTGCTAAGCTGAACGCGAGGACTAATACACACGAGACTGTTATACCTCGCTGCAGTCTAGATTTACTTGCTGGCTGCGCTTTCACTCTTGATTTCTTTCAGAGACCAACTATGTACTGTGTATGTCAGTTAATTTTTACTCGTTCCAGGGATTACAATTTCATGACTGATGCCTTTATTATACTTCATTTACTGCACCTTTCAACTACTCAATGCCTTAAATAAGATGTTGAAGATTTTCGTTATTATAACTTCCTTAAAAATTTTAAAGATGGAATGAATATAGAATATTCTTTGCAGGTTTCTAATCTAAGAACCAAATAGTTTTATTTGCTTCGTTTTATAGCAGAATGATACAGTTTTTAACCTACTTACTGGGCATTTCTTGCAGTACGTGACTATTTTTACCTTTCTTTCCAAGTTAAAACTGCCATAGATACTTGGCAAAGTATCACAATATGGTTTATTGCTATTTAGAGTTCGAATTGGAAAATCGATTGTTATAGGCTTGAGTTACGGTTTTATTGAAGAAAATCATTCGCAGAAAAATTAGTTGAGATATCGGTACTTCCAACTGTGAAATTGACGTCACTTTGATAGAAAATAAAGTTATATTAATAACAATGACAATGTATTCACGTGGAAATTAAAAGAACTCCATAGTGACCGACTTTTTAACGCGAGAAGCTTAAGAGTACTCTGTTCTTTAGTACTACTCCAGCTCCTCGTGTACGAAACCATATAATTTCAGCAAAACAGCGCCAGCTTTGTGAAATACTTAATTGCGTCAGATCTACGTATATACATGCACACATACATAGCCGTATCATATGTACACGCACACCTTTCTTTCAGACAAAACTGGTCGAAAAAAGTGACTACCAGCTCGGTCGAAGAAAATTAACGGCCGCAATGATCGCGTAAATCAATCAAGCGCGACGTGAAAGGAGAAGCAGCGTGCAGCAACCCCTCCAAAAAGTGTGGTGGAGACGCCGGCAGTCCCTTTAATAATCCCCGTAAAAATATATTACGACGACGAAAACGAAGAGCCCCGCACGCGTCCGCTGGATTTTTTTTCTTTTACAGACAAGACGGGAGAAATAGAGGGAGGGAGAGACAGAGATAGAGGAAGAGAGATAGCGAGGAAACTGGCAGTCGATATTATTTATGAGTGCATATCTCGAGCATAAAGGTGGCGTAGCACAATTTCTACGGAAAATTCACGCTGTTGTGCTCCACAAAATGCAAGGTATGGCTTGCGAGGTAAAAAAAAAGGTAGTAAGGTACGCGCAGCGCTGGACTGTGAACGAGCCCTTTCGAGATGGCGATGCAGCGCATGTGACGGATGTTCGCGCACGAGAAAACACCATGAACGCCAGCAGCTGCTCCAGCTAAAAACTACACCCCTTCCGAGCCCTGTGTTGATCCATAAAAGCGGAATAAAAACTTTTTTACTTATATACGTGCCCTCGGCGAAGGCGCATGGCTGAGTTTAATTTTTACTTTTTCCTCAAGACACAGAGGAAGCTTTTAGGAGTTGTTCGTTTCCCTACCTTTCTCCCTCTCTCTTTCTCCCTGCGCAGCTCAAGGTCTGGCGCGTGACGCTCTTCACAGTCCCGACGTGTGAATTTGCATTTAGAAAAAACTTTCCGCGAACGCAGCAGCGAATTAAGTAGCGACACCACATTTTGGTCAGACGGATAATCTGCTCTCGCGCTGAATTTCCCACAGCGCTTGTGCAGCATTCTTTAGAATTTCTTGACGCGGCGATCGCCAGCCAGGTAAAAGCTGAAACGACAGCAATACATGCAGCAACGATGACAAGCTCTCATTAATTAAAAAGCCCGTGCAGGCGCGCTTTTGATCAGGAGCTGTAACAATCCCGTACTAACGATGATAATGACGATCAACAGCAATAAATCGGGCGTAAGCAAAATCGGCCGGCGGACGAGCTCATTCTCTTGGAAAGCTCGTGAGCGTTTTCGCGCGTTGCTCGAAAGCAGCGCATCGCAATTATAACGGGCTGAACTTTGCATTGCGCAGCGCCGTGGGGACGGTCGCCAATACGCCCGCGGGAAAATAGCTCGTGTGCGTATTGGTGATAAAATATGTATCGCGCAGCGGATATGCGCCATGGCTGTATATATAGATATATAAGCTCTGCGCCTTAGCCAAAGCGGTTTGTATAGGCTGGTGTAGGAAGCTGCGCGATCAGCAGCATCCCTCTTCTCTCGCACACGCGACCAACCAAGCATTCGACCGGAATACACTCTGGCGGTCGGCGCTGGCTGCTACTGCTGCTTCATTCGCTGGCGCGTTTATCTGACCGAGTAGTAAATTCGCTCGATGCTCGTGTATGTACAGCTCGGCAAGGCAGGAGAGACTGAAGGCGAGAGAGAGGTGGTGGGGGAGGGAGGGAGGAGGGAGAGAGTTTTGATAAAATCGATTCTCGTATAGAAGATCTGGAAGCAGGAATCGTCCTACTCGAATGGACCAATGTGTCATGTGGCTCGGTGTGAGTTCGTATTATACAATGTATACGTGTAGCTGGTGTATCGTGGTGTGGCCGATTGCCAGTGAGTGAAGCGAGCTTCGACCCGGTTATCGACCTTGTGTACGTGCACCTCCGTACTTCGAGATGACGCAGCTCATCGACGTTTTACAATCAATAGTCGACGAAACTATTCGACACTTGCTCCCTACTTCTTCTTTCTTGGCTTTATTTCGTCTTCTGTACTTGTATTTTTTTTTCTTCTTACTTTTCGAGAATTATTATACGCTCCGGTGATTCGGCTTCGAGATTACCAAGTTTTATAGACGAAATAAAAGGGAAGGAAGAGAATTATCCCGTCAGCATGAGTTGAGTAGAGGGTTGAAATGAATAAAAAGCCCGTCACATTTTACCGAGAGCTCTGAGGTCTGGTATATCCAAGTGATAATTTATATTAGAGCTAAATAAATGTGAAGCACCGATTCTCTCTCTATTTTATTAGTTTTTTTTGCAGACTGCTGGCCCGTAAAATGTTGCAGAAGTCTATTTGAAATTGACATTTATTTAAGTATTCCAGCGAAATTGTTCAGCAAGTTATTTCATTTCTTAAAGAAACTCATATCCTGTGATGTACGCAGAAAGGTCATGCGGATAAAGTGTACCGGATATGAAATAAACATTTTGCACATACGACTTTCAAAATTTTCTCTTTCAGCTTTCTTTAGTGCGTTCTATATAGGGTTCGTTTAAAACACGAACAAGAAAGTACACTTCTCAAAAACTCTTGAGAATTCAATAAAGGGGCAGAATAAAAGTCTGCGGATGTTAAAGGAGAAAAAAAAAATTTCGTCACCGATGGAAACCGGATTAACAAGACGAATATTTTTCGTTGCTCTAAAAATTAAACGATACTAGCAGAAAAAAGTCATCGCCGATAAAGGCCAGATTGCCTGAACGATGTCGGAGCCGGCAGTCTTTAACATTGAAATTTCATTATCGTCGCCACAGCTGACTCCATTACGAGCAATATTCGCGTCGCCACTTTCATTTTAGATTTGACACCTCTTAATTTCTCCGGAGAATATAATTTTTTTTAAATTATCTTTCATCGCGTCATTTCCACAAAGACGTTCGAGCCCAAAATGAGTTCGTTTGACTTAGTGCTCTTTAAGGTTGCTTCTCTAATTCGCTTGATCTGTTATACACTTCTCAGTCATTCTCTCTCCTTTTCTCTCAGATTAATCTACAGAGCAAGCTTCGATATTTTATTCGAGCGCTTGTACGATAAATCCAGAAAGAACAGCAACAGCTTTTAATCAAGGGCTATTGCAAAGTCAGCGCTTTTCTTACTAATGAAGGAAATTCCGTAGTGGGAATAATGAGGAGAGCTTGGATCGATGTATTATTAAATACAGTCTATAGTTGTGTAATAGAGACTATAAATATCGTTTGTAGCACCACGCAGAAGAACTAGCAACGCCGTAACAAATTCACTTTACTTTTCCACAATTATTTTCTTCTTGCATTAAGTTGATGAGCATTTATTTCTATTCAATTATTGATTCTACTCGACTCAACGGACAATGGATTTTCAGTATATTCGTGCTATGGATAGATCAATTTTACAATCACATCAGTACGAAAGTAATAAATTAGTAAAATCATCAACGACGGCTCTGAGGCTGCATAATGAAAAACAAATACGCTTTGACGAGGGTACTTAGTTGATCTTCCACTGCAGACACAAGAGTAATATTCGAATGAATTAAGCGTTTTTAATCAGCGCTAGTGATCTCGAGGATGCACAGAAATTATTACGTTTTATTTTACTTCTACTTTACGTATCAAACAAGAGTCGAAGTCTACCTCGTACTCCGAAGCAGGTTCTTAACTACATTCCTAATTACTTAAGTTATCTCGAAACTACGTGCATCGTCAGTACATCGAAGATATAACTAAGTCAACTGCAGGTGCGTACCTCGGCTTGGCATGTCTAGTCTCCGTTTATTTCACTATCGTTCCCGAGAATCTGTGCAGTTCCACCTTTATCTCGGCAAGAAAATCGTGCCCCGAGTAATTAGCAGCGAGCGCTAACAAGACCTACGGTGTGCAGCTCGCACAATTTTTCAACTCCAAAGACATGAATTATAATTGAGAAAAACGTCGATCGAGCCGAAACGTATACCTCAAGACAACCATCTTCTCGATAATAATCCTTTAGCAGCGTCGATTCAGCGCCCCTGATGTAAAAGCGCCGGAACACACTACAAGCTCCCATTAATCAAAGCCGCGGCCAACACTTGCCGCGGATATATATCGCGAAGCCATCCCGCGGTGGCTGTTTTTCACCGATACACACAGCTGGCTGGCCACCCACACCACCTATACGCGCCCGACGACAAACCAGGTCAGAGCGCGAATTCGCTCATTAAACGCGTAACTCGAAAACAGCACTCGCACATACATTAGCCGCACCGGCAGTGTAGTTACGATTCGATAAGTCCGCCGTAAAAATTAAGCTGGTCAGTACTGCTGCTGCTACTGCTGCTGCTGCTGCTGCTGCTGCTGGGCTCGCGCTATACCCAACTCATAAATCATAGCCATATATAGAGTCGAGCGTGTGCTCTCGAAATTCGAGAGAATCTCGCGCGAGCTTAAATCAAACTTCTCACTCTCACCCTCCACCCGCCCCCCTCCCCACCGCCCTGTACGACGAAGTGCGGCAGATGTTGCAGCTAAATCAAGTCCCAATATGCCTTTGAATGCTTCGGGCTCGTGTGTCAAAACAGCTCCGCTTAATTAAACGTATACACGAGAGCGAGCTGGCGGAATCGGCAGCGCGAAAAATCGGTTCACGCGTAATAGCCGATAATCATCCCCCGAGGCCGGCCCTTCGTTAGCGAGCGAATAACAAGCGAGGCTTCGCGTGCACTGCGCGCCGCTGCTGTAGCTGTAGCTTGACTCATACCATATAGCTCCTGGCTAGCTGGACTCTGAATTATCACGCTCGCGGCTCGCCTGTATATATAGCTATTGCAGACGCGATAAAGCTCGCTCGAGAGTGTGCGAGAGCTTAGCTCTCCTCTGTACAGGTGTAAGTGTGTATGCGCGAGCGTATTGCCGGCGGACGTTCAACACTTAGGATTTAATTGAAGCGCTAGCAAATTGCAGGGATACGAGAAAATTGTTGATTATCGGGGCGCAGGATGTGGAGCACTCGCTGATATTGATAAATAATTCATGAAAATTGCCTCAAGGGCTAGGCCGTCATTAATCTTGTTAAAAAACTATTCGCCGCTTTTCCACGAGCTTGTACCACTGGGCGTGATTCTCCAGCTACCAGACATATTCGGACTCTCTCTCTCTCTCTCTTTCCATTGAGTGAGTAACTTGCTGCGCACAATATAAATTTACGTGTAAAAATTGGTCATCCGAGAGGTCCGACAGTAACTGCGTTAGCTCATTAGCATGCGTGGAGCGACAAATTACTTCAGTTATCGCCAAAGTGCAGGCCGGACTATGCTCTCGCCTTTGCTCCTCTCACTGTACCTCTACATGTTTACATCTCTCTCCCAGTCCCCCCCCCCCTCTCTCTCTCTCTCGCGACCTCTCTATAGATATACACGTGCGTACACCTGCGTTATACGAAGGTTTCATGTGCAGTTTCACTAATCAAGTTAAAAGGTTGACGCGCGGCCATGGAAAAGTGCGCGCGTGTGCACACCGTCGATGGATTTTCATCTCTCGTACAATTTCGTTAACGTGACTATTACAATGATTGAGTTAGTCAGGCATCATTGGAAACAGCGCTCGTATCAACTGCCCCCCCCCCCCACCCTCCACACTCCCTTTCAGCACGTGCATGCATGAATCATGGAAGTCGTTAACAGGAGAGAGGACAACAATGCGGCAAGCCAGAGAAATTATTGGATAAAGCCGAGACTAAAATTACTATGTCGAAAAAAAAATCTGATGCCAGAAGTTCGGCAAACGCTCGAGCGCGCGCAGCAGAAAAACTTTAGGAGAGAGAGACAGGGCGGGGGGGAGCCGCGCGAACTTTGTTTTGTAATTCATTAAAACTCCGCGATTCGCGCGTAAAATAAGCGGCGGCGGAGGTTCTCTCTCCCTCCCTCTCTCTCTCTCTCTCTCTCTCTCTCTCTCTCTGGCGGAAGTGGGCTGGAAGGGGGTCAGCAGTAGCAGGGCGTTCCTAATTCTCTAATTAAAGTGATTGTTAGCGACCGCGGTGAGCCGCCGCCGCTGCCGCCGAGAGAAACCGAGCGAAACGAATTAACGCCTGAGGAAACATTCAACACTCGCAGTTCTACTTTCTACCCCAACTCCCACTACTCCTTCCTTATCGGCTTTAATATTTTCATTCTTTCTCGCTTTCGCCTGCTTCCACTATGAATCTGGAAGCTGTACGAATTAAATGCATTAAGCGTGATTGAGAGTTGATTGTTTTCGTGCTATTGAGGGGCACCGCAATGAGAGACAGAGAGGGAGAGGAATGCTGTAGGGAGAGGATCGCATTGTGAGCACTGTCCTTCTATTATGTGGTTGTTCATTCTGACTAATACGTCCCGGAGTGATAATGGAGATCTGAACCGGAAGGAATCCACGGATTTATGTGCGACGGCTTCATCAGATCAAGGCTTGATTCAATAGGTTGGAAGCTAATCGCGAATAACGGATTGAGGTTTTTTGGTTCATTGAATCGTAATAGCTTTACGCGATGTTCTAGTGTAAGCGATCCGCCATTGAGTTCAATGAATTAGAATTTTAAAACCAGGGAAACCGACTAAGGATTATTACATAATATAGTTAAAAAACGTTTCATTTTATTAACAAGTGCATGAAAACATCCCATTTTTTTGTATAACTATAGAGCGAATTGTAAGTTTCTTACTTCAAAGATATTAAAAGGCATAACCATAACATCAGATTGTTCTTTTTAAAGTGATGCTACTTTTGCTCACGGCGATTCAAAATTAATCAAATTAATTTTGAAGTTTAAAAATAAAAAAATTAATTAAATTTTTAAAGCGAATCGCGCGCACGATTCAAAGTGCGCAGTTTTCCATTTGCCGTACGTGCATGACAAAGGGCGGCCTTTGCATGTACTTGTCAAGAAAAGTACGTAGTATAGTGAACCTTGGGGGATGCGATTAAATTTTAACTTTAATAATAACTTTAGCGTTCTTGCAAATGCACAATATACTGTTATATATTACAACCGCTTGGAACTACACTCTCCGCAGTAATGGAGGAAAGTGAAGAGAGTTGGAAATTAACCACCATGGCACCTGCAGGGAAAGCATCAGCATGAAAAGGAATTGAAAAATGCACGAAACGAATAACGAAAAATCTTTGCAGGAATGACGGCGATGGCCTAACATCGAAAATTTAAAAGGTCGATGGATCGTACACTTTGAGAAAGTTGTTCGATCGAGGAGACGCGCGACTCTCTTGTCTTTTACTTTTTCAAATCCCGCGACGGTAATCACAGTCCGCGCGAGCCCGTGTTCGGCCAGCCGCGCGCAACGCCAGTCGTTGCCGTAAGTCAAGGAGAGTAGAGAGCACGATTTACGAGATTTCCAACGTCCAGGGATTGCCTCGCGCTCTGCGCCTCTTTCTCTTCGTCTCCTTACTCTCGCGCGTACGTCTTGGCGCTGTCCGTGAGTATTTTTTAATTCCGTTCTCCGGTCTCATAGGTCCTCGGGAAGCCCAGTATAAAAAAATAGAGGAAATCGCGCGAGAAAGGCTGTAAAGTTAAATCGCTCTGTGGCAGTGAACTTGCGCAGCGATCTCGGCTCTGATAATTGGCTCGGCTCGAGTAGTGCATCTCGTTGGCCCGACGAGAAACTCTCCGCGCAAGCTCCGCTGCATTAATGAAGTCGAAGCAATTGTCGCCACAGCCGTAAATATGCAGATCAGTGGCGGAGCGATAGCTGATGCCTGAAATATGGATGCGCGCTTGGGATTTTCAAATCTATTTTTAACCGGCTGCGCGCCTCTTAAAGATCGCGCGGCGCACGCCGCTTTGTGCACGCCAGCGGCGAACTTTGATTTGAGCTGGGGCTAGGCGGATGAAATTTCAAGCGTAGTTAAATCTTTTCGCAAGCGTAAGTTTCCCCGGCTATTCACCATAGCTAATCTTTGGGTATAAGCTTGGTTATTATTGTTAGTAACATCACAGCTAACTTTTCGAAAGGCAATTGACGAAGTATAGCCCCGGTCTAGGAAGAGGGCGGAATCGCTTCAACTGCAAAGTTCGCGCGGCGGCGGCGGCCTAATTACGCTCGAGGCCGGTGCAGAGAAGGCGCCGAAGATACCGAGGAATTTATCTCTCTCTCTCTCTCTCTCTCCTCACCGGGAGAATATTCAATAGCCTTTCTCACAGGTCTCGCAGTTACTCGCTTTCCATCCTTTATCCGTCTGCTGAATATTGAATCCTTAACGAGGCGACCAGCCTTACGTGTGATTTCATCTCGAGCGATTTGCATCGACGGCTATATTCTCGTATTTAATATTCAAGACTCATCAAGGCCTTTGCCTTCAGTCGGATGGTCCAGACTTTGCCCTCTTCCCCCCTTTCCTCATTTCCGTTGGTATAGCCATCCTTGTCTCTCGCCTCATCGCAGACGCGAAAATTCAAAGAAAAATAACGACCACCCCCGCACCCACAGCTATTTCGTATGAAATACCAAAGTATTTACCCCGCGCTCGGAGTAGAGCGAATTAAAAGTTTCGAGTGTGCGAGTATAGAGCTTCGTCGTCACAGTCATGCGGGACCGGAGTAGAGTTTTCCTTCTGCAGGCGATATCCGGGCCACCCCCCCCCCCCCCCGAAACGTCGGAATGCCGGTTCATTAGAGCGTCGTCTCGCAAAGAGCAAAAGAGCGAGAAAGGGATAAGACAAGTTGGCCAGGCCGCGAGACGGACACACAGAGAGGGAGGGAGGGAGAGAGGAAGTCCTGTTGGAGATACAAATTACGAGCGCTAGCCCAAAGTGTCTGAGTTTGTTTGGTCTTTGCACGCGAGCGTCGGGGATCGAGCTAACAGCTACCCTGCGATAGTACGAGAACGAGAGAGAGAGAGAGAGAGAGAGAGGGAAAGCTCGGGAAGCGGGAAGCCACCCGAGCAACTTCCGGGATACTTATAATTGGTTTCTCTCAAGCGAATACCCGGTACCGCTGCTCCGTCCGATATTCGCCGCCGCGTCCCTAATCCCCGTTACTCTCCGTCGCCTGCGCCTCGTCTACACCTATACACGCACACCGCTTTCTCTCGCTGTCTCCTCTCGCACACTTTTCAGCCGAGAATTCGAGCACATTTCCTGAAGATGGTGCGCCGCTGCCGCCAGTCGGGGACTCGAGCAGTGTAAACTAGCTGGGGTAGCATTAATTAGTCGCGGCCTCGTCGCGTCACCGCCGCACACGGGATCGACGCCGCGTACTCCGCGTAAACACGTTCGCTCTCCAACACAATCTATAGTCTTGAATATCCACACCCGAATGTGTACACAGTCGAAGTATTTGTACGTGCTCGTTTCGCGGGTTTTCGCGCGCGCGTGTCGCTGCAGCGTCGCGAGGGGGCGCCGCTGGATTTACTTTCTAATTAGCGAGCCCCTCCGTCGCATTCCCTCCCCTCCGAGACTCCGAATTTGTATAGCGTTAATTCAAAAGCGCACTCAGTGCCGATTCAATAGCTCCAACTTTTAAACGCGCGCGCGCGCAGACATTTCAGTTCGCGTCTTTCGACGTAGCGTTTTTCCCTTCTCTCTTATAACAAGCTCGCTGTACAGCTGCGAGCGCTTCTCGCAGCGAAGGATAAAGGCGTCGCGCGGCACCCTTTCCCATATACATTTCTCTCCTCATCGGAGTCGAAATAAGACGAAATAGGAGATTCGTGCAAACAACAGACGTCTGCTGGTATAGTTGAGCGTGGAGCGCGTGCTTTGGCGTTACGCGCCTAGCCGGGACCGCCCAGAGCGTGTTAGTGCTGCTTAACAACCGCGCATAAATCTATTGCAAATGACAACGGGTGTCCTGCTGTTGATCTCACGAGAGCGCGGGAGCGGGAGTGGGAGATAGAGGCGAGATTTCCGGCCCCTTCGATTTATCGATTCTCGCGCCGCCGCTGTGAAAACGGTTAACTTCGCCCCTACTGCAGTCCGTTCCGCCCGAACGACTCTGGCCCTGACGCGTCGACCCGATCGTTTGTTCGGGTTACAGGCTGTTGGTGATTTAACAGTTTATCGTCGACGACTCTTTATGCTGCCCTCCCCCCCCTCTCTCTCTCTCTCTCTCGCACTCGGCTCATCTCTATAGCTCGCGCGCGTGTTGGATTAAACCACTCGGTTAATTTTTCTAATTCCCACCAAGCACGTTATAGCTCCTCCGAGACGTTCCGTGGAAGAGCGGCGAGAGCTAATTATCGCTCCGAATTTGCCAGCTCTGAACGTACACAAGTATGAAATCGCTCTGCGCGAGTCGCCGAAAGAGAAACAAGCTAATTATAGCTCGCCAAAGTTTCATCGGCTAAAATTTGTTGGCGATTAAACGGGGAATTTTGTGCATAGCCAATGATGTAAGCGCGGTAGGCGAGGAGGTGGGGTGGGGAAGAGTGCGTAATTACCGCAAAACTCGAATATCGCTACTGCGGCGCGCGCAAGCGGGCGTGAAAATTGCTCGACTCACTCGCGTCTAATTAGTCGTGTCTCTCGCTCGCTCACTCACTCTCTCCGCGCACGCGCCTGCAGCTAATTAGTGCGGGGGAAACGCCGGCAAGTAGTACACTCGCGCGATTAACCAATCGGACGTCGGGGAGTGGAGAGCGGCTCTGCTGGCATTCCGTCGGCATATCGAGGATTGAGTGCTGCGGGAGAAGGTGCTGCAGGAGGAAGCGGGGGATAACCGGTAGCACGCGCGGCTCGTGACATTAGAACCACGCCAATTAATTTCCGTTCATAGGCCAGCCGTATACGCGGCCGCCGCGCTATACTCGCACGACTGAGTTTAACCCTGTGTGAATTGCCGCCTGGCCTGGCCCAACACGGATGTTACTACTACTAGCCTTGCCGGTGCCGCTGATGCGCTCCCGCCGCTGCGACCTCCTATACACCGCTGCTGCATCGATTTTCACAGCCTCTGATGTCGGAGCTGCTCTCGCACTCTACCTCCCTCCCACCCACACCTCCCCCCCCCTCTCTCTCTCTCTGTCTAACGCAACAATGCTGGAGTATAGCTCATATCTCTGTCGCGCTCTCTGTGATATAATAGCGGACTACTGCGAGAGTAGCAACGCTATTTCGACTGTTAACGGCCAATGACGGTACTGCTGCTGCTGCTGCTGCTTCTCCTATACTCTATAGCGCGCTCTGGTCGTGTCGTCTATCTGTGCGTGTCTGCGCGGCTAATCGAATTATTTCGAGCTGCTCCTAAGTGATATTGGACTTTTTCCAAAATCTTTTCGCGTAAACTGTTGCGATAATCAGAGACGCGTTTATCGATCCTTACAAGCAAGCATTGTCAGAATAGTCCATTCAGAAGTATGTTTGATTGGTTTGTTAATCGAACTTTATGCGCAATAAGTATAAAGATTTTATTTTTGTATTTTTATTTTATTTTTTTTTCATAGAGTTACCTATCTCATATATCATAAAAAAAATCAGATCGGGAATTCATTAGTAAAATAGATGGAGATAAGAAAATTCCTGAACGAATGGAAAAACTATACAACCAACGATGAAAGATACGGATATTTGAGTAAAAACTAGATTTCAATATAAATCGCAGAGATTTTTTACAATAGTGATGCGAGATTTTACAAAAAACTCAGTCGAAGCATATTGACTCACTGAATTTAAAAGCTTTCCGAGTGCCCCGTACTTTACCCATTGTGTTTTACACTGCTTTACCAACCTGCCGAGAGGTTAACGGAAACATTGATTAATTACTGATAAAATTTGAAATTAATAACGTCACTCGATGATTATTAGGTTGTTAAAGTGCTCAAATTAATTATATACGTGATGTGATGCGTGATGATAATTAATATGTGTATATTTTTAACACGATTTTATTAGTGATATATTAGACAGAAATGTTCTCATTTAATGAGCAGGCTAATCAAGAATAATGATTAATTCTCTTCCAGGCCAATCTAATATATTTTAATTTACTGCATAAGTACACGAACCGTTGTGAACTAAATTAAAAATCGATACACCTATATGCAGCTCTCTACCGCACAGGAACCAATCGACAGCTCAATAATCAGGAATAGTTCATTACGATACATGAGACCTAAGTGGCCCATTGTTGCACGGCGTTAAATAGCCATACAAATAAATAGCCAAATAAATGATATTTGGGCTGTGCGATGGATCACGCAGGTCACTAGTATCGTATACAATTTTATAACATAGCCTACCTAAATCCGCAGTCATGATTATTAGTGATATAAGCAATAAATTTATTCATCGTAAAGTTATCGCAGTAAGTGTGAATATTCCGGTGATATAATCGACTACTTAGGTCACGGATAAGCATGACTTAAGTGCGGATTTAGGTCACCCTGTGCTATAAAAGTAACTACATGCCCATATAAATCAAAGCGCGAAGCTCTCTGTAATTGATAATGTGTTTAACCGAATTTCGCCTATAACCAAAACTGCCATTAATCCATCGAACCCAATGTAGACCGCAGCTAGGACGATAGTACGAGATGCATAGAGTTGAAAAGCGATGAAACTTCGCTTGCGGCCACGTGTATTTTAACGCTACAATACAGAGCAGGGCAGAGGGTATAGACACTAAATTCGAGTTGTGCACAACAATGATTACGCGAATGACGCTCGGCTATTTTAATTAACGCCCGAGGAATTTGATATACCACTATGAATATATTAAATGCGATCACACGCTCGGTCAACCGTTTCATTGTCCTGGTGAAACCGCGGCGCGGCGTATCATGATCCGCACACACGTAACCCTGATGTAATTTGCGCGCTAGAGTACAGGCGGCCAGCTCAATGACCAGTATGGCGCGCGGTATCTGCCGACTTTATCCAATACCGTGGACACAGCGCAACGGCCGCGAGAGCGTATCCATAAACGACGCGCATACGTATACAACATCGCTTGTTTGCGAGCTCTCGGACTGCATTTGCCAGCTGGCTTTCGTGCAATGCTAACCTCGTCTTTCTCTCTCTCTCTCTCTCTCTCTCACTTAATAATACAAATACTACGGCTGCTCGCTCAATTAGTTACAGACTGTCAGTCGAGCTCAGACTTCGGAAAATGTAAGGGATGTGTGCAGCTTTCGAAAATGCTGTTCTAGTAAAGGCTGTGTGCAGCTTTTTCGACCTGGCAAACAATCAAGGCGAGAATCCGCCGCCGCCGACGGCGACGACTATGCGATTTCGCGAGGCTGTACAAGAACGTTCGGTTACGGGACCGACGGAGCGGAAAGCGAAGATATCCACTCTTTTTGTCCCCCTGCGCCCGCGGAGAAAAAGAATTGATAAGTTATATCGCACAGCTGCGACATATTCTTATACTCCAAATTGTGGTTCTCGCTTGTGTCCTTTTTCTCCTGGGCCACCGAGTGTGCGATGTTGAGAATAAATTTGAAAAAGCCGGATCTCGCGGATAATTCAATGCGGCAGAGGAGACGCTCGCGACAAGGCGAGTCTGTTCTCACTGGCTGTGTATAGCGCACTGCCCCGGAATACAAATTCAATTTTTCGAGGGATTCACGACGAATCTGTATATATACACTCGGCAAGTTACAGCGTATCCCACGGGTATACACACAGGTGGTCCTTGATTTTGATGCGCACGTGTGACCCCTCGACTGACGCGCGCAAGCCTTTGCACAAGTGGCTCGTCTTTCCAAAGTCTGGCGTGTCGTCCGTTCCCTGCAAACGTTTGTCGAGGCTTTACTCTAATTGCTGCGTGCCGAAGACTAATTAAAAAACTCGACGTAATTGACTCTAGACTGTGCGGCTGAGCTCGACTCGTTAGTTTTTTTTTCCCCGCCGGCGAGTTTCATACTCATCGCTGTAGCACGCACGGCTTGGAGAGTCGCTTCAAGTCGCGGTCGGCTGTTTTACCCGCTAATTATCATTTACCGACGTTCTTCATTTTTCTAGTGCGCGCTCGAGCTGAGCGGACGCTTGCGCCGACTGATGTCTCATGCATATTCCAGTTGGCCGATTATACCTATACACGCGGAGCTCCGTTTTTATCGCAGCAGCGAGAAATTGCGAGCCGCCCGCGGTATGCACGCAATGGAATGACGATCATCACTTGGGAATTCCATTGTCGCGAGAGCCAATAATGTACTTGTATAATAATTAAAAAGGCACTGTTTCGGCGCGGAGATTCGCGCGCGAAAACGGCACCCGACGCGAATTCCATTTCGCAGTGAGCTATATGCGCAAGGCAAAAGATTTATCTCCTCGTGCCCCCAAGCAATTTAAAGCTTCGATCGATACGCTAGCTGTGTACACGGGGCACGCTATATAATGCGATTCCGGAAAAAGAATACAGGTTGTCCGTCAAAAAATACGAGTAAATATTAGCTCATTGTATTTTCAGGAGTAAACAAGAAGCGCCGAGCGCAGAGTTTGAATCGGCAAATAACACGCGTTCGTGCAATGTGCATTGCTTAGCCAGATAATCCGGGGATTTCGAATAGAATATTTAAAATGAAAATCTCAGCGAATGTAGGCCAGAGCATAAGTGGCGAATACTATATAGTGCCGTTAAAAAATTACAAAACCGATTCTGGTTTGGTAAATAAATTATTTCCCGCGCGCAATTGCAGAACGCATAATGGTGGCACGATTCGAAAAGAGGGACAAAAGCCATATGCAGTTGAATTTCC
The DNA here is from genome assembly GCA_018906965.1 of Philotrypesis tridentata. NCBI lineage: Eukaryota > Metazoa > Arthropoda > Insecta > Hymenoptera > Pteromalidae > Philotrypesis > Philotrypesis tridentata. The sequence continues at coordinate 8,139,460 of JACCIB010000001.1, read as the reverse complement.
GACTGTTCCAAGCCCGACGATCACAAAAGCCGCGTGGATTAGCCCGGGCAAAGTAATTACGGAAGCTGTCGCGATAAAGTCGAGCATTATTGCCTATTCCTCCCCCTCGAGAGGGAGGAAAGGCCAGCGCTCGGAGCTGCAGGGACAATCTAATTTTTAGTCGATTACTCGCGAGCATAGAGGGGGAGAGCGCGAGCAGGGGCTAATTATTCGGGCGTCCGCGTCGCGGTCGCATAATTTTCCCGGCAGCGTCGACAGAGCGTCCAGACTAGCAGCCTCGGCCAATTTGACAGATTATCATTTTAATTAGCTGCGCACTGCTGCGGCGAGCCATTGCAGGAGTCTTGTCCCGCGGATTAATTCGATCGCTATTTTCTCGCATACGGGCGTGTACCATTTACGAGGACGGACCATCGTCGCCTCACGCGACTATTGACAGTTTAAGGATATCGACAGGTGATTTCACTTTTTAGCCTTCTTGCTCGTGTACTGTAACCGCGTGAATAACTGCCGTCAACTTTCGCCTAGTGATCATATGCTGTATCATATGGGTAATTTGCTTTGTGAGCAAGCCGACTTCTGTCTGGGATGTCTGGGAGAGCTGCTCGTTGAAGGGGAGAAAATGCCGGAGAGAAAATGGCGTACACTAATTATCTGGTATTTTTCATTTAAATTAACTTTTCCTGTTTACATTAATTTTAGCGAAGCCGGCGGGGTCAAAGTTTAACCGTTTAATATCTTTGGCACTTTAAACTTTTCTCTTATTGTAAACAACATTAATATTCCAGCGCTAATTAGTGTTAACTTTGAAAGCTCCTTCAAATGCTTTCGAGAAAATTCGAGAGATTTCCAATGGAAATGTAAGTAGCTAGCGTTGCCTGTTACAAATTAATTGCCAATCGAAAAATCGACTTTTTGAAAGTTGGGTCGTTTGGGGAGAAATTCTTTTCTTGAAAACTTATTCGGGCAATTTAAATATTTAGGAATCCACTGTATGGAGGCATAATGAGAGTTGCGCGAAACTTATTAGATTGCACCTTTTAAATTTGCACGATAAATTTCCGTAAAAGTCATGTGCTATGTGTCAATAGTCGCGAGGGATCGGAAAAAATTTCGACAGCGTGGCAGAGTGCACTCGGATGAAAAAGGTTGGAAAAAAAACTTCTCTCGTCGGCTCCAATCAGGCTTTGAGTAATCTGCGCATCAATCTTTAAAGCTCTTCTTTGCCACTGCAAGATGCGCTACGTGACGGGAATCCTTTTAACTCTCGAGAGAAGTAACGGACAGTTTCGAAATATTATTTGCTTCATACAACAACCTGAATAAGCTACACGTATTCTTTTGACTTGATTAGAACCATCGATAAATAGATGCTTCTTATAGAGTGCATTCAACCATCATAATTTTCCAAAAAACAGCCACTTTAATACGCTTATTACAAGTTTGGAGAATAACTGTCGAATTCAACTAAAATCTTCTCTTTTTTCAGAATGCCGAAAATACCAACTGAATAAAAAAATGCAACATTAGTTTGATAATGTTTCCTCAAGGAGGAAGAAAAGTACATTTCTTTTACCTTTAGGGGTGAAATTGCAGAGAATCCAGAAATTACTTTGTGGAGAATAGTTTTTTCATCCCTGCGACCAAAAATTACTCCGCAATCTCGTTATATAAGAAATTTACGACTAAAAACGAAAAAACACAGTTTATCTCATTTGCCCCTTTACGGGTGCAAGTTTGGAAAATCCGAAAATTACTTTTTAGACAATCTTGATTTTCTCATTCCAACGGAAAAAAAACTCTTATTGATCTACCAATTTTGAGGTTAAAAATGAAAATCCATTTAGTCCGTTTGGGAAGCCTTTTGAAGACATCAAATGTGGAATTTCGAAATATTATTCGTTTGATTATGTTATTAAATTGATTTGTGCCGTTTAAGAAAAATCTGCAAAACCTGTATCATCGTTCAGAACTTCAAATACAGTATTTGTTGAAAATAAAACTTTTCAAATCATGAAAACAAGACCTTTACAAACATAGAGCGAGTGTTATGGTGATCTTGCAAGAAGAGTATCTAATCTGGAATGAGCTCTCCTGTTACACGTCATGTGAAACTTGGATCACGCAACCTTTAGCCCAGTTTATTCTGCAAACCTCGGAACAAGACGGTTATTAAGTGTGATCATTTTGAATGTTTTCCAAATGCTTCAGCTCGTTATCGGTAAAACATGCAAATGACCGAGGGTGGCTGGAAATTTCCTTTATCGAGCTCTCTCGCTTTCGCTCGTAGCGTTCATCGCGTCTCTCCCTCACGCGCCAAGCAATCTCATCATTGTGTCCACATCTTCCTTCTGGTCCTTCTGTCGCGCACGCGCGCCGTTTTGTTGTTTGCCCGCGACAGATATGGAAGAGGAGAAGAGATTTGTTGGCTATGCGACGGAGACAAAAGACCTTTCATCACATGGCGAATATCTCTCGAGGCCGGAGAGACTTTCTCTCTCTCTCTTTCCCCCTCTTTCCCCTCCTTCCCCCACCACTCTTTCTCTTTATACACTATTTCAACGCGCTATAGCGCCGAGAGTGACCCACTTTCAGTGTAGGATGAAATCCTGGAACACGTATATATAACCCGCTCTTTTCTCTATCCGCTGTTCCGTTCTTGTCATACGTGCACCTACTCGCGTATCGCATACCGAGGGATTTTTTAGCTATTAAAGTGACAACGGCTGTTTCTCTCTCGATCCCGACTCAGCCTTGCCAACCTTTCGCTTTTGCTTTGCGAAATACTTGAGCAGCAGTAGAGCGAGAGATTAAGAGATTTGCTTGCTGGATGGCTGCGTAAGCTCGGGGGCTTGTATATTCGCAAGAAACGATGTATCACTTTGTACTAGTAGTATGAGAGCTATATTCACCTTGACGCGAGTTAGACCTGCATCGAGCGATCCTTATCTTTTGTTATTTGATGGCGACGACGCTGAAAACCGAGAGCATACGTGCATATTACAAGTTTTTGAAATTCTCATACCTAATATGAGGGGACAACAATGTATAATAACGCCGCGCAATAATACGAAAAAGTCATCAACGCGCTGCTAGCGTACACATTCAAGCTTGCGCATGATTTATATGCAGCGGTAAAAAGCGAACATTACTTCTTATTCCTACAGCGGTAACGGCCTTTTCGTTTATTCTTTTCGTTCAACACGACGCTGTGACTTCCCTTTTGTTGTCCTCCCTCGGCGCGGAATGAGTACAGCGCCCGGCAAAAATTCTGGTATATACTCGCATATGAATGTGCAAATTATCTAATATAAGCGCGCTTTCTCCTCTTCTCTCATCTGATTATGCATACAAGTCGATTAGGATTCAACTTTTTCATTCACTAGTAGCAGCTGTTAACTTAAGTTGCCTGCGCTGCTCTCAGTAAATTGCCGTAACAATATTTTCCAAAAAGTCTCTCAAGTCTTTCGCGCACTTTTTTTCCGCGACAGAACTAGATCTATCCATTAATTGAGAGGACTCGTTCCCACATGAAAAGCCTACATGCTCGCGGACGTGTAAAGGTCGATTTTTAGCACGAGCGAGAGAGTTGAAACCCTGCAGCCCATGATGATAGGATGCGCATATACAGAGAAGCGTATAGACTTTTACTCCACGAGCCATTCCATCTCTCGTCCTTTCACAGAACGCGCGCGCGCGCACACACACACACATATATACTAGCGGTTCTTCGGCTTTCATTAGCAACGATCGAAATTTGAAAAAGTCGAGCGAGCAACTGCAGCCGCCACCTCTTCTTTTTCACTCGTCAACTAGCGCGTGCTCTCGACTATTCTCGCGCTATCGACGTGAGCGCCGCGGTATATCGGCGGCCGTAGCTGCGGGAATCGAGTGTTTCTGCACTGTAGTTTCACCATCTGATGAAGCGGTATAAAAAAAAAAGAACGCCCCCGCGCTTCCGGGAAGCGCCCCAATGTAAGTGTCCCACTTTCGGATGAGAGAGTGAGATGAAACGGGGGATTCTGATAGCATGGCGAATCGGACTTTGACGGATTGTATCGAAGATTATATCCGTCCGATACATGCACATTGATACATGCAACTAATCTGGAATTAGCATTCAATCGGAAATCCGCGGTCAGCTCCTTATCCGGATGAGACGTGGAATTGAATCGTGGAATTGTTGTGTGCAGATCGCTCATATTTTTTTTTTTTTTAATGGACTCGATTCATCGCTCAAAATTCGATCTCCGCGGGATGAGCGAAAAGAACGAGTTCGGCGAGTACAGTAAGGTGATAGATGGGACAACGACGCGCGTTGTGTGTTAAATGTAGATGTTAGAAAAGGGGAAACGCAAGGACCTGCTCGTTTTTCAATTCTGTAATGCGTGTTAACCATTAAGGACGAATCGTGGTTGGAATCGGGCAAACCCTTCGCGACAGAGGAGAAATGATGTATCCCTGTACATTTTTATCTGGTCTCAAGAGTCTGAGCAACGAAGACGTTAAATACAGGTAGTTTTCATTCGATCTTGCGTAATCATACATTTGCACGTAAAAACGGAGATAATGAGTTGATTAACTATACTAGTGAGTTAGCATTTTTATGCGCCTGTCGTGAATGTCTAGTTCAAGTGAAATCTCCTGTCGGATAATAACGAACATAATACAGGACTCTGCGCGCTGCGTCTCTTTCGTAATATATACAAGCTCGTAAAAGATTTTTTTCTCCTTTGCATCAAATGAAAATCCTAGTAAATCCTGAAAAATCAGTGAGGTCAAGTATACAAGAGACGACGAGTCTCGAGTCTCAACTAGCCGGGAAAGTCGTTCTCCATCACGACAGTCTGCCGAGCCCGTAAAAAGACTGATATTTCGTTTAACGCGTTGCGGAAAAATGGACATAAAAAAAGGAATGCCCTAGTCCGTGTAAAAAAAGCAGTAGCGCGCCGGGGGTATAATCCCGGCTTAGAAACGAGCGAGCGAAGGACCATAAATCCGGGCTCGACGACGGGGTGACGTCTACTGGCTATACCGCCGCCACCGCCACCGCCGCCAACTTCGCCGTGGCAAGCGAAAGAAAAAAGCATTTGACGAAATAGCAGATTATTTACTTCGACGTGGCACGCAGAGGAGAGTCAAAACGCATTTCTGCGCGAAAGAGAGCACAGCGTGAAATACGCTCGAGCTTCGGAAAGCCGCGTGAGCAAGCGCCTTCATTTTTCCCCCGTTTGTCTCTCTTTCTCTCCATTTTTCGCCGGTTCGTCCCTCGCCCCCGCACCTGCTTCGCCACTTTCTCAACGCGACTGCGAGCGTCGAAAGCGCCAACGACTCGCCCACCGAAGGAAATCTCACCGAGCGCGTTCTAAGGGAAATTGTGTTCGCGCAGAGCTCTCGTCCTCCGCTTCTCACCTTTTTCCCTCCCCCTTTTTTTACTCGAGCTTTCCGCTCTTTTTCCGCGCGACCGTGAGTACATATACTGATACACACAAGCGCACGGCTCCAAGGGATCTCTAGATTCTTGATACGAATTTCACATTTGCATTTCCCGACGCTCGAGCAAGCAAACAGAATCCGTTTTTTATCCCTCGTCTAGCTAAGATGTGCCGCTTGAGAGGATATTCTCGCAGTCGTAGCGCGCATTCGAGCTTGGATATATATAATTTAAAGTGTGCGCGAAAAGTTCCGTCTTCAGCGAGTCTGTCGAGCAACGAGCAGTCTTCAATTTGGAGGTTTGCAGAAGTAAGTCGTCGGCAAGACAAAGAGGTTGTTACGGAAATGCCTGTCGCATGACGACTGTAAATTGAAACTTAAATAACAATGACGAAATTTCAGGAGGAACTCATCAAGGACGTCAACGTCATTACGAGCTTGCTCAGCAGTAGTTTCCGAGCATTGCAATGACAATTGACGACAAAAATGCTGATGAGAGCCAGTCGGAAGAGAGGATAATTAACATTGAAAAAGACGCCCTTTGTAGCGACTCTCGACGACTCGGCGCTCGCCTCTTTTCTTCTGCAGTCTTCCGAAATATTTCACTCGCGTAGCCAGAGAAACACGGGGAGAAGCCTCGGCTCCTTGGAATAAGCAGGAAGAAAGCTCGAAAAATACCTCGGAAACGCGCGGAATATCTCGCTCAGCCGTCCCGAATAAATCCACAAAGCCGCGCGCAGTCGGCGCGATATAGCGAGAGGAGAGCTGAAACAATGGACAAGTAAGCGAAATCCGTAGGTCTCCTATAAAAGTAGCGGCTTCTCTTTGAAGCCTCTTCCTCTAAGCATACAATCGCAACCGGGGGGGAGGGGGGGGGGAGAAGGCCAAGCTAACACACATGTTTCTTTCACGCGAAAAAAGCTCGCCTACTCCCGTCGTCCTTTGAACATTCGCAATTCCGCGCAAAAGCCCTTAAAAACACAGGTCGGCCGCGCTCCGAAAGTCACCGAGTTGTTCTTAACCCGTGCTCGAGTGAAATGGCAGAGAAGCGAGAATAAAGTCTCTTAAAGCGAGCCTTTCGCCTCCAAAGTAATCCCGCGCGAGGTGTCCAGAGAGTTTAGTCGGCCCTTAGCAGGAGGGACGTCCCTGGACGACTCGTCGCTGTACTCGCGATTATTCCTACGTGCTCTCTCTCTCCCTCTCTCTCTACCGCTCTAAGTCTCAGCCACGTGTGCGCACTGCTCGTGTCCATCAGTATAATTACACTGCCGCAGTAGAGGCAGCTGCTGCTTTGTCTTTTTTCGTCTTCTTGCTCTTCTTATTCCCCTTCTACTTCAGCTTCTTCCTCTTCTTCTTCTCCTTCTTGTGTCTCACGTGAAGCCCGGCCCTCTCATTCGTGAAATCTCGGAGCCGCTGAATACCACCGCTGCTAGCGATGCTCAAAGTCGCTCTGCTCCCTTTCTTCTCTCGTCCCGTTGTTCCCTGAGAGAGTCGCGATTTGTATGAGCTATCCATCCCCATTTTTCTGAAAGGCGGATTACGTGCGCTTACGTGACAGTTGCAGTGCATGCGCACTGCATACTGCTACTTTTAGCCTTAAATAGAAGCGAACGCGTAAATAAGCCATTGTACTCGGTACTCGTATTGAAGCAGCAGCAGCAGCAGCAGCACCAACAGCACTTTTAATCTAGGAAATGACCTTTACCACAGATTTTGCCGATTACCTCCGTGCAGAGAACGTCTTCGGCAATTTGATAAAATTCGAGCGATCGCGCTTATATAGAAGCCAGATTCGGTTCTCTTCGCTTCGAGGAGTTTAACGGCGGGTTTCAGTGGAGAAAGAGCTTACGTTCCCGCGGGCTAATAGCTTTACGTCGCGTCCGATTGATTCGCGAAAATTCCCTGCGAGAAGCTCTTTCAAAAGTGATTACGATAAGAAGGCGAGCCCGGAAATAAGAAGAAAATTAACTCCTTCCCACCCCCCTCCCCTCCCCAAAGCCTGGAAAAATAGAAGAAGAAAAGCCGAACTTCTGGCCGAAGATCGAGATAATAGTAGCCAATGCGGTAATGCGCGCTGCACAAAAGAAAGCAATTATGCTTGAAAGACCACTTCTTACGCGGATAGGCGTCGACTTTTTTTCCCCCCTTTTTTTCCATCTCAACTTCGAACCAAAGCCTACTCCACTAGTTTTCTCTCGGTGGCTGCATTGGAGTTCGGCTGCAATGACCAATTATCGACGTGTTCTCTCAGCTAGTAATGCCGTGCTCTTTGAGAAAAAGAGCGAGAGAGAGAGAGAGAGAGAGAGAGAGAGAGAGAGAAGCTTTTTAGTCCATCTGTAGCAGGAGAAGCTCGGCAAGGGTGCTACGATGAGCTTCCGATTCGGCGCCGCTGAAAGCGGTCGAAGGCTGCGCTACCTCTATATACACACGTACGGGAGCATCCGCGGAACGCGCGGGCTTGCCGTCTATATAGCTATCGCTCGAGCCAAAGACCTACTTTCTTTTCATTCTTCCCGAAGCTACTGCTCTTTTTCCTCCTATCTCTATCTCGCCTCTTCCTGTCTATATATATACACCCGGCCTCCGCCTCGCTCCATCTCGCTCTTTCTCCCTCTTCTTCTCGGCAGCAGCAGCGGCGGGGATCTGATAGCCGCAAAAAAAGGCCCGCGGATCAGCGCTTCAGAGTATAGTGCGCAATTGCAGCCGGAATGCCGGGGAAAAAAGCGGCTGGCAATTCGCACACGCGGCGCGTACATTCGGCGAGCGCGCCAACTTCAAAGTATGCTCTGCGCTGCCGCGCCGGCTCGGTTTCGCAAGCGTATTATGTGTCTCATCCGAGAAAGAGGCGAGATTCCACGGAGACGGAGAGCCCGAGAGGGAGAGAGAGAGAGAGAGAGAGAGATTTACGTCGTCGAGGTGGAGAATAATCGCGTTCGGCTAAAGATGAGAATCGATGTCAACTGGTTGCCGCTTACGGCACGAATTTCGCAAGTATCCGCGCGCGCGCGCGAGAGACGGATATAAGTTCGGCGGCGCGCGCCTGTACACACACGGGAGCGAGAAGGAGAAAGACTACATGGGAAAAAAAAGGAGGGAAAAAAGGAAGATACAGTAGGAACGCACGTAAAAGCCCGGGTGATCTATGGCGGAGAATTCGTGTCGACGCGACTTTCCCGCTAAGGAGTCTTTCTCTCCGCTCCTTACAGGGCATTACAAAGAAGTTACGTTATGCTTCTGCCGTCGCGAGAGAGCGCGCTCTCTTCTTTTTGCAGATACTCTCGCCGCTTCCATTCTTCGCCGACAGCCCAGCGGCTTTGTTCGCGGAGGGGAGCGCGAGGTCAGCAGCGCCACCGGCAGATACGGGCAGGGAAGGAGCAAATTCGGCCGCCCTCCCCCCCTCGTCTCTATATGTATACATATATACAAGTACACGCCGCGCTCCTACTATATACGATATATATACTGACTGTGTATAGGAGCAAGTTTGTTGCTGCGACCAAGACCGCCCGCTCTCCCACAGTGTACAATTCGCAAACTTGTACAGCCGACACTGCAGCGCAGTATAGCAGCGCTCTGCCCCAGAGCAAACAGTCGTTGCGCGCGCGCGAGAGAGAGAGAGATAGCACGACTCAACTTTTCTCCCCGCAGCAGCTTAAGTCTCTCTCTCTCTCGAACGCGAGAACCGTATCCTCTTTTCGACTCCTTCGTCTCCCCGCGCAATACTTCCTCGAGATTCGCCTCATAAATTCGATTGCTTCCGGCTGACACTCGTCCATCGCGCGCGCTGTATACGTATTTTTATTTGTATCCGCTCTACACGAGAGCTCTGCGCTCGGCTCTGCAGTAAACTTGGAATTCTTATAAATGCGACGGAGAGGAAATTTTTTACGCTGCTGCTGCTGCTGCTGCTGCTGCAGCCGCGGCGAAACTTCGGGAGCGAATGCACCGGAAAATAAGATAACGAGACGCTCTGCCCGTATAGAGAAAGAGAAGTTCAACTGGAAGAAGTAAAGTAGTTGGCGCCCGAGAGTTTGACCAGGTTGCGGTACACATTTTTCTAACTTAATTATCGGAAGGAGGGAGGCGGAGAGCGAGACGACACAAAGCTACTCCCTATATACTCTCGCGGCAGATCGAGCTGAGACGACGAAAAGGCCGCGCAACTTATTGGAGTGTTCCCCGCTTTCGAAACTTTCGTATACCTCCTCTCTTTGAGCGACCTCACGCGCGGCGACGCTACTGCGCCCCACACATTGATATAGACGCGCCGCCGCGGTTCGCAAGTCCGAACTTTTGAAAGAAGCAGACCTGCAGACCCTGTGTAAGAGAGGAAGCAGCGCATGCACATTGCACACGCTGTCTCGCGATTACCCCCATCTCGACCACTTTTCTCTTTTTATTCCAGCTACGACAAGCTCGCAGCTCGAGATATTCGTTCCCTTACTTCGAGGTTCGTGTGTACGCGCGTGCCTCCGTTATTTCTTCTCTCATTCGCCCGGAACGTCTCCCCGAGGATTCGACGGGGACCCCGGGCCGGGCCGAGTATACACTTATCGCGTTATAATGAGCTGTCTCCGCGGGTAATTGCGACTCGTGCGAGCGCCACTGCCCTTTTTTCGCTGATAAGGCGAAAATAAGGAAAAAGCAGCCGCGCGGGCTTCACCGTCGGAACGACAGCTTCTTCGAGAGCGAGGGAAATGCACGTTGCGTGTAATCAGCGCTTACACCACAGAGCTTACACCAACTGTCGCTCTCGCTGGGCTTCATGGAATTGCGGTATACGAGACTACATGGCGAGTGAGAATTTTTGAATTCGAGGCGTGTAAGGATGCACAAGCCAAGTTTACAGAACGAAATCGGGTCCAACATATTCGGGCAGACATACGTCGTCGCTGCGCAGCGCAGCAAGAACAATGGCTTTCCAAACAGCGTCTCGCCGAGCTAAACGCCGTCGCTTCGAATGGAGAAATGGAAATACGATTCAATTTTGCTCAAGAGAGAAAACATTTAGGATTTCGGTGTTTTCGAGCTCGAACGACAGTTTTCGAATGGGAGATGCTCGCTGACGTTTGCAATAGCGAGTGTTCCCCCCCGTATAGGAAAGGAAGAAACTTTCCAGTCGAGGAAGGAAAAAGTAGAAGGGAGAGGGGGCGCGGGCGGGTGGAAGAGAGAAAACTCGAATGTATTAAATTCCTTTAAAATTACGATAGAATATCCGAGGACTACGTTTCATTGGATAGTATATATATCAAGAGAAACTTATTTTTTGTCGGTCCTCGAGCAGCTGACGTCCTTTAAAAATACCTGGAGCAAATTTTTCTCTCGGAAACAATATCAAAAGTGACTGCAGAAGCCGAGCGGGCCAAAGCGCGCTGCCGGGGGACGAGGAGCGCAGTAGGAGGCGAAGAAGCCGGAGAATAAGAAGAAGGAGGAAAAAGCGAGGAGATAAAGCAGCGAGGCTGCACATCTCTTTCTCATTCCTCCCGCCATTCTCAAAAACAGAAGCATCAGAGTAGCATCGGACGCTTTATGCGGCTAGTATGGCAATGCTAAGTATACGGGAGAGAACGAGGACGAGGGTACCTCCGCGGCGCTAGCGGCCCATAAATACGAGCATGAATAAATGTATCAAACTCGCCGGCGCAGACCGATCGCTCGGCAAACCGGACACGACAACGCCGCGAAGCAGACAGAGAAAGAGAGAGCTGCTTTCCCGCTGCTGCATAAGGCGCGCGCTCGCATTAAGATTCAAATATAATCTCCGCGGCTCTAAAACGGTTTGTCGTACGTGCACGTTTACCGTACAAGCGAGAGATCCCTCGCCACTGATGCAGCCCGGGTTATGTGCGGCAAGAAGCGGAGGAACGAAGGAGCGCTGCGCCCGCCGCCGTGATTTCTATCTCCGCGAAGAATATAATTTTCTCTTCCTTCCTGTCTTCTTCTCTCCCGCGGCTCAGATATAGAGCTCTCGCTCCGGAGATTATTCCTGCGCTGCGTTCCGCGATTAACATTTTTCTCCAAAGGGGCCTGCATGCGCGTCGCTAAATATATGCGTCTGTGTACAGACGATGTATGTATATATGTATATTTCTCGCATCGGAAAGTTAAAACCGCGCGACTGTTTATCGCTATCACTATATTTTCCGTTCTAATAACACGCGCGTTAAATTTAACGCGGGCGTAAAGTTGTACGCGCAAGCACGCGGAAAATTCTGCGGAAATCGGGTGCTGTGTTTATACAAGTTGGATTAACGAGAATCGCGCATAAATAAGCCGTCAAAAAGTCTGGCTCGAGAGACGCCTCGCCCAGAGAGGGAGGAAAAGAGAGAGCTAAACAGCAGCTTGCACGAAAGCGCGGCCGGCATCCAAAAACTTTTGCCGTATTGCGTTGTTGACTCTGATGCTGTGTGTGCGGAGAAAAACGCGCGATTATCTTGTAACCGCTGTTTGGGGGCTGGATTCTTCGATCCGAAATGCAGCCCAGCTTCGACTAATTCGCGCGGAATAATCCTTGAAATACACAGGCCATTTTGCGTTTAATGCATAAGATGTGCTTGTTTACTTTCCAGGCGGTGTTTGTCTTGCGAATTGTCGAGGAAAAAAAAAAGAGTGTCTGGGAGCTGTAGCGTAGCTCCGCTGCTTGCGCTTCTATGCAAGGTAGATTGCACGCAGTGGTTAGAAAGCGCAGTCCCCAGAATTGTCAGCCTAAATATTAATGTTCGATTGATTGTAATTGTTTTGGTTGGAAAATATATATGAATTGAGTGCAGGCATATGAGTAATTTCACGGGATACTGGAAACTTCTGGGGGCCTGGAGGACGGAAACATTTTCGCGAGGGCACACTTACCAGACCTATTTTTTCTGGTTTCTCGGACCCCTCTGAATAAGAAACCGTGCGAGTTACTTGATTATCGGTTGCCACCAGGCTTTCCGATCGAAAAAATCCAAAAATGTTCATACATTTTCTTTTGTATTTTTACTGTCGAGCGTATTATTTGTATATTGTTAATTCTATGGGACTTGGAGCTACACTTGTTATATATAGAAAGAAAGTGCAGCTCAAGAGTTTTAAATTGCGGCCAAAAATTTTGAATTTGGATGCACTAGTCACGTGAAAGTCAAAGCTACGATCACGATTTTGTTTCATTTTCCTCAAGTCAAAATTTAAATTTGATATACTTTAATCGGCTTTAAGCTATTAAATGTCAAATAGCTCGTTATCCCTTTTGATCCAATCTTCGATTTTAAGTTTGATACCTCAAATTAAAGCTCTTTTTCTCTACTTTTTGGATCTAAATCAATTTTTTAGATCTATATAATAAAGCTTATAAGCTCTTTTTTCTACTGGAGTTTCTTGAACTATGTTAGCAAGTCTAAAAGCTGCATTATATAGCGCCAAGTCCCATAGTAAGTACCTCACAGTACACAAATAATGTATAAAAATGATTTTTGCGTTTTTTCGACCGTGGGGGGTGTGGGGTTGGGTGGGTGGTTGGGGGGGGGGGGGGGGGGGGGTGGGTGTGGTGGGGGTGTGGTGTTGGGTTGGGTGTGGTTGGGTGTGGGGTGTTTGTGTGGTTGTTTTTTTGGGGTGGGGGGTGGGGGGGGGTGAAGTCTAAATTATTGTAGTAAGATATGTATATGCTTTCAAAAAAAACGATCTGCTTCGAGCATATATATAGGTCAATGGATGGAAAAATTCAAATTTTGACTTAAAAACCAAAAACTAGAGGAAAAGAGTTTTAATTTGAGCTATATAGCTCACTACAATAATTTAGACTTATCAGTAAAAAATTAGAAAAAAGAGCTTTAATTTAAGCTATTAAACTTTGAAATCGAGTTATTTGATCAAAAGTAACGAGGATTTGAAAAAAAAGTGAAAATCTCACGAGCCCTATAAGTAATTATGGCTGTATTGAAACGTGCGTGCATTCATTAGCGCGATTTCAGTTAATTGTGCCCAGAACATTCGAATACTTAAACTATTTCTACTTACTTATGCAAAGTGATGATGCATGATGGATGTAGGGATATACCCTGCATAAGAAGATCAAATTCTTATTTACAGGGCTGCAGTCGAAAAACGGGGAGGAAAGTTGGCAGCTTAATAAGAGCTCTCGCACGCCAGGAAATCGCAGTAGCGGCAGCATGAGAGATATCAGATATTGGAAAGGTTTTAGACATTAAAGCCGATCGCGGAACGTTGTTACTAAGCCGTCGTGTTGGCTTAGTTTCTTTTAAAGTGAGATAAAAGGGGATCGCCCTGAGCTATCCGCGGAAAGAAGGTCGGCGCAAAAAGCCCGGCAAGCTTGGGTCTGCTGATGTGTTTTCGATCATCTGTCGGTATGGCCGAGACGCGGCAGGTGACGTTGATTCGATAACAAGTGGTGCAGTATGCTTTCCGCCACACCGTATATGCCGTACGGCATGCGCGCCCGCTAATATATCGTTAAAAGTTGAACGGCCGATTCCGACTTAACGCTCGACATACGAAAGAATTCATTTGGGCGTAGGACTGCGTGTATGTGCTATACGGGATATTGCACGAGCAGTTGAAATAGTTCGGCCGTTCTTACATTCTCAGCTATATACGACTGCAATTGTAAAGTTGAAGTATTAGCAGCTACGAGACAGATGCTCAAAGTTACAACGAGGAAATCTTAATATCCCTGTGCGCGCGCTTGCGAGAAGAGGCCAAAGAGGTAGGGGGGCGGAGAGGGAGAGGAATTAGCTCGCGTACGAGCTTTCCGCGAAATGAATAATGTAGATCGGCGGCAGGCTGCGACGCTCTTTGAATTCTTTCAGGAGCGTAAAGACGCTTTATTACTTTCGATCATTTGAGACTGCTCTCTTTCTCCGTAAAGAGCGTGAGCAGCGAGTAGTGTAAGTGAATAAAAAGCACATTACGGCACTTTGAGAAGCTATACGCCTATCGCGCGAGCACCCCCGTTATAATTACCAATTATGCAAGTGCGCCCCATTATTACCTACTCCACTGCAGTCGCGCCGCCTTACTTATAACATATACATAGCGGCGTATACGTATAGGCGTCGTCGCGGGCCGAAAATTCATTTTCATTCAGCTCCCCCAAGCCGGCGCCGAAGTGGGTATAAGGAATGACTATTATTTCAACGCTCTTCTAGCTATTATCGAACCAAGCCACTTGCTCGCGCGAGTTGGTTACCACTGCCGCGGCTGCTGCGGAGCAATGAATTTTCACGTGGAAACGCGGGCTTGCAGAACTCCACCTATACACCCACACCTTTATGACGCTTACAAGATTATATCTCATCCTACAAGCAGTTTCCGGGCTGCGCATAGAGAAGGCCTCTGCTCGAAGAGAGAGAGAGAGAGAGAGAGAGAGAGAGAGAGGCTAGGGAGAAGTTTCTGCGGATAGGAGTGTTTACCTCATACTGTCCTGGAGTTTCGGAACTTCGTCTGCCGTTCTCACATCGAGCCCCAGCGATAATTGGATATCAAGCCGTGAGTCTGCGACTTCGTGTGCGCGCGCGCGATGAATGTAGTTTTGTACGATATGACACACACACAGCTACGCAGCTAAGCCCATTACGTAAGTCAGGATAAAGCTAGCCTTCGGATGTAAGAAGTGAAATAATGCGCTTGTGAACGCAAAGAAGAGACGTCCGTACATATATATTTTGCGATATAACTTTAATTTATTTTCATTTTGTTTTACTTTGTATTACAGAGCATATATTGCCGGGTTAAATAAATAAAAAATATGTGTAAATGTATATGTATATTATATATATGACGAAATCCGCATTTTTCATTCACTTTTTTGGCCCCAATAGTTGCGAAAAAAAATCTCGGGCTATATCGACCGGCCAAGGATTTTTCTGTTCTACAGGACGTACAGAATAAGAAAAAAATAGTGTACCCACGAAATCGATCTTGTGACACTGTCTTTTTTAGCCATCTTTGTGATATTATGCAGAGATTATTATGCATTTTTTAGCAAAATATTCTGGATTTTTTCGAATGGAAGGCTAAACAGGTATATAAATAGGCTTAAAGTACGCTAAAGGATCTGTCATTTGAATTGAAACTTGTCTAGATTGGATGCACTGATCAAAACTCACGTACTTTTGAAATAAACGAATTTTGCATCAGACTCCCTTTAGGCTGGTACCAAAATCCTCGATATAACATTTTTTTTCTTCGAATTCTCGTAACTTTTGATTCAGTGACTCGATTTTAACGTATAATACGTCAAATTAAAGCTTTTATCTCTTACTTTTTTTCTAATATGCCTAAATTAAAATTTTTTAATTCAATGAGCTATATATATGCCTCTTAAGTAGATCATTTTTTGAAAGCATATATATAGCTCACTATATAATCAAAATTTAATTTAGACTCATTGGTAGAAAAGTAGAAGAAAAGAGCTTTTATTTGACGTATTAAACGTTAAAATCGAGTCACAAATCAAAAGTTACGAGGATTCGAAGAAAAAAAAATGTAAAATCGAGGATTTTAGTACCAGCCTAAAGGGAGTCTGAAGCAAAATTCATTTATTTCAAAAGTACGTGACTTTTGATCAGTGCATCCAATCTAGACAAGTTTCGGCTCAAATGACAGATCCTTCAGCGTATTTTAAGCCTATTTATATACCTATTTAGCCTTGCATTCGAAAAAATCCATAATATTTTGCTAACAAATGCGTAATAATCTCTGCATAAAATCACAAAGATGGCCAAAAAAGACAGTGTCACAAGATCGATTTCATGGGTACACTATTGTTTTCTTGTTCTGTACGTCCTGTAGAACAGAAAAAACCTTCGATGTAGCCCGAGATTTTTTTTCGCAAATTTTGGAGGCAAAAAAGTGAATGAAAAATGCGAATTTCGTCACATATATGTGTGTGTGTGTGTATTTATATATATATGTGTGTGTATATAATATACATATACTCGTAATAAAGACCGAACTAAAAGAAAAAGAGTTATCGGGGGAGCCGATGAATCGACGTCAAAGAGAGCGGATAACCATCCCGGAAATCAAATGCTCGCTAATCCCTTGATAAGCGTACAAAGGGAGCTGGGCAAAAGAGATGAGAGCAATGCGCACAAGTCGCAGCGTAGAATTAGCTCTTTTGATTAACCTGGAAATATCGCATCGCCGCGGGTGCTCTCTGACATTTTGGTATGCAATCCTGTAATTGGGTACAGAGCTTTTCTCGTGCAAAAAAAGGAATACAGTCAAGTATTACTCTGTTCATTTTCTACACTTCGATCATACAAACACTGAAGAAAGAATAATTACAAAGAAATTGCAATCGAATGCGAATCGGGGATTGAGTGATTGATTTGAGAGCTCGATGATTTTTCTGCAATGGAGTCATCATCCACGTAAACTAAATTTCAAGCAAGAAACGGCTACGTATACATTTCTATATACACAACACTCGTTCAACTTTCTCGATCAATGCGCGGAGCTATGCTGCAGAAAACTTTGCAGACGCCAAGCCATTAACCTTATTAACCTTAAACTACGGTATATATTTTCATTTCCGGCGAGTATAATCTCCTTATTTTTCATTTAGCCGCGATGGGCGAAGCCTCAGGGCCCCGGGCGCGGCGGCACGAAAAACCAGCGAAACAAGAAGACGCGATCAAAATTCGCTCTCTCCCCCCCCCCCTCTCTCTCTCTCTCGACGCGTACTTTAGGCTTGCATTATAGATTTTCGGAGGCTCATCGCGTGCGGATGCGCGGTTAATTTAAAAATTTCTCGAGCAATTTTCAACGGGCAGGCTTTCTCTCAACCGCTGTATACTCCTTTTGTGGGCCGCGAGCCAGAGCTTTTATTATGCAAATCTATGCCGACAGCGAGTTGCAGTAGCTCTCGAGTCAAGGACATATAAAGGGCTTTAATATTAAGCGCACGAGGGTTCTCTCTCTCTCTCTTTCTCTCTCGACCTCCTCATCTGCTGCCGGCACACCCCGAGCATATTTCGCTTTGTACTCGTTCTGCCTTTCTTGCCCTTTTCTCTACGAGTCTACGCGACAAGCTACTGCGTTGCGTTGCACGATGATTACAATTTCTGGCGCCAGAACACAAGTATTCCGATGAGCGCAACTGACGGATACACTGCACTTTTTGTCCCTATGGAAGACAAGAGAGGGAGTGGATGAATTTCGAAAATTAATATTACGGGAGGCGCTTTTTGGAGATATTCGCTGCATGAAATTCAAGATGAAAAGGAAGAGACTTCGAAAAAAAAATCTATTCTAACGTTGTTCTCTCTACTTGCGCAATCGCAAGGAAGTTTGTCTGCGCAGCTGCACTACTCCCGTCGAGCAAGAAATCGTCCTGCGTAAGTTAGAGGCAGAGTTAACAGAGCGGCCTTCTCTGGCAAAAATGAAATTTTGATTATCAGCTAAGACAATCGAGCTACGCAGCGCTGTTAACTTGGCTGCTGCACAAAATCAAACAAGAGATAAGCGAATTTTCAATTTTAGGAGGGAATTTTTCCTTGATAAATATTAGCGTAGCAATTAGAATTATGAACGAGAAATGTGAATTCAAATACACCGGGCGTACAGCGTATAACTCGGTCTGACACGAGCAAAGCCGTATCTCTCCTCGATGAACAGGGAAATGTTCAAAGAGAGTTTCATCGTCGGGACAAAATGATTTTGTGGGCAAGCGAATGGATGTTAAAAGACGACACCGCACAAAGAACGAGATTCCAGTAATTATCGCTCTCTGCGCAGCAGAGCAAAGCTGCTGAGAGATAGAATGCAGTTTTTTTTAAAGAAAAGCTATACACCAACGCTCCACGCGAAATACGTACACACGAACAGAGAGAAGACCAAACGAAAAAGGTAGAGAAAAAAAAAACGAAAACAAAAAAACGATACACGTAGTAACAAACGCAATGCAATGCAGATACTTCGTTGTTACTCGATACGATCTGTACGGAAGAGTACTCATAAATTCCGAGCTAATCCCTGGCGTACAGGGTTGATGCATCCGCGCGAGCCTTTTCTCTCTTTCTCTCGCTCTGACATCATGGATTGTACGCAACACGAAATACACCAGACTAGGTGGAAACGCGCGGGATAGAGAAAGAGCAAAAAATAAATTCAGATACAGTGGAGGGAGTGGTACATTGCATCAAGGAATATACGACGAAAGCTCTTGCCTATTTTTTTCCCCACTCATTTTCTTGCACTCTATCTGTATAATGCACGGAAAAAGTGTTCTCTCAATGCTTTTGAGCGATTTAAACTAGACGCGCCGTTTAAATTTATCAAAGCCGGATCAATCGAACGAAAAAAAGGTTCCGCTATTTTGCAAAACTTTGACGTGCATCGATCGCAGAAAAGTGTCATTTTCTTTACAACACATTTGCCGATGTCGGTTACGATGAGGAAGGGAAATATTATAAAACGAGAAACTTGCATCAGTCGAACAGTGCCTCATCGCACCTTTGAACGAAAATTCTGGGTTCGCATAGCTTATTAGAACAGCAGAAAAGGAAAGAGAAAATAGAACAGTATCTTCTTGATTTTCTTATACAATTCAATTGTGACGTCGAGGCGTGTCGGGAATGAATTAAACTAAATTCGTATCGCACTTGCATAAAATTATAATCAACGCTCTAGTCTCGCGTTGAAATTCTAGTGGGGAAAATGAACGAAGCAATGTACATATACGTATACTTATATAAAGTTTGAACGGGCCTGCGCACGCTCAAGAGTCTGGGAAGTACCATTCCGTTGTTTGCGTTTGAAGCTCGCTTCGAGGGGGAGGGGGGGGGGGGGTTGCGCGACTATGCCGTTCCCATTCGAAATTCAATCGAACTTGAGGCTACGGAAATTTACACGTGAACTAGGCCAATAGTTGAAGAGTATCCCTCACGTTCGTTCGAAGAATTTGTGTTTTCACGTTGAGAGCAGTGTGTGAAGTCAATTCGATGTCTCCGACCATTTGTCGCGCTATAAATTTATTCAGACAGAGTCGAACTTCTTAACGACTCGAGAGCAGCTCTGGACTCGCTGAACAAAAGTAAAGAAAAGTAAAAGCTACATACCAAGATTAAATAGTATTTGTAGTTTAAATTCAATAGCATATTCTGCAGTTCTAACGAGTGAAATAAATTTAGTTTGCAACGAGGAAAAGGCAAAAGTTTGTCTTAAATTTTGTTTCCATGTTCGATGATTTTAACTTTATTCATCGATTTATTAAATATTATTAAAATTAATATAAATGGAATTCCTCTTAACGATTTGTCGATTTCCTATAATTTCCCTATAATTAAGAGCCTTCATCACAATTAAGGCCACGCTATACTCTTCAAAAATGTCGATAACATTTAATTATGTTAGATTGTTGTGTAACCACAATCTATTGCAGAAAAAAATCGTAATTTCAAACGCTGGTTTTATCGCTACCATTAATAAAGTGAAAAGACAGTGAAATGTGAGCTCTCGAGTTTCAGATCTAAATTGAAGTCCGCGGTACCTTCTGGTTTTAAATTTCTATTTTTCTGTGTAAACTTGTTTATTACTTAGTAGTATTTTTATGTAAGCTGCTAAATAATAATTGAAATAAATATAATTAAGTAACTTGATCCTAATCATTTGTTTCGTTTTTTAAAAATCTTTCGGATAAACGTAATTAGTCGCGAAACCTGATTATTGAAAGAAGTATTAATAATTCTAAATCTGTAAGGTACGCTTTTTCATTGTAGATTACGTCATGTATACACTGTTATCTCGCCCTAAATAATAGAAACTGAGGCAATAACTCTGAGGATATTATTGTTTTGAATCAGTCCGCATTGCTCACGACCCTTGAAAGTTAAACCGTTAACGTGATCACTGCGAGTTTTGAATGAAGTCGAGTTCCTTCCCATAAAATACACATTGTTGTTGATAGAAAAAAATCTGCATTCGATCTTGAGTCTTGACAATACATATCGTACATCGCACGCTCGCATCAATATAGACTTTGAAAAATGTGTTTGCAAGAATATGTTTTGAGTAAAAGTTTCCATACCCGCGCATATCCAAACTTTGAGGAATGTTCTCAATCCAGCAAATGCGCGACTGGGCAATCCAATTAAAACTTGCTCACCCACGCCTAGTCGTGTGCCGGGCGTCGAAACGCTATCGTCGCATATAGGATAGACGAGGATGGACACGGGGCTGCCAAACTGCTATATAGCTGTATAATAACGCAAACTTATATAGCGCGCGTCGTCGCCCCCGTCGCCGGACAGTATACTGCGTGTATAATGTACCTGCGAGCTTGGAAGTGAAATGCTAGGCACTGGGTTATTCGATTTCCCAGAGACGGAGCTACACGATCCTCTTCACTCGGTTATAGATCCACAGCTAAGCGATAGACGGCGGTCCTCTAGCTGGCGTTTAGAAAAGACGAGGAGGATTCTGTTTCTCCGCTGTGTGTCGGTCTGTGTATAATATGAAGCTTTGGAGCTGCAGCGTCCGGCTGCTACTGCTGCTGCTATGTGTTATATAAGGCCGCGGGCAAGCTTCATCCACTGCCACGGCGTGACGTGCAGATCGATGTTCGTGTCACGAGACACAATAGCAATACACCGCCTGCAGCATCTACCTCATCTTCACAATGCCTGCGCCTGGCTGCTGCTGCTGCTGCTGCTGCTACCGCCGCTGTTCGCTCTCCTCTCGTCGTCGCGAGTTGTCAGCTCGTGCTGCTGATGCTGCTGTTGCTGTATGTGCGTGCTTGCGCTTGTATGCACGCCGGGCAGCTTTCTTAAGACTCTACAAATCACTCGCCGAGGCTGAATTATTCAGCGCTTTATTCATAGCCTGCTGCCTAGCTGCTGCCACTACTGCCGCTGTTCTCTTCGCTCCCATGCTTTTTCTCCCGACGAGATTTCTAATACACTGACTGCACGGAGAGCGCGAGACTCGATATGAGCATCGCAATGGGAATAGTGCGCAGATGCGTGCTTTCTAAATCTCGACTGGCAATAAAAAATTACTGCAGCTTCGCAGTGTATAAAGAAAATTCGCGCTTCGGATTTGACAGTGAAAAAAATTCACTTCAGAGCACTCGGGTATATTTTTTTATACGTAAGCGCAATGTTATTAATAAGTATATATAAGTAGTAAACAATGATAACTTACGTTGCTTTGCTCCCAACTTTTGAAAGAACGGCTGCGCTCCCATGACCTAGAAAAAATTATATACTGTTATCTGAACCGTTATTTGCATCCCCTATATTTACCACTATTCAAAAATGCCTCTCAAGTTATTTTTTTTTCCTCCGTAAAAGTAATGTTTTTAGAAAGAATAGCTGGTCATGGTTCAAAATGTTTAACTGTTAAACATTAAAAATGTTATACTAAACAAAATAATCAGAAATATAAGAAATAAATACAAAATTTACTATTAGTATAAATTAAATACTTAAGATAAGTCTTTTAAATCCTTCAGGCAAAGTTGATAGATGAATAAGTTCAATTCAAAGCTTTTTAGAAGTTTGAACAGATTTGAATTTCCGAAAAGAACTTATGCTCAAAACTTTATCAGTTTAGTATACATAATTAACATATAATTAGTATCTAAACGTATTTATTATTATGAAATAGATGTTTAGTTGGATTTTTAAAATCAGTTAACTGCTTGGAG
Source organism: Philotrypesis tridentata (assembly GCA_018906965.1). NCBI lineage: Eukaryota > Metazoa > Arthropoda > Insecta > Hymenoptera > Pteromalidae > Philotrypesis > Philotrypesis tridentata. The sequence goes on along the minus strand of JACCIB010000001.1, from coordinate 8,117,379 downwards.
AAAATAATCTTTTCTTTAAATAGGATTTACCTGAAGTCTGCAATGTTGGTTCTAACGAAAATGTATTATATTATAAGCCATTCCGTAGGAGTCAAAGGTACAAAACAACCCCTAGGGAACAACAACTGCTATTTCCGAAAGATATACCATTGATTACAAAACGTATTGATTGTTCATTCGTGAAATATGAAAAAGATCCCGGTTTTGTTACGCCATAACAAAGCTTACGTTTCAAGGAATAAGCCCATGTTTTATTTCTTACCCTACGTTGCTCAGAACATTGTCAAAATGGCGGAAAAACATCGGCTAAACATTTCCCACATATGATCATGTTTCTTTCGTAAAATATACAAAAGATCCCTGTTTTTTTAAAGCCGTAATAAAACTTACATTTCAAGGAATAAGCCCATGTTTTATTTCATACCCGAAAGAAACATGATCATATATGGAATTCGATGTTTAGCCAATGGTTGTCCGCCATTTTGACAGTGTTCCGAGCAACATAGGGTTAGAAATAAAACATGGACTTACTCCCTGGAACGTAAGCTTTAATACCGCCTAACAAAACTCGGATCTTTTTTATATTTCAAGAATCAATAATTAATACATTTTGTAATCGTTGGTATATCTTTCGGAAATGAAAGTTGTTCGTTAGGGGTTGTTTTGTAGTTTTAACTGCAGTGGAATGGCTATTATACCATTTTAGTACTCTATTACCTATTACAAATTTAGAAAGTAAAAAAAGAAATATTCGTTGCAAACAACATTGCAGACTTCAAGTACATTTAATAGGTATATTGAAATTTTAATGAAATTTATTAAATTTCATTTATTAAATAAATTGAAAATATGTAAATAGTTTAATATGATGTAAATATATGAAGCTCCAATATATTATGCAATCATACAAATCAAAATAATTTAGAGATGACTGTTTACACTTTGCAGATTACAGGGATGAAGGTCGCCACGGATTATTTCACAGAATTTATTCTCGTCCCTCCAGGAAAACTTAAAGAGTGAGCGAATGTGAGTGTATATGTATATCCATGAAGCGCTTGAGATCGGAACTTTTTATCTGATCGTTATATTTTACAGTAAGTTTTAGGTGCGAGCCGCACGTAGTCGACGTCGTTTCGTACGCAAGTTAGAGAGAGGGAGAGAGAGGGAGAGAGAGAAAGAAACAGAGTAACTTTTCATCTCGTTACGAGATAAAAAACGACAGACATTTCTAATGCACGAGACGGCTCTACAATTTAAAAAGTCGTAATTCAGAGGGCGAGGGGAAAGAAGGCGAGAAATTTAACATTTTCATTTGAAATGTACATTCCACTGAGGCTAAAAAAGACATAATGCGAGAGCCTTCACCTTGTGGAAATCGCGGCAAGAAGCTCTCGCCTGCAACGGTCCCTTTTACCCCCGAATTAATTTCGCATATGCGAGAGCAACAAAGCGTAGGAGAGAAAGACAGATAAAGAACCGCGGAATTTCGCGCTTTAATTCGATGTGGCTCGCGGTCTTCCTCACTATACTCTCTCTCTCTCTCCCCCAGATGTCGGACACAAAAGCATGCAAAACACATGTGCAGAGCAGGAGCGTCATCTCGTCGGAGAAGAAGAAGAAGTAGTGGTAGTAGGAAGAGCGACGAGAGCAGAGCAATAATTTCAGGCTCTCGCAGGACTTCCGATGTAGCCGCACACGCTCGCACTGCTGAATAAAACATGAAGAGCCTGAAGAGGGAACGAGAGAAGGTGCCTACGTAATCTACCTAAACGCGGGCCCGACATATTTCGCCGGCCGCTTCTTCGTACTCGACAAGTCGTTCGCGTCCTCCCACTTCTTTTTGTCTCTCTCTCTCTCTCTCTCTCTCTCTCTCTCTCTCTCTCTCTGTCGTGTCCGAGTTGAGCACACACAAGAGTGCCGCCTTAAAAGGCAGTCAAGCGCGGCCCCTGACACCTCTGAGGTATAGCGTGCTATCAGAGCTAATGTAGCTGCTGCTGCTCGCCTGTGCGTATGTGTCTGTGTCCACGTCGATTATCGCCACGATGCCGCTGTCTAACGATTATCCGATTTATTCACCCGACCGAGACGAATCGACACTGTTTATGTGCTCACAAGAATGGAGAGATTTCCCGTGCGGCTTCATGCGTGCGGCCTACATTGGATCTTGTGCAGAGCGAAGGAGAAAAATGGAGATGCATATTGCCAGAGAGCATGTATACAATTGATTTGGATAGTACTTCATTTTACCGTTGTATTCTTGTCTCCGAATTTTATTATAAAAGCATTCTGCAATTCGTTTCGAAGTGCCTAATAGTTTGCAAGATATTGGATTGCTCATTTTCCTTTCCTTTTGGTAAAAATTCAGTTTTGAGCATGATGAATATGAAAACAGTACAACTACCTCGTTTACAATGAGATTTGTTAAAAGTCAACGTGAACTAGATATCCCACAGTAAAAGGGCAGGAACTTAAAAACTTGTAGAAAAGTTATCACATAAAAGTATGAGAGTTGTACTTGAAAAAAATTTAAAACTCGTATGTTCGCCCTGAATTCAACTACTATATTCTAAAGAATTGTCAAAAGAAAAAGAAACAGAAAAAAAAACTCTGATGGGGCAGTAGTATCGGGATGTAAAGTGAGGCAGCGATGGTAATATCGCTCCTCGTCCCTCTTAATTCAATCCAGCGAATAAAGCGCCTACATCAGAAACAGTAACAGCAGCAGGAGCCGGAAAAACGAGAAACGACGAGTCGCAAAGGCGGAGAGTAGTAAAGCAGGCGCAACCGGCAAGGGAACAGCAGCAACAGCAGTAAAAAAAGTGAAAACTGCATTAATCGCGAGCGCATTTATTGAACGCCGCTATATACGTATAGGGAACGGGTTGGTCGAGTCGTCGGTGCACTTGGTCGCTCGAATATAGAGCAGTAGCACTGTAACGACGGGCGAAAGCGTGCGCGAGAGAGAAAGAGAAAGAGAGAGAGAGACACAGAAAGAGCGAAGGCAAAAAGCAAAGTAGGGAAGCGCGAGTAAAAAAGGTACACGTCTCAGTTGCTCCGGAGAGAAGAGAGAGAGAGAGAGAGAGAGAGAGAGAGAGAGAGAGAAGACGAGAGGAAGGAAGAGGAGCTGCAGCAGTAGCGGCGGAGGAGGAGCGCTGCAAATAGCGTGGATTAAGGCGGAAGAAATTATCCAGATGCCTGTAGTAACGGAGACGTGGACAAATGAGGAGCATTGAGCCCGAGGCGCGTTCTCTCCTTCTCTCACTCAGTCCGCCAGTCGTCGGTCCCCTCTAATTCATCTCTTTGCTTCACTAGGCTCTCTCCTGCGCTTTCTCGTGAAAATGGCTCGAGGGGCTCGCGCGCTCGCGCTCGCGACTCGCCTTTTTCAGCGCGGCTGCGGCGGCGAGCTCACAATGCGCTCCGCGCGCGCGCGCGCGCGACCACCAGCGAAAGAAAGACAAATGTACGCGCGATGAGAAATAACCCCGGAGTAGGGAAGAAAGGCGCGCGTACTTTCCTCCGAAAAAATCCATCCCCCCGTCTCTCGAAAGAACGCTATAATGGACTCGGTATCGCGGAGGAAGTACTGCTATACACCGCGCGCGGGAGGAGAACACGGGAGAGAACCTCGGGGTATGAATAATACAAAATGAATTTCTTCGTCCCAGCTATTTCGCAGAGCTTGGAAATGTATACGTACGTGCGGTCGGCTGTCTACAGTTGACGCATGCACAGGCCTCTTCTCCTCGCCGCGTCTATATTACTTTGCCATACGCACTGAAAAGAAAATAAAGGCTCGCGGCAGAGAAAGAAATGTATGGCGCTCAATAAAGTGTTGCAGTTCTCCAGCTACGTCCAAGATTCGATAAGAACATCTCGACGCGCCCGTTATACAGATACCCGCTATACTGCTGAAAGTCTAGCTCTGCGCGTGTACTCGAACACCGATGCGACTATCGCGCGTAGCGGAGGCTGTATTTATTAGATCCCAGATTTTTCATTTATTTTTACCTATCTCCCTTTCATTATACAAAGGGATTCCGGTGCAGGCAATTCCGGAACCAGGGCAACAGCGAAATTTCAATTTAAATGCAACTCAAAAGAGCTCACGCTCGCGCGAGTCTCTGCGATTTCGAGTCGTTTTTCGCCAAATCTTTCGCGTAAGATCTTATTACTCGGTAGTAGCGCTTATCTCTTGTATAAAGACGGTCGAGTATAGCAGCGGCCACCGACGTGTCCCGAGCCTAGTACGTATATATATACGTATATATAAGTCCAACGAGTGTTTAAAAAAAAGTTTGCCCAACTCATCTTGACTGAGACCTATCTCGTTAATTGCTTACTCGGTCCAATCTTTTTACTTCTCGTCCATCTCTCTCGCTTTCCCTCTCCCTTTCCTACACTCCAGCCTAGTGTTGTCCCGCGATTTTCATTCGCTCGGCAAATCGCCGCTCGTACAATCTGGAGCTCTCGTTTCTCTCGCTCTTTCGTGTCGGGAGGGAAGTACGGGGAGTAGAGGAGAAGGAAAAGTAGGAGGTGGATAAAGAGAGCAAGAAACCGTCATTTGCAAATCCGAGGGACGTTGTTATCGTGGGATAATGAAGTGCCAAACCGATAACCGGCGGACTACTCGGTATACAGCGATGAGCGAACTAAACGAAAAAAATTTTCCCCGTCGACAAGGGCAGATTTGATAGTAACGAGACGTATTTATGTAGCCTCCTGAGACGGAAAGAGAGAGAGAGAGAGAGAGAGAGAGAGAGAGTAAGAGAGCTCAAGCGAACGTAGAATTTTACTGCGGAATCGCTTTCCGCCTCGGGAAAGAGTTTAACCGTAATAATCACTTATACATCTCCGAGCGATTTCGCGTTCCAGCTCCGGCCATTATCACGACTCGAGCGAACACGACACGTACACACTATTGCGAGGATCTCCAGAGAAGAAGGCAAGTCTTGGAATAGCAGTTATAGGTAGCAGTATCCCCGCTATCTCAGGATCTCGTACCACGGAAAAGTCCGATTGTTTGCGCGCTCCTATTGTGCAGCGTGTATACGTATACATATATCTGCACACCACTGTACCCATGCACACAAGCGCAGTCGCGTTCGATCGGATCGATACACATCGACGGGTGATCCCTCGCGATGTGTATACCGGGCTCTTCTTTACATCCGAGGCTCGCGCGGAGCGCCGCGCCATTGTTACGGCAGAGTTGCGCGATTATTAATTCCCTCTCTTTCGTCGGACAGCTACGGCGCTGCTCCCACTTGTGAATATAACATCGGCGGGATTCTCGTACAATTGCAATAACAATAATAATAAGGAAATCGTGGCTAGCTGCAGCCGCTGCCGCTGCGAGCTCGTATAGCGCGCTCGTTGCGAGAGCTTGATTCCCTCGTATACCCCCCGCCGGCAATGCTTATATTTGCGCACTGGGAACGAGCCTCTGTGTATCTGCGGCTCTCCTCTTTCCTTCGTTTCATTCTGTTCTCTCGGTCTGTGTACTACTACTTCTGCGCCGTGTACCCTATCGTTTAGAGAGCCAAACGAGTATAGTAACGTTTCGCGTCGCCGCCACCGCTGCCACCCTTTGTTCAGTGTCTCTCATGCTCGGAAGCCGGCTCGCGCTGCAGCCGGCCATATCATTTGTGTTCGTTATTACTCCCGCGTTCGACCCGACAAACTTTCGAGATGGATCGTCGGGCACCGCGTCGGCGGATATGTTCGCCGTTTCGAGATTGAGTGCTTCGGTAAATTGATTTAGAGGAGCGCTCTAGACGGTTATCCGTCAACTTACATTTAATTTCACATACGGCTTTGATTAGCTGTCAAGCCGAATCTAAATTCAGAGCTTCAAGTAGAAATAGCCCTGCACTGCCAGACGCTGCGCGCGTACCATCTCCACTGTTTTCCCCACATCCCTCAGTAAGTAGACGAAACGAAGCTAATTTCAATTATACAAACTGCCTCTCAGACTCGGCGGTTGCGCTTATCAGCCGATGCGTCTCGCGCTTACGTCAAAATGGGAATCCGCACTGCAAAGGGCAGCGCACGTAGCCGCGAAATCCAACTTGGTGGATGAAATCGGAGACCAAAGAAAACGCATGTGCTGCCGACTGGCCGTTTACAATCGGAAGAGCGAAAAGGAAAATAGGAGCATTCGCGCACTCGCCGGAGCTGCACTGCTTCTTTGATCTCGCGTAAGGGAACGGCCAAGGATGAAAAACCGACGAATCAGCTTCCGGCCTCTCTCTTTCCTCGGCGTCTAGTATACACACACACTCGTTCAAACAGAATGGCGATTCCTCGCCGCGTAAGAGCACACACACACACGCACACTCACTCGCACTAAAGTCACTTTTCTTAGAACGCAGCCGACAAAAGAATATGCGATTCACTCTTCTCTCGGCTCCCATAAGAGCTATGCGCCTCTTTTTTCTATTCGCGGTATTGCCATCAGCGAGAGTCTTTAAGAGGCTCTCCCGTGCGTATATGTGCGATGCTCCTTTGTGCGACACGCGATGCTGCAGTAAGAGCCTCCATTTAGCTCTCGGCAGATCGGCAAAACGTGATTGGTGTGTTTATTAACTTTGACGACGCATGGAAATTTGCGACGCGTGTCCGTTGATTGAGCGCCGCTTTAAAAGCGGATAATACGCGCTCGTTCGACTGACTTATCCTGATGAGCCCTGGCCTTTTGAAAATCCCATCGCGTGCGCTTCATCGACACGACGAGCGCAGCCATACATTATGTCAGTGCGCTTATTGTGCTCGCGAAAGTGAAGAGTTTTTGATATCGATAAAATTGAAAATAACGTGTATGGAAGCGAGCGATGAAAGGCGCGGATAAAATGCGTTCGTATACAAACGCTGTAATATACGTGTATCGACGGCACTGCACGCTAAGACAGAGATGGAGAGCCGCATGAAAAATAGGTCGCATACAAATTCAATTCTGATTTTTTCCTCATCAGCATTCTTCGCGTTCTCGCTATAAACACGACGACAACGACGACTACGACGACGACGACGGCGACGAGGATGGCTTGGCATTCCCAAACCGAATTTCTTTGCTCGGCTGCAGCGCGCGACGATATCGGATCCGATTTGACAAGGGAGACGCAGATGGCATTCCAACACACGCGCTGCCAACTCCTTGAAAAATCCTCGCAATTAATAGTCCGAACGACAGGGACATGCCCTCTCGTCTATTAGAGGCGGCTTCTGCGCCCGACAGCTATGTTACAAAAATCCCGGGCGCGCTCTATCCTCCCGCCGGCACGAGAGCGAGGACTATGTCGGCGACTTTTCCCGATGTTCCCGCATGCAGAGCGTGGCCGCGCTGCATAATGCGCTCCCGGCACCGATATGAGTGCGGTATCTCGTCGGCCGAGTAAATTCTCGCGGTGTACGTCATGCCGCGCTCGCGGCACACACACGGAAGGGCAGCGAGCAAAAGGAAGAAGAAAGGACTGCAGCGCAGTAGCCGAGTCGCAGGGAGGGAAAGGAAGAAAGGTCGCTGCAATCTCTCTGTCCCTGCGCGCTGCAAGTGAATTCCACTCACGGAGCAGCCATAAACCAAACACCTATCTCACATTGCGAGGAATAGTCCACCTTTGTTCTTTAACGTCTCCTCCTCCTCTCTTTTACTTCTCCTTCTTCTCCTTCGTCGTCTTCGTCCTCCTCCTCCGCTGCTGCTGCTGTTGCTTCTTCTTCTACTTCTTCTTGTTCGTCGACGACAAGTCCTTTTTTTTCTCGCACGCGGGCGGTTGCGCGCAGATCTTCGACGTGTGTCTCGTCCGCAAGCGCATCGCGTATTTTGAATTATAAAGTCGACACGCCGAGTGAATAATGTACGCGATTCCCAGTTGTCGTCGTGGCGGCTTATTTTTATTTCGCTTATTTTCCCCGATGCCCCTCGAGCTCCACGCAGGGAGAGAGAGAGAGAGAGAGAGAGAGAGAGAGAGAGAAGAGTTCAAATCGGGACAATGCACGCAACTCGGCGCGTGCACCGACCGCAGGAATAGGAAAACGTTTATACGCACACACGCTCCTCTCGACAATGCCAAATCCATTGTTTATAAGCTCCTATGGTAATTTACCCGCTGTCTACGCGGCATACAGCTTCTGTGCTGTAGCACAGCTATGTGTGTACATAGTCACCTTCGCCAGCGACGCCGCTGCCGCACATGTGCTTTATATCAAGTGTATATGTATATATCCGTGTACATATACAGCTATATATATGAACTTCTCGCGCTTGTTCCCCACCGGCATTATACGGCCATCTTTTCCGCCGGTTATACACACACGCGAGCTCCATTGTTCTACTTTAATTCTACTTTCTCTTCTTTTTTAATTGTGAATTTATAGGGGTTCGGGAGGAAGCTCCCCCTTCTCTTATATAATGCTCATTTTTTCTCGCTCGATCTCCCCGCAAAGCCGGCGCAAGTTTTCAGAAAATTCCACTCGCCATTTTATACTTCAGCAGCAGCAGCAGCAGCGGTAGAAGCAGAGCGTCGGAGGCGAGAGCTGAGCCGAACGAAAATTTCCATCTACGCGCAGACGCGATAACGCCCGGTTTCTCCATAAAAAATCACGGCCAGCGCACGACAAAGCCTTAACAAAATTATTAATCTCGACGCGCGAAAATACACGGGGCTTGCATAAATGAAAAGCATCCACTATAGTTGGCGTAACGCGCATAAAGAAGCCCCGAGAAAGCTTATAAAGAGCTTGGGCGTATCGTAAAAAAGAGCCGCTGCGCGAAAAAGAGCGGGGGCGGGGAGAATATTTTAAAATTCGCGCGACCGGCTAGGGGGACTGCGGGACAACGAAATGAGAGGGAGCCCGAAGGAAAAAATAAGCAGAGGCCGAGAGTGGATGCGCGCAACAAGCATGCTCTCCCCCCTCCCCCCGTCTCCCTCTCCTTCGCTCTAAAGCTTCTGTCCGCTTTCTGCTACTGTTGGCGCCGGACGAGCGGACGGGGATCACTAGAGCAACATTTTACAACCGATCGTAAAGTCTTCGCGTCAAAGAGATCCACCCCTATCCCTTTAATGTCCTCGAGCTTCCATACGTGTAGTATACCTATGCCGCTTCGATATTTTTATCTTTCTCACCCCAGCCACCCTCCGTACGACGAGATAGACGGATATAATAGAAATAAATACATGCTACGCCCCCCTCCGACGCAGAAGAAATTCCAAGTCGCGATCACAATTGACGCTGATCTTTTAACGGTCATTAAGAGTGCGATACACGTTACTTATCGCCTTTGCGACGGCCCTACCCGACGCGCCGTGAATAATTATCGGCAGCGGCTCTCTCGCTTCTCCTACCAAGGAGTCGCATAAATATTTATTAGCTCCCGAGCACAGCCGAGCTCCTCGAGGAACGCCATCGATGCTCCAAGTTCGCCGGCGGAAATTGAAATCGACTCGCGCCTATTTTCCCGTTTCCTGAGCTTTCCAAGCTTTTAATTTCGTGGAAAATTTTGATGATAAATTGCCGCAATGACTCAGTTCCTACAGCGTCCTGGTCTACAGCACTTTACTGATTCATTCGTGAAAATTACGCGCCGTGGGAACTAACTTATTTTTCGTTCATCATCGGGTCTCCACATTCTTGGGCTGTGTATGCGTTGCGAATTCGTATGCGTAAGGAGTACAAAGTTCTCGCAATATTGATAATTCTACGAAGAAACGTGTTTTTTTCGTGTGTGATAGACTTCGTGAAACCTAGCTCGAAAAAGGGATTTCGAAAAACTTGATATCCTTATAGAAACATAGAAAGCAAAGTCACTGTGTACAATAAAGCCTTCGATCCCTTATTATGGGTTTGAAAGGTTTAATTTAGAACCTGTCTGACTATACATCTCTCTAATTGCTTTTAGTAGAGTTTATTAACCACCTATGATAAAAGTTTTTCGTTTGAAAATTCTGCGATCTAATCTATGGGTAGAAAATCCACATATATATTCTAAGCAATGAGGCAAAAAAGCTGCAGTACAAACATTTAGTTAGCAGCTCTTTCTTTAATAATTTTCACGGTTTATGCAAATTTCGTATACGCTCTGGGCAAACTCTAACCATCCAAAAAATATATAGAAAATCATCGCACAACTTAATTAAACTAAACTATTGCGAATAGGCAAAGTTGTATCATTCCACCCGAAAGAGATACCATTTTTGAAAAGTACTTTTTCCCTGAGCAGCTTGTTTCTCGAAGGGATTATACGAGCGGCTTTGAAAATTTTACGATAAGGAACTTTCGTAAACGTACATTGCCACAGGAGATCTCCCTTGGTGAGTTGGATTTTTATACCAACTCTGATCGAAAATTCAGTCACGGGCAACAGGCGGGACAAGCGTCAACTTTCAGCGGCGGCGACGGTATACCGTATAAGCTCGGTGAATTGCCGCGAACGCCGATGTGCTATTTGTTTTTTCTTCGCGGCGGGCGAACGAGAGAACTGCTCGAACGTCTAATCAGTTCTAGTTTAATTTAACTTTCGCGGGTCCGAATCAGCGCGCCGCGTGAGAAACTTTCGAGTATTTGCCGAAAGTGCGCAGGCTATGATCCCGAGAACACAATCGGAACGAATAGCACGACTCAGAATTTAGCGTCCGACACCTCGCGTGAGAATAACGTAAATCTTATGTTCGGAGATTCGATTTTCGACTTTGGATGCCTCGGCTGCGCTCGTGTTAGTTCAAAGTATTAGCCGCTGAATATGAAATTCTCGCGCTGAAAACAAACCCGCGCGTATATATCTATATATGCATACATATCCGGTGGGAAGGAAATATTCAGTCGAGAAAGAGAGAGAGAGAGAGAGAGGCGACGGGGAAAACTTTAATAACCTTATATTTTTCTTGGCCGAGCGGGAGCGCGTCGTTTGTATAAATCGTTTTGGAAGTTAAGAGTTGCGCGGAGCGAATTTTGGGATAATCTTAATCGGAATTGTTAAGTACGGCCAACTTTTCACGCGCTCACCCCCGCTAGCCCGCCTCTCCGCGTCCACGTGCTACCGCGCGACGCCGCGGACAACGACGAGTGCATAATGCGACAGCCGTAGAATGCGACTCTGACTCGAATCGTTGAAGAGCGGGGAGGAGACGCAGTCGACACACAGTGAAAGCAGACGCCTCTATAGAGCGGAGGTATACATAAAGTTCCCAGAGGAAAGAAGAGCGAGAAAGAGAAAGAGAGAGAGAGAGTCCACGGGAAATAATATTCACCTTAAATTCCTAAATTATGCCGCACTATTTTCCGCCTTCTCTCTACCTGCCTGTGTAAATTCGCAAAATTCGTTCTTCCTGCGTAGCTACGTGCATGCATAAGCGAGCGCGCGAGCTGTGACAATGGCGCACATTCTTCGAGTATCGCATACGTATATAGAGAGACGCGAGGAGGATCAGGATGAAATCGTTGCAGGCAGCGTGTAATACTTGTCGCGCGATCGTAAGTTTATCCAACGTAAGCCCGAGAGTGACACTGTCTCCGCTGTATACTTTTACGGATGACGACGATGATCAATTGCTGCGGATGTGCCTCGTTGAATTTCATTCGCGGTCACATCAGGAGACAACTCACACTCGCTGATGTATTTACGAAAATTGTCCGGTTGTAGTCTCAAGCTCGTCGAACCATCAAATTTTCTCGAGAGAGAGAGAGAAGCGGGATTGATTTTATCTCTCCTCGTCTCTCGCGCAGCTCGTCGTTTCCGCGCGAATTCTATATATATCTCCGCGATTCTCGCGACAAAGGCGTCCCTACTCACGGCGCGCGTCCGAGTAGGTCCGACGCCCGGAAATTCTGGCGCGAACTATACAGCCAAATTATACGGGACAGCGGGAGAGAAAGCAAGAGGATATCTCGCGAGAAACTATGCGGTAACGGCGGCGCGCGCGCCCAGAAGAAAAGAGAGCATATAGCGACGGCGCGGGGGCCTAGAAACAAGGGTCGCCTACACGGAGCTCCCATTATTTTGCAGTATAGCGTCGCCGCCTCGAGGCTGCTGCCTATCTCGCTTTAGTGTAACGGGAGAGAAAGAGAGAAAAGCTCGCGCATATATACGAAGGGAATATATGCAAGGGGGCTGCAGCAGCGTGCGCGCGCCGAAATACGCGTACAGGACTGCTGGACAGAGGGTGATTACGCGCTCTGCCCTCGCGCTGCGGAGACCGAATAATTTATGAGGGATTTTTAGTTATGGGCTGTCGTATATATTTATCGCGGCACAAAGGGAATGAGCAATAGCGGAGCGTGTGCGACCAGCAGAATATAATCTGCGGCCTCGCTCTTTCCTCCCTCCCTCTTGGGCTTATACGTGTGTATATATACATACACCGGCACCTCGGCGACAACGCGCTGATTATATTATGGAAGCACTTAGCTCGCGCGTGCATATGAACAAGCCGGCTGTACAATATACGTATACAGCGTTATGAACAGTCGGCACGTGTGACGCTCGCGGGAGATGGACGAGGATTAATAGTTCCGAGGGACGAGCCGCGTAATTTCGGGACTACTAGGCGACTTTGCTTCTCGGGCATTCCATTTTACACGCTTTGAAAATAAATGTGCAATTCTACGAGATTCGTCAATTTCTGCGCGCTGGAGAGTTATGCAAAGCAGCCTATTCACTTGATGAAATAGTTCTATATCTCGCTGTCTGCCGCGCATATAAGTGAGGAAACTCGCTCTTCTAATAGCTGCTCGCTCTACCCGCGAGCAGCCAATGTAATGCACGATAGCGTCCGCGCAGCGCCTTTTTTACGAGCTGTATTCCTTTAAGATCAGCCATTAACTCTGTGAAAACTACGCAAAACTTGGGGCTAACCATTTAGTTTATAACTCCTAAAGCAGCTTCCGTGGCCGATGGAGATCTAGGTCCATTAAGGGGACGTTGCGAAGGCCAAACACTTTTTATGGCGCTATCCCCTCGTACTTCGCGGCTATATGCTGTTATTGTTAACATCTCTAAACTTTTCAATATTCATGCATATATCACTATCCATATCAAGGTTTACACTGCATTTGCTTTCAAAAAAAAAAAATTCAAGTACTTTATGACCCTTTTTGAGATTTTGCCGTATATAAATCAAAAACTCGGAATGATTGCGGAATGCCGTGACAATTATTGAGCGAGCTGTTCTGCAAATGAGCGCGAATAATATTCCAATTTCCATGCAATCGATTGCTCTCGCGTGAGCTGAGAAGGAGAAAAAAAATAATTCAACCTAAATTTCGAGCGAACTTTCAGCTCGTTCTTATCAGTCGCCCGAGAAAGTCGGGAAGAAAAATGTGCGATCCCGAGAAGTTGTGCGCGCTACTGCTGCAAGAAGCGAATGCTGGTCGCTTTCCAATTGGCGAGCGCGCGCGGTTTGTCGCCGCGCCGCGTTTCGCCGGGGGGATCTGCTTTCCCACGGAAATGTCCAAATAAGTGCGCGCCGTGTCCTCGTCCGTTCCCACCCTCTCGCTCGCTATCTCTCGGAGGAGAGCGCGCGAGGAGCGGAGCACACTGCTGCGGCGGTCGCAGACGTCTTGTGCATGTACGTGCCTCATCGTCCTCGAGACGCGACGACGAGGACGACGCGAGAGGCGAGAGACTCCCAACCACGCTGCGGTGCCGCGCCGGACTATTGGAGGCTCTCTGCGGTCTCGTCGAATCGCGTAGCGGGCATTCCCTCCTGAGATACGATTAAGCGCTATATGTATGAGGGGCTTAATTTCTCCAGTTTATCAGGATTGATGACGCGGACGAGCGTTGCTCCTTGACGCCTTCATTTTCCGGTGCGCACACACTGGCAGAGACATCGAACGGCTGATTTCGTTAAGACGGAATTGGACGAAACGTACACGTGTTTGCCGGAAGAATTACGAGGTTATTAATCTCGATCGGAGCAATTCCGTGCATCAGGCGAGTTTGTGAGAAAAGGAAAACACTGTCCTGGCGGGAAAGAGACGATTAATTAGGAAGCCGGTTAAGAAGCGCTGCGCTCCGTCTTGATATTATCTCCCCTTTTCGCCGGGACGAAGTTTCGCAGCTCCCCGCGCGAGCACACCGCCGAGCTAAGTAAAGAGAGCGCTTTTTCCTCGACTCGTCAGTTACGGGAACTCACTCTTTCGCTTCCTTCGAACTTTCTTGTACCGTAAAATATTGAATAAGAGCGTTCGGCCATATCGCGCGGCAGTAGCAGCAGTCACACCGGCAAAAATCTCGGTAAAAAGTCGCGCACTTTATGCCGTCAGTCATTCAAACGAAAACGCAAGCGCTTTTGCTTTCCCGCGAAAAAGCTCGAGCTTTTTCTGTTACTCTATTTTAAAAGTATTTTTTTATCGTCTTGTACGTCGACCGAAATTTCAGAGTGTGCGCAACGGATTATCCGATTTATTTCCGGGATTAAACGAGCCGAACGCGGTCGAATAAAAATAAAACTTTTTCGAAACGTCAACATTCGAATTTTTGTTCGCGCCGCTTGGTTTAGCTAAAAAAAATCACTCTCCACGAAGCGCGGTTTTGACAAAAAAAAAAAAAAAAAAAAATCGTGGCGATTATTGCAGCCGGCCCGGAAAGAGACAGAAATAGAGATAGAGAGGAAAAAATAGACGAAATCGAGGACGAGACTATAAAAAAAGGAGCGTAGAGCAAAAAAGTAGGTGAGATTGGTAGAAGTGGGTATAGGAAAATAAGCGTCGTTCCCTCGAGCAGCATAAACTTGGCAGGGGGACGGCGCAACGCTCACTTAAACGCGCAGCTAAAACCGCTGGTGCATTTCCAAGTTGGCGGCGAGAAGCTCTTGTCGGGGTAGAGCTAGGGGCATTATAGCAGCTCCATTACGAATAAATTCGAATGCGCAGTACGACGTCCGTTTAACAGCTGCGGAGCGACGCGCGACATTAGGGCCTCGGGCGAGTCGTGCAGCTACTACCACTGCTGTTAGCATCGAAAAAGTATAAATTTTCAGCTGTGTGCGGCGGAGGCCAAAGTTGCCGAGCTCGGCAGCATTCGCCTGCACCGCTGACTTTTTTCTTCTCGCGCTCTCTCTCTCTCTCTCTCTCTCTCTCTCTCTCTCTCTCAAAAGGATAGTAGCCTCGGGGCCTCTCTTCGGCGGCGACATTCTCCGGGAGAGCGAGGAAAAAAGCCCGAGAGCGAACGCGGCGAGAATCAACGACACGGCGGCGGCGGCAACGGCGGCGACACACTGTCCAGTGTCTGACGTCTCCTCGACAAATCGACCCGTTGACAAATCTGCGAGGCTTTTTGCTGGATACGCTCGGCGATCATGTCGAAGCACGAATCCCAATGGACCGGTGTCTACACACACAACGCTGCGGCTGCGCGTGCGCGCGTGTGCGAAGCGCCGAGCTATATAGGGACGGCTCTCTTTCTCGCTTAGCACGTGTCTCGGTGTGTACGTGTGCGTATGTGCAGGCCGGAGAGCAGTCGGCTGGCGGCGCGGGGGCTTGATTGCGCGACGCGAAAATTGCTTTTCGATTTCAAAGCGAGTGTGTAGCGTGAGAGTGCTGCGCGCGCCTCGGTATTCCGACGGACTCTTTTTCAGCTGCCGCCGCTGCCGCTGCTGCTTTATGCGTAATGTAATTGTCGCGCGCGAGCTTTGCAGGCGCGGCTTTTGCTTTTGCAGCTGGCGCGAAATACACTACTTGCCCGCTTGCGGATACGTGTGTATATACGCGTATTGACAAACAAACGCGCAGCATTCACCAAGGAAATATAACGAGCACGTGTCGTTTGCGCATAACTCAATTAAGCAGCCATGAATCTCGCGCGCGACAAACGAAAATAAACGAGCGGAGCCGCCATAGCAGTCCCGTGAGATTAACGTGAAAAATCCCGGCAAATCTTTTCGGAATATAATTTTAAGTGAAATTAAGAAGAGTTGCCGCCTCCTCTCCCCCCCCCCCCTCGCACCTCTTTCTGCCGAGAGAGAGAGAGAGAGAGACGAAGAATGATTGAAGCTAAATAAAACAAAAGTGTGTGCAAGAAACGAAATAACTTTTCTCCTCCTTTATGCCGACAGAGTCTCAGATTCGCGGCTGCAGCGCTCTCGTATGTCGTCATAATTTCGCCGCGTAATTATTATTAAGTGCCCGGTGGCTGTCGCTTCCCTAAGTGATTGAAATAATTCAGGCTTTTGCGCGAACGCTCGCGCGCGTGTGTGCCCTGAATATAACCCGGGATAAATCAGCCTCGACCGGGCGTTTTGGTCATCCGAGGATGATTCACGCGCCTCGATTCAGGTGAACTGCGCGATTAAATCTGCAATCACGGCCCGCTCTGATTAAAAGAGAAAAGTCGGATAAAAAGATAACCGGCCGGGAGCTTGATTCACGCATCGGGACAGGGCACGGGGGGGGGGGGGACGGGAGGAAAGTGAAAATGATTCCGTGCTCTCGCCTGTATTGTACCGAGAGCCGACGCCCAGCCAGCTGATATTAAAGTACGAGCGCAATGATCGATGCGGGACTTTCATGAGCGCGGCAATGGTTTACGCCTTTCGCGCACAGTTCCCCGCTGGATTTATCAATCCGACTGATTAAAGATCAAAAGCGCGCACGAGGAAATTTTAATGAGGGAACTTCTCGATTCGGAGAAATTCGTACAACGCGCAGTTTTTACGCGGTAACGTTTGAACGCGTCTCTACGAAACGTGCTATACACTATGCTATGTGGGACGATCCCGGATCCGCTAAGAATCGGGACCCGGAAAATGCAGTAAGGCGGCTAATTAGCGCGAAATTTTTGTCCTGCGTTGCGTGGAACGCAGCGGAGTGGTGTAATCGGACTCCCGTCATTATACAGAGAGAGAGAGAGAGAGAGAGAGCTCTCTCCTTTGCGTGTCAAACTATCTTTTGATATCACACGTGTACGTGTATAATACTTAACGCCGAGCCCCAGCGCCCGGAAAATCGTCAGTTGCTTTTCCCCTTGGCGCATTACAGGCCGCGGCCGCGTTAATTATTCCCTCATTATTTTTTGAGCACCCTCGCGCCGACTAGGATTTGCGCTATGCGCAACGAGGCGGCTCGACGCGTCCTCGGCTGTACACTCCAGCCGCCGTGGCGGGTGAAGGAAGGATCCGAGCACAAGTGTACAAGGAAAACTTTAAGAATTAATTAAAGACGCTTTTTCCCTCCTTGTCGTGCGCTCGCTTTTTAATTATACCGGCGCAGCGCGTTTCGCAAGGAACTGCTTTTTCTGCGCTAAGGGCTTGAGGTATCTGCAATTATTTAATGCGAATGGAAGGCTGCTCGTTTTGCGCCCTCTCAACGTCGAGCATAATTATTCCGGACCTGCGTGGAATTATTTTCCGGCGCAATAATAACGACAGAAGCGTATAATGACTACAGTAGATCCCGTTCTCTCCCCAATGATCTTGTCGAAGAAAGTTACCGTCTAAAGCAAGTCTCTCGGCGATATATCTCAATGCAGATAAGTACATAGTTCGTATTGTCGCGCGCGCGCGCTGACTATACACGAGTACACAGCTATATACGGAGAGCCGGGAGTGCTACAGGGTCGTAGGGTCGGGTGAGGCGGGCCGAGCAACTGCTCGCAGCATCCGACAAACTTTTCATTAACCCAAAGACCTACATGTGCCCCCTAGCACCGTTAATTGGGAAAGCGCAAGGGATGTGCCAAGAGCAGATCGGCTCGCAAGAGAGAAGCTCCACTATGGTATATATAGCCGTAGTTGCATACGTATGTACGCCGGCTCTATATCTACACGCGTAGGCGCATTCCAATTAAATTTACGGCACGATCTATAAGCAGCTCGGTAAAGCTGCCTCAAGGATAATTGTCCGCCGTATTAGGCGGGCACCTCTGGCTATGGCTTGCTTAGTATGCTGAAAATCGATTGTTTTGCCAATCGGCGAATTCGAATGACGATCGAGCGGCGGATACCTGTAACGGTTCTCTTTTTCCGAGAGTCATGTAGACTATACGCGCCGTATTCATAGCTATATACCGTGGAGATGATCGCGCGACTCGAGCGCGGTAGGACTAGCCCGCTTTATGAAGCATCGTCGCACTAGCAGAAACGTGCTTGGCGTACAAGCGGCCGACTAACCGCTAATTGTAACCAGGCCCGGCGACCTGTCCGGAAGAGTTATTACAGGGTAGGAAGTGGCTGCCTCGGCTCTTTTTGGGCTTCCGGAATTTCGGCTCGAAAGCGGCGATGAGCTTTTTTGGATGCTACACACGCTACACCTCTTTTTCTTCTCGGAGTTTAATGCGCTAAAATTTCGGTGGTTACGCTTGCCGCGAAATCGAAGAGTTTATATGTGTGTGTGTGTGTGCGTATGTGTGTGTATACCTATACTGTTCGCGTTAACGCGCGTAGTGGCTATAGAATTACTTCTAGGCTAGCTGAACTTTTTTTTTTAACCTTTTCTCTAGCCTTACAGCAGCACTGCATTATTTGGTTTTTCAGAACTATTTTTACAGCATAGTACACACGCCACAGGTCAAAGTTAAATATGTTGTGATATTGAAGCACATCGAAACAACAATAGAGACGCTGACGATTTATCGACGCGTAACATGAATTTATTTAAAAGCATTATTTCTATTATGACTTCAAAGTATCAAAAACTAATTAGAAAAATTGGAAATTAATATATTTTTAAATATTGGAAAATAATATATATACAAAGCCTGTAAACAATAGATCAGTATCAGGATAATAGCTTTTCAAAATGTCAAAATGAAGGTACGTGCGTTAATAAATCAATAACAATACCATGTTCTGATTTATGCAATGCACAGATCAGCCAACACGTTCAATTATAATTAAGTACAAGCGAATTAGAAGGTAATCACTTGGAAAATTACAGATACCTACAAAGTAATGTGAAGAAGTTTAAAACTTTAATACCACAAAGTGAAACCTTTTCTTTTGTTTTTAATCCAAAAGCTAAGAGCTCGAATATAATATGCTTTTCTAAATAAGCTGCAAGGCTTCTCTGTACACCATTCAAATATAATCATTAGTCCAGGTTTCACTTCGCTGCGCCAGCCATTACGCAGGTTGAGGGCTCGTTGATATTTTATTAAAATTACCCTCTCGAACGAGGACGCATTAAGTAACATCGCCTCGTTGATGCATGCTCCCCGCGAACAATAAGGCTTCCACAGGAGAAGGCGAGCGTGGCAGAAACATTAACGATACGTTGGGTAATTGTTGATTAATTTTGAAGTTGAAAGCGCCAAGCTCCGCACCGTTATTACATTATTAAAGATGGAAATTCAATTTTATTCTACAGTGAATAATACAGACGTAATACCTTCAGTGCAATTATGTAATATTGATTGTGATCGAAAATTCTTCCATTTAACGCACAGTTGCCAAGACAGTCGGGAATTTTCTACTGCTCGCGCGCGATTCATTTGAGTAAAAAGCATGCCCGTGAAAATTGAAAAGCTCCATTTAAATTTAAATCAGAGCTTAGCTTTCATTCTCAAGGCTTGGCCTGTGATCTCAAAAGAGAGACAGCGAGAGAGAGAGGGAGAGAGAATTGGCAAAAGGAAGCTACTGGCGACTTCCGGCTATACAGGTAGAGCCGCGTGCAGCAGTGGAAATATAGAGAGCCAGCTGCGCGCGCATTATACCTGCGAGCTCGGGCGTGTAGGCCGATGGGGGCCCAGGAACAATTCGGTATAAATTAAGTCGTTTTCACAATGGGCTGCATTATGCGACGGCGGCGTTTACCGCGAGCTCCGGCATCGGAAGCATTGTTTGCGGTATACGAAGGAGGAAGCGAAGTGAGGGGATGGTATGGTGGAGAGGGCCGGGGGTTGAGTTGCGCTGCGGGGGTGAGACAGTTCGGGCTTGCATTATGCATTGTTGCCTCCGCGAGTGGGGCATTGTGTCGTCTATAGTATACACTTTTCGCTCGGCGTTGCAAGCCCTTACCCCGATCGAGAGGCTAATAATGTAATGCGATTCGCCCGCGAGGTGATTGACGAGCGATCGACGCGCCGAATCCACGACATCTCCTTTTTCGTCTCGAGCCCGGCGCACGTGCTTTTGTTTCGCGAGGTCGTCTATTATGTGCCTGCTTTCGATAATTCAATGTACAAACGAAGAGCCTCGAGAACGACTGGCTATATCTTCACTCGCATATATATAGGTGTGTATGCGATATGTGTTATGCATGACACACTGTACACTCGCTCAAATTTTTCGTTCGCTTCATTTCCGCAAAGAAAATTTACTTTGCGTCGAAATAGCAATAAGCCAAACTAATCAGCGATTTACATTTGCAACAGAGAGTTAAGTGCGCATGAAGCTCGGTATATAAGTCGAGTGCCCGGCGCATAAATCAGTTAAAAACGGCTCTAAACCTCCCGACTGATTCATAGTCGCGAGAGCTTCGTAAACAATCCTCGGCCACACCTACACGTGAAAAAGCCCTTCGCGCACGTGCAGGAAGGGAGGAGCGAGAGAGAGAGAGAGAGAGAGAGAGAGAGAGAGAGAGAGAGATTCGTAGGACTACGCGGGGCGTGCGCCTCGACGAAAGGCAATAACTCGGCTGCGAAAACGATAAAGTCATAAGCATTTCGCAACTAGCGAACTCGAACAATATATATACGCGCGAGTACTCTCCCGCGGGCGTTCTATCGGTTGCGTGCGGAGTTGCGCGCTTTCTGAGAGGAGATATCGCGATAAGCCTCAGGGCAACCGCGCAAAGGATCCTGCCCAGTCGAGTATGAGCTGCATCTTCGCCGAGGCTTACATGAGCTTATACTCATACAAGTCGTCTCTCCGTGCTATAGTATTGCGCTGCAGCCGGCGGAATACGCGAAGAATGCCGCATATAAAGTCTGCGCGCGCGCGAGGCGGCAGCCACGGCAATATGTGCGAAATTAATGAAATTTTTTAATCGTTTGCGCATTACCGGCTGAAATGAGCCGCGATCTTTGCTGCAGCCAATCGAATTAAATATCAAAGTTTTCAAGTACTTCTTCGCTCTGGCTCATGCAGGTTAGGTATCGAGTTCGGTCGATATTATTGATTAGGGTTTATTAATAAATTTATTTTTAACGGAGGAGAGTACGGGACACGAAAGCAAACACTTATACCGATGGATCTGTAATGATGTCTTCTAAAATAATTTATAGTCATGTTCAATACATATTTAGCAAGAAAATGCGTTTTAAACGTACATTGTAAATTGTTTCAAACACTTTTAAACCACTTCACCATTCTTTTCTTCTAAGTCTACCATTAGACGCTTTTAGAATTTTAAGCTGTTTAGGCGGCGGCTTATCAGTAAACAACAACTAGTACTTCCCGGGAAGTAAATTAAAGGTTGAAGTATACGATGACGGACGATTCACGACGTGCACGAACTCGTTATATTAAAGGACGGTGTCTTACCTATGCGTGTACAACGCGCATTCTCGAAGCTGCAACACTGGAATTTTTCGACTCGTTTGCCGATACATATTCATAAATACACATACACGTATAATTACACATTAATAACAAATACATTGGATATTCAGGCAATTTCCCTTGGCCAATATTAATGACAAAAAATACCCCCTGAAACAATATTAAACTTGAGCGACCGCTTCGCTATTCACGATTTTCGAGGGGAGAGCGACAAGAAACGAAATAAAGCGTCATACGTGAAATCGAGCCGGCTCGGTTTGGTCGAGCCAGAGCAAAAAATGGGAGAGAGCGAGAGAGCGATTTGTCGCGTCGCGCCTTAAAGGGAAGTTAGCCGCGAATTCTTAACATACGTAATGACTGGCGCGCATAGCAATGTGCGCATTACAACCAAATAGAGTTTAGAATCCCGTGATTTCGCCATCCTCGAGCTCAGTTACAGCATCACTGGCGCGGAGAAGCAATTTGTAAAGCAATCGCGGAAAATGGCCGCTAGTCGCGCGTGTGCGCGTAGTAATTGCGAGATGGACTTTATGTATGCGCGCGAGGGAAAAGTTGGAGCAGCTCCTCCATCTCGCGCGTTTCATCGGGCAGTAAATTTGTTGGCGCGAAAGGAAAACAAGACCGGGGTTATATATATATATATATATATACAGCGGAGCAGTGAAAAACGTCCTCCGCTAACGTGAATATACGGCCTCTCAATACGTAGGTAGGTATGTGCTATGTACACGCGCGCATGTACGTATATATATATGCATATGCAGAGCTATACATATACTACGTACGTATGACGATCGCGAAGCACGAATAAACGCGCCGCCATGCAGGGCTCTTCGCCTCGTTGTTATTCATCGCACGAAGCGTAAATAACAATACGCCGACGCGATATCCGGGGTGAAGTCGTCCTCCCGGCCTGACCCCAACTACATGCGCTCTTTCTCTCTCTGCTCGATATGTACCTAGTCTGCATGCATCTATATAATATGTATATATACGGATTTTCGATGAAGCAACACATCGAGACGTTCGCGTTTAATATACGCGGGCGGCCCATGCATATGCGGGATGGAAATGATAGGGAACGACTGCTGTATCACGTATCATACACACGATGCTTTGCGCTTCTTTATACCTTTGCGGTGACACACAGTCTCTTCGGCTTTCAAAAGATGGAAAGGGATAATCTAGGTATTTTTCGCCAGGGCGTTTTCTACTGCCAAGCCATAGAGACGTATATATATAGTTTAACGACTGCCATAATGCAGCTGATGGAAAAAAAATGACCGTATAAATGGAAAAATCTCAATTTGATGCGCGACTAGAGCGTTTAAAATATTTATTCTACCCTTTCGAGCGCGCGAAGTACCCGGAAAATAATCTTCCCCGCAAAAAGCACCTCCTTATCGGTATCAAAAAATACCTCGAACAATGTATGATTGCACATGTCTGTTTCTCAGTTGTTTATGCCCTGGTAGAAAAATCTTTCCAGTTGAATTGGTCGTTAAGGCAAGAACTAGCAATTTAAAAACCAAATTTACATGCTCAAGAAATGACCTTGTCTCGGATATTTTTTAGGCAGTGATAGCTCTCTGTCGGTATAGTTACCATTCGAATATTGTAAACTCGCGCGGACTGGGTTTGTTTTAAACTATAGGAATGAAATAAGCTGAAAATGTTATAGAAGTAGATTCCTTAAACGTACTAATTTAATCCATCCATTTATGTTGATCATTTTTCGCACAGGAATACAAATAGTCGTTTCTATTTCTTACCTTAAAATCGGCTGGAAAGCGTTACATAGTTGCTAAGAATAGGCCAAGAAAACTGGGACATTTTGAGATTGATTAGACAAGAAATGGCAAGTTGTTGGACTTTAACGTTTCTACGAGGATGAAATTGAAAGAAAACATTACTATTTCTTTTTTTGTAGTTGTATTCGTTTCATAAAATTAATTTTATGAAAGTAATCTGAAAGTGCATAAAAATTCCCCATTCTTTTGTAGTGGAAATTTTTTGGACAATCATAAAGATTCTTTTAGTATGCAGTAAAGCGTTTTTTTGATACACTGCTACTAATTTAAAATTTAATTTAGTGGAAGATAAAATACATGAAAAATACACGAAATATTCTGAAAGTTTAAAAGCATTCAACTGTTTTTTTTCTTTGCCTCTTGGCTATGAAATCTGTATTTAACCGGGTATTTCTATGTGGAATGTGAATAATGGAGCAGAAATGAATGGATAAGTAACTTATAATTTCTTAAAGTAACGATAAGTTAGTTTGAATGAATGAACATTTTTTTAGTAAATAACTTACATCACATCATGATTATATAAATGTTCATAAATATAATTATGAAACCTAAATTATAACATAAATAATGTTGCTTAATAACAGTTTTATAATAATTTTAACTTAATCATAAGACAAGATGTTAATTATGATTATTACAAAGAAAAGAAAGGTGTTCTTAAAAAAAGACCATTAAAAATGATCAGTTAATGAGGTAAAAAGATTAATTTGTTCAAAAAGGGAGGCGTCAATCATTAACGTAAAAGATATATAATATTAAATTGCAATTTCATGATATGCATCCTTTCTATATAGAATCGAAGAGAGAAACAATTAAAATTTCGTTCGCTTTTCCAATATTTGCTGCAATAAGATGCAAAGATTTTTCTGAAAATTGATCGTAATAACACATACAGTACATTGTAAAATTCAACTCCCGTAATGCATATGCGAAATTTCAATTACCATACCTATATGAATTTCATGTCGATATGGAGATTTCACATAACGATGTAAAAGTAGCAGGATTACAACGGTATAAACTCGCGGAATTTCATACATTTTCTGCAAAAAGGATTATGTGATAATACGCACGGCATGGTTGCGTACATTTCCTCTTTCCCATTTTTTTTTGTTTTTTTTTTGTTTTTTAACGCACTTCAAAGTTCACATGTGCAAGCCTGCTCTCGAGCAATCGAAGCTTTTTCGTGACACATCTGGGATGAGGCGAGTTGCTTTATACGGTAGCGGTTGTATGGAAAAAAAAAACTTTGAAAAGCATTCGCAAGCACGCGCGCAGCGGGAACACTCGATTGATTATTGACCGAGCGAGAACTGGCCGATATTATATTCCAGTCTCATTTCGCCTCGTCTGAAGCACTTAGCCACGCGGAAGAGACAGCGAACGTGATCCGAAGAACATTCGAGATGAAGCTTGTTTATATATTGAGATGGAGTTGTTTCCGAGCGCGATATTTGTCTTTCCAGCCGATATACATACCTACATGAGTGAGAGAGCGACTCGAAGTTGTATTTTTCTGTTCTAGTTCGATCTCTTGCAAATACCGCAATTCGATAGCGGGGATACATACACATTGAGCCAAGCAACCCCATCAC
Source organism: Philotrypesis tridentata (assembly GCA_018906965.1). NCBI lineage: Eukaryota > Metazoa > Arthropoda > Insecta > Hymenoptera > Pteromalidae > Philotrypesis > Philotrypesis tridentata. The sequence continues at coordinate 8,092,539 of JACCIB010000001.1, read as the reverse complement.
CCAGCGGATTGTTGTTATTACTGCTTTGCAGAAAGCAACGCTGAGAAAGGGTAAATACAAACCGTAACGAACAATTTAGCTATGAGCGCGTGCACTTATCAAACTTTTTACTGGGGATAACGAACATTTCTCGCTGCAGACTAGGAGCCGCGAAAATGGCTCAATAAATTAAGCCGAGTCAGGAAAACTAAGAGAAATGTTTCTATATTATACTATCGGATTATTTAATCGCACGGAGTCGCTTATAAATGTAGATTAACGGAGCGTTTTGTTCCATTAATTTTTCGCGCTTATCCCGAAATTACGAAGGAACATAATGCCTCGCTCGAGAAAGTTTAGCGCGAGCGTAGAGCAGCGCGACGCGTATATAGCTTCGAGTGTGCTATATAACCAGAGCAGAGCGCAGCGAGAACAAGCGTAAACACAAGCGCCTCGGCAGCTCGATTCTTCCGCGGTGTCAACGACGAACATAATGACCAGGTCGCACAATAAAGCGGCGTGTAATCGCGTCGAGGCTGTATATACTATGCCTCCATATCCATCCCAACGGAAGTCTGTTCCCTGCTACTCTGCCGCCGCCGCCGCCGCCGCCGCTGTTCCGCATTAAAAAGTGCATGCAAATTCGAGTGGCTGGTGTTTCTCAATGGCTCTCCCGTGAAAATATTATCTCGTCGCGCGCGCGCGCGCGCACAAGCGCAAGAGAGAGAGAGAGCGAGAGCAAAGAGCAGTGCGGCAGGCGTCCCCTCTTTATATAGAAGAAACCCACGAAGAATATGCATGAAGAAAGTTCGCCAGCAGTAGCAGCTCCTTTGTGCGAGGGAAAAGCTCGAGCTTCTCTCTCGCTCGCTCTCACTCTCCCCCCCCCCCCCCCACTGCCTGAGCACTGGGAGTTGGGACATACATTTTGCCAAGGCATTTTATACGTCGTCGCTTCCTGCGCCCTCTTCGCGCGCGTGCTCTTCCCCCTCCCCCACCCCCCCCCCTCTCTCTTTATACAGCCAAATCCAATCCGATAAACTCTCGGATAATATTGTGCGCTCGGGGCCGTTGATTGAAAGAAAGGAGTCCCGTTTATTTTCCGTTTCATGAGAGATTTACCGAGTTTATACGCTACTGAATTTTGTACCTCTCATCTCTGCTCTATCTCTCTCTCTCCGCTCTCGTATACACGCCGAGTAACTCCCGTTCTTCGTCTTAGTCCTACTGCTGCAGCTTGTCCTCGACGGTTTATAGCCAAGCATCTGTTTGTTTGACCCGTGCCTTTCCGTTCGTTTAAACAAAGACGCTAATGTGAAGTCCCGACTGACTGCGAATGCGTAAATAGATGCGGGGGAAAAAAAGAAAGAGAGTAGCTAGAACGACGAGCAAACGTGTTGTCTAGCGGACAGCAAAAGAAAGCAGTAGATGAAGAGAAACAGAGAGCAAGCTTGTGCCACGCTGACGATGGATAGACAAGAGAGAGAGAGAGAGAAGAGAGAGAGAGATAGAGAAAGAAAGAAAGAGAGCGAGGAACACCGAAATGCAGTGCAGAAGGTACGGTTTAGTTTAATTATAATTAAAGCGATAATTGGGAAGCAGTAGGAAAACGTCGGAATAAAGAGCAGGAAGCGGCGGAGCATCGCTGGTACAGCATAGACTATAGTGCGTATAACACGCATAGAGCCGAAACAGAAGCTCAAAGACGATCCGGAATAAGAGTATAAAGTCGAAGCATCCGCAGTAGGAGCAATAGCAGTAACGACAAAACGTACAGCAGTAGTACAGAGAGAGAGCGAGAGAGAGAGAGACAGAGAGTCAAAGGCTGCGCGCGAGAAAGCTGGGTGGAGGGGCTTGGTGGATGCTGCGTCGTCGCGCGCGCGTCCGAGCACCCCCGCAGCAGCAGCAGCAGCAGCAGCAGCAGCGGGAGCGGCGCCGCTGCCCCCAGTCGTTCGCCGGCGAGCATCGAGCGAGGAGCTGTTGAGCGCGCGATCCCGCACTCGCATCTGGCACGATACGTGCGTGTATACAGTGCGCGCGCGACGACCCACGTCACTCGGCGTAGGCCACAGAGAGCACGTGTCAGTTCCGGCGCTTTGTACTCTACGGGACGCAAATAGACCCCCTCCGCTCGGCTCCTCTTCCTCCTCTCTTCCTTTCCGGCGACCTCGCCGTCTCGCTCGTCTGGAAAAAGTCGCGCGCCAGTGCCGGCCCGACTCTGCGTGCACACGCGTCGCGTGCGCCACACTACGTTCCTCTACTCGCTGCCGCCTCCCGATGTCCGTCTCCAGCCGCAATCGGGACGAGTGAGAAGGAAGAAGACACAGCGAGAAGAGCCTGCGACCCTCGTCGCGCGTCTTATCGTCGTATACCGGGCTCCCGCGGGCGATAAGCGGAAGCGCCGAGCGCCGCAGCGAGGGCGACGGGAGGGGGAAAAAAAGGAGAGGACGTCACTACGACACTCCCACATGCGCGAATCTGGCGGCCGTAACGACTTCCTAATGACGTCGTAAAGCTCGGCCGTGCGCGAAAAATACGGGCGGAAACGTGGGACACATGTGCCGCGTGTGGCGGCTGCAGCAGTCTACTTTCGGAGTCGGCGCGAGCCGGCGCTGCCGCTACTGCTGCCGATCGACAATCGGCAATAACGAGTTTCCGGCTTCCGGCGAAATTCCCTCCCGGCGCGCCAACTGCCAAACAACGCAGGCGCTGCTCTCAGCCGTCGGTGTAGTGCGCGCAGCCTGCGGCTCTACGCGTTCGCCGGCGTAGGCCGGGAAAAGTGAAAGCCCCCAAAGCTCCGCAGTCTGAGCTTGAGAGAGGCAGAGCCAGCCGAAGAATGAGCCGAAGGCTCGAGTGTCGAAGTGAGAGTGAAAAACCGGGGAAAAAGTGCGGCTGCATGTAAAAATGTAGAACTCTCCCTCCAGCCGCTCTCTACACACACGCACACACACACATGCGTACATGCATTGCGTGTGACTGCGCGCAGAGCTTTAGAACGACTTAGCCGGCGAGATTGCACTCGGCGACTCTTTGAGCTGTATACGCGCGGAGCTGCGCGCCAGAGAGGGGTGAGCCCGTGCGACTGAAGGCACGATAATTGAAGCTGCGGATTTTGCAGAGTGTGCAGCTTGCGCTCGGCTGCCAAATCACCCGGCGCTCGTTCTTTAGGCGAGCGAGATATATAGTGTGCAGCAGCGCAGCCGACGGGAGTGTGCAGTGCGCGACACGACGGAGAAATTGCCGGAGACAAAAGTGTGCATTCGGGCCTCGAGAATCAAGGAGCACTCCAGTGTTGAAGAGAGAGAGAGAGAGAAACAGAGCGCGCACGAGAGAGAGAGAGAGAACCAGAGAGCAGTGTCGGAACGACGCCAAAGTGCTGCCGAAGATTAAGGTCGAGCTCTCGAGGGCCATCGGCCCTGGCTTTGGTCCCTCGCCTACAAGCTTTGGCGCGCGCGCGCATATACTCCCTCTCTCTCTCGCTGCTCTGCTCTTCTCTATATACTCTCGCCGCAAATAGGTGAGTGCGCTTCCTTCGTTACTACTTGATGACTTACTCCTCGCCGTTCGTTCGCCGCTGCAGCCGGCGCAGCGGCGCTGTTCCATCTGCCAAGTAGCCCTCTTCGCCTCGCCGTCGCTTTTTTCTGCTTTCTTTGCCACGCGCGCCGCCCTTTATGCGCTATACGCCACCCCCCCCCCCCCCGCTCGTGACACCCCCACCCTCCTCCACCCGCAAGCTCTCAGCGAATTAATTGCCAGCGCTCTTATTTATATGCAGGAGATCGCGTGGAAATCTGAATAACCTGCGGATTATGCGCGTGCTAGACGGATCGCCACGGTGTACCGCGCTCAAAGCGTCGAATTCGAGTGTGCGGCTTCGATCGTCATCGACTCGCGCGGTCGCAAGCTGCGCCGGCGCTACAGCCGAAATGCCCGGCGAGTTTGAATCGTGCTCGCGCCACTGAACAAACTTCCAGGCCGTCTTACACAAAACGGCCTTTTAATTAATTCCAACTTAGGTAATTACGCATTAAAGCTCGGTGCGCGCGCTGCAGTTACGCGGCCTTATCAACTTGCGCTTACGAGAGAACGCGAGAGAGAGAGAGAGAGAGGCGCGAGAGCGCGAGCTGCGCGCCAGCGCGCAAGTTCAATGGGTCGGGCTCGTTCCGCCGGCAGATAACCGCTTTTTGATTGTCCCGGCAAGATAAACTAAACTTGCATTTCGCTTCTATTGAGATAAACTACTGGTTCATCCAATAGGCGCGTATAAGCGGCGCGCGCTCGCACCGCCGCGAAATATATGCCGTCGAATCGCAAAGCAGCTCCGCGGCAGCTAGATTCGACGCGATAATTAAAATTCGTGCCGATGCATGTTTTACGAGGCGCTCGGCACTCCCCTCTCCCTTCGCACGAATAAAGGTGAATTATGCGCGAAATAACATTAATATTTGTTGCAATTATCCGGCATTTCGTGCGCCGCGTCTCGTTAATATTGGCGCACAATCCGATTATTAATTTTCATTTAAATAAATAATCAATGCGCAGCGGAGAGGGGCACGACACTCGCGCGGGAATTCGGATTTCCTTGTAAAATATGATTGTAAGCCCCCTCTTGAATAACAAGGATAAAGCGAGCCCGAGCGTATTTATTGCTTCGCGCCGACAGGTAATAAAGCATTGTTGATTCGCGTTACGGATAGAGTTTCCCGGTACTAAAGCGCCCCCGCGAGAAGTGGCGGAAAATTTTAATCCCCCGCCGTTAAAGGCCGAGACTTCCATCCAGTAATCGTGGCACTCTGAATTATACGAAGAAGAAGCGGCAGAGGCAGCTATACACAGCATCGTAAGCTCCGAGTCTCTGCGAGCGGCGAAATAATAATAAGAAGAAGAAGGCGTGTGTACGTGCTGTCTCCGGCTTCTCGGCTTTGCTCGTTGGGAAAGTCGGCGACTTTTTAGGCAAAGAATGAGTATAGCGAAGCTGAGGGGGGAGAGAGAAACAAGAGCCGAGACAAAGAGAACTCGGGCGCGCGCAAAAAGTAATTCTAAGTCCGCAAAAGTCGGAGCCACTGCGCCGAGCGCTTTCAGCATCGCGCGGCGGCGCGCGGCATTCCCTTATCTTTCATTTTTTAAGCGCTGCACCCTCCCTGCCTCCCTCCCGACCTCTCCCACCCTATCGCGCATTCCTCCTTCTCCGCTTATTCTCTGCAAATGATGAAAGTTTCATGGCGCGCACGCGCTGCACACGCGTCACCTATACATATATATATATATACTGTACATATACAGCACTGTGTGTTGCGCAGCGAGCGAGAGCGCGAGTGCGAAAGCCGGACGACTGAGCGGCAATAAAATATATACACCTATATATAGACGTGCTGCCAGAGCGTCCGCTCGAGCTTGAGCACCCACTTTATTTTATTCCTTTCGAGCTGCCGCCGTCTTTCTCGCTTCCGCGCACTTCCGTGCCTCTTCGCGTATATATACAATATACAATATACGTGCACCTATGTATATATATATATATAAATGTGTGTGTGTGTGTGTGTGCAGATGCATATACATGCATATATTCCAGCGATTCACGCCAACACATATAGATATATGCACTTTATTGGGACGGGAGCAGTGGAGAGCGCTCTGCCGCACTCGCTGCGCGGCTGCTCTGGCAGCCTTATTTTCGCGATGCGCGGCGCCCCCGCCCTTATATCTGTCGTGCGCGCGCGCGAATGTGTGCGAAATAGCATTGCGGCATCGCACGCGCAGCCGTAGCCAATTCGACGTATCCTCTCGAGCGATAAACGTTATTATTTAACGGGATTTCACGAATGATCGACCAAGCGTGTAATGCGCTGGCGCGTTTGATTTCGCGCGCACGGCTCGCGAGCTACGCGCACTTATGTGCCCGTATATACCGGCGTGCCTGCGCGCCGCGGTATAGTTATTGCGCTTGCAGGCGCGGTAAAGTTCGATGGCGCGATTATAAAAGCTGTAAATGAAATTCTCTTCCGTCGCCGTGGCAATTTTTGCGAAAATTCCAGCTCGCCGGTGCGATCATCAAGCGCGTATACATAACTATTCTATCTGCGGTCACTCCTCTCGCAATGCGCGCGGCCGCTCTCGGCCTGGATTTCTACGTACAATATGCAATATACGATATACGTATATGCAAGCATCTGGGGCTTTGATGATGGACGAGCAGCCCTGTAATCTGGCTATTAGACCGAGAACGAGATGTAAAGATACGTAAAATACACATACTTGTACGTTCTTCTCGAGAACAGCAATATACTCTCCATTATCGTCTCCGGCGATGAGCCTGCGTATACGCGGAAAGACGGATGCCCCTCCTCCCCGCGCTGCAGCATCGAAGCATATTTTTTCTCGCTCTTCTCTCTCTTTCTCTCTCTCGCTCGCTCTCGTTCTACTATCCCTAATTTCCAGGCGTGTTCGCAACACCGTGTACGCGCACACAGTAGCCCGGCGCGGGGATATACATCCACATATGCCGCCGTACACGCATAGGCGTACACACACAGAGGTACGCGCGTGTGGAGGAGTGTAGCTATACTCTTTTTCCGGGAAGCAGTTCCGAGGCACAGATGTTTCTGCCGGCGTTACTGACTCTACTCTACCGACGCTACTACTGCTGCTCTTGACGGGATGAGGAAATTAGTTTGCGGTGCGGCTATACGCGGGAGCTATGTGGCATTCAAACGACTACAGCGAAAACCTCGCCTACGTACGAGCTGGCTTTCTCTGTCTCTCTCCCTTCCTCCCTCCAGCACGTGTGTATGTGTATGCTAACGCCGTGCGCAGTATACTTCAAACGGCGAGAGCAAGACACAGAGGCTATATTAGAAATTAGATTTCAAATTGCACGAAATGGCTCTCGTAAATTGAGACGACCCGCGCCAGTGCGCACGTATATACGCTAGGTTTATTACAACGCGCTCGAAAGTCGAGCTCATCCGCGGCATTTTCAAGTTTTTGCACAGAGCGCGCGAGCCTCTCGCCGCAATATTGCTTTTCGAAAATAGAGACTCCCCTCCCCCTCCCGATGCTCCCCGCTCGGCTCGTAATCGAAAAGCATATTCGACAGCTCTCTCTCTCTCTCCGAATAAGGGGTACGACGATAAACAGAAATTGTGCCCAGTCAAGCGTAATAGCAAACAGCAAACAATAATCCACTGTAAATAGCATTTTAACGAACGGTCGAGTAAACATTAGTCGTGCTTATCCGCTAACAAATCAACAACACATACGCGCACGCGCGCGCACACGCGCAAGGTAAAAGATTAAACAACTTCCGATATTCATAAATAGCGTTTAATACATCGGGGCAGCTCGCGTCGGCAAGCCAAACTTATTATTATCGATTCCCCCGTAAACGCGCGTGCAAGTCGCGGGGGCGGATATAAGGGGAGAAAAAAGGCCGGAGGGCTAATAACGAGCTTTTAATACAACATAATGGCGTAAGAGCATTAGGCCGCGTGCGTAAAGAAGAGGACGCTCGCTTGCATGCTACTCGAGGGCGTGACTCGACGGCGGCGGCGGCGGTGCCGGTGTCTAAAAGCATCTCCGCCGCCGCCGCCGCCGCCGCGACCGCGCGCGCCACTCTCGCCGCAAAGGTCAGCAGCATCAGGCCAAGTGTGAAAAGCATGCTGTTAACAGCGCCTCGTCTCCGTCGCGCGCGATCTTTCCCCCTCCCTTGCACCCCGCGCGCGCCGCTGCCACCGCCACCGTCATTTTACGCAGGCGTCGCGCGCGCGCGCGCGGCGTGAAAAGCTCGTTAATACCCGGACACTACTGCCGCTGCGCTATTAAAGCCCTTATCTTTTCGTTGTATGCCACTATAATGGCTTTGCCGATGATGATGATGACGACGACGACGACGACGACGACGACGGCAACGACGACACGACGACGCGCGCACAGGATGAACGATGTGGAGAGTGGGAGTGAGAAAAAGCCCAAGGGACCAGATTGGCTCGCGTGCAGTCGCGCATCGACTTTTTTCACGTCGACAGATTAGCGAAAACGTTTGAAATTCGTCGCTGTGTATACAGACGACAGCGGATAGGACACGTACGCGCTCTTGCTTGAGGCTGCCAAATACACGTTACTTTTTCGACTCTATATCTGGCTGTGTACGTACATTGTTTCGATATTATTCGGAAATCGGGACAGATCAATAAAACCGTGTGCTGACAATACGAGTGTACACAGATAAGAGAAGGAAAAAAATCTCGTACCGAAAATATTTTTTTTTTTTTGTTTTTTGCGACTCGGCTGAAAATATTTTGTTTCGCTATTTCAGATTATTTATAAATTCAGGAATTCGGATTTCGCTCTCGTCCTATGTTTTCCCAAATAATATTTGTTTGAAATTTATGCATGAGTTTTCCATTTTTTTTTCTTTTTTTTTCATGAATCTAAAACTGTGTGCGTTACGTAGCACGAAACCAAATAATTTAAATGTGCAGTACAAAAGCGGTATTTTTTAATACTCCATGAATGTTTCTGTTGTTTCGAAATTTTCGAAACTTCTTTTTCTGAAGTCAACTATAGTCCCGTAAACTCTGTTCGTTTGCCATGCTTTTTCGAGATGTAAGCTTAAATTAAAAAAATGAAATAATAAAAAAAAGACGAATTAATTAGAAAATAGATGTTACTTATAGTCTATGCAATATCATTTTTTATACCTTAAATATGAGCAACACGTTATTTTGGCATGCGCAACTAATCTATATTCGGCTTTTCGACTCTGATATTGCTTAGCGTCATCATTGAATTTTTACGCATTTTAAAAGATACCAATTTTTTGCTAAATATATATAGGCTTGAAACAGTGAAATCTAATGATTTGTAAAGCAGAAAATAGACCTGCAACATTCATTACTGCTATTTTTCCGAGTAGTAAATATACTTCTTACTTTGTGCATTTAACCCAGATACTATTTAGCCCGTTGCCGGATAGGCAGCCTATCAGCGTGAAAGTACAACGAGCGTGAAATCGTGCGTTAATCACAGGACTCAGGTGGATATAGGAACCGTTGAGAGAGCCAGAACGTCGATGAAACAAAGTCAGCGCAAATATTTAAAATCCGGCGTTAGCTGCATCAGGATTTAATGCAGGCGAGAGTAGCGGGCCGTAGCTCCGCCTCCTCCTCGAAAACAAATTGACAGAGCGGCGCAGGTCGAATGAGTGGGATCCGAGCCTTTTCACAATCACGTCAGCGAAAAAGCCGAGCGTTCGAAAGCCAGCCCAGCCCCAGGACGCGGATCGATAACGTGCAGTACCGCAGCAAGGCGTCGTGCACGGGCTATCAATGTTCACGGGCGAATTACAGGAGTCTATATAGTCGCAGGTGCGGAATCGCAAGAGAGCGAGAGCGAGAGCGAGGGAGAGGGTGCACAATAGCAAGCTAGCGCGCAGAGGAGAAAGCGGACGCAGGCCCCCCGAGCGACGCCTCCCCGTCTACTATATAGAGCTGTACTGACCCCTCTGAGCCATTAGTGCCTTGTACGCGCGTGGCGGGCAGAGTTATCTCCGCCGTTTGATTAACAGGGCCGCGAGCTGCTCGCGAGCACTGCGCCTGACACTCCGACGATCCTGCACTCGCTCTATGTATATTAAGCATCCTCCTCTCTATTATATACCCGTCCGAGCCCTTCCTGCGACGGCAGTCGACCCTCTGTCTGCACCCCTCCCCCCTCTTTTCTCTCTGGGCTGCAGTGTTCGACGAACTATTTTGAAAATCGAATTGCCAACGATTCTCGCGTTTATAACGTACTCCCGCTCGCGCTTGATATGGAGGCCCCACCGACGCTTTATTGCTGATCGATCCATAAAATTCAATCGTGCGTGCATGCAAATATGCCCAAACTCAATTTCTTTCTCGATTTTGCAGGCTCTGCCGCTTATCCTTTTTTTTTTAACCGACGCCTGCTCCTGAGCTCGTTAAACCGCTAATTTGTGGATTTCCCAGAAGAGACTCCCTATTATGCCTTTGCCTAATGCCGCCAGTCGAAATTAAAGGATATTAATTCTGATGACGTTGAAATGAAAATGAGCAGGGACACCAAGTGAATCGCAAGTAGTCCTCGCTTTATAAGTGTATACTTATACATTCGCTGTAACAATGAAAAAGTCTTCCCAAGTACTCCCAGAGCTCTGTGCACTCCTTCAAATATCAACATCGGACTCTCCGGCAAACTTTATTAAGTAGCGTTCAATGGAATGAAAAGAAAACTTTTCGTGTCTAGCATGCTCGCGAAATCTTTACGTATTATCGCTCTGTATATTTAAGCGCAGTAGTGCAGCTCTCATACCCCCGTCCCTCCGACGAGCCCAGAGAGAAAAACAACAAGCGCAAAACTTGGCAAATGATAAACGAGAATGATACAATGCCGTTATTCTAAATACGCGAGTTTATGCTCGTCCTGCGCCAACTTTTACGAACTTTAACAAATCAAATCTTATTTGCTTTTTTCCCTTTTTTCAGGCGAACTGCGGGGGGGGGGGGGAGGAGGCTGTACATGCCACATACCGGATAGATTTACCGATAACAGTTCCATTTATACGCGCGGCGCTGCAGCTGCAGCCTTCGCGAACAAAATGAAGTATATAAATATCAAAGAGCTATTCAAGCTAACTTTTTAGATTCAAAAAGAACAGAAAGTTACGAGCCCGTAAAAATGTCACTTTCGGACACCGCGAAACGTCAGCGGAAGAACAAAAACTTTTGCACGAAATGCGGGCTATAAACACCGAGACAAACACATAGACATCCACATACATATTACATATAGTTACACTGACGCAGCGGGGTATACGCGCGTTTTCCACTGCATGCATACGTGATATACACGAGCGCCGACTGGCGTTCTCGCGTTTTTCACAGTCAACAGGCTAATCTCATTGTCGATAGTCCGATAAAACGAGTGCGTGCGACCAAGTGTGTATTTCTCATCGATATTCCGAGCACTGCATAGAAAACGGATTCTGGATTAGCTGGGAAACAAGATGAAAAAGTAAAGATTTTTTTCTCCCCCCCCCGGCGGCTGCAAGAAGTGATCGGATTTTCAAAAAAATAAAACGAGATGAAATATCAGAGAAATCTGCGATAAATAGCAGCGTTATTTCTGTGAATAAAAGTATAATCCAAAGTATAAAAGCAAAACTTAGCGTTCAACTATATTTTTTATAAAGTCAAAGTTGGAATAATTTTTTACCTTTTCAAGTCGTTTTTACGCTTCCTTTTGTGCCCTATGTTTTTTTTTCAACTGACTGCGTTTTTTCAATTTGAATTCTAATTTTTTTGAGGACGAAAGTTCAGACCACTAGGGTCACAGATTTTAACTAGGTGGGAATGCTTATCTGCAGAACGCTCCTTTTCAATAATGATTATTGTAAAAATCAAATAAGTAAAAAGATTACTTTTGTACGCCCGAAAGTAGACGTGATAATTCCACATGTTTAGGATGTACACATCGTAAATCTACTTTTAAAATTAATGCTTTCTTACCACTTTTCACGTGAGAAATATCAATTTCTCATCCGTTTTCAAGTGCGAAGCACTTCATTTTTCAAAACTTTCTAACAACAACACTCGAAATGTGAAATTTTCTGATCCAGTTTCTAGGGAAAGAAAAAAATCATTTATGCCTGCGCTGAATCAAAATTGTGTATTCCATTTTATAACTTGCGAGAAAAAAAATATTCATCTGAAGTTTGACAACGTAAATACGTTCTCCTAAAATACCCTCGTCCGAAGATGAAGTAACTGATGAAACCGAAAGCAACGCGCACATTTCTCACCGCGAAAAATCATAATGAATTTCCGCTCGTGCGAGTGTAGCGTTTCATTTTCCTTGACGGGAGAAAAACGAAGCACCGACGAGAAAGACGCGCAAGTGGCGGAAGAATAAGAAGCCCGCGTCAAGATTTTTTGCCGGCCGACACCTCCCGTGAAAACGCGAGGGAAAGTGTTGGGCATGCAGAAAACGCGGACCGAAAAATAACAAAGTGTGTTTGCAGCTCGCTGATTTTGATAGATCGTCCGCGTGAGCGAAATTCTTTTTACCCCCGCGCGCGTTATACCGTCATATAGGTTTCAAAAGCGACGGCTACGTTGCCGCAGTGACCGGCTCATTATTACGTTTTTCCGAGGCTACTCCGTCGATGATGCAGTAACTGATGTTTCCTGCGGCCGCCGCTATACGTATGCGCTAGATCACGCTGTAATTGATGGATCACTACGTATATATATATATACACGTGTAGGTATGCACACGTGACTGATGCGCCGCTAATGACAAGATTAAGTGGATTTCGTTTACAGCGCGCATAGCATCTTCGCGACAAAAAGTTGGCCGAGTTTCTTCCGAGAGCTAGAAAGCTAGTTTCGATATTTTTCACGAGTCGCAAAATTCATCTCGCTGCAGCTAAGGTTCGCGCGCTGATTGAAGAGAGTGCGATGTCGTTGGAAATAAAGCAAGAACGCATTACGCATTCGTTGCTGCGCTAACACCAATCCAGTTTGGAATAATTTGCATGTCTGCAAAGTTCATACGCGGGCATATGGCTTGTCCCCGGCGAGTATTATTCGCTGAGTGGCAATAAACAGCATGTTAACAAGGAAATCCGTTTAGCCAAACTCGTGATAGATGGGGACTCAAATGGCCACGCGCGCTCGGCATTACTTTTAATCCTTTCCTATCTTCATGCAAATTTCGCTCTCACTTCTCGGCCGCGAAATTCTAATTCGTCGCCGGGACGTTTCGCTCGGATGCAAAGAAGAGCGCACAGCGTCCCGAGTTTATCGACGCAGCAGCAGCAGCAGCTCTCCGCATGAAAATCATCATTCGCAGCCAATAAAGATGACACCGTAATGCTCGCGGCCGTGAATCACCAATTCAAATTTATTCAAATGTAACTCGCAGCGTTTCTTGGCTCGTCATCCCCGCGAAAAACCGGTTTGTCGTGTGCTTTGCCTCTGATTTAACGGACTTTGTCAAATTGCCGCTCCGTGCCGATTTCCCTCGCAATTCTGCAGACTGTCGCATCTTGCACATACACATGCATATATATATACGTGGACGCGTGCGCGATAAGACTAGGCCGTCACCCGAAATCCTCATAATGAAGAGCACGCTCACGGCTAATTAGCATGATTGCCAGCGCGCTCGCGCGCATTCGGGGGCGATTTCCCGGCTGCAATTACGACTTTAATTACAGCATTTCCGGCGGGCTGCTTGCAGTCGAAATTCGCCAAGGCGAGAATCGACGGTGGGGGGGGGGGGGGAGGAGAGCCTCGCCGACAAATTGCTCGAAAAACTCGCTAATAGACGCGCAGTGATGCGAGAGAACTGCGTCTTCGACTGCAGCGCCGGTCATTGTCTCCCACTTAATTACAGTCCGTTATAGCTGGGCGTCATCTTTCGCGCGCGGCGAGTCGACGAGCCCATGACGCGTCAAAGAGCTCAGCCAGTCCGGCCTCTGGGCTATCCGTCGCTGTGTACACAGCGAGCGAGTCGGAGAGAGAGAGAGAGAGAGTGAGAGAGAGAAAGCGGAAGCGAGTATACGCATCCGTTCCGCTAACTTTTATTAGAAAAGTTCGGGGCGTCATATCGGATTATGCAGACGATAATCTCGTTCGATGAGCCGTGAAAAGACGGCTATCGTAACTCTTTTCCACGTCCGACGGCGACGAGGAGGCGGTGGAGGAGATGGAGGAGGAGGAGGAGGAGGAGGACGACGACGACGACGGAGCGTTGTACGCGAGGATAAAGGCGTTATATTTTGAGCGATGAACGAGCGTCTGGCCTGGCTTACCTCTGATCGCTCGCGATGAAAGCTTCGAGCGATCGCTCGAGTGTTTCTCCTTCTTTTTCTTCCGAGCTTTTCTTTTCTTGCTCGACTATAGCTGTCTCGCGATAACGCGCACTATCCGCCCCTCGCATAGATAAATCTGACGTCTATAGCGGTTTAATGGGACGCTTTGCATTTACACGATTTTGATTATGTTAACTATACGCAAGAGCGCATCGGTCTACCGGGACTAATCGTTTTCTCAGTGCATATATAATACGATACCCGGGAGCTGAGATTAAATTCCTAGTAGTTTAATGCGCGCTTGAGAGCGACACGCGTGTGCATCGCGCCTGCGGTGCGCGCAAGCGAGTTTACACGCCTTCTCGTTGAAGATCATCTTGTTCGCTATTAAATCATCAAATATGTCCCTATAGGCCCGAATTGATTTACAGGCGATCGCCTACATGTACTTCAACTGAATGTGCAACAACGGATGGATCAACACTGGATCAGTAGCAGAAGCCGGTTTTGATTGGTTGTGCGCGAGCGAGACGTGCGCATATAGACTCTCTCTCTCTCTCTCACGCGGTTCACAGCTCTCTCTCTCTCTCTCTCTCTCTCTGTACCGAGCGCGCGCACATACTTACACACACACACACACTCGCGCGCGCGCAACGTCAGCGTTTATCCTGTTTAGAGTTGTTGGTTCGTACACTTGCAGAGTGTGCCTAGATTTACCGAATTATCGAGGAAAGGTTTAGGCGCCCGGCTGTAACTCATCTCCGCGTAAAGAGAAAGTGGGTTGTGGCAGCACGCTTGATCGCGATGGTTCATCAAATTATATATACACCCGCATACGGCGTATTAAATTGTACATTCGCCATTATACTATCCTGATTGATTAGCAGATATCAAGCTGAAATGTTACAACGGCTCCTACACGCAAAGCACCCACTTACACGCTGCGCTAATGAAATTTCATACTGCTTCGCGCTCGCGCGGGGAGTCTCGAAAATTAAAACATAGTTACTAATCTCACGGGATATGCATATAGGTGTCCGAACGTTGTATAAAGTTGGCAATGAAATGACGCTTCCCGCGTGATGAGCGCGGCGGTGGCGGTGTGGCGGTGACGATTCGACGCTGTAACTGTCGCTATGAAACGTCCCCCCCCCCCCCACCCATCCCCCAGCAACGAACGCGGCTACGCCAGTATAACAGTTTCAACTGCGCGCGTGTGTGCGCAGTGCGACTGCCGAATAGCCATTTACGGCGAAGCAGTTTTCTCAAACACGTCGTTGCATCGATGCACACAGGCGGGATGCATCAGAGGCGCAGTTAACGTATATATATAGACGAGCGATAAATCGGTCGGGGCATTCACGCTCGAAACAATTACGGACGAGAGCTGCTGCTGCTGCTGCTGCCACCGCCGCGCCGCCGGGGCTGCAACAAATTTTTGTCGGACGCGGCTCTCAAAAGCGCTTTCACTGCAGCTGCAAAAAAGGCTACAACAACGAGCCGGACGTAAACAGGCTGTAGGATAGAGGGCGGCTTCCTAAATTTAGCTTTTTCCCCCCCGCGCTGCGCTCGATAATCCGCGGCTCTCTGCCATACGCGTCGTTTGCGTCGCACCCGCGTGTATGCATCCATGCGAAATGCCAATTAACCGGTTAGTAAAGAGCATTGCCGCGGCATTTTGAAAGTCGTTTTATTCATCGGTAAACAGGTCGATGGCTCGTCTCTCTATATTCCCCCTCCCCACCGCGCTCACTAACAAAAAACAGCGAGAAATAAAAGCTCGCGAATCGTTAGTGCACGTCGTGTATACACAGAGGGAGAGAGAGGGAGGGAAAGAGATGCGAGCTGGCAAACATAGAAGAGACTCAGCGGCTGCGTCGCTGTATCTATACGCAAGCGAGTAAACAGGAGAATCGCGCAGCGGTGTAAATATTCGTCGAGGCTCTGATAGATTACGCCGGTGGATTTACGACGCGTTGATTGAATCGAGCAGGGGGTACGGGGATTAGAGTGAGAGGGCGCGCGCTCGCCTGCGCGCGATCCATATACACGTTACATGAAGAGGGCGAGCGCCTACAACGCATACACAAAGTTAAGGTCGAAAGCGAGTAGCGCGGGAGAAAGGGATGAGATTGCGTTCCGACCGCAGGCTAGATTTATAGACAACGGCGCGCCGGTGCGCTGCGCGCCTTCTTCGAGTTACGCGATCCTGAGGAGAAGTTTGCATGTGCGCCGGTGGTGCTCCCTGCACCCCCCCCCCCTCTCGCTCTCTATGCTTTGCGGCTGCGATGATGAGGCGCGCGGCCCCCGAGCTCCTGCACTTTAATCGTCGACTACTACTGACAACTTCCCCGGCGTATACGAGCGCCTCTCCTGCTCAACTTTGCGTTTCGGAGCTACTTCTCCCGGTGCAGCGAGTAGCGCACATCTGAGGCGGCGGCGGCGGCAGTCTGCCAATTAATTTTACAACCTCCGCCGCGTTTCCTCCCCCCTTTTCTCCGTCTTTTATACAGGCGGTACAGCCTATTAATAAAGCCGTCCGAAATTTCGTCCTTGCACGCGCCTGGCCCCGCAGCTGCCGCAGCATCGCTTCAGCACCGGCAGCTACGACTAATCAGTGCGTGAGTAAGCTTCTTGGGAGGTTTATTCGGCTAAATCGACTTTGATTCGATAATATCAGCCGCGCGCCGCCTCATCTAATTGGGGAATAGAGAAGGAGAGAGCGCGAGCTATTAATAGGCTTTGGGGAGAGAGGCGAAGGTAAAAAGTCATCGACGCGAGGAGAGATTCCTCTTGAAAGAGGCAGAATTAGCCGGTGATGCTCGCACGGCCGGAACTCGCGCTTTACTTAAGGAGTATATAAGAGAATGAGAGAATGAGAGAGAAGACGACGTTCAGCTTCCTCGCATTTCCTCGTCTCTTTCTCTGTGTGTTTGTGTGCGCGTGTGTACGCCGAAGACGACGGGCGTCGCGCTAATTTTAGCCTGATGCGCCGCCACCGCCGCCGTCGCCGTTGGTAGTGACTTTTTTTCGGGTCATTCGGAAATTTAAGCACTCTAGCTCGAACTCAGCTGTGATATTCAAGCGGTGTGACGGATTCTTTTTCTCCTCTCCCCATCGCTTCCCCGAAAATTTTTCCGTCATTTTTGGGAATACCCGTAAAGTCAGCAGCGGCAGTGCGTCGCGATGACGGCAACTGATACGATAATATTAATTCTAATGTCGGACTATACACTGATGCGCGGAAACGGAGCTAATATTAGTTCAATGTAATTATCAAGTTAAATTAGTTTCGACCGATACAAAACAGAATTATTCCATGAGCATTGCGGGTATCAGGAGGGAGGCGGAGCTAACGCACAGATGTGCGCCTATCGCGATGACAATTATAGAGCATGTTTTGCGTGTAAACACCTTTGACCCCGCGGCACACTGTGTATATGGAGGCTGCGCACGCGCGCGAGCACGGGTATTATGAAAGGCGAGGAATTCCACTGAAATAATCGAGTTGAAAAGCTAAATATCGAGTACACAAAGGCCGCACTATCATCATTCAAGCTCCGACTAAAAAAGAGCGCGAAAATAGAAGCTTTCAAGAGGCGGCGAGATAATATTTAGAAAAAAAACCGCGGCCCGCGCTGTAGCCAAGGGCCTTTTTCCGGGGAATTCACGCCCAATCGAGCATATCCCCCCCTATAACATACGCGCTGTGAGCGCCGCCGCCAGCAAAGTCTACCGCAAGAAAAATCCATCTTTTGTCCGCGCTGGCCGCCGTTTTAGCCGTATCGCGCGCGAGCGAGCAAACTTCCACTCGACCACGAGACATAAGAATAGTTTAACATAAATTTCCAGCCGGTGCTGGAAATTTTCCCAGTCACCGAAAGTTGGCCAAAAGTGTCATTGTAACGGAAGCCAGAGCGCGCGCCGCGAGAGAGAGAGAGAGAGAGCGTAGAACAGAGAATGCCTTTCAGGATAAGAGCCGTGTCGAATAAGCAATTAAAAGTTTCGCTCGTTGCGGGGTCAAAGCTAGCGAGGGCGAGCCCGCTGGCATCGGACGCCAAGAGTGACAGGAGCAATAAAAGACCGAGAGATCGCTATATATATGCGTTATAGCATCGGGGAGCGAGAGAGAGAGAGAGAGAGAGAGAGAGAGAGAGAGAGAGTGAGGTGTGATTGACGAGTCACGGTGAGAAGGATCTCGCACTCTCAAACGTTTCGATTCATTTTTTGCCGAACCAGCTCTTTTTTCCCCTCTCGCTTTGCCGATAGCGCTGGCTGATATCCCCCCACCCCGGTCCACCTCCGACACTACTCGCTCCATTCCGTATGCACTGCAGAGCCGCGAGAGCAAGGAATTCGAGGACAATTGGAGTCCGAGCATCAGGCCGATAAAGCCAATTAAGCAATCGAGCTAATTGAATGTTCTTACACGGACGCTCGGCTTCGGCCTGACACACATTCACTCCCAGCAGTAGCAGCAGCAGCAGCAGCTTCTTCTGGGCGCGAGAGAAAGAGAGGAGCCGAGGAGGGAGCGTGCAGTGCGAGTAATTTCATTCGATTTCGTCGATGCGCAGCGCGCAGTCTCTGTGTGCCCTCGTTCTTCCACGTCCTTTTAGTCGGAGAGCGCGGAAAAAAAGTCTGGAACGGCGTCAAAATAAATTGCTCCGGCGATGCGATCGTGAATCGCAGCTTCGAGACTGTCAACGATACGATTACTCCTATGTTTTCCTCGTTTAATCAAGGATATATCCTACTACGACTTGCCGGGTTATAGTTTTCTCGTGAATTAATATGACTTCGTTTAAGACAGCTCGGCTTCTTTCAATATTCTTTATTATAACGCGCTGTGGTTCAATCAAGTGCGACCAGTCGGAGCCGTGACGGAAAGAAATTTCATTAAACTCCCTTCGTTCCTTTTTTGCCTCTCCTCCCTCTCTCTCCCTCGGCAGCGTCTGCTCAGCTCCGACGACGAGGTGTGCAGCCCGGCAAAGAGCGAGAGAGAGAAAAAGGGAATGTTATACGAAGCCAGCTAAACTAACTTGGCTCGTGTTGAGGTGCTAGAGGCAAAGCAAAGTAAGAGAACTCAATTTTTTCTTTGCTCAACTTCGCGACTATCGCGCGCGGTCTCTGACTCTTCGCTCTGTGTATGAGTATATATACGTGTGTATTCTCGGGGTAAAGTCGTGCGGCGACACGATCCTGTCTCTTTCTCTCCCCCCCGGCGTGGCATCGGCTCTTCCGGTAACACCAGCAGTTAACAAGTTTACTTTTCGCTAGCCAAGAAGAGCGAGAGCGAGCACATCCCCATGCGATATCACGAGTAGCGCGCCGCTCACGCACAGATATGTTATATACATATATCCTCACGGTAGCGTCGCGCGACTTAAGTGGAGAGGTCGCCAGAAGAAAAATAACAAGTTCCTCCGGAGCGCCGCGAGAGATAGCGAGATAGAGAGAGATATTGTGAGAGATGGAGAGAGAGGAAAGGAAAATGGGCCAGCGCGCTGCGGAAAGTTCGCCAGCGGACGTCCCCTCATTGCAGCGCGCGAGAGAATGTCAGGCTTACAGCTCTGTATAGATGTATACACATTATACACACACATATATATATAGAGGGGCTGTATAGCTGGATAACGTGTGTAAAAATTTTTATGAGCTGCGCAGGATCGGACTACGAGCGGTAGCTTCGCTCATACTGCTGGCGCTGGCGCTGCCGCGCTGTCGGCTTAATAACCTCCGCGTGACAACGATATTTTAGAATAAAAATTTTAATAAAGCTCTCGGTTTCCTGTGAGTACATAATTCAGTAGTAAGCGCGCTTTCCTGCCTCCGAGAGTACAATATGTGCGCCTGTGCTCTATACTTTTAATACGCGGGATTTCCCTCTCTGAATATTTCGTGAACTTGATGCGCGCGCGCGCACTGCATCCACGATAGAGTCGGCCGGATTCCCCTGCTGAAATTCCGGGTATTTATCGTGCGAAGGAGGAAGAGACATCGATTTCGAGCAATAAAACCTACTTACCTATATAAAATGACTCGGAGCCGTTCCAAATCGCTCCGTCCTTAGCGCGACGGCGACGACGACGACGGCGAAGCTGAGCTGCATCGACGCCAAGTCCATAAAAATAAAAATTGCGTCAGGAGCGCCGTAAGTCTTCGACGCGCGTATATATAAGTATACTCGCGCGGGAGCGCACGCGAGAGAGTTGCCGACAATAAAATTCCGAAGCAAAAGATAAAATCCGTCAGATGCATGCACACGACGACTCTCCCTACTACAGCTCATATTCCCGCGAGTCTCTATACCCTTATATATCCCCGCTCGAGATCATCCTCTAGACTCTTGCCTGTCAATTACCCGCAGAGGCTATGGTGTTCCACGTGTATGTACATTTCCTCCCCTCCCCAAGCGTGTAGAGAGAGAGAGAGAGAGAGAGAGAGCGCAAGTTGTTCGCGGCGCACGTGAAAGATAGCCGCGGACGGAAGTGCAGTCACGGCCGAGGCAACGAAGACATCGTCGGGCGCGGGAAAGAGCGGGGGCCGAGAATTCCACGAAAGTGGCCAGAGAGTCTCCCTCTCCGCGTCGCGCCGCGGATAACTAAGTAGGCTCCTGCTACGCTGCGAAACTCCAAGAGTAAACTGGCAAAGTTTACCCTCCTCTGACACCGCCGCCGCCGCCGCCTCTCTCTCTCTCTCTCTCATTCTCCCGCCAACTAGCTCTTTCGGGTCACGACTCGCTGAAGACGGACAGCGCGCCGCGCATGCATTATGTACCGCGACAAGAAAGCGCAGCCGGCCAGACGATTGCACCTCCCGGTGTGCAGACTAGCAGTCAGTCCCGAGGTGTGCGCTACTCGCTAGTCACTCCCTTGCCTCGGGGGCTTAAATTTCCCTCGGCTGTGCTGTACCGGCCCGAGCGCTACACGGACACGAAATCCGGAGCGCCCTTGTCTTCGGGACACGCGAAAATTACTCGTCCACGCTGTTACATACTCACTGTCGTGGCTTCACACACTTCGTTGGCTTATCAAGATGATCTCCAAATATGCGGTGTGCGCAGAGCCTAATTGTAATCGCGTATACACACGCTCGACGGCCTTACGTCATTCGCTCGAGTTTCTCAGCACTTGTTTATCCAAGCGCTACTTAAAATCCCCCTTACCAGCGGAGCAGCACGTGCAGCAGCCCGTCGAATTCCAGCGGCGACGCAAATAAATGGCAAATAATTCGCTGGTACGGGATAATTCGTTTTTTCCCATCGGCACGCGCGCCCGGACAGCAGATTCCATCGGAACACGCATCGACGCGACTCTCGAGAGCGTCAGCATAGTAGAACAAAGTCTACAGAGGGAGAGAGAGAGAGAGCTGGAAAGAAACGAAAGATTCCACTGGCGGACGCTGGAGAGAGGAGAGGGGACTAAAAGGCCTATAAATAAAACCGGGGGCCTTTTTGCACGGCGGAGAGCGACGCCGCGAGCGCTTGCAACTTGCAGCCCGGTTAAAAATAAAGCCCAAGACTATACACACATCGAGGAGGCGAGCTGCGCGTGATTCCCGCGTATAGGTGCACCTTTATGGAGGGAAAGCGTGAATAGCAGTCGACTTCCATGAAGCCACGCTCTTCTATGAATATCCTCGCGCGCTCGTGCGGAGGGAAAGAGAGAGAGAGAGAGAGAGACGACTTACGCGCGCGACGTGCACTCTCTCTCTCCCTCTCGCTCTTTCCGAGGGCACTGCACTCGCCGGACGTATATATAAGCCGCAGGGAGCTTAGCGACGAAAAATACAAGAGTCAGCGGAGAAAATTACGTCTGGAGAGAGAGAGAGAGAGAGAAACGACCTGCGCCTACGTCGACCCTCTTTCTGCATGCGTGTGCGCGCGAGGGCCAAGAGAAAAGCTCTCGCTCTCTCGCTATACTCTTCCCGGCGCGCGCTGCTGCAGCGCTGAGAAATGGACAGTACTTTCTTTTGTCGGGGCCGCGGGCCTTTTTGCTACGCTCTCGTCTTTCGCGATGAATGGGATACAATTTTTACCGGATTTTTATATCCTCCCGTCCCGCGCTGCCTATCGACAAAGGGAATGATTCGCGCAAGCGGCTCACGTCTGATGACGTTATAATGTTGTACGTCTCTGTTTCGTCTCGTTCCTATGTTTTTAGTCGATCATCCCTCTCTAATGAGCGCATCTGCCGCAAAACTAATACACGCGTATTCTACGAGTAATCCAAATTCAATTATGCCGCGCATAATGTGCGCTGCACCAGTTATATACATGCGCGGACGTCGCTTTCAAAGGATATCGCTTTCAAAGTCCATAATTCTGGCAATGATGATGATAAATTTATGAGTCGTAAAATTGCTGTAACTAATTGTCAATAAATACCAAATTTTTTTACTTTAAAATTCGACATTGTAAATCATTCATTGCGTCAGTTTTTATCAGATTATATGTACTTGAAATTTTTGTCTTCGATATGGTTCTACAAACTTTATCGAATGCAGTAATCTGGACAAGGAATTTATTCGAAATTTAGTAGCGGATTTGCTGGAATTGCTAAAACGCTGCTCACTTTAGGGTTAAATCTTGTGAGCATTGAAGTATTGATTGACTCGGGAATTCACGGACCGAAGAAGCCCAACTGCAAGCTTTAAAGCAGTAGACTTTACCGAAGAGCAAAATATCATAACGTATGGACCACTTTGGTCTGCCAATAAATACATCTATAATAAATGCATATTCGTAGAATATTGTAAGGAGAAATGATTACGTTACATTTAGTTATAATTTATTGTGATTATATTTACTCGTAAATAATATTACATAACCTGCATTAAATTTATTGCCGCTTTTCATAGATCGTAACTCAATTCTCTCCTAAAAAAAATAATGTTAATTTTTTTTACGATAGCGTATACATCACAACTTTAACGCCAGTGATTGCGATATTAATGAGCCTCGCCCGACGTATGCAAGTGGCTTCATTATTGAAAGCCAGTTTTCGTGGATAAAAATCGGCGTTAAGAGGGCGCTGAAGCGTGCATGTGACAGGGCCAGTTAACGAAGACGAGTGGATGAATAATCAGCGTCTATTTGTTCCAATTGAAATATTACATTGGTTATTATTGGCGGTCGCGAAAGTATACGCGCTCAGCTCGGCGCGATTCGCTCTTATAACAATTACCAAGGCTCCGGGATGAATGCCGGCACGTCGCTATTTTTTCTCTCTCTCTTTTCCCGCTGGAAAAGCCCGCTTTTGTTAACATTTATTTCCCGATTATCAGCGCGATTCATCGTCCGCTCGAGCTGCATATTAATGAGAATGACTGCTGAATTATTGTATATACGTATATACGTGTACAATGTACAATGTAGATATATATATGCAGGGCGATATAAAAACGAACAATCGCTGGAGGCGCGCAGTGAAAAATATAAAAAACGCGGACGGAAAAGCCGCTTCTGGCGCGAGCTCATGAATAATTCAAGCTCGAAAATTCGGCGACAGCGAGAGAGGGAGAGGAAGAGAGAGAGAAACTGGATCGCGACGAATATTTTTTTCCATTCCACTCGAGAAGAATTACGGAACGTCAAGTTTTTTCGACGGAAAACTGATCCTTTTATTCGTCAAGCGTCTTCCCTTACTGTTCCCAAGGCGCCGAGTTCATCGCTCGCCGCGAGATTGGGAGCAGCGACAACGTTTTTGCCAACTTCGAGAAAGGGCGAAGGCCAAAGAAAAAGAGAGAACTCGAGGAAATGCTCGAAGAAGCGCTCGAGAGAGAGAGAGAGAGATAGAGAGAGAGAAAGAAGAAGAGACTGTATGCTAATTAATAGAAGCATCGCCGACTGCGAGCGTAAAGCCAACGCTGCTGGCCTTTTCCAATTTCCCGAGGCTCGGTAAATTGGAAAAGGGAAGACAGCATGAAGCGCTGAATTGCAAGATGGCAGCTGGAGTGTAGCTCTGCACCGATATATACAGTTTATACGCTCCGCTTCTGTACACAGGCAAGCCCACAGTTGGGAGTGTAGCGTTGCAGCAGCCGTGTTGCTACTGCCAATTAAGAAATGCTCGGCTCGGAAAATTGGGCAGATGGCAGACCGAAAAACCAGACGCGCACAAATGATCCGAGGATGCGACAAGTAGCGACAAGATTCTTACTCGGCAAAGTTATAGCTTTACGCAGCGAAGGTTCAAACGAAAGGAAAGCTCTTTATTATTGCACACCGTCTCGCGCATAACTGTATACTCTGCAGCGCAAGGCAGACGGCGCGCACCGATACCCAAAGCAAAGTCCTCTCGTGTCTTCTCCACGACGACAACGACAACGACGACGACAACGACGATGACGAGCCCGAAAGAGACGAGGACTTTAATAACCGTAGCGAGAGCTACGTCGTCTTCGGTCAAAGGCACGCGCGGCGCGGCCGGCGTTGCCGCCGCGGGGAAGGGTGTATAGCGGGGAGAGGCGCAACCGGAATTTCAACTAGGAACGTGGAGAAACGAAAGTCACCCCCTTTCTTGAGCTCCCTTCGCCCTCTCTGCTCTCTATATGTATATGTACCTGTTCTATTTCTTCCTCACTCTTCGTAGTAGCCCTTGGCGCCGCGATTAAATCGAACTTTCAGAGGAAAATTGCCGTAGCGATTGATTTATTGAGATGGATTTCGAGGCGAGACTATAGCGATGGCTACGTAAATACCTGTAAAGATATATGTGCACCCTATGCCCGAGCGATCCCTGTAATTTGCAATATTCTAATGCAACGATCGGAAGCATCTCTCCATTTCATTCCTCTTTCTTCTCGTTCGAGAGAAAATCGGGGTGCGCTCAAAAACGGAACGCTTTTATAACCTTATACCTTGAGACATAGAAAATCTTCGGATCCTTTCAACTACGCCTCGCGGAATATGTACTAACTGAAATCCATACTATACGTATTCAAAGTCTTATCCTATGTATATATATATATACGCCCGAGACTTTCAGCGGTATCGATTTGCTATACTGCAGCAGTCGATATCAATAAAATGAGTCTGAATAAGGATGCAACTAAATATAGAAAGCTAGGACTTGTACTGCGCTCGCGCAAATTCATGCGCGAGAATGCAGAAATGCTTTGAGCGAGTCCGAACAATAAACCACGCTATTCGCCTGACTATCTTGTTTTCTCCGCTGCTTTGTTTCCTTCTTCTTCCTTGTCTCGCCTCTCCTCTCAGCCGCCGCATTCACGCGGGGACGACGTCGGCAAAGTTAGCGCGTCGTCGCAGGTATAAATATATTAAAATTTCAATCGACTTCGCAACGAAACATTGTATGTTTATGCGCCTCGCTCACTTTCTCTGCCTCGTCAATGCGAATTTCACCCTTTGCTTGTCCTCGCAAGCCGACAGCCACATATACGCATGACAATACGATCGCACTCGGCATCGCGGAGACGAGTGGATGCACATTTATAATTCTACGTCCAAGATTGCGCGCGTTCCTCCGTCAATCGCGAAGCGTGACTTCTTTTCAGCAGTAAAAGCGCCGTTTATGCAGTTAGTACACGTCGAGCACTTAAATATAAAAAAAGGCTCGTAAAACTATCAGAGAGCCTGATCTATTTAACGGGGTGTAAAAGGTGCAACAGTTTGCGCTCGCATTTTGTTCGGACGGTGTATTTTTCAAGCTCTGCCTCTCCTTCACTCCCCCTGTATACTTGTATAGTGTATAGACCGTGTGTATCTGTATACGTATCATATACACTATACGAGGGACGAGATTTGACGATCATTCTTTTCCGCTGCCGGCCCCTCGACTTCAGCGCTCGGCGTCCCTTTCGAAACTGTGCATTCGCGTTCCTTTTTGTTTTATGGTGAAAGTTCGAGAGCAGTCTGGAACGAGTGTCGGAAAAGACTAAGCTTTCGCCCGCGCGCTTCAGTTCCATCAGCACTTTGACCCAATTTTTTTTTTCTTCATTCGCCCTATAAACCTTTCGGTGCCGTGCGCGCATAGACGCGGAGTATTACGTGTGTCGCGCGAGAGTACGTATAGCCGTATACGTATATCAGCGCGCGTGCGATATTGAGAGTGGAATGGGAGGGTCGCGCGTGAACGGCTATTCGGTGCGGGAAAAACGCGAGCTCGCGAGCGGGAAGCGCAAGGCGAAGAAGCAGGTACAATAATTCGCTTCGTGCGTTATTGCTCGTCGGTGGAAAACACTTGCTTTTAATGAAACTCTCTCTCTCTCTCTCTCTCTCTTGCGCTGATCAGCTGGGACGCGACGCGCGCTCGCGCACCCGTTCATGAGTAAAATTAAAGGATCCAATAAAAACCAAAGCCGGAGAGAAGAAGTAAAGCTGCTGCATAAGAAAAGTCGCCGCGAGTAGTTTCGCTGGAAAACCGATAATTAAAAGTATCAACTCGGAGTTATTTTTTACAAGCTTCCCCCCGGCTATATTCGCTTTTATTGCGCGAAACTAACTTGCGTCCGGATATACATCACTCGAGTTCGAGGATGTAACTTTTTTACACGTCCACTCGCGGCGATTGCTTATTGCGTGAAAAAAAAAAGCAGCCGAAAGGTATGGGGCAGAAGCTCGATGAGCGGATAATATATATATACCTGTATACGTCTCATAGCTGACGACAAATCTCCGAAAATTCCTGGAGCCAAGACCGCCGCCGAGGTATTCGCCGCTAGCTCGCGTACTTCTCGAGGACAGTTAAATAGGAGCCGCTCTCTCGACCACTTGGTTTCATAAGCGCGGGCGCGCGCGCGCCCGGCCAGCCATTAAGCGTGACTCTATACTCATATATCAGCGGCCGATGCCCAGGCTGCAAGCACGTACGCACAAAGCCCGGCGCAGCGCAGCATCCAAGCCTGCAGCAAATCTCTCTCTCTCTCTCCCTCCCTCTACAGAGCGCACTTGTATACGTGTCCGCAGCTGCAACGCGGGCAGAAGCCGATAGCGCTTCTCTGGTACGCGCTCTCTCTCTCTCTCTCTCTCACTCACTCTCTGTATTTTGCGCGTGTGCAGAAGTGACCTTTGTCAACATGCTCGACCATTAGTGCGTTGCTCGCTTGAGACTCACTGCGGGCGGCGGCTCTCTTCGCTCTCTGCTAGACCTACTCTTCGCGTATATCGTGTGCTGCGTTGTACGTAGTAACACCCGTTTTCCGCCCGTATCCCGATTTTTCACTGGCTGGACGGCCGCATTTTTCTCCTCTTACTGATTGCACACGAGTAATTACCGCAACGAGCGACTACTTTTAAACTCGCCCAGCCGAGCGCCCGATTATATTGTATTTGTGTGCTCTATGCGCGCGCGCGAGTTGCCGCGGCAACGGAGAAGTCCGCGTTCGGCCTTTTGCCTCTCGCGCCCGCCCGATTTTTATATGCCAGGTGTAAATAAAGTCCCGGGCTCGATCGACGCCATAAACTTCCGAGGGGAAAAATCCAAATATTTCGCAATGCAGACGAGAAGAATTTCCCAATATCATCCGACTGTCCGCACGAAAGCTCTCGACCAATCACGAGAACAAACTGCTGACACGAGCAGACCATCAGCGCCAATATCGACCGAGAGTGTAGATGAACTCCCCTCGGTCCCCGTCCAACTACACACACACACACACACACACCCCGGTTTTTGAAGAATCCGCAGGGTGAAAGCTCTGTCGCGCTCGCCAAACCTGTGATTGATAATTGCTCTATACCCGGAAATTTACATACGCCAGAAAAATATGTAGAAATTCCAGGATGCAAAGAGGCGCAACGTGCGCGCGCGCGCGCGCGTTAATATAAACATTGAATTATTCGCGCGCGCGTAAGCTGGGAATGACGCGCGCGTTAAATTATTGTTTCAAAAGCTCGGTGCGCCAATGCGCGATGAATGGAAAGCACAAGAAGAGCAAGCTTGTGCCTTTCCTGGATGCGCGCGGGCGGCTTGACGAGTTGCGACGAGAATTAAAAACCGGACTATTTCAATTTGCGCGCGGGACCGTAAAAAAGAAAGGCGCGACATTCTTATAAAACCTACGTCACTGCCGGCAATTCGAGTCTCGCGGAGAATGCTCGCGGCCGAATGAAGCGTTTGCCGAGAGACAGAGACGGAGCACCGAGAGAAAGAGAGACGGCGAACGAGCGGGAGGAGATAAGTTTAAAGTGGGATTAATTAGAACGAAGATTAAACACTTATCTTTGCGATAAGTTACTTACTTTTGTCCGTGCGGCGGAAAGTTTCGCATTTCGCGCAGCGTCTGATGCGACTCTCGAGAGAGACCGAGAAGAACAGCAACAAGCTACTAGCTGTAGCATGAAATAAGAAGTTTTCCCTCTGGGCCCCCCCCCCTCCCCCTTGCCCCTGTAAACTTGTCCGCGGTTTATCGAAAGCGAATTACGCGAGTAATTCCGCGTCGTTTCCACGGTTTATGCCAGAGGGACATCCGCGCCGCGCCTTCTCGTCGATTCGGTAATTATAAGAGCGGCTGATCTTTCCGTTTCGGTAGCGGCTGATGTACCGTGACTCGGCAGTGAGCGAGAGAGAATCCGCAATGAGCTTTTGGCATCGGATGTATCCCCTTTTATTTTTCCCTCCGCGATCACGCATTAGCGGCGTGCCCGATACGCACCTAATCGCGCATAAGAAAATTTATGCATGCTCGGCATCGCGCGTCGACTGAGAATCCCGATAGCCCGAGAGAGATCGCTCGCTAATTCTGAAATCATCGAGTAAGTAGGTCACTTATAGCGCCAATTTTTATCCATCGTCGCCTGCGCTCTCTTATCTCTGCTGCAGCACTTGCGATGCAACGAGGCCGACTCTTGTGAATCGGCGCACTATAATCACGTTTATTCTGTGCACGTGAACGCGTGTCTGATTAGAAAGAGGCTTGTGGCAGTTTGCGCTTAAGATCGACAGTTTTCTTTTTTTTTTTGCGAGTTGTAAAAACATCAAGACTCTCGACAGCGTGCGCTGCGAGCGTTCGACAACCATCAGCGGGCTTCCACCTAAACAAACATCTCGAAAACCATAGCCGCGCGTCGACGCGGCGCGCGAGCGAAAAAAAAAGCCCGGACAAATCATTCGAGCGCTACTCGATATCCGCGCTTTATTCGCGGCGGTCGCGCTATTAAGCCGTCCCTCTCTGCCCGCCGCGACGAATGGATGAAAAAGAAAAAAAAAGAAGCTGCACCGCGCTGCACATAGGCCCTGGAGAGAGCCGGTGGAGCCCATTTTAAAAATCGATGCTCGCACTCTACGCGGGGTGAATATCCGGCTGCGCGCCGATAAAACGGCTGGCGTGACGGTCGAGCGTTTGCATGATCAAATACGATAATGAAGTGGCTCGTTTATTCGCGCGCGCGAACGAGATTGCTGACTCTGTCGCTCCCTCTCGTCTCCCCTATATATATATATATAAATATATGTATGAACGACGAGGCGCGAGAGGCACGTATAGCTCGTCGAATCAAACATTAGCGCGTCGCAGCTGTCGCCGTGCACGCACATACCGCTCGCGGGCGATGATGATTTCTCCGGGCGCCGTGGCGCTGCTTCTTGCTTATGTGGATATGTATGCGCGTCTCTGTGCACTATACGTACACGCAGTTGTACGCTCGACGATTCAACGCACGTCCAACTACGCTGCTGTCTGTTTGTGTGTCTGCGGGTGTGCGCCCGCTCGAGAGTCGAGACTATACTCTCAAGCGCTGATCGATCGGACAGCAGTCGCTGCCGCGGAGAGAGAGAAAGAGAGAGAGAGAGAGAGACAAATCGCGTGAAACGGAGATCTCGGCAGCCGAAGGTGTGCGTGGCCTGCGAGATATAGAGGATTCGCAGTTTGGATTTCGCTTCAATTCTCCGAGATTCTAATCCCTGCCGCCGACTGCAGCCGAGTTGGACTATATCTACGGCTCATAGATTCACTACACGTGTTACATACGTACATATAAAGTGTAAGTCTCGTCTCGGGGGAAAGATTTACCGCGCGCGGGAAATAATGGCATATTTATGTGTGCTCGAAGAAGCGATTGGTGCAGGCAGTTATCGCCGCGTTGCAGGGCTCATCTCCAGTTTATATATACGGACGTACACGAGTGCGCACATGTGTGTTCGCAAGAAATTTTACTCGCAAAAGGCTCGAGCCGTTAACAACCCTCCATCAGATATCGCGTCTCTTTCATTAGCGGCTTACATCGAGCGTACAACGGCCGGCACCGAGCGAGACACGCCAACATCATTGACGCCAACGACCTTTCCTGCTTTATATCGGCTTTCCGAACAAAAACGCTAATGCCAATGAGTAGCTTCCTGTTGGAGGCGCAGCGCGCGCCGCAGGAATAAAAGAAAATGTCGGCGAAACTTGCGGCGCGTTACGTTAAATTCGCGATGTGCACGTGTCCGTATAATATACAGTGCGCGCACGGCGCTGATGGATTTCACGTCGGAGGATGAGTGCAGTGCATACTACAAAAGACAGTATCTCGCGGAGGGCGGGTGGGGGGGTGGGGGTGAAAATAAAAATACTTTTATCGATGTAGCCGCTCGGATGCGTTGCAATCGAATGGAAAGTGCGCAGTTTCGCGTACGCGCCTCGGCCATGCCAGCGAGTTATATATGCATCAAACGCGAGCGTTTTTTATTTCTTTTGTTTTTATTGCAAAAGCCCTACGCGAACGTTCTTTCTTTCCCGCGTGGCGAAGCGCGCGCATATACGGAGCAGACAAAATAAGTTATGGAAAGCCGTTTTTGTCCTGCATTTGCTATTCGATTGAATTATAATAGGCCGAAAAATAAAAAAGCCGCTCGACATAGCGCGCGCAAAAGGCTTGCGCTGATAACGATTACGGCCGAGCGTGTACGATTCGTCGGTTACGTCGATCACGAAAAGAGCAAGCCGGATCGAGTTGGAAGAAGTGGATCGAAGAAGCAGCCTGTATAACGAGGCACGCCTCTCCCACTCATCGCTATGCACATCCAAGTTATATATATGACTGTACGGAAGGGAAAAATCGCTTCGCGCGCCGCCAAACTTTTAAACTTGTTGACTCGAGCGAAGAAGGCGAGAGAGAGAGAGAGAGAGAGAGAGAGACAGAGAGAGAAAACTAACTTGAGTGCGCGAACATCGCCATTGGTATTTCGAATTCAAATCGCTCGTCAGGAAAGGCAAACGCTAGAGCGATTTCTTTCCACGAACGGATTATTCCAATTTCACGCGCGTAAGTTCGCGTATTGCGCGTTAACAGTTTCCGTTTATTCAGAGAGCGGGAGAGAGTGAGAAAGAGCCCAATTTTCATTGAAATGGTATTTGTAGTTTCGCAAACTCGAGCTGGTCACAATATGAGCATTTCGTTTGAAAACTTATCAACTGAATGTTATCGCACGAACACGATAAAGGTCATTGTATGAAGGTCATTTGGTCCGTATAAATGTTTCAAGTCTGGTAAAAAGCCTGATTCGTGAAAGTTCTAGCGTTCATGAGCGGACGCACATTATATAACTGCGAAAAAATTCCCGTTCTTATCTTTAACTGTACTTACTGAAAACGTTCATTATTAATATACAAATTATACATGTTATAGTTTCGGTTCATTCAGTAGATATAATATACGTAATCAAGTTAGCATTTATCAAAGTTGCATAATTTAAAAAAAAATAGCTGTTCATTTATTGGTAAGCAATACAAACTAATTTGTTATCCCTATACGTTATTACAGATATTGTTTTGATTCAACGTATTTGTATGGTGCATCATTGCAAAAAGTTGATTCTCCGCGAGTGTAGAGAATTCCGAGATAAAACGACACACACACACACACACATAGATAACAATACTCTAAAATCACATAGTATCAACATTTAACGACACTAACTATTTTACTCAAATTACAAGAAAATTAGAATTTAACTGTTAAGTGTTGACTCTTTTTAAATTTCGAAATTAGTTTTAAAAGCGTTAGCGGATTATTTCTGAACTGGTAACTAATTAACTTCCACGATATATTATATCGAATAATTATAATTACAGCGCAGTACGAAACGTATTTAAAGCCATCATTGACAAAAGTGAATCGACGCTAGTAACAGAATCGAAGGGCGGGCTATCGTTAACGATTATGTTGCGACATTCGCTACACTATTGCCAATAACGCTCAATATAACTTTGAGGAATCAGGTCGAATCGCGGCATGAACTTTTGAGGATAGACGATCTTGCTTCGGAAGAGGAGCCATTGCAGGCGCACTCGATTTTCGAGAGAAATCCTCGAGTGCAATCGGCAGAATAAGGAGGTCATGTAAACTGTCGAGATGCAGTAGAGCGCGGCAACAGCTCGTTATTCGAAGTGCAGCCAAGAATCCCCGCAGCAGGTAATCCTGGGCAGAGCGCGAGCGCTCGCGAGGGCGCGGGTAGCGTTTATTGTCGAGCTGCTGCTGCTGCTAGTGGTGCTAGTGCTCCTGGCGTATCCAGCCGGCGATCGTTACGATTTAACGCCGCCTGGCATTGCGGCTTTTTATACACACGCAAACGAAGAGACGGATAGACACTGCGCGGGCTGAGCTACTATAGTTAGGTACCTACTAACACTGCCGCCAGAGAACGTTTCAGTCGAATTGAAGGCGCCAAGACGCTCAGCGAAATGAGCTGCATTGACTTTATCTCGCGGCTGTTGCCTACTTACTGCGCGCTTTTTTATGGACTCGACTAATGCGCGCCGGAGATAAGAAGCCGAGAGCGAGCTGACTGCTTTGATGAGGGCCATTTGCGAAATTTAATCTCGTGCGCGCATCCAGCGAGCCCCATTCATGCTGTGTTGCTGAGTCCTCGCTTTTCTTCCCGCATATATATATATATATACAGTGTACACTTATACGGTATACACACGCTCGCGCAGACTCTCACTCGCAGCCACTATGCCAATGACGATTTCTTCTCCCCTTGTTTTATAGGGATATTCCAGGCTGCTATTATCTGTGTTACTTATATACACTGCGCTTTTCATTCCGACTCTACACAGGATTAATCTATGCGCAACGGGATGAATCTAAATAGAAATAATTAGCTCTCGCGCGCGATGTATACTCTCCGATAAGGGTGTCATTGTTCTCCGAGGCTATCGGAATAATACCCCGTCAGGCCAGTGTCATGGGCTCTGAGCTTAATCCGAGCTTTTCCTATCCCTCTTCCGAGCCGCTATATATTCAGCGAGAGAGAGAGGGGCGGGGGGGCTCCGAATTAAATGATAAAATGAAAGTCGAAAAAATGGCCCGAAAGGATCGAGCTTGCCGCTATTGTTCGCTTCTCCCGAGTGCGCATATATCTCTCGACGATAAAACGCTCGTTGGAAAATAAAGGATATCGGTTAAAAAGCAAAAGTGCTATTCAAAAGCTAAATATAATTACTTTTGGAACTTTTCCACGCCCGCTCGTGTAATCAATGGTCGCGCGAAATAATTTTTTTGCCCCACACTTATTTTGCGCGTGTAAAATAAAAAAGTTTTGAAAAATGAGCAATGTGTCGTTACAAAGTTTTACTGCAAAAAGTGAGCATTCATACGTAAATATTTCGTGCTACAGTATGGAATTTCACGAAGCAAGAATTTTTTCATCTTTATTTCTAATTATTACTTTATATTCCAGTTTCATTCAATAGAACTTTTTGCAATGATGAGAGTAGCTGATATTATTTTCATATTTGTTATTTCTCAATCAAGGTCAGTCTATTACTCCGACTGTATTCTCCACTGACTACAATAAGGAGAGCGTGGAACCTGCTTTTGTACTGTTCCTTCATTTTATTTGTAGTAACTTTCGTAATATAAACTAGTATAAACTCAATGTAGTCTGCAAGTATATAAATATTCATCGAAATAAAGAGTATTGCGCTCGACTGTAGAAACACGCGAGGAGTAGCAGCACCACCACATATAATTATGTATAATAGAAGATTCGTGTAATACCATATCCAGTGTCGGCGGAGCATAATTAATTAAGGCAGCTCTCGTATTATATTGAGATATACAAAACGCCCTTCCCACTTAGAAAAACAAATATACTCAGTCGAAATGGGAAAGTTTAGAAGCTCGGGTAACTCCTTCTTCATGGAGGTGTGCGTGCGTGCGTGTGTGTGTGTGTGTATACTGTATACATAGGGAAAAGCTCGAGAGGGGTAAAAATAGCTATAACGAGGCTCGGAGTCATAACGGGCTTTCCTTCTAGCGTATAACTTGCACGCACAGCTCCCCGGCCCCCATATATATACACTTGTCCGCCGTGCGGATCAAAACTTTTAGGATTTTCAGTCGTCCTATAGCGAAGGTATCTTAAGCGCAACCGGGGCCATGTGCTCTACTCCATGATCTCATTATACTGCGCAGAGCCTGTTCGCATTAGGAAGAAAAAACAGAACTTTGTGATTAATATATTTTCGGCTCTCTTTGTTTGATTGAGGTATTAAACGATCCACTTGTTTCTTTCTTTCTTTCTCTTTGTCCGTGATTAACGGAGCTCTCTTTACACGAATTTGTATAAATAAATAAACAAGTTTCTAGACAGCGAGCATTATACATACACGGCGGGTGCAGCGGGTACGGAGCATCCGCGATAATTTATATTCTTTATACAATTGCGGCGGTACAATGCGCGCGAGCTGTGAAATATATGGACGAGCGGACCTGTATGGCTCGGCACCGCCATTCCGCGGCCGAACACGGAAGAGCGCGCACAATTCCTGTATTATACACACCTACCCGCGTATACATGCATGTGTGTCAGTGGGTACGCCGAGAAACCGCGCTCATGAAGATGCGCTACTGCAGCTCTGGCTCTCCCCAAGAGAGAGAGAGATAGAGAGTGTGTCTAGGCAACGCGCTGCTGG
Organism: Philotrypesis tridentata; assembly: GCA_018906965.1. Taxonomy (NCBI): domain Eukaryota; kingdom Metazoa; phylum Arthropoda; class Insecta; order Hymenoptera; family Pteromalidae; genus Philotrypesis; species Philotrypesis tridentata. The sequence goes on along the minus strand of JACCIB010000001.1, from coordinate 8,057,867 downwards.
AGAATTATTGTCAAAAGAATCTGTTATAATACGCCTATTCAGCTGCCGTTATTATACGGAAGATTATGGGATCTGAAGAACGCGCGCAGCTATATACACGGGCGTTTATGGGTCTATATCACTCGTCGGCATATACGATCCGCGAGCGAGAGCGAGATCTGCAGCTCGGCTCAGTTGGAATTTTAATGAGAGCGAGGGTTTTAGCCCGCGGGAGAGGCTATATCCTGGCTACCTATATACGAACACTAGCACATTTCGTGCTTCCTGCGAAAACTCGCGCATTGTGCATTTTCGGAGCAACGATCGTAGCAGACTTGTACTTTTTCTCGTAATTCTTTATCGTGTCTTGAAATTTATACAAGTAGCAAATCCAAATGCGAAGTGCACTCAACTTCATGGAGAGAGCGTTTTTAAACTAGAAAAACAAGCGTTTCTTAAATAACTGACTTGTGAAAAACATTTGGACAGTTAACTGTGCTTAATTTTTATTATCTTCTTCCACTGGAAACTTTAAAACTTGATAAGTTTAGTGTCGTAAAATTTATTATGACATGTCGAGGACTTATAATTCTAGCTATTTTAATCGTCCGTTCTTCTTCTTAAGCATACTTTATCTTTATTGCAAGTCTCTTGTAATTTCAAGTAAAATATTCTACAGTATGAAAGATCGTATGACATCTAGAATTGTTCTCTGAATAACGCTGATAACGGCATATGTATGCTAACATGCATATTCTGTGGACGAGTGAATCGATCGATAGACATAACTAACAAGCGAACAGCAGTTACATATTGTACTATTTTTAAAAATTGGTAATTCGATTCAACTGATGATCTGTACACATTTATAAATTCCTAACTTGAAAAATCAAAAATTTCAAAATAGTGAAAGTAAAATAAAGATTGATCCGATTAAGCAACAAAATTTTAAAATATCATTATACATTTATATTTTACTGAAAATTCTCAACATTGTCATGAGAGATAAGATCTTATCATTTTTAAATAAAGATTTTGATATCTTATCAGAACAATGTGTGTCTGGTATAAACAAAAATTCGAAATATTCATAAATACTTTTTGTTGTATACTGTAAGCTCAGTCAGTTTTCTTTTTCAGCTCCCACAGTCATGACTATAAAATTATCAGCGAACATTATTTTTCATCAATGGCTTGCTGGCCTCGCAGGTAATTTTTGTTTAAATAAGTCACTCATCTCACATCAAATCATTTTGAAAAGTTTGTCATTTATATTTATGCATCTTCAGTATTTATATTTTTGAACTAAACCATGTAATTATTGCAGCTGCATTATTGAATCAACAGGCAGGCTTCATGATCGGATGGTCATCGCCGGCCACGGCGCGACTCACTGCTCCCGATTCACCATTGCTATTAGATGATCAACAAGTATCATGGGTAGCATCTCTTTTAAATTTCGGCAGACTTTTTGGAGCAGTTTTAGGACCCATAACAGCTGTGCATCTAGGCATTAAACGCTCTATTTCCATTACTCTGTTTCCGGTTGCCATCAGTTGGATTACCACTGCATTTGCTAATAGTGCCGAATGGTTATACGTTGCACGGCTCTTAGGCGGATACAGTCAAGGCGTTATCTTCAGCATTTTTCCTTTTTACGTCAGTGAAGTGTCGATGCCTGAAATACGTGGTGCCCTCGTGTCATTGTGTAATTTTGGTGGCTGCCTTGGTCAAGTTATTGGTAGTGCTTGTGGTGCGCATTGGTCTTTAACTACATCTTCTGTATTTTATCTCGCGTGGTGCGTAATATGCATGGCAATATTTTTTTATATACCTGAATCACCCCATCACCTCATGAAAGTTGGCAAAAGGAAAGCCGCTCAAAAATCCATTCATTGGTATAGAGCAGGTAGGGAGGTTGAAATAGAGTTAGAAGCTGTAGAAAAATTTGTCAAAAGTAATGGAACTACGTCATTTATCAGCATGTTACGGGAATTTAAGTCCCCAGCAATTAGAAAGGCAACTGTTCAAATAATTATACTTTTTACTTTTCTTGAAATTTGTGGATTGAACAGCGTAATGTTTTATATGGAAAATATCTTGAAAAAAACAAATTTTACGTTGATCAGCCCACCAAATATCGTAACATACGTCTTCATATGTAGTACATGTGCATCAAGTCTTTCAATTCTTCTCATCGACACTTATGGACGACGATTCTTGCTATTGATGTCGAGTATAGGTGTTACCATAGCCATGCTTAGTTTAATGCTTTATTTTGCTTTAAGTGACTATGATAAGGAGATTAAAAATATTGAATGGATTCCTATGGCTTCGATGTTTCTGTTTGCTAGTTCATATACGTTGGGCCTAGTGACAGTTCCCAACAGCGTTTTAAGCGAAACGCTACCGGCTAGCGTTAAATATATAGTTTCGTGCATTGCTACTTTAACTTCATCGGGAGTAGCTTTTCTCTCTACGATGAGCTATCAACCTGCGATAGATTTAATGGGAGAAAAGTATGTTTTTCTAATGCACGCTTTATTTTCTGGCGCTGTGATACCATACGTACTGTTTGTAATGCCTGAAACTAAAGGCAAAACTTTGCAGCAGATACAAGATGAATTAATGAAAAAATAACTCAGATGTTTAAAAAATATGTATGTATTTCTTAAGTATAAAATGTTAAATGAAGTTTAGAAATTCTATTTTATGAGCATATGTCAAATCATTAAGAAAAGATCATGAAAAGAGTTTTATCTACGTTGTTGTTATCTAATCATTAATAACTAATTATATTTACGCATTTTTATACTATATGTTTAAGCGTATAAAATTGTTCTTTTTTACTTCCCAAGTCGAGTTACATGACGTCAGTAATAAGGCAATGTAGGCGTGATCTACTTAAAGTGGATTGAAAAATATTTATGTAATAGGTATTTATTTTATATATTGATTAAAAAAGTTAATACATTTTATATTTTATAGAAAATTGGTGTTTTACTGATTTCCATATCCTCAATGTTAAAATATCTTTAACTTGACGAATAGTTATATTGGTTATACTTTATTTATCATTTATTACACTTTGATGAAACTGTGCGGATTAATGTATTTGAAGTCAAAATAAATACTTATTTTATTTTGCGTATATGATAAATTTCTAATTCCAAGAAGTAAAATAAAAATTAAATAAATATGACAGCAAGAATTTTCTTTGTGAAAATTTCAAATATATGTTTTTTTCTTGAATAACCGACAACATATAGACTGAGTACACGACGTATATCGATGCGTTGTTTGATTTGATGAAAAAACAAATCTGACTTTTCTGCGGAAAAAATGTTGTTCTCAATTTCAAAAAAAATGTAGCATTCGTCAATAGCATTAGTTCTGCAATAGAACTGTAAAAATGAAAACTCATGAAAACATTGAACAAACGAAGCGAAACAATACGCAAGACAAGCCAACATTACCCGAAAGCCCGGTGCGTCAAACAAGTGATGCATACACAAAACAGCTGACAGAAGCGTAAAAGAAGCAGAATAAGAAAGGAAATTGATTCCTCTCGAGCGTACGCAGAATCCGCATGGGATTCGCTCTGTACGTGAGACGATATACGTAAAGAGTACAATGTACATTCCTCGAGTGACGGGCACGCAACAAAAATCCGTAGAATTAGATACCCCGGCAAGATAAACGCTGTGAAAATCAGCGGCAAAAGGGCCGGGTCGCGGCGCCGCAAAGCATACCTCAGGGAGACGCCGATAGAGCTATACGCGCGTCGTGTAAAATTTGGTCAAAGCTGCCCGTCCGGCGCCTAATAACGACTAGAGCCCGGTCATCCTTCGACGACGGCAGTTTATCAATGCGCGCCGCGGCGCAAGCGAGCTTACAAGGCGTATCCGCTCGGCAGCTTCTCTCGCTCCTGTATTCCTTCCTCTCCCGCTGGACCGTCCCGCGCGCGAATTTATGGCCGACGATGATTCATGGCCACGTTAAAGAAAAGTTCCAAGGCTCTTCTTCCCTTCGAGTTTTTCTCCTCGCCCCGTCGGGAAAACCGCACATCGAAGGGATGAATTTTCATAGTAAATTGCCCCGGCAACTTGCCGCGTCGCCTTTCCATTCCTGCTGCAGCCCGCCGTGCGCGCCTTTCCGCCAAATAAAATCTATAATTTAGATCCCCTTCGGTAGTCCCGGTTATTTATTGCCCAACTCGCCAATTTTTATCTCGACCGTGTGGCTTGCGCCGCGGCGTTGCGCCCTATTACGATCCCCCTTTCACTGAACATTGCGCTCTGTTCTTATCTCGCTGTTCGTCTGCGTGTGTTGCAGGTGAGAGAGGAAGTTTCTTTTGGCCCGGGGCGCGCCGCACTGGATGCCTGAATGATAGCAGTTGCCGAGCAGCTTCACACCAGGTGAGTCGACGTGGCTTTTAATTTACAGCGAGAAAAAGTCGAGTGAAAGAGTCGACGCAGATTTTAGCGGCCCGATCGTCACCGTCTATCTCTCGAATAATCAGAGCGACGGCGTAAAGAGAGGAACCTTTCGCTGATTCCACAAAGCTAGCTCCCCGCTCCCCGCTCTATAAGCGCATATCCTGCTCGTGTTTCTTCTGTTCACTCAGAGCAAGCGCCAAGATTGTCAAAGGGGGTCCTCGTATAGCTGCACGTGATTCCATATCCGGCCGCACACGCGTGGAATACACGAGAGGGAGGCGCGAAAAGCGCGCGATGTAGATTTCGAATCAGATTGGAATCCGGCCTTTTCCACTTGACTGAGGAGCTAGTTCTCTCTCTCTCTCTCTCTCTCTCTCTCTCTCTCTCTCTCTCTCTCTCGAATTTCCTCAACGTCAAAGGCACGAAGAGATGTGAAAACACGACGAGAAACAGGAGGAGTCGCCGTCGTCGCGAAAAAAATTCAAAGTCCACGTTTTTGCAATATTATTTTTTCGGGGTAAATACACGCGCTTTCGCTACAGAAATGTTTTACGCGGGCCTCGTTATTTTTACGAGAGTCGCTCGGAACCGTGCGAGTATTCGGTGAAAAGACGAGTAAAAAAGGTACTATCGCCACAGCCAATTACTTATAAGACTTAGGCCGCAGCTTAGGAACGCGCGGGACGAGCGCGCAGTTGAAGCCGATTAATTACAAAGTCATTAATTGATTAGGAAGGAGGTCGAGTCAATTAAATGAAATAGCACGTATAGATACTGGTACCGAGAGCGTCAACCGTAAGCTGCTTGTATAGAGTACTGAAATTGCTAATTGACGTTCGCAATTGTTCGGGTTGAATGACAAAAAAAAAGCAAAATTACGAAGAAACGCACATCGCAACAGAAATTTCCCATGGTCCTGTCCACTGCTATACACGTATAGAGACGTACAATAACAGTATCGATAAAGCAGAAGGAAGAGCGATATAAAGAAGGACCAAGGCGAAGGGCGCCAGCAAATTGAATTGTCTCCGAGCCAGTAAATATTCCTCCAACAATGTGTGCGACGGCCCGAGCCGAGCTTGAGGGAAAAGCCCAAAGGCGCGCGCACAGCTGCATTCTCCGACACGCGACATAATTATAGCTTTTGCCGCGTGTGCAGCGAGACTACCCCCTCGGAATCAATTTTAACGGAAGACGACGTCGCGCTGCCGCCGCCGGCTTTCCGGGAAGAGAAACAGAGAGAGAGAGAGAGCGGATCCGTCCGCGCGTGCATCGCAATATATGCGGAGAGAATCTGTCGGAAAGAGAGGCGTAGGAGTCACATCGATCCATACTCACTGAAGCGGCAACGATTTATTATCCGACGAGGAATTAATGACCCAATTTGCCTTCCCCGACCCCCTCCCCCCTCTCCTTCGGAGGGGAACGCGTCGACGCAGTTACAGTACTTATACTTACTGCTCCAAAGCCAGTTCGAGCTCTCGCTGTGTGTCTTTGTGTATGGCGTGTAATGCTACTGACTCTTCGGACGACAGTAATGGCAGGATGTTCTTGTTTGCCGACTATACCATCGAGAGACAGAGAGAGAGAGAGAGAGAGAGAGAGAGAGAAAGAGAGAGAGCGAGAGCAATGACGCGAAGAAACGCGACCGAGTGTGGATAAAGGGCTGAACAATTGATTTCGTTGCCCGTATACTACGTGCGCGCATTTATACAGATGTACATATATACGAGTTGGGATCATTGGAACGCAGACGAAATTTGCTTCCTCTGCGCGGCGTACGATACGCGCTCGCGTTACACTTGCGCGCCACGAGCAATTTATACGCGCATTGTGTATATATATTCGCCCTGACGTAATCACGATGTATTATTTACTGCGAGCGCGGGCGTTTGGCTCGTCCATCTTTGCGAGGATTTCGATGACGAAACGCGATAAGGAATAATTTTCGCGCACCGAGAGCAGAGAGCGCTACTAGTCATGCCAAGTCGATAATATCGAGTGATTTTTCCGATATCCTCTCTCGCGCACCCAAGCTGCCGCCGATATTTTCTCCGATGTAAGAGTCGCGCGTGGACCGAGAATTTGAGGCCTGCGCAAGTAGGTCGGGATTTACGGATCCAATCCAGAGAGGTTTCAGAGTTATTAAATAACATTTTTTTGCCCTTACTTAACGAGAGCTGACTTTCATTTAGCGCGCGCCATTTTTTACCCGCGCAGTAATATATACATATCGAATCATTAAAAGCAAATTTTCAATCTTTTTCTCGGTATATGAGAGGCACTCTTTCTCTCTTCCCAAGAAAGAATAATTAGAGGAAATTCATTCCCGACTCGGATTTTCACCTCCTTTTTTCACATTTTTCTCTCGGCCCTCGCCTCGGAGCTATAGAGCCCCAACTGCTTCGACGCTCTATAGTCGGGCCGAGGAGGGAAAATTAATAGGCTATTCCCGCGCGACAGCAGGAAACGGGACTATCAAATTTTGTCTAAAATTCCGGAATGGCGATCGAAAGCGGCAATCATCGCGGATGAGTGGCTTCGATCCCTATATAGTATATGTATACAATACACACTGCACACGTAGATATTGTAGAACGTGCAGTGCAGAACCTTGTTCTCTGCACGCACGTAATAGGCGGAGATAATAGAGAGCTGAAGGCTCTTTGGGTGCGCGCGCGTTTCGAGGGTCGGCTCACGTCCTTTCGCGGTTGGCGTGCAGTGCACACGGGCTCTATATACCTATATACAGAGAAACAGAGGGATAGACGAGTCGAGTGGACGCACCTACTGCAGACTGCAGAGGCAGCAGCGGCAGCTGTCCAGATGATTTCGTCTCGCATATGTTGAACACACGGGCTCCGTCATTTCTGGGGCCGACGACCATCAAAGTCAGCGGGCCGCGCCAGCCGTATATTTGCGAGCACTTTCTGCCCCCGCCCTCCTCTCTCTCTCTCTCTCTCAATCTCTCGGGGGGTCCCTCGTATACGGCTACCTATAGCTATAGGTATAATAGCTGCGCCGAGGCAGCAGACACACTGGCCGAGTGACTGCCCAGCGTCGAGGACTTCATTTCCCGAACGACTATGCGGGGCAATTCGAGCGCTTACGTTCGGCTACTGGTTCAATTGTTCGCTCATAATATGCGAGTGTACAGCGACGGCTCCAGAGTACTCGAGAGCTCGCTAATTACATCCTACGAAATACCTTTGACTGTGCATGGGGGTCAAGAGAACAGTCGCTCGATCTGCTCTTCTGCTTTGATTTCGCGGGGCGCGCTCAGTTAAATCCGACTAGCAAAGCGAGTGTCTTGCTTTGCCGCGAATCGAATGACCATTTTGTACAAGCGAAGCGATTTCAAGGGAAGAAGCAAAACATTTTAAATATATACCGATCCCGAGCGTCTCTCCGAAATTCCAAAGAGAATTTCGCAAACACGCACATTCCTCATGTAAATTTTAGTGAAACCTTGCGTCAGCTTTACGAGGGCCATCGCCGTCTAGACTAAAAACAGCTCGAGCATTGTTTCCCCCAAGATCAAAATGAAGCCTCCCGCAGCGTTGGAATTTTTTCTCTCTCGCGATATTACCACTTTGGCCGCTCTATACTAAGACACGTTCCGCGTATATACGTAAAGGGCCCATAAGCTTCCTGTGAGCACGATTACCCGCGCCTCGAAGTTGCTGCGAGCGGGGCGGCGGCGGCGGCGCGTATCGCAAAGAAATATATCGCAAAGGAGCTGATGCGCTTGTAAAACACAGAGGGCCCGGTGATGGGGAGAACAAAAGCGCTGCAGCTCGCGCGCGTATATATGTGGCCCGCGATACACACGCTGGGAAATTCGACCGGAACGATGTTTGTATTGAGCACGAGAGATGAGCGAGTAGAACAGGGTGAAAGCTGCCCGAGGCGCTCTATTATCGTGTGTTTGCCAAGAGGTGAGATATGCGCGCACGTATATATCCTCTCGGCCCCGGCAGAAGGACGCAATTAACCTCACGCGCGACTTTGCGCCGACGCCAAGAGAGACTGATTCGAAAGGCGCATTAGCGTTAGCGTTTTAGACACTGCAGGAAAATTGGCAAGCGCAGCCAAGTTCATTGCTTTTTAGTCTCGAGTAATTGGTCTGACAGGCCGGAGATCATAGGGGTGAGAGGGGGGGGGGGGAATTCGAGGCACGCAGACGCTGATTAATTCGCAGTTTCGGCAAACATCGACGATTTACGAGCTTGTCCCCTTATATATACTTGGCGAGCTATAAGCTTTTCAATATCGTTGATCATAGAGCACGGAGGCGCCTCTCGTCTATCCTCGATATATAGCGCGCGCTCGGAGTTTCGGCTTCAAGATTGAAGAGTAAATTGCTTGTTTTACGCGCGAGCGCACTGCGTCGCGACGAAAGACACAGCCGGGCAAAAAAAAGGCCGCACATGCTAAGCGCTTACGCAGGTGCGATATCTTTGCGAAATAAATTGAAATTTAGCGGCGCGTACGCGCGTGCAATAAACATGTGCGGGTTTCTGTAAGAGCAGACAGAGAGAGAGAGTGAGCGTGTGCGGGAGCGAGCATGAAAAATGCAAATTTTAATCAAAAGCCGGAAACAAAAGTGCGCTCCTTTGCGCTCGTCTGGCTGGAGGGAAAGAGAATGCAGGGATAGGTGAGGGGGAGGGGGGAGAAAATCTTATCGACTGAGCTTATGCATGTGGGGAGGGAAAGTCGCGTCGGAATGAGTTTGCCGCGAGCGTCGTGCCATGCCGCGTTATACATGTATAACGTATAGCTGGAATGGGGTCTCGAGAATAGGTTGGAGGGAAGAAAGAGGTTTCGACGGCTGGACGAACGTCAGTTTAAAATGGCGAGGGGGCGAGTACGCCAAATGCCTTTGTAATCTCGAGCCGATATCGCAGATCGCTCGCTCGAGATACTTTACGAGAAAAGTCGCGTATAGTAATGCGATTTCTTGGGGGGTGGGAGGGAGGGAGAATACGAGTTTGGCGGCGGGCGAGCCGAGAGCGTATTCCGAGCGGCATTTTAGGAAAGCAGCTCTCAAGCCCAGACTCCGTGTAAAAAGTCGCGGGTGAGCCTTGATCCCCGCGGTCATTGCTGAAATACGAGAATATGGCGAGAGAAAGAGGACTTTTCCATCCCCGGCCATACTTTTATGGCCATTTTTATTGCGCTAATATTTCCTCCCGAGATTCGGGAACGCGAAAGATCCGCGGCGAGCCTGCACCTATACACGCCCTCGATCCCAAAGCCATTCCGAGCTCGTGCTCCGACTCGCAGCTCGCTCTCGGGGATCGAATAAATAGCGCGCGCGCGAGCTGCTGCTGCTGCTGCTGCTGCTGCTGCATCGATGAAAAAGAGCTCGACTTTTAGCGACGCCAGCGTCGAAATGGAGATAAAGCTGGGAGTCGCGACGGGAAAGAGAGAAGCCGAGAATATTAAGATATAGAATATATATAAGGATCGGTGGAGAGAGGGGGAGAGAGCGAGCGAGTTGAGGGAGAGAAAGGAAACTGTTTCCTCCTCGAGATGGATAAAAGCCGAAGGAAAGACGACTCCAATAAATTTTCAATGTCCCTCCAGTGGGATCTGCGGAGTACAAGCGCTCCGCGCAGTTCCTATTCTTTTCCCCCTTTTTCCTGCTCGACCAAACGCGACCTCGACTGATTACCATCGTATTAGCTTTTCGATTAGACTTCCTTCTCTCTCCCTCTTTCTCTCTCTCTCTCTCTCTCTCTCTCTCTCTCTCTCTCGGCTTTATACCCTCGAGTTACTTTTTGTCGGCGGACGGTGCAGCTAGTAGTGCGCCGCTTTTCGACTTCTTTGGCGGCTTCCTTTATCATCGCCGCGAAAATGACAAGGGCAGGAGGACTCTCCTCTTTAACCCAAGCTCCGCATAATGCGCTCTTTGTACGCCGCGGCCTACGCTCTCCTCGGAGATCCGTAGTTTTTCTCTCTTTCTTTGCCAACGCTAGCCAGACATGGCATTCTGTCCGGGCGCTTTTTTACCCGCCGCGTCGGCTCGTTATTTTGCTCGCGAGAGTTTTCCACGCGGAGAGAGAGGCGCCGACGTTTGCTTTTCGACTATATGTACCGGCGTTTTCTTAATTAGTCCGCGCGGCTCTTTCTCCCCTCCCCCGCACTCTTTTGGTAACGATACTCTTTCCTCCAAGCTCGTTACCCTCCCAGCACTCGCGTAAGCTGCGACTAGTACGACTGGCTCGCTAAACAAAAGCCGCTAAAAAAGCCATCAAAGCCTCGACTCCTCGTATCGGGGGCGAGCGAATGAGCGGCACCGCGGCAAATTCAATCAGCTCGGAAAGCCCGGACGTTTTCTCGTTGGAATTTTAATAAAAAATAAGAGGAACGGTGTGCAGTCATCAGCGCAGCGCAGCGCGGCGGGAGATATAAATTTCGCGGGAAAACAGACTGTGCTCAGGGAAGCGCCGGAATCCCGCGTATATGCACGTATGTACGCCGGAGAAGAAGCAATTGCTGCTGACGCGACGATCGTAGTCACGTACACGCTGGTATACGTATCGTCGCGCAGCGCCCGAACAGTTACGCGGAGGGAGTGAAGCCCGCACGTGCAATGCCCTCTCTCTACACTCCACCTATAACTATACATTCAGTTGGGGATTCACGCAACGTTCGCTTTCAACTCCGCTTGTATGGTGTATGCGGTATAAGAAGACGAAGCTGTCATCACGTTCAGCCAAATTTCCAATCGGCGCAAGCTGTAATTTCACGCTTCGTTTTGTTTAATTGTAGAAGGCCTGTATCGGAATGTTCATTGGCAAGTAACGTCCTTCAAACTCATTGGCCGTTTTTAAAATATAAATGTAATAGTAGTCTTGAAACTCTTTTACATGATTTTGAATTCGAAATAATTCTTTTCATCCGAAATATATCTCATATTAACTTCAATGAGTAACTCAACGAAATACACAAAATAGAATTATCCAAAATCTAAACTCAATTCACGCTTTTTAACGCTCTACTTATCGAGTATCATAAAGGAAAACAATTCTTTTTAGCATTTAATTTTTGTTCTCTGAATTTGCTCGAGAGAAATGTTGTAACAAAAATGAAAAAAAAAACGTAAAAGTAAAATGTGTAGGTAAAAACAGACACTTTCCGAAAACACTATTTTTAGCTAGAATATTTCTCGACAACTACAGAATTGACTGTTACAAAAAGCTTCGCCCAAAAACTATTGTCAGAGAAATTTGATGTCTTGTATAAAACGCAGTTCCCGTGTCGAATCAGCATATATCGCACAGAACTCGAATCGTCGAAGCGCACACTTGTTCTCGCGATCTGCAGCTGCATTCTCATTTACATCAACACGAAAGCCTATATATGTACATTGTATATACCGTAGCCGGGCGCATATATACCCGACAGACACAATCTACTATCGATTACGCGCCTGCGCAACTATATATATATATATATATGTATGTACGCATTCCCAGCCGATACGAGAAAAGTCCATTACCCCGCTATGCTCTCTGCGGCTGCAGCAGCCAAGTTAGAATCTGGATCTTAGAGATAGTTGGGAAATTGTGCATATAGAGCGCGAGAAAAAGTGAATCGAGGGCGGAACGAGCCAAGCGAGAATTGCCATCAACGTCTCGCGCGGCTCGCGCTATTAATTATGAAGTTTGCCGCGCTCGCGTGTGACTCAGCTCGCTCGCCCCCTTTCCCCTCTGTGTACACGCCGCGCGACGCGATGCTCCAGTGACAAAGTTTATTCTTCTTATAAAACCTCGCCGCGCGTGCATATACGCGCGCGCGGGCTAAAATGCCCACCTGGGCGCGCGCGCGCGCGCGAGCGCCTGCAAATCACACGCGGAAAGTTCCTCGTTCACTAATAGAACGTCGCATTCGCGAGGAATAAGCACTTCGTCATGCATATTTCATTCGCCGAGTTTCGCCGGTGCAAACGCTGCGAGTTTGCAATTTAATTTTCAATTTTTAAAGGACACATTTCCGAAATAATCTTGTATCCGTCGTCGCGCATATATGTATATATACACGCTGCGTGTACGAGCGCGATTTCGGATGATTCTCTGCATAAATCTGAAAAAATTCTGTACATGCTGAGTGCTCGAATATCCAATCTCTAATTCTATGTTTCGAGCCTCGCGATAATCATCGCAAATGGCCGTTTTTATAACAAAAGCAGAGTGTATTGCTCGAGGCATTGACACCTTATCCGATGATAGTACGTCGGAGGACTGGTAAACGGATACGGGTAAGCCAATAAAGCGAAAGCTCGACACCGATAATTACCGGAGAAACGCAGGTCGTTTACGTGTAAAATTATTAAAGCAGAAGGAAAAAAAGTCGCGGCGCGCTGTCGAGCTACAGCTAAAGCGGTTAGCTCTTTGACCGCACAGAGTGAGAGAGAGAGGGGGGGGGGCGGGGAAGAGCGAGAGCTATAGGAGCTGCGGCGACAGTAAAAGCAGAGGGCGTACGAGGGCTGCAAAATTTTCGCACGAGGCGCGCAGCGCGCCCGCGGCAAGTGCGCTTGTATATTTGCATTATACGTACGTGTTTACGCGCTCAAAGCCCGGCACGCCGCGCGACTCTTTCCAGCGAGAGCACCCCCTCGCTGCGGCGCTGTAGTCGCGCGCGCGACCGCGCTCAGGGGGATGGGGGTGGGTGGGGAGAGGGTGAGAGACTCATAACGCAGTTGACTCTGGAGATCAAGGCGGCGCCGTTGCTTTTAGTTGCTCCCGCGAGCGTTTATTCGCGGCGCAGCTGCCTCGGCGAGTTAGCTGCATTCAGTCAATGTTTTACTTTGCCGCGAGAGCTCGCGTTATACCCAGACGCACATGCATGTACACGTATACACGGCGCAGAAGCGAGAGAGCGCGGGGTGCGCGCACAGCTACCGCTTCAAATATTCAAGGCTCATATGCAGTATCTCTTTCTCTCCCCGACAGGCGCGGCTTTGCGCAGTTTTCCTTCGACGCAGCTTCGTTTGAAAATTCTCAAAGAACGCGGCCCAGCCCGCAGCTCTTACGCCAAATAACGCGGGGCTTTCCGAGTTATGCGCGCACAGGTATAGGACGCAGCTTTTTCTCTCTCCCCTGTGTGCACGATATAACAGCGCAAGCTCTCCCGCGCGGGGCGCACTTGAAGAAATTTATCGCGGTCGAGAATGCATTATAGCAAGCGCGCGGCAATTCATCAGGCAGACGCGCGTTAAATGAACGCCGCCGTGTGCATTCTTTTGACAATGAGCCCCTCGCGCGATAATAATGTTTACCCCGTGGCGTGTTAGTGCGCGCGCGAGTCCGCGCGTGTGTTATACAGACTCTACTGCGCGTACGCAGAACAGCCTGAGCCGCGGCTAGCTCATAAACAAAGAATATCGTGTATGTACGCGGGGAGACAGGGACTGGCGCGGGCTCCGCTCATCAGCATCCATCATGCGAGCCATCCCCGAGAACAAAGCTCGACTCGACGTCTTTGTATATATGTCATATATCGCGGAGCATAGAACGCGCGGAGCTACTAGCAAGTAATAATTTTGCCGTATACAACGGGAGAACACGTGAGCAAGCGCGCGCGTATATAGCGAATGGTGTCTAGTCTTTTTCCCGAACGAGCGACCATTAGCTTCGAGTGCGTCGCGGTGTTTAACGACGATGGCCAGGGCTTTGCTGGCGTGTCGACACTGTCGAGTAGTTTGCCACTGGCACGCTCGTTTCAAGAACCTCGTCCGTCTGTCTCTCTCTCTCTCTCGCTACAGCTCTGCACATATATATGTACTTCGCGGGACAGCTCTCTCTCTCCCTCCCTCTCTCTCTCTCTCGTCGTTATCGAGTGTACGCGAATTTGTCAGGTTTGTACGCAGAGGCTTCCCGACTTCGCTATTGTGCTCACGGTGCATAGTTATGCGTTCTATACGCCCCGCAGCTGACTTGCAATAAGTCTCCCTCCATTTCTTCCTCTAATGTAGGCTTATATATAAAGCACCAATGTGGTAATAATTTCCGATCGGATTCTCGGGATGGAACGACTTTTTCAGCCCGTAGTGCCAATCATTTCTCGCGCGTATACACACAGATAGTTGCGGCGAGAGAATGCGGTAAAATCGTGGAAAGTGTGCGGCAGAGCGAATTCGCCTGAATCGAAATCGGAGCTCTTGTGCGCGAAATTGCCGCAAGCTCGCGCGAGGATAGTGCGGGAAAACAGAGGGCGAACGCGTGAAACATCAGGCTGCCGAGCAAGAAACAGCGTTCTGCGGATCCCCGAAAGGATTCGATTGATTGAAAAACTGAATTTATTAACTGGCAAGGTCTCACAAGACCGTATGCCGATCCTCGTACATGTAGCGTTAAAAATACACAATAAAATATATACAAATATCATAACAATTTGAAAGCGAGTAAAAAGACAGTAATAAATACATATATATGCTTCGAACTTATATAACTATGCGATATAAAAGCAGTAACAATTTCCATGTACAATAAACATTACAATGCGCCAAATATATCACCAATTCTCCTAGAAAAATGCACTTTTCGGGGGTCCAGAAATCGAAACTTTTTTTAAACGGGAGGTTTCCGACTGAAAACTCTTTTGTTGTGCTTTATTGTAGGGCAATTTGAAATTTCTTGTGTGCCTCGCAAACATTCATAGTTGTTATTATTCTAATATTTTAACTCAGAAATCGTAAAACGGCTCAGAAATATAGTTACTAGAAACTTTTCCCATGTTCCTCTGAACTTTTGACTACCTTTTGGTTTACAGAAGAAAGTCTCAGCGGTCCGAAACTTCTAGCTTTCGATTTCTGGACCCCCGAAAAGTGCATTTTTCTAGAAGAATTGGTCATATACACACGACAATTTTTAAGCTATTAAAATACAACATATTGATTAACCACATTAGGCAAGCTAGAATGACAATTCTAATGCTAACTTATTGATCCATTTAGTGGCAAAAGAATGCCTCCTTAAAAGACGCCAACGTTCTCTCAGATGGGCGCGTTTCCTCATTTGCTGAGGGCAAGAAAGGACTAAGATACGACAGTCTACTTGTACTAATACCTGGTATATTTGGACAGCTAAGAACTAGTTCATCCGTTTCGAGGGAGTTAAACAACCCAGCAAGCAAAAAATAAATCTAACGAGTACGTTAAATAAGCGCATTAGCTTGATATCGAGATAGCCCGATGTATCGCAATAGACCGGATCCGGGATAGTTCAGCTCTCCTACATTCTAGGTATATTTGAAAATCATCTGTGAATAGCATGCATGAATCGGTGCAGTATCTTGACGGTTGATGATGCCGAACCTGCGGAGCAGGACAATGGCCGCCCGAGCCAGGCGTACAAGGAATGAACAAAACTTTACACGGACTCCCAGCTCCATTAAAATGAAGCTATGCAATTGGAACTTCTGTAGCGTGGAGCCCGCAGAGTTTACAACGAGTCTACAAAAATGCGCGACTCTCAAACGAATGCACGTGAGCCTTTTGTATAAAAATTCACGGAGCGACATACACGTCTACAAACTTCGAGAGAGAGAGAGAGAGAGAGAGAGAGGGGCGAAAGAGAGGCGCCTGTAAATCGTTAGTCGGGCGCGTCGACGAAGCTTGAATATTGAACGGCGGCGACGCGTATCCGCAGCGACTAATAACGTCAAGCGCCGCCACGGCGAAAGGGCCGAACGCGTCCACACCGCGAGAGCACGGAATGATACGCACTGATAAATATAGCTATATGCGCCTGCCCAACGAACGATGAGAGCGCAGGAGCCAAACGAACTGCGGACTCGCGAATCTCCGCGTCGAAATGACGATGTCCATTGTCCATTGCATATGTATAGTGCATGCGCGCATAACATTCAATTTCGGTAAACAATCCGACGACCGAAGGCTAATTTCGCTCCCTCGCCCTCCCTTGCGAAATTTCCAGAAGTAGCCTGGCAGAGCGAACCTCTCTCCCTCTCTCTCTCTCTCTCGGTATACCTATATGCATAATCGAACGCACGCGCGGATCGCCATTGTTTTAACGGATGGCCGGAGAATGAACTTGCAAATCCATCGTGGATATGTTGCCAAATTCTACACAGCTACGTATATACATCCTCGTTCCTCGCTTTTACTTATTCGACGCCGACAAGTTTCCATGAAAATTCGGCCCTGAGCCTTGATTTTCAGTTTGTTGCCTAGTACGAGGATCGATACGCACACACAATACTCGTATATATCAAAAAAACACAGTAGCAGACAAAGAAAAAAAGGACAAAGCCCATAGTAATATCGGCTCTCCCGACGTATATATGTATATAGATTATATATATTACACACACACACACATATATATATGTATATAGATCCATTCGCTTTCGAGAGAAGCAAACATTCAAAGCGAAGCATTTCAGAGCGCAACTAGAATATAGCCTCTAGATATATGTATCCATATAGCAACTTGACTGCAAATCGCGGCTGTATACCATGCATGGAGTCATTCACAAAAAGTGTTATCTAAAACAAGCGCATCTTTGAATCCTTCAACTTTCGGCTCGAGTATTTCGTATTAACGGATGACTAAAGCCGGCGTTTTTTCACGCGCCGGCGGATTGCTAAAGCAGCAGCAGCAGCAGCGGCGGCGGCGGCGGTGGCAGCACCAGAGAGTGAGAGACATAGAGAGAGAGAGAGAGAGGAGAGACGAGAAGAGGAAAGCAATGGTGGACAGAGCGCGCCGAATTTGTTTCGAAATCAATATTGGAAACGAGTCAAGCGACACACCCTTTCATTCGCTCTGCAGCGTTCATCCCCCGCAGCGGCTCTCTTTTCTCTCTGACGCATAAGCCCCGGCTCTATCTCTGCAGCTCCCTTTTCCCTAATGTTTACAGCGGCCCAACTCGGCGAGAGTCTTTGATCCGCCCGAGCTCCGAACGCGTTCGCTCGATTCTCATTAAGCGCTCGTCACTACTTTCGGCCTTATTCGCGCGCGACTATTCCGCGCTCCGTCGCAGTCTATACACACACCCGCTGCACACAGTGCACTGTCTTATCGGAAGCGATCCCTCCAATTGTACAGCTAATGTTTGATTTTGATTACGCTGCGACTTTAATTGCCGTAGGTTCGCCATAAATTCGGGCCCCGGGGAGAAAGATTTCAGAAATTAAAAGCTATATAACGGCCACAGCGGCACACGCTGACGCTGCTACAGCACTGCCGGTAAAGCTCGGCAATCTCTTCCGCTTGAAATTAAGCGGAGGAAAGCAGTAAGTAAACGTTTACGAGCCAAGTAAAAATTTAACGAGCCGCTCGAGCTCTATCATCAATTTTTCCCCCTAAAAGCGGGCCAGTAGTATAAGAGAGCGCGCTTGCACCGCCAGCCAATGAGGTCAAAGTCCCCTGAATAAAACAAAGCCGCGTCGCAAATGGACCTCGACGACCCGATATACACATCCACCTTGTCCTCTCGCGCTATATTCCAACAGTCCCGCTCTGCGCCTACGCGTCTAATCTATATATATTACATGCGTATCAACACACGAATTCAGCAATGATATACGTATCTCCCCGAGCGCGCATAGGCTCCCATGCTCCTGTGCCGCTTGGTGGCGCGCAACTCGACTCTTTCACACACACACGCGCACACCTATACGCGTATTCGTATGCGCGCCGGTGATATTTCTTCAAAAGTGCTGTGCAGAGCCGGGGCTTTTGTAGTGCGCGGCGGCAGTCGCGCGCACACATATACACTTCAGGGAGAGAGGAGAGAGAGAAAGAGGAAGCGGCCGATTTCTTTGTTCTCCAAGAAATTCCTGGAATAAATCGTGCGTTGCTTTATTCGCGGGAGGGGCCGGCTTTTTCCCTCGAAAAATTATGTGCGCGCGGCCACAATTTCGACGAACGGCCGCGTACATAAAATCCTCTCGGCCTGCGCGTGCCCCCGCGAGAAAGAAAGAGCGAGAGAGAAAGAGAGAGAGAGAGAGAGAATAATTCTGCTCCACCGCCGAGAGTTTCTTTGGCGGCATTCGAAAGTAAATAGTCCAACTATGCGCCGCAGCAGCCGTAGCTGTAGGGTCTACAGTCTACGCCAAGGGTCAGAAAATCAGAGCGCGGGATTTATCCCGCGTTTTGAGCTCCGAGAAATTTTTTTCTCCCTTTGTATACGCGAGTTTTCGCATGCAGCCCCGGAACAAGGGGGAATATTTTTTCCTCCTCCGCCTCTGCTACGCTCTCCGCGTAACTCGCGAACGCGGGGAACTCTGCAGCGGCAGCATAAGTCTTTTTTCGAAAACGCGAAAGAGCGAGAGACAGAGAGAGAGAGAGAGAGAGAGAGAGAAATATGACTCTATAGCCTGCGCACCAGGCAAAAGAGCGCAACGAAAATTCTTCATTTTGTGCGCGAGATACTTGGAAACAGTTTTTCAATGGAATTCCGCTTCGCCGGCGGGGAAGAAGTAGGGAAAAAAAAAAGAGTTATCGATGACGGCGCCACACCGTGCGAACACATTGTTTTCCACTTTGAAGCGGCAATTTCTCATTATTTCTTTTCCATCAGAGCACCTATTTTTCATCCTGTCTCGCAAATTGCGTATTCCAGGCTATTATTTTGCCAATAAAGCTGCTCTGAAAAACTTGGCTCAATTAGGCGAGTCGAATAAAGAACCTTTCCTGAGACGACCCGGTCGTACGCGGGCTTAGCTGGGGCGAGCGTGTCGCACGCGCACTGTGCGCTGCACTGGCATACACGCAGGCGACGATCGGAAGACTGCGCGCCGCGGTATTATTCGAAAGTGGAAATTTTCCGGGAGAGCATTATGAATTCGAAAACAATAGAACTTGGGGAGTAGAGATAAGGGGATAGCAATGAACATCGGGGATAATATTACGGACACGGCCGTAAAACTTTCTAATAGAGTTTTAAGTGACGATCGCTCGGTATCAAGTTATATCCAGCGTCGAGCAGCTGATATCCCGCAAAACTTGCGGCAATTTTATTCGCAAACTTTGCCCGCGCTGCCGATGCCGCTCAGCTCGAGAGTTTAAAGCGCGTCCGAAGAGCTGCGCAGGATCACGTTATCTGCTTGCGGTCACATGCATATATCGGAAGCGGAGCCGCGAGAAGCGCCGCC
Organism: Philotrypesis tridentata; assembly: GCA_018906965.1. NCBI lineage: Eukaryota > Metazoa > Arthropoda > Insecta > Hymenoptera > Pteromalidae > Philotrypesis > Philotrypesis tridentata. The sequence goes on along the minus strand of JACCIB010000001.1, from coordinate 8,038,322 downwards.
TGCGCCGCGTGAAATCGTGCGTCGGTCTCCGCGGCTACTATATACTCGCGCGGGAAAAGTGATTTCTCGAGAGCGCCAAGAGAGCGAGCGAAAGAGAAAAACCGAGACTAAGAAAAGAACGGCGAGCAGCCCGTAAAAGTCAGCGGTAAATGCATGTATAAGTTTTCTTGGGCCCCGGGCACTGCAATGGGCTCCCGTGAGAAACGAACCCCGAGCCAGAATTGAATTTCAGCAGCTCGCTGCTGCTGGCGCTGCTGCATATAGGGCGCATTCAATTTAAAAAGCGATTCGAGAGAGAGAGAGAGAGAGAGAGAGAGAACGCGACAGAGAAAGAAGGAAGGGGGGAACGAAGGACGTCAGGTTAGAGAAGCTTACGTATATATAGAACGCGGCCGGGTGAGTAGCGACATTCTCTTCGACGCGACGGCCATATATATCTCGAGAGACAACGCTTCGGCGAAATGAGAGTCGCGATCGCTGCGATTTCCGTATATATACAACACACAGGGCATGGCACTCGCTTGTACGCTCAGCGTTTGTATGTGCGTGGGAGCGAATGCCAGTACTCCGGTACTCCGGGCCCCGAGCAGCAGTTTCGGTGATGGAGAGCTTCGCTGATGCGCCACATTTGTTTTCCGCGGGCCGATTGCGTCGCATAGCTTTGCGAGCTCGTGTCTATGCGAAGGCGAGACTGCTGCCGAGGGAGGGAGAGATCGAGAGCCGCCAGTGACGGATACGGCACCTCTCGGACTGGCGAAAGCGCGCGCGGGGACGTTTAACGGCGCCGACGCCCTGCAGGAAAGCTCGCGCATGCAGAGCAGAACGAGAGGGGCTGAGAGAGGGCAGCCAATGGATGCTGCGGTCGTCCCATCTTTTGTCGAGCCGGACTAGCGCTAATTTATCGCGGAGATCGAGGGGCGTGATTCAATTTCCAGCCTCGCGTAATACGTCAGTAGTCCTCTCCCTCTCATTCTCGGGAATCCCCCCGAAAATTGACGCACTTAAACTGCAGGCAGTCAACTCGAGCCAATTTGTATTCAAGCCGAGTCTCTTAATCATGCGCTATTGTGGCCTGCGTGCGATGTCGACTCTCCCTCTACAGCTCTCCCTATCTCTCCTCTCTCTCTCTCTGTCGCTGCCTTCTGTGCATTAGTTAGGCCCCGGATTTTCCTTTTTTCCGCCGACTCACCGTGACTTGGCGGCTTGCTCCTCTTTTGGCTTCGCGCGCCGCGGCCGCGCGGGCACTCTTTCGCCGCGCCGGCTCCGCTCAAACGAACGATAAATCAATTACCGTCGATAGCAAGCTCAATGTAATCACTCCCCGGCGCCCGCACGCGTGAACTATCAAACTTTATCCCATATCCCGTGAAACGCAATTAAATCTTCATCCGCGCGCAAGCACGAAGTAGCCTCGCCACTTTGCCGCGGCTAATAGAATCAGCTCCGGGCACTGAAAAATTTCGGCCGCTCGGGAATCCGTCATCTTCGATCGCTCTGGTCATCCTTTTCGAATCAATCTGCGCGATACCCGCCGCTCGGCCGGCCTCGAGAGGAAAAATTTCACGCGCGGAAAAATGGATTTTTCACTGCCGCGCAGAGAAAACGTGAGAGATGAAGCGAACGCGCCGCACTCGTCACCGAATGCCAGAGAGACGACGCTCGTCGCGCGCCCTGCCCACACAGAGATATGCCGTAGGGAAAAGCTTTCGGCTCTTTCTTGCTCGTCGGAAGCAGCAGCGCAGCCGCGCCCGCGCGTCTCCCGTATTCAAATCACGTCGACGGCTCCTGCGGTATAAACCTAGCCCTGATGCGCGCCGGCGGACGACGCGACACGTCGTGCAGCAGTGGGACAGCCTGAATTACTCGCTCCGACAAGGACGAAGACGATGTCGCGCAGCTCTATATTTGAGGCAGCATATTGCGCAGCTATACGTGCTACCTGCACTTGCCTGACGTATAATTGCGCCCGGGCTTATCCGACTGGAATCGACCACTGTTGCGGATTAGACTTTGGCGACGCAGCTTTAAAGCCCGCCTCCTGAATAAATCTGCTGCAAACGCAGGTACGGGATGTGCGGAAAGAGACTACGCTAGGCTGCTAATGATCCACTGGGTTCCGTATATGCGCGCAGCACTGGGAGTATAGCTCGCTGCTCGCCTCGTGCGGCGCGGCAGGCACAAGCGATCCTTCGCGGTCGAGCGCTCCTCAAGCGACCTCAAAGCTGGCCGTTCTTCACGGCATGATTAAAGTGCCGGGGCGCTCGAGAGATGCGCGGCTCGGCGTGCATGCGAAATCAAAATATTAAAGAGCGCTTCAAAGCCGACGCGGAAGAAAATTAAATGGGAATTAGAGTGAAAATCTTCCGCTCTGACGCACTCGGCTGAGCGCCGCTCTTTCCCTCGCTCTCTTCTCGTCGTTACTTTATTTCGGGAGGGCCGAGCTTTGTGCTGCAGCGGCCGGATTTCCCCTACAACGTTTTCAATTAGAGATATTAGCTTTGTCTTCCGCGGCCGGCCGTAGCGCGTTTCATCGCTCGACGTGTGAAATTTAAGGCCAGGGCTGTAAAAAATATGGCTTCACGTAGCGAACATTTCCGAGCTTCAGACTCGGAGCTCTCTTCCCGAGTGCACGGCTATACTACTGAGCTCGCGGCGCCTCACGTTGTAGCTATTTCCACTTACGATTCCGCGGCTGATCGTAAATAAAATGCGAGTCGAGTTTGGCGAAAAAATCATGCGGACGTATAAACACGCGGCGAGAATTTTCTCGATGCTTCTCGCCGGCGGCGAAATTAATCAAGAATTACGAATGTTTCGTCAGTAGGGGCAATAGCACCGGCAAAGCTCGCGAGAGAGAGAGACAAAGAGAGAGTGAGAGAGAGAGATCGATAACTCGCGGGGCTGCGGAGTTTCGAGTGGAAAAACATCCGTTATTAATGGCCGTGATAGGCGAAGAGTGAGCGCGCGTGCGCGCAGCGGCGAGAGATGCCCAAAATGCATTTATGGCGGTCGTGCCAGGAATGCGGTGAACGCCGGCACGAAGTCGTTTTCTCTCTCTCTCTCTCTCTCTCTCTCGAGCGACTCGCCTCTCGTATCTCTCGCGCGTCGAGAAGACAAAGAGCGCGCTAGGGGGATCGCCGTGCAGTCGGCAAGCAGATAAGAACCGGGGAGAAATTTCTCGCTACTACATTAACCCATTTTGCAAGCGCGAGCGCGAGCTCGCTCCGATCTTGGCTTCCTTTTTTCACTTCCTTCTTTTCTATCCGAGGGGACGCGGTGACCAAATAAAGATTACTGGACGGGAGCGGAGCTTGTCCCCTGGAAATATATGTGTATGAGTATAAAGCGGTGCAAAGTGGATATGCAAGTCTAGATCGCAGGATACATGAATTCGAGCGACGTTTTTCTCCCGCTATCTCCCCGCTACAGAATGGAATAACTTATTTTTATGGAGGAGCCGTGTAACCGCAGCGCTTGCCTCCATCTTTGTAGAAATCAAACTGAAGTGAGCGACGTTACACGAGTAACTTATAGTATATATAATTGAGGAAATAATAATGCTCTGCCGCAATTCGAGATATCCGTCGGTGGTCGATGAAATGTTAATTTGCATGAGCGCGCGCGCGCACGCGCCCCCCGAGCAATCATCGCCTTCTCAAGCGATTCCAAAGACAAGGCGTCAATTAAATAATGCTAAACGCCATAGCTCGACTTCCGTTATATCAAAAGCGGATGTTCCACAGACAAAGAGCCCGTCAGACGCACATCACTTTTGCACACCCCAGGTGGTGCTCCCTTATCTGCTTGATGCGTCTCCATCCTGTTTGCACCCCCTGCTGATCGGCGAACTCGAGCCATCCGTCCTTGCATGACGTTGTATATAGCAGCTGGTATATACGTAAGCCATATTTAACTTTGCATCCTTGATTATTTTCTGTTGCAGGTGTGATTATCTGGATGGGTCAGAGGTTGGATACTTGAAGAACCGGATGTGATGTGACGTCGAGATGACGCGAGATTCGCTGAGAGAGGGAGGGTGCGCACGTGCACGTTGCCACCGTGGCTTCGCTGTCACAATCACGGTAGCTCATTTATTCCTTCTCCTGATTGCGTCCCCTTTCTTACCCGGCTGTCGCGCTCAGGATGCCGAGTGTCCACCATCCGAGCTTATCCCAGGATGTCCCTGCTACAACTTTGAGGACGGACTGTTCCTCGAATGTGCTGGAGCCAGTGAGGAGACGCTTAGATCGACGCTTACGGGCGTCATGAACTCGGCAGGTGCGTTAATTGATTTCTTTTTATTTTACCATTTCGATCTTTCACACGATTTATATTCTCGATCGTCGTGATTGCAGGAGACGACACCGTTATTCAATCGTTAAGTGTTTACGAATTGGACAAGCTAATTGAAGACTTGAGGGAAAGCGCCTTTCCCATAGGTTCTCAAATCAGACACCTTCAGATATCCCACTCGTCGCTACGAGGCATCAGCGATACAGCCTTCAAGAATCTAAAAGGAAGTCTCGAGTCACTAGCGCTGGTTTCTGGAAGATTACCACAAGTACCACAGAAAGCCCTCGCGGAGTTGTCGAAACTTACGGCACTGGATCTGGAGGCCAATCTTATACAGGAACTGTCGTCCTACTGCTTCTATGGCCAGAAACTGATGAAACTCAGTCTCAAGGGTAATCAAATATCCAAGATATCAGAACATGCATTTGCTGGATTGGAGGACTATTTGACTGATCTGGATCTCACAGAGAACAAACTCAAGGTGTTCCCGATGTTGGCTCTGAGACGACTCGCCAGTCTGGATACGCTGAGGCTCGCCTGGAACGAAATCTCAGAACTACCTGACGATGGTCATTCGTTACTCAGTTCACTCTTGATACTCGACCTCAGCAGTAACAACTTTGACAAACTCAATGAGGACTGCTTTAGACCCTGTCCTATTCTACAGACGCTATCCCTATATTACAACAACATACAAGATGTTGATAAGAGTGCATTCGTTTCTCTCAAAGACCTTGAGTCCATTGACCTTAGCCATAATAAAATCGTCTACCTCGACCCTATGACTTTCAAAGCCAACATCCGTCTACGAACTATAGAGCTCAGTCATAATCATGTACATTACATAGGTGGTATATTCGCGGGATTGCCAGAATTGAGAGAACTCTACTTGGCCGAGAATAATATCCTCGAGATTCCAGCCGATGCCTTCGTGGGCAGTGTTAGCCTGACAGTGGCTTATTTCCAGCAGAACGCTATACGCAGAATTGATGCCAAAGGTCTCGCCAGCCTAAGCATATTAGAACAACTGCATCTGACCAACAACTATATCGAGAAAGTGCCCGCTGGATTCTTTGAACAGTGCGACAAACTTACGTCTCTGTCGCTGGACGGTAACAAGATTAGAGAGCTGTTTGCAAATACTTTTTCCAAATTGGACAAACTCCGAGAGCTGCGTCTACAGGACAATCAGATAACCGAGGTAAAACGCGGTGTATTTGCACCACTTCCAGCATTGCAAGAGCTGCATCTGCAGAACAACGCGATTACTAGTATGGAGACCGGTGCTTTGAGTACACTCAGCAGTTTACAGCATGTTAATCTTCAAGGAAATCAATTAGCGGTATTAGGCGATGTGTTCCAAATGTCATCGGACTCATCCTCTTCTGCTGGCGGTAGCTCGTTAGTCTCCATTCAACTGGACAGTAACAGATTGGCTGCATTACATAACAATTCATTGCGTGGTCAGGCATCCGTCAGGATTATGTGGCTGGGACATAACAAATTGACTCATCTTCAGGCTTCGCTCTTCCGTGATCTCTTCCTTGTTGAACGACTTTATCTCACTAACAATTCCATATCCAAAATTGAGGATGCAGCTTTTCAACCAATGCAAGCTCTCAAGTTTTTGGAACTGAGTATGAACAAACTAAGCCACGTGACTGATCGAACATTTTCCGAGTTACACGAGTTGGAGGAACTGTATCTTCAAGACAATGGACTACGCCGTCTTGATCCTTACGCATTCACAGAATTAAAGAAACTGAAAGTCTTGGATTTGGCGAATAACCATTTAACGGTACTTCATGACGCCATCTTCCAGGAATCCCTTCCAATTAGGAAACTAAACTTGCAGAACTGCTCCATACAGACGATCGAGAATGGAGCCTTCTTGGGTCTAACGGAATTAACCGACCTTAATCTCGAAAGCAATCAATTGACTGCACCAGCTCTGCGAAGACTTCAGATATCCGGCCTACAGATTCTTACAGCATCCCGCAACAACTTCAGTCAGCTGTCGGAGCATAGTTTCAACGGTTTACCATCTCTTCAACAGCTTACATTCGATGAGGTCCAGATTTCGCAAATGCCAGAAAACATCTTTGTTCTGAATGTTAATCTCGCCAAGTTGCATCTGAATCACAACTACCTGAAGACTTTGCCACCTGGAATATTCGACAATCTTCTTTCTCTTCGCGAAGTGCGCGTTGACTACAATAGACTAATCGAAGTACCATACTCAGCTCTTGCAAGTGCCAAGAATCTTGAAATATTGTCTTTATCGTACAATGATATCAATACCGTAGATGTCACTAGTTTATCTGGACTCAAGTATCTGCGTGAGCTGGATTTGAGCAACAACAAAATCGAATCCATGTCAGGATTCGCTCTGGCCAATCTGTCGCGGTTGTTTTCTGTTGATCTCAGCCACAACAACCTGAACGCTTTACCCGCTAACTTTTTTACTCACTCAACGATGCTACGTCGAGTCGATCTTTCGGAAAATAAGTTCCGTCAGATCCCCGCAATGGCTTTATCGGGTCAGAACCTCCCAGGACTTACGTGGTTGAATTTGACTAGAAATCCTCTTAACAAGATTCATGAAGTCCCTTCAGAATCCATGTACCCCCTCCTTCAAGAGATTCACATATCTGGTACTAACCTTACGATACTCACGTCGCAGGACTTTGAAGCGTTCCCTGCTTTGCAATACCTATTCATCAGTCAGAACAGTATATCGCGAGTCTCCCCGGGCGTTTTCCGTAGCCTGCCAAACTTGCTGACTCTTCACTTGGGTATGAATAGTCTGGACAAATTGCCGCAGGAGCGACTCCAGGGATTAGAGCATTTGCGGATTCTCAACCTGACGCACAATCGTCTTAAAGAGCTCGAGGAGTTCCCGGAGGACCTTAAAGCCCTTCAGATATTGGACTTGTCCTTCAATCAGATAGGTGCTGTCGGCAAAGTAACGTTCAAGAATCTGGTCAATTTGGTCGAGCTTCATCTTTACGGGAATTGGATCAATACTATATCCAGCGATGCATTCCGGCCTCTGAAGAAGCTTCGGCTGCTCGATTTGAGTAGAAATTACTTGGAGAACCTGCCGCTCAATGCCTTCCGGCCCCTTGAGACACAGATACGAAGTCTGCGAGCTGAAGGTGAGTTAAATAGGAGGAGATAGAAGTCGCAGCACACTTCGGTGCCGTCTGCCAACTTCTGAAATAATTTCTCCACCTTCGCTCTTTGGGTTGGATAGCTTAATGACCCCTCTCTATCTCTATTGGGTAGCTTTGGGAGCGAATTCATAATTTCTTTAAAAATAAAAACCTTTAAAAAAAATTTTCTTCATTGTATCTTTTTTTTCAGTTTTATTGTCATTCATAACAATTTAAAAATATTTCTTCACAGAGAACCCATTGAATTGCGGCTGTGAGTCTCAGGAACTCTGGGAGTGGTTACGAGATCACCAGAAGCTTGTTGGTGGAGTAGGCCGAAGCCGTGGCCGCATCGGTGGCGTCAATGGCGAAGTCGAAGGTGGAGTGCTCAGGTGTGAGCAGCCACCGGAACTTCGTGGTTTAGTCTTCTTGGACCTCGACCCACATGCATTCTGCTCAGCTCCTCTAGTGCTCAAACTCGCCATTCAGGACATACAGCCATTCTCAGTGCTCGTTTCTTGGCAAAGCAGAAATCATTCCGGCCTGCACGGATACAGGGTTGCGTATCATGCGCTTGGCAACGTTGATGAGGTGGGTTGGGTTCATTCAATTCAGTTACGGTATTAAACTTTATAAATTCAATTCATTATTGTTTAAACATAAAATTTCTTACTAAAATTTGGATTTTTAAAATATTCTTTACATGTATTGCAATTCAATTACTTTGGCTTTAAAAAATTATTAATGGTTACTCATTATGTACTCTCTAATAAATGTTACATGCGCAGAAACGAACAAATGATTTACAGGTGCGGGGCAAGCTGTTGGACCCGAAGGCGCGATCAGTGCGTCTGAACAAGCTGGCCTCGGACACGCGCTATCTCATATGCGTTCTGGGCTTGGGTAATTGGGGCACTCCGGTACCCGAGGATACGAGCACTTGGCAGTGGAACTCGTCGTCGTCGAGCCAGGATGATGTGCTTGAAGGCTCGGCTCACCCGGTCATGGTGGACTCTGCCATGAGCCGTTGCACGGAGGTGCGCACCCTCGACGCGCCGAACTCGATAGTGGGTGAGGGCGCGGTAGGCGACCGAGGCGGTCTCGCGAGTATCCTCACCCGGCGCCTCGGCCTCATCGTCGGCAGCTGCATGGGCTTCGTCGTCTTCGTCGTGCTAATCTCCGTCCTCGGCTACATGAAGATGAAGAAGCAGCGAGCGGCGGCCAAGCGCGAGCAGCCTCTCCAACCCAATCCGCCCGAGTACATGTCCTACCGGCACTTCTCGCTGCAGAGCGGCGACAGGCCGGATAACACGTGCCCGAGCTTCATCAGTAACATCGGAACGACGGCACTGAACTCGTAGCACAAGGCCCCCGCCGAGACCTGCTGCGCGGTTGAGCAGCTCACCATAGCCGAGCAGCAAGACATCGAGCTCAAACCCGTAGCGCCACCCGACTTTTTCGCCTAAACCACGGCGCGGCCTCTCGTCTCGGCGGCTTTTGTCTGATTAGTATGCATGTGTGAGTGCAACGTGTGCAGCACCAAGTGCAGTGCAAGTCAAGTTTATCGAATAAGCGATCGGTTGTAGTCAGTGATGTATAGTGAGACTAAGCGATATTCTCTTGCGAAAAAAGGTCTCCCATTTCGTTCGAGCGAGGACTGTTAAACGTGAGAACGAGCGTACGAGCAACGACGAGCGATGAATTTTTTCATTCGGCACATTTTAATCACATACACAGATTACCGTTTCACGATATCGAGCACGCGCCTGACCCTCTTCTCGAAGACTGATTTTTTACAGCATTTTTTCGTCCCTATATTGTCGAATGTATTCGAGCTCACAGTTCTTGTACCCATTTTTTATTGTGAAAAATCCACGGGACGAGTGAAATGCCCACCCCTGGTTAATGTTTTATACGTCTTGCGCGATGTGAAAATAAATGGGATGTTGTATGGTGCATATAAATATATAAATATAAATATGGTTATATAGTTCGAGAGACTCAAAAAGGAATTTTATCGTTATAATAGGAGAGACGTGTGCGAAGTGCATGCCAGAGTGTAAACGCGATTCCTGCCAAATCTGTCATATGAGCGAGGAAACTATTAAATCGAAAAAACAATGTCAAAGATCAATCAAAAATAGACACCGCGAGCGATAATTGTAAAAAGCTCATCGATAGCGACGTAAGAGAGCAATTAAAATCTTCTAATTAACGATATACCGATTATCATGATTTTAGGAGATTTTTGGTTGATCAATGTTTTGCGCAACTTACGGTAACCAAGAAATTCGTGTACATAGATAGCCAAGATAAAAAGTATATATATATAAAATAAATAATGGAAATTCGGTTAATAAAAAAAAACTGGTGGTAAATACTGGATTTAATCATTTAATATCTCTCTTCCTGATCTTTCCTCGTCTTCTTCCTCTCACTCGTCGACCAGCGTAAATCCTGTACTAAGCTACGTCAAGTAAGTTAAGCATAACCGCAGCAAGTCTCGCTTAATAAATGAATGAATTAACTATAAGCATGGATTAACCGAGTTCGACTTGAAATAAGTCCGCTTACTCAACTTTGACGGTATAATTTGTCTCTATACGTGTTCTTCTTGACGCGCTATGTACGGGAGCGCGTAAATCTATAGGATAAGTTAGTCTCTAACTATTGCCTGCACACATCCATCTAGAATTTACACAAGATCGATTCGAGCGAGCTTGGAATAGCCACAAGGTTATCAAGGAAAAAAAGGCATTTAATTTTCGTGGACAAACGCGAAATTGCCACGAAATATTTAAGAGATATGTGTAAGCGTGGTCTAGCTGGAGAGAGGCAGAAGTAAATAGACAGCGCTCCGCACAATGTAATTACGACAAAGAGGTGAGGACAATAATTAATTCTTGGAGTTTCGTCTAACTGTCGTGCGCCGGGACTGGAAGCGCTTAACTACATACATGCATTTTCTCGTTATCTCTCCCTATTCCCTTTCTTCGCCCCGCCGCGGCATTACTGCTGCCACAGCCAGTGCTCGCGTGCCACGCGTGGTTTTCCTCCGCTCTCTCTCTCTCTCTCTCTCTCTCTCTCTCTCTCTCTCTCTCTCTCTCTCTCTCTCGTCGAGCTCCTGCACTTGTCGAGCGTTTCTCTAGCGTTTCAATGAACTTTTTCAGACGAATTAATTGACGAAGCCCCCATTTTAATTTAGAATAATACGCTCAGCGCTCGCCCCTCAGCTTTCCCCAGCTAAATTAATGTGAAACTCTACGCGATTCGCATTTGTATTTGCCTTTCACTACGCTTTTTCTTTGACAATCCTGTTTTCAGAATCTAATTAAAGTTTAAATTTCTATTTGACATGGATGCTTTACACGTGTAATAATCTTTCTTATTAACTCAATTGCCCACGAATGTATAGCTTTTTATATCACCACTTCTTCCTCCGCTCTTTTTCATTATCACGGTTTTGCAATGAGCTCGAATTCCCGCGTTTAATTCAATTGGAGCAAAAAGGTTTCGGGAGTAACTGCACTTTAATTACATGGGACATTGTATGCAGCAACGCTTTCAAATGAATAAAAAAAAAAACTTCCAGTTGCAAAAGTGTAAAAGTCGCGAGAGTTGTAGGACGCAATCGTCAATCTCTACTGAGCGAGGTAATGTAAATTACATCAGATTAAAAGAGCGAATTGATTACAGCGCCGGGGGTAATCTATCGTTATTAATACCCGAGCAGTGCTGTAGACGTATAACGTTTACAGAGTTTTAACCAGCTACTGAGCCACACGTTGGTATAGTCGCTTCACGCAAATAACCATTAATACGGCAAAACGTGAGAGCGTAACAAGCCGAGCTTCGGAGCACTGCTACTTCAGTGTATACTACACACATACACAGCGAAGAGAAAGCAAAGAGCAGATGGCTTAGCTCAACCGCAGGCACACGTAGAGGAAATTTGATCTTGAGATTGCAATTGTATTAGAGTCAAGATATACATATGAGTGTAACACAGTTTCGCGCCCATACCTTTTGGCTCTCTTGGCGTCTCCCTCTCACGACTCACCGCAGAACGTGCCGTGCTTCCGTAAACACAACGCAGAGAGCCCGAGATGCAAGTTGCTGTAATGTGCGGGCTCTCTTTGCGCGCAAGAGAGGGAGCGAGAGAGAGAGAGAGAGAGGTAACTTCAAGTGCAATAATACGCTGCCGAAGCTCGTCGAGCGCAATTCCCCGAATTATTCATGCCTGCACGTTAAACGAGGCAGCACAGAGGCTGCACGCTGATTTTTCTTGCCGCATCGTATACTGTTCGTTCACTCTGCACTTTAACCCAACCCCGGCAAAATGCACTATATATAGCAGTACAGCGGCAGGGACTGTGTAGATTAGAGGGAGGGATATCTCCGTAGATGCACCTTTGTGCCCGAGAAGCGATTTTCCTTTTTACGGCGCAGTCGTTAATGGATATGTACTTGCTACAGAAGCCTCTTGCGTTAAAGATTTATTCGAAAAACGTGTTTTTTCAAAGCTCCTCTCAGAGAGTTGGCTTCATTCGAAACTCGGTAAAACGCTTTCGATGCCAATAAAATTCGCGGGCAGTAGAGTCCCGATCGTATATACATTCAGTATGGGCGTGAACTCGAACTGAGCGAAGATCAGCGACGCGATAAAGGACCGATTACCCCGGAGCGACAGTCGAGAAGCTTTTATTCAAGAAGATTAAAAAAACAAGGTTGTCGGGACGACCGAGGCGAGAGATTATAGGCTCGAACATTCGCCGCGCGCGATTGATTCGTTTCCTTCCTTTTCACCAAGTTATCTTCTCCCAGCCGCGCCCCAACAAAGTAGCTCTTTTTCACGCGTATACCCACTGCGCCCGCTATACCTATACAGTCTGCCGCAGCCGACTACGACATTCACCCCTACAGCACAATCTGAGACGGCGCAACGGATGAGAAGAAAGTGAAACGCGCGCGCGCAGCACTGCTCTCGCAGCGGCGAATAGCTTTAAAAGCTCCGACCTCTCGTAATCTCGTTCGGAATGATTTCATTCTTTTCCCGACAGTCGATCGTCCCGAGGGGGGCGCGCGCACGCGAGAGTGAGAGAGCGAGAAAAGTGATCTCGTGTAGTAGACTGTCGCACGGGGTGTCGGTGATTCAATAAAAAGAAAGAGAGAGGAGTGGAGTCGAGAACGAGATTGAAAGCCGACGCGATATCAAAGCGATGAAGCATTAATACAAGACTTCGCCGGAGATTAAACACGAAATTATCCAGCCCTTTAAACGAGAGAGCAGCACGCGCATAATTCTCTGCCCGCTGTACCGGAGAGCTCGAGCTTTTATGCCAACCGTCCACATTTCAAAGTGCAAATGTCGGAGAGAGCGCGAGAGAGCAGTAATTCCAAAGAGACACGAGAGCTTTCGACGAGTGCGAGGGAATTAAAAAAAATTCTCGCTGAATCTCGCTAATGCAAGGCTATCAAAAGCCCGACGCTTCTTTCACCGGGCCTTCTTAAAGCCGACTTGCTTATTCAATGCAATTTCCATTGTCCCTTATTTATGTAAGTATACCCTGTGCACTACTCTGTGAAAAGTCCAATGCAGCTATGTACTAAAGTCGAATTGGGTCACTCGTCAATTAAACCAAAATTATAGAACAAAAGGAAACTCATAATCAAGAGCCGATGAAAAAGCCCTAGCGGAAATACGTAACAATTGAACGATTATCCACAAAAAAGTACAGCATATCCAAATTAATTACGAACGCTTAACTAGCGCTTGTTTCATTCATCCCAGAGGGCTTCTCGATTGGACCTCGCTAATTCGTTGAAACGTTGAAATTCACAAGCCCATCAAATTTTCATGCAACTATGTATTCATTTAGCACAAAGGCCATAATGTTAATTAATCCTTGAATTGCAGAATTCAGTATAGCATATATTAAAAATACCGCACGCTGTCCGCAATCCACTAAACGAGTCGAGTTTCCTCTTTTACAAAACAGCCTCGATTGAAAAAAAAGATATTTATATATACACACACACACATACATATCTGGGGACTAGGCATTCATTGAGAAAAAACAGTAAAAAGAATAAAAAAATTAAAAAAAAATAACAACAAATGCAAACGACGCGAAACACTCGGACAAATGCGCGGCATTTCACCCGCCGGCGAGCAACCATGGCGATTGTCCTTACGATTAATGCGCGCGTGATTTCAAGCGTGGAAAATCTCGCGTTGCGCGGCACACCGGCGATGGACACGGCACAATGGCGAGCCGATCTGCTTATTATGTGCAATGAATAATGTAAAGCAGTAATAAATGCGCACGGAAATATAATTGCATTATTATCGGGTAATGGTTCGGCGCGCAAGCTCGTTTGAGAAATAAGGACATTTAGAGAAAACCGACGTGTATGTAGGCAAATTATATGACCGAACTGTTTATAATTCATTGAAAGTAACATTATATCCGCATTTGTTTGCCACTCACGTGTATTATAAACATCTATTTGATTATTTTCTGATTACGTAGGACATTATTTGACTAATATAAGTGATACCGAGCATATAGAATTCGAGACCTAGATTTTCAAGAGATTTTCATCTTACTGCAGACCTGTTTGCTTTTCCTACATTAAAGATTATTTATTATATTGCTCAAAAATCAAACGAGTTCTTTTCGATGTACACAGCTCACAACTTTTGACCCGCAACTTTTTTTTGCGACGATACTGCAATTTGAAAGCACAGAGAACAATGTTGCAAAGCATTTTTCTCGAGTTCGTATGAATCGAGTTCATGTGAATCGAGTTCGTATGAATCGTTCGAATCTTTAAAGAGTATGAAATATGAACAAAATAGAATAAATTTGGAAAGTGTAAACTGGTCAAATTTTGAATCCCTTCTAACTATTAATTTTAAAGATAGTTATCTGCATGCATGGGGAATCGGTGTAGTTCAGATTTATTTTCAGGTCTCGGCGGGAGAAATTCATAAATACATACTTGAATGTGAAATGACTGTAAATAAGTCTTCTCACATCCACTGAATTCTATAGAAGCCAAGCTGGATTCATATTATGCTTTCAAGTCCTTCGATTTCTACTTCTTTCCATGCGAGATATAGCACTCATGCAGACGCGGGAGACAAGAGTACGATGTATTCGAAGAAAGTTGTGAACTCGCAAACATTGTGCAACGCAGAAAGAAGAAGCATAAAGGGTAAATGCTGGAGGGGTGAGGGCTGAGCGGTAAGGGGGAGAAGTAATGAACTGCAGGAGCGGCTTTATGTGCTGTGAGTGAAAACGCCTATATGCGCGAAGCCTCGCGAGTGAGATCGTGACCGAAGTTACGGAGCGATTTCTTGGTGCATATAGCGCTGGTGCTGCCGCCAATATTGTTATATTACGCGCTTCTAGCGCGCTGTGTATCGCGGCAGTCTTATTTTATCTCTCTAGGAAACGACGGCCGGAGAGCTTATTTCTACGGGTGCTTTTCAAACCGCTTTTCCATCGCCATATCTGTCTGTCTTATTTCCTCGGAGGAAAATACCCGTTTATATTCAATACGGCAATAAATTATTGCGTTTTGACGTAAAGCAAATTCATACCGCGTCGGCGCTCCTCTCTCGATATAATTCATCCACACCGTCCCGGAATTGTGTATATTCCTAGATATAGATAGCGATGTATGGGTATTCTCAACACTACATAGGTATACGCTTAGTACAGCGCGAGCGCACGGAATTCGTAAAATAGTAATTCCTCTAATTGCCGCAGCTTTATCATCTCGAAGCTTTCAGCATCGCTAAAACATTTCTCTGCCCCCCCCCCCCTCCCCGCCTCGCTTTCGCTCCTCTCTCTTTCGTTGGATCGGGGGAATCAGCTTTTAGTGCTAGCTCTGGCTCCGCAACGATAAATATTTGATCGAGAACGCGAAAGCTTGACGACCTAAAGCTCCTCAGAGCTCTCGCTTCAAACCGTAGAAAATAATAGATGGACGAATAAGGCCTTTACCCACCGCTCGTATCGGACTATCGCGGTATAGCAGTAGCGCACCGGGACCGCCGACTCTGTAATTCCGGATTAGTTGGGTTCCTATTCTCATTTCGCTGGCCATTCGTCTACACAGCGCGCGCACAGTCTTTCCTCCGCAGCAGCCGGAGCCAATTTCTCGAAAAAAAGAAAAGCATATATAGAGCCCGTAATAAATGAGTCGCGGAAGACTGTGTGCTACGCGCTGACGCGGGGGAAAGGCTCGAAACGCGATCGGCGCTATATATGTACTTGCGAAAACGCGAGTTTTCAAAGTCGCGCGTCGCTCTCGCAATGAAAACTTTCGCTCGGCTATTCCGGCCACGTATAAAATTGAGAAATAAGAGAGAAAAAAGCTGGGAGAGAAAGGGATGAGAGAAATATTCGAGCAACTGTTTGGCTAGGGAGAAGAAAGAAAGAAAGAAAGACAGCATATTGTGTATAGGTGGATGTGCCGCAGCGCTCGTTTCGCGGTAAAAATGCGGGATAGTCGAAAGTTTGAGAGAGACATGCGTGTGCCGCGCTCGAGACGACCAAAATACTCAAAACGAGCAGCCGCGCCCCTTATCTCTGTCGGTTCGAGCGTGCATTTCCGACGACGAAATGGGGATAACTCGATTCTCTCGTCACTAGATTGCTCGGACAGAAACGCTGGCATTAGAGTTGCTCAACTTCGTTCCGTACTGCAGGTACAAGCGACGAGCGAGATCTCGCAATTTATTCCGATCGGAATAATCGGCGCTATCTCGGGGCGTAAGCGCAACATCGCGCACGAGTTCGCCGATGTCTTAAGGTCTTTTTAATACGCTTTAATCTTAGCTCAGCGCGCTCATCCCTCGCTTAATTACTTTTCCCCTCGCGCGCCACCGCCGCCGGGAGCGAAATGGAAAATTGAAGAAAGAAGGGAAAAAAAGGGAGAGAGAAGCCGACGGGATCCACCCGCGGCGCAGGTGTGGCCACTCGACGGCCGCCTTGTTTCCGAGCTGCAGTGATTGCGCGTATAAATCAAAGCTTCCCCGATGCGTTGCTCGGCCTTTATTATTTGCCCCGCTTGCCCGAGTCGTCTAATGAATTCGGAGCTGCAGCGGCGGACGCGAAGAAAAAAAGAAAGGAGCAACACACAGCTCGACGCCGGATACACTTTCACGCTTGTGTCATTCCATTTCCTGCTCCGGCTTATCCTCTTCCACTTAACAACGCCCGGCTTAATACGTAGTCGCCCAAATGCGCGCCGAGGCTCTACATGCGACGATCGCTGCGCAGAGTGAGAGCATATACCTATACATAAGTGTGTTAGTGCGTATATACCGCATATATATATATATAGGAGAGAAATGAGGGTCGTGAAATTCGAAAAGGCGCTCTTGTACGAGGAAAAAAGCACTCGTCCATTAACTTGTTAAGTCGAACATTCGATTTGCTGGAAAATCTTCGTCGAGTTATCGGGGAGTGCGTAAAGTCTCAATGCGGCATTATGCGCTCTGTATACACGTATATGTCAGGCACGATGTGACTCTTCCGACATGAAGCACGATTCACGGAGAAATCGCGCGAGCGCGTTCATAAAGGCTTATACAGATATATATATATATATATACGCATGTGTGCATGCTGCGCAGGAGGAGGTTGAAACGAAAAATGTAGGTCACCGCGAGACCGCGTCAGAAGCTGGCGACGACGTCGAAAATTTCTTGAATAAATATTTCCATTATGCGTCGCAAACCCCTTGCCACGGCTCCGGTAGTGTGTGTCACGCGCTGCAGCCGTCGCTTCGATTCAGCGCCTAAGAAAGCCCAAGCAAGCGAGCAAAGCTCCGCGTACAGGTAACTCGGTTAGAGCCGGCGAGATAGGGGGAGAGAGAGAGAGAGAGAAGTGAGTTTCTAAATTCCGAAACCCGGAGACGAATGTTTACCATCTACGTGTATATATATTGGAGCCGGATTGCGCGGGTGAGAGACGACTGCCTACAACTGTTTCGCGACTCTTCTGGCAGAGAGAGTTCATCGAGCAGCTCGAGATAAATGCCCCGAATTGTTGTGTAAAAATGACGATGGAAGATTTCGCCGAAATTGAAGCTGCACTCTCGTATACAAAAATCCACGCGCTCTCGGAAAAATGCTGATGACTTTGTTTATTTTGCATGTGCCACGCTCCTGTCTAAGCACGTGTACAAAGCAAGCAGAGAACGACTGTGCGACAACTTCTCTCTATACCCTCTGGTGCTCCTCCTTCGACCTCATGAATATAGAAGTGCAGTGCCGTGAGCTCTATACGGCAGGAAGGTACCAAAAATTTCGGTGCCGCGAGAGAATTGAATAATCCCGTGCGAGCGTATACGTGAGACACGTGTAGCGGGACTCTTTAAATTTACATGGAAATCAGATTATTAGCATCACGGAGACGGCCTACTTACTTTCCTCGATCTCTCTCTCTCTCTCTCTCTCTCTCTCTCATGCACAGACACGTGCAGTCTTCTCGAAGTTACACAGCGTTCATACGCCCAAAGAACTCCCTTGTGCTTTGCACTAATATTCCGCGAGTGTCGTACGGTTTTGGTTCTCGAAATTCTTTTTTATTGCGGAAAATGTTTAGCCGCGGCGGGAATTCGCTATGAATCACGCAACGGCGCAACGTAAATAATTGTCCCTTAAACGTTGAAATAGAGCGACGAGGATTTTTCGCTGAAATGACTTATGTTGACGAACAGCTGGGCCACGTGAATGTGAAGGGTCGAGTTTAACAGGCGGGAGCTATCGAGAACAAAGTGAGCTATCGAAAAATGCGTCTAATGAAAACGACCGGCGCTCAATCATTGGCCATATTCGTCGAAAAAAAAGCTCGCGCGGAATTTACGAGCAAATAGATAGTGAACACGATGCCGCTGAAAAAACAAAGGATCCTCTTTCATATGAAAAATCCGTCGCGTCTGCTCGTACACACACACACATACACACAAGAGGAAGAATTTCATGAAAATGTCTCTGCTATACAATATTAACACGGCAAAACGTACAAATATCTGCTTTCTCGGAAAAATACAATACTTCCAAATAAAAAAAAACAACTTGCGTTACGTGATGAGTATATGGTTTAAAAGTATAAAATACGGGTTTGAAGTAAGTTTGAAAGCACGTATATTCGCATTTCATATTTAATTTACACATGATTGAATTGAATTAATTATAATAAGTGTGTTTGCACAATGTTTCAAGTTATATTTATAATGTTAATGTAAATAAACACTGATTAAAATGCTGCATTATAATGTATCGACACGAATTCATGGGCACACAGAAAAATTGGCATCGATTAAATTTTCTTTAGCATAAGCGCATATGCAATAAAGCGTGTACACACGCACACACGCTCACACATACACACTAATTATAATTTGGTGTTCCCGACGGTGTAATATCAACTGGTTCACTTAAGGTTATAAATTCAAGAAACTATGAGAAGGTATGAACAATCAATGTTTCCGGACATAAAAGCACAAAATTTCCGTGATACACAAGTAAGCTATATTTGAACAAAGCCTGCTTCAAACAATTGAAAAAAATATCGCAAACCAAATATAATACGATATGGCACAGGCATGAAAAGCTGTTATAAAAATCCTTCTCTGAGTGAAATATTAAAATAAAAGCCAATAGCGCGCTGTTCATAACTATCAATATTGATACTTCAAATATTGAAGAGTATAAAAGATCATCAAAGAGACAGCATAATATAGTCATACTACCAACATATATCTGTCTAATTTTTCTTTTCAAGGCGATGCCAGAAAAATATTTTGAAATCTACACTTGATTTTCATATACTTTCATGTCAAAGCAATCCTTTCTCCTTCCTATCGTATATACCGCGGAAAAATACAATAGCCTTCCGTTTATCATCTTGTTTGACATACTCATCAGGCTTAGAAACAACTAGCAGCATCGCTCTAAAAGCGCAATTTAGTTCAACAGTATTTCGTCTATACCAAGTTGAAGGGTGTTCGACTCTTGACGCTTGTTTTCGTGAACCACGGCTTACGCGGGTATGCATCCGCAATAGAAATTAACTTTGCATTGTAGACTTGGTACATAAGCATACATACATATCCAAACACGTGTAATGTTGATCGCCGCGGGCGCGTGGCAAAATCAATTTTCGGCCAATCAGGCGTAGACTTCCGCTTGTTTCGATGGCTGCCATAGAGCAGAATGCTCGCAATGTGCTCACTACAGCGGAATACCTTAACTTCGTCGAGCCGTATACAGCCGAGCCATTATAGTTTACGTGAATTCCAGTGGATTAAGTTGCTGCCCGCGAGCATTCGACGATACGCGGCAACTTTTATTAAAACTGCAACTGCCGCTATAACGCGAGCCGTTTTCCAGCGAATCTCGGAAACGTCCGTCGGTATGCGGAATCGATACTAAGCGTGCGTGCAAAAAGAAAAAAGAAATAGAAAAATTTGTGCCGCGCATCGAGCGCGCGATGACAACTAAAATTCGGTGGCGACGATTATGCATCCGGCTGGCAGTCCTGCATAACTTTGACCCCATCCGTCGTTTACAGTGTCTCTCATTCAATTTGCGCGCTGCAGCCTGACCCGCTGCGCCGGTGATTATCGCTGCTCGGGCGAACGCTCGCTCGTTCGCGGATCGGACAAACGAACGACGCAAGTGTGTGTATGTGCACTACTGCGGCAAGGGTTAATCGATTCTATGTAAACCGCGGCCTTGTCCTCGCTCTATTACGCATTCTCTTTCGCCTAGTCGAGCGCATTATATTCCAAACACTGCGACGCGACGAATCTGCATTTGTACAACGGATTTCTCTTGTGGCTCGGGGAAAATTCCGCGGGCTCGCCGCGCGATTCCGCTCATCACTCCAAATACAATCAATTGATCGTCAGAAAATAAAATGTGTATAAGTTCGTTTCGAGCATTCGCTTTGGTTAATTCGAGCTCGCAGTCGAGCAGGCGGCGAGTTAGTAATTAAATAGTTATTTCAACGTTGCTTATTGCTTTGAAATCGAATCGCAATCACAATCTGCACGCAAGTATACACGCGTACGCTGAACCCGACGAATTAATCAACCGAAATACATTGCATTAATTTGGGTTTCAGTAAAGAGTAAAAATCAACTCTATCGCATTTCGTTTATCGCTCGAACGCGCGCGTATATTGCGATCATTTCATTAAACAAAGCCGAGTAGCGGCATAGCGCACGGCTCCATAGAGAAAGAGAGTGCCTTACGTCGTCACCCATCGATCGCCATTTTAATTTCCCAAGGGGAGGCCACCCACGCGCTAGCCACGATTTTCGCGCTCTCCCAGCAGCAGAAAGAAGAGCAATAAACGCCGACCGAAATATCTCATCGGCCCCCCGGGTGCAGAGAGCACAATGCATCCCTTCATTTCGCGATAAATCCGAGCTGCGGACGATAGCAGAGAGAGAGAGAGAGAGAGCACACACGTATACACATGCACACATACGCTCGCGCGCAAGCGCGCACCCCGACTGTATAATTGCCGTAGCTGCAAAGCGCGGGAATTTCCCAAATAATCTAAATCATTAGGATTTCGGGAGCCAAGTCGAGCCGACGACCCGCATTGCGGGCCGAGCGTTTGGAAAATTACCGACCGCAAACCTTGCCTCGCGCACACCTATATACACACGTATACACGTAGACGGTTCGGGGGGGAAGAGCGCTCGTCATTTTCGGGCGAACGAGCGCGCGCTCGATTGCTGCGCTGTACTGCGGTCCAAGAGTATTTTGACAATTAAGCTAACATCTGTAATCGGCTCTCTCTCTCGCTCTCTCGCTCTCTCGCGAGCGCGCGCTCCGCTGGAGCTAAAATTCAATCGGATTATACTAACTTTGCGGAGAAGCCGAGCACCGACCGAGTGAGCGATTGTGTGCAGCACGTCGCTGCCGCCGAGGCGTAAATTACAGATTGTCCGTTAGCGCGGACGTTGCTCTTCTCTTGCCTCGTTCTCTCTTCTCCCGGCTCCCCTCCCCTTCCTCTCCCTCGATTTATACTCGTGATGCGCTTGATACACCACATAGCGACGTCGGCTCCATTTTCCTCGCTGATATTTAATCATCGGCCGAGAGAGAGAGAGAGAGAGAGGAGGCGCGCCCTGCGCTCGCTCTCTCGCCGAGCTAAACTTTCGAGAAATCCCATTACGAGAGCTCTCTCTCTCTCCGGAACTGAATTTTTTTTTAACTTACGGCCCAAGTGCATGATGCAATTGAGGCGGTAGGCGTGTGTAACGAAATATTTTTAAGAGTAGTTCGCTCGTAACTTTGCCCCGAGAAGCGAGTTTGGAAAAAGTTAAGAGCGGCCGCCGCCGCGCGCAGGATATTGCGCGTGTATATGGCTGGGGGGTTAGTACTGGTAATATACGCAAAAAGGGAGGACGAATCGTGCAATAAAATCTCGGACGCGCACCATTTCGAATACACATCTATACCTTGTCGTCGCGTTGAAGCTTTCCGCGATAATAATGGAGTGCGCTCGAGTACTCTGATGCTCCGCGGATCGCATTATCCGCGCTATAGTCCCTCTCTTTCTCTCTCTCTCTCTCTCTTTCTGAAAAAGCGTATAAACCGTCGAGCGCGTGCCTTATGTGCAAAGCTCGCTCTTCAACCCACGGCTTTTCAGTCTCAAACAATAAGCCGGCAATTTCAAACTTGGCGTACGCGACCGACTCCCTCGCTTTCTCCCACTGGCTCTTTCCACATATATACCTATACACGGCCCAGCTATTTTTTAACTTCATTAACTCTCAAGTGCCAATTTCCGCAAACTATCCGGCCTCTTTTGCCTCCCCCCCCCCCCGGCACTCCCCGCTCTTCTTCTCTGCACACTCTTCTGTTGGCATTAAGCAAATTAAAAGTCCTCTCTCTCGCTCTCGCCTTCTGGCCTATCGCTCGCTATATAAGCTATGAGCTCCCGTCGTCTAGCTTCGGTATACGAGGGCCGCCAAGTCCTATGTTTGTCCAGCACTTTAGCGCGGAATCGCTGCTCGGAAAAATATCGTACTTTCCTTGCGCCGTCGCGCTCTTCTAGCCGCGTATATGCGCTGCGCGTACAGCCGTTGCGTAAACAGTAAGCAATGCGCGTGCGCCGCGCCGTGCTATTCCCGCTACTCCGTAAACAGCGCTTTTTGTCGCACGCGCAACATCGGCTAGGCCATGTATAGCCGAGCAGGATTAAGGCGGGAAGCTGCTCCCCGGCGGGCGACGGGCCCGCGCGCGATAATCCAGAAATACGATCGCGAGTTCGACGCGGCGCGCGGTATATGTCTATGGAAATGAACCGACCAAAAAATGCGTCTAATACCCGGGAGCGGGAGAGATAGAGCCGGTGGCGATCGACGCGCGCCGATAAAATGCTTTGTATATGGAGTGAGCGAAATGAATGGGACGCGAATTTTTATTTCCTCGCGGGGGGGGGGGGGGGAGGCGCCGGTTATATTGTGTGCGCATCGCCGTGAGGGGTGTACATTCGGAGAGCCAACCCAGCGGCGCTATATTCACACTGTTACTTTTTTTGTTGTTGTAGCGCGCATTCACGCGCGACCGATTGAATTTAGAGTCGCGCACCCGCGCCTCTGTTCCACAAGTGTACATTGTCCTGCTCAATATGGCGTATTAATGCCGACAGGTGAATTGCCTCTCTTTTTTTTTTATATGAAGAAATATCTCGATAATGTATATGTGTGCGCAGTATAGCAGATAAAAATTAACTGCTGGAAAAAAGTGCCGGCCGTAATTCCGAATCGTATTTCACTCTGGTGAGCGTAAAATACTTTGATCCTTTTGTCCGCGCATCGGGAAAATTTACAGCTAAAAAAGAAAGCGCATCATTTCTCATATTCGCGAATTTTCGATCGGCCAGAGTCGGAGACTCGTCGCTTGATATACGCACTCGCGTGGAAGCGTCAAACGAACCCCCGCAACGACAGCCGCCATCGAGCGCTCGGTACGTAGCTCTCTGCTCTCTCTCTCTCTCTCTCTCTCTCTCTGCCACCCTCTCTGCCATTGCAGCTCGCTGCAGCGCGGCTCGGGGAAAACGCGTAGCTGCTGGCTATGTATCTCTATACGCACACATAGAGGCACGGCGCGGCACGGAAAAGAAGTAAACAATGATCAACGGGACTATAAAATAGCGCAATTTCGAGGGAGCGCTTTGCAGGAGCGGTCGAAAGCACATGATGACAGTACGAAATCAGCCGGCGAAATTGAATGTAAAAAATTCAACGATCGTAAAGCTGTACAAGCTCAAGTTAATGGTTGGTACTGCGGTGTGCGGTGGCCGCCGAGCGCGCGCGCGCGCGCAAAGCGCGAGAGAATTGAAATTCGCTGTTCAGCTCGTCGGGATATCCCCTGGAAATATCCTGGCCGCGGGCTGTTGCTCGCGCCGCTGCTGCTCCGCTGGCCTTCTGCTCGGCAGCGCCGAGTACAGCGAATCGAACTATGACATAATAACGTGGTCAGCTTCACAGAGATAGAGAGAGAGAGAGAGAGAGCGATCCCGTGGCGCGCCGGCCGTGAATTTATTTTATCATCGCACGCCGCCGTTTAAATCATCGCGTGGCGCGCGCGCGCGCGCGAGCTCAAAAAGCCCTCGGACGATAATTTCAAAGCACTCGCTGCTGCGCTCTCGGCCATTATTATTCCGGACTTGTATACACGTGCACTCGCGCGCGCGCGCGCGCATATAGACACGTCGCGTCGGGGTCTCTCGGGCGGAGAGGGCTCCGCGTACACTTGCGTAAATAGCGTCGCTCGGTTAAAAACTCATCAAGCTCGGGGACGCGAGAAAAACGCGTGTGCGCGCGACCTCAATTTATAGCTCTTTTTCGCGTTAACTCTTGTAAACGGGTTAAAAAGTCGGCGGCGTAAGAGCTCGTTTCCTTAGCCCTGGCGCGGACGTTAACGCTATAGTCGGGCCGGCTGAGTGCGCGCGCGGCGGCAGCGGCAGCAGCTACTACACCCTGGCACACACTATGAATCGTAAATTAAGCCGCAACGGCGGCGCAGGCAGTTTCGCTGCGCGAGAGCTACTGCTACCAACGGCTAAATCTACCCGAAGAGCCGTAAAGCTTGGTCAGTGTATCCCAAAGTACTCTACGGCTGGGGCTTGCTAAGGGTTGGGACGGGGGGGGGGGTGGGAAAGATCTCGAGAGAGCGCGACAGGACTGATCGCGCTCTGATTCTCGATAAATCGCAGATAAATTTCGCTCAAGTAATGCTCGGCTGGCTGCCGGGCGCGCGCAGTTACTCACTGCCGTCTTGTCGAACATGCGCGCGCCGCACGGGCGCTACTGCTGTCGG
Source organism: Philotrypesis tridentata (assembly GCA_018906965.1). Taxonomy (NCBI): domain Eukaryota; kingdom Metazoa; phylum Arthropoda; class Insecta; order Hymenoptera; family Pteromalidae; genus Philotrypesis; species Philotrypesis tridentata. Next base: position 8,013,503 of record JACCIB010000001.1, on the reverse strand, counting down.
CGAAGATTTTTCCTCGCGCAATTTACGCACACTCCGCTGTTGCTCGCCGTTTCTCATGCAAGTCGCGGCGTTTACGCGCAGATTCGCTAATTCAAAGCTTATTACGCGGCAGAGGGAAAAAGTAGAAACAGCGCTCGCGCGTCCGCGCAGTCTACACACGAACGTGTCAAAAGGGGGCAAAAAGGGGGCAAAAGGAAAAAGCCCGCGACCCTCAGAAATTCATGATTAGAGCTGTTTCTCCGGCTCGGACGCGCCCGGCTATTCATTAAGCGTGGCGCGTATACACGTAAACGCGCGCGCAAATGGGATTCGAGAGAGGCCGCCGAGAGAGCGCGGGACTCTGTGATTTCCTAGATCTTTTGTCCGAGGCGAGCAACTGGAAGTCAGCAGCGACGATTCGCGAATTTCAATTAGAGAACGCGCCGCGCTTTTCCTATCTTTCGAGGGACTCCCCGGGATTCCTGGGCCACCGCGCGCGCGCGCGGGAGCAAAGCGCGGAAATTCCAATGACATAGTCGTGCGCGCGGGCTTGTTAAAATTAAAAGAAAGCCTCTTTCGCCAAGAAAAACAAGAGGAAAAGCTCGTGCGCGGCCAGACAAAAGGGCGGCACCCCCTCACCCCCGCCCCGGCCCACGGCGAAGAGACTGATCGCCGAGCGTTAGTCGGCCGCGTGTTTTCCCCCGGAAGTTGCTGGCGTGCGAACGAGACACCGCCGGGGAGCAATTCGTCTTTGTAACGCCCGAAGCGCCGCGCACAAAGGTGTCCGACGAGGCTCCTTCATACGAGTGGCTGCGGGGCGCGATCCAATGAGTGCCGCGGCAGCTGCTAGAAAACAAAAGAATGCGCGCCGCGGACGGCAAAAAGAAGGAGCCGCCGCAGCGCGGCTAGATAGAGAAAAATAACGCCGGGGACGCTGTCGCCGCGTTGTCCTCCTCGTCGACGTAGTTCGGGATGAGGAGCTAAGTAAACCTTATTAATGACTCCGAGCGCCAGGGCGAGGGAAGGACGAGCCCGAGTCCGCCTAGGTATTTATGGCGCTATCGCCGGCTAATTTTTTCAACCGAATCTGTCACCCTTGCCGCGCGCGCGCGCGCGCTTACTCGTTCCGCCCGATCGATCGAGACGCCCTTCTCTCTTCCCTTCTCGCTTTCTTGTACATAAACACTTTTTCACTTAGTGATTTATGACGGGGCTCTCTGCGGCTTAGGCTCGTTTTCAAGCGGCTTTCCAGCCTGCTCGCCCATTTTTTTTCCCCGCGGAAGAGAGACTGATTTCATCGAGTCGCAGGCTGAGTTCACAGTAGATATATATACTGTCTTGTTGGAACACGCGATACATTTTCAAGCAGAGGTTTAATCATTTTAAAAGATTAATATTTGTCGTGAAAGCTTACCTTGGGAGAGGAAGGCTGACTGATGATGAGTGCCGGCAGCAGCTCTGTAAAAAAGCGTATCGAGTAAGGACATTTTTATAAAATTCTAGTTTTACCTAGCGCTCGATATTTAGATCCACTGCCATCTATCTGCACGCAGCTATAACAGTCCATAACGTTATAAGAAGCATCGGAGAGAATCGCGCGATCGCGGCACTCAATAATGGAATAGACAGTTATGCAGCGGGCTGATTTAAAAATCGGCTTTTGACTCGCGATCGTAAAGGCTCTCTCGCTCCTCTTTCCTCTGGCCGGTCCTTATTCATGCGCGGATACTCCTTTACCGAGCATTCGATATTGCGAGACAGTCTTCTGCAGCGGACATAATTCCGAAATACGAGGCAGAAGCTGTAAAGCTCCAAAGCAAAGGGTCTTCGAACAGCCCGCGCTTCTATATCTCTATACAAGTTTCTCCGGCACTAGCTGCTGGTAAGCTCCCGGTCCGCACAGAATCTTCTGGCTTCCCCGCGAGTTTATGAGTTGTCTAAGCTTCGTAAAGGATGCTATAAAGAATGATAAACAACCTCTTAAACAGAAGCTCAGCCGCATACGCCGAGCTAATTTATCCAGCGTTCTCGCTGGATTCAATGCGACAATGCGTTCGCCTCGATTTTTCCTCTGTCTCCCTCCCGCTCTCTCCACATTATGCGAAGCTATATCGTTGCCAGTAGAAACGGTCGGGCAAAACCAGACTCGATTTGGAATTACATCGCAGTATAGCTCGTGCGGGAATTCGCGACGGCGTCTCGTAAAAAGCTCGACGTCTGAGAATTGATCGCGGGCCGACGCAAAGCGGGCGCGGGAAGCCGAAATCAATTTTTGCGATGAAAAAAAAGAGCGATCGGTGAGACCAGCGCTTCGTAGCCTCTAGCGTGAAAAAGTGCGCGCCGGGCGGCGAACAACGACGAAGGTATACTTTGAGCGGCTAATAAAAAAAAGGAGTCGAAATCAAGGGGGAGGGGGAGAGTAGAAAAAGAAATTGGAGAACAGGAGAGAGAGAGAGAAAGCCATTCAGCTTCGTTACATCCAAGGGGTTGCGCAATAAACGAGCGGATTTCGTGGAGAAACGGGTGTTTCTTTCGTTCGTTTTTCTCGTTTTCGCCACTAGCGAATAGTCGCGTGTATACGTGAGAGAGAGAGAGAGAGATAGAGAGAGAGAGGAGCATAGCGAGGACAATTAATAAGACACGCCGGGGGAAATCTCCAGAGGAGAACGACATCAGGTCGCGTAAGTGCGCTCGAGCGAGAAGGTGGCGAAAATTAAATACAACGACGCTCGAGTCGGTAATCGGCTTAAAAGCTTCTGAAAAGGAGATGCTCTGCGGTTCGCGAGAGACGCGATAGCTACAAAAGTGGTGCAAGTGAGAATCGAAGAGAAAGAAGCGCGCCCTCGTTCGCCGTGTAAATTTGACCTAAGAGCATCGTCGGACTAGGACGACAACAATAAACCCTCGGCTCGCGGGCTGCAGAGTTTGTCTTCCCCCGAACTTTCAACAATAATTACTCGAGATTTTAAGCGGCGGTGGCTGCCGAGGGGATAAAAGCTCCCCGCGAGCTTTCCCTTAAGAGTATTTTTCACTTTTGCGTCGCTGGCTTCTCCGTGGCGTTGGCTGCACAGGAAAAACTATGCTCGCCACTCGTTCGCGGATAAAAAAAACAAAGCTGGAAAAAGGGATCGCGATAAAGCACAACGACGCATGGCTCAGAAAAACGAAGTAATCCCGTTCTTTCGCTCTCCTTTACACATATATCCTACATACGTAGAGCACCAAGGCCAGCGATATAGCGCCGGTGGCGTTGTCCCATTTGGCTTAACGAAAAGGCTCCCATACACCGCCGGTTTAGAGAAACTCGCGCGGAAGGGGCGAGAGAGAGAGAGAGAGAGAGAGAGAGAGCCAGATCGAGGCCGTCTCTTCGTTTCGATCAGCGGGGGACGACACGTAACGAGGGTCTGAACGACACCGACGGCGGTGACGGAAAAATAAGGGAAAAGGAAAACAAGCGGCGCTCGCGAGGGGCAAAAAAAATTTCCTCCCGTATAGCATAGAAACGCCGTGCGCGGGGACATTAGAAAAGGAGAGGCCAACAACGAAGACGAGAAAGAATGGTCGTAAAGGAGCAAGAGCTACATTCTTTCTCGTCCCATTTTCCCTCAGCGCGGAATTGCCTAGCGCCGCGCGACCACCCTTTTTACCACCCCCAAGCTCACTCCCTCCTCCCCGTTCTGCCCTTCCAATCCTTTTGGCACGCGTTCAACTGCATCACCGCCGTCGCCGCCGCTGTAGCTGCTGCTGCTGCTGCTGCTAGTCCAAGCTGCTAGATAAAAGTATTCTGTTGCGCGGGAGCGTTCGTCCGACTCTCGAATGCGAAAGAGAGAGAGGAGAGAGAGAGAGAAGGTGCAGGAAATCGGTATGTATGTGAATCGAGTCTGCAACGATTGCGAGATGCTGCCTTTCTGCCGGCGGCTCTTCTTTCGGAAATTTCATTAGAGAGACCGAGTCTGCTCGATTGCTGCTTCCTATAGATGTAGTTCTGTTTGGTTGAGTTTAAGGAAGTATGGTAGTGAATGGAATTAACGATGAAAAAATTACGAAACTTGGTGTATCATTAGGTACGCATAAAACAAAACTTTGGTTAAAGTTTCAAGACTTGGGGTTACTTTGGAACGAGTTATTAAAGATTGTATTTTTTCTTTTTTAATACAGTTTTTCATATCTTTAAGTTGATGAGATCTCATTGAAATTGTTGTAATATCATGAGAAATATCTAAAGTTTATTTTGTTGCTTTAAATAAATCGTTTGGACAAATATTAATTCGTTCAAAATACAAAATATTGAAAAAAGATACACTCTCCATAGTCGAATACATGTTTTTGAGTAAAGTTTGAATCCATCGTGGGTGCAGACGCGATTTAATAAGGAAAACACAAAAAAAACTTTGTTGCCAGATGAACTGTAAATTTCATCGACATCAGCGCATCTCCTCGAGCTCGAAGCTTCCAGCTCTAAAGGCCTTATTAAATTTAACGGTAAGATGAAGACACGACAAACCGCCGCGAAGCCGCGCAATCTGCCAAGATAGAGACAGAGAAAGAGGGTCCAATTTGCGATAATCTAAATTACAATACTATATACAGCAGGAGAGAGAGAGAGAGAGGGAGACTAACGTGCATATACGCGTAGAGAAAACGCTGGCGACGCGTCGGCGCGAAGCCCATTTAATCACCACTCTTGGCTCCTACTTAACCGGGAATCCTTGTCCCTTCCACTCGCTCCTAATATAATGACGCGCTGATTAAATTGCGAGTTGCCTCTCTCGCGTCGTCGTACATCGCGGCATCGAGTCTATCTCATGCGTTATGAGTAAAGTTCGATAATACGGCGCCGTAGCGAGCTTAATTTCCCGTGATGTTTACGCGCATTTGCTCATCGTCTCGAGAAAGAGCCAGCAGTAAAAGTATGGAAATATCATTTTTTCATATATGAAAGCTGGGTAAGCAATATATTAACTATATGTAAGTGGTAATTCATATAATAATCAAGCAAGCACACCACCGTATTGCACGTTTTTTCGATTCTCAAATTGTATAATATTTCCTCAATTCAAATGAATAACATTTTGAAAAGTTAAAGAATGAATGTTCCTATATCTACATATAAAATTCAGCATTCTTATATATTCTAATTTAATGAATTTTATTTTCTTTCAAAATTATGTATGATATTATTGTTTTTATCGAGGTTTTTATATTAAAAGTGAGATATTATGTCAGATGTACACTTCAATTACTGCTCATGCACATTGCATTGACCCAAAATAGCAAAAAAGATCTACGATCAGAAGAACATTTAAAAGTGACAGACATAACCATATGAAGTAGTTCTCATATCTATTATCGATTACAAAATTATGATAATTTCATTTCATATTTAGTAAAACAATTCCGAAAAGTAGGTTTATTTTGTCTCAATTCTCTATTGCACAAGATATTTACAAGCTTTAAAATCGTATATATATCTGAACCAGAACATACAACATCAGAATTCGATATTTCACCAAATAGATTTAGCTCTACGCTCGACGTGATTTAGTTGATTCTTTCCGGGTAAAGAGCCCGCGGCGCAAAGACGATGCATCACCAAGTGGTCAGCGTAAATTAAAGCCGGGGTTGACCCGAAAAAGTGCAAAATCGTTACAGCAGCTCTTCTGAGCCCATAAATCCCAGTAACAATGTATACATATAGATAACTATTTTTAGAATCGAATCACATTATCAATGCGGCAATCGAGTTAAAAGTCGAGTGTAATTATCAAACTAGCGATAATTCTCGATTGTTGTAGGCGCAGGCGTCAACGGCTATTTGTACCTTTTCCGCAGACAATGGCATCGCGTTCGCTTTATCTACACAGTACGCGAATGCACCGTTATTATATTCCTCACAAAGCGCTGATCGAAGCATTAATAATGCAGCAAAGTCGTCAAACTTTACATTTTGAGCGGGGGCTGATGTCAGCTGCTAATAACACGCGTATTAAATTATAGCAAAACCTCAGATCTGCGTTTGCCATGGTTAATTATATTTAAAACACAAAATAATTGAATGTCAATCAGAGTGAGTAGCTGACAGGTGTTTGATGTCTGGATGTAATTACACAATTATATTTTGAAATCTGAGCGCGCGCATCACTCCCCCCTCTCCCTCTCGCCCCCCCCCCCTCTCTCTCCCTCTCACGGCTAAAGTGTTTGAACGTAATCTCGTTCGTCGCGCAAACTCTTTTTCAAAGTGCATAACTCGCGAAACAGGTTGTCCCGGAAGAGACGTCGAAATAACGGTTTAATGCGAATCACGCGATATGCTGCTCATAAAAAGTGCAAGTCACGCTGGCGCATGTACATCAAAAATTAAAGCGACGCTCTTGCATTACTCAATTAGCACACCGACGCAGCTCCAGGAAAACATTTAAAAAGGGAATACACTTTGCTATGGCGGCTTTATGCTGCGGGGTCGCGCGACTTGTAATATATATATATTTATACATTTTTCCGAGTAACGCTTTTGTTGGAGCTATATGTATTTAAAGCATAAGAGGTAACTGCTGAAGGAAATCTCTCGGTCGAAACCGTCACTTTAATATCGTCATCTGTCCTACGCGCTGCGCGCTGCGAGAAAACGAGGCTAACTCCAGCAATAAAAGCCGGCATAGAAACCGTCGACGAGTCCCTGCGACATTCGTAAAAATAGCGCGCTGGAGCTTTTTTTCTCCCCACATTCCCCCCCCCCCCCCTTCTTCCTTCGCTCGTCTCATCCTACATTTTTTCGCGCTACGCGCTCTGTCATGGTACACACGCGCGCACGAGCATCAGCCCTGCGTCGATAGTTCCATGCAGGCCGCGAGTGCAGAATTTAAGACTCTTCGGGCGCGACGCGGTCCTCGAAAAGCTTCTTGGGACCGCGCGTATAAAGTTTATTTCCCACAATGGGCTGCGCGATGTGTCTTCTTGTTGTTCTTTTTTTCCTCGGACTGCGCTCGCTCGCTTCTTTTTATCTCGAGGTAAGTAGGTAGGTGTATCGCGAACGTAGCCGTACATACGTGTATGTGTGAATACAATGTGTGTGTGTGTGTGTGTGTGTGTGTGTGTGTAGCTTCGTAATGGCAAGTGCAGAACTGGGGCGAGGAGGGGGCTGACGAGGAAAAACATTTTTAAGCGCAAAATAATCTTGACTGCCTAAAGTGGGCAATGCAGTGAAAGAGGAAGAGAAAGGGAGAAAGACGTAGTGCCACAGTGGCTGGAAAACAGTTGGCTGGCTCGCGCAATCTTGTACTACTTAAGATGGCATTTTACTTGTTGAATTAGACGCGAGTTTTCGCTGTGGGCACTGCACGCTCTCGCTCTCTTTCTCTATCTGTTTTGTCCTTCTAGCGGCAGACCTTTTTTGCCGCGGCTGGTTTTTTACTGAAATGCATTACGGCTCTGCTCTTCTTGAAAATATGTGTTCTGAAATAACGCTTTACGGCGTCCTCAATTACGTAATTTTAATCCTGCACTCAGAAAACTTATGCAGAATACTCTACTAAAAAATCACACCGATTCCAATTTTGCATTTCATTCTACAAATTCAACTGCGATGCATCACGATGCATACTATTCTTTAGCAAATTTTTTGAATATTCACAAAATAATGTAAATAATTAACATGGAATTTATAAAAATCATTGGGACGGCACATTCATGCAAGGGTATTCTTTGACATTGTACGATTGAATTAAATGTCAGATCGTAATTATATTCTTTTTAAAGGTATACAAAAATGTTGTCAAGTTTGACTGCTAAAAGCACACTTTCGCTTTATTTAACCATATATACACGTAACAAAAGCCCGAGTTCAACTCGTCAAAGACTTGACATTTCAACTGCACCAATATACAAATAACAATATACATCGGTTTTATTCGTCCATAATTGGGGAGTGAGAGAATATGTCAAAAAAGTGGGAACGACAAATACGTACATAAACGTTTACTGAACAAAGACAGCATAATGCTTTGATTGCGTCTACAAACGAATATAACCAATATTTAATATGTACATAAATCACAATCAAAGTGATAAAGTTCAAAAAAACTTGTTTCACTTTTATGTGTCAAAAGCATAAAGCAATGTATAATTTCCGTTCTATTGCATAATCAAATAAATATGCAATTATAATGACAAACTTTTCAATCAAGTATGCATTATACATTCGCCGTTCAGTTGAAAATACATCATCAAGAGATCAAAATACATCGAAAGTCTCCAGAGCGTAAATCCCCCAACGCTGCTCTCGCATCGAATTTTCGAGGTGGAACGGCGCAGTAATAATGATAATTTAATACATGCTCTCAACAGTTGCTGCCCGCAAAGCCGGGCAAAGTTCATAAATACGTTTGGTAATTGCACTTGGCGAGCAAGAGAACCGCCGGATCGAATAGAGCAAAGTTGCCGCGGCCTACGAGTATAGCATACGCGGGTCTCTATAGCCCTCTCTCTCTCTCTCTCTCTCTCTCTCTCTCTCTCTCTATCTCTCCGCGCACATCCATGCAGCTGTGTACGTGTGTAAGTGCGTATCTGCGTTGAGAGAGAAACATCTATCTGCAACACCGCCTCCACTCGCTTTTAGGACTCTCTCTCGCGCGCGCGCTTTCACCCGTCGTTAATCCTCTTTCGCTCGTGCGCGGCGATACTTCTCCCGATCTCTGCGGTCTGTATTAGGTACAAGGCCAATCCCCCAAGTTCATCAAGCGCCTCTCTCTTTCCCTGCAAAAGCGCGCCCAAATAAATATTTTATACGCCCTCAGCAAGCAAGATATTCCGCGTCTTTGACTCGCCACGTCGAATTACCTTTTTCATGCGCGCGCCCCGATCGATGCCCGATGCGCGCAAGGGAATTTCAAATTAACGCTGAATGACTTTTTCCCTCTCCGGCTTGTGCATCATACGCCGAGGCGTCCGTGCTTTTCATCGAATTTCGTATAAATATGATCGGGAGAGTGGAAGGGAGCAAGATCGGGAGTTCGCGGTGGAAAAAAGCTCCAAGAGATGGGTTTAATCAAACTCGAAGTTTCCTCTCGGGAGGCTAACCGCATTGCCTATGCGTACATTGCATTCGTTGCTGTTCGCCTAGAGAATGGAAATATAAGAAGCTCGGTAACCGTAAACACGCACGCGGTGAGTATATTTACCGAGTACGCAGAGTAATTAATTGCAAGATCTTCTTTGAGGCCAGGCCAGAGCGCGCGAGCTGTCTGTGGGTCGGAGCGCAGTTAAAATTATGGACGAGTACTCGAGCTATATAATCTAGGGCCGCGCAATTTAACGTGATTTCGAATCGCGAACAAACGCGCAAGTAGTAAAATTAGAGAACTTGCGCGAGTGAGCGTCTATGGGAGAAGTTCGTCGAGGAGAAAATTACACCGCACGACGCTGTAAAACAGCCTCGGGGATCTTTCATTTCGTCCTCCGCCCGAGTTCTTACCTGCCCGTCCTCATATACACTTTGAGACTTGGGAATCTACTTACTACTGATTTCAACTGCGCTGCGATGAGATACGATCGCGCATCTCCGCAGCCGGCGCGCCTCTGGTAAATGCACTGGAAAAGCTCATCATCGCGTCGCTCTTGCCCGGCCACTGTTGCGACTTATTTCCATAATCAACGGCTGCCAAATAAATCGGGCGCGCGCGCGCAAAGAGTGGACGCGATGATGCGCCGCGAAGCGGCCGTCGGCGGGAGCCAGCCGGCGATTCGACCCGCGCAAATCAGCTGTCAGGGGGATCATTTGAGGGCGCGCGATGCCTGCAGGATGCGGAGAGGGCAAAAACGTTAAGGGATTGCTTCATTTGCGCGTTGTGAACACGCTGATTAGGGGCAGAAGCTCGGTAGCGCGACGGCTGCCGGCAACTTTATAATTAAAGAGCTTTAGTGCATTAGGCAGCTGAGTTGCAGCGTATAGCAGCGTAAAAGCGGAGCTTGCACGACCCGCCTCTCTCGTCTCTCGCAAAGATCGCGCGCGAGGAATAAAGAGGCAGAGCAAAATAATTTGTCGAAGCTCCTCTTTGCGGCGCTCGCTCGAGCAAAATGGGATGAAACGTCAAAGCAATTGGCGAGTCCAGGAGTCTCGGGACGATGCTGCAGAAAGCTAATTTGATTCTTTCGCAAACATTGCCTTTAGTCGGCGAAAAATCCCGGCGGCAAAGAGGGGACGGCGCGCGAAAGGCCCAGAAGCTATATTATAAGGACGAGGGCGCCTGTTATACAAGAAGAAGCACGTCTCAAAGGAGCGCTCGCTGTTGGGAGAAAAAGGCGCGAGAGGAACGCTTCCGACACTTAGTTTTCATGCTTTTATGGAGCTGAGCTACTGCGCACACCCACCTACACGCAGCATTCACGTATACGTATCTCTTCCACCGACTCGCGTCCAGCTCGTTTTTTCTCGCTTCTCTCTCTCTCGCTCTCTTCTTCTTCATTACCGGCAATATTGTTAATTGTGGCGCGAAACGGCTTAACGGAGTCGACGTGCGCCGCCGCGCATAGCAGCAGTGCGGCGGAGCAGTCGTGTTTACTCGGCTGGAATGCTACTTTCCGTTTCGCGAGTTTGACTCTTTGGAATTCCCGGGCGATGCTCTTTTCTTGCTACTGTCGCGTAAGTGTGATAAAAGGGACAAGCACTTGCTGATATCGTCTGCTGGAGAGCGCAAGAGGGGGGAGCGAGAGAAACGGATGGAGAATTTCCTCGAGGGAATGTCGCGCGCTCGCTATATATTCCCCCGCTTTTAATTTATAGCTCGTGAAAATTTCTTCGAGCTCGACTTCGAGCTTTTATAACGCGCTTTACAGCCCCGAGACTCGGGGTCAAAGTGAAATTCTATGCAATTTTATGACAATCCAAGTTGGAGCAAAACGCGCCGCGTCTCGCGCTCGCAGCCGTAGAGCAGCTTCGGTTATGCTCTCTATTTGCGTCCATTGTGTGGGCGCGCGCGGTAGAATATATCCGATATATCCCTAAATACGAAAAGTCGGAGGACGATGCGACGCGGTCGCAACGGTTCAATTTTATTTTGCCCAACGGCCCGCGCGGACGATATCCTTGCCAAGCCGGAATAGAAGCGAAAACGCATACCAGACGTTCCGACCAATACCTTCGGAAATCAAATTCCGTTTTCTCTCTCTCTCTCTCTCCCTTCTGCAGATCTATTTGCTCAAAGCTCGGCGATTGGCAGAGTATTTTTTGAAAAGAGAAAGAGCTGCACGGCGCAGCGCATCAAATTCTACCTCTTCGCGTTCTTTTCTCCTTCTCTCGCGATAGGTATATACACACACACACCAGCTACCACCGTAATGAATCAATCGGAAAAATATTGGAGAATATCTCGTTAACTTTATAATCTACCGAGAGTTGCAGCCGCAACGAGATGAGGGCCCGCATAAAGGTGTAACGCGATAAAAGATAGACGAAGAGAAGAAGAATGAAACATCAATTTTTTACTAATCAGATCGCGCGCGAAATGAGAAACGTACCTTTTTCACGCGGCTGATTTTCCGCGTAGATGTGTGTAGGGATACGCGTGTACAGGTGCTGCTGCAGACACTGCATCGCGCTGCACACGCAGAGCGCGAGGTAAAGAAGAAAGCGAGCTGGCAAGCATAACGAACTTATCCACATTTAATAATCCACGACCTCAAGCGAGATTGAAAAAGCCCCAGCGAATTTTCCAGTTTCGCGCGGCGCGGTGCGGGCGCCGAACGGAGCCGCGCCGCCGCCGCCGCCGCCGCCGCAGCAGCAGCAACACACTGCACAATCTCTCCAATTCCCAACAGCCTGCGGTTGCGGCCCTTGCTATACGCGCAGCCTTGTATATACATATACGTATATATAGCCTCTCGCGGATAATTTAGCATCCGCTGCTGCAGACTCGACTCGCTGCCGCCAGAGAGGCAAATGAGATAGCGCGTCTTTGCGGTCTTGCCTTGGGGCCCAGCTCTTGTACGCGTATATGCGCGATTCGTGTTTCGCGAATCAGCCGCCGCCGCCGCCGCCGCCTCGGTATCTTGACAGGCCGCTCTCTCTCTCTCTGCACTCGGCTTGTCGGTCCACCGCGCGAGACTCCGTGAATTACACGCAGCCCCGACCAGGAGGAATTTCGAAGAGCGCGCGAGAGAGAGAGAGGGAGAGCGCCTCCTCGATGGGACAGCCGACAAAGCCCCGACGACAGCAGACTCGGCTCTCCTGCTTTTTATGACCCGCGACCGATAGTTTATGGCGCGGAATGACCGGAGCGAGGGAGAAAGAGCCTGCGCGAGTCTCCAACTTTATCGGCCTGACCTCTTGAATTAAGAAGGAGCGAAGCCAGACGCGCGCGCGCTGCTTTAATACTTCCCCTTTTTTACTCTCCCGGCGGCCGCAACTCGCACGCGGGGCCTGGGATATATTGGATGTTCACCTCGCTCTCTCTCTCTCTCTCTCTATCTCTCTGCTGTCGATTTTCGGACTCTCCGTCACTCTCGAGGAGGAAAAAAATTTGAATTTTTCGACAAGCAGCCGAAAGTTTGACTCGTGCGCGCGGGATGCGCGGACGAGTCGTCTCATTCATTATACCGAGCGATATGCGCGCAGAGGTGGCTCGCTCTGCTCGAGAGCTCGCAGAAGATAGAACATGATGAAGTTCCACGCGCTTATATATACAGGCTGCAATTTTAACTATGACGAACAGTTCGGGCCAAGATGTTAAGCATCGCGCGCTGTCGAAATAATTTATCAACTTTGCGCAAGCCTGGCGCAAGAATGGCTCCGCGTTTAATAAATGCGCGCGCGCGCGCGAGCGCGGCGCACACCCGGGCCGCAGCATGAAACTTTCGCCCGGGCTGCAAAGCGCGTTTATAACTCATGCGTGCGCCTCTGCCGCAGCCGGAGAATCGTTCTTGGAATTCGTCAAAGCGCGAGTCGAAATATCGGCGCGAATATTCACTTCTGCCCGGGCGTTTTTGCAGAAAGCCCGGGAAAAATAGCGGACGAGAGACAGACGCGCGTGCATATATCGTACACGCGCGGAATAGATTATTAGGCCAATCATTATAAAGTCCAGCGCGGCAGCTCTTCCGGCTTAACGTGACTTAATCATCATTAAAGCTGGCTCGCTCGCGAGAGATAACTTCTGACCCGTGCAGTATAACGAGACTTGTAACTTGTTCCGAGCGAGCGAGCGAGAGACGGAGACAGCGACTGCAAATATATATACGCGCATACACGTGCGCGCGCCGCGGGGATATGAGTCGAGAGAAGTCGTAGGTACGACGTCGCTTCCACGCCTGTATGCCGACCTGTCCTCCCATATACGTATCCACCACACATCTATATTATCCACAGCGATTCCCGGCCCTAATCGATGTTTAACGATCGGACTTCTCCAACCCGATGCGAAAATTACCGCGCTCGCACGTGTCGGCCGGTTAAGCGCGCGAGGCCGATTCGACTTGATGCATCGCTCTTCTTCTTCTGCTTGCGCTCATGCGGGCTTTCGCGCTCTATATGTTATCTCTCGCGCCTACGCTTCCGCGCGACATTTTTCGCCCTCCTTTCATTGTTTCCCAGCCGGGGCCGCTCTCTATCGGCGCATCGTCCCGTAGATGCAGCTGCGCAGATAGACTGCGACCTACAAACGTTGCAGACACGCAGCAGAGATTGGCCGAGGACAGGATGTTCGATGTAAAGCCTATTTGTATTAGTCTCGAGAGCTTTGGCAGCCGGCTACGAGCTGGAGAAAAAAGGGAAGATTCATGGGGGGATACAGCGAGATCCTCGAGGCAGAATGTTGGCAGGTGTATATACGCGGGATCAGAGGCGCTGCATACTCGGAAAGATAATCTCGCGTTAAACATCGTACAACTTTTTCCGTCGCACGCGGCTATATACGCGGTTCTTTTACTTTTTCATTTTTTATTATTATTATTCTTTTTTTTTTACAAATTTTCGCGCACTCCTTGTTTCTCGCAGCGTATCATCCGACTCGAATTGGATTTTCCGTGAAAGAACGGTGGAGACTTTATAACCGAGCGTTTCCTTTTTTTTTTACTTTAATGCGATTACCTTTGCCGCGCGCGTTGAAAAAAATAAAAAAGAACACTTGCCCTTCTGACTCTCTGGAATGGCGATAGCGCCGAGGCTCGCATTCGAACGAGAAGTATTAAATTTTCAATTTAACGAACGGTCTCGGCGCGTCAAAGCGAAGCAATAACTTTTTTATGCAACAGAGAGAAGAATGATGAAATTCCCGTCAGCAAGCCCGGCTCACATAATCATCCGCCATCGGTATTTTCTATTAAGAATCGCCCTACCCCCCCCCCCCCTCCTTCGATCTCGGCGCGGTGGCCGAGGAGGTGCATAAGCGGTTGAATAATTCACCCCGTGCGAGAGCCCGACGTGACATCCACTCCGACACCGGGGCGCGTATTTTCCTTTGTAAATCAAATTTTTTGCCCCGCAGCAAGTTCAGCAGGTCGCGCGCTTGTGTGTTATACGCGCGCTCGCGCGCCGCCACAGCAGCAGCAGCGGCAGCAGCAGCCAGGACGTAGCTTCGGGTCAGTTTTTTGCGGCCGGCGCTGCACATGCACGCGCGCGCGCGCAAAGCCTGTACAGGAAGAGAGAGAGAGCCCGGCGCTCCCGGCCTTTGTGTGTTCGCTACATTTATCAGGCTCTTCACGACCGCGCTCTCTCGCGCGCGATAACTAGATGATTGCGATTTACGAAGGCAAAAATATCTATCTCCCTCTCCCTCCCGAGCATAGAACAAAGAGCGGCTCTCGATTACTCGCGTAGAGGTGGTGGTGGTGGTGCGGGGGGAGGGGGGGAGGGGCAAAAGTCGTTAAAACAAGTAATCGCAGTCTGGTAACGAGCGTTTCAGGCCCTCTCCAACTCGTTTTTGGCATATCCATATTTACGGGAGACGGGTATTCTCGCCGAGGCAGCTGCGCGACTGCGATCCGGGTGGAGCGAAAAGGACGAGACGAGCTCCGAGACGCCGGCCGTCTTAGGAATATTAATTGAAAATTACGGGGCTAGACAAAAGAGGCGCCGCGGGTGCAAACATCAGCGATCGCGAGAGACGCGACGTCAGAAGGCATTATCTCGGTATGTATCGCACTCCTTATCCCGTCGACAGCCAGCCTTTTTGGCCGCTCGCCAACCAGACCCTTTTCCCCCGCGCAGATGTATGCGCACATATATACACGGATGCATCGCATAAACATACACGCGCGCGATAATCCGAGGCGGGAAATTTGAATTGCAGCGCGTCGCGAGATAAGCTTTTTGTCAGCTGCAGTCTGGAGAGGAAGAGCTTGTGTTTGCTCCAAGTATTATTCCAAACTCGACCCTGAGAGTCGACAATCACATCCGGCAATATTACCCGACGTTGCATCCGGCCATCTTGATTTGCTGCAACGACAGTCCATGCAACGGCGCTAACTCCGACGAGGGACTCCGCTGCATCTCTCTCTCTCTCTCTTCTCGCTCCGTCATCACGAAGATGCACCCACGAGCGAGACGGAGACAGAGCGAGAATAGTGTTATTGTGCGCATCAACGAGCGTTATTGTTGCTCGGAGAGATGCTCCTTTTTTTCCTCGATCGTTTCAATTCGCCCCAGAGGATTTAATTAAGCCGCCCGAGATTATACCCAAATAAATCTGACAATTAGAAGCGATTGTTTGTATTTGCAGAAGAATGTTTCGGCTTGACGTGTGCAGTAACTTTAATTATTTCGCGAGTATCTCACTTAATGCGAGAATGCTGCAGAGTATTTTCGGGAATCCCAGCGGAATCCGATACTGAAATTCAATTTCAAGCTAATAAACGGTAATTCGGCTCGCATTTCTTTTATAATAAATTTAATTGGCCAATGGTAAACACGTACCATTGCGCGTCCGAATGCAAAATACGTACTAGAGGCCATCGAGTTCGGCTACGATTTGATCATCCATCAGTGCGAGTAGTTTTAAATCTGTTTTTCCCACTTCCTATATATCCAGAGCCGACGAATGCAGCTTGTAACTCGCGGTTCGAGCGGAAAAACAATATCAAAAGTGAATTGCGATCGAGCTGCGACGCGAGCAACGGATTTTCCCGGCATTTCCATCCCAGTTTTTCCGATCGCCATTAAAATTATATCCATCTCCCCCCCCCTCCTCGCGCTCTTTTTTTTCACCGCCATCGTAAAGCAAACGCAAACAAGACTGGCAAAACAAGTTGGCATTACTTATATCGGGAAAGCGGATGATCGCGGGCAATGCAGAAAAATCAAATTCGATCCTCGACGTGATTTCGAACGAACGTTTAAAGAATCCCCTCGCTCCGCAGAGTCGCGAGAAGACGGAGAGGAAGAAGAAGAGCTGGAAGAAGAAGTCGTCGGAGACTCGGCCGCCAGTAAGATAATGCAGGAGATAAGCGAGCGCGTATCTCGGCGAGCGGAGGAGAACGCGGGGCCGGCGCGCTTAAGAAAAACCGGGAATGATAATAGAACTCGCGGAGCGGAAAGCAACCCCCGTAAATTTCCATATCCAACTGCACACAGTTTTCCATTTCAGAGCGGAATATCCTTTTTCCCGGGGACCTCCCCCTCTGCGCGCGCTCTGCGCCGGCTGTTTTTCTTCTCGGCCCAGCAGACGCGCTGCAGCAGCAGCAGCAGCAGCAGCGCCGAAGAGTCTTTTATTTCGGTATTATAAGCTATTTCACTTTGAAATGGAACAAATGGAATTGCGAGAGCGTGTCCTCGGCTTTCGCTCCGGCTAGTTGAGCGCGAAGAAGCGTCTTTCCCTCTGCCCCTCTTTGCCTCGCGGATCGCTTTTAGCCACACCGACGCCCGGCAACTTTCACGGGAGGCAAAAGGGCGGCCTTGTCGCTGTGTCCTGCATCGCAGTAGCGTCTCCCGGTGCGCAGGCTATAATAATGACTCGGGGAACTGCATGGAACACGGCGACGACTCTTTCTCCATTGGCGAAATTAAAATTCTCCGTACTGGCAGTGGAGGGCCCGGCGCTGGCAGTTTCTGTCTGTCGCCTGGAAGAAACTGCTGCCGGAGCGGAGCTGTCCGTCTGGCCTTTACGGCCTTTGCCTCTCTTTTACTCTCTTTCACTCTCCGCGCAAGCAGTTGACTGGCGGAAGCGACATATATATATACAACGAGCTGAAATAAATAGTCGAGCAAACCAAATCGAAAATTAATCGCGCGCGTGCCGAACTCTCAACTATTTCCTCCATAAGCGCGCGACTCGAAGAACAATGAGGCGCGGTCGAGCTTCATTAAAGCGGACGGGCTCGGCGAGCAGCTCTATCGCTCTCTCTCTCTCTCTCTTTTCCTCGCCGGCTGCAGCAGCAGACGATTGCAAACGGCTGCAGCAGAGAGACAGCCAGTCTCAAACGCGAGCCAGCAAAGAGACCTCTATCTTTCTCGCTATCTCTATATGTATTTTCGATGGTGAAATACTTGAGATAAAAGCTTTTTTGCAAATACTTTTGGGAGCTGAGTCACGTTCGCGCCGTGCTGCGGGGCATCAATAACGACTTCGAGTAGTAGACTTGGTTGTTTGCTCTCGAGAGAAAAAAAACGAGTCGGAGAAGAAGGTGTAGACGAGAAAGGCGGAAGGAGAGCGCGCGGGGGGAGGTGGAAGGTGGGAGGAAGCAGAGCCCGTGTGCATGTCGAAGCCGATGAGGGAGAAAAAGCCGGGCTCGAGCGCGCGACACCCGCTGAAATTTAATGTGTGCCTTCTCCCTCGCTATCGCTTGCACGCGCGTACACATGCATTCGACGAATATTATAAAATAAAGGCGCGCAGAAAGAGAGAGAGAGAGAGAGAGAGAGAGAGAGAGAGAGAGAGAGAGAGAGAGAGAGAAATAAACGAGCAAGAGCGCGCGCGCGAAACAATGGAGTTGTTACACAGACGGCTAGACACCGGCGGGCGAGGCATTGGACTATTAAAACTGCATCACCTGCTCGCGTCAGCTGGTCGGCTAAAAGGCGTATCATATTGAACGAAATGGAATAGAACCGTCAGCGCGCAGCGGAGGCGGCGGCTCGCGGCGCTATATATAATAGCGATGGGGACGTCGATGCGCCGGCAAACATCGCACCGTTCGGCCGTTTTAATTCGATTAACTTAAACTTTAATCTCCGAAGTGTAGTCGAACGTGGCCGAGAGAGCGGCGTATACCGCGGCTGCCGCAGTACACGCTCTGTATGTCTATATGCGCGTATATAGTCGAGCGAATGCGCCGAGAATTCATGCGCGCATCAGCGAGAAAAAGGGAGAAAGAGAGGGAGCGAGAGAGAGAGAGAGAGAGAGAGAGAGGTATAGAGCGCCGGAATATCATCAGAAATCCATAAATGGAAATCCGCGAGAGCTGCGGGTAGGAGACGAGCGGCCGAATGGAAATCCGCCGGCTCGGATAGATAAATCAAAATCAAGTCGGCCATTGAAACGTCGGGAGCATCTTTGTGCGCGTTGCAGTTCTCGTCTTTTTTCTCTGTCTCTCTCTCTCTCTCTCTCCTCCTTTTTTACGCTCCCTCTTTTCGCGGCGTTATAAACAGGCTGCTGCATGCGCAATGTATCTTAATGCTGAGTTATTGGATTCATGAGATCTTAACTGCGCGCAGCTGCGTATTGTCAGGTCCTTTGCCTTCTCTCGAGCTGTTTATTGTCTATAGCGAATCGTCCTTGCGTCGGCAGAGAATCGAGATACTGCATACGGAGCGAGAGAGGGGGGGGGGGAGTGAAACACGACTAATCTCGATGAAGTCATAATGTAGGAGGAAAATCACCTTGGAAATAAGGTTATCTCGCGCACAGCGACGGGAATGAAAATTAAGCTGTCCCGGTTCGCTCTCCTAACCTGCGTGGAAGCTAACGCTCTCGTCGGCCTTTCCCGACCCGACGAATATCGACGGGCGAGAAATATCGAGAATAACGCGAGGATCACCAGTCTGGTCAGAGACTCGCCGATGATTTGCAGATGCCAGCAGCGTATATGTATATAGCTGGACGGCGAGTGCGAGGGAAAGAAGAGCTGCCGGCGCAGCAGCGGAAGTAACGCATTACAGACATAGAGGTTAAAGAGCCCGGAGATGGAGGAAGCTAGCGCTCGGTATTTTCCTCGGAGGATCGATTCAGGTTAGGGGATAAAAAGGCGAAGCCGCTCGCGAAGTGCCCTTCTCCCACCTGCTCCTCTCTCGCTCGCTCTTACTCTCAAGCCGAATGGATTTTAGCAAGCTCCAGGGGGGATTCCTCTGCTGCGGTAGCGGCATCATCCCATATCCTATCCCCCACCCCCACCCAGCTCTCTCACCCGTCTCTACCCCCCTCCGCAGCAGCAGCACATCGTCGCGTCGTTCTATTCCCCAGCAGCGGCGTAAAGCTCTCGCTTACGCCCGGCCGCATCCCCTCAGCCCCTCTCGCGCCTCCGCCTCTCCGCCTTCTCTCCGCAGTTGCTCAGCTCTAAACCAGTTTCTCGTGTTTTACAATCTCGAGTGAAACAATTGAGTGCTGCGAGGACGAGTCGCGCTGCCTCCTCCCATGGGCTGCTCTGATAGCACTTGCAGCTGCGGAGAAGGTCTGCGCGCATCAGCCCTTGCCGCAGGGAACTCGCGCGAGCGCGCGAGTGAGAGAGAGAGGTAGCCGAGGAACAAAACGCACGTTATAGACGCCGGCGTTTCTAGTTTCCACTGTTACGCCTCTCTCTCTCTCTCTCTCTCTCTCTCTCCTCTAGCCCATTCTACATTCCATTTCCATTCGATAATTCGGAAGTTTGAGCAACTTCTGAGCGAACGCTTGTGCGCGCTAGGCGAGTCGATTCTTTCACTTTGAGCAAAGGTGAGCGCCTGCTGCTTGCTCTACATGAGTGTATGTAAAGGGGAAATCGTATATCCGTCACAAACAAAAGCCGATTGATATATATCGCGGTAATCTTATTATCTTGTGCGAGGGGGGGGGCGGATATAGCGGCGCTACAATACGGGGAGAATCCGGATTTCCCGCAAGCGCAGCTAGTTCGCGCGCGTAAAATCTGAAATTCAACGAGGACCTTGGAAATTTCAGAAAATACCCTTTCGCAAGAATATCCCAAGAGCCGATATCGACTCCAAATAATGTAACTGGATCTATCGAATCCGCAGCTGAGGCGCGTATACACGCGCGTATACGGCTCTCGATGTAGTGTGGGAAGGGGGGCAACCCAACCCCTTTCTATACGTCTCGTCCGAGAGCTCCCGGGCGCGCGGATATTTTTCAAATCCTACGGTGTGACTCTCCTTTTGCTGTCTCGCGGCCGGGCGCGAAACATATACAGCCGCATCATTCGAGCTCGTTTTCCCACCCCTCTCCGCTGCCACTTGGCCCTTTTTTCGGCCTCGGTTCGGCGCGCTGGCCGCTACCCGAGCGCAGGGTCTCGTCACGAGGCTCGTTTCGCACCGCGCGCGAATTTGCTAAATCCTCGTTTTTCCGCGTTTGACGACTGCAAAAAATCTCTCGGCAGCGCTGCGCTCCACGAATTCGCCTCGATTTTAGACCTCAAACGAGCGGCTTTTTCCGTTTCCACATCAGAAATATATCCCCGAGGTATACAGCGCTTCCGAGAGCCAATGCTCGCAGCTCTCTTTCTCTCGTTTTTTCTCTCGTTCCGCCGGCGGCCGCCGCCGCCGCCGCCGCCTCCTACTCCAGGCATTTTATGCTATCGGAATTATTCGAGCCGAGAGGATAATTTTTTTTGTTGCACACCGGCAAAAGGTATCTGATGCGGAGTAGTATGGAAATTAAAGTTCGCCCGGCCGCTCAGCTAATATTTTTTCGCCCTCTCCAGGACTCGCGCTCTCTGCACTTGCTCTTATTATAAAATCATTAATGAATTGAGGGAGAGAGAGCGAGAGAGCGAGAGACGAGGGCGCGCAGCACTGTGCGACTGGAAATTACAAGTGGCCGTGAAGATAATAAGTCATCCCGTAATAAAACATATAAATCCAGGCCATTGAGAGTATTAGAAGCCGGAGTCCATTGAAAGCGCGCGCACATCGATAATAGACAATCAGAGGGAGAGCTGCTGCGCTCAGCGAGCCATGAATCACTCGCGACTGCGTCCCATCCCCGCATGCACCGAGTGAACAAGAGAGAGCGAGAGCGAGAGCGAGAGAGAAGGAAAAAAGACGAGCAGCACATCTCTCCGACTAGATGAAGCTATCGACTGTACAGGAGTAGTCGTGTTGAAAGCGCGCAGGGGGGAAGAAAGCGTTGGACTCGGCTGTCACTGCGGGACGAGCTGCGCAAAGCCTACACCGCTGCGAATCTAGCGTGTATAATACTGCGCTCGGCTCGTCTCTCGCTCTGTTCTAAAACGCGCGCGCGCGCGCGCGGGAGGAGAAATATATCGCGGGCGGAAGTTATAAATCACTGGCGAGCCAGAGCCGCGCGACCTAGAAACAGTCGAGGGATCTTCTCTCTTTCTCTCTCGCTCGTGCGCGTGCAAGACGTAATTTCATTTTATCTGACAGCAGCTACTATCTAGCCCGAAATTCCTTGCAGCCCGTGCGCGCGCGTATGTGGCTATTTGTACAGGAGAGAAAGAAAGAGCAAAGCGCGCGCGCGCGCGCGCCGACGGTTTAACTACACTTATCAACGGGGCGCTGCAGCAGCAGCAGCAGCAGCAGCGGCGGCGGCACTGCACGAATAAACAGGAGCGGCGCGCTACGGTACATAAACAATGGCCCCTGAAACAAGCCACTAAAAAAAGATCAGCGTTTGTCACTGCAGCCACCGCCCCGTTTTTCTCTCCAGCTCCAGCTCTTTACTGGCCTTTATTGCCTGTATAACGCGCCTTTTCACCGGATTATTTTTCTTCGGGGACTCGCCCCCCCCCCCCTGCCCCCGCTCTTTATCGCCGACTTGATTTTCATGCGCCCCCGTCTTCATTATCTCCGCGCGGCTCTCCTATGTCTACTATTTTCGGATTATACGAGCTCCCCCCAGAGCCGCGCCTGCAGTCCTTCTCCGAACCATATGGCTCGCTCTGTATACTAGTGGTCCGACAACAATCGTTCGATACGCGGCATAATGCGCGGCCTATATATTCTTTGGAGGAAGCGCCGCGCAACACGTGACGTGTATACACAATCCATTAGGGGCAGCACTTGCGGCTGATTACGGAAATTTGCCTGTTGCTCCTGCGCTTGCGGCCGGACTGACTCTGGAAAGAGTCTACTTTTTGGCAAAGTAAACTCTTCGATATATAAGCAACTTTGGAACTCCCGCACGCGGACACTTATTATTCCGCTCTGGTTTTTCGCCGCGCTGCAACTTCAACTTTTGCCAATTTCTCCGGTCCCTTGCTCCCCTCGCTCCCTTGCCTTGGCTGCTCCGAGTATATACAACGACGATAACTCCGTTCGCGCGTGCGCTCCCTCTCTCAGCTCGTCCTCTCCTCCCTTCGTCTCTGTTTATTCGCGGTCGAGTTAAATTCCGCGTAAACGCTGACAACGTTTACGCAAAGCATAACACTCTGTGGCTCTGCATTATATTCTCTCTTGGAATAAAAAGACAAGGACTTCGTTCATACTTCATACTTGGGACTATTACCTCGCGCATTATCTAAATCTTACTAAAGGGAAAATTGTGCTCGCTCGCGTTTATTCAAGTACGAAATATTGCGCACTATATACGCATGCGCTAGCTACGATAAATAATTTCTCAACCTCCAGAAACGCTCCGCCGTACGTTTTCTGCGCGCTCGCATATCTATGCAACATGCATGTATATATTGTATATAAGCATACGCACACCAAGAAAATCTGGTGTTTGTTTCATTTTGTGTGTATGATATACTATTGCCCGCTAAATAGAAACGAGATCAAACACTTATTTTTTCTCATTTTTTGTTCAAGCAAATACGAAAATTAATTGATTTGAAGTTGCGCCCATTTGGTGTCGAATTGCGGGCAAAAGGATAAGCAATTGCGATAAAAGTCTCATACCGGTACATTCAATTCGATGTCGGCTTTTACTGTGATTGTAATAATTAACTGGCGCATTACCAGAAGGACAATTTCATAATACTTGGTGTACGGTAACTGGAAATTACATTGATTCAATCAATCATATCTACTTATATTGCCGGTGAGAGCAGCTTTCGTGTTCGTAATAAAATATTCATAAGCTCCGGACGGTTATTTCGAGACATATATATTGCGCACTCTTGTCACGAAATTTTTAGAGAGCTTTTTCAATTAACACTTTGAAGCTCGACTCTTGTGAAGCCGTTATCGTTTGGAAGTTAAGAGGAGAACAGCCTTTCTGCATGTCAATGCCAGACGCAGACTCGACTAGCCGTAACGGATATGTAACGTCTATACGAGCGGTTTGTAACAATTATTCAGCAGCAGTATTTTCAACTGACATCTAGACAAGACTTTTGTATACACATACTGCTCTGTGCACAGTAACGAGCGATGAACTTATAAACTCGTATAATAATTTTATGCGCTTCTGTAAAAGCGGTCGAGAATTTTGTACACCGTGCTAATGGAAAATAAAGGCTCGAATTATCGCACAGAATTAACGGGGATTCCGTAATGCTTTTTGATCAAATTTCCATATATTTATATTAGTATGGTCTGCAAAATTAATAATCATAACATCGCGAAGACCCAATAAAAAATGTGCGTATTGTTTTAAAATTAATTATACTTCATTTATTAATAATACATTACTAATGACAATAATAGTTTCCCAATCAATTGTTGAATGCATTGTACTAGCGGTCTCATTAATTATCAATGCCGATACACCAATTCTTGGAGAACTAGAGGATAATTGCCCGTGCGGTTGTACATGCAGCTATATGTTGAATCTTGGAACGATACGATGAAAATCTAAATTATATTTAAAGTTCATTTTATTTCT
This sequence comes from Philotrypesis tridentata, assembly GCA_018906965.1. Lineage (NCBI taxonomy): Eukaryota > Metazoa > Arthropoda > Insecta > Hymenoptera > Pteromalidae > Philotrypesis > Philotrypesis tridentata. Next base: position 7,989,600 of record JACCIB010000001.1, on the reverse strand, counting down.
TGACCCACTTTTCGATATAAAATAGTAAAACGACGCGAGCCAAAGTCGACATTTAAAAAATGTACACTCACGAATTTTTCACGTGCAATTACACGACGCTTTAATTTTTTGCACAAATTCTTGAATTCAAGCGATAAGAATGAAAATTTTGTAATACATTTTATTTCTGAAACAAGCAACTCTTTTTTTGTTTTTTAATGCTTTGCAAAGTTCAAATTATTTTAATCTCTAATAATAAGAGGATTTCGTTTTACTGTTTTAACTGTATTTCATTTTCGTACTTTTGCAGAATACTCATATCAACGGTTGCATTAGCCATGTTGCTTTAAAATGATTAAATTTTCAATGGTTTGATGTTACACAAAAAATAATAGTATATTTGCCTTGATAAATTCAGAAAAAAATAAAATCGTAGCAATAATTACTTTTCTTCTGTACAATGCGTAATTATGTACATATTTAGAGAAAACGACTGTATATAGAATTTTGGTGAAGCAAAATCCTCAGTTAAATGCAACGAACTGTGTATTAAAGGCCAAAGCTAATACACGCGTGGAATATAGTTAGGCCAATAGAGGAGCAAAGGTATAAAAAAGTCATGAAAAATTCATAAAGAAGTTATAGCCCCTACAAGCTTATGAATCCCTTTGAAACAATATTACGTATTACTTAGGCAACAGGAGATGGATCCTTATTGCACACGACAAGGTCAATCGATCCGCTCGGCGGCAGATGATGCAATACTCATTCTCGCGCGGGGGGTCGCCCGTAAAACTTTGAGAAACTTTATACACGTCAAGGGGCAAAGTTTATGCTATAGGTATATAAAAAGTAAAAAACTGGCTTCCGTGCAGATGTGCACGTACGCGCAGCGGCAGCAGGAGCAGTCGCGCTCGAAAATTGAAAATCCGCAGCGGTATTTTTGCTCGACAAGAGAGCTGAGCACGGCCGAGAGAAAGACAATAGAGACGGAAGAAAATAAAGCCGGAAATTACGCCCGACGCGAAAGTAGTTGGGATGATTCCGAACGAAACATGCCCACCCCCTTCTCCGCGCTCGTGATTTGTTTGTCTTCCCCGTAGACGCTAATGGCGCGCCTCAGCCGAAAGTGTTTCCACTCCCTTCTCGTTGCTGCACCACGGCAGAAGCGAGAGAGAAAGAGAGAGAGAGAGAGAGACAGAGAGGAAACAACTTGCTCGCACACTCGTTCGGATACGTAATGCTCGTGCATATAGAGCTTACCTACATAGGTAGCCTCCGAGCAACCTGACCGAGTAATGGTATCGACACGGACTCCTGCGAACTTGCGCGTATACTCTGCCCTTTATTTCCGCTCCATTATCCCCCTCCTCCCAGCCGTCTGCGGCTTCATCCTTTCCAATCAAGCGGAACGAATCTTTATTTATACGCGGCGCGCTTTAATTCGAGCGCGCAGGGACTCGCAGCTCGTGTCTTCCGCCGCCCTGCGTGTTGCTCCTCTGTTCTTTCCTTTGCAATCCCCCGCTCCTTTAAACTGCCCGGCGAGGATTATCCGCCGATGTATTACCCGCGGTCCGCGCGAGCGAGGCTTAACTGATTTTATTGACTGCGGCGTCGATAGCAGCTGCCATTTGCTCAAAAGCACTGCCAAGCGAGCCGAATTAATTATCTCGGCCTCGGCTTCATTTTGCCAAACTCGTTATTCGTTTGTTTATTCATGTAAAATAATCATTCGCAATTCGTGATTGTCGACCCGTATAGGACGCTTGTTATCGACGCGCGCGCGCGTTTCGCGCAAGATCCACGAATTATGACTAAAATGCTGGGCGTGTTTTATAAATACGGGTCATCAGCGCTCGCTGCGTATGCGTATGAGGGGCAAGGGGGGGTGAGATCCGGGGAGGGGCGCCGTATCGATGACCGATATATTCACAAAAATTCTTGTTTCACCGGTGAGCCAATCATCGGCATTGCTGGAAATAAATGCTGAAGAGCGAATGAACGCGAGGCGCGGTGGCGCAGTCGCGCACATCGAAAAAGTCCGACGATTTATTGGTAAACGGTTAAATATAACGCGCGCGACGAGGAAAAAGGAAAAGCGCGCAACATAAGCCAACGGTGAGCGCGGGCATCGATAAATTTTCATAGTTGCTGAACCGCTCCCCCGCCACTCTATACGCGCATCTGCATACGCGAGTTATGCATAGATACTGCGCTCGCGCGAGCGGGAGAGCGCCTCAAACGTCCTTTAAGACCCCATCAATCGTGTGTGAATGAGCATTGAGCGCGTTTCATCGACTCTTCCGCAGTTTCTCCCTCCCCCCCCCCCCCCCGCCGCCCCTGTGCCAGAGAACATACATTTCGCGATCGAAGGATGCAGCTCTTTGAGTTTATGTATGCGGAATGGCCGACGTGCTATCGCATTCAGCGAGCGCAGGCAAGTCGCGCGTTTTGTTCGAGCTCGTAAATAGAGTCGCGGGCGGCAGCAGGTATCAGGCAACATAAATAGCTCGCTCCCTCTAATAATTGAGAGTAGATCGAGTGCGATGCTCGAAAAGTTCGATCCAAGTCCTATAAAGGCGCGAAAGTTCGGAACGCGCGGTAGGGGCTGGGCTAGCTCTGCACAACCATAGTCGACTGCTATAACGCTCCGCCGGCTAAAGTTTACAAACGAGCCGAGCGACCGATTTCAAATCCCTTGAATTCTCCGAAACTTTGTTTCATACGCCAGGAATTCGTCCCTCTATTTTTCGCGCCCCCCTCCCCCACCCCCCACCCCCAGTATCTATATCGCCTCGATACTGCAAGCCAATCGCTTACGGATTTTGGCCCCTGGATATCGACGACCGCCGTTCCGCGCTATACACGGCCCGTGTACGTAATACGAGCGTCTTGTGTATCTCTATGTCTGCGCAAAAATAAAAAGAGGCAAGTGTCCGACTTGGAGCTTTCAGCTGCTTCTGCTGCTGATGCTGGCGAAGGAAACTCTATATTGATTCCACTTGGGGATCCCGTCGAGTGGCACTTTGTCCGCACTTTATCCGCGCCACTCGACGGGAACTTATTATTGGTCTTGTCAGCCTCAAACGTATATAGATAAATACGTAAAATTAATTCAGTTTTTGGGCTCCCAAAATTGGAGGAAAATCGTCGTAATATATATCTCCCGATACCGCGGAACGCGACAATACAGTATTTGTCGAGGAAGTTCATGAGCGGTATCGATTTCTTAAATTTACATACATACTTTGTATGTAGTTATTTTAAGTATGCAGGGTTATTATATATACAAGACAAAAAATTTTAAAAATGAACGTTGCTCCTTGTATTTTGTGGAAATACTTTTTTTATTTTATTTTCAACCCCCCAAAAATAACTGAATTAATTTTATGTATTTTCAACCATCCACAGCAACAAAGCTTGACAGATTCTTCCTCTCTGAATTCTGTCATAAAACATGACCAGATTAATCATTTTCTCATCGTTCGCTTTATGGGAAGTTCATGCGGAAATCAGTGCTCACTATCTTGTAGCCTCGTCGAAATTTGCTTGATTTCTTGTTTCTATGTTGTGGCGAGTTTTGAACATTACTTATGTTATAGATGTATCTGGAAGCAGCAAGGATGTATAATTGTATTTATTTTGTATTTTGGCGATAATTTATTAACAACCAATTCTGCAGCAAACTTACAGACGATCAACGCGAACAAAAAATGGGTATCAATGCTGTAGTGCACACTTCGTCGCGGTGTTTCAGCAGAAGCACAACTTTTTCTTTGAAGGTGAAGTCGCCTTGGAGCTTTGGCACCTGAGTTGCTTCTGGGGTAAGATTGATCGGTCCAGGCTAGTGTCTATCCTCCGCATTACACGATTCAACAGAATCTCGACGGCGCGTTCGATGTTCTGTCCAGTCGAAGCACTTGTCTCCAAGTAAACCAGACTAATCAAATAATACTTTGATTTTTGCACCATGTATCACGTGCAACGTAACTTTATATATACGTTGAAATCCACAAAAAATTTCAATTGGAGTGAATGCAATAGTGCAAAACTTTTTTTTTCGTACATCATTTTGTAACAGAGATTGAAAGCCAACGGAAAACAAAAATTATATTAACATTCATGCCTCAATCTAGAAGATCTCTATTTTCCATGAAAAAGAGAATTACGGTAAACCTCATCTGAGAAATAATAAGCAACTTTAACCCCTAGAGATGCAATGTATTATTTTAATGTACGTTAATGTTTTTCATTGCTTCCAGATCAATAGAAAAAAAATTCTATCGAATTAGACATCCTAGTATAGAAAATGCATCCTTTTTGTGGATTTCGATGTATACATATATATGAGCTGATACTTATTATTATGCGTAGCAGTGGCTGAGTTGAACAAGCTATGTGCACTTTTGCGTGTATTAAGTGCAAGAATTATTTAGCTTAATATTTGTGCAACGTGTAATGTAAATATACGAAAGATTCCTTCTCCATATATACATACTTATACTTGTTAGCCAGTTCTCGAGCTTTATGGTCGCTAATTACACGTCTGCTCTCGAGATCTGATTTGTTACCGCAGAGAATTATGTCCGGCTCCTCGCAATAGGCATGCATCTGCGTGGGTTTCATGCAGTATTAGTTTCTAATCTTTCTTTCGCTCTCTTTCTCAAGCTTTTCGTTTCATTTCTTACACAAGTGCAATCAAAATGCTCGAAAAACAGTGAGATTCCATTAAGCCAGAACGAGCCTTTTAGAGCGAGACTGACATTTTAGATTTTCAGAGCACGTAGGTACAATAATTAGCATTTTTATACTGTCTTGCGGCGCCTCTTCTCTTTCTTCTCTCTCTCTCTCCCCCTCTTTTTCTCTCTCGTTCTCGGTTTACGAATCACCCTCCTTTTTGGTTGAGTAAAAGTAATCGTAGCAATAAATATTATTGCTATTTGCTAGCATAATTGTTGAATGAATTTGTGTTTTTGAAAACGTGTCTGACGCTCAAAAGGCTGCTCAAGTTTTTACTATAAGAATATTAAGATTGATACCCTCAACTGATCTAGCCAATCTCTTACTGCGAGGAAAGACTGTTCATTCGTCAAATCGAATAGTAGAAAAAACCCCATCGATTCTCGATAAAATGATGTAGTTAGACTTCGAAACCTAAACACATATTTTTGTAAATATTGTGCAAATGAATGCTCGCAGAAAAATGAAAAAAGTATTTTTAAGTATGTATGTGATCTAACTTACAAATAAACAATTGCTTCAATATATTATAAGCTATTATATTCAACGTATTCATAATAATATATTGTAATAACGTATTCATATCATGAAAATTAAGAAAATGTATATTTTCCAGTTTCCTGCATTTAAATCTTACCTTTCTTGACCAGCAGTATCCCAAAGTTGTAGTTGCACAGTTTGACGCTGTCCATTAGGTGACTCGTAAAGCTGTTTAAAATAGTAAAAAGAATTTTAAAAATATCATAAAAATAACATACAAAAAATTTCAATTTGGGAATGGAATGGCATAAACATATAAACAAATAGAGGAAAAACATGATGAAAACCCGAAATAAAAAAGAAAAGTTAACACGTATGAAACGGTGCGCAATGCGCATATTACAACTCGCTTCTCCTTGAAGTCGATGCCAACCGTAGAATGAAAACTCAGATTAAACGTGCCCTCAGTGTACTGATACAGAAAACTCGTTTTTCCAACGCCCGAATTGCCGAGCGCGAGAAACTTCAGCAAATAATCGTAATCCATTTCCGCCAGCGATTCCGGCGAATAGCGGCAACTTTTTCTTCTCGTCAACTGAAACGAATCGCAATCCGCTCTGCTGAAGCTGCAGCAAAAACTATTGACGCTCACAGATCCGCAGTGCTGGACAAATCTATGCGGCGTTTGCGCGTGTGCGCCGAATTCGAAGTGCCGAGGACAACCTGTTGACTTGCGCTGCCGTATACGTAGCCAGCCACCACAGCTGTTATTTTTTTCTTCAATACACTCGTTTTTATTTTCTAGAAAACACGTTAAAGCATACGGTTATAAAAGTTGAAAACACATTTGAATTAGACACAGTTCACTTTGAATCTTTTTAAAGTAGAACGAAAGATTTGAAGACTACGTGGCAATACTAGCTTGCAGAAAACAAAATATTTTTCTGGAGTCGGAAAATATTAGACGTAGGTAGCATGCGGCTGTTGATACTCGTAGACTGACACGCTCATACCGGTGGTGAAGTCGTAGCCTTTCATAAATTAGTACTCGTTGCGCCATCTACTTGTCGAATCTCTAAGCGTGATGTAGAGAATTGAGGTCAGTGTTGAGCTTGAGGCTCACTGTTGATAATATAGAAAGATAGATCCATTTCTTATCGTGAGATAAATACATGTAAAAATTAATACAATTACGTTTTGTTGCTGGTTAAACATAAAATTTAATATAAACAATATATAAGTCTAAATGCTCATTTATTTAAAACAATATCGTCTGCTAGTCATGAGGCTTGCAGACCACGAATTTATTCTGTGACATTACGGAATGCATGATGGCCGAACATGATGGTAGGATGGTAGCGCGTTGGTTGATTCGTCCAGACCGCGCGCTAGTGTAGCTCAGTTTTTTCATTGGACTGCAACCAATCCAAAGGCACGCGCAAGAGCCAACGGAGTTTAGTTTTTGCAAAGCATGCGTGTTTACACTGTCACAATAAATAATAGTAAATACCTTGAAGTTCAGATTTGCATAATCTTGAGCGTGTATTCGAGTGTCAAGTGAATTTGAATTATGTCGGAGGAACAAGAGGCATCAGAAGTGAGAATCAACGTTGAATATTGGTGAATCTTCTTTTAGTTGCGGCAAAACATCATTTTAAATGACATAACCTTCTGTTATACTAATTGTTGATTTGGCAATAAAGCAATATTGTTTTTTCTTATAGTATCAGTTTAGTATATCAAATAGCTGTTTTTATTTTAGTGGAACATGTGGCCATTTCAAGCAGTTCGTCGAAATGGCTGAGAAAATTAAAAAGGCTGTACCAGAAGCTAAAATTAGTGGCGCACCAGGGAGACAAGGTTAAAATTAATGCAATCAAACATTTTTTCGATATGTATATTACACATTGGGTAAACTCTTAATTATGTCATTACTTTCGTTTCAGCCTCATTTGAAGTACAAATCAATGAAGAATTAGTTTACTCAAAACTACAAACAATGGCTTTTCCAGATTTCAATGAAGTTACGGAATTAATCAAGGATGTGTCCAAAGGTAAACCAGTTAGCAAAATTCAAAAGCAACAACCAATAGACTGCGTTATTTCCTAGACAAATTCAACTAAATACAAATGAGGTAAATTTTTACATAAATCAAATTTTGTACATAATGTTGTAAAATTATTTGTATATAAATGTACGTAGAATAGGATTGATCAAAATAATAATTTATTCAAATACTGATTTAAAAGTTGCATTAGTTATTAATAATAAAAACGTAATCATCTATAAATTATATAATATTTTATCTATTTTTTAATCTATACATTAAACAATAATCAGACTTAATATTTTCGAAAAATATTTTAATTATAACGTATTTTATCGCCTACAGTCAGAGTATGGTTTCCCTGACTCTGTTTTACCAAATAAATCCCAAATTTTAATTTCCCATGGAATTCTTCAGCTAGCGTCCGCAAGGGTTCAACATTTTTTTCGCCAGTTATTTGATCTATACAAATCATTTGGCACCTTGTACATATTGCTTCCATCTAAAATAAAATTTCATTTCGTAAATATTTATTTTAATAACTAAGTTTAAAATTTTGTTTTCATTCATTTTATTAATGTTAAAAACTTCTCTCCCTAATTGGACAATCTACTATTCTATTTACTTCTAAGTTCTTTTAGAATTTTTTAAAACTTACAAACAATTATAATAATTTACCTTAAAATGACAATTGCCTATTTGTATTGTTTGCCAACTTGTTTCTTCAAACGGACCACATCCATCAACATAAAAATTTCCTCTAAATCGATACAACATTGTATCTTTATTACATTCTGAATCTTCTGGTACTCGATTAGTAAGCCATTCAATACTCGCTGCATTGATCAATAGATACTGACTTTGACTGGCAAATGACAGTGTTGGTTTATTTTTTTCTGTAAAAATTAATAAAAATAATTTCTATTTTTCTTATTATGAAAATATTGAATAAAAAAGTGATTTCTAGTACTGCTTTCTTTTGTTAAGTCACATTGCTTAATCAACTTAAGATTAGGTTTTCTTAAAGCTAAACTAAGCCATTCCGATACTTCAACACCACAATCTGCCCCTTCGACTTTATGTCCACAAATTTTTCCGCGACAAATTTGGCTGCTACTAATATTTTTCGCAGATACATATAAGGGAACTCCAATTACTGGCATTCCTAAAATTTTTAAATGATAAATAATCCTTTTACTACAATTTATATTTAAAAAATTGAACTATTCTTACCAGGATAGTGTAATTTTAATTCATTGTGTTCTAAGTCAATAACTGGCCTAATTAAGCAAAGCTTCACTTCTTGCTTTTGGGTTAAGCACACATTAGCTGAGTTTATAATCATCCATTCTCGATCAAATTGTAGACCTTTAGATGTTAATTTCCATTCACTCTCAACCTCATATGCTCCACATGACTTAACTGGGTACACAAATATTTTAGATAATTTTAAATCTTCCTTACGATCGTTTTGGACTGTATTCTCATTTTCTAAAGTTGAAAGTGCTTCTTCTTTTTGAAAGCTTATTCCATTTAAAACATTTACTTTATGGTTTTTTACATTTTTTGAAGTATGATTTGCATTTTTACTGTTCATTTTATATTTCTCAAGTGATTCCAACTTAAAATCTGACCACCATAATGGAAGTTTAATTACTGGTTTCCCAGTAACAAAACATTTGTTTAACATGAACAAGACTGTTTCAACATCTTTAATTGTCGACATATATCCAAAAGATATTCTTATTGCTCCTGTAGGTTTCCCATCGATCAAATCTGTTGTTCCACCACAAGTGTAACCACTGTCATAATTTTGTAATATTTCTTCATCAGATAAATTCAAGAACCTCTGACAAGCCCCTGGATTACAAAAACATCCAGTCCGTAAATGAATATTATGCAAAGCAGCCATGTTTAAAACTTCCATGTATCCTATATACTCTCCATTTGATCTTAATACATTGAAGGAGACAATTCCTCCTTGTAAGCTTACATCTTCATAATCTGTGTCTGAATATAACTTAATTACTGGGGACCCATTTTCATGATGCAAAGTAAGTAACGAATGGTGTAAAAATCTAGCTAAATTAAATACATGGTTCGATATTTGAGTCATAGGAATTTCCTTTAAAATGTTATATCCATATCGTAGCGACATTATTGTTAAAAAAGATATGGTGCCATCTTCAAACCTAAAAGTTTTAGATCAAAAATTAAAATAACATTTTAATTATTGTTTCTATAATTTCAATTTTTATTTTTACCTTTGGTGTAGTTTTTCTCTTTTAACATGGAATAACTTAGAACTTAGAACAACGTCAATAGTTCCTCCTCCATAATACACTTTTTTTAAGACACGAGCACTATCGTTTTTAACTATAAGAGCTCCTAGACCAGTAGGATACCCAAATAACTTATAAAATGAAATGCATACGAAATCTGGTTTATAGATTGAAAGATTCAAATCATTGGTACTTGCAAAACAAGCTGCATCAAGTAAAGTGAACCAATTTGATTCACATTCTGTATATAGGTTTAAACATCCATTTTTTACATATTTTATCCAACTTAAAGGATATTTGAATCCAGAAAAATTACTTTGAGCAGAATAAACAAATAGGGAATTGGAATCGAACTCTTTTCCGTAGTACTCTTTGTCAACAGTATCTTGTAGCACATTAAATGCATTTTCGTGCTCCAAGCTTATAACTTTAGCTCCTCTATTATCGATTAATTCCCGCATCCCAAGCACTGATGTGTGATTGTCTTGAAGATAAATAAACTTTCCTGTTTGGTTATGTGATTCATTATAAATGTTGTTAAAGTCAAACGTTTCGGCTACAATTTTGAGTGCAGACGTAGCGCCAGATGTAAAAATAACGCTGTATTCTTCTTGACTTGTATGGAAATGGTCTAAAATACTATTAAATTAAATAAGTTAATGGCAAAATAATACATCTTGATTTTATTCATACGTAATGCACCTGCATCGAATATTGTCAATAGCTTCGTCCGTAACGTTTCCATTTACTCCATATGAATGAGGATTTGTATACAATGATGTCAACAAATCATTCAATGATTGTTTAACTTGTTTATCTGAATATAGAGTAGCTCCTGCATGGTCTACGTAGCATTCACCTATCAAAATATGATATGATGATAGCGGTATTTTAAAATAATATATTTATGGAATAATTTTTCTCGTTTACCATGTTTTTAAATTAAAGCCTTACTTTTGTTTATGCTATTTACACTATGTTTTAAAAAGACTAGGATTACAGTATATCAGGAATAAATTGCGAAATTCAATCTATCCTGAGAATCTCGAATAGTATTTTTTATATATTCAATAAAATGCACATTACCTCGAATTCGTGAAAATTGACCTTCCAAAACATGCTGTGTTTTTTCATTGTAAACAGGAAAATACTGTAATGCGTCCATACCAACGCGTAGTCAGTCACAGTCTGATGCATAGTTAGATTGTGTAAGCCTGGTTATTTAACTTACGTTGTCTCCTCGTTAACTTATCGCCTTGTAACGTCCAGAATAATCCAACGTTCCTTTCACGAAAGCTTAATTTTTGTATAGCTAGTAGAAATGCTTAAGTTTTTGATAAAAACTATTGAATATAATATACTTTTAAATTAATTCTAAAAATTATTAAAAGTTGTACGGTTGAAGGACGCACGTCAGAGATAAGTTTAACTATATGCGAAAATTATTTTTTATTACCTATTTTAATAGTTTGTCTTAAAGGTAGTGTACAAAGTTGAACTATTTACTATATCTCAGTTCAACCTGTGAAGACATTCAATAAAGACGATGCACTACTATACATTTTACTGGCAACATAGATGGCGCGATTGAACTCGACAGCTAGTATTAAATCGATACAAACGTACTGTACAACTTTGTGAAGATGATATTTCTTCAGTTTCATTAAGTTGATATTACTATTACTATTTAACATGATTAATTTTTCTTTAATAAAAGTAATAATCGTTAGCCGTATTAATTAATAAATTTTTTTATTAATTTCTAAGATTTAGATTTTTTAATCATGTTTTCAATAAAGTGTATTATTATTGACACGATGTAGTATTATTACAAATATTATAATATTCTTAAACATGAATTTCATAGAATAAAAAATTCCCAAGCCATGATAGACTTTTAGAAAACGCCTGCCAACGGACGAGGTGGCCGAGTGGTTAAGGCGTTGGACTGCTAATCCAATGTGCTCTGCACGCGTGGGTTCGAATCCCATCCTCGTCGACTTTTTTCTTTTTGTTCTTAGAAATGGATTGAGAATTCAAAAAATACTTAGTGCAATGATTAAAATATGCGTTTACCTATAACTATTAATGTAGAATTAAATACAAAAAAAATTATACTTTGGTTGACTATAATATACATACACTAATCATCGTTTAGTACAATGTTTTAGAAAATAAAAACGGTTAATTAAAGTAGATTGTCAGCATAGTTTTTTTTAGAAAATTATAAATTTAAATTTAAGTAATTGAGCAAATCATCAGACAATATGTGTAAATTCTAAAACTATGCTAATACATTTATGTTGCATCTTTTACGATAATTTATTTATTACATACTGACACTGTTACACATGAGAATATTTTATTTTCTTTACAAATTATAATTAATAGTATTGAAATAATATTTGAATCATGATATTTTATTTTTATTCTACTAATTACACTTTTACACATAATTGGTTAAGAAAAAACTAAAAAAATTCAAAATTTTTTAAAAATATAACTTCCATCTATTAATATCAGCAACATTTTTGATAAGTTAAAAAGAAAAAAAAATTCCACTTGAAAGGCCCCGGGGGGATTCGAACCCCCGATCTCCTGTTTACTAGACAGGCGCTTTAACCAACTAAGCCACGGCGCCCTCGCTGGAGAATTAAAATTATAAGCATTGTTAACGGTACATTCTTATTTTCAATTTTAAACTTGTCTTTTAATACTTAAAAATCTTCAAAAATTAAAAAATTAAAATAATTTATTCAATTATCTTATTTTTATAAATACTTGTTAAAGGAAACAAGCTAATTTAAAAAGAAAATATGTATAAAGCATGTTGTTTTATTTAATTTTAGAAATGTCTAATTATACATATTTAACTTTGTTTTGGCTTTCTATCTATGGTTTCAAAAGTATAAATGTTTATTTAAATTTGAATATGTTAATAAATAAAAGAGTACACTTTTACAAATGAAACTTCTTTACTAATAGAGCTATCGTCATCCAGCTTATAATCCACAATGATTATTATTATAACATACATTATTCCCTAAAAATTAGCTTTATTTGCATAAGTAGTAAAATAAACTTTAAGCATTTTACATCAATGTAACAGGTAAGCACACATGTCCCTTTTGATCTATAACAGAATGCCTACACCTTATTAATTAACTCTCGCCGAATTAGCCTCTTGTTGCTGTTCTAGAAAACAATAGTACATTGCGATACATGTGACCCAAGTGGCCTATTATGGCATAGCGTATAAATAGCGCCCAAGCGCAGCGAGGATGATATTCACGCCGTGTGATGGGTGATAGCACAGCCTACCTAAATCCGCAGTCACGATTATTTGTGATATAAGCAGTCGATCAGTTGACCGTAAAGTTAGCGCACGAACGTAGCGAGTGTGATATTCACGGTGAAATAATCGACTACTTAGGTCATGGATAATCGTGACTTAAATGGGGATTTATGTCACACTGTGCTATAAAATAAGTATTAGCAATATTAGATATTAGCAGGTGAGGGTTTGTCGACCTGTAAGTTTGTAAAGTTGTTCATAGCTAAAAAAACTTGTATATTACTAATAAATATTTAGTTAAAAATAATAATAGAGTTTTTTTCATTTTAGTAATAATTTCCTTTATAAATCAATTATAGTATTATGAGTATATTGTAACCAAAAAAATTTTATGGTAATCAATATTCATTTAATCCACTTTGCGTCTAATTTTGTACAAGGCTACTAGGCGCTTATGCCCTAAACTCACGGTGCTTGGGGTCTGCTCCGAAATTATCTGCCAGTAACTTCAGTAAGTACATACATTTGTCTATACACACACACATACACACACACGCACACTATATATACTTACTGACATTACTGGCAAATCATTTCAAAACACACCCTTGAATGGACTGCTAATGCTAGTCAATGCTGCAAGAGTATATTATTATATACGAAATTTGTAAATATACCGTTTACCAGTTTTATTTTGAGTCACGAGAGTCTAAAACAAGTAATGTTACATTTTTTAGGTTAGAGTGGCAAAAAATATCGTACGATACGCGCTTCATAAGCTGTTTTTCATGGCAGCACTCTAACCTCACTCACTATGCTTGTGCATTTATGCACGTCGTGCCGTGCAGTACGACTTATACAACTAAAATTCTAATATACTATTATTTGTTTAAAAATAAGTTATGTACACAAATTCCATATAATCGCATATAAGGTAAGCCAAGAATATCTGGTAAGTAAATAATATAAATGGTCCAAGAGGGGTATCTCGCAATTAGACTACAATTTTATCTTACTTGATCGTGCAATGAATGCATAGCGGAAACTAACCCATCTAAGGCTAAGCAGTATATCTAGGTATCTTGTCGTAAACATTTTAAAAACCTGAACACAAAGTCTTTAGGTGGGGATATAGGGGATTCAAAAAAAAGAGTGGTTATCCAGCATTTTTTTTTTATTTAAGCTTTGTCAACTCTTTGCAGAGTTGTACAGCTATATTGCATTGTTATATTGCTAAATGGTTGCATAGTTAAGCATTTATAAAATCTTAGTATAATACAACGTGTTATTAAATGTCGAGTTTAAATGAATCTATGAATCGGTGTGTACATTTGTAAATAAAAACTTTTCCATTGCACAGTAGATTTTTGGCTCTCAACAGTAGATACATTTTCTTTTTAACTAATTAATTTACGAAATCCTTTCTTTGGTCTACATATAAGAGGCATTACCAAAGAATCTGGTTTAAATTCTAATTCTTGGTACCACAAGGGCATTAGTAATAATTGAATATGCAGTGAATAATTAGTATAATTAACTGTTAATAGTTAATTATTAATACAACTATAGTTATGCAGCATTAGTAATAGTAATATTAATTTTTTTATAATATAATTTGTTAGAGTATTTCGTGAGTAATTACAATATTATATTTTTACTTAATAAGGTATCCTATATTATCTATTTGTAAACATAATAAAAGAAATTAATTTATAATACATAATATTTGTAAAAAAATTAAAAAATGGATCCTCCCGGCAGAAAGTCGAACCTTTATTTATGTATCTTTGTTTAAAGCTTTCATTTACTTATATATAAAATTATGTGCATAATGGGCAGCTGCAAATAAAGCATCATAAAACCTGAGCGGTTATTTAAATAATGAACATAGCCAACGATGACTGTTATGGGCATCTCGTCATTAAACAATATGTATAATTAGATCAAAATCAGCAATAAATATCAGCAGGGACAAATCCGTCCAGTGCTATGCCGTGTATGATTTTCGCTCGTCGTAAAAAAAAATAAAAACGGACTTCAAAATATCACGAGGAAGGTAAGGGAGATGAATATATTTGCATTTACGCAAGTATGGCAGTATGAGTTACGTAATATGCGCTATTGTAAAAATGTTGATTAGTTAATCGATTACTATTAAAAATTAAAAAATTTAACTTTTCATTAATAATTAACGAATTAAAATAAAAAATTCGTTCTTTTCAAGCATTTTTTTTTATTTAGAGAAGGAAATAATTTTATTTTTATGGTCGCAAATATGCGCAAAAGTGCAAAAAATATTTGAACTTTTCAAATCCGTTGAGCTTTTTGTGTCTACGATTTTTTTTAACAAAATGGCGGCGGTTTTTATAAAACCGCGTCATGTTAAACTTCATGTTTTTTTGAAAATCATAATTTCTTCTCTCGAGAAGAAAAAACTTTACAAAAAAATGTTATAGAATAAAAAATACTCAGAATCGTTCGATTCATCACGTATAATTTGTTTCAAAATTTTTTTGAGCCATTTATTAATTTTTAAAAGATTGTGAAAATTGAAAAAGTTCAAAATTTGCTTTAAACCTCTCGAAAAAATTCATAGGTATTCTTTGAGTAATTCTAAGCACGTTTTATTTTGCAACATTTTTTCGTTAAGGTCATATTTCTTGAAATAAAAAATCATGAAGTTTAACTTGACGCTGTTTCATAAAAACCACCGCCATTTTGATAAAAAAAAAATCATAAACAAAAAAGTTCGACCAATTTGAAAAACTCAGATATTTGTGCACTTTTGTGCATATTTTCGACATTAAAAATAAAATTCCTTCCCCCTCTAAATTGTGACTGAAAAACGCTTAAAAAACGAATTTTTTATTGTAATTAGTTAATTATTAATTAAAAATCAAATTTTTTAATTTTATTAATAATTGTATCGTGTAGAGCATACCTGAAAATAGTAGGAATAACTATTCCACAATAGATTTTTTGTTGTTTTCATCGAATTATTTAAACTCAAATGTAAGAATGAAATTTTTGTAATTTGGAACTTAATTTAATTTTGTTATCAGCATATAGAGAGATAAGAAAAAGATTTTGATTTTTATGAAAACCAACTTGAAGTCCTTCCGAGACCGTAGCCGATAAAACTGTATCGATAAATAGCGGTGTCATTTAACCTTTCTATTCCTCCACTGTTAACTAGTCGGGGGAAAGGATTATTGAAATGTAAATAATACACAACTACTCCGATATTTTCTTGATGAGGGCAACAATGATCGTCGAAACCTCGTTTTGAGGAAGAAAGGTTTTTTTTTATTTTTAACTCTTTCTCAAATCACTACCTCGGAGAGATCGATAAAATCACTCAAGATATAACTTAATAACTACCGAGGGATAAAGTCAAGTTAGATACAGTGCTTATCTAAACATATTTTGATTTTTAATTTAAATTTTATCTACCGTGTAGTAGATTATTGCATTGTTTTTGATATTGGATTGGGTTGTAAATAATACTATAAGGGATGGTGTTTCTGATAAGAACGGCTGTACCTGCACCTTTATTATTTTTGTTTCTGTCGGTTCGTATAAAATTATAATCGGCGAGCTGTAGTTTACACCGCAGGTTCAATTCAGTTTCACAAATCAGAGCAATGTCAATACTATTGTCATACACAAAATTAATATAATCCTATAACGTTAATTGAGGTAATGTTGAGGACGTCAAATGATGGGGTAGCGACTTGAATATTTTCAGTTGATACGTTTGTATTATCTATAGATGTATTTAAATGATTCAACAATTTGATTGATTCGCGCGTATTTTATATTGACTATGCTCATAAAGTTACCAAATAATTCCAAATTTGGATTTGTTGTATTTTTGGATAAGGGGATGGGCGGGAGTCGTATGATGTAAAAGATATAATAACTATAACGAAAGAAATTAATTTATAATATATAATATTTGTAAAAAATGCAAAAATGAAACCTCCCCGGCGGGGAATCGAACCCCGGTCTCCCGCGTGACAGGCGGGGATACTGACCACTATACTACCGAGGATATATCTATATAGTCTTAAACTGCATAAAAAAATTTACGATTCTTTTTAAACACTTTAAAACTATATAGGTGCACCCTCGGTACGACTTTTTGGCGCAATTTAACGGATTGTAGCCCCATACTTCACCCTCGAGGAGGAGTATTATTTTTTAAACCAAGCTAAGTACAAGAAGTAAAAAGATATTTTTATTTTAAAAATCAAATAATCAATCAAGTAAATCGTGACTATGATGCTTAAAAGAGTCGAGAGCAGGGGTTTTAATAGAAAAGATGTACATGAAATTTCTTGAAAAACCTAAAATAATGGCTTTTTTGTATCAACTATCTTAACAAATTACGTTTCCCTCGTGCTTTCATGAACAGGAACTTGTATTCCTTTTTATATCATTCATAGAAAAACTGCAAACATGCATAATCTACTATAAGCAAACACCTTTATTAAAACCCCCCTTATTGTATGCGGTTCAATTATATGGAGAGATGTACTCTCGATCTTGGTCCGCGAAAAAGACAAGTCCCCTACTTGTCCTCTTTTGAGAAGACAGGTGCCTACTTTATCATATGTTTATGGGATTTTATAAATATCTCTCCTTTGATCTCGCCATAGGCTCGTTCTTATTGACTTTTTAAACGCAAATACTCTCTTCTTATGAAGTATTCGCTGCACATAAATAATTAACTCCGCCTTTTAGGAAGAATATTCTTAATAATAGCCAGTATTTCGTATTAAGAAGAACAGAATGAATGAACTTTATGCATATTCATTCTGTTGTAAATTAATGTCCTTTAAAAATACTTTTAAGAGGATTATATAAAATCACTTTTACTTTCAAAAAAGAATGCCTCTATAAAAAAATTATCTAATATTTATTTTAATAAACAGTAATTAACATATGTGACAATGGACAATAAGTATTTGAAAATAATTGAGAACAGTATTTTAATATGTGAAGGTCAAGCATTTAAAAATTTTTAAAAAATAAAACAAGAATGTATAAGATGACCTTAATGAAGATGCAATTATTACGTAAGTAATAAACTTAACAGGCCAAAAATGTAAGCTGTGACCCCGACGTGATTTGAACACGCAACCTTCTGATCTGGAGTCAGACGCGCTACCGTTGCGCCACGGAGTCGTTGAATTTGTCGTAACAAAGTTTGCGATTACAGTTACCTATGATTTATAACGTTATCTTTTATATCTAAAAGCATTTACTACAGTAAATTTTTAAAATTTCTTACTTTCTTAGCATTGGATATTAATTAAAAGTTCCATGTATCACGAATCAAAATATTAATTTTGTTGATGTTGCTGCTTTATGTATTTGCTGCAATCGCTCTCTATTGTACTTGACTTATGACGTATACTTTAACCTTTACACCAATACTAAAGAAACTTGCCTATACGTTTGGAACAACCGCACGCAAAAAGATCGGGGCACAATCATCAAGAAACATGCACGAAACTGCGAAAATCGTCAGTTTCGAACACAAGAGAGGAGTATATGTATGCGGTGCGTGCCCACATCCCGCATGCGAGCTCCTTGGTATTAAAGCAGCATGAACGGCAAGGAGGTTTGCTTACTAAAAACTTCGAGCAGAGTTTCGCGCGGGTTGTCTCACAGCGCCCCTCCTCGGACCAGGAGCGCACGAACGTTTAGAAACCACCTATATACCTTCGGTAGAACTGCCGGTAGGCATTCACTGACGCGCGTGGTCCCACTCTCGCGTTATGATATTCTGTCCTACCTCGACGTTCGCCCGTGAGGAATTTTTTCAACAGGAACGCATGCACAAGTTCTCCGAGTATACAGATGGACGCCGCCATTTCTCTGCTCACAACAAGCGCTGGCTGCGGAGACTTGACTGGTAGTCGCTACCGCGTCAGCCTCACGCGATATGGCGACTTGAGAGACGCACCAGAGCCTCTTGAGGTAGAGCGAGAAAGAAGGAGCGATCCCCACTTCGACGTCTGCTACGATAATAAATTTTAGGGGAAAGCCATAACAAAAGCTGACCTGGGCCAGTGTATAGTTCTTTCGTAGCCTCGCCCAATGAAGTGAATAATGAAATTCTGGTTTTCAGCCATTGTGTTTCTTGTTAAGTGCATATATCTGTTCAACGCCTGATGGCTAGTACTGGCAGTATGCCCGGGGTCTCTTTCAACGTTCCGTCATTTTTGGGGAAAAACAGTGTCACTGTCCCGTCGCAACGCTCTGCAAGTACTTGCTTAGCGTTTCTGGCTTTTGAGGGGCCGCCTATGAGCTCCACGGGTCCAAGAGAAGCGGCTAGCATGGCCAAGAGCGCGGGCAGCCACTGGTCCTGCCGAAATTTGGTGACTGAGGCAAGTCAATGAACCAATAGCAGATGGAAAGGGTCCCGGGAGGACCAATCGGGCGTCGCGACGTAAGCCACTCGCTTAGGGCCCGCGCGGCTCTTCCTCAAAATTGTGTCTTTCCGATCCGCGGCAAACAGGATGCTGAAGCAAGTGGCACTTGGTTGTGTGCTTGTATTCACTTTTGTAGACTCTCGCAGAGGTAACTTGCAGGCTTTTCTGCTCGCCTGGTATTCTGACGGTTAAATTGTTGATTATGTCCATTCTCGCAGTGTGCTGCTTGAAAATTAGGATAAAAGAGGGGAGAAGAGACACGGCGAGGCAACAGAACCGTGTAGAATACAGAGTTCTGTATCGCACGCAGTATTCGTGCTGTCGTTATGTATATTATTGCTGTCTCTGTTCGCAGCTTAAGCCAGCTCTTACAAAGCGAGACGTAACAAAGGCCTTGTACGACTGGCGTCGATGCTAAGGTGGGTTGGATAATCTTATAGGCGTAGAACGAACGAGGAGAATGGGACAAGCGGAAATTAATTTGTCGATCGCCAAATTCTGTCTCTATTTTTATTATATTACTCCTCACCTGCTGATAGACTATTTATATTACACAATCTAATTGCAAATTGTATGCTTTTGCATGCAATCAAAATGCAAAATCAAATATATTTTTCATCAATAAACTTTTGAGATTAGTTTATTTACAACTAAAACTACATTAACTATTTTTTTTTTAAATCCGCCGGAAAATTGTTGTTTGCCAATATGCATTGCTCATTACAAATGATAACCCATGGATTGGAAATAAGCCGATTGCCGTAGGCAGCCAGGCTCGTTAAATAAGCGTGAATGAGGCAATTATTATAATCATAGCTTCGATAGAATGATCTGCTATTACTACATAAAACACAATCCCTCTGGGTTTCACAGTTTCCGATGAAATTCGCGAGTCAAACTCGCATTGTAAGCTTTTACACCCTCAAAATTTTCACACCTTTTCGCGACTAAGCTTCTTAATGATTAACACAGCGTAATCATTTAGGCTCAATCAGTCGACGTTTCTCATCAGGCAAACATAATGGAGGACGAGGTAGCCCAAGGAGTTACCAGATAAGGCCGAAGATATCGCGGCGAGTGATTAAAAGTTAAGGAGAAACACGTTCCCAAGCGCCAATGCCAGCAATGTGTGCAACGCATGCTTCACGGCGCGGTAAAGCAAACTCGGTCAGCGCATCCATACTGCTTATGAAAGAGCACGCGAAATTTCCGCCACGCTTGACAATCGATCCTGACTCCATATGAAATTTGCATACAATAGCGATGAGTTTTTCAGTTCAGACGGGTAATAATTTAAAAGTAATAAAAAAATTCAATTCCAATCTTAAAATTCAAAATATTCTGTCAATTGCTTATATCGATATCGAAGAAAACGCAGAAATCTTAAATCAAAATCGACAAGTTTTAGTCGAAGAGAGATGAATAGAGACTATACTTATATACAGAGCGAGGAAAGAACGCGCCACGACAGCTTAAAAGAGCTACTCGAGGTTCTGCGCTCCTGGTTCAAGGAGGGGCTGAACGAGGCAACCCGCGCGAATTTCGCTCAGCCACCACGAAAGAGGAGAAAGATTCTCTGTCGTGTTCTCCTGATACGACGATGTACGTATGCGGGATGTGAGCACAATTTTCGCCTTCGTTCTAAGTCATACAGAGAGTAGTAGTGTCACTCTGCGTGACTGAGAATACGGAATAGAACTACTGGTTTAGTGCGACACCAACTTTTAATCACAAATCATACATGTTTCCAGAAGAATAACGTAGCTCATAGTTTAATATACACAATCTATGTACATAAAGAATAACGTTAAATTCTGACTCTGGAAAAAGGAGAACACTGTATAGTTAGCGAATTTCTCAGATAAGTATTGCTTGAGAATAACAAAATTGATTTTTCGAAAAAAATATACTTATTTTGCAATAGTAAATAATTTTTAATAGTAGTGTAAATCGAAGAGCATTACGACTATAAAAAATCTTCATATAACTTATATTTACACAGGACACACGTGTGAGACTGTGCCTATGAAAATATCCAGGGGCGTGGCCCGGGGTGGCATCTTTTGAACGAAACTTCTACCAGGGTAACACACGGCACTGGAGCCACATTTTCTCTCACCCTCCCCCCCCCTCTCTCTCTCTCTCTCTTTCTCTCCATCTCTCTCTCATTCTCTCCATCTTTCTCTCTCTCTCTTTTTTCTCGACGGGGTCTTTCGATACGCTGTTATTATTTCCATCCGACTTACTTTCCCCTTCGCTTTTACTATTTTTATGCGTTTATACACACATATATATGGCATGCATGTTTACTTGTACGCTCAAGAGCGAGCTCAAAAGCCTTGTTGCTTTCAAAACCTTGAAAATGGGTAGGTATGGCGAGCCCCTGCGAACAACATCCACAACAGGATCACATTCGCATGCAAGAGCTTCAAGAAATATATTGGCGGCCAAGCAGGAACCACACCTTTCCCTTAATTTATGCATTATTATGCATTTTCAAACTTGTTTTTGGATTCGATGAAGAGATGCAAGATTCTATTTGTTGCACATAGGATTAGAAAGCAAGTTAGAATATGAATATACGAGTACAGTCATCGTACTTGCTTTAGATTACTTGAGAAATTAAGTAATAATGTATTTTAACCGATCTTAACTGTTCGGAATAATAGTATTATTGATTTTTTTTGTATTTCTTTAATTAATGATAGTTTTAATCTAAGTGTTTCTACTTAAAAAAAGTTTCTAACGATTACATGAAAATATCTGCAAAGCCTTAGTAAAACAGATATAGTAACAAATATTGCAAAATACGCAGTACGGAAAGAACAGACAATGAATATTTTTATTTTATAGTGAAACTGAAAACAAAGTTTTACAAATTTTAGTAAAGGTAAAGTGAAAAATTCGCCACTTTATTTGAAAACTTTACACATTTACAAATACTATAAATTGTAAGTCAAGAAACTTCTTGATATTTCAATATTAAAAAAACTCCAGTACCTAACATAAAAGATGAGAAAAAAATAGAGAATGAAAAAGAGATCCCTTAGTAATTCATCGACGCGAGCAGCTAAGCATGTGCGCAGCTGCTTGACTACGCACACAATCTCAGAGTCACACGCATATAGAGACTATATAGCAGCAGTTCGAGCAGTAAGCGCTAGAGTGCTGTGTGCCAGCTCTTACTCGGTGCTGCTTGCCTGTTAGGTGTGAACCACGGCGCCGCGTACCGACGCAACCCATTGGACCTTCGAAGGCGTCGCTATCACTGCGTGGAGCTGTGTAATTTCCGCGGGGGCCGCGCCGATGCACCGGCCGCGACCACGACGAGAGGTTTTGCGCCACGAAGGGTTGGCGGCGGCGGCTGCCTCTGCCTGTAGCACCAGGCGTGCTCCGACCGACGCGCTCTCACCGGAGAACGGACTGCGATACTGGCTCTACGCCTGCGCCGCTTGCACTCTCCTATATACATATAGGTATACACTACACAGTAACACACCTATTGCAGCTGCTCTCTCTTTCTCTGTTCAGCGTATGCATGTAACCTGCAGCGAGGATCAGCGCAAAAAAGTATAGGAAGGCGGTTGGCAGGATGAGCGCGCCCGAAACGGACGACAATGGAGAGTGGATGGGCGTCACGACTTCAAAAGAGCAGACAAAAAAAGGACCTGGCAGCGGTGGGATTCGAACCCACGCCTCCGAAGAGACTGGTGCCTTAAACCAGCGCCTTAGACCGCTCGGCCACGCTACCCCTCGAGATCATCGTCAGCTGAGCGTGCACAGCTTCTCACGCATTCGAGTGTCATTCTATTTTTAATCTTAAATACAAATGCCAATGAAAAGAATCGGTGGAGTTGATAAATTAAACTGGAACAAAGACAAAGCCGACTTGGGCTCTTGAATTTGACGGTTATCATTCGTTATTTTTGCATATGTTTCCAGATTTTTACAATAAAAAATTTATTAACGCAAATTCAATGTAGCATTAGAGTTAAGTACCAAGGGTTGTAAGAAATATGGATGCCCAACCAAAATCACACAAAAAGATTGAATAAATAAATCAGTCTGTGCTGTTCGATCACAGCTAGAATGTTTCATAGTCCACAAATAAAATCTTAATTGCTGTTTTTATAACGTGTAGTGCCACATGACTCAATTTTTAAATAGATTGTTTTTGATGCATTTAACTTTATTAAAAGTTTCTTAGATAACGTTGGCACCTAGTGGACTGTTGCTAAAACGATGACCAGTCAATAGCGTTGGCGTTTTCGCTATTCAGTAGTAAATTTTGTTCCACAGCCAAATTTCTACTGCGTCAAACTTTTATAAGATGACATATTCACAACAGTTGTTAAACTATTTCGTAATGAACATGGTACTTTTGTTACTCATCGGTATAATGTTGTTTTTTTAAATAACACAGAGTTTTAGCAATATAAACATACTCAAATATCGTGTATATAATAGTAGAATACATTGCGTAAAAATTCTTTATTAATGCTCAATTAACCATCTCAGTTTAATGATAGGAACCTTTATCTTGTAGAAACAAAGATGAAATTGGCATTGCCCGCCATCTATACAAAATATCTTAGAATCGACGTGGTATAGGTAGAGGAAAAACTTGCGGAGCAAACGGTCTCAAAAGCTCTGCGTGAATCACATTCCTCTACAACAGCTTCGCGCTTCACAAGCGCTACTTCGAGACGCTAAAATAAACGTCCAACGAGCGCTTTCCACACTCAGACTTATAACTTTTGCGAAAGAAGAAGTTATATAGTAGCGCAGCGGCAACACCAGCACCACCACTTCCACCACCACCACTAACATCGTCAAATATTTCCAGTTTATCCGCCACCGCGCATGCAGACGGCTTTTCTCGAGATCATTGTGTCTGTGCTCGCGCGTGCATGTACACGGCTGAGTGAGTGATCCATATATAGAAACGCCCCCCACGTTCACTAACACGCGCGCACACCTGTCACGGATATATACTCTGCCACAAGCGCGAGCCGCACACTTTTTGTGCTTTCGCTATACAAGAAGGGCGAAACTCGCAAACAATTTAACAAGTGTCTACTCATCCGCTCACGGGCTTTATCGTATTATTTTTTATAAATAATATCTGTATTCAACCTTCATCAAAATGCCGGGACGTCCACTGTGGCAGGTAAGCATTCTGCGATACGTACTACCGGTGCGCAATAATCTTCAGGCCGCTGAACTATATTTAAAAAAAAATTGAGTTGCTTTGTTTTCTTATGCTTGGAATCTCTTATTTATTTTGACGAATGTCAGTGTATAAAATTTTTGTATGTGTATTTTTGAATGTACCAGTGAGGAGTTGTTTCAAATATTGATATCAAAACCAGAAACATTTTAAAACAGAAACGATTACAGTTGCAAATTGAATTTTTGTTTTTCATTTTGTTTGTACTTTCAATCCTTTTATTTATTTTTATTTAGCACGCCATTCTCTTTTTTTTAATTAATTAAAAATAATATTGCTATTATAAAGACAGCTTGATATTTTTATTTATTTAATTTAATTTAATTTAATGAGTTCTAATCTATTTTCAACATAGTAAAATCATTTTGTTTTGTGAAATTTTTTAAAATAATCTTCTTAGCCCTGACGAGGGAGGTTGTAACCCTCCGAAAACCCGGCTAAAAATATTTTTAAACTTGGAGGATGAATCGAGTTGTTTTATCTCAAGCTTCATGTTTTGCGTATAATCCGAGGTTTGCACGTGCTTTTTCTGAATTAGCTTTCTAATTGTAGAAACTGTTGATATATACTGGATGATTCATTTCTTATGTCGGCATCTTGAGAAAATAATTCTTCAATATATCAACTATTCCAATTAAATCCTAATGCCCAACCAAAAATCCTGAAAGCCAAAATTGTAAGATCCAAAAATTTTATTCCGTTCTTGTAATAGATTTGAAAATCCTTGACATCTAATCCTCGCCCGTGAATCACTGCTGACTCATGAAATTTCAAGCCACGAGTCTCGTCATTGACGTATTTACGTTTTGCCACTTGTTTTTAAAATTAACTACTTTAAATTTATGGTTAATTTAAGGAGAGATGTTTAATTAACTTTTTGAAATTTGAGGATAAAATGCAATTCCTTTTTTGAACTCTACTATAATCCCGTCTTTGAATGTAATTCGAGCCACGTAGATTTGAAATGTTAAACTATTATTTCCATGGAGACGAAGATTTTTGTCAACGCAAGTGTTTGCTATACTATGAAGGTCAAATTTCATAATAAACTTCGAGACGATTTCTACATCCGATCTTAGCATATTCTATATTTTACTCCTTGGACCAATAGTATTTTCTCTGTAAGCGACGTTTTCGTCGACTTTGAAAAGCTACACTCATGTCTATCCAGCACACAATCTTGAGGAATCCAGGAATAACTCGAAAACGACCTCGACGGCGATGTCGGCTGTACCAGCAGACTCGTGAATTGAAAATCTGGACGGTTGTGCCAAGGGCATGCGATGAATTCGTCGGCGGAAAGACCCTCGTAGCGGGCACAACACACAAATATGTAGCTTGGGCCGGGAAAATTTTGGGAGCATGGCATTGTCCTCATATCGTGAAAGATAAACAAACCTTGAATGACGTTCAACAGACTCGAGATTATAATTATTTTTTCCTTTTATAAAAATATTTAAAAAAAAGCAAATGTTTTAAATTACGTTGAAATTAGTTAGTTCACTCACAATTATAATTTTTTTAGTCCTTTTATTTACATAGAATATCTTTGGAAGTGCAACGCCGTTCTTATTTTGTGAAACATAAACAAAACTTGATGACATTCAGCAGGCACAAGTTTATAGTTATTTTCAAATTAATTGAAGGCCATACGTTAATGTCAAAAAAAAAGAAGAAAAGGTTACAAATAAAATTACAGAATGTGAAGTGACGTTTATGAAAAATTGCAATTGCAATATTATACGTATTCAATAAATAATGAATGTAAATCAAATAATCATAATTAAATTCATGAACCTTTAATCAATTTTATTAATCAAATTCAAAAATCTTTGGAAAATATAATAATAGTTTGTACTTACTAAGTACTTTAGGCGAGTCTGCAATATGTATTTGTACATGGTCTGCAATATGTACCTTTCTAATAAATATAAACGTAAAATATTGGAGAAAAATTTTATAAAAATAATTTAGTCACGATGCTGCTACTATTATTATTGTTTGTAATGAATAAAATTGCCTTTTTAATTGGAGATGATAAAATGGATATTTCAATCTAACTTGATTAAAATGTTATTTCTAATTTCACAGTACATATACACGTTTGACAACAATTAAATTTGACTATATTTTACCTCAACTACCATTAATACAATTTGCTTTAATATAATTAATAATCTTATACGTATTAGGATGCTTAGTATATTTTATACTATTAGAAATTTTTATATTAGAACAGTACACAATATTTATGGAATATTTATGAAGATTATTTATCCAAATACAGTATTTATGGAAATGTACTAGTAAGCATTTATAATTTTTAATAGCTTAAATGTTTTTATTCGGTTTACAAATGCAATAATTATGTTTAGTTCCGAATATACTCTCGATTAAAACATACAGAAATCATAATAAATACGCCTGTAAAATGTGATGAAGCATGAAAGCTCCTAAAAATGTACACACATTGTCTAACGACTCTTGGCAGTTTTCCAACCTCCCCTCTTCCACACAAATATATACATTATACACTATACATACAGACAGTGAGAGAGTCATTTTGGTTGTTGCATCCTGTCTGTTGAACGTAGATGCGAGGCATTCTGTGCGGTCATTTGACACGCACCAATTTACTTTGCTTTCATTCTTACTTCCCTCCTGTGAAATTGTTTTCTCAAAATTTCCGGTTGTTAATGAAAGGCACTGACAAAGTTTAAAATCTAATTTATAAGCAAATAAAATAGACAAATTGAAACATTGTGAACATCTTCATTACCAAGGAAATGTCACATATTCAGAAATAAAAAAGACTCAACTTTTACAAATACTGTTCGTTTATTATATGATTAACAACAATAAGCTTAACGCGCGCGTAAAACATTGTGTACGATGGAAATTAATGTATACATGACTCGGGTATGATATATTTCAAAGGAAGTGTTAACATTACTCGGTTCGCGTGCCGAAAGTGTCAGTAGTATAATATGCATTAGAAAATTATCGTATTCAACAGATAAATAAAAATTTAGTCTCTAAATATACAATATACAGGGCGCATTTAGTATAAAATTTACATATGTCTCGTATTGCCGAAACCACCGTGACCAGACTGACTGGCTCCTTTGTTGAAACCCATTTGAAGATTGAGGTGTCCCTCACTGGCGCGAAGCTGGTCCTCTGAGAATGTCCTTTTGTTTTCGTCTGCCATCTTGGGTCCCAGCCTAGGGCCAGTGTATTCAGGGTGTTTTTGTGTCTGAATAAAATAATTGTCATTAATTAAAAAATTATATTCACAGTATTCAGCGTACGCGAATAAATTTTTAAGAACTCACAATTCTGCCTAACGAGTATAAACATAGGGTGACTTGAGGGATGTTCCTTCTCTCGAACAAGTCCGCAGTCTGGAAAATTTCTTCTTCCGGAACACCATATTTCTTAATAGCGGCTTGAAATCTATGTACAATTTTGAAGCATTTTATCAATAAATTATTACAGTATTAGTATATAAATATACTTTTATAACGCATTAAGAAAAAATTCACAAGTTTCCATAAGCATACCTCTGAACATTTTCCATAAGTTGGAAGTTAGTTCCCTTGGACTGAATTTTCTTCACTGAACCCGGGACAATTTTGTTGATAAGCTGACATAGAATAACACCATCCTTAAGGATGTCTTCATAGTTACCCGCGGGTAATTTTTCTCCCAATACTTGCTCGATCCAATCGAGGATTTCCTGTTCTTGTTCCTTGTTACGGGGCTGTAAAAATATAGAGTTTCGTCACAATTTAAAAATGGCTTTTCGAGAAAGTTCGCAAAACGACTTGAAAGTAGTGACACTCGCAGTCAAGCTTGAAAATATAACTGTATTAAAAACACATCTTTAATACGAAAATAGATCGCGACTGAACGCGCTGCTTTGCCGGAATACGAATACTTCCAAAATAAATTGCCTGCTATAGGCCCTAAAAGCTACTAAATCATTTATAAGACTTAAATTTGGAAATCTCCAACGAGATTTTTAGACTATCTCCGCTCCTTTCGATATTTCCCTCTACCGACAGTCTGGCTAGTGTCATCGTAAAGTGTCGACTGTTTACCAAAACAATTTATTTTTAAACGTTAAAAATTTGTAACCCAATACTTCCCTATCGTTGCCAACCGAAAAAATAAAATAACTCTAAAAGAAACAAAGTACAGACACCAAACATATCCTTATGACCTACTCCATAACATTTCTATGAAGACTTTGCAAATTGACTTGTACAGCTGACTCGTCCATTTGACGTAAGTTAGTCTTTAGCATATACGTATGATAAATAATAAACTGTTATTTATAGCAGCCAATCGACACATGATAACGGATATGTACCAGTACATGCATCACAAATAATCCATGCTACGCCAGCAGCAGCAGCAACTTGATTACACGCGCGATTATTTCGGGAAGTGGAGAGTTTCTTTAGGCGCGTATATAACGGACATCAGCCAATGTCCGTTGAATCTTTCGATCACAAAAGCGTTCGCGATCTATTCTCGGAACGCGCAAATCGTGAACGCTACTCCAAATCGAAATCCTCTCGTGAATTACGATGGCGCGTTTGAAGTCATAGCTTTGAAATAGCCTGGTTGTTAATTCTGATATTGCTGATCACCGTCCCTTTAAATTTTCAAAAGTGATCTACTTAGCGAGTTTCGAAAGCTCCAGTCGTACACGATTAAGCGGGATTTCGGTCTCGAACCGTATTTTTGGTTTCGCAAATGCAGACAGTCGAGCCTAAAAATATTAATGAGACTTAGTGCGTCGCGATCTAGTGGCCGCGGTTACGGCAAATTTTCACCGAAATTAGTCTTTCCTTTAATTCGCTTTATGAAATTTGTCTCGGGCTATATGCACCATTTTGATTTCCAGCGGCGACTTTTGGCACTATTCCAAAACGCGCACCTGCACGAATTTCAAGGTGTCGAATTAATTTCATTTCATTTGACAGTTCACTATGTTGACTATTAGTATTATTCGTTATGTATGACTTTTGTAAGCGACTTTTAAAAATGTTTATAAAAAGTACTGACGTCTTAAAATTTAATTATAAACACTCTATTTTTCGTGAGAGATATAATAAGCTCGGTTCGGAGCAATTTGCAGCTTGCGACGTAGGAGCGTTAGAACAAAGAATCAGAGACTTCCGGCAGTAAAATCTCTTAGAAAGCAGTTACAGAAATAGCATTTCCCGGATACACAACCCCGCGTCTAGATCGAGACCGACGACCCAATGTTCGGATTTAATAATAATGTTTCTAGTTTCAAAACTATTTTTCGACGAAATCACGACTTTTAAATTTCAGTAAACGGCCGAAATACTTAACGATGCTTGCCGCCTATCACTAACGAATCGACAACTACCTTGTTTACCGCGCTTTCAAAATACAACAGCTCTCTTGCACATGTGTACGAACTGTTTACAGTATGCAAGACCGGTGAAACGAACAGTTAATTAAATATCAAAGTGGATTCAGTATAACACAAACACTGAAAATATGATAACCGCTTTGGAACAATAAATTCGCGATCGATCAAGGCAGCAAATAATCGATGAATAAACGGCTTTTAACAACTTGTAGAAGTACTATGGCTGAATGAATGAAAACATACCGGCATGTTGCTGAGTTTCTTTGGTGGTGTTGTTTAGTGTCGAAAAGTATGTGCGGTTCGGCTGATCGAGATCCGGCGATGTGTGGCTAGGAGATTGAGTTGAGTTAGTGAACGGTGCTGCCCGAGTGGAGTCGAGACTAAGTCAGATGCCGGGCGTCGCGACGCTATATGGCGTTCTCCCCTCCTCAGTTTCATTCTACTGATCTTCAACTACCAGAATCTCCTTGGCGCTCTGCCCATTGGGTATTCCCACCCCCGCCGCGACCGATCGTTCCTCGTCTTGTCTCTCTCTTCCTCTCTCCCTCTCTCTTGTTCCTTTTTCCATTAACGATCGGCTCCAGGCCCTCCATCCTCATGCCATCAGCAACTGCGCTAAAAATTTTGTCAAGTACTCGGTCTGAGCGAAAATACACTTTTGCATTGAAGCTCGAAGACTGCATTGTATCAAAGTCAGATTATTCGCAATGCTTTTTCGATACTGATTAGATTATAGCATACGTTTAATTGACCCAACCGGTGCAAAGCTCCTTTCCAAGTGAGTCTCACTTAGAAATACGTCAAAATAAACAAAATTGTAT
Organism: Philotrypesis tridentata; assembly: GCA_018906965.1. Taxonomy (NCBI): domain Eukaryota; kingdom Metazoa; phylum Arthropoda; class Insecta; order Hymenoptera; family Pteromalidae; genus Philotrypesis; species Philotrypesis tridentata. Next base: position 7,958,869 of record JACCIB010000001.1, on the reverse strand, counting down.
GGGGAAGCTGCGTATTCGTGCGTACAACGCAACACACTTCGTTTTCCATCGATGTCTACACCCGGGTATCAGTTTACCAAAAACCAAGAAAAAAAACGACCCCTTTCGCTCAGAATAGACATACGCTGTAACCGATCTGTCGAAAATAATGTGCAGAAAAGTCGTATTTCTGAAGGCATAAAAAAAAGATCTATCGTCAACAACGATAAATCTTTCTAATTTCGTACAACTTCATTAAAGTGATTAAAGCTTGAATAAAGGAACATTTAATAGATAAAAGTGCAACCATGCTCTTAAAAATTTAATTGGCGATTTGTGGTGCCCAGTTTGCCAGAAGTTTATTTCGCGAAAAAGATTCATACAACAGTGAAAATAGAAGTCTAGTCAAGATATTACAAGCTATTACGAATAAGCTTGTGCACGTCATCGTGTGGCTAGCAGATTTGCTCGTGTATATATACATGTGGATTCGCACAACGGAAGAAGCGCGATATAAACAAGTGGGTGTATCGGTAGTGTATACGGTTCTCGCGCGAATGAGAAAAAGAGACGAAAATTCGATGGAAATTCGCCAAATGAAAACGCCGATACGCGCTGAGAGCATCGTAATTTCTGGGTAGAAGCCATTTTAAAACATGATGCCACCGCCGATTTTAGTTTTCGTCAATCAACGTGCAAGCTTCCAAGTTTATCGTATACTGCGGAAGGTTAAAGGAACATACGCGTCAATGCGACTTACATTAAGTTTTTTATATCTCTCATCGATCTCACTATTTTAGTGCTTCATTCATACTGTCACCTGTAGACGCGTCGTTAAAACTGATCGATCTATATTTATCTTCAACGGAGACCCTATGAAATTTTGAACAATGTATCAACTTATATTTGCTTCAAGAGCTGGGTATGATAACTCAAAGCTCTAGTTTTCATTTTCATGAATAATATTTAATGCTCGAAAAGCAGAAAGAGTGAAGCAGAATTCCACTTAAGCAGAATTTGTATGATTTTCTAACAGACTTTTTTGTAGTTGCCTTATTGCTTCAAGTATACATATATTCAAATATTCCATAATCACGCAAATTAACTATTACTGAATTGATGAAAAAAATGTATGTGCATGTAAAAAGTAATGAATACTTACCTTTAATTTTATTTTCTATACTTAAACTTCAAAATGCATCTTTGCTTTTTTCCAACTATCATACGAATAATTACTCTTCAATACTAATATGTAAAAAGCTTAATTTTCGAGTTCGTCACAGTACTTATATTCGTTACAGTACCTCTGATTCGTGCGATAAATTTTTTGTCTTGTAAAAAAAACTTATTGTTCTTGATAAAATTGGAACTATAACGAATAAAAACATTTTTTTTTTGCTGAATTAATTCAGCGTGAAATATATTAAATCTTGAGCAGACCAATTTTTCATTAAATTTTTTTTTCCTCTTAAGTTTTAATATTTTTCCAATGAAAGCAATTAAGCAATGAAATAATTTGTTCTTTGAAAAAACTGTAAAGATTGGTGATATTTTAACCTTACAAAATCAATAAATAATCAAGGTTTGTTGTTTAAATTTCGACTGACTAAAATTTAATTTCTTATCATATGATATTTATAGATATTTATTCATAAAGAACTTATTAAAAATATTTTTTAAATCGTAAGGTATACTTATCACAAAATATTAGCGCTTGTTTATTTTGCTACAATGTTTAGGTTTACTACATGTTTATATCATACAAAACTGTAGTAGCAAGAAATATACTAATTAAATCTCATAATTTATCAGTTATTTTAAAATACAGTATAAAAACTTTAAAAAGACTTTCAAACTTAAAATCTAATAAATAAGCACGTTAATGTAAACACCTGAAAAAAGCTTCTTTTGATGTCGGAGCATTATAAATTATAATAGTTAAGTGGACGTACCATGTCACGTATATTATTATTCCGGACGGCACCGAGCGTCCACATCGCTGTCTAGATATTTTAAAAAAAAGCTATTACGTAACTATAATTATGTCACAAATGTTATGATGGCCTAGAATCGACCTTAAGATTTTTGACTACTTTATTTTTTGACATTTGTAAACAAAGGAACCGTTAATTACAGCCTTGCTTGTCAAGATTCTGACGAATAATCACTAATTACTAAGACTTCCATTCACTTTCATGAAAATCTCTTATTGTACGATTTCACGATTATTCATTCGCGATCATAAAAGTATACTCAAAACGTCAAACTTCAAAGTCAAGCCATCATTTAATCATTCTTACCAATAATTTTCATTTTAAAACATGATTTATAATACGAAATTTTACTTGGCTATTTGCAGGTAGCTGGAAAGCGCGAGCCAGAGCAGGAAGCTGAAGCTCAGCAATGGGTTGAGCACGTCATCGGTGCCAGATTCCCACCTGGTAAGTTCACTAACTTACATGTTATATCATGCGTATCAAGAATACTTGTATAGCTTCCGACCTCTCGACTATCGATTCTCGGCCCAACTAGCTCTATACCTTTGACAGCTGACTCGATGTAGGGGGTACAAACAACTGTTGCGCCCTCGAGTCGTGTAACAGCTCAACCGTCATATGAAACCCTGTTCGTTGGAGGCAGTATGGGGTTGTAAGTCCGAACTTTTCTCTGTCGCATTTATAAATACGTAAATTCTCTTATTACTTCCGGGGGTATTTATAGACAGTTGTGAGAAAATCCATTCATAACAAGCTGTGAAATACGTATACCCGCGTTATTCTACCTTGCTTTTTTCTCTAATGCATACATCGTTATAACAATATACCAATGGCAATTTATTTCCGTTCGAACAATTAATTTGTTTACTAAGATATCTTAGTATTAAATTAATAATATATTTAAAAATCTTCAAAAAATAATTTTTCTAAACTCAATTTGTTTCCGTCAGAGTTGACATGGTATTTTCTACAACTCATACATCGTACACAAATGCAAAACAAAAAAAAAATAGTTTAACGAAAAATGTCGAGAAAAGAGGCCTATCTAAATATTCAAGCTCAGTGGCTCTCGTCGTGAGCCCTTGACTCCATAAAATCCTGATCGTCGAAGGTGGCAGAAGACCGCAAGCGTTTATCAACATCGCCACCCCCGCTACGCGTCTGCGTTCTATAAATGAACACGCACTCGTTCTGGAAATCAGGAGAGGGGCCGCCAGCGCGGAGTCATTCGTTTTCACGAGGGGGAGAATCGATAAGCACCGTCACACGCCCTCCACTCGACACATACTGCCCGGATCCCGACGTCGGGACGCGTGACGTCGAAAAGGTTAAATTTCTTCGCTAGGTCAGTAATCGACGTCGGGCGACGTCGCCGACTCCGTCAGATAGGCAAGCTTCACATTTTTCCCTCCGATTTTATAAAATCCTTCCGCAAAGTTTATTTCTCTTTACATCGACAACATCGGCGAAATCTCACGCGAAACTTTTAATTCCGTCGAGAAATTACTGAATTTTTGAAAAAAAAACCTAAGGACGAGGTGGTAAATCCGGGAATGAATATACAGAGGCTCGCGGCGATACGAAATATCGCGACGTCGTTGACGTCGAGCGCTCCTTTGGCTCTTGCTCTCCTGGCAAAAGGCGCGCTTCGTTACGTCACAAAGAGCGAGCGGGAAAACAACCCCTGCACGTGCTTGAGACGCGCGCGCACCCGCTTACGTAGCCAGCGACAGTGAGTCTGGTCGAAGCGATTTCAGCCCCTGTCGCAAGCATGCAACCCTGATATGGGAAATACGCCGGGCATCGACGTAATCGTCCTCGTTTCGCTGATTCCACGAGCTTGCATTTGATACTGGGAGGTAATATACCCCCGACGATTGCCATCTGAGTTAAACGTACACTTTTACGGCTGTGCTCTCGATGCCGCGTCAGTATTCATCCGTTTTTCGTCGAGCTGTTTGTTTGTCGCTCACATTATTCTGCTATATTAAGCCCATTGGTGAGCGGATGATTTTCTATTTCTTGAAGCTTCCAAAAACATGCGCGTCCAACAAAATTTTTCATCGGCGGCCGTGCCGGCTGCAAAGACTCGTGTTGTTGATTTAGCTTCGAGCCCGAAAATTATGCCTTCTGGCAAACGTGAACTCCAATAAATATTGCGCTCTCTAGCTGAAAAATGCAATTTATCCAAAAATCCAATGAATTCGCAGGGAGCCAGTCCGGATCTGGCTCGCACCCGCGAGGCGTCCGTGGCAACGGCGCGTTTCACGTTCAAGTGCAGGCGCAAGGGCAACAGCAGCCAGCAGTGTGTCCTCGACTACTGCTGCAGCCGCGCACACTTGGCACGAGCTTCCCACGCGCGTAAGGGGTGGGGACGTCGTCTACGGCTGAGCTTTTTACCGTTTAGCACTAAGTATGATGAGCGCCTCCACCTTCGGACTGGCAGCCTGGTGGCGTCGAGGACGCGGTGGAGGTGGCCAAACGACCAGGCCACCCCCACTCAAACTTTCGTTCACTCCCTCTCCACTTGGCCTGACCCATCTGCGAGGAGTCGAGCACTTGCCGACGGGGGTAGGCGCGACGTTTCCGCGTGCAGCCGTGGAGAGAGAGTGAGAGAGAGGGGGACACAAGCAAGCTCACGGAAAAGCTCCCACTGCGAAGTAAGCGCCTGTTCTTGCTGGATCGAGGGCGCACCTGTCGGTAGCAGCACACCGGCGCGGCTGAGCCACTCGTCTTTTTCCACTTGTCGTGCCTTCTGTACCCGCGTCGTCTATTGCAGTTTTCAATTTTTTTCCTCTGATACTGGATTTCATTTTCAAACCCTTTTCTCGGGGACTTAAGAATTGTTATGTTGAGGATTCGATTGCGCGAAAAGTCATCAACATCAAATGCGCCGTGCAGCCTGCATTCCTTAAAAATAATTTTCATTACGAAAGATCAATCAATTTTTGCTCAAAACGAAAAATAATGTAAAGGACGCGATGCAGTAAAAAAAAATACATGGGGAAGTACTCACGAACGCAGAGAAGCCGCGGCGCGCAAACGGGAGTATCGGAAAAAGGTCGGAAAACTCGCGATGGGGAGGGGATGCAGCTGGCGTTGGCTGTGCACGACTCGACTAGAAAATAAAATGAAAAAAAGCTTGCCGCAGTCGAGGCTAGTCGGTGGAGGGGTGGAGAGAGGGGTCGTCTCGGCGTCACGCAGCTTTTCCTGATAGCCTGTTCCCGCGACTAGGAAGTGTCTTGGGTGTCCCTCGTCTAGGCGCTAGAGAGCTTGCGCCGCTTTCCTCACCCCAGCGATCGAGCTTGCAACACCAGCAGTCCTAGCTGCGAGCCGGATAAGCGGGGCTTTTGATGTTACTGGCCCGTTTTAAACTCAACCGTGTTCTGCGGCTTCTTCAACGAGTACGACTGTTTCGCTTGGCGGCGGTCGGTTTGCGTTCGCAAACTAAAAGCGTCGAAAAATTCCAGCGGCATTGCGCGGCTATGGAAGCTCGGAAAGCTCCCGCAGTCGGCGTGGAAAGCTCTGGGCGGGGAGCGAGGAAAGCTCACGTTCAACATGAGAGCCTGATCCTGGAAGCTTGCGAGGCATGCCAGGCACGATCCTTACCCGACGAACTACGAATGGCAAGTAGTTCCAAAGCCACGCCGAGGGAAAGCTCTCCTCATTCACGGTGCAGGGTAAGCACTCAATAAGTCTTCCGGTAAGGTGAAAATCTGCTGCAGGCTGGTAAATTGACGAATATTGTTTGTAACGACCGCTGATGAGTACGTCGCGATTCAGTGTTGAGCGTTCGTTTTCCTTCTCGTGGCCAATTGTTATGCTGGACTGCTCGCAATAAACAAATAAATTGTTTTTCAATTCGCGAGCTTCCGGTTAAGCGTTGCATAAAATATGGAAAATCTCTGCATCTCTTCTCTCGGCATGTCGAAGCACAGTTTCCCTATCCGATGAGGCTATATTTAGAGGCCCCCAAAGTCGTTCTATATTTAGGCGGACTTAGCGTTCACGCGTAAACAGCCAAGACTCTCCCTCTCTCCCTCTCGACTGCGCGGTGCGTTCAACGACCGGGAGAACTCGGCTGGCTCGAATTTAAAGATTGTCGTTCGATAGACTACTTCCAGGCCGGGGGTCTGCCGAGTGCACCGAGAAGTCGGAGAGCAGCTTCGCCAGTTGGCGGGACTGCAGTCGAAGCTATCGATTAGCCGTCATCCGTTCATCATGCGACGTTGCGAGGACGCTGGGGGATCAGGGTCGCATACCGTGCGCCTGAGCTTCTAGGTCTACTGCGGCTGTGCCGCCTCCACCTCTAGCCCTGACCTCCGACCTCCGCTTGTATTCGCTTTCGAATCAATGACCCTCGGTATAGAGTCTTGACTCGACGCTCATTCCTCATTGACGAGAGCCACGCGGACGCGAGAGGGATGGAACGGCAGGTGCAACGACAAGCGTCCGATGCCAGACGTCAGTCATCTGTCTGTCACGACAGCGCGTAACGCCCTGGCGCACCAGGGCAACAGCAGACAGTTGAGGGATTTATGGAGGGTAGAGCCGCGCCGTCGTCTCCCGTCGACGGCTCCTGTTCCGCGGAGGGGCCGTGACCTACACGCAAGTCGAGACATACGATCAATGATGCACCCCCACCCGCGTGGAATGCGAGACTCGTGTCAACGAATCCATTTTCTTCCACGGCAAATTCTATTCTGTTCTGCAACTGATCATTCGGGGATTGCTCTTGGCAACTGAATAATACGCTTGCTTTTGAAAAAAACTAAAAAGCATCGAATAACAGAAAGTTTTCAATTAGAAATAAATGAAAACTATATAGAATTATAATAATACGTAAGTTGAATCAACGTAAAGTCAAAAGGATTCGGTTTACGCAGAAATGATAAAAAAAAACACGTCGGTACTAATTATTTATCTATTCATCCGTTTCCAAGATATACATACATATTATGTATACATATAGCAGCATATGCGCATTGCACTGTGCACATGTCGCACCGCCATTTTCGTGCTTGCAAGCCGCGTCCTCCGTGGCCTACGCCAATGTGCTCGTCAGGCGCCGTCACGGAAACTTCGATGTATTAGGGTAGCAAGTCTCGAGGGGTGGCTGCTGAATTTACGAGCGGCTCATGCGCCGTTACTATCCTCCCCCCTCCCCCACCTACCCTATATGCAGCCGGCGCGCAAATTCCAGCCGCGACGCGCGGGCTGCTCCTTACGCGACGGCTACTACTTTCGATTCGACGAGCTTTGACAGCTGAGACGAATGGCTGGATGCCCGATGGACATCTCACTGCGCAATGGCATGGCCACCTGTCAAAAGTTCGTCAATGACGTCACCCCGAGACAAGCCTACCAGGATTACAGCCCCGGGGTAGATTTACGAGTTGGTGCAACAGGTATGCTGCTGCGCAAGCTCCCTCTCTGCGCAGTCGCCGTCAAGCTTTGCTTCCCGCGCGTCTCTCCCGTTCCTCGACTCTCGCGCCGATGCTTTATTGAGTCCGGAAAATACGTAACAGATGTACTACTTATTGTGCCAGGCTCTATTTTTTTCTCGGGAAGTACGCAGTTAATTTTTAAAACATTGAAAACTTAAGGGGACCCACCACGTTTAAAATCTGAAATAAAAAAAATTTTCAAATAATTTTTAAATTGTTGTAGTCAATTAGAATTGAACTAAAACATTTTTAATCTAAAAGTATATACAAAATATAGTAAGATTAAATTTTTATTGTCCTACTTTGAGCCTAATACATATTCATGTCAGCGTAGACACTGTTCGATGACTTTTGGCACTGTGCGTAAGGTTCCAAGTGTACGCATGGATGAAATGGGCTCAAATTTTTTTTACAAGCTTATTATAGTATTACTTTCCGCATGAACAGAGGGATTTTAATTTGATTGAGTAGAACATTTGAAAAAAAATAAAATGTGTTTCAAAACCATTAGATTTTAAATTTATTGACATATTTTATTTTTTTTCAAATGTTCTACTCATTCAAATTAAAATCCCTCTGTTCATGCGGAAATTAATACTATAATAAGCTTGTAAAAAAAATTTGAGCCCATTTCATCCATGCGTACACTTGGAACCTTACGCACAGTGCCAAAAGTCATCGAACAGTGTCTACGCTGACATGAATATGTATTAGGCTCAAAGTAGGACAATAAAAATTTAATCTTACTATATTTTGTATATACTTTTAGATTAAAAATGTTTTAGTTCAATTCTAATTGACTACAACAATTTAAAAATTATTTGAAAATTTTTTTTATTTCAGATTTTAAACGTGGTGGGTCCCCTTAATGAAAACGTAGACTAAACTAATCGTTTGAATTTTTTCAAAACTTGTGTAACATTAATAGATATACACGTGCTGAGGTTATATTTTTACGATTGATGACTACACGTGTAGCAGACTACGTTATAACTAGCGCGATGCTCCGCGAAGCCACCGAAAATGATCCCATAACGACACCCCTTTCAATGTTAACAAATATTGTTCCTCGTTAAAAAAGTGATGACCTTTTTTTTGAGGCATTTAACACGTGATTCTGATTAACTGCTAAATAAACAACATGAATATGGTTACCATGATTCATAGTTCATCACTTATATACTTATGAAATCCAAAACGTAAGCCAAATCGCGCGAAGCTCACGCTGCATTCCTTGTAAACACAAAATGCTACTTATGAGGCTTTAGAATTATATTATTAAAATTATACGAAATATAAAAAACCAAAAACTACAAATGAAAATATTGAACTGCATTCAAATTTTAAAAATGACATTTACGACGCATGCACGCTATATTAGCCAATCATGCAGTCGCAAATCTTGGCTTCGCAATATCTGGTCATGACTTTTTTTAGAGGAAAAATATTTACTGTCGACGTGTTAAACACGTTAAGAATCGTAAACTTATTTTCAAAATCGAGCTTTGACTATTCGGTGCTTTTTTTAAAGAAAAGTTTGTAAATAGCCGCGTCTTTCACTTTCGATGATGTAATGCGTCCATCTTTACTTAGACAGCAGAATCTGGTAGAATCTTACCGATGAACCAGCAGACTTAGCTGGCTTCGCAGATTCACAGGCGTATAGGCATAATATTTGCGTGCAAAGTATAGAGTGCTGGAGGCGGGACTTGGGGTTGGCTCGCGCAGAGGGAGCAGGCGAGGGGCGTCGCGGGTTCCCGCGGGACCTGTTGCTCGCTCGGTCGTAAATTCAAGCGCAGGATGTTGTCCTGGTGAAAATCTTGCCTTTGACGTCTTTATGACGCGCTGTTGACGTTTAATCAATAACCGCACGTCGGCAAACACGCACGCGCCCTGCGCTCAACCTGCACAGCTTCGAGCTACGCGCATCCATTCCGTATATTTACTGCGGACTGTGCATTTTAGTCACGTATTTTCGCTTATTTTAGAACAAACGGTGTACCGACTCGTTTTTTTTCTAAACAATGCAAGACCGAAGATACCGATATTTTTGGGAAAACACTATTAAAAAATTTTAATTTAGTACTTTGCACTCGAGGCAAGCCGTTTGCTCTTCTTACCGCGTCATGAGAAAGCGTCGCCTTGATTTCGAAATCCTTAATTGCATAAAAATAAAAACAATAATCTGACAATCGTTCCGCAAAGTTTCACGCGAGGCTTTAGCTGTATGTTTAAGTCGAGACATTGCAATATCCTACAGACTGAAAGCAGAAATTTCCAGAAGCAAGTAGTCCACGAAGAATCGTCATCCAAGACAAAGCGAACGACAAAAACGTCGTCAGTCGAAGACACGAGGCAACGCTAAAACCGGCGCGTCTGAGCTCATCGCCGCGACGACGTGTCACCGTAGCAGGAAATCATATTCGCCGGGCTGTTCGATTCCGTCGATGCGTGTATCTGTATACGTGTATAGAGCCGCGCGTGTATTCGCTCTATACGTACGTATATCAACGCTATATATCGAACGAACGAGCAGCAATAATCCCCCCGCTTTCATATTTTTCTCTGTGCTCGTGTCATCGCGCGCATGTATATTGTATGTACGGAGAGAGGGCGAAACCGAGAGCGAGCACGTACGCATCGAAGCGCACGATACTCTGGACGTCTGAAAAAGATCCGGCTAGCATATGACTGCTCGGGTTCGAAAGAAAGCGCCGTCGATATTTTCTCTCTGCCGCGAATAAATCGAATCCTGCGCCCCGTTATCGATGCCTTATAATAACAGGCTCGCGCGGCCGCCGTCGGCGACTCGCAAGGAGAGAGAGAGGAGTAAGTGCGCGGAGCCGTGGAGCGACAGCCGAAGACGAGAGGACAGCTCGGGGAGAAATCTCCGAAGACGGGCCATCGATTTCCTGTCACCTCTTTGCGTTTACGACATCTCATGGAGGCCCGAAACTATCAGGAATGTAGCAAGGACCGCCGAATATCGCGCCTGGGGCTTCCGTAGTCGCGCATTCGTCAGGCCGAATTGCAGAGCTGGCGCGCGCGGTGCTGCTGCTGCTGTTTTCTGGGTAGCGGATTAAAAAAGCCGTGTCGCTGCGGGCAACGGGCGAGCAGGACGCGAGTCGAACGCGGCTGCTGACTGACTAGACGGCGATTCTGACAGTTCGCGCAAAGCTGCCAGCGGCTCCTTCTATTCGCCTGGTAAGCGAGCCAAACACTTTTCCAGATCACAATGGGATTTTTCTAAAATTTCAAGCGCGCGCTTGCGGTGGATTTTAAAGCGCTTGTACTGTGCATTATGCATATACGCGCGCGTATATATTTGTACGCGCGTGTCCACACTCCATGCCTATATACCGCGCGGAGAGAAAGCTCCAGAATGACACGTACGTGTGTGCCGGCGTGTACACGGCGCAGCTGCACGTATATATGCGAGATACGAGTACGCCAGTACGCGGTACTGCTGCAGAAATTTGCCGTGCGAGAGTTTCGACGTAAACATGGGATCCTGGTAAGTGAGGAGACTGGGGGAGTCCCTAGGGATAAGTTTTCTCCGCAAACTGCACGCACACACACGTCTATTTGCTGAAAATCACGGGAAATATTGCTATCTAGAGACTCGCATTATAGCCGCATGAATATCAAGCATCTGCTCGTTGTTATTCCATTCTGCGTCGTAATGCGCGTGCCAATGAGATGTTATAGATACATACACATATAGTAAACGTGTGCCTCTATATAGTCGAAATTTCGAGAGCCGATCGATTAGCTGCACGGCACACGCGTTGCGCGTTCTAGTCTCCTAAACTCGGAATAGTTACTCGAAATTACCATCATCCGTCGGTGAAACTATTAGTTTTGCGTACACGTCTATTCTCTAAGCCCCCCGAGCGCCGCGTCGCGCACTATATCGCGATGGCCGTCTCTCTTTCTTCTAACATCGAAGAAAAATATCCCGAGAACTTCCCGTCGAATAGATTCGTCGAGTGCAGGAATCGACTATTATTATTCTCGCGATTTCGCGACAAAATAAGAGGAGAAAGTGAGCGAGAAGAGCAAGAGAAGGGTGAAAAGGTTATGTTTCAATCGGCTGTCGATGGCTCATCAATCGAGAATCCAGGCGCGCGACCAGTTTTTTACCAGGCGAACAGATAGCGCAGCAGGCGCACGGCTGGCTGCAGCAGCAGTAGCAGCATCTGGCTGCGCCATTGGCGGTAGCTCTGGCGGAACTACTGCGAAACCACGTGACGCCACGTCCTTGCGGGATCAGGCTGCCAGTCCTGCGAGTAGTCACCCCCGCGGCTATATTGCTGCTGAAAATCCGAGGGGTTGATGTGAATCTTTATGTTGCTATCGGAGAATAGATAAAGCCGCTCTCTTATAGTGTTTACAGGCCGATTTTGCGAGATAAATCGTACTGACTATCGAATTGTTGCAAAGTTATTGCATTGAGTATAATGGTGGAGTGTGCGCGTTTGATTTCCGATAAGCGTGTACGATTATCTTTCGCAAAACAAACTTTACAAATCGAGCAATTGTGGTGACTAAACTTGTAAAAATGTAGAAGGCATCGAAAGAAATGACCGCACTTTACTCAGTCAGCATATACGAAAAATCTCGAAAGAAAGATCAAAAAGTGCTTGTCTTGCAGCCTCTACCATTAACATTTATGCTGTTTTCCCTCAATTTTATAACAATTTAAAATACTGATAGTGATTAGTACTGTATGGAGCCAGTTCAAATCGTTATCAAAAAATTTTAGTCGTGGATAATAGTTATCAATTTGACATAAACTAACTGAAAATAGTCCATGCGGGAGACACCTTAAATTTCTGGTACACAACTCAATGATTCATATTCCTGTTTATTCATCGAAAGTCGCGCACTGACGGCTCTGAACAGCTATGTGGTATGTATAGAAGGTAAAAAGGCTGTCATGCAGAAAGGCGCGCGCGCACGTTATATAACGAGAGAGAGAGAGAGCCCGGCCCCTCCTCGATATGTAGAGACGCACACATGCAGCAGCCACCTACAATTCACATCGACGCATGCGGCGATTCGATACAGTTTCGCGCATACGCGACGACCAATTCTCGATGCGCATCGATAGCTGCCGCAGCCAGCCTGTGTACACAGAGTGCGACAGAGAGGGAGCGAGGGCGGGAGCGGTACGAGAAAAAAAGCCGAAGAATGGCGGGGTTGAATCATCCGTGGGGGGGGGGGGGGGAGGCGCCGAGTGATCCACGAGCTCCTGACCGCTGCTGCAGGCCTGGCAGCTCGAGATGCGTCTCGTCTTCTCGGCGTCGTCGTCGGGGGCTCCTTCCGCCTCCTTCTTGGCGGTGGGTCGCAAAAAAATTGAGAAGTCGGGGAGAAAAAAGAGAGGACGCAGCAGCAGCAGCAGCAGCAGCAGCAACGCGAGCCCGCGAAACAGAAGCGAGTCGCGCGGGCTGCCGCGGCGATCGTCGTCTGGGCACCGATCGACGGCTTCGGAAGGAGGAGGCCACTGCGACTCAGGGTCCTTCGGTGGACGGATAAAAAATGCGCTGCCCCCTTGGCGAGCCTCTTGGCATAGCGGGGCTGCATGCGAGCGCGCTGGTGGTCGCCCGCGCACCTGTCGCGCGATCATGCGGCCGAGCTGAAAAAAGCGAGCGCTAAAAACGCGAAGCGCGCGGATAATGGCGGCGCACTCGGAGGATTATCGAGATTCGAGGGCGGAGCCTGCGCGAGCGGCCGCGAACGGGAGCAGGACGGATGAGCGGGGACGAAGCATGCCGCATGCCATGGATTTCAACGAGTCAATAAAAAGGATCGCGAGCGGGGGCGCTTCCAACGGGAGGCCGACCAGGCGCCGATATCGAGAGGAGCTTCGCGCGGCTTTCTTTTTTCTCCCTTTCGTATATAACACAGTTCGAGCGTCCCTTTCATTCTCGCTGATTCGGCTTTCTCTTTTGTCCAGGTGTCAGCTACGAGGACGCTCTGAGGGACGGTGTCATCCTCTGCATGCTCATGAACAAACTGCAGCCGGGACTTGTTCCTAAGATCAACACCTCGGGCGGAGACTACAAAATGATGGACAACCTCAACCAGTAGGCACTTTCACACCCTTATCACGTATCTTCAGTTTTGGGCGCATTATTTACATAGGTCCTTTTCGCAAATCGAAGCGAATCGAGTCATCGCCCCGAATTCGATGACGTATCAAATAATATGATTATTAAAAATTTTAGCATAGACAATCTCTTACCTTGCTTTGGTCAGTAATCTTTCGCCGCGTCGTCGTTTTTATTTAAAAAAAAAAATCAAGCAGCACTTCATTTTACGTAAATAAAATTTAAAGTAAATGGCTACTAGGACGTGCACGAGAATCGCAAAGTTTCCCACTGTTCAAACATGTTTTCCTGAAAAGTGATATATAAAAATGGTTAGTCCGCTTAGAAAGAGGCGAGAAAATAAATAAAATATTATACAAGCTAAATATATCGATATTAGCGCGGATCCCTACGCTCGACGCGAGGACAGGCGCAGCTTCAAATGTATTCGTCATCTTATTTAAAGCCAAGAATAAATGACGCGCGCCAGACGCGAACGAGCGGCCCGGTCGCGAACTCCTGCGAGTTCATTGTAGCCTGATCGCTAGTCGCTTTTACGCAATCGACAGTGCTTCGCATCGGGCACATTCTCCGCACGCGTGCCGAGTCGAAATTTCAAACTGCGCGCGCGAGATGTACTACGCTCTGCATACTTTGGCCGTGCCTGTACGTGCTCTGGATAAAATTTGATAAAATTGATAACAGCGCTTACAACAAGCGCATTAAACGAAATAATAAAACGAGAGAAATGCGACGAATAATAAAGCCGAGGAATGCGTTGATTGTGCAATTGCCGTCGCGGGCTTCGAATCGATACGCCGCGTTTTATCGCCGGACGAAGGAGAGGGAAAAGCAACGTATTTGGCAGTGAAAATACATGTACATTTATTGAACGATATTCGTCCGCCCGATATTCGACGGTTGGCTCTTTTATTTGCGTGCAAACCTGATAATCGAACATAGATAGCATCTGAGTTCGGGACAATCTTTTCTCAGCAAAGATATCTTTTCTGCTAAAGCAATAAAACTCGGCTACGTAGGATAGCATTCCCGCATTCATGTACCGTTTACTGCATTCTCGGCGTAGAACGCGAGGAAAACAAATGTACGCATAACGCTACACTACGCACGAATATCCATGCGATAATTAAATTTAAAGTTATTGGCAATTATGAGAATCTTCTTCATTCTCTACGCGCAGATAACGTTTACATACAGAGGGCTTCTCGCCTGCGCTCAGCAATAAACACGCCGATATAAGCTGTTCTGCACGCAGCATAGTTGCTTATATAAACGAAATCCATCGTCATCGCATGTAGGTCGCTGCAAATGATTAAAAGCCTTGTACGTAGTGCTACCATCCTGATGAACTATTTGCATGCAAGGAGGTAATGTGATTGCGCGCGCTCTATGCGAAACAGTTTACAGACTGGCCAACTGATTAAGCGCTCATAACCGTCGCGACTGCGGAGCCGTGTAATTAACGAGCTACACACAGAGGTTCTTATCGCGATCTCGAGACAGGAGACTTCCCCTCCGCGGCGGGGTATACTTTACACGCTATCGTGTATGATGGAAAAAGAAACCGGAGCTACGCATCAGTCGGCGGAAAATTCTTGTAAATTAGGAGACTACTCGTGTAACGAAATCCGTCCCCGCGGCCGATTCTCTTTCTCGCTCGCTCTGCAACTGCGGCATCAGCAGCAGCGCAAGCAGCACAGAGCTATATATGCACGCTCGGAGGCAATTAAAATTCCTCTGACGGGTAGAGAGCTGCAGCAGCAGCAGCAGCAGCAGCAGCAGCAGCAGCAGTGAGCTGTGCCTGGAGCGCGCAGCGCAGCTTTACGCGAAAAATGTAACGTTTGTTATAAACATCGGGCCACCTCCTCCCCCTTTCTATTTCCTGACTGCGTATAAACAATTTACGCAAAATCTGCAGCGAGTCGCTTGCAAAATCCTCGGGCTTTTTTCGCATGTGCGCGCAAACTGCAGCCCGCTCACACACACACGCACACAGGCGCATGATTTTCGCACACTTTGCTCACGCCCTTCGTTACAGCGCATACGCTGCGGAAGGAGGTGGCCGTGTCGCGCTTGCGCGATTATAGGCCGCTTTGTCCTCGTGTGCAACGTGCATATATACGTAGGCTCGCGTGCGATCGCCTCCACGCGGGGGGGAGGTCTCTCTCTCTCTCTCTCTGTCTGTCCCGCAATTCCGCATCTGCAGACTCTTAGTGCCGGTACATGCACGTAAGAGAAAGAGCGGACGCGCGCGCGCGGACCGCAAGTCGCGGTAGTGGGGCGACGATGCGCAGCGCGGCCACTCCGCACTACTCCCTTTTTACGCGAGTGGCAGGAACCGCGAGGAAGTGGCAGTCGCGCGCACGCGACTCTCTTGGCACGCCCGCGCAGGATGAGATAGATAAAAGAGAGAGAGAGAGAGAGAGAGTGCGCGAAAAATGCGTGCGCGCGAGCGCCTTCGCTCGGCTCATGGTGCTCTGGTGCTCGGTGGAGCAGTGAGCACTGGTCTGACTCGGGTTCCGCGCATCATTACAAGTGCGCGGGCGCGCCTTGCTCTCTCTCTCTCTCTCTCTTTCCCTCTCTCACACTGCCGCAAGCGCACTTTCGGCGCGTATGCTGTGTAGTGTATATACTCTGCGTTATGCCTTACTTGCGGAGCTTTTTGCTTGGTTATACACGCGCTACGACGTTTCGAGAGTTCGGTCTGTAGCCTATATTCCGCGGAATTCAGCTCGAGATGAATCTGCAGCGAACCGTCGGCGTTTTATTCTTTTTTGTACATCCTTTGAGCTGTTGAAGGTAATTGCTATCCCTTTAAAGGCGGAGACTATTCACAGAGCTTCTTGCACAGTAATCCGCGTATTTTTCTTCTCACTGTGTCTCGTCAAAAATGAACTCCAAAATCTGGTAGTCTTGAGAAAGTGTGCATCGCCTATTTCTATATTGTACATTTCTATCTCGTGTGGCTCAAGAAAGTCGCAGGCATTATGAAGAAAACATTACATTTAGCGCAACGCTATAGTTTAAACGAAAGATTGTTTTTATCATTAACAGTTCATAGCCAAATCACTGCTGATTGCCTATCCTCGTCTTATAGAGCCTCCCTCCGTTCACTCAAATTTCCGAGCTGAAACGTATAGCTGAAGAAGCGACGAAGCAGTGGCGCTCGTCGCACGTATGCGAATGTGCCACATCGTCGCGCTGTTGTTTGGTGCTCATATGCGGCAGACGCGCTGGCCACCCGGAGAACAGAAACTCGAGCAGCCGTTCGCGCATTCCACAGAGTGACGTTCGTCTCCGCCATCGTCCGCGGATCGACTTGCGAACGACATCTTTCTAGTTCTAATAAATTCTTTGGAGATGCGCAAGCTCTTATATACTTTCAATTTCACAACGAGCTCAGCGGTCAAATTACTTTTTTCGAAGTGTTGGGGACCCTTCGAAATTCCAGATACTGGGGATCCCTCAGACGTACATTCAACGACGAACACGCTAGATTCCGATAATTGTTTCGAATCTGTATTTATCTTAATTAACTATTTTGAATAGTTAACAAAATTAATTGTTTGGGAAGATTCAGATCGGGTACGGTAAGGCTACGCCGAAGTGATTCGTACCTCCACAGTTGATAAGCAGATTTGCATATATACTTGCAGCATTAATTCACAATTTTTGACACAAGTTCTTAATAAATCGGAATTAATTTTTATTTCATGGTCTTCAAATAAAAGGATCTCATAACGTAATTCAACGTTCTTATATGGGCATCGCAACTAAAAAAAATTTTGATTAAATATTAAGAACATCCACGAAATAACGTACGATCGATAAATTAATTGACGTGAAAAATACTCCTCATTAATTTTAATATTTGATTCTCCATCTTGGAGAGTTGAGCATCCCGCGGTAAGCCATTGCCGGCTCGACCCGCTCGCCTCTCATTGCAGCGGCACCGCAGCAGCGGCGCGCAGCATTCGCTCTAGCGACGTCCCCTTTAAATTCAGCTAATTACTCCTCTCGGCACTAAGCTCTCTTTGTCTCTCTCCCGCGCGACTATAGCGACCCCAGGAATTTTCTACTCTCCTGCTCAGCCAGCACACTCGGCGCGTCATTTATGCCGCGCGTGTAGAGCGTCGGGGGTCAGCGATCGTCCTCTTTGGCGCGGGCACTCGCGGAATCGCCGCCGCGCGTTAATTAGTAGCCCTCGCTGATTAACGCTTAGACAATGGAAAGGCTCGACTAAGCGAGTGCCGGGCCACGGCTAGCAGACCGACGAAGGAGCTTAAATCCGCGAATCGCTGCAACAGCAGTGGCAGTAGCAGCAGCGGTGGCGGCGGCGTCAGCAAGCAGCAGCAGCAGCAGCTTCATCTCCACGGCTCCCCCTTTTAGTTTCCGGTCTTTGTAATTTGCAGTGGCTCCCTTCGCTAGCGCACCCTTTCCTCGTCACTCCCACGCGCTCATTTAGCCCTTGGTTCGCGATACTCGGATCACAGAAGAGACTCGGGAGCAGCGAGCGTTTCGCTGTGTACGACCCGTGTCGAGGGCTTGGGAAACTTTGGCTGGAGGTTTAATTAGCAGCCCGCGCGGATGGTTATCAGGCTGTAAGCGGTGGAACAACGCGAGCTCCTGGCTCTCTTTAATTGCTTCGCGGAACTTGCGGCCGCGGGAGAGGCTTCTCGGGAAGCTCGACCGCTCGGACTCATCGGGATCAGACTTTTTTTTAAAAATACAATACGTAAATGTAAATTTTTCGATGTGTATGTATTGCATTTTTTCTGTACCATTACAGGTTCCAGAAAGCTTGCGTCAACTACGGAGTTCCCGACGTCGACCTCTTCCAGGCTGTCGACTTGATCGAGCGCAAAAACATCGCCCAAGTGACAAACACCATCTTCGCTATCGGACGCACGGTATACTCATTGCGCATATTATAATTTTGTTCGCGCGACAAAGAATTTCGTTGAATTAACGTTGAACTTTTCACGGCAGACGTACAAACACCCCGAATGGCGCGGCCCCTGGCTCGGACCTAAGCCCTCCGAGGAGCACAAGAGATACTTCTCAGAGGACCAGCTCAGGGCTGGTGAAGGAATCATCGGTCTTCAAGCCGGAACCAACAAGGGAGCCACCCAATCCGGACAGAACTTCGGTGCCTCCAGGAAAATCATCTTCGGAAAGTGATCGATTTACGATACACTGCGATTATTCGTATACTTTATTCGAATGTGTAATATGCAACTTGTACGATTAAAGGCGAAAACTATCATATAGTTCCTTCCGCGTTCATTATTAAAACAAACGTTCTAACCCCTGTATGCGTTGGCCTATACCATTTTTATATATAGCAACTTTAATATGTAATACTCGGTGGTCAGTTGAATAAATTGTCACGATGCGTATTGTATACTCTGCAGCAACAATTGTCACACCTCAGTCGCTTTCCCGCTTCCCAGTCGTTATCAGCCTCGCACCAGTCGACGCACAGCAAGCGTTGTACGCACGTACACGCTGTACACACGTTTGTACCTACATACCTCTTTCTCCAAGAGAGAGAGAGAGAGAGAGAGAGAGAGAGCGCGCGCGCACACAGAGAAGCACGGAGAGCCGCATGAGCCGCGCGCATCGGCGGCAGCGACGGCGGCGCAGAGTTGTGTTGGCGGCGGCAAAGTGGTGAGCGTGCGTTCGCAGCCGAGCGCAAGCCGAGCCTCGGCCGCGTGTGCGGGGACAGCGATAGCGTCGGTGATGCCGAGCTCTCGTAGGCGTGACGTGTACGTACACGCATTACACGCATTCCTTGACCGGTTTCTACACCGCCAAGCTCCCCGAGGATCAGGCGAGCAGGCAGCGCCAGGCGACGGCCCACGACGTTCGAATGCCGCGGTGTGTGGTGTGGGTTACTTATACCTCTATGTTTCATGTCTACCTACGTCTCGGGACCGCGTGCTGTAACTACTCGTATAATACTTCTCGCTCTGTCGGATTAGTCTGATCACCGGATCAGCGCGCGTTATCCGGTACTTAGACGGGCTGCCGACGCCCCCGTAAATGCAGCGGAGATTCTCACTGTTGTAGAAAGATTCGACTATGTCGAGCACGACGGTTTCTTTTCCAATTTAGGATTCGTGCGCTTATCGATCCGCGACTGGAACGCGCGCTCGCGATGCTAATTCGACGCTCTTGCATCTAACATACGTAGAAATATTTTTCACACCTACGAAAATATACGTGAACGCATACCGATCTAATGCACTGCACTACACGTCAGAACTTTATAAATATACATGCACGCCGCTCGCGCACGTCACACATTGCAAGAGTCAATCGACAAAAGGGGCAAAGGTCTGAGGGTTTGCGATCAGAGCGAAGCAACAAGCCGCGGTATACATATATGTATAGACGAATACGCTCGGCTATATAGCTTGAACGCTCGTGACGTTTGCAGCGTGGGGCAGGCCAGTTCCGAGGGACCCCCTGTAGCAGGAGAGCAGAAAAGCAAGGAGTCGCGGCGAGCTAGAGGCGCTGGCAGAGCCAGCCTTCTCGCTGCTTCTGCTTTCCTCGTGAAAGGGGAGCGTCGCGGAGTGGCCGCTCCGCGCATCGGTGCGCCCCACTATTTTCCTTCTCGCCTCTGCCGCGACGCACGCACTCGTGAGCGCGCACTTACGAATTCTCCAAGGCAGATCGCGATGTCTTATACGTATTACGTGTAAGATAGCGCTTTAACTGCAGTTTTCGAGCCTTCTTTTGTGTTTTCGACGCTCGAAATCTCGGCGAGTTCTTGGGCTTGGAAAAATATTTGTCTCGGTGTGTAATGCGCTCACGTACGGCTGACGAGCGAAATTGATTCGTTCGAACGGAGCGGATATTTTTTCGCCGCACTTAACTATATTGCGCTGTATACTGCTTCGTTAAAGTGTGCAACGCGACGTTCAATAACAGTCACTTCGACTGTAAGCTGCAGTTGAGAAATTTGTCAAGCTCATTAAATATTGCTTCATATTATGCGGTGGTAATATTCAGCGTAATCGAGGATCGCCCGGAATCCGTATGATATATATTCGCGCTCGATCTCCCCCCGCGCATCAGCATCAGAGCCAAGCCCAAAGAGTCGCAGCCGCCATCGGCAGGCAATGCTGCTGCTTGTAATGCACAACACACTGCACAGAGAGAGAGCATATAGCTCGCGTTCGATTGGCCGAGCGATTGGCGCGTGTAGGAGGCGGGGAGAGAGAGAGAGAGCGAGAGAAGAGCAGCAACTCGCGACTCCTGTTCTCCCGTTGATTCGCCGACTCTATTCGATCGACAAAAGTGTTTTGCGACAAACGGTTAGTAAGCCTTGTTAAAAGGCGCCGCGCTCGAGAAGAAGAATAGACGAGCCGAGCGACGATCCTCGCCGCAGGTGCGAGCGAGACGTTGCTTCCCGCAGCCCCGTGTCTAGGAGAAACTCTCGCTCTTTTGTGCGGCTTCGCCTATACGTACAATTGTATACATATATAGGTAGCAAAAGACGCAGGGATGCTGCGCGGGACTTATGCTCGCCTGGTGCGGCTGCCTCGCGGCTTCGGGCTCCAAACTCGATTATTCTCGCCCGCGCGCGCGAGTATAGGTCTTTCGCCGCGCGCGACGAGTCCAAGTCGCGACTATCGTCGCGTCTTGCACACTCGCAGTTATATCGAACGATTCTTAATTGATAGAAGCTGCGATGCGAGAGATCGGCGAGCCGGATTGCTGCGCGGCATTTTCGTTACTTTTTTTTCGGACGATTTCAATTTCACGTCTCCTCTGCGCTCGTCGGCGATTGTAAATTAGACAGGTGTCTTGATAAGATAATCACTGACGGTGGACATGCTTTACTCTTGATATTTGCGTTTAGATCGCTTTATAACATTCCATTGCTTCTGAGTAATCTTGATTATTGATAGCAGTATCCAGGACTTTCAAAACACCTGAATTAATATCTTTACACCAGCGAAATGTCTGTTTATGCAAGTTTCGTCAAATATTCTAAGTAACACTTATATCAACAGAGAAACATTCATTCAATAACAATGAATGTTATTTAAACTCACATACCGCACGTTGTTTCCGTATTATTTTTATCTTCTCTTCTTGTTGAATTTTTATAAATAACTACAAAGATATATTCTTGTTTTAAGTTGTGCATTTAAATTTTTTTACGTTTCCCTTACTCGTTATTCATTGATTAGCATCGTGTCAACAATTAAAATTTAAATAATTAAACTTAGTACTGCTACGTAAAACGTAATTATAGAAAACCACGTATTACCGACCGAGCAAAGGCTTAGACTGACATCTGTCTCGCAACAAGTAAACTAGGCATATATAGTGAAAGTATATGTATACAACTCGACTGCTACCTACGACCTACGACTAGACGACAGTCGTTTCGCAATTTCATACGCACAGTGCTTCTAAGAAAATGGACAAGGTTTTCCTTAATATCTGCTTTGTAAGGTAATTGAATATGGTGATTTTTCCTCAATAATTGATGACAGTTTGTGTTATCTTCATTGATCACATGATATACCTGCGTACCGGTACTTTTTCACGTCTCAAAACCACATCCACGAGATGATGAACCTCAGCATACGAGGTTGGAATGCAGTTTCTGAAAATACTTTTACTAGAGAATATAAAATACTGAAGTATTATTAGACAAAAGCTGCAAAATGACTGTACGATTGTTGTTCAGACTGAACGTTTAGTACATTTAGTTTCTTGTGTTAATTGTTATCTAATTTGTATTAACCGGAATCAAATAAACATTTGAATTGAAGGCCACAGTTTCAAGACTATATTGAAAATAAAACAGTAGTCTATTCTCTATTGAAAACAAAAGAATTTACTAACAATCATTAATTTTTACAGGCAGAAGAATACTTGCAGAAAGTAAACAAGTATGCACAATGCTCGAAACTAACCTCAACATATTTTAATGTTATTTTTGTACTAGTTATTTACAAAACTAAATCAAAATGCCTTCCACTTGTGGAGATACTACTGAAACTACGGGTGAGGTCTTGATTTAAAAAGTAATGTAAAAGGTACAATATTTATAAAATATACGTAATTTTGACTTTGTTCAGGTCAAGCTGTAGAATTAGCATCTGGAACTGACAGTATTGGAACACACAGTGATCTTTCTGGAAACACTACGATATTAACCAGGCCAAAAATGGACATTGTATGTCTTTTGGATACACAACAATCGGAACATTTAAATCAAAGAAAAAAAGCATTAGAACATGTAAAACAAGCTTGCAATTTAGTCAACGCTAAATTACATCATATACAATTTGAAAAGTTGGATTTTGGAGAAACAAATGTACTGGATACATTCTATAATGCAGATGTAGCTGTAGTTGATTTAAGCATACAATTACAGCAGTCATCGCTATTTTACCATTTAGGAGTACGAGAGAGTTTTGGAATGAAAGACAATATTCTCTTAGTAAACGATGTAGATTCCGAAGCAACCATTCGTTTGAAAGTAAGTAATAATTAATACCTATAAATTTAAGTTAGTTAATTTTGGTCTATAGTTACAACTCATTATATCAATAAAGTTTTCGACATTCAAGCTTGAATATCATAAATATGTAAATGCATAACCAAATGCCAATGTTTTACAAAACTTAATCATCAATATTATTGAATACTTATATTTTCTCTCCAAAGAAAAAAATTTATCACAAATTGAATAACATTAAAGCTGCCATATTAAATAGATAAGTGATTATTACTTACTTAAAATTTAGTTACTTTTCTAATTAATAGCACGATTCTCTGGCTATAAATCTGTAACAACTTTTAATTTGAACTGCACTCTTACTATCTGATCTGTGTACTGTACATGATATACCACTATTTGAAAAGCTCCTGTAATGACATCATCATCTCTTAATAGCTATTACTTGAGCAGGCTCAGTTCATTCAGTGTACTAACACCCTGCTTTCTGGATGTCTCTTACAAACTTCCTAGATTTTATTCTGATTTGTGATTTATACGAATAAGTTAATAAATTTTAAAATAGCTAAAATATATCTACAAATGTAACCGTACAATTTTATACAATATTTTAATTTAAAATAATTTTTTGTAGTTATCTTGCGGCAGTTATACCTTTTTGCCTTACAAATTTGTGGATTGTAATACTAATCTGTCTATATCTACTTCTCCTAAAATTGGAGGTGAAGAAATGATTGATCTCACGCAAAGGCTGAAAAAACTTTATGAAGAAGTTGAAATACAATCAAAGTAAGCAAACTAATAATTTATCTATAGTTATAATAAACAAATGTTAAAATTAATTTGTTTTCAGAGCACATATAAAAGAAAAATTCCTGACAGATCTACGTAAAGCACGAGAAACACTTACTGGAGAAGAGCTTGCAAGGGCTATCACAAATATGCGAAAGAGACTAGATGACCCTAATGTTTTATGTGGAGAAGTGGTTCTTAGTCTTCTAATTTCCTTTCGAGATATACAGGTAATTTTGTCATTACCTTTTTTTTATTACAAGAAATGGATTCTTATTTGATGATGGAAAATAATCAAAATTTTTTGCAGGACTACGATGCAATGGTTCAACTTGTTGATGATTTACGAATGGTGCCGAACCATAAAAGTGCAATAAACACACCATTTATTCGATATCACTATGCATTTGCTTTAAACCGTAGACATAAAGAAGGTGATCGAGAGAGAGCATTAAAAGTGATTGAAGAAGCATTGAAGAAAAAAGAAAATCATGTTCCTGATATGTTAGGTCTATGTGGTAGAATTTATAAAGACATGTTTGTTGAAAGTGGGCATACTGATCAAGAGAGTCTAAAAAATGCAATAAATTGGTACAGAAAAGGTTTTGAGGTTCAACCGAATGAGTTTGCAGGAATTAACTTAGCAACTCTGTTAGTCGTAGCTGGTAATGAATTTTCAAAGAGTGAAGAGCTTCAACATATTGCTATGGTTCTCAATAATTTGATAGGTAAAAAAGGCAGTCTGTCGAGTTTAAAAGATTACTGGGATGTAGCTACATTTTTCGAGATTAGTGTTCTTGCTGAAGATTATTCGAAAGCTATAAAAGCTGCAGAATGCATGTTCAAACTAAAGCCTCCAGATTGGTACCTCAAATCGACAATAGGAAACATCACTTTAATAGACAAATTTCGTAAAAAAAGTGATGAAACAGAAACTTGTCCAGAAGAGCAGATTTTTAGTTTTTGGATGGAATATTTTATCGAAGCTACAAAGTCCGAAGTAGGAGATAGTATTCGATTTCCAGTGAGTTGCATTTCCAAAGTTTAATTCTTCAATAGAAGTGCTTCCTGTACCAACTAACTATTGTATTATTTCTTTATTACAGATTCTAGTATTGGAACCAACAAAAATTTATATGCCAAGCTACGTAATAGTCAACCTTGGAGCTGATGAAAAGTCTATTCAAATTTCCAATTTGTGCCTTGAAAGTATAAAACATAACTGTAAACAAGTCCATGATTGGTTATTTACCGCCAACATGTTACGAAGTGTTAGTCTCTATAAAAGAGATGAACGTTGCCTTTTTTTGTATGTTCATGAAAATTCTGACGATTTTCAAATATATCTACCCTCGGTACACTGTAGGCAGAGATTGTACGATCTTGTTTTGGAAATGACGAGAGATCAGGAAGGAATGGTCACTGATTTAGATGCTTATATGGCTGATGACTCAACAAAAATTAAGGTATTTCACTAATAACTGACATAGTAAAAGTTTCAATTTTAATCAGATGATTTATAAGATTTTTCATTTTTCAGTTTGAGTATGATTTAGATGATCAAAATAAACGAGTTATTCTTGGTAGAGGAACATACGGTGTGGTATACGCCGCACGCGATCTAAGCACGCAAGTAAAAATTGCCGTTAAAGAAATTCGAGAAAGAAATTTGGGCGACGTGCAACCATTACATGAAGAAATCAGGCTTCACAGTCAACTTCGGCATAGAAATATTGTTCAGTATTTGGGTTCCGTGAGTGAAGATGGATTCTTCAAAATATTTATGGAGCAGGTTCCTGGAGGTAAACTTGAAATCGACATAAAAACTGAAAGGCATTAAGTTGACTTTAAATAACAATTATTTTTAACTCTATTTTAGGAAGTTTATCGGCCCTTCTCAAATCTAAATGGGGGCCTTTAAAGCGAAACGAGTCAACCATTGCTCTCTATACAAAGCAAATGTTAGAAGGACTAAAATACTTGCATGATCAAAAAATAGTTCATAGAGATATCAAAGGTAAAAATAATCCAAATAATTCAAGAGCTTTCATTTTCTTTTGAAAACTATAACGGGCCCCAAATGGTTTTAGGTGACAACGTTTTGGTAAATACATACAATGGTATAGTCAAAATCTCAGATTTTGGTATGTCCAAGAGATTGGCTGGTTTATGTCCAAGTACGGAAACATTTGCTGGAACTTTGCAATACATGGCCCCAGAAGTTATAGATAAAGGCCAACGTGGTTATGGCGCACCGGTAAGTTAATATTTTCAATAATAATTAAAATTTTTAGACGTCAAAATATACTGAAAGTTTTATGTATCATGATATAGGCTGATATTTGGTCTCTCGGCTGTACCATAGTCGAAATGGCAACTGGCAAACCTCCGTTCATTGAGTTGGGATCGCCCCAAGCCGCCGTTTTCAAGGTAGAGCGTAAAACTCTTTGTGTTATTTTCTTCTGTTGCAATGGATTAACATAAAAAATGAAATTATTAAATGCGCGTTACATTGCAGGTTGGTTTCTACAAAAAACATCCAGAAATACCACCCGAGTTATCAGAAAAGGCTCAAAATTTTATATTGCGCTGCTTCGAAGTTAATCCGGACACACGAGCTACTGCAGCAGAATTGTTAGAAGATCCTTTTCTAGCAGAGTAAGCAAAAACTTAGACTTGCTGTATAATCCGAATTCATAACGAGACCGAGTGCCTAATCGTCTACGTTTCAGGAAAAAGAAGAATCTCCGACTGGTTGCTCCTCCAGATTTCAGTCGCAGCATATCAGTGCCCTCTGATAGAGCGGAAAAAATGGTAATAAGTGATAAAACCAACAACAACATTATCTCACAGCCCTACATGCATACTTCACAATCAGACGATAGGTAATTGATAATATACGTTTTTATGCGAATTGAATGCTTCCAATCTGAAACCTAAGCGCATAGGCTGTGTATACAACTTTTTTTTATCAGCTTTCAATGTTTTAATTGTTTTTTTTTATTGAGAGTCTTGTAACCATGATCCAAGCAGTGTACCGTTCACTTTGACTTTATGGTATATATTTGTGCTATTGCTTTTAAATTAAAGCGTCGTACATAACGGAGAATTGCCGAAAATTCGTCGATTGAGGGAACGCAGCCCAGCTCGTCTACTATCCCCAATCAGCATGCCGACTCCAAGTCTATCTTATAACAGGTATGAGCTACACAGTCCACGACGTGAGAACCAGCACACGCACGATCGAACGATCTTGACGCCGCACACAACGCTCTGTTTTTCTTAAGCGCTTGCTTACACATAGCTGCATTGTCAAACTATAGATAGAAATGCTTACGACTACACTGTAATACAAAGCCAAACCAACTTGTTTGAGTAATTGATTGTCAAGAGCATCGAGGTGAACTTTTGCAACAAGCTCGTAAAAAGAGCACTGTCTTTACATACTCGTTACGTATACGGTCGTAGAACGCGTGACGTCTGTTGCAGGCAGTTAATACTTGAAAATCTCACCTCGTTACGTCACGCGTAGATCGCGTCTTGTGCAGCATAGTCGTCTATCACAATCGCAAGCAGCTCTTATAAATAAGATGCGCTCTGCGCGATGACAAAGAGAAACAGACGAGTATGAGGCACTCAGGCCACGATGATGAAGGTGCTGAACTTTGGCGACGACGCCGCGCTGACTGCGGCCGTTTCGAAATTTATCGTGATTTGAAACGTCAGCTCGAAAACACTCGCTCTCGCACTATCCTGCATAAATAAACACGTGTGCAAAATTTGCTTTATGTTGCGCAGCTACAGCACGATTGGTACGACACCCTCGATCGAGGCGAGCGAGCCTGAAGTTTCTGACAACTCCATGACGAGGAGGAGCTCATCGGGCGGTCTACTGTCGCCGGATGTAGAGCTCACAGGTATGTTCACTTCAACAGCTCATCTAGTTTTAGTGTCAAAAAGAATTTATCGCATTTGTACTGAAGCATAAATTCCTGTTTATGCTGTTTTGAATTCTATTGTCTTGTCATCTATTGTTATCTTTTTTTTTATTTGAGACAATTATTTCACATGCATAGTCATGTAATAAATCCATTGTTTTGTATCCTTCATTGAAAACTAATAATGAAAATACTTTGAAGTAGGGCAGTTGGCTCAAAAAAGTGGCGACGAAGAGGGAGGCTTCTATTTGCTAAAGAAGGACAGCCAGCGACGAATGACACTCACGCGGGTTTTAAGCCAAGATGAAACTAAAATCTGCTCTCTGTGGATGCAAAGCATTCAATCAGATGTTGGCCAGAAGACTGTATTACAAATGGTATGTACTTATTTGGAAGCGTTTAAATGCATCTCAACCGCCTAGCTATGAAATTGAATTTTCATTTGTAGAACCACTTGGAAACACTAACGAGGGCGCTCAAGGATTACATTTCCACTCAGAATCAAGAAACCATAACGATAGCTATTGGCAAATTAAAGGAAGAACTAGACTTCGATTCGACTGCCATAAATCAAATACAATTGGCAATTTATTTATTCCAAACAGCAGTGAACGAGGTACTTCGAATGCACAGCATCAAGCCTCATTGGATGTTTGCTCTAGACAATCTCGTGCGAACCGCTGTACAAGCGGCAATCACAGTTTTGTCGCCAGGTAAAGTGCTTCTGATCATGCGTACGTTTTGTTGAACCAAAAATACAACATAATATTTTGATTGCAGAATTAGGAGCTAATTTACTTGGGCAAGAAAGAACCCAATCGGCTACTGAGGGTATAGAAGAAGGATCGACATCTGGGGTTTCGACAGTCAATTCCATAAAATCGCACAAAACAGGTGATTCAACTGAACACAACAAATTCTGGCACGAGTATCGAGATCAGATGGGCTCTATTAAGGTAGAGAACATGAAACTTTTGCACGAACTATTGGAAAGTCAGAGGGTGTACCAGAGTTTATTGTGTCAAGCATTGGATGAGCAAAAAGTACAATTGGGAGCTCTGACTGAGTTGTGCAAAAGCATCGATAAAAGGATTCGAAGAAGAAATCTTGGGCAAGTCATGCCATACTGTTACTGCAATATTTAAATTATTATTATGTATATGTCATGTAATTTCATTTTAAATCTGTCGTTTGTATTTAACAGAATACCGCAAATAAGTATTACGGATCGCGATGATGAACCAGCTACTGATGAACAACTTATAAAGTGGCTGCAAAACTTAAATCTAGATAGCGATGCTATAGAAAGAGTAAGCCAAATCATCAATAATTTGTTAAAACATGATAATAAATATTAAAATTTAGCAAAGAATATTAATAAATGATAATATATTTTGAGCAGTTTATTTCTGAGCAGTATACATTGGAAGATATACTGGTTTACGTTACCCGAGATGATCTACGCAGATTAAATTTGAAGTACGTTTGTAATAGATACAATAAATATAATATTTATTAAATTAATTTATTATTTAAACATGCAAATTTAAAAATAATATTTTATATTATGAATTTCTAGGGGTGGAATTGAACTGAGGATATGGAAAGCCATACTTGCGCAACGACAACAAGTACCGACAAATTAAAGGAAAACTATAATATCTTAGTAATAGAATTACTAATTTATCGTACTGACATACTAACTCATCTAGTGATTGTGCAACAAGAATTGATATAGTCATCCGACTATCAAATCATGCACAAGCAAAACATAATCATTGCTTTTATAAGAAAGTGCCTTAACCAGTGAGATATGAAAAGTCCATATGTTAATTAGCGGCAGCTATTAATTCGTGTAAAGTAGTTATAGCGTTCTTGTTAAACAGTTTTATTTTTTATACCAAACTATATGTATCATCAAATTTAAATCGCGTCTTCCATCGTTACAAAATATTACGCAGAACCGACCGCTATCAGATGTGGTAACAGATAACAAACATTTAATTGTATATAAGTGGGTTGTTGATAGAGGCACTGATAACTGGTATAATCATGCCCTTTAAGTTTGTACAGTGTTGCGAGCCAGAATTCGCATAAATTGTTGTTTTAAAACCATGCAGAGCAGGAAAAATTATTTTAAAAAAGATATAAAATATCTGCGAGAATATTCAAATTATATATATATACAATATACATATGTATAAATTTTGATAAAATCTATTTATTAGCCTGAGATATTATTAAACAATAAAATGTTTAAATTTAAAAAAATCTTCATCAACCTTTTTAAAATCATAGAATAATATTTTCATACGAACGCAGAAAATGCGATCCCACCGTCCAAAAAAATAAAAATATACAACAATTAATGTATATGTAATGTATATTAAGTAATATTTTCCTTTTAGAGACTGACCAAATAGCAATGATTTATTTACTAAAGCGCTTAGATACAAATAACAATAACAGAGAATTACAATTCTCTAACAAGAAATATTCTTCAAGATTACTTTTTCAATTGGATCGCATTGTTAACAGCCTGTTATATTTACCGTAATAAGTTTACGCTAAATCTATTTTTTATCGTTCTTGAAAAATAAAATTCAAATGTAAAATCTTTATAATGCAATTTTTTCAAGTAATAAAAAACATGGAGTTATCATTTGCATATTTATTTGTCTCGCCCTTAGTCCTTTAAATCCATTATTTTAATCTCCAAATGAATGCAATCCTTCCGAACTTTTAAGTCCGAGTCTTTCCGGTAAAAATTGCTTGGCGCGGCGAAGCCCCCGAGAGGAATCAACTTTTGTCTAATTATACCGGCATTATAAGAAATATAAGAAACTGAAGGCGAAAAAAGGGGTCTACCCCTTAAGCGCAACTTAATTGAAGTGCCACGTGCGCATCCAGCTTGATTCTGTCCTCTAAGCTCCCGTTCGCCGTACTCCCCGTCGGGTTGGGTTTGATTTCGCAGCGATCGATATTCCCGGCGAAATATTATGTATACAAGCAGCCCAAAGTCCTTTCGTGCAAAATTGCGGTTACAGCGTCGAATATTCTTCGGAGCCTCGTTCATTTCGCACTTAACGGAGTCGCGGTTATTATTGCAGCCGCGCGGCAGCGCAAACTTCCATTTCTCCCCCTACTCATTAGCGATTCGGCGGGAAGTCTGTTTTGCTTTCCGGAAAGTCGCTTCTCTACTCTATTTGCGGGACAGCGCGAGCGTCTTCGGACTTATTGCGAAAATCCAAACATTAATTATTATTCCGTTCGTCAACGCTGCGCGGAGCTGCGGCGATTTAATTTTAGCGCGGAGTGCGCCCGCCTCTCGAATTTCGCTACGGTAATATGCGAAGGAAAACTCAAGAAGGCACGAATTACGTCGAAAAATTATATTTAAATCGAAAATGGAAGCCCGCAGCCACGAGAAAAATTTTCTAACGAAGACGCGAGATAGAAAGTCACCCCTATCGGAGCCGCAGAACAGTTTTTCCTTTCTCTCATTCCCTCTCTCTCTCTCTAATCATCCATCCTTTGCCTTACGCTTTAAGCTGGTGGAATTCCAACCCTTTCAGTGCTCCCCAGCGTACTCCTCATATTAAATAACTGTATCACTCGGCTGGAAGTTTGTTGTTTTCAACCCTCTCCTCCAGCGCATCTCCGTCGTCCCGGAAGAAGCGCTGTGGCATAATTTTTTTTTTTCATGATTGATGATCTCGGCGAACGTATCCTCGCTCTCGCTCTCGAATTATTAATTTCGCGCGCTCGAAACTTTCCTGCCGAGTAATCGCTCACCTTCTAATGTCGTACATCACTTATAATATCTGGCCTCGGCGCAAATGGAACTATTAAGCGGAAGCGCAGCGAGCGCGCCTCGAGATTTTCGGATTGATTCGTTCGCGAAGCAGCAGATGTTTGTCGCGCGTTTCCTTTGAATATAACATTAATTCAGAGCCATTCATCAAGCGCGCGAATGGAGCGTCGCTTGCGAATCTTTTTTTCGGATATTCGTCGTTACGCTCTGATGAGCCTGGATGCTCGGGTTTTTGTAGCCGAGACTCATCAGCGCGTAGGCATAAGCGATAAATTATCCGCTACTATGCGAGCGCGCGCCTGTATATATACGCACACACTCACACGCGGATACGAGAGGCGGTGTAAAAATCTGCGAAATAACTAGCGTATAAAAACCAAAATAATTCAAGTATATCGCTCTTTTTATGTTCACTGCCCCTCGCGCGCTCATAGGCAAACAGTCTCGCCGTCGTTTCTGGCTCTGCCGCGAGCGAGTATATCAGCGGGCATAAAAAAGGCTTGAGGGAAAAATTGGCGGAATCGGACGTTTAATCTTTTTATGGGTGTACTCGAGACTTAAAATATTGCCGGCAACGACCAAAGCGAAACTTTCTGTCGCGCGCAGCTCTGTGTGAGTGCGTGCGTGCGTGTGTGCGAGCAGAAGAGGCTTGCTCAGCTGATAATTCCGTGACAAATTGCTCGCTCTAATGGCGATCGCATCGCTTTGCGGAGAGACGTATATAGACGAGATTCGAGCTGCCCGCGGAGAAAGAAGGAGCATCAGTCGCTGCAGGCGACTAAGTTTCTCGAGGCCTTAATTAAGGATGTTCCCGGGAAAGTCGCCGTGTCCGTTCCCAGTCACTCGGCAATCTCACGGCTCTCCACGGTGTGTACACACACGCTTTACAGTATACGCGATCAATCATCGACTCGCGTATCCGCACGCTATATTGAATCGCGCGCACGCGGACGCCAAAGTTTTTCCTCCCAAACGGAGCTCGGAGGGCAAAGTAGAGCTTCGAGGCAGCGAGAATAAATTCGTAAAGTCTGACACGGGGCGGCGAACGCAGGCGCGCCTCCAAGTGTCGATTACGAGGCTGTTTACACGGGGCGCTCGCGAGCCCAGTTACGCACGGTATACACCATCGGAAAGTCTCGAGTTTACTCTCCCCGCTCGCACTGCCGAACGGATCCACCCTTTGTCTCTCGGGACGACTTTCCAAGAGACGAGCGGATATAAATTGCCCCCGGAATCGCGCCTGCTTCATGGGACGTAAACGCCGAGCGGCGGAAGGGTTCGCAGGCCTGCAGAAGATGCCGGGGAGGCGAATCCGACGCGAAGCAAGAGGACGGAGAGGATCTGGCGAGCTTCTTGTCTAGGTATATACGAGCTGCGCGCGCGACGTACTTGGGATTTTCGAGCGAGCAGCCGGACGGCTGAGCCGTGCTGCTGTCCAGCCATTCCCGCAGCTGCTGCGCGCTCGGAATCCCGGCCAGCTCGCAATGTCTTTTCTTTTCTCGCGAGTGTCCTTGTACCGCGGGCAATACGGGACATTCGCTCGGCCATTCGTTTCCACATTGCATTGTACCCGCGGAGAAGGGGGAGAGTCTCGGGTTCTGGGCTTTTTAACCTCCGGG
The DNA here is from genome assembly GCA_018906965.1 of Philotrypesis tridentata. Classification (NCBI taxonomy): domain Eukaryota; kingdom Metazoa; phylum Arthropoda; class Insecta; order Hymenoptera; family Pteromalidae; genus Philotrypesis; species Philotrypesis tridentata. The sequence goes on along the minus strand of JACCIB010000001.1, from coordinate 7,925,683 downwards.
CTGTTTTCCTCCGCGCGGCGTGAAATTCGATCACGCCCTTAAACCCCGCACGGTTTCAAGGCAACCGTTGCTACGAACGCCGACTCCGCGGCAGCAGCAGCAGCAGCGGCAAACTTTGACTGCGCGCGTCCAACGCGTCTCTCGACGCGTTTACGGCAGCGCGTATAATAATATCTCGTCGAGAGAGAGAGAGTGAGAGCGCTACTGCGACTGGGGAAAATTTGCCCTTTTGCACGTCTATATAGATCGAGTGACTCTCGCAAAGTTGCGCGCTTGCTGGATTTTCCTGCTCGTTCTCCGAAAAGCAGCTGACAGTAGGCGCGTAAACTCTCGGAGAAATCTCTTTCCCATCAGCCGCGGCGCGCGATGAGTTCCGCACCTCGTATTTCCCGACGACATGACAGCTCGACACGTGCAGCTCGGGAGAAAGAGCTCGTATACACGGCGAATTGCCCGGGGACACGCGAGAAAGTCACGACGAGAGAGAAAAGCTCTCGACGGCGTGAAACAAAAGCGAAAGGAGCAGATCAAGTGTCGCGCAACGTCAGCAGACTCGAGGGATGCAGGATTTATCTGGATAGATACATGCCTATACTGCGCTCGGCTATATATGCGTCGCGAGAATGTAAGATTAAAGTAGCGGCAAGGCGCGCAGATATACGTATATAAGGCGCAGAGATGATCGCGTTGAATAATATCTGAATATTGAGACAGTAAGCGAGGCGCGACGCGATCGTAAAGTACCTCGTTATTGGGGCGGATAACTCAATTTCTCGGTGATTTGTTTCAACCTTTTCGACCTCTCTTCTTCTTTTTTTGCGCTCGAGAATACACACATATATAAGTCATACAGAATATCTAAGTTTGAAAATTCGAAATAACGCTAGTCCCAAGTTGAAATGCTTCGCCGCAGGTATATACACCGTCGTAAAGCGAAAAGAGCTGCCGCAGCCGCTGCCGCCGCGGCGAAATTGCGAGATGTCGGATTCCGAGAGCAGCGGCGAGAGCACCGGCATGACGATGGTGGTGAAGGACGACGTGAAGCCCTTGCCTCTGATCCGGAACAACGCGGACGGCGACAAACTCGAGGAATTCCAGAAGCTGCTGCGATCGATGATGGACTCGCGGGGAGGCTCCCTCGACGAGGACGAAACCCAAGAGCAGGAGAGGGAGATGAACAACATACTCAAAATTCCCTCAGGTAGGCGCCTCCTGCCATTGTTTGTATTAATGGAAAATACGTTTGTTTCCATTGCAATATTGATTAAAAGCGAAATTTCAATGCCGTTTTGAAGATGTGCACGAATAAAGAGGAATTTCTGCGATTGCCCCACTGAGTGCATTATACACGCACAGTGAACTTTGCAAATTTTTCTCGAGACCTTCTTCTGCGACTCCCGCCGAGCTTCCTAATGCTTATACGCTTGATCGATCGAATGTGAAATTTCGAGACGTTTCTGCGCGACTGCGAGCCTCCTAATATATTCCGTGAAAAAAGAGCGGGGTAAACAGTCTGCGTTTTCATCCGTATTCTTGTTAATCCTACGAATTATCCTTAAGCTATCGGAGCGGAGAAAAAAGCAGTCGGTATTATATATATATATAGAGAGAGAGAGAGAGATAGAGCCGTCGCGCAATGAAAAGTCCGACTGGAGCTCTAGCTCTGCGCAAACTTTTTCTCGCTGGAGAAAAGAATCGGCCAGATGTATAAGAGTTGGCGCGTACAATGAGAGAGAACGTCGAGAGGGAGAGTTTGCGAAATTGCGAAGAAAAAAAGAGGTAACCTGTTGAGAGGCTTCGCCCGGAGAGGAGATCCCGGCGAGCCGGCGAAATGAAAATGAAGCGAGGGAGAAAGGTCTTGGCTCTCGCGTGCGTGTACGTATATAATCGGGAAAAATTTTACAGACATCCCGTTGCCGCTGGCGACTCGCAGCCCAACCCCCCACCCCGCTATGCGCGTCACGGTATATACCAGTCACGGCCGAACGAGCGAGACGAAAGCGAAGCTCGAGAGGAAATGCTCACAGCTGGATTAACTTTGTGTACCTTTTTTCCTTCTTCTTCATCGAGAGGCGCGCTCCTCGATCTCTCTGGTTTCTGGATTCGACGTCGCTGCATCGCCGAGCGGAATACTTAATCATAAATGATATTCTTAATTAACCTCGTACAGAGGCTGGCTTGATTCCATCTTAATCCCTCCCATCCGCCATCAAAGCGAAAATCGCGCCGTCCATCTCCGGCATGTATTGGCCCTGGACTCGGGGCTATTCGACGCAGCGATAATCTTTATCTGAACGGCCCTGCGGACGGCCGTCGACATTTCCAAAGGGGCTATCTCGAATTTCCGTGAGCGTTATACGCTCCCGTCGCGTCGGAGATTAACTTTATTATCCCGAGCGAGAATTACATCTTTCTGTATCAGCAGCTCGCTCGCTCTCGGAATCGCTAATCGAAAAAGCTCCCGTAAAACTCCAATTCCCATTAATTATCGTGCTTGCAAGCGGAGCGCGCGGAGTCTGCTCCGGGAATTCGCGCTCGCTACGCGCCCATTAAAAAAATAAAAGCATAGAATGCAGGCAAGCGCTCGCCCGCGTGCTACTATACACACGAGCCCATAATGAAAGCAGCGGCGGCAGCGAAGCTCAATAAAGAATTTCACGTTCCGCGAAACTATTCGAGCGGAATGAACTTTGCGAAATGACGATGCTCTCGCGCGCAGCCCAGTAAGTATCCCCTAGATTTGGCGCGCAACCAAAACGGCGATGTTCAGGTAGGCGCGCGCTTCTAAATTAAACTCATAAAACGTCTAGCGCGAGCGAGCGGGGGATACGCCGTTGCGCCGCTACGAGCAGTATATGCATTTGGCAAGAGCATCCCGCGCCGGATCTACGTGATTTGTTTTGCAAGCAGTCTCGAGTAATTAAAATACTAAATTGCGGCTGGCGCGCGACTCCGCGCCGATCCGCATAGCAAACAGGCCGTGTAATACTGTGTGCTCTACTTGATAAATGTTGTTACCTCCAGTCCTTATCCTCGTGCTCCTCCGCGGCAAAGTTGAGCACTTTGCAAATTTTCACGTATACCCCGCATAGTTAGCCGCGGTCCGCGTGTATATCGAGCGTCGAATGCCGTCTGCGGCGCAACTTCGCTCGCTAGACAACGCGACGGCAAAGTCGTCCTGGCGAGCTTTCCGTCTCTCTCCTTCTCGCGCTTTCTCTCTGGCGACGGAACAAACAATTAACAGGCAAAAATCTAGGCGGGCCTTCGATTTCCTGAAAAGAGGCTGCTCGCACGCATCGAGTCGACGGCACTATAATCGATTTCGCGCTGCTTTCGTGGCAGTCGCATGTATAAAGATGCGAGAGGAGGAACAAACGCCAACTGAGGGTGGGCTCGTCTGGTGCCTGCCAGTGCAAAGCCGGGGATGATCGCGTGCATCGCTGCACGGCTCTCTCTCTCTCTCTCTCTCGCTCTCGTGACACAAAGCAGCGGCAGCGGCAGCAGCAGCCAAACCTTCTATTCGGCAAAGACACACCAGTGCAATAGCGCGACTGACGTTGTCGTGGCAGCCGTACGAGTTTGCTCTGCTTAGTTATTATTCATGCGAGTCGCTGCCGCATTTCTGACGAGCCCAGACCGGCAAGCTTGCCGTTACCCTGCGCGTCTTTCGATTTTTCGCGCTTGCTTCTTCTCCTCGTTCACCCCGTTTTGATCGCGTACTTGTGCGCCCATTGATATGATTGTTCCACCGCAGCGGAATCGGCGGTAATGGAATCGACGGGCGATTATCGCCTCGAGCACCTCGGCAGCATCGTGCAAAAGTCGCTGAAACTCAAGCCGGAAAAATGGGGCAGACTGCTGCTGACGGAGGACCACCGCAATGCCGTATTGGACTTTCTGGACAACCCGCTACCGGCTGCGCTCTTCGTCGTCCTTACGCCCAACGCCCAACTCGTACCCTCCTGCGGCTTTCCCATACCATGCCAGAGAACCAAAGGTATTTTCGTTTTTGCAAATAAAAGTACGAAGTAGAATTGATAAGTCGCGGGCTTTCCGCTAATTAACTAAAAAAAAAAAATTACTCGGCCCTACCTGATTTGCATTTTGCCGCGAAGGTGTGTACGCGATAAAGATGAAAATCGCGGTTGTGCCGCGGGAGAAGGACGCGTGCATTGCAATGCTACTGACGGGCGATTTATCGCACCGGGTGGTCGACGAGCTCGCCACCATAGTCGACAACATCTTCGCGCCGCTGCTCTGCAAGCCCGACAACCACAAGGAGCTGCCGAGCGTTGCCTTGCAGGATATATCGCGCCACGTGCACTCCCTCCGCGGGACCCTCTATCAGGTACGCGGGATCCGTGCGTTAAGCGCGCTATAAATTCTTTTCTCACCTATCGCTCGCACGCACACGTGTGAAAATGTTCTCGTTGTAAAACTCGTGCGCTGCGCATGTAGGTCAAGGGCCAGGTGAACGGAAGGACGGTGTTGCCGATGCCGGCTGGCCTCGAAAAAGTCGGGGAAGTCGAGCGCATGGTCTCGCTGGAGGGGCCCCAAGCCGTTGATCTCTATCTGAAGAGCGCCATCGAGGGTGTGGTCATCAAATGGGCCTATCTCGTCAACGACGTTGTCACGCACGAGTCGAGTAGCGCGTTCGACAATGGCCAGAATCCCATCCCCTACGTCGAGCTGGAGTACTGGTCGACGAGACTGGCGAACTTGAGGTAAAGCTCACTCAAGCCCGTCAATCGCGATGGTTCGAGTCATACGCGCGTTTACTCTTTGGCAGGAACATATTTGATCAGTTACGGGAGGACAGAGTACGGAAAATGGCAGTGATCCTGGAGAAGACGGACAGCGCGTACTATCCGTGTTTCCGCACGTTGTTTGCCAACGTCGTTTCATCGCTCGCCGAGGCGAAAGAGATATCCCTGTATCTGACGCCCCTTGGCAAGTGCTTCAAGTCCGTGGAGGAAGTTGACTTTGCCGAGGCGAAGCCGGTTATGGCCACTTTGATTCACTCGGTCGGCTTGGCTTGGGCTAACTCGCGCTACTACCAAAACTCTTCCAAGCTCATTATCATGCTCCGCCAGATCTCCAACCTGCTCATCCAGGAGGCGAGGCGATTCCTCGATCCCACGCTCATTTTCCAGAGCGACGTCGATGAGGCACTGCAGCGCGTGCAAGTATCCAAGGGTAATCCTGGTTCTCGCTGATAAAATCTGCATTTCTTTCAACGCAATGACATCTTTCAATACGTTCTTTTCATCTTCAGAGGTGTTGGAGGAGTTCAAGAAGCAGTTCGATCGCCAGAAAAACATGCCCGCTTTGCGAAAGGGTACCCCACCGTGGACTTTCAACCCCAGTGCGGTTTTTGGGCGTCTTAACGCGTTCTTGAAGCGCCTATCCGACATTGAGTGGCTCTTCGATACTGTGCTCGAGTTCTCGAAGCTGGAGAAAATCGAAATCGGCGGCCTGGTGGGGAGATCGCTTAGCACTCGCATTGTCGCCGTGTATAAAGAATTTCAGCAACTTTTTCAGGCCTTTTCAACACGCGCGACCGACGTTCTCGAGCCCGACGACGAATCCTTTGTTCAAGACTGCGAGAAATTCGGTGAGTCTATTGTCGATCTCGACAGCAAGCTCGCCGCGATCCTCTGCCAGGCATTCGACGATTGTGGAAACTTGGAGAGTACCTTCAAGGTATTAAAAATATAAACATTGCAACCTCGGATCGTACAAAGGGATATGAACCTTCCTTTTCGTTCTTTTTCAGCTGATCAATATTGCAGGGAGTGTACTAGATAGACCAGTGATTCGCAAGCAATTCACGAATCGTTATTCCCGTATCCTCGAGTTGCTAAACAACGAGTTGACAGTTGTTGAGATACTGTTCAATCGTGGACCTCGTGGTGCTATGGCCGATCTCCCACCACTCGCAGGAGCTCTGCAATACACCAACATGCTAAAACAGAGAATCGATTTTCCTGTAAACGCTTTCAAGTCGTTACAGCACCCGTGAGTAAATTCAAACAAATAGCGACGTACTGCTATACTTGAATCATACATATTGGTTTTCCAGGATTATCGAGACCGAAGAGGGGAAGAACATCCTGGTGCGCTATGACAAGTTGGTGGAATTGCTCAAAGAGAGGCAGAAAGTATTGTTCCTTGAATGGTCTAAAAATGTTCCACAGCTTGTAAAAGTTGGCTTAAATAGATCATTACTGAAGAGGGATCGAGTTTCCATGCTTATATTGAATTTCGATCCCGATCTATTTGCTGTATTGAAAGAAGTTAACTATTTGAAGCAGATGTGTTATGAAAACATTCCGAAAGAAGCTTTAGATGTAAGACATTTTGCACTCTGTTTTTGTCTAAATAGCCAGATTTAAAAAAATGTAAACCACCTTACGTAATATTTTACAGGTAGCCGAAGTTTCAGAAACCTTTCGACAGTTTCGAACTTTGCTGTCGACAACTGTGAATTTTTACAACGAAGTACGCCGCACCTGCCGAAAGGTCGAATTCCAATTGATAGAAATGGAAATAGCTCGTATCGACTCATTGATTCAAAGAGGTCAAGAAGAATTAAGGTGGAACTCCGATGGGCTACTGGAATACATGACTGAACTCGGAAGTCTGGTTGAGGATTTATACAAGCGAGTGAAATCAACACAAGAAAATGTACACAAAATTTGTAATATAATTGAGCCATGGACTCGAATGCCACTTATTGAACGTAAAGATCGTCGCAAAAATATGCTCTTATCACTGGATGAACGAAGTGAACGCGTCGCTAAACGATACGCGGATATACGAAAAGGCGCTGAACAAATACAAGAACTACTGACCGAAAATAAAAAGCTATTTGAAATCAATGATGACAAAAGCGAGGTCTGGCAAGCATACGTGAAATACGTGGATAAGATTGTAGTGGAATCTCTTCGTAAAACTGTCGGTTGCTCGCTAAGTTATTTAACTGAGAATATGGATGCAACGAACCAGAATGAGCCGCTCTTAGAAGCCCGGCTCGAATTGAGAGAACCAGATTTGTATTATGACCCATCTTTGGAACCAGATGATCCAAATGGACTAGATCAGTTAGTGTCAGGTCTTCTGAAAGATATCATTGGAATGGCAAAACTAGTAAAAAGACTTAAGTCTGATGTCGATGGTTACGCAGAAGAACTTGAAAAGGACGAAGACATTTGCGCGATGAAAAATGAAATTCTCTCCGGAGTTACTAAAGCTGTTGAGGAGGCTACTGATTTTTGCGAGATTTTTGAAGGTTATGCCTACCTCTGGTTAGAAGACAGAGACGTAGTGATGCAGCAATTTTTAGATTATAGCAGACAATTGTCACTCGATGAAATGGATATGATTGTTTGTATGGATCCAAGAGCTCCCAAAAAGTCCCCTCCTAAGATGGAGCAGTTTCGCGAACAGATAGATCTCTATGAAAATCTCTACAACGAAGTTGAAGATATGAGCCCTGCAAAAATTTTTTGTGTTTGGTTCAGAGTTGATCTTAGACCATTTCGACAATCTCTTTTAAATACTATTTGTAAATGGTCTAGTATGTTCAAAAAACATTTGGTGGAACGAGTCACATCAAGCCTTTCTGATTTAGGAACATTTATAAGGTAAAAAGCAACAAGTTTATTAAATATCTATAAAATATTTATAATATAATCAATAACAACAGAAATGATTTTTAAACAACTGTATAGACTTGCTGATGAAGGATTGTTGCAACAAGTACAACCGGGAGATTATGCAGGTCTTGTTAGTGTGATGGGATTTCTAATGCAAGTCAAAGAAAGACAACCAATCACAGACGAAATGTTTCAACCTTTGCAAGAAACTATTGAACTCTTAAAATTTTATGACCAAGATATTCCCGAAGAAGTGAATGTCCTCTTACAAGAATTACCAGATCAGTGGGCAAATACGAAAAAAATTGCATTAACGGTAAAACAGCAAGTTGCTCCACTACAAGCAGGTACATTTTCATAATCCTTAACTATCTATGTCATTTCTTTGTCATTAAATGATGAACCTTGTTGTTCTCCTTAGGTGAAGTTTCAAGAATACGAGGTCGTATATCAGCTTTTGATACAACAATAGTACAGTATCGTGAGGCATTTCGGCGTTACGAGTATTTCAAGTATGATTGTAAAAACCCATACGATCATTTAGATGAGGCTCACAAAGAAATTTCTATGTTAGAAAGGCAAATGAATGACATTCAAGAATCTGCTTCGCTTTTTGAAGTTATGGTACCAGAATTCAAACAATTGAAACAATGCAGAAAAGAATTAAAAATGTTGAAACAACTTTGGGACTATGTAAATATTGTGAGAAGCAGCATCGAAGGTTGGAAAACTACCCCATGGCGAAAAATAGATGTAGAAAACATGGATATAGAATGTAAAAAATTTGCCAAAGAAATCAGAGGTATAATTGCAGTAACATATTTTTCGTAATCATCAATACGCTGACATGCATCTGATTACTCTACTTTATGAAAGGTCTTGACAAGGAGATGCGACCATGGGATACATACACAGCTCTTGAAGCAACCGTTAAGAATATGTTAACTTCTCTAAGGGCTGTAGCGGAACTCCAAAATCCAGCAATTCGAGAAAGACATTGGCTACAATTGATGAAAAGCACAAAGGTATCTTCAAACTTATCAAAAGCCAGAAGACTTCTGTAAATAAATAAAAATGGGAGCATTATGCATTGTCATAATTTTTTTTTAAATTTATACAATGAAACGATGAATTGTAAATATGTTAGACATTATTTGACATTTGTAAATATTAGAGTTAGTCGCACTGCTGTACATACGCTGTCAATGTTACAGAAATTGGGCAACATGACTCCAGAAATGACCGTAAGTTCACTGTACATAAAAAGCACTATACATAAATATTATATATTTATATTACATATTATACTTACTTTTTTATAATTTAAATATTTTCACAAACGCTTGTTATAACTGTAGTTTTTTTACACTTCTATGAATAATTCATACACATATAAGTGTAGAAACTGTCATACAATGATTATAGTAGCAATACAACTTATAACTAATTATAAATACTATAAAATAATTGATTAATACATACATAATAAATTTACATAAATTTATAGTTTAAATAAGTTAGAAAACTTACCTCACTTTGTACAAATGTTGCAGCTTCATAAACAAAATATTCTGAACTAATATGTATATTTAACGAAATTTATAGTTAGATACGTTATATAAAACTTACCTCACTTTGTAAAAACGTTGCACTTTCATAAACAAAATATTATTAACTATGTCTGCATGATTAGAAACGAGTAATCACTACCAAAAGATATTAGGTTTTTACAAAATTTTCGTATATATAGCACAATTATAATGCTTTCACGAATTATCGGAATTCCAAATTACACTACATTTTGTAACTCATTGAAAAAACATGTACATTACATAAAAAATAAAATTCATTGCAAATATTATCATTGCAGCCTTTCATTTTCATAAATACCTTTCATCCTCATATTTTTATTAAATATTTTCATGCACATTTCTATTTTTATATCACCTTTTGATCTTGCCAGAATTTTTTCGTTTGCACTACTTGTATTAGAATACTACTGGAAAGAATAATGATATAAATAGGTGCGGTTCGTAATGAATGATTCAACTACCCTGGCTGATTTATTGGAATTGAATTTACACGATTGCGAAGAAGAAGTAAAAAATATAGTAGACAAAGCTGTGAAAGAAATGTCGATGGAAAAATATCTTAGAGAGCTAAACGTTACGTGGTCCGGAATGGAATTTGAAAAAGAACTTCACCCAAGAACTGGTGCAATACTTTTAAGAGCGAGCGAAGAATTAATTGAAACTTTAGAAGAAAATCAGGTTTATCATTTTTTTTCGAGCAATTATTTTTATTACTTAAAAGACGACAATGACTCATTAAATTGTATTGTATTTAGGTTCAATTACAAAATTTAATTACTTCCAAATTTATAGCACACTTTTTAGAAGAAGTATCGTGTTGGCAAAAGAAATTAAGTATTGCTGATCAAGTTACTACATTATGGTTTGAAGTTCAACGAACATGGATGCATCTTGAGAGTATTTTTATGTCATCTGAGGATATTAGAAGACAGTTACCAGTAGATGCCGAAAGATTTGATCGCATCGATTTGCAATTCAAAGAAATGACTCATGAAATGGCAAAAACTCCTAATGTTGTAGAAGCTACAAATAGAGACAATCTTGTAACTACCCTTGATATCCTCCAGAAAGAGTTGGTTTTATGCGAAAAAGCTTTGGCAGAATACTTAGAAACCAAAAGATTAGCTTTCCCCAGATTTTATTTTGTTTCGTCAAGCGATTTATTAGATATTTTATCAAATGGAAATCAACCCGAAATCGTTGCAAAACACTTAGTTAAATTATTTGATTCAATGGCAAGAATGAAATTTGACGATAGTCAGAAAAATGCGAAACCAGAGCACATTCTCGGTAAGAATTCTAACAAAACTCGTGATCTTTTTAAAAACACTAATTAAAAATTTTTTTACCCCAGGTATGTTTGCAAAGGACGGTGAATATGTTCAATTTGCAAACTGCGAAATGGTTTGCGAAGGAGCAGTAGAGGTTTGGTTGAATAGACTACAAATGGCTATGAGAGTTTCTATACGTCATTACTTCAGTGATGCAGTAGTTGCATATGAAGAAAAACCAAGAGAACAATGGCTTTTTGACTATCCCGCCCAAGTATCTCTGTGTGGCACTCAAATTTGGTGGACTACTGAAGTAAATTTAGCTTTTGGGAGACTCGAAGAAGGTTATGACAATGCATTAAAAGATTATTTAAAAAAGCAAATTTCTCAACTAAGTACATTGATCTCACTTCTACTTGGAGAACTCACCAAGCAAGATCGACAGAAAGTTATGACAATATGCACAATCGATGTACATTCAAGAGACGTTGTTGCTAAATTAGTGCAGTCAAAAGTTGAAACTGCTCAAGCTTTTCAATGGCAAAGTCAATTAAGACATCGATGGGATGAAAAAGAAAAAGACTGTTTCGCAAATATTTGCGATGCTCAGTTTAGATATTCTCATGAATATTTAGGTAATACTCCAAGGTAAGTAAATATTTTTTAATAAAAAGGTCAATTGCATAAATAATACATAAATAATTTATTTCAGATTGGTCATAACTCCTTTAACTGACCGCTGCTATATTACTCTAACACAATCCCTTCATCTTGTAATGGGTGGCGGTCCAGCTGGTCCCGCGGGAACAGGAAAAACTGAAACGACTAAAGATCTTGGCCGAGCACTTGGCATAATGGTATACGTATTTAATTGCTCTGAGCAAATGGACTACAAATCTTGCGGCAATATTTACAAGGGTCTTGCTCAAACTGGCGCTTGGGGCTGCTTTGATGAGTTTAACAGAATATCAGTAGAAGTACTCTCTGTAGTTGCTGTACAAGTCAAATCAGTTCAAGACGCAATTAAAGATAAGAAACAAATTTTTAACTTTATGGGCGAAATGATTGCTTTGGTTCCGACAGTAGGCATCTTTATTACAATGAATCCTGGTTATGCAGGGCGAACAGAACTCCCAGAAAATTTAAAAGCTCTGTTCAGACCATGTGCCATGGTAGTTCCAGATTTTGAATTAATCTGTGAAATTATGTTGGTGGCTGAAGGATTTCAAGAAGCTCGTATACTTGCTCGAAAATTTATTACTCTATATACTCTGTGCAAAGAACTATTATCCAAACAAGATCATTATGATTGGGGTTTGCGAGCTATAAAATCTGTTTTAGTTGTTGCAGGAAGTTTGAAACGAGGTGATCCTGGAAGACCAGAGGAAGAAGTTCTTATGCGAGCTTTACGTGACTTTAATATACCAAAAGTTATATCTGACGATTTACCAGTGTTCATGGGATTGATAGCTGATCTTTTTCCAGCACTTGATGTTCCTAGAAAAAGAGACGTCGAATTTGAAAAAACAGTTAAAACAGCTGCTACAGATTTGTTACTACAACCGGAAGATAGTTTTATTCTGAAAGTAGTTCAGCTCGAAGAATTGCTTGAGGTTCGACATTCCGTATTCATAGTAGGTTCTGCTGGATCGGGTAAAACGCAAGTTTGGAAAACGCTTTTTAGAACATATAACAATATTAAAAGAAAACCAATTTTTAATGATCTTAACCCTAAAGCTGTCACTAATGATGAACTTTTTGGAATAATAAATCCAGCGACTCGAGAGTGGAAGGATGGCTTATTTTCAGTGTTAATGAGAGAACAAGCTAATCTTGGAGGTGAAAATCCAAAGTGGATAATTTTAGATGGTGACATTGATCCGATGTGGATTGAATCCTTAAATACTGTAATGGATGACAATAAAGTTTTGACTCTTGCAAGCAATGAACGAATCGCGTTGACACCCTCCATGAGATTGATTTTTGAAATTTCAAACTTGCGTACAGCTACTCCAGCTACTGTTTCTCGAGCAGGTATTTTATATATTAATCCTCAAGATTTAGGATGGAACCCTTACGTGACAAGTTGGATTGAAACTAGATCTTCACAATCTGAAAAATCGAATTTGGTTATCTTATTTGATAAATATATTCCTTCGTGTTTGGAAACATTACGAACAAGATTTAAAAAAATTACACCTATTGTTGATATGGCTCACGTTGAAATGTTGTGCCATCTTTTGAGTTGTTTACTTACTCCAGAGTTGGTGTCAACTGATTTCTCGAAAGATCACTATGAACTTTATTTTGTCTTTGCTGCAGTTTGGGCATTTGGATCAGCTATGTTTCAAGATCAAGCTATGGATTATCGTGTAGAGTTTAGTAAATGGTGGGTAAATGAATTTAAACAAATAAAGTTCCCTGCTCAAGGAACCGTATTCGATTATTACATAGACTCTGAAACCAAAAATTTTCTTCCTTGGACAGAACGACTGCCTAAATTTGAACTAGATCCAGATTTGCCATTACAAGCAATACTAGTTTATACAGCAGAATCAATAAGAATCAGATATTTTCTGGATCTCCTTATGACAGAAAAACATCCCGTAATGTTGGTTGGTCCAGCAGGTTGTGGAAAAACAGTGTTAGTTGCGGAAAAGCTCTTGCAACTGTCTGAAAATTATGCAGTGACAAACGTCCCATTTAATTTTTATACTACATCAGAAATGTTGCAAAAAATCTTAGAAAAACCTTTAGAGAAAAAAGCTGGACGTAATTACGGTCCACCAGGAAATAAGACTTTAATCTATTTTGTAGATGATATGAATATGCCGGAGGTAGATACATATGGTACGGTTCAACCTCATACACTTATAAGACAACATTTAGATTATAGTCACTGGTACGATAGAACGAAATTAGCTTTAAAAGACATTCATAACTGTCAATACGTAAGTTGTATGAATCCAACTGCAGGTTCGTTCACAATAAATCCGAGACTTCAAAGACATTTTGCAGTTTTTGCAGTCAGTTTCCCTAATTCAGAATCCCTAACCACAATTTATGCATCAATACTTTCTCAACATTTAGCTAATATAGAACATAGGTAAACGAAACGAAATTAATATTATTCCTTACTTTGAAATGTTCTTCAAATTAATAGTACATTTTGTTATAGATTTCCTTTGTGTATTTCTGACCTATGTGGTAATATAGTCCAAGCCACATTACAATTACATCACAGATGTGCACAAGTTTTTCTTCCAACAGCTACCAAATTCCATTATATCTTCAATTTACGTGATCTATCCAATTGCTTTCAAGGATTACTTTTTAGTGGTAATGACTGTCTTCAGATACCATCAGATTTTATTAGATTATGGTTGCATGAAACGCAAAGAGTATATGGTGATAAGCTTACTGATGATAAAGATATAGAAACTTTTAGCAAATTACAAATTGATATTTTGAAAAAAAATGTAGAAGAAATAGACGAGAGCGCTATTTTTGAAAAACCTAATATTTATTGTCACTTTGCAGGTAATTATTGATATTTGTATATTATTTCCAATATTTAAAAAGTAATAGTGATTTGCCGTTTTAGGGGGTGTGGGTGAACCAAAATATATGCCTGTAAAGGATTGGGCAAGTCTACATCGTTTACTGACAGAAGCACTTGTCAGCTACAATGATTTAGTATCGGCCATGAATCTCGTGCTTTTTGAAGACGCTATGATGCATGTCTGTAAAATAAATAGAATTTTAGAATCACCACGAGGAAGCGCACTTTTGGTTGGTGTTGGTGGTTCTGGAAAGCAAAGTTTATCTCGGTTATCAGCTTTTATTAGTTCGTTAGAAGTATTTCAAGTACAATTACGCAAAGGTTATGGTGTACCAGATCTTAAATTAGAGCTTTCATCTCTTTATTCCAAATCAGGACTTAAAAATATAGGAATAATGTTTTTAATGACGGATGCACAAGTACCAAATGAACATTTTTTAGTTTTAATAAACGATATGCTTGCGTCTGGAGAAATCCCAGATTTATTTCCAGAGGATGAAGTTGAAAACATCATTGCTGGTTTGTTGTACACCAATATGAAAGAATCATGTATTAGCTGCAAGTTCTTATCTCTATTGTAATTGTTATTGCTTTTAGGTGTACGTAATGAAGTGAAAGGAGCAGGAATTTTAGATACTAGAGAAAATTGTTGGAAATTTTTTATTGACCGAGTTCGTCGCCAATTAAGAGTAGTACTTTGCTTCTCACCTGTGGGTTCCACGCTAAGAGTTCGATCACGAAAATTTCCTGCGATCATAAATTGCACAGCAATAAACTGGTTTCATGAATGGCCACAAGAAGCACTAATGTCTGTGTCCAAACGTTTTTTACAAGAATTAAACGAGCTCCCCGAATCGTATTTGTAAGTAATGTGAATCTTGTTGATTTTTAACAAAAGTGATTATAATAAAACATTTTTGCAGAGAATCTGTAGCTAAATTTATGGCACATGCACATACAACAGTGAATTTAGCTAGTCGTCAGTATCTTGCCAGTGAAAGGCGTTATAACTACACTACACCAAAATCATTTTTGGAGCAAATAAGCCTTTACACAAAATTACTTAAAAATAAATCAAAACAATTAAAAGGTCGCGTGGAAAGATTGGAAAATGGCTTAGCAAAATTAAAATCTACAGCTATTCAAGTTGATGAACTAAAAAAGAAGCTAGCTGTTCAAGAAATTGAATTGCATCAAAAGAATGAAGCTGCTGATACGCTCATAGCTATTGTAGGCGTGGAAACTGAAAAAGTACAAAAGGAAAAGGCTCTAGGTAAGGCTGCAAATGATGGAATTTTTTCTGGATTTAAAGCCTAATAATCATATTTAAAAAGAGGCCCATTTTTTCTTTTTTAAAAAAAGGAAAAAGGTTTTAAAATTAAATTTACCTTTTTCCCAACACTTGCCTCGGAGAGACCCATAGACTCTTTTTAAATATTAAAAAACACCGAGTAATAGAGCCTTTGACTATTGTGTCACACACATATTCATATTCGTCTAATAATCATTATTTTTTTTTTTTTAATAGCCGATGAAGAGGAATCGAAAGTAGCCATCATTGCAGAAGAAGTTTTGAAAAAGCAGAAAGACTGCGAAGCTGATTTACTGAAAGCTGAGCCAGCATTATTAGCAGCTCAAGAAGCTTTAAATACTTTAAACAAAGCAAATTTAACAGAACTGAAATCTTTTGGCTCGCCACCTGGTGCAGTAACAAATGTAACGGCTGCGGTTATGGTTTTACTAGCACCTAATGGAAAAGTTCCTAAAGATAGGAGCTGGAAAGCTGCAAAAGTAAAATTTTACTTTATTTATAAAATTAATACCAAATATATTCAATGTTTTATTTTTTCTATCATTAAAAATGTTTTACATTGTAGATAGTGATGGCAAAAGTTGATGCTTTTCTAGATGCTCTAATTAATTACGATAAAGAAAATATACATCCCGAAGTTATTAAGTCGATTCAACCGTATTTGAAAGATTCTGAATTCGAACCTGAATTTGTTAGATCTAAATCTGCAGCAGCAGCTGGTTTATGTGCATGGGTCATAAATATAATAAAATTTTATGAAGTTTTTTGCGATGTAGAACCAAAACGTAGAGCGTTAGCCCAAGCAAATGCTGAATTAGCTGCTGCACAAGATAAATTAAGTGTCATAAAACGAAAAGTTGCAGTAAGTAAAATATAAAATGGGCATAAGACCATAAAAAATTAATAAATAAATAAATAAACGTGATTAAATCATTTTTCAGTCCCTTGAGGAACAATTAGCCAAGTTAACTGCCGATTTTGAACAAGCTACATCGGAAAAATTAAAATGTCAGCAAGAAGCTGATGCGACAAATGCAACCATAGCGCTTGCTAATCGTCTAGTGGGCGGCTTAGCTTCAGAAAATGTTCGATGGGCGGATTCTGTTGCAAAGTATATATTTTTTACAAAAAAATTATATAGTTATAAGAAAACAGACAATAATCTTTTTTTTACTTAGCCTTATGCAACAAGCATCGACATTGCCAGGAGACGTTTTATTAGTAACAGCATTCATATCGTATGTCGGCTGCTTTACTAAACAATTTCGATTGGACCTATTAAACAAACAGTGGTTGCCGTACTTACGAAATATTGAACCTGCAGTACCAATAACTGATGGACTCGATCCATTAACTTTATTAACAGATGATACTCAAATAGCTAAATGGAACAATGAAGGTTTACCAAATGACAGAATGTCTACAGAAAATGCGACTATACTAACTAATTCAGATCGCTGGCCTCTAATGATAGATCCTCAAGTAAGTGATATTTTTCAAAAGTATTAAAAATGCTTCTGCAGTTTATTACATAGTAATGAAATTTTAGTTGCAAGGTATCAAATGGATAAAACAGAAATATGGTGAAAATTTGCGTGTAATTCGTTTGGGACAACGAGGTTATTTAGATGTTATAGAACAATCCTTAGCCGCAGGAGCTACTGTCCTTGTTGAAAATATTGGTGAATTTGTCGATCCTGTACTTGATTCTTTACTAGGCCGTAACTTAATAAAAAAAGGTCGAGCTTTAAAAATAGGAGATAAAGAAGTTGAATACAATTCCGATTTTCGTTTGATCCTACACACGAAACTAGCAAATCCTCATTATAAGCCTGAAATGCAAGCTCAGACAACCCTGATTAATTTTACCGTAACAAGAGACGGCTTAGAAGACCAACTTCTAGCAGAAGTAGTTAAAGCGGAACGACCAGATCTCGAGGAATTAAAGGCAGACTTAACGAGACAGCAGAATGATTTTAAAATCACACTGAACAGCCTAGAAGATTCGCTTCTATCCAAGTTCGTAGAAACTTTGTTTTACTTTCTTAATCTCACAATTAAAAGTTATTAAGTTGATGAGCGTATTTTCTAATTTCTTAGTTCTTTAAGTGTTAAAAATAACTAAAATTAACTTTTCAGACTATCGTCAGCTGGTAGCAATGTTTTAGGCGATACGGCACTCGTGGAAAATTTAGAAACCACCAAGAAGACGGCTGCCGAGGTCGAGCGCAAAGTCACGGAAGCCCGGGGCACTTCGCGCGAAATTGATGCCGCCCGCGAGCTTTACCGAGCGGCAGCAGCTCGCGCCTCACTTCTTTACTTTATCCTCAATGACCTTAACACCATCAACCCTATTTACCAATTTTCACTAAAGGCTTTTAGCGTTGTCTTTCAGAAAGCCGTGCTTAGGGCAGATCCAGCACCTGAAGTGGGAGCGCGAGTCAAGAATCTTATTGAATGCATTACGTATTCGGTCTTCATGTATACGACTCGGGGCCTCTTCGAATGCGATAAGCTAATTTTTGCGTCCCAAATGGCTTTTCAAATTCTTTTGGCACGCCAGGAAATATCCACTGTCGAATTAGATTTTTTATTAAGATTTCCCATCACGCCACATGTTACATCGCCCGTAGATTTCCTCACTAACACGAGCTGGGGTGGAATACGTAGCCTTGCATCACGAGACGAATTTAGGTATAATATTTATATGAACATTCAAATTTCATATAAGTAACATAATAATATTCATTTAAAACTGTAATTTTGCTTTACGCAGAAATCTTGATCGTGACATTGAAAGCTCGCCAAAGCGCTGGAAAAAGCTGGTAGAGTGCGAGTGCCCAGAACGTGAGAAGTTTCCACAAGAATGGAAAAACAAAACAGCATTGCAACGTTTATGCATGCTGCGAGCTTTACGACCCGATCGAATGACATACGCCATCGCAGCTTTTATAGAGGAAAAATTGGGGCCGAGATACGTAGAGGGTAGAACTGTTGAGTTTGCCAAATCTTATGAGGAAACTAGTCCGTCTACGCCTATCTTCTTTATCCTCTCGCCTGGAGTAAATCCTTTAAAGGTTTGCACATGACTGTACAATGTAATAAATCTTAATAAAAATGCCGTATAAATATTATTTTTTATAGGATGTAGAAGCTCTAGGTAGACGTTTAGGATTCACTTCAGACACAGGAAATTTCCATAACGTATCTCTCGGTCAAGGACAAGAAAGCGTGGCTGAGTGTGCAATGGACGAAGCATCAAAGAAAGGCCACTGGGTGATTTTGCAAAACATTCATCTTGTTAAGAAATGGCTTCCTTTGTTAGAAAAGAAACTGGAAGTAGCCGCTGAGGGTTCTCATGACGATTATAGAGTTTTCATGAGTGCAGAGCCTGCGAGTTCTGCAGCTGGCCACATCATACCACAGGTTTGTTAATATTTAGATTTATTTTTATATTCTAATAGATTTGATTCATCGATAATTCTAAACACTTGGAATTTTCAGGGAATTTTAGAATCATCGATTAAAATAACGAATGAACCGCCTACGGGTATGCAGGCTAATTTACACAAAGCTCTGGACAATTTTACTCAAGATACTTTGGAAATGTGCAGCAAAGAAGCCGAATTTAAAGTCATCTTATTTTCTCTCTGCTACTTCCATGCAGTAGTTGCTGAAAGAAGAAAATTCGGACCACAGGGCTGGAACAAAATCTATCCTTTTAATGTTGGTGATCTGAACATAAGCGTGAGCGTCTTGCACAATTATTTGGAAGCGAGTCCTAAAATTCCTTGGGAAGATCTTAGATATCTTTTTGGAGAAATTATGTACGGAGGTCACATAACAGATGACTGGGATAGAAAACTTTGTGTTTCTTATTTAGAAGAGCTTATGCAGGCTGATCTTGTGGACGGTGAATTACATCTTGCTCCAGGTATTCTTTAAAATAATAAATGAAAATTTTAAATTGTTAAAATACAGAAATTATATTGTCCAAAAACTTTTAAGGTTTTCCTGCACCACCAAACACCGATTTGGTCGGTTTTCACACGTATATTGACGAAGTTTTACCTCCGGAGTCACCATATTTATACGGCTTACATCCTAATGCGGAAATGGGATTTCTAACAACAACTTCAGAAAACTTATTTAGAACTGTTTTCGAAATGCAGCCTAGAGATGCTGGAAGTTCAGGTGGACAAACTGTAACTAGGGAAGACAAAGTAAGACCTATAGAATTGTTTGTTTTCTATAGTTAACAGCTTGACATGTAATTTGTGACTTTTCATTAAAAGGTGAAGCAAGTTCTGGACGAGATCTTGGAAAAACTTCCTGAGGAATTTAACATGGCTGAAATAATGGGAAAAGTTGAGGAACGCACCCCCTACGTTATCGTCGCTTTCCAAGAATGCGAAAGAATGAACTACTTGACAGGTGAAATCAAGCGATCGCTTCGAGAATTGGATCTTGGTCTTAAGGGAGAGTTGACCATCACCTCGGACATGGAAGATCTGGAGACTTCATTATTCCTCGATCAGGTACCCAACACTTGGACTCAAAGAGCGTACCCTTCTTTACTGGGTTTGACTGCATGGTTCGTCGATCTGCTGTTAAGAATACGAGAACTAGAAACATGGTCCACTGATTTTGTTGTATGAGTTTTATCATTTAAATTATGCTTTAAAATTTAAAAATTATTAATATTCAGATATCCTAACAAATTTCTTTTCTAGCTACCGGCTTCTGTATGGCTTGCGGGTTTCTTTAATCCTCAGTCTTTATTAACGGCGATAATGCAATCTACCGCTAGAAGACAGGAGCTTCCGCTTGATAAAATGTGCTTACAGTGCGACGTTACCAAAAAGAACAAAGAAGAATTTACGTAAGTAAATAATCTTATTTAACGCATAAGTGTTTGAAAAAATCGTTTATGTGAATCATGTATTTTCTGCAGTATCAAAATACATTTTCTTGATACAACGAATCTTACAAATGTATTCTCTTTGATAAATCGATTTCAAATTTCAGTGCAGCTCCGCGGGATGGCGCCTACGTTCACGGAATTTTTATGGAAGGTGCTAGATGGGACGTACAAGCTGGTATAATTGTAGATTCTCGTCCCAAGGAGTTATTCCCATGCATGCCTGTCATAAATGTTCGCGCCATCACGCAAGATAAACAAGACCTGCGTAATATGTACGAATGTCCAGTGTACAAGACTCGTACGCGTGGTCCAACTTACGTCTGGACCTTCAATCTCAAAACCAAAGACAAACCGGCTAAGTGGACCTTAGCTGGAGTAGCCTTATTGCTTCAGACTTAAAAAGAAAGAAACCTATTAAAAATGTTGATCATCAAGAATTTGTTATATACTATATGTAAATAAAGAGAGCTTATGATTAATTAACTGAGATGTAAAATTTCATTTCATCCAGTACATAATCTCACGATGCGAAAGTTAGGGAGAGAAATCGCGAATGTCAAAGGCTCGACAAAAGCCGCATTGCGGATATTGGACAGAAAAGTGGATGAGACAGAAGCAACGAGCGAAGGGACTGTTTAGAGTAGGTAATCGATACGTTGCAAGCCCGACTCCTGGCGCCTGACAGTTTGCTCGAGCTTCAATGACAAGCAGCGAACCGGCACTATCATGCAGCCGTATACTATAACATTATATCGATCTGTCGTAATTGGCTATGTTTCCACAAAAAGCGGTATCTACTGAATAATAAAAAAAGTTCACTGCGAGCACGCAATTCTGAATTATAGCCAGAAGGTCGAGTTGCCGAAATTTTCGTATGATTTGTATAAAGGCTCTTTGTTTCTCTTGCTACTTCTAATTTTTTTGGGGAAAGATAAAGTAAAATCAAATTCATATGCGCTTACTCGTATAAACTACCAACCTTTTTTCACTTGTATGTTTTCCTCTTTGCTTTCTTATCTAATGTGTGTGTGTGTGTGTGTGTGTGTATATATATAATCCAGTTATTCGTCCTCCAAACAATCAAAACAACGCGCTACATTAAATTCGAAATGTGTTTTATCCCATCTAACACAGCAGAACTATAAAGGACGAGGTTGATAGAGCAAGAGCAGCCAAAAGAAAAAAACAAGTCCACCAGCAGGTCTACAATAGTGCACACGATAGCACAAGGGCCAGCGAGACTTGGAGACAACGGTAGCCATATCCGCAGGATAATTGGATTAGGAGAAAAAATCCTATCGCTCCCGCTGCGCGTGCTCTCACGCACACTGCACCGCCCTCGTCTCGAGCGACTGGCGTGATTAGAGTTGAAACGGCCCCTTCGCACAGCGATCGATTCCCGCTCCGGCTCAATCACGGTTTTCATTAGCCCGAGTGCCTGGCCGCTTGCCCAAATGGATCGGTTATACAGTGCGTAAAGAAGCTTTTTTTTCGCGGGGGGAGCAGAAGAATTTCTATACTGCGAAGCTGTGAGATTGTCACCAGTTCTACTTTCTAAAGGAGAATTCTTCAGATTAGCGACGAAAAAAATATCTTCATGCAGTGAATATACTCGTTGACACAATCTCGCTGCAGTTTGTTATTCGCTCGGTATTACCAGCCAAGGAAAGTCTCCGAGCATTCTTATCTGGTGGAAATCGACGAGAGCAATATCCGATTAATACACGTTCTTTCAACTTCGGCTTCTGATAAATCGCTTGTGTCAGACCAAGCTGCGTCTGGTGACTTGGTAATGTACCACCAACAGCAGCAACGCAGCAGCACTGAATAAGAAGATCGAATGCCGATGAATGCAAACTTAGCGTTGGAACTCGTGCTCCCGATCCATAAGTGCGTCCGTACTTTCTGGTCCCAGCAAGCGATATGCAGTCGATTTTTTATCCAATCGTCGAGTGCGCATATTATTAAAAGTTTACTCATTGGCTCAAATACGTGCATCGTTACTTCGAGAATTCATAAATATACATGACGAGCCTTTCTTAAACAAACTAAGGCTTTGCAACAATCTGATCCGACGCTGAATCAAATCACGTAGAAAAAGTCCACGCAATAAGGCGAGTTGACGAGCTTGCCACAGATAAATATGCTGAATACGGAAGGTCGAGAGGAAAAAACGAAGCGAACACTTAATGGAAGTTTGATATATCTACGAGAGAAAGAGACAGAGAGAGCGAAAGAGAAAGAGAGAGACAGAGCACTAATGGATACTTTGTCTCCGTAAAGATCAGCCTTCATTTTTCATCCCAGCACAGCATGGTTAATCGTTTTTGAAGAGCCTCAAGCAGGTGGGAATTTTACGAGTGAATTTGAACGCGTCTGATGTGACTCACGTGTGTCAAATAATTTTTCTCTAATTGCTCGCTTGAATTGTAAGCTAAACTTTGTCGATCAGGACTCTCGCTGCCGATTGTCTTCCAACAGCTACAAACGTAATGAAACGAGGGTGGCACAATTCGTTTTACATACAAGCGGCATTTTTCACCGGCGAAACGAGTGCCTTGTGCAGAAAAAAGTAGGGGGTCGAGGGTGAAAAGCCTCGAGAGGGCTTTGAGGCTAAGTAATTGCAAATTACAACACGAGCGAATGCAAATAAATCGCCGTCTTTAAAGATGCATTGTTTGTCCTTAAGAATTTAATATTAGGCTCTACCGATGCGTACGTGCTGAAAATGTTTGCAAAATATATCAATAAAAATAGTCACTTTCCTATCAATAACTGAGCAGCAACACCGAAAGCGGTTCAATAAACAATAATAAAAGATTTTTCCAATTTAGTTCCAAAAATAAGCACACGTGACACGTGCCGCACGTGGCACCGAGTAAACACGAAAAAAGAAGAAAGACGCGAAAAAAAGAAGCCACGCCTGGCAACACAGCAACATGCGCGTGCGCGCTTAGAGAGCGCAACCAGCGATTTAATGATGCCTCGCACGCCATTAATCACGTCATTTTTCGGAGAAGGCGATCGAGCGAAAGAGACAGCTCTCGTTTTAGTAGTAGTTCTCGCGAGCAGGTGTACGAGTTCTGCCGACGGTATGTTCGAACTGACTCACGACGAAAGCGCGGTGGTGCTAAAATTTGAATGTTAAGCTACCGCGCATTATGAAACTTACAGTACAGAATCTATATTCCATGCAAACATCAGATAAAATGTCAGTGTACAAAGTCACGAATGTCATGCACTTTCTCATGTAACAGGAAAAAGTGTACGACGATTGTCAATATCGCGACAATTTCTAGAATTTTTACGAGCTCCTCTATTCGTGGCAGACACTTTTACCTAATACGTATATATTTCGAAATGTAAGCTTGTTCACTGTTGAATAGTGCGTAAGTACTTTAACTAAAACGTTAAATGCAAATTACAAGTATATGTAAAAAAATGAGAAATCGTAAATTTCATTCCTTTTTAATCAAGTCTAGCATTAGAAGGTAGGTACGTAATAGCGGGAGAAACCATTGATTCTTCGAAATTCCGAATAAGAAATTCGATCCCTGAATTTTATTCTGGAACAGGAGCGCAACTTAATTAAACGCTAAGAATATCTCGGGATCTTTCAAGAGGGCCCGTGAATTCGATGGCTAAGCCAATCCTGTGGCGATTACCTCTGCATCGATGTATGCAAGTGCACCCGACGAAGAGAATGTGGGAGAAACAGACTATCTAACTGCTTACTAGACGTTTACCTCAAGTTGTATATATATGACTAGTTCTACTAAAAATTTGTACTTTTCGGGGGTCCAAAAATCCAAAAAAAATAAAGTTAATAAAGTTAAAACTTAATAAAGTTTAATAGAGGCAAAAATGAAGAGGAACATGGAAAACATGGAACATGAAAATTTATTACAGGGAGGTATATGGAGAAAAAAGAGAAAATCAACCATTCGGATTTTTATTTTATTTTATTTTATTATTATTATTTTTTGTAATGGACATAACTTTTGATCAGAGCATCGAATATGGGCATATTTTTTTTAAATGAAAGCTCTTTTGTTGTACTTTATTGCACTATAATTCGAGATTTTATTTGTGCCTCGGGAAAATTCGTAGTTAATTGTTACTATTCCAGCATAGCACTTTGACGTTTAAATTTTTTGTAAAAAAAAGCGTAAAACGACTCAAAAATATAGTTGCTAGTAACTTTTCCCAAGTTCCATTGCATTTTTTACTATCTTTCGGCTTACAGAAGAAAGTCTGACCGATCCAAAATCTTTAGCTTTAAAAAAAAACTTTCGATTACTGGACCCCCGAAAAGTGCAAATTTTTAGGAGAACTAGTCATATACGCAAATTAGCTCAGTACGCTGCCTATGAGGTACTCGCGTAATATACTAAAAATACCTAAAGAAGAGTAAATATATGAGGAATCGTATACGCTTCATTCACTCGATTTTTGTCGAATCTAGCGTTAGATATAAGGTAGCAGCAATAGCTGGAAAGACCTTTGATCCTGCGAATTTCTCTCGAAAACAGGAGCGCAAATTAGACTGCGAATTAATTAAACACCACGAAACTCTCGAGACCCTTTGAGAGAGCTCGCAAGAGCTCGAATGCGATGTCTAAGCCAATCGTGCGGGGATCACTACTGAGTCGATATATGCACGTGCACCCGTTAGAGAGATTGTGCGAGAAACGGGTTGACTAAATGCTTACTCGATTACTAGCAGATTAGCTCATGCCATGATGTCCTCTCAGCCATAGGCAGTTTTAGTCATCTTGATTATTCGGTTGACTGGCTGAATAACGTGGTTTAGGTAAATGGTCCAGTTCCAAATTGAGTCGAGTTTTTATCGAGTTTAATTATACTGATTGGCTTAAGAAACTTAAAAAGGCATGACGCAGCCGATAAAATCCACTTATTCTCCGAGACAAATGCTGGAATGACGAATTTCTCAAGCTCAGAATATTTTAAAATTGCAAAACGAAAAATTGAAAAAGTTTAAGTGGGAACATTTATGTCAATCTAAAAACAACGTACAGCTCGTTTAAGGAGTTATAGAGTATATCTACACTTAATCGTCGCTCTGTACGAAGACTAACACCGTTCAGATTCCTATAGAAAATTAACACGGTTCATTTTATTAACAAAGACATTTTCAGCACGATTCAAATTATTCCCGCGAAGAGTAGCAGAGTTCTGATTTTTTTTTTCTTGAAAGTGGAATCACTCTATAAAAAGGAAATAGCGATTATATATCGAACACAATCAATTCAGAGCGTTATCCAAAATTTTCATTGGTCGATAGTGTAGATTAATTCGTTAATAAAATGAACTGTGTTAATTTTCAATGGAAATGTAAAGGGTGATAGTCTTCCTACGGAGCGACGAAATTGCCTAGAGTATGCATAAATATTCTATTTGATAATAATTTAACCCACTTAATGATATGAAATTTGTCTTTTTTTTAGAAGGTAAAATGCTGTTAATCATGCATTGTTTTTAATTAAGGTAATGAAAGCAGTGAAACAAATTAATAATTTGACAAGTACTGAAGATCGTAAGAAACGTAAAATGATCTGACTTACAGCTAATACCAAAATGATGGAAATCTATAAAACTACTACGAAAATTAATATAAGACGTAATGCAGCGATATGTTGCTTATGTTTGAATGCATTGCAACCATCATCATTAACTATGACACAACGAGAAAGTAAGTATAAATTAATGATTATGAACATTATTATGAACATGAATATACTTGTCATCATTTAAATCGATTTCCCTGCTTCATTAGTATTAATAAAAAATAATATCATAAGCATTCACGGTAGTTTATTTACTGGCATAACTTGCCAAAGGTTTGCTTTTAGACAGATACTACGCGATAAACTATACAATTTTACCTCGGTAAAAAACGACCTTAGTATATAATCATCTAACTTATATATTAGCTCTGCTTTGCTTGAGTATACTGTATGGATTCTATAACCACAAGCGCCAGTGTTATTGCAGTTCTCGTTAAGTGTATATCGCACAACGATGACAAAGTTTACGTTCATTGCAGTTATTTTTTACTTAGCCATAAGTTATTCGTTTGCTCATCCTATACTTTCGGCTAGTGCAGCTTCATTTCGTGAAAATATACAAGACTTACTTCGTGGTAAATTGAATTTTTCCGATACTAACATACCCTATTACACAGAAGAACTAACCGATACAACTCCGCAAAACAATAGTGAATATGATTTTATCGTTATCGGTGCTGGAAGTGCAGGTAGTACTGTGGCAGCTCGTCTTAGTGAAAACAATCAAATTAAAGTACTGTTAATCGAAGCTGGAGGAAAAGAGTATCCAATTATGGATATCCCTTTAATGGCAGTACCGTTGCAGCTAAATACTCCAATTAATTGGATGTACGAAACAGAGAGTTCTGATAAATATTGTCTTGGATTTAAAGATTCGAAATGTCAGTGGCCCCGCGGAAAAGTTGTGGGAGGAAGTAGTGTTTTTAATTATATGGTAGCCACCAGAGGCCATAAGAAAGATTATGATGGTTGGGCAAATTCAACTGGCGATGATTCGTGGTCATATAAAAATATATTAAAATATCTGAAGAAATTGGAAAATTATCAAGTGAGTGGAGTTAAAATAAATGATGAATTTCATAACAAAAATGGTCCTTTAAACATAGGAACTGCACCTTATTATACAAAACTTACAGAAGTTTTTATTAAAGCTAATGAAGAACTAGGCCTCCCTTTGAACGACTATAATGGAGAAGAGCTCATGGGAGTTTTTTATACTCAATCAACTGTAAAGAATGGAGAAAGATGGAGTACCAACCGAGCGTATCTTCATCCTGCTAAATCTCGTGAAAATTTATTTTTGACGAGAAACAGTTATGTTACGAAAATATTGATCGACGAGAAGAGGTCTACAGCTTATGGCGTACAATTTACAAAAGGTGATAAAAATATTATGGTTAGAACAAAAAAAGAAATAATATTGTGTGCTGGAGCTATTAATTCGCCACAAATCTTAATGCTGTCTGGAATTGGACCATCACACCATCTTAATGAATTAGGCATTCATATTATTAAAGATGCTTCAGTTGGTGAAAATTTAATGGATCATTTCACTTACCAAGGTTTAGTATTCAAAGTCAACGATTCTGCTATGTATACTGAAGAGAATATATTTGATCCTAATAACCCTATAATCGAATCGTACTTAAAAAAAAGAAATGGTTTATTAGCTTTAGGACCCGGAGTCAATGCTTTGTCTTTCGTCAATATTGACAGTGAAACACTTTTAAGTAATGAACCGAATATAGAATTAATATTTGGCGATTCAGGTGGTATAGTAGATTCATTATCAGATGTATATGCTAGAGCGCTCGGAATATCAGACGATCATAAAAAAAATTTTCTTGCTGACAAAATTAATCATAGTTTATGGTCAATATATCCTATGGCTATGAATCCGAGAAGTCGCGGAAAACTGCTTTTACGAAGCAGTGACCCAAACGCTAAACCAAAAATATATCCGAATTATTTGGATCATCCAGAAGATGTAAGGGTCTTAATTGGCGGTATTCGTGCAGCAATCAGAGTGAGTAAAACTAAAGCATTTCAACAGTATGGATCAGAATTGTATGAACTTCCGTTACTTTGTGAGAAATTTCAATTCGACTCTGATGCTTATTGGGAATGTGCATTAAGAACTTTGGGGTCCAGTGTATATCACCCATCTGGTACATGTAAAATGGGAAAAGTCATTGACAAGACTGCTGTAGTAGATTCCAAATTGAAGGTACTGAAATAAACATTCTTTCTCTTTTGTTTCACTATTTATAACAATTAAATTATTGTTTTAAGGTTATTGGACTCAAAGGACTGAGAGTTGCTGACGCATCGATCATACCGGAAATTGTAAGCGCCCATCCAAACATCCCAGTTATAGCCATTGCAGAAAAAATTTCAGATGAAATCAAGCAAGAATGGAACATTAACGTAAAATAACTCAATTTATTGATAAAAAAAATATAAATGTATTTCATACATCTAAAGTAAATTAATAATTTGTCTAGGTCGTAAGCATTCCTACTCTCTTGCATATATATAGTCTCTTTTTCATTTCCAGTAAAAATAAAATCATACAAACTGATCGACCACATACTTAGCCTCATGATAATCAATTCAATCCTTTTCCTGCAAATTGCATTAGCTTAAGGGAAATCCAAACATTGACGTATAAATATATCTAAATTCTGATACCCTATTCCACAATATTGAACCAGTTAGAAAACGCGTTAGTCTTATACAATACAATTAGGATCGACAATCACAGCGATACCAAAATATTCTGCTTATCGTTGTTGTTTTACTTAAAAAAATGCTTTATTTTCATCCCTAAATAGCCAAAAAAATGATGCAAAGTTGTCGTATTATGCAGAAATTGTACAAGAGCTGTTTTTCATCAAAATTTTTTCCTATATTTCATTTCTTGATTACAGGTGCGACCGTAAGTAAACGTCGTTCTATCCGTGACTTTTTTTTAAATATCTTTCGAATCAGATAAATATTAAAAAAAATTATACAATTCAAGTAAAAAACGAAAAAAACGTAAAGAATGAAATACTTGTCAGTGATTAATTCAATATAATTTCACATAGAGGTACGGTCCTGTTTTGGAATAATACTCATTTTTATTTTTTAATGAAATCATTTTTTATTTGAACAGACCTTCAATTTAAGCTATTCAACATTTAAAAATATGAATACTTCACTTCACAACGTTTAATGTCTCATTTTCTTCATTTTCATTTGAAAGCTGCGCTAAAACTTAAGCGGAGCATTTTTTTTATATAAAACTTTATTTTCATTTTCTCAAACAAGTTTATTTATTTTTTGTTTAAAAAAAATGAAAATAAATTTTTAAATGAAACAGTGCTCCACTTAAATTTTAGTGCAACTTTCAAGGAGGAAAATGAGATATTAAACGTATAATTTTCGTTTACTCAGAGGCTCAGAATCGTGCACGAAAAAATGTTTCAATAATAAAATTTTTGTGAGGCAAAGAATTCATTTAAGTTTCAATTGAAGATCTAAATAAGCACTTTAAAATAAGAAAAATGTTTTCTTTGATTGCTGAAATAGAAAATAATTTGGTTTCCCCTGGGATTTCCTTGGGGTATGCAGGCTGATTATTATTGAAAAATTTATATCTTTTCGTACTGTAGATGGTGATATAGATTTCATATATTACCAGATGTTCTCCTAATGGTATACGAATCATCTACATCCACGGGCATCCTCTTTTAAGTTATTAAAAAAGGGGATAGGGTTGAAATATGTATGCAAAGAACTTATCGAGCAATTATAGATCTGATGCACAGATGCAGATGCTCATAACACATTGAAAATCTAAGCTATTATTTCTGCTGCATTTGAGAAGTCTACAAGTTATTTACTGAAAGTTCAGACATACGGTTATTGTTGTTGGTTTCTTTGAAATTCTTCTTTACCAAAGAAATACAATCGAATATGGGAAAACGAGGTTGAATCGATGTTAAATCGCCATTGTAACGGTGTTCCGAGCAACATAGCATAAAAAAAAACATGTACTTGCTCCCTAGAAAGTAAGCTTTACTATAGCGTAAACAAAATTGAGATGTTTTCCATATTTCACGAAAGAAGTATGACCGTATGTGGGAAATCGATATTTAGCCGATGTTTGTCCGATGTAAAGAAATGCCTAAAAACTAACCAAAGATATACCTTTCTAGTTAGCTTTTAGAGAATCAAGTACAAAAAGTGTCAATTTTTTTTATGTTATTGACAATGTCAACAATGTTCAAAAACCCCTGTACAAGTTGTCACCATTAACTCGTAATTTGATCTGATTAATCTCGAGATTTCTGTTGGGAAAAAAGCCTCCCCTTTCCAATAACATCCCATTCGATGCGTCATGCCACATCGAAGAAAAATATATACATACCCCGGTTATGACTTGTATATATAACGAGTGTATACTTGCGTATTATAAAAACATATCGAATTTTTCGCAGCCAAGATAATACAAACGTTATTATATGGGAACCCAACCTCTTGTGATGTAAAGATCTAGAACTGCTATATTGCATTTCATCTACGAGTGTTGATGCGACTTTCCGTGTAAAACAGCTTAGGAATTTCGCATATAATCGTAACCCTTACGTCTCTCTAGCCTAACTCTACAGTCTTATCGCATTCCGCCCGGACATTGGGATAACCAGACTCATTCTCGTGGGTGTTCCCCCTCAGCCATCCCAAGTCTATAATACGCAAACTCGCGTACATCTTCTTGGAACCTTACGTGCAATACCGAAATGTATATGAGCCATAGAATGCACAGCTTCCCTACGCGTACACTGGCCATATCACGGTTTTACGATATTCCTTCTCTGGGCGGCACCCTTCCAGAGACAGAACTTTGTTCTTTAAAGCAGGTCTGCAGGCGATATCGCGGCGGGAAACGATATAATTGTAAAAATATAACGTCCACTTTTATTGTAGTAGCTATGCTCAAACCATATCAGTACCATCATTGTGGATACATTAAAAATCATAGAATAAGGCTATTGATGAACATGACGCGAGAAAAATAATCGAAAGCTTTTAAATCTGCGTTTGCGAGAGCAACATAATCATGAGGCTCCCCCTGCTCTAGTCATTCAAACTCGAGCTTTCGATCAATTTGTGGCGGTCGCTACGAAAGCCTCGATGACACGAAAAAATCTCTGAGTTAAAATGGACTGGGTCTAACGAACCACTTGTAGAAGGGACAACGAAGCCGGCAAGGGCGCTTGTAGATTGCGCTCAATAGAGTCGAACATCGATGGAAACTTTTTGCGCCAGCTGTCGACCATTTGGCTCGATACGCATTTCCCTTTCGCTCTAGACCGTATACTGCATGTATGAGTCTATACATCATTGCGAGTGGCGATGACGCGAAAATAGCGGTAAAAAAAGAAGCCTTTGTGCGCGATGACATTTGCTGTTGTCGTTATTCGCGAGAGCGAGCTGGGACATTGTTATCGCGAGGCACGCGATTATTTATTATGCGGAGGTGGAGTCAATGAAAGTTTTTCTAGGAGGGTGAAACATAAAAAATCTTTGTGGTGTATGCTTACAGAGAAAAATTGGAAATTATAAATGTAAATGTATGTTCACGATGTGAAGAAAAGAGTACTTACGTTTTAGAGCACTGATGGAATACATCTGTACGTGAACTATTTGTTTTTATAAATATACTTATATTCCTTGGTTTCATAAATGTACTTTTAAAATCATCCTGTATGAATGAAAAATATAATATAATATAGTTTTTTTGAATAACTCAAGTGAAAAACATTCACGCAGATATTTTATTCGATCGGTTAATGAAGAAGTAAGTTATGAATTAACTATGTGATTTGTCTATATAGATATAAATAATAAGATGTTGTGCAGATTTATTTTTTACGAAACGTTTGTGCAATATTTATGCGTTTTTTTTCACTTGAAAATTTAGAAACAGAATAAAAGTGTTATGAAACTTGCCTTTTAAAATATCGTTTTAACAGTCAAAATCTTCAAAAATTAATTTGATTTCGTTCCATTGATTGCATCGATCAGAATTTCTATACGTGATATCAATATACAATGGGCTTAGAATATATAACGGTAATATTGTTATCCTTCTATATCACTAGCATTGTCTTGTTCAATTCGTCTGCAACAAAACAATAGAAAAAAAAATATGTCAAGCAGTCTTCGTAGAGTTACAGTTAACGCTCTTACATCCAAATCCAAATCTTCTCAAGAATACTATCTGCGCATGATTCAATAAAGAATTCAATGCCTCCCCGCGACAACAAAAGACATTCTCCATAATCATCGCACTTATCAACCGAGACGCAACTTCGTCACTGTCGATCAGATCAGTCTCCGAGCAAACAAACAGAGCGAGAAAGCTCCGACTGTATAAGATAAGAAAAAAAGCTTATACATAATCCTCGCAGGAGTCAGTCCGCATATCCCAGCGGTAACTAGCTGGCTTTAATTGAATATTCATGGCTCTGGGAGTCGCGCTCTGTATTTACCATTCGGCGCATTAACATATCGCCTCGCGTTCTCCATGTCAGCCCTAGGATTATAGCTAGGCACAGTGGAAAGCAACTCCTATATCCCCGCATGTACACGGCACTCCCTGAACAAGGCAGCCGACGAAAGCTCGTTAAAATTTGCCAGGATTTCCCGGGCAAACGAGTCGATTTCCAAGGTCGGCCAAGTGTTTGTAACATCCCCGAGTTATTATATCCCGCGGAGTTCCATCTGCATACACATACTCGGCGTTATTATACGTTTGCAAGTGAGAGGCAAAGCATAGCATTCCGCATATAACCCACGGCTTCGCTCTGCACCGGCCTTTTTATTATTGTGGCGGTTTTTCGCGGGGAATTTCGCGGCAACTCTCTGTCGGTCGTTAAATATATATCACATATACCTACACCCGGAGAACGAACGCGAGAGAGCTCCGTATGTACGTGATAAATTGGAACTTTGGGAGTATTAATTAGCCTAAAAGCCTTTGAAAAAAGCATGTACTTCGGTGTTGAAAATGAAACAATGTATTTTTACAGGCAGTGTTAATTAACAAAAAGTTCTCGCGCAAAACGAGAACCACAAGCGAAATGGAAACTTATTCGGTTTCCTGCATTTTTTATGCACGTTTTCGGGTCTCCAACCAGTACAGCTCGGCGCAGAGCTCGTATTGTATGTCCACGATTCGGCAACGTTGCACGCGCAGATATATATTCGCAAACTCTGCTCCGTGACGAGGGGAAAAGCCGCGAGAACGAACACGTATAGGGCAGAAGTCTGTGTCTGTGTGCGTGTGAGCGTGTATATAGTGTAGCACATGCGAGAAGATTACCCTATAGCGATCTGAGAGAGGTATATATATGTGTGTGTGTGTGTGTGTGCGGGGCGAACATTTCGCGAAAGGGCTGATGGCGAGTGTGTACGTGTTTTCGCAGTGGGGAAAGCCCGGGATAGGCCTAGTCCCCCCTCAAAAGCAAACGCGTCATTACCGTAACTGCTCGATAATCAAAATTTACTGTTTATTTCGCTTGCGAAACTCACAAAGGATATCGCCTTCTGTCGTACGCATCTCGCGTACAGTGCCATAGCTCATGCCGAGGAATGAAAAGAGATAAACTCGCGCGCGCATTTATATTATATGGGCTCTCGACTTTTGACACACGAAGAGCAAAATAACGATCTCGCCGACATCTAAAAAACGCTTTTCGCATACACACAAGCTCTTTATACGGTGGCGTAAAATTTTTTTCAACTCTTCTAAACGCACGGCTGCCATGTTGGTTCCCAATTAAGCGAGCGGCACGAGGCGTAGGTAGAAAAACGAAGGAACCTCTATATAGGTATATAATATACAGCTGCAGCCCAGGCACTTTCGCTTTCCGTTCCGCAAGCGGCAATGCCGCGCTGCGCTCGAGGGGGAGCGCCGAACTCGGAGCGCACGTGTCCGCACACAGACTCATCCTTGCGCTCACGTACACGCGTATACACTTATACACGGACGAAGCTCGAAAATGAAACCTGAGAGCCTCTCGCTCCCTATACAGTATACAGTATACTGCACCCACGGCTCGCCACTGCAGCGGCGAGTAGTGTGTAGGGAAATGAATCGAAATTCCAGCCCCGGCAACGCGCGCCAAGGCTACGACCCACATGTCCTATATAGCGCGTATGTGCATTACCTTCGAGTACCGCCGTATACCATGGGGTACGTCACGGAGAGTTATGATCTGCGAGTAATAGAGAAAGAGAGAGGGAGAGAGCGAGAGTTTTAAAGTTTGGCGATTTACGAACGGGCTGTGCGAAATTTTATTTATAAAATCATTCCTCTCGGGGCTTCGCGATTATTTTCAGAGCGCGTGTACACCTCGCGAATTACCGTCACATTACTCCCTCGTCGCAACAACGTAATGAGATTTTCGGATTGCCCTCTCGCACAATCTATAAATCCCGTTGCTTACTCAGGCAAATATTTGAATTTTTCGGTTATTACAGTGGAAGCGAGCGCGCCCCCTCTACGCGCCGCGCGAGCGCGAAAGTGAAAGTAAACAGAGTCGCGGCGGCGATTTTGTCGAAAGCCGCGGAAGCTCGAAAGGAGAGCCGACGCGAAGCCCCGGCGCGCGGATATAATCCACGCGGGCAAGTTTTTGGCGCACTTGAGCGGGGGATTACATTATCCGCCGGCCAAATATTGAAGCGCAGGATGCTCCGCCGGCAAATTACAAAGTTCCCGGGGCTTTCCGCGCATTCGGCCACTGCTACGCCCGCATAGTCTGGACACGCCTCGAGACGGAAGTTTTTAAAATTCTATGTAATACCCTGAGTCAGCCGTCGTATCTTCCGAAAAACTCCTTGATACGCATCGGCTCTCCGTAATTTATTTCCACTGTACATATGTACACCGAGCAATTATCCCGCGGACCCTTGAATACATACTCTCGGCATATTAGGGGAGTAGCATATGGGATAGCCTTCATTTTGGCGAAGCTGGACCGAGATTAGCCCCGAGAATAATTAGGATCCGTCCCTTCGCTGACTCGAGGCGACCCTCCCTGCGAAGCAGCTCTGATTGTCTCTTGCGCAGACTGCGACGCTCGCTCTCGCGCCTCCTCGAGTGCGTGGAATAATTGCGGAGGCAACTTATTTTCTTCGATTTCGCCCCGCCTCACTTATATTCGACTTGTACAGCGCGCTCGGCGTTTCTCGCATTCCGCGAAACTTTAAAAGACTCGACGACTGCTCTCGCGAGCGAATGCAGCGAATTCCCCTCCTGAAAACGGCTAACGATGCAGATTTAGCCGCGGCCTATCCGTCGAGATTTCTAACGAGGCCCGCGAGAGCTGCCTGCGCTTCGCCGCTGGATTGCGCGCATTGATTAAACTTTTCATCAAAGGAGAGGGTGCGGGGAGTCCCGATAGCGCCGCTAATTAGTCGCTAACGAGTTGTTTCTCTTGCGAGCTCTCGAGAGTTAGAGAGACGCGCGCGACAAGTATTTGCCTCTGGCCAAGCAGCGAGAGAGCAGCCGGAGAAACTCGGAAGCTGTAGGCCGGTTCGCGTCGACTCGCCCATACGTACTCGCGATTGACTTGATCTCCGTTTAATCGGGCGTTAATTGAGCGACGTCCGAAACTCGGTACACATCGACGCAGCGACTCGCTGTACAAATAATCCGGGGAAACTCTCGCGCGACCGAGCAAAGAGCTGTCAGGTGCACGTGCTGCGCGCGCTCACCGACTAGTTTCGAGGAAAAACTCGTCCGCTGCACACAGGCGGCGCGCAGTGCGATTATAAAATTAAAGTTCCTAAGCGGGAGGCGGGCGGGGAGAGAGAAGCTGGAGCGAGCCTGGAGACCGAAGGAGGCAATACAGCTTGGTCCATTTTCTCTTGAAGCTCCTTCGGTCCCCTTCAATCCGACGTCAGACTAAATCCTCCTCTCCAGTGGTTATTTAACGTAAAAGCTTCGACGGGCGCTCCTTCTTCTCGTGAGGATGGAGAGGGAGAGAAGAGAGAGAGAGAGAGAGAGAGAGCCTGTCGCAGCGGCTCACTCTTGGCTAAAAGTCGCTAACTGGCAATTCGTCGGTCTGCTCCTATACGAGCTGCTCCTCGTTTTCGGTTCCACCCCCGGCTGGCGGGAAAAATCCGAGGGTTACTTTCTCTCTCTTTCTCTCTCCTCGTTCGCTCGGGGAAAGACTCTGCGCGCAACGAAGGGATAGAGAAAGTCTCTTCCTTCGATATGGGGTGTACGCTGGGCGAAAATTCTCTGTCCCCTCCTTTGAGCTTGGAGAAGAGCCTCGATTGGAGGAATGAGCGGGTCAGTGGGACAGAGAATGACGCATGGGGATGGCCAGGGCTCTTCCTTCGCCCTCGTCATCGCGGGCTCGAACAAAGAAAGAGGAGGGGAGCCTCTCTCTTTCTCTCTCTTGCTGCCTTCGCCAGTACCGGGATTGGAAAGGGAAAGCCCTGGAAAAATAGCTCGAGCACAAAAGGAAAAGGAGCGAGGGACGCTACGGGGGAGGGGAAACGAAAAAAAGGCGGGTGTATGGAGCTCGGCTGTAGACGCTAGGAAAATGCGGAACGTGAAAAACGATGGAGGAATGATTTACGCCATCAGTGGCGCGTATACTATACAAGATAGCCGAGCGCTCTCTCGGCGGCCATTTAAAATTCTAATGCCTCTCGCGTGTAACAAAACTGCTTCGCTATGGGGGAGCCCTCCTCTACAGTCGCACACGTCGAGTGTATATATTTTGCCTCCTCTTTCGATTATATTGGCAAAATAAATAAAAGCCGAATATGCCGGGGACGACGGGCTGAGTACGTGTACCGCGACGGACCGTGAAAAATTTCGCTCGGCGAAACGACATGCTTTCTGATGCATCCGCGGGCCTCGGCTTCGAGAGGAAAAATCGAGCCGATAGAGTCGTGTTTTTTTTTTGCAGCGAACGACCAGGACCATTTGTCTAAAAGCAAAGGCTGGTTCTCCATGCTGTCCAATTTGTAATTCCTCTCTGCTTTTGTCAAGTGACGTGTATCTGTCGTTTCACGAAATTTCTTTTAAATGCGAAATTTGGAAAATCCGAAAATTATATTGCATTCCAAATCACGCAAAGACGTGCGGCTACTGTTTCGACTTCAAAACCGTCCTTGAAAGGTCTCCAATGGTCATCGAGATGTCTCGAGTGTTTTCAAACCCAGACGTCGTCGTTAATGCAGACACGAATTTCAAATGCGAAGGTCGCGCTTTATGTATACATTATTTTCTATGCTTCTCGCAAAAGTCTCTAACGAATAACGTGATTCAACAAATTTTTTCCATTTCAAGTCTTCGCCAGTTTTTTTTAGATACTCTTCAAACTTCGACAGCTACAGCTCCGAAATAAAAGCACAAAGCCCCGCTATATGCAACACAGTGCGCGCTATCGGCGATTGTGCAGCAGCTCGAGTGGAGACTTTGATAAAAATATCGCCGACGGTACAGCAGAAATAGGCAAATAATATCCGCGGCGTACAGACACGCGCCCGCCTATCAAAGCTCATGCAAATGCACAAATAAACGCGCATCTGATCCTTCAATAGCGAAGGCCGTTGATCCGTGCAATTTTTTGCGCCCATTCAACGTGCATCGGAAGCAGCAGCGGCCGCTTCGTGTATTCAAATGAAATACAGCGCAAAGGGAAAAGAACAGAGCGAGAGAGAAAGAGAAACAAGGCTCGACGTCGTCGGTCAGATAAAGCTGGCTCCGGCGTCGCTGCCGGAAGAGAAAGAGACGAAATTCGGAGCATATTCCAACTTTCCGGATGGCAGAGCCGGCGCATCGCCGCCGCCGCCGCCGCTTTCATGCGTATATGCGCGCCCGATAAAACGTATAACGGTGTGCCTCCCTCGTGAGCTCGCTCGAGACAATGTGCGGGCTTTTCAAGTACAGCGCCCAGAGGAAGAGTCGGTGCGCGCAACCCTCTTCGCGTTGCTTGGATACTCTCCAAATGTTGCGGCCGATTCCAGCGGCGCGCGGACAGACGTGAGAGAGGAATTAAAAAATCCAGCCGGCCGTGTGTAATCTCCCTTCCATTAAAATTCGCATGCGCTGACCGAAACTCCCCCGCCTGGATCCCTATATACGTACGCCTGCTGGCCAAAGGACACACATTCGAAGCGCGTCACGCGTTGAGGAAAAATTCACGTACGGGCTTTTGAGTGACGCGAATTCCGCATCGTATTCTTTAGTGTAGCCCATAAGATAGTAAAAGAGCATAACAATAAATAGGAAATAATCGTCGCGATTTGGCGAAAATGGACATAGTGCATAAGTACATATATTATATGTTATGTTCATCGCACTGTATCTGAAATTGCCCATTCACCTTACTTTCCGTACAACATTTTTAAGCGATTCAAATACTACTTCTACGTCGACGCAGTATAGCTTTTTTCTGACCATTTTTCCCGGATCTCCCTCTCGGTCTACGTAAGCATGTCACGGTCGAGCTCTTCTGCCGGTCTGTCCCTTCGAGAGCGAAATAACGCGCGCATATATTGGAAAAGAGCAGCGACTTTTTATTTGATTGGGGCTTCGAAATGAATTCCGCTGGTCGTCCTCTCGTCAAGAGCCGAGAAAGACTCGAGGGGCCACGCCTTGAGCGCTGCGAGAGCGTAGTCGCGAGCGTGTGTTCGGTCGACGTTGTGCAGGGGCTCGTCGCTTAAATCGATCGGTCGTGTAATAGTATACTGCCCACGGCTTGGAGTTTGTGAAAAATGAAAAATCTGTTTCATCGGTATGCGAGATCTCCCCACGTCAAGCTCGTGTCTCTGTATGTGTGTGTATGTGGATATATATGTATGGGTGTATAGTTGTATACGGTATACCGTATAGTGCGGATACTCGAGCGAGTAATAAGGGTCGCTCGTAAAGGGCTGCTGCGCGAGAATTAATTGAGAGCGAGCGGCCGATTGGCCGATCGGAGGCAGCCGACGCTAAGCGTAAATCGAAGATCGTAAACCGATGCGTCGCGCGGCGCGGCGTGTACTCGCCCGCGTATTATGCAGATATACAAGCTGCTCCTGATGTCGGCTATTACCGCACCTTCTCCCCGCGTGCTGCAGTCCTGCACACCCGGCTCGATTAGCGTTTAACGTTTAAGGTGTCACCGAGCACAGTTCGCCGATTAACCAACTTCATTTTGGAAAATTGGCTCGGAGAGCGCTACGCGCAAGAAAGAAGGAGAGACAGAGAGAGAGAGAGAGAGAGAGAGGCTAGAGAAGAGCCGCACCGCACATGTGCGAGCGGACTATACGCGCGGAGGCCGAGAAAATAAAAGGAGCTATATACTGCTGACAGCGCGAGCGAAGAAAAAGGCTGTTATCGTCGCGGTCGTCGTACTGCAAGCAGCAGCGGCAGCAGCACTGGCGAAGGCTATAAACGACAAGCGGCTCGTGGAAACTCAACTATATAGCTCGCGGTTAGAAGCCAATGCACTTTTCTCCTTGAGCTAGTTGGTGGTCGCGCGCGGCGCGCGAGTCACTCACGACTCTACGACTATTATACACACACGCGCGTATATATCTGCGCTCTCTCTCTCTCTCTCTCTCTCTCTCTCTCTCTCTCTCTGTATACGCTTCGCGGGCGTTGCACCTCGGCGCTGCAGCCTCGTCGTGACATTATTTGTAGTCAATAACGCGCTTGCGCCAAGCGCACAACCGTTACTACAATTAATCGCGCGAACGACTCGCTATTTTCAATCTCCCCGTCGTCGCTCTCCTATACACGCGCAGTCGCACACTTTTGCCGGCCGCGTACACATAGAGCCAGAGGAAAATACATCGCGCGCACCTTGCCTGCTGCCGCGATCGCCTCGGGATATATATAGACACGCTAGAGACACTTTGATTGGCAAGGTGACCGCGACGGATCGGCTGCTGTATAGGTGAGAGAGAAAAGAAATGGATAGACGTAATGAAACGGAGCGTGTACACACGTGATTATAATCACTCTGTTTGATTATGCTAATGTCGCTGTGCACAAACGCGCAAGCAAGCATTGTGCTGATTGTACTTTTCTCAAAAAGTAAAGGCGTCGTCTACAAAAGTATGTATAACGACCGAGTCCAGAGCAGCGATGGAGCGACGGTCACGCCGGGGCAGACGCGTGTGCACCTGAGTTCTCGTCGCAGCTTTCTCGAGAGCTTTTCTAAATAGCATTGCGCACGAGCGTTGCCCCCTCTCGGCTCGACGTAAATAGAAACGGCGACGGCCGCGAGCACACGTCCGTTCGCACCTTGAGAATTTCCAGGATAAATATGTGTGCAGATCAGCAGATCGGTATATATATCATTGAAACGGCGCATACGTGTATACAGCAGAAGATGAATCAGTTTCGCGAAAGCTATTTTTCGACACGCGCCGATCGATCGCGCGGCCTTTTTTTTCTCAATCGAAAGCGATAAGAATTTCTTTTGTTTGTTTCAACGCTTTATCGGGATACGCTCGCGCTCGATATGAAAATAGCCATAGTTACTATCTCGCTTATTGAAGGATAAAATCGCGAGGCATTGCGTATAGAACTGCGCCAATGCATAACGCGCGCACGGCACAAGCTCGCGTAATATTTTATCCAAGACAAACAGTATCGAAAGAAGCTGCTCGTGAGAGATCGCCCGAGCTCTCGGCGTAAATATTATTCCAAGCGAGAGAGAGAGAGAAAGAGATCGATAACTTCGAAAACATCGGAAATCGCAATCCATCTTTGCGCGTCTCGTCGCGAGAGCGTCTCTCCGGTATTTCCATGCATCGCCCACTCGCGAGTGTCGCACAATACGCAAACTATTTTCGCTCGCTTCTCCCTCTCCCTCTCTCTCTCAGTCTCTGCGCGCGTGTATCCCTATCTAAGCATATCTCCTTTCAACCCGCGAGCGTTTCTTCGCTGCAAGCGCGCGGCTGCAGCAGAAATGACGTGCCTTGGCGCGAGCCAATACTCTACGTGCCTCCTTGAACTGAATCGAGTTCGTGAACCTGTCGTTTACGACGTGCGCCAGCTCTACGCGCGCGCGCGCGCGCCGAGCGTAAACGAGATTAAGGTGCTGCTGCTGTTCGTTGAACCTCCTTCTCGCGCACCTATACCTTGAATCGAACTTGTAGAGCAGCGCCTCCAGCTGAATACAGCGAAAACAAAGATAAACCGCACTGCGCGCGTCTACTTGCATGTATAGGCGTCCGTCCCTCGACGGCGATGACGCCGACAAAATCGGAGCGCACGCGACGCTGATTCAGTCTCCGTATGCGCAGCTACGCCTGTCGCGCTCGCTTCATTTTTCGCGCTCTGCGAATCAGCTTTTGGAAAAAGAAAGAAGTTACGCAACGTGCGCCCGCGCGGCGAGAGGAAGTCTGCAATTTCGCCGACGATTCGGCCAACTGCCGAGCCCGGAAATCGCAACAGCTGCAGCGCTGCAGTGCGCCCGCTAAATCTTTCGGCAGAAGCCGGATTCGAAGGTCCGCGCGCGTGGAAATATTTTGGCAAGCTCGAAAAATAAGAGGAATCGAGAGGACACGTGCGCGCGTCGCCTCTTCCGTCGGCGCACGAGTTCTATATACACATGATGCGTGCGGATCGGGCCGCGATGCAGCAATTTCAGAGCGGTCGTCGCGCGTCCGACGAGAGCGCCGAAGTTTAGCGTAATCCTCCGCCGTCGCCGCGCTCAGCGACGAGCGGCTTGCCGGAGGGAAAATCAGCCCTCGTTAATGCCAAAGTAATGACTGGGGTGGCAATCCTCGAGTACCCTCGAGAGCGCGCGCGCCGCGGGGAGCATCTTCTCTCCACTCGGTGAATAATGCGCGCGCGTCCGACCCCACGTACGCGCATCGCGCTGTTCACCTCTGTGCCTGCACTGGTGCGTGCGCGTGTGCCTGGAATATACACGCGCGAGATGTGCGGTCTTAAAAATCGCGCGGCGGCTCT
The DNA here is from genome assembly GCA_018906965.1 of Philotrypesis tridentata. NCBI lineage: Eukaryota > Metazoa > Arthropoda > Insecta > Hymenoptera > Pteromalidae > Philotrypesis > Philotrypesis tridentata. Next base: position 7,883,791 of record JACCIB010000001.1, on the reverse strand, counting down.
CCCCGCGTCAGCCCGAACGATCCGTCAATCGAGCCGCTCGCGCCGAATTCGGCCTGTCGTTTACGAGCAATTAACGTCGATATAGGCGTCGAGTTCGATTGATATTATCATTGTTATGATTGAGTAATGATATTGGGACGAGGCGAATGGGGGGGCTTTACGTGAAAGTACTGCGAGATGGAGAGGCAGTCCATCGGTTGGTCATTTCGCATTGGGGGAGACGCCAGCGCGCCGGAAATATTGCTGCGCTGAAGGGGGCGGATTACGTGCGGACGATAATGGCGAGGAAAAACCAATCGTTTCCGAAATTCGTGACTTGCCGTATCGGTCGTCTGCGGGCAGCTATCGCGTTGTGCGTACGGAAGAGGAATAGAGAATAACCGCGGGGCCGATCCCGATTTTAATCGAAAAAGTTGCGCAGCAGTATTTTCGCCTTTCGAGCGTCGTATTATATATGTATAACGTATATATATATAGAGAGAAGAGCTCGAGAATACGGGAGGGAGAAGAATCCCGGCCTTTCGGGGCTCTCTCTCTCTCTCCCTGTCACGTGAGCCTCGAAAAAGTCGTTTGCGCAGGTGTCACCTTTCAGCGGCGCGTATAATGCGCGTGTATACCTGTCGAAACGCAGCCGCAACGGACATTCGCGGAGCGCGCGAGCTTTTGTGTTGGGCGCCGAGAGAGGAGAAAAACTTTAACGAGCGCAAAAATATAGCTGGAAGGGAAAGCTCACGGCTCGCGACGATAAGAGCGTAAATTACGAGTGTATGCGAGGCCGCGCTATGGAGTTTAGATTCGCTCGCGAGAGGGTGATTAGAGCGTGCGAATGATATACGCCAGTGCACGGCCGAGACTAAATCGTTTTATAAGCTCCGGAGGGAAAGATATACGACACCTCTCTCTCTCTCTCTCTCTCTCTGTGAGGTGAGATTGCAGCCCGGAGATACGGGAGGCACATATAGAACTGCACAAACGACGCGTGCGTGTGTAAACATTTTTCCGAGTGAAAATATTTTGTCAGCTAAGACTCGGCATTAGCATGAATCAACACTCGGGCTAATGTTTACGAGGCGGAGATACCGTTTTGATAGCGCGCGATTTTCAATTTCTCTCTGCTCCTTCGAAGCGCGATCCCTGATATTCTACGGCTAAATTATACGAGACACGAGATACTTTAATTAAACTCTCTCTCTCTCTGTCTTTTTCTCTGTATCTCTATATACCTGCCTCTCTTGCACTCTCCTTTTCGCCTCCCACGCGACGATGGAACTAGATCGAGCGCTGGACAGTGACGTCATCTCAACGACAGAGACTTTATACTCGGGCTCCGAATCCTACAAAGCCTTGGCGCATGTATATAGTGAGGGCGCGCATGAAGATTCGGCGATCCGTAAAGCGAGACTCGAGTAATTCGAGTTCTGCGCATATTATATATTTATATGTATATGCGCGCGCATATGCGTGCAGCTGTGCCGGAAAGCTACGTTACGAGTGGATTCACCGCCTGTTTTCATTACCGATCGCCGTTTGCGCTCTTTCTCGCCTCGAGCGTGTTCAATCGCCAAGATAAAGAGAGAGCAAGAGAGACAGAAAAAGAGAAAAATCAAGATGCCTTTATTATTACGCGATACATATATATATAAACGCAGTCTGTAGCGCAGCGTGGGTGAGAAAGAGAGAGAAAGACAGAGACAGAGCGAGACCTTGGTTCTCGGACCCTCGAAAAATATCGATTCGATAATATACGTTTTTAGCGCCCGTGAGTACGAGCCTGTGTCTGTTATTCTTTGTCCGAGGGTAACGTGTGATGTCGATGAAAAACATCTGCCGACGCGGGTATACCGGTTGCTCGCGGAAATCCATTTCCGATTCATTAATTTTCCACGTGCGCACAACCACAGCGTCTCGCTGACGAAAGGTAGGACCCCCTTTTTGAAAAACAACCATTTTTTTTTACTTGTCCATCATTGCCGATTTAACAGAGATTATTTCTGCTAATTTACTCTGGCGGGATAAAATCCAATGCCAGCCGAGACAGAAACTTGACACTTTGCTTTTCCAATTATATCTCATCGGGGGATTTTGCTTGAAATCCGGTAATTCAGTAGTATATACAGAGGAGCGTGTTATATGTTCCTACTATTGAAGAAAATGAAGAAAACTGAATTCCAAAATATACTCAATATCTGCAGTGAGCTCACGTGAGGTGTCTAACGAATAATTTATTCCTATGGTCATGCTCGTAAACAAAAAAGAAAAAGTAATTCAAAAAGGAAGTCACATAGTCATCGAGCCTTGGCCGCACCGCAGCGTATAGTTCAGGCCGGGCATCAGCATCGTTGTCGCACGGATCATTGGTCGGGAAGTGACGCGTGCTTCCGGACTTCCGGCGACAATACTCTACCTGTTCTATTATATAAAAATAAAAATAATCGGCCGCGCAGACAAGGGAAAAATCGACGGGAGCCAACAATTTAAGGGGTTATGACAGTGTTAAAACCTGCAAAAAACGAAAAATTATTAGTGTTGTAAAAAATTAATAGATATATAGGTGCTCTAAAAACTATATTTTTGCTTTCAAATACAAGTATTATACATCACTTTTATGCATAAATAATATGCAAAAAGTGAGTGTAACATTTAAAAACAATTAAAGGAATTGCTTACCAAAAATCATGATTTTCATCACTTTTGTTTGCTTGCCGCATGGTTCTGATGGAACCGTACCATCAATTCTAATGAATCAAAGTGCCAAATCTTCCTTATGAGTCTGGTCTCAGACTAAGTGGAACAGATTCCTGAAAAACACAAAATTAATATAATTAATTAAACATATATTGACAATATTAATAATTATAGTGAATGTTACATATGTAAATATACGTAACATTCACTTTGAACTTATTTTTGCCCATTCTGCTCCACTCAGTTTGTGACCGTACTCATTAGGAAGGTTTTACACTTTAGTTCATCCGGATTGATGTTACGGTTCCTTCAGAAAGCTGCGGCAAGTACATGAAAAGCATGAAAAAACTAAATTTGAGTAAAAGGCATTTAAAGTTTATAATGTAAATCATACAAATGAACTCAGCTATACTTACAGAAACTATGTGGCATACCTTGATTTGCTTTTGGTACTCAAATATACATGCAATAAAGCATACTTTGTGGTACGCGTACATCATGCTGTGTGATAATAGTATATAGAAGCTGAAAATAAAATAAAAGTTATCGTTACCTATTCATAATCAAGTTATACTATTGATTGCAATTATGTGCAGTACTAACCATTATCAAAAACATTTCAAGTTGTTAGAAAGTACACAAAATAATATACCAGGATAATATAACTTATTAGTTTTCAATACTTATCTGAATAATTTTTGTATTCTGCAGAAGCTCTTGCACTTTTACAACACCACGAGGTTATAAGCATTGTTACAGCAGCTAGCAGACTAACTGCCCACTGATCTAATGTCTGGATGAAAAACAGCTGTTTTTATGGCTGTTTTCTGCTGCTTTACAGAAAATTCTACTATATCGATCAAACAGTAATCTTCATTCTCGACCGGACGCTGTGAGGTACAACTGTTCGGAAGTGGAAAATTCAATTTGTTGAATGCCTTTACTTTAACGCATTGAGTTTATTAACCTTAAAATCACACATAGGAAAAATTAATTTTACGGATTTTATTTATTTTACGGAAATAATTTCATAACTCTTGAGAAAAATAACGGTTTGTAAAACGGTTTTAGGTCGTATTTTCAGTGAGATTTCTCATGAAATTAACTCTGTAAATGTGTGGTAGAACAATCCTTTTCATCAATTTGGCTAATTAAAATATTTAAATATTCACGGATTTTTCAAAAATTTCTTGGAACAGATTCTATCAGTTTTTTGTCGATATTTTCAAGGCAAATTTTTTTAGCAAAAAAAAGCTTTCAGGACCATATTCTTACGGACTATTAACTGTGAAAAAAGTGAATAAAAAATAAAAAATTAATATGTTTCCAAAATTTTAACACTGATCATAACCCCTTAATCTACTCGAAGCTGAGCTGAAGTTATATATACACTATACATGTATATGGGAAAATCCGCCAAAATAATTCAGATAATTGCAGCGGAAATCGACCGAAAAAAAATCTCGTGAGACTCGTCTGGGGCAGCGTTTCTAATTTTGTTCTACAGGACCCCCAGAACACGAAAAAAATAGTGTTCCCTCGAAATCGAATGAGCGTTTTTGGGTATTTAGGTGTTTGTGCAAAAATTTACAAAAAAAAACGTTATTTTAAGCGGTTTTTTTTTCAATCCGAATTTGGGGGGGGGGGAAGGAATTTTATTTTTAGTGTTGTAATATGCACAAAAGTTCAAAAATTTTCTGAGCTTTTCAAATTAGTCACGTGATGTCACGTGATGTTAAACTTTGTTGTGAGCGTTATGTTAAACATGATTTATTTCTCGAGAAATATCACCTTAACGAAGAAATGTTGTAGAATAAAAAATGCTTAAAATTACTCAAAGAATACGTATCCAATTTTCACAATTTTTGAGAAATTCAAAATTTGCTTAAAAATTTTTGAAAAAATTCATGCGTGTTCTTTGAGTAATTTTAAGTATTTTTTATTCTACAACATTTCTTCGTTAAGGTGATATTTCTCGAGAAATAAATCATGTTTAACATAACGCTCACGACAAAGTTTAACATCACGTTGTTTCACAAAAGCCGCCGTCATTTTGTTAAAAAAAATCATAGACAAAAAAGCTTGACTAATTTGAAAAGCTCAAAACTTTTGTGCATATTTGCGACCGTAAAAATAAAATTTCTTCTCCCTCTAAATTCGGATTGAAAAAAAAACCGCTTAAAAACGAATTTTTTTGTAAATTTTTGCACATACATCTAGGGAACACTATTTTTTTCGTGTTCTGGGGGTCGTGCAGAACAAAAAAACGCTGCCCCAAACGAGTCTCACGTGATTTTTTTTCGTTCGATTTCCGCTGCAATTATCTGAATTATTTTGGCGGATTTTCCCATATACACTGTACAGCTGTGCATAGCAACGGTGAATTACGAAAGCATCCAAGTTGAACCCTCGCTCGAAGCCATAGTAGGCTCTTCGTAGTCGTCCTCGTCGACGGCTACGGCTTATTCTACCCTGGAGACTGTAGCTGTATATATACAAAGAGAGAGAGAGAGAGAGAGAGAGAGAGAGAGAGAGAGAGAGAGAGAGAGAGAGACGAGCGGTGAGTGAAGAAGCCGAGAGCGTCTGCAAACTTTCGATTGCCTCGCGAAATCAAGAGAAACGAGGGCCGCACGAAGACGATAGTTGCCGAGGCGTTTTACCCTCATTTCGACGTCCCGATTGGAAATTTATCGAAAATAAGAAGCGAGCGAGATGTATTATTGAGAAGCCAGTCTCTTTTCGCTCTGATTAGATGGCGAGAGAGCACAGCCGATGAGGTCGCGGTGCGAATACATATCCGCAACGAAAGCGATCATCCTCACAAACTTGAGAAAAGTTTATCAATTTAAAAACTAATTAAGTATTACATTGCAATGGGTATACGGATACGCTACATCACGAACAACATTCGAGTTCTCTCTCTCTCTCTCTCTCTCTCTCTCTCTCTCTCTTTCACTTTGGCAACTCCTTTACTCGCACAACGCGTATATATATAGGTATATAGCCCACTCTCGGGTTTAAAAGAAAAAAATAAAGCAAGCGATGTGGCGAGGAGGGCCAGCCAGTCAGGCAGGCAGGCAGGCAGGCAGGCAGAAATTCCAGGCGAACCCCGGGCCCCTTCTGCTTCGCGCACACATACGTATATCGAGGCACACGTGCGTACTATATAGTGTATACCTTGTACACATGCCTCGCGGACCCTCTCAAGGTCTTGAAAATAAAGTATCACGAAAGAGAACCGGCAGCGCAGGCACCTTCTTCTCCAACGCGCAGCTTGACCCATATAATACCACTACGAAGACACAGAGCCTGAATAAGACTGCGTATATACATGTATATATAGGTGTGCGTGTCTTCTCCTTTCCCACAGTCTTACGTGTGTGCCCGAGGATTACGTAAGTATATATTCGCTATATAATCAAATCTAAACTACGCCGAACTTTTTGGGCCGTTCCCGGAAATTCGACAAGGGGCCCGTTGTCCTCCTTTCTCTCTCTCTCTCTCTCTCTCTCTCTCTCTCTCTCTCTCTCACACACACAGACACATACACACGCACACGCACACTATGAGCTAATCCAATCGAGGGACGAATTCGCTATTTATAGCCGAGTTGTTTACGAGAGATTCGAGAGAGCTAGGATTCGCCTCTGCGACTATCGTCCATTGCGAGGTCGTTAGCAGGACTGCGTACATATAATCATCCCATATAACCGAGCGTGTAGCAAGACAAATAGCGCATTCAACATTTTTTTTTTACATTTATGCGTACATGTATCTCGCATCGACGGACCGACCACAACGACGACGACGAAGACGACGACGACGACGACAACGACGACTACCACCGAATAAAATGACGCAAGAGTTTTTTCTAAACGTCGGAGAAAAAAGTCCCTGACGTAATTGCTTCGGCGCGATCGGTACATAAAGCACCTGTGCGAAAAGCAAGCTCGGCATCTGGCCCGCTGCACCTTTTCAGCCGATGCTAGGACGAGATTCTTCTCCCTCGCGCACTCGCGCGCTTATAGAGCCCCTAAAAACAGAAAGTTGTTTTGATGCAGTCTGCGTCGCGTTGCTGCGCCGCGTAACCACAGAGTTATTTGCGCGAAACTCGCAGGCCAGGCATCTACGCGAAGAGAGAGAGAGAGAGAGAGAGAGAGAGAGAGAGAGAGGGAGAGAGAGAGAAGCAAGAAAGAAGAGAAAGAGCCGGTGCAGGCATTTAACATGCACGCGCGTACGCGCACATACGTAATAGGGGTCCGGTAGAGGCTCGAAAGAAGCTCGGCCTTGGGCCCTCCGCTGCCGCTCGTGCTGCCGCTGCCACCGCTGCTGCACACGAGTGTGTTCCAGACTATCTTTCTCTCTCTCTCTCTCTCTCTCTCTTCCTTCGCTTAGCTTCTTTGTCCCCCGAGCCGCTGCAAATTAACGTAACCTTGAGAGAGTCACACTCACACTCTCTCGCACACACGATGCGAAGCATGAGAGGCAAACATTTTTAGTCCGGAGAGGCAGGAGCGAAAGAAAAATAACACGCGAGGCTCCGCTGGAGAAAGAGAAGGAGGAGGAGGAGGAAGAGGAGGAGAGAAAGGAAGAAAAAAAGATGGAGCGTGCAGTCGGAGCCTAATACCAATCCAAATATAGCCTCCTATGCGCGCGGACACAAGTGCATAATACGAGCGCGCGCGCGCGCTGCGGGCAAAGTGAGCGTGGAATCCAGATGGATCTTTCTCTCGTCGCTCTCTCGCAGAAAAGGCGAAAGCCCCGCGGGCTGAAAATTGCGAGATCTCTCTTATTGCGTGACTGTAGCCGGCTGTCCGCGAGTTCCGCCATCTGCTACGGCTAGATGAGCATTCCGATTCCTAGAGACGTGCAGCCAGAGAGAAAGAGAGAGAGAGAGAGAGAGAGAGGAATCTACACTCGAACGAGCTCTCCACTCACGGAGCCTCGCAATTCATAAATCTCTCGCGAGCTAGCTTATATATATGCCCATACACGTGTATACGTCAACTTCTCCTTTTCTGCGAGTACGCGAGTGAGGAGCGCAACGCGCGAGAAATGCGAAGGGGTGGGGAGTGGGAGTGAGGGGGGGGGGCGATATAAGTAATCTACTTTTTGTTCTTTCCTTCAAAGAACACAACTCGAGAGCGCTTTTTTCTGTTATGCTAATCGCCGGCTCCACCTTCCTTTCCGAAATTTCAGCCTGCGAGACGCGCATCGTTTTGCATACCCCCAAAGCTATATACATCACGTGAAGAATACAAGTGAAACGAAACGAAATGAAATAGAAATATAGAATGCAAGCTTACCTCTCTCTCCGTGGAGTTTAATAATCCCGGCCTGATCCAGCGATATATATCTGAAAAACAGAAAGGAACATAAGACTCTGGCATTTTCCGCGTTGCAAGTCTGTCCTGAAAAATGAAAAGGAACCCTTGGCTATACAATATCCATGTAAACGTGTACACATATATACGCATATACAGGGACGAGAACGGGAGGAAAGAAAAGCATCGCGCGAGCGCGTATAAAGAAACTGAAAGGACTGGCGAATTCCTCAAGAAAGAACGAAAGTGATTTCGCAGACGCAAGGACTGCGTTTCTCTTCGCCGTAGGGAGACTTCATCTGCAGCCCGATATCTTTCCCATATTTCACGGCGAGAAGAGGGAAGATTGTGTCGCGAGAGACTCGCCAAGCCAGCGTTTCTCTTGATTTGCCGAAACAATCCGCGTCCATATCTGACTTTCAAATAAGAAACTGCGAGCGGCTGCTGATATCCTGACTTTTCATCTCAATCGCTGTATATTATGCCTTCTTGCATTTTTCAGGAAAGCCTGTACAGTATATTCAACATTTACAAAGTCCTCGAGATCTAACTAGTGCGTGGCTAAATGAAATTTCACATGCTATCGATAATAAAGACAGACAACCAACAACATCTTTCGAAATTACTTTTTGAGAGAAAAGATAGACATCATTTAACACTCTTAAGGGGCTCAGAAATTCAATTGGTAATATAATTCAAATTTCACATGTAACTCATTGTTGAGACAAAACTATAGAAACTTGTGCATTTTGATTTAAATATTTGAGTATCTGAACAAAACATTTCAATAATGTAATTTATGCGAATATTTTTCCATTGAGATGTCATAAAATTGAAACGTTACAGAATGATCATTTTGGCTGATTATAATTTTCTTTACATTATGGATTAATGCTCTTATATACGTCTGCTGTATTACGCTGTAAAATTTGAATTTTCAATAGACATCCAGACCCTCTGCAAAGACCCTTTAATCTTGAATACCGAGCTCACGGCCTTACCGAGTAACAAAATCGTCGTAAGATAAGCCCATCACGGGCGAAAAATGAAGCCCCACACACTCGAAAGCTTACCAGCAGCAGCAGCAGCAGCAGCATCCAAATCTCGGTATTATTATTATTTTTTTTTCTATACACATACACAAATATCATACAGATCCCGGTCCCCGGCAATAATTCAGCGCCCTTTTAGTTGAGTTTATCGCGCGCAGTGATTTACCGCGCATTGTAGGACCGTTCGCGCGTTTAATTTACGAGCACCGGGAATCTGCGCTGCAGCAGCGGCAGCAGCTACACATATACCGAGCCTACGACGGAAAGGACGAGTAGCCGCGGATGAAAAAAATGAGAGAGAGAGAGACGGAGAGAATACGATACTCGTTTGCAGCGCGCGAGAGAGACTCGAGGTGCAGCCCCGCGTCGTAACGAGTCCGGCACATCCGCGAGTCTCATTCAGAGAAAACGGGTCTGCGGGACAAACTGTATCGCGCGAGTGAATCACGTCTCTCGCGGCGGCTGCGCGCGGATCCGAGAAACTCTTCTCTATCGAGTTCAGAAGAAAAAGCGCCCGCGCGTCTGTGATATACATACAGCACGTGCAGTGCGCGCGCAAGGATGATTTAATGAATGGCGCGAAACGAGGCAATAATTCGCCGGTTCGTAAAAAAAAAAAAATGCCCGCGTCGAGATCCCGTAGGCGGCCGTTCATCGACGAGAAATAAGACCGCGAGCAATAAATTTGTCGCTGTCGTCTCGTGCATTGTGCGTATCCCGCGCGCGAAACCGTATTCTTATACGTACTGCACGTGCGCAGGCAAACGCCTCACGCGAGCGCAGGATACTTTTGGACGAACGACTGCGAACGTTACGCATTGTTCGGCTCTGCAGCAGCTCGAGAGCCGACGTTTTCATTTAGCCTGCGGGTGAAAATTTTTTCGAAAGTCATACTTTTGCATCGAGCAATGTATAACCTATACGACCTTGATCGTTTTGCAAAGGAACAAGGGATTAAAAATAAATGCAATGCAATCTATTATCTCTCCCCTGCGCGCGTACACACACGCGAAGGAAGTCTGAAACTCCTCGCTCTCGACCCTTTGTGTCCCACATACGCGGCGCGAATGTGCAAATACGTCCTTCCTTTCTCTTGCTGCCGACGCCGCTTCTTCATCGGCGCGAGAGCGAGCGCGCGCGTATATATATACAGGGCTATATTAGGCGCACACGCAGCAAGGGGTGCGCGCACGCTTTAAAGCGACGGGCGCCGTCCTACATTAGGTGGAGAGAATATCGTCCCTTCTCGCACGCGCGCGCGCGCGCGCGCTCCCGATGCAAATTCGGAAAAGTAATCGTCGGCGCGGATCGATCGACGCGGCGAACCGGAAGAAGAAAGGAGCAGCGAGTATATAACCCACATTTGCGCGCAGATGTGCGGGCCTCTTCTCTCCTTTAAATCTATTTAGAGATGCAGCATAGTGTATATAGCGTCGACGGCTTCCACGAAGACTCGATTGCTCCCCCCTCCCCCTCCTTCTTTTCTTTTTCGGCAATTTCGCTCGGGGGCTGTATGCCCGTCATTATTGGCCGCCGCTGGTCTCTCTGCGTTGTGTTTTTGCGTTTCGGGGATGAAGAGGAGAGCGAGAGAGAGAGAGAGAGAGAGAGAGAGAAAAAATTGCTCATTGTTGCGAGTGGGTCAGTAGGGTGTGCAGCGGCGGCTACGGCGTTCTATGCGTGTGTGTTTGTGTCGAACGAAACTGCACAAAGGGGAGCATAGCGTGCGCGCGTCCATGCAATATATGAATATAAACTCTATCGGTCAGAGAATGGCAGAAATTATGCGAACGCCAAAGTCGGCCGCGTTCGCTGGCGCGGCGTTGAAAGAAAAATTGGGGGCGAAATCGGAAATGAGGCGAGCTTCGCTCTTTTCAAATAATAAAGACGTTATCCATTGTACACGCGAGCTTGAGAGTCGAGGGCATCTGGCGCAGAGGGACGTCTTGACTGCGTAAACGCGCGCGCGAACGCAGCAGCGGCAGCAGCAGCAGCAGTAGCAGCGCGAGACAAAGAAGGAAAAAATGCGCGTGCGCGAAAACGTTAAGGATTCCCGGCGCGAGCGCGAGCTTTCCTTTGTGCGCGGAGAGGCGCACGCGTGCCCGGAATATACGCACGCGACAAAAAGAGAGAGAGAGAGAAAGAGAGTGCAGTATAACACACTGAACACACACGTCGCCGCGCGTTGTGGGCGCCGGGCTATATACGCGCGGCGCACACAAAGGAAAATCTATGGCAACGGCTGCTAAAAATCCCCTCGGCATGTCCCCCCACCAGTAGGCCAAACGTACGGAAGGGCGCCTAAACGCTAAACTCTTTTAATCCCATTCGGACGTGTATAGCGCGCGTATAGTGTGTACTGCGTTACTGCGTACATGGGGAGAGAGAGAGAGAGAGAGAGAGAAAGAGAAGCGCAACAGCCACGCGCGCGTGTGCCGGCTGACCTCGTGCACGAGAAACGCTTTTCCTATGGGGTAATTCGACGAATGGGGAGCGGCTGCTGCTCACGAGGCCGCTGTATATATATATGCGCGTTCCACGCACAGGAACAGAGGCATCTGCGCGCGCGCGCGCGCGCTCCTAGACAAAGAAGTGCCGCAATCGCGCGCACGCGTCCGCGTCTAGTGTGTGTACTACGACGCGTAGTTCTATACTCGTCTATGTAGACCTATACGCGGGGCGAGCATCCGGTTGTCGTCAGCTTTCTTGTGGCTCCGCGGCTCCGATATATATATACACACACACATTACGCGCGCGCACACACCGATCATCTATATACACGCGCTTCTTTCTGCGGACCGATCTCCACCACGTTTTATATACAGTATACACTGTACAGTATGTAACTCGCTCCTCGCGTTCTCTTATACGCGCTGCGTATACCGCTGAGAACAATTTCATAACATCATCGCTGACCGTATTCTCCAACGGCTATAGACTCTATAAGTACGACGGCGCATAGAGCCGCGTCGAGAGAGAGAGAGATAATAGCCTGCCAAGTGCGAACGAGTAAAGAGGCGCTCTGTTTGGCGTTCGCCTTATATACTGGTTTCCCTTGTTCGAATCTCGCCTATGAAAACGTCGGCTCGCGCTCTATACAACACTGCCGCGCGCGGCCCAATAAGTCCGCCGCGGTGTCTGACCATAAATGGTCCATATAGCACGATCAGGCGCGCGCACGCGGCGACGATCGACTTTTCGCGATGTGCATCCGCGTGAAGCTCCTTGAAAATTCATAAAATCGAAAGTCCGACATTATTACAACTCTCACCCTCTCTCTCTCTCTCTCTCTTTCGGGAAGTTTATTGCACGAGACACTGCAGTCGTCTCATCAAAATGCAGGCCCATTTGCCGCGCGAAGCGAGCTAAGCTGCAAAAACTCGAAGGAACTTTCTCGCGAGCCGCTGGCATTCTCGTGGTTCGGCACGTCCTCTGTCGGCGTGCGGGAGTTTTCGCGAAAGCAGTAAAAGCCACCGCAGGACTTCAACGACCGGCAGTGACATCGACAGAGGAAACAGCGAGAGAGAGAGCGAGAGCTGCAACAGGGCGCGTTTTTCTGTACGTCGCGCGGGCTTTGTGTGCGTTTGTTTGGCCATTCTTCGCGACGTCGACGGGACAATAAAAAGAAAGCGCAGGCGCATTCCGATTTGCAACAGCAGCAGTAGCTCCAGCAAGACCTAAAACATACACGGACCCTCGTAAATCAAGCGCTTGGTCCTGCGATAAATGTGCGTGCGTATAGAGCGAGCGTTCTTAATCGATTTTACACCGCACGCTCCGTGACTCGCGAAAAAGCACGCTCGAGGTTCACGCAACGAGTCGATCGAAAAAGGCGCTTTCTTTGTTGCTAATTCGCGGCTGATTGGGAGCGCCCCCCGCTTGGGGTGGATGAGCGCGAGAGACGCCCGCGCGCTAATGCGCGTCGTTTGTTACGTATTGAAACGTAATTCGGGAAATACGTGTGACACACTCTAACAACCGCGTCTCCGAGTGGATTCCGATTGAGCGATTCAATAAAACGCTGACAGATTTTCTCAAAGCGAGAGAGAGAGAGCAACACCCGCTGCAGCAGCACGTGGCACGTTCTTTTCGCCGAGGCCAGTATACGCGTAGTATGTAGGTATACGTGGTATATATGTATATTGTATACCTATATACGTACAGCATATCTCTCCGGCCCATCCCGTTGCGCAAGCGACGCACCGAAAGGGGACGAAAGGAGAGAATCGAGAGAAAAAAGAAGAGAGAGGGGGAGAAAGGCAGCCAGAAAACAATCGTCAGTGGGACAAAGAAAGTAGTGAATCCGAGAAAGAGCGAGAGAGAGAGAGAGAGAGAGGGACGGAGAAGATCGGAGCAGCAGCGGTAGCGAAGGCAAACAAAGAATGGCAAGGACAAAGAGATGGAAAAATTAAGGGAGAAGGAGGGAGAGAGAGAGAGAGAGAGAGAGCGCGAACGAGCGAGTCCTATGGGAATCGGGATCGGATATTCTGGTGGGGATGAGCGTGTATAGAGGGGCGCGCGGAAGGATAATCTAAGCGCGCGCGTGTCAGCGAAAGCTCTTTGTTCGCGGCTCGCCGCCGCCGCCGCCGCTGGCGCCTCTCTCCTTTTTTTTCCCCGCGAGTCGGGCGAGCACGTGGCGCGCACACGATGCCACGATGAAAATTCGGTTGTAGCGACAAGTTGATGCTGCGGCGATGCCGTATATACACACACACACTCGCGTCGCCGAGGGTGCGCGTGGTGCCGGCGATCCAGAAATTTCCCCGGCAATTTGTGGCGCGGATAACTGCCCCGCACACTAACGGGAGAGCCACTTTTTTTTGTTGGCTCTATTACCGGTATATACGAGGCGCAGCTCGTGTACACACACACGCGCGTATAACGCCGTTTTCCAGATGGGAAATTCAAGAGTGACGAATTGTTTCCCGGTGTTACACAGTGGGCGCGCGCGCGCTACTTAGTGATCGATTATGGGCGAGGGAGAAAGGTGAAAAAACATATGTAGGAGCTCGGAGAATCTCTTGTTTTTTTTTTCTATACGAATGCGAGCGGTTGCAGAGCTCTCTTTTTCACTGGTGCTCTGCAACAGGGCGAGAGCGCGCGAGGGGCGTTCGCTCTCTCTCTCTCTCGAAACTTTCTTTGTTGCCCTGTCACAACAACGTCGATAACACGGCCCACGGGCTGGAGCTAATGCCGCCCGTTGATCCGCAGCCGAACGAACGGCTCTCCGCAATGTTTTCGAACGGCTCTTTAAAATCGCAAAAGAGCTACACAACTGCTACTGTGCGGCGCTCGAAAATGTGTATACCGGGGGCTGCGCGCGCTCGCGCGCATTAAACCGGCGCGGAAAATTGACTCGGATAGCATTTAGAAGCACTTTGTGCTGCAAGAGCGAGCGTGCAGTATACACACCGCGCAGCCTCAGCCCAGAGAAATTCCACTGTAGATCGAACAGTTGTTCATTATAAATCGACTAATGCTCAGCAGCCCACGTAAGGCAAGTCCAACGACCGCGCCTCAACTCCTACGGCACGCAGTCAATAAAGGAGCGCGAGCTCTCTCTCTCTCGCTCGCGTATATACAGCGAGATCGTAAAAATCCGGCGCGGCGATCGATCTCTCGACTGCAGCAGCAGCAGCAGCAGCAGCAACGCCGGTGCAGGTATATAATATAATGTTTACCCGCGTAAAAGGCGAGCGTGTGTGAATTTTTCCACGCGGTCGTTGATCTCCCGCGAGTGTCTCTTTCTCTCTCTCGTGCGCGCGCGCGTGCGGTTTGCGAAACGAGGCCGAGCGAACTCTCTCGACCTGAGATCTATAGACGGCACACGCGCGCATGTTCTCCCCGTGTAAGTGTGTGTATACGCCGTATACCCGATCGGGAGAGATAGGTGTATAACACGCCGTGAGCGTATATAGCCGCCAGACGGGAAAAGGTGAGGAGAGCAGTCGACGCGACGACCTGGAAATACACTTACGCGCGCTTCTGTGCTCACAGCGGTTCTCTCCTTCTCTCTCTCTCTCTCTCTCTCTCTCTCTCTCTCGCGAGCTGCCGCTGCTTATTACTGATTTTCTTGCTAGGCTGCACGCGCGGCTAGAAATTTGGCGCTCTCTGCAAGCAGCAGCATCGGAGGCGGGGTCCGCGCGCTACACCGCTGCCGAGTACAGAGAGCCGATCATTTATCAAAAGCTGTATTATACGGCCCCGCGGATTGACTCAGCGATAAAAATCTTGGCGATACTCTTTATTCGACGACAAAAGCTCTCCTCCCAAGAGCCTTCGTTTCCCCTTCATCCCCCCGCCGCCGCTGCCGCCGCTGCGCTCACGTCGACGATATACCTCAGCGTATGCTCTGTCTCTTTCTCTCTCTCTCTCTCTCTCCTGCTCCTCGAGATTTAGGGGCAGCCCGCGGTAAATTGCTTCGGCGAAACAAACAGAGAAATCAAAGGACTCGGCTGCGTGTTGCCTGGTAGGGAGGGAACAAAGAAAGTCGCGTATAGACAGGATGCGGGCAGCGCGCGCCGATAGCGCGGCCGACGAGGCTGCACAAAGAAAAATCGATTCCCCCGCGGCCCTCCAGAATCAATTCGTTTATAGGCCCGGCGAGATAGCGCGCCCCGTATCTCGACGCTCTCGTCGTCCGCACCAGCAGTACACGCTATATATATACAATTATACACACGTACCATACGCACGCTACGCGCGTCTGCTGCATTACGTACGCGTTATACAGTCGTATAGAAGTAGGAAGCGGAGGAGGCCACGAGGAGGAGGAGGAGGAGGAGTCCTCGGGAGGCGGGGAAGACGAAAGGAGTGCGCGAGGGATGGAAGTGCATGCGCGCGAAAGAGGCAAGCTGCAGCGCCGGCGCGAATGCCGACATTGCGCCGTCTATAGGGGGATGCGCTCGATGCACCGGCCGGAACTGGGCCAGTGGGTCTGCTGCAGCTGTGCCATCTGCCCGCGGTCTTCGACGCACTCTTTCCTCGCTGTATAACGTGCGTTTCGCTGCGCGCGCCCAAGAGAAGATCGCCGCGCAGCGGTCTCGCCCCGAGCTCCTGATTTTTTTCTGGTTCGCAGGGGCTGAGCCTGCCGAGGGAGAAGCTATTCTTTCGGCGCCTACCCTTCCGCGGTGCACCAGTTTTGTGTCGAGTTTGTTGTTTCGGAGCGAAAGCTGCATGTGAGGGCAAGTGGCGGCACTTGAAGCCGTAAGCCTTTAATACCAGCTGGGAATCCAACTTTCTGTGATATGCTATGTCCTTGTGCGTACGCGTATACGCGACGTTTTTTTTTTTTGTTGCAAACGCGCCGTAAATTTGGTAAATCGTTAAAAGTTAAATGAGCTTACGTTTTTGCCGACGTGCGTAACGTGTTACGATATACGTGACTGGAAAAGCACACAAAAGGTCTATTGTGTGTACCCTTTGCAAAAATAGCGTGCGAACCCGGCTTATTGTGTCGGCAATTTCGTTTCGATTTCGGCTGAACGTCGCCTCACGCCCTCTGCACATTTCGGGCACAAGGAATTACTCGGTTTTCCACGATAATACAAGCCTACGATATATACTCGCTCTCCCGGCGGCGAAAGCAAATCGAAGAGTATTTTCGGTATTACGCTGCGTATACATGCGTTAACACTCGACCGCAGCGGACAAAGAAATTGGGTTAAACACTTATCTTCGAGGTTATCGCGTGTACTTGAATTTAATGAAATTATCATTTATTTTTAAAATGTACTCAACGATTCACGTATATACAGTATAGAGAACTCTTATCGACCCACCGAGAGCTCGGCGTACGGAAAATTGATTTTCAAGCGCAGACACGACGCGTTGAGAGAGAGAGAAACGAAGAAGGAAAAAATCCATGTATTTTCAGTGCAGCGAATAAATATTTGCGCCGACGATGTCAAAGTGATTTTTTGACGCGCGCTCCACGCGCGCCAGCCGGCCGCACACGCGGAAGTGCGTGTATGTATATAAATGCGTGTGACCTTCGGGCGAGAGCGCGCGTTTCGTACTTTTAGACTCGCTTTTTACGACTCACAAATATTTGCCGTGCGGTCCCTCGAATACATGACCGGAATGACACAATGAGCGAGTGAGAGAGTCGCGTATGCGTGTCGCATATTACGCAACGGTTCCCTCGAGATTTCACGTCACTCGGACACACGGATTCCCCCCTCGGCGAATCGATTGGCGGACGCGATTCACGCTTTATTTTCAATGTGATTCGCGCCGCTCGACGAGCCGCGCGCGTTGCACGGAAAATTCTGTCCTCGACTCTCTCTCTCTCTCTCTCTCTCTCGCAACGACGATCTTCAACACAATCGACCAAACATTCTTCTGGCTTTTTTCGCGCGCTCTCTTCCCCCGCGCTCGCACTTATCTGTCTCTCCGCGAGTCGCCGAGTGTAAATGTGTCACGCCGTTTCTCTTTTTTTCCCGTGAGTTACTATTATGTGCGACAGGCACGCCTCCCGCCAAACTCGTCTCTTTCTCTCTCTCTCTCGCTCCCTCTCTCGCATCGATGCTTATCACCGGAATTGCAATAACATTTGGCGTGCAATATAGCAGTGCGCCGATGAGGTATCGCGCGCGCGTGCATCGCAGAATTCGAGATTCGTCGCGCGCGAATTTTTTTTCCCTCCGGTTCTTCGGCTCGATTTGCCAGGCCGCGGCCACAAACGATTCGTTATAATCGTCGCTTTTCTGTATATACACGCGGCCGCGAGTATATTACAAGGTGGATTCAGGTCGTAGTAATTCTCGCAATAATTGCAGCTCGGACTTTTTCGCTCGCTCGAGAGCTTCCTCCTCCGCGCGCCGGGCGAACATCCTGTTGTGCGCGTCGCGCTTATAAAAATGGAGAGTTTATAGTGATCGTAAAGTGCACGCCGCCGAGCGAGTATACAGTCGACTCATCCGCGCGCGCGCGCGCGAATGAAGATTTTTTGCCAGCTGTATACGTATAGCTCGCGCTCGCGCCTGTCACACTGTATGGATGCAGCGCGGAGCGAGCGGGTGTCTTCTCTAGTTACAAAACCGCGGCTTTCTCTTTTATTAAGTTTATCAATTAGAAAGGCAGACGTTAATTTCTCGATTGCCGCCGCTGCACGAGCGAGGCTTTAGTGCATCGGCAGCGCCGGCAATGCAGCGCCCCTTCGACAATCAAGTCGTTTATTTCGTCGATTCGGTTTACTTTTCATCCTACTTCTATGCCCCATCGGATAAAAACTTCACGCTCAATCGCACCTACCCGTTGTAGCGTCGTAATATTTGCAAATGCGCGGCGTGCAGCCGGCGTTCGAGGAGAAATCCGCGACGCGCACCGGTTTCCTTTCCCAAAGACACGCGCGCGCTGAGATACGCCGAGGCACCATAGATGCAAAGTCTCCTCCGCGCTTGTTGCACGTCGCGCTAACGAGCTGACTACAAATTGTCACGCGAGCCGAGCCTTCGATATTTATGTCTTTTCCGGAGCCCCCCTAACGCGGCGAAAATCGACGTTCACCGCGCGCGCGCGCGGAAATGCAGGCGAAAAATCCGAGGGTCTCGCGAGTAGAAAAAGAGAGAGAGAGAGTGAGAGAGAGAGTTAGGGACGAAAATGCAAAATGGCGCCGCGCGTCTCCCGTAAGAGAAGGCTTCTTTCTCTTTCTCACTCGCTCGCTATCTCCCTCGATTTCTCCGTCGTCCTGAAGGAGTTGGAGCCGGTACGTAGCAGCAGATAGCAGGCTTCCGAGGCAGGAGAGGGAGTCAGTGGCGAAGGATGGAAGAGGCATAACAAGAGAGAAGAAGAAGCTCCTCTCCATCTCTCTCTCTCTTTCTCTCTCGACTCGTAATCGCAGGCTGCAGACAGTAGGTCGTGAGTGGGTGTGGTCGTGGTGGCACAGAGGACACGGCGAAGGTTAAACTCGTGGCAAAGAGGGAGAGAAAGAGAGAGAGAGAGAGGACTGCGCTTTCCTCCTATTATAGTCTGCAGGCTTGCCTCCTATACCAATATAGCTTCGGGATATGATTTCTTCTCTGATCGGCAGAGTTACTCTTACATTTGCGGACAATTACCGAGCTTGCCGCTGTCGTTTATCAAGTGATCCACGTCAATAGCGCGATGAATGGCCAAACGATCGTGTTAACGAAGAAATAACGAGCCGCGAAAGACAAAGATGGAGCGACGAGCCGAGCAAAAAAAAAAAAAAAAAATCGACGTCTGACCCTGACATACGCCGCTCCGAAATAAGCCGGTGCGCTCTGGATGCGTGGAGAGATAAAAATGTATAGACCGCACGTGCCGTCGAGTGACTCGTATGTACATTATCAATTTTTCGTATAAACCAAATCCTTTTGAATGTTTTGGAATGTCAACGTTGTGTGTGTGTGTGTGTGTGTGTGTGTGTGTGTGTGTGTAGATATATGTGTGTTTGCAAATGTGCGCCTCGAAGATATATATATAGCTACATCTGTATCTGAATCACAGGGTATACAAGTTATATAAGAGGATTATGAATCTTGCGAGGCGTTTAAAAAGCTCTAAAACCCTTGAGCCGGATAGGATGATGTTTGCAATAAAATAAAACAGCGTGTAGTATATAGAAGAGCCTCGTCGCGCTTTTAACTTATTGATTGATCACGCTGCCGATGCTCTTTTGAATAAAATCAGTAGATTATGTAAGCCCGCGTGTGCATTGTGCGTTATTCCTCAATCGAAATTAGCATTCTTATTCAACATTCGAAGATTGTGACGTGTGGCATAATAATTCGGGAACAGGCGGCAAATTTAAATTGAATTCGAGATATCGCTGCGCGATAAGCGCTATATGTAGACTCGAACGCGGAGAAAACGGCTGAAACGAATTTCGACGACGATTGTCTGGCGAAAACATATCTCGATTCGTCTATTAATATTCACGTGAAATTTCAACGTATAATACTGTATGTGGCAAGAAAAAATATGATTAACGATGTGAACGTGAGGAAGAAGAGAGCCGCGATGGCGTCCTCTATATATGTAGGCGCACACGTGCTGCACAGCGTATGTGTGCGGGATGGGATGCCTTCGCTGCATTCTTTTTCATCGGCGCACACGCGCCTCCAAAAAGAGAGTTAACTCCTCCGAGTTATCATCGCACTCGAGTGTTGCCGAGCCAATTTACGAGCTGTTTGCGTTCAGCGTTCCGCGGCTGAATAGTCTTTATTTCTAGACGGTAAGGCTTATTTTTAGACGGAACGACTAAATATAAGGGATGCCAAAGCTTAGAGACAACTTTTTCTTCAATGTGTTTTTCTCGATGAAAAACACCGAGAGCTATAAACTTACAAAAAAACAAAATATCTTTCGATATATAACACATCGTGAGGCGATCGTCGAGCGCGATATTTTTAGCTCGGCTGCGAAACAATGAGCATCAAATCGAAGAAGTAAATTTGCTCTATCGTTGCCAGCCGCGCGCGGTGAATAGCATTTTGTTTAAATTCGATTGTGTTATGGAAGGCGTTACGTGTTCTTTCTTTCCATCTCGGTCTTCGAGAGCCTGTTTCGCTCTCTCGGGCTTGAGTGTAAACAACGCTCGGCCGATTTGTGTGTGTGTGTGTGTGTACACGCGCGGACCCACGCGAGGCTGTACCAAACTGGATGCACGGGTTCGGCCGAATGCAATCTTTGCTCGCGAGCGAACCGCATGCAGCGCTAATAAGAGCAAAAGATACTGCTTCGAGCGAGGAACAGGCTCTGCAGCGAGAGGAATGGAGAAGAGGAGAGAGGAGAGAGAAAACTGATGGCTGACCAAAATATCGGATACTTAAGCTCCAAAATAATGACTGTAAGGACGCTTATGAATGCTGCTCGGGCCAAGTGGCTTGTGAAACGAGATAATGACGTTTTTAATTAACGCATAGAAAACGAAGGGGTTTCGTTTAGTTTTATCTTCAGCTAAGATCTCGGATGTAAGGAGTCTGACTGTAGATTATTTCATGAGATATTACTTGGATTTTTGCATATAATTCGGCAGATGAATTGATTTAAAAAACTATTAAAGTTTTAATATACGGATTTATAAAATGGACTTGATGCGAAACTAATCAAGAGATATTGAGATTTTCAATGTATTCGGAACTTTTACTATAATAAAAAAAATTATTTTATTGACTCGTCCATTAAAGTATTATGTTAAATTAAATTATTAACACTATTGAGTCAGTGCAAAAGAAGCATTTTCCAAGATAACAAAATATCAAAACGGGACAATACAATGAAACCATAAATAAAGTTCTATTTGCAGCATGGCAGTAAAGGCAATCACCTCCCCGAGTGATTGTGAAAACCACCAACAAGACCAATCTACAACTTGATTTTCTTATTTTATATTTTGTATTATTTATAATTCACTTTTACGCTTTATCCAAGTCGAAGAAAATTCCTTTATTCTTAGGTCGTTTTGATCCCTTCCCCTCGACAGGTACCAGGCCTAGAAATGTACGTATAAAAAGAAAATGCTTCACCTGCCACCTTCTACTTGTGTATATAATCCCCACCATAACTTCGAGAAACATTTAAAAGAACACCGAAACATAGTAAGTATATGTCAGCCGAGCCGGTAGTTTAAAGAGATCTTTTTCCCATTTCGAAATGGAAAGTACGAGTGCAGGCAAATGGAAAACTATTCCTTAAACGGGGACGCATCTGTAAACGGTTGATCGTCTGTCCATCAATATTATGTAAATTCCGTTTACAGTTTTATCTGCAGTTTTATTGACAGAAAAAGACAGCGGCATCTTGCGCCGCGTCAGGGGAAACGCAATTGAAAACAAGCTCGATTAAAAATGATACACACATCGATACATATTCAGAAGTTTATCTGTTTTCGACGCGCACATGTGCGCCTACGTGCCGAACAGCATCAGTGCGAGGAAAACAAGCGCTCATGGCTAGAACTTTATACGGCAGTTATAATCTATGAGCAGGGCTATCTATACCTATACCTATGCTTGTACCGATGACGACGTACCGTGACGGTACGCATTCGAATTTTCAAGTGCTATATTATATGTATACGATCTGCATGTCACATGCCCCCGGATGGCACTACGTGTGTGCTACGCTTTTCAAGGTTGCGCGCGTTGTATGTAAACATATTGATTCAGGCATGATGGTAAAGGATAATTTGAAAGAGGATGTTACAAAAAATAGAGTCGGATTTACATAATAATAGACGACTAAAACCACTCACTTGTCTCGGTGGCCGATACCCGCATTTAAAGCAGCAGCACCTTATCTTCCCAGATATTTTTAGACACGTGCTGTGCGACGAAGGTCACACAAAACGTGTATAAAAAAAAATCGGGGACCATGACTTCCTGTGTTTTCTTCGATCGGCTTCGTTGCACCTTGGAGAGCCCTTCGAATCCGCTCGAAAACGAGAGAATATAACCGAAGACCAAAGTCTACTCGAAACCAATAGAAAAATCACGGATATCGTCGATGCTGTGCTGGGTCATCTGGATCCTGCACCAGACAAAATAACGCTAATCCAGATCTGAAAACAAAATATTTATGTAAGAACCAGAGATTTCTATCCATTTAAAAATAAACTTAAATATTATAAAATGATAATAAACCCAATATCAAAATTTAAAAGCTACTTTCTTTTAAGTAAATCACGTACTAAGTGCAATATGTTATGAATGACGAAAAATCTAATTTAACGCTTGTGATTTTTAAAATTTTAAAAAGGTTTTGTTGGAATGAGTATAGTTTTTTTATCGAACAGCTTTTCAGACCTCAACTCACGGATTAAGAAATGACTGAATTTAAACTTAATCTGCCGTACTTGCAAAAAATTTATGATTTTTTCTTTCAAAATATCACTTTACTAAGAATATAAGTGAATTAATAATAAATAATGACGCAAAAGTCTTTACGATGATAAATAAAATGTGGGCGATAATAACGAGAGATGTATATTTTTTTTAGCAATTTAGAAGATATTACGGGTCCACTTCTCACGGGACGTTCTTTGACCTTCACTTTTTTTTCTCATTTTACAGCCCATACATATAGCTCGCTATATAGCCATCACGGCGTCGCGTCGCGCCGCGTCGGTGGAGCAAGTGTATTTTGCCGACACTTGGCTGCACTTCGCAGTCGCTAATGCGATTACCGCGCTTTTATTTCCGTACCCGAGAGCTCATCGCTCCCCGACGACGCATTTCTAGTTATTCCCTTTGGAGCCAAGAGCGAAGAGAGGAAGCGAGAATTTTAAGGGAAACGAACAACTCTATAGAATATATAGCGGTGAAAAAATAACGAGTACGCGCTCCAGAAGGTAAATTGAATCTCGCTGGTGCCCTGACGAATTCGCATAGAGCGCGGCTCATTTTTTTTCAATATTTCAGCAAGAATGTCCCGCAAAAACATGCCGACGCCTGCTCGCTTCGAGATAAACGCGCCGTCTGTACATCGAGAGCGCTCGCGCGCAAGCGACCAACCACACGGTGAAAATAGACTGCGAATGCGAGTTTCGTTCGGAAAGGACGTCATAGTTATACGCGAAAAAAAGAGTACGCCGAGTGAATGTACTCCGGTAAACGAATACCGACGATGACCCTGTTCGTGTGATTTACGCTGCAGAGAGCTCACGGCATCACGTGCGGCGCGAGGCTCCACACGAGCGTGCGAGCGTGTATATAATAAACCATCCGTTTTCTCTCTCTCTTTCTCTCTTCTATACACTGGATGAGTCAAGCTGCAGTTCACTATGCATGTGACTTGTTATTGTTTCAAATTTATTCGCGCGCGCGTATTATGCACGCCGGAGTTATCAGTCGACTCGCGGCATTTCTTTATTCGACTCATTAACGCCAACTGCCAGCTGCACGTAACGTGCCCGTAACGTGTTTGCTCCGAAATTCGCGTAGCCCCGGAGCTCCGCTAAAATTATAACCGGATTCTTTCTATCCTGGCAAATCACTCCTGTTTACTATTTCGTATGCGTGTGCACGGCACTTGTTCTCGCGAGTATTATGAAACGCGATTCCCTACAAACACGCTTTTTATGAATCATTGTTTACGAGAGGCGCTACAGCCGATTCCCCTGCGCGCATTCCTCGCGCGTCTTTTCTTGTTCTCTTCGAATATATATATATAAATACTTGTATATGTATATACAGCGCCATCAGGTCTTCTCTTCCGTGCTTTTCTTCTTCATCTTCTTCTGCTGCTGCTGCTTCTTCTTCTTCTTCTCCTGACGGCGTTCCAGGAAGGCAAGCCGAGCAAAAGAAGTTACGCGAGCTCCTCTCCGATTTCGTAAGGCTCATCAGCTCTGTCTCCTCGCGGATCGAGTATATATAGTGTAGTAGTACGACGACCACTATATACGCGGTAAGTGTACGCGCTGACTCACACACTCGCTTATAATCGCGCGCTCTCAGTGAAAGTCCATATTATAGTGTGTCCCTCTTTATGTAAACACGCTCTGTTCATCTCCCTTCTTGTTTCTGGATCTCTCCTTTTTTTTGCGCTCCACGTGTGTTATGCGCCTTTGTCCCCAGGACGTACACCTTTGGCTCGAGCACACGCGGCTTGCGCAAAAAAGCGTAAGAAAAAGTTGTTATTTCGGCGTGTACGCATCGGTTAAGTCGTTACTCGATCAATATGAATTACCGCTGAAATGACAGCGTGGGCTTTCATACCTCGTCGCTGCAGACGCTCGAGAGAGCTTGCTGTTGCGAACGAATTATGAAGAAACGCTCGATTCCCGAAAATAGCTCGACGATCGCCAAGTGAGGAAAATGAAAATGAGCCGCTAAATAGAAAGAGCATAAAGGCAAACGCTCAGCTGCGGAGGCAATTAAATCGTAAAAAGTAAATCATGTTAAGGCCGGATTTCCAGTCGATCGCTACCGCTGCTATCGAGCTACGCTACGCCGTGCGGTTTACCGCGATCCTTTGGCCTTCGCCGGTCACTCGGTACATTGCACTCGCGAGCCTAGTCACATAATGACCATATCGGCGCCCGCCGGCTACGCAATTTTAATACAAAAGTCCGCGATGAATCGGTTCTCGCGCGCGTCGAATGATCTATAAATAAGATATCGCGCGATGTGTGTCAGTGACTAATTCTCATGTAGCGCGCCGCTATACGGATTCGACGTCGGAAACGTCTTTCCAGCTCAGCTCCGGAACGCCCTTGAAATTTGAAATTTTCAACCGAGCCAACGATCAACGGAGGTATAGAGCACGAGCTCGTTGATTTCCAAAAATTTCAGAAAACAAAGCTCGAGCTGGCGGCGAGATGGAAGTGCGTCTAACGGCAAAGTTGGCATCGCAGAAGTAGCCGGCGAAAAGTAGTCGTCGTCGTCGTCGTCGTCGTTGGTCGCGGCCGAAAGTATACACAGCAGCCGTATATTATATACGAGTAAAAGGCGACTCGACAGAAATGGAGACACAGCCACTGCGGCAAACGCACACGCACACATAGCGTGCGCGGTGCTCACGTAGTCGCCGCGGTCGACGACCTCGCGGCCTAGTTTTCAAAACCAAAACAAACCTATACATGCCGTCGAAGAGCGACTTATTAACGAGTCGAAAGGAAAGGAAGAATATATAAGAGCTCTTATACGGTACGCAGCCCAGAAGCAAAAGAGACAGACGCGCCAATGAGTTCGAGCGGAGGCTGGATCCTCGAGTCGATTCGTCTGCAGAGTGCGCGCGAGCTCGAGTTTTTCTCCGCTGCGCAAATTTACGAGCCGAGGAGATTTTACGAGCCGCTCGTAAAGTGACTTCCTTCCTCTCGCGTCGAGGGCCTCGCCGCGAGGAAAGCCGATCATCGCCGGGAGACTATCCCCGATGCGCGCCGACGCGATTTCGGCAATGGGCAAGAGAGAGAGAGAGAGAGAGAGAGACTATATACGAGTGCTTATCTATGCTCGCGACCATTAAATGCCCGCCTTTTACCCAACTTTTCCCCAACGTGCGTTTTGCAAAGGGATTCCGGAAAGGGTCGCCGCACGCGTTCACCGCGTCTCAATGGCGACCGAGCGTTATACGCTCGCTTCAGAGCCCCATGATTGCTCGATATAAGCGCCTCATCTTCCCAAACGTATGCTTAACTGCTTGCCAACTCGCCGAATGCTGAATAAACTTTTGCTCGATTTCAAAATTTCCATTCTCCGCCCGTTCATTCGGCCTGAGTCAATAATATTCCATACGCAGAGGCCGCGCATTGGCTAACGGGGCAAAATTCGTCAACAAGCTACTTTGCTCGTTCGCCCGTAAGAGCTCGCGCAACTGCTCTCGACTATGTGCGAGCAAAAGGCCTATAACCGGAGGAGCGACAGGTTCGGTGAACGTCCGAACCGTCCGATCTCCGCGCGCGGAGCAGCGAGGCGCGGAATCTCGCATCGATGCGGAGAATTTCGAAATTGAATTTTGTAATTAGACGACGAGAGGAGGCTCGCTCGTTTAACGAAACAGAAATAGCGAGAGCACACCGTTAGACACTCTTGCGCGATGCCGCTCGTCATTGGGAATATAATAGAGAGAAGAGAATTCCCGTATCCGTTCACATCACCTTGTTCCTTCGCCACACTTCCATGCGCGGATCGCAGAGGAGAAAATGAAGCGTCGCGCGCGATTATCATGCGAACAATGGCAATTATGCGGATAATTTTCAATGCTACGCGTTACACGTAACTCGCCGCGATCATTTTCGGAATAATTAGCGCCGCAGCCCAAAGCTCGCTCTCGCAGTAGCGAGAGAGAATCGCTG
Organism: Philotrypesis tridentata; assembly: GCA_018906965.1. Classification (NCBI taxonomy): domain Eukaryota; kingdom Metazoa; phylum Arthropoda; class Insecta; order Hymenoptera; family Pteromalidae; genus Philotrypesis; species Philotrypesis tridentata. The sequence goes on along the minus strand of JACCIB010000001.1, from coordinate 7,856,972 downwards.
GCCTACGTGACAAGCGTAGCGTATACAGCAGCCCGCGGCTGACGCCAGGAAATTCCACTTTATTTTCGCAGAAAACATGTGCTCCCGTAATCTCGGCTCTCTTCTATTTGTATGCGGTACGTCGTTGTTGTTTTTCATTCTTTTTTTTTTTTGCTGTTCAACGCTCAAATTGTAATTGCTCGCGGAACAAGTCGACACTCGACGTACACTATTACATCTTAATCGCCGCGATTGTTCCCTCGCGCTTTTCGCATATAGCCACCCGCCCAGTCGATAGTGTGCGACACTGTACGCGGCCGATCGAGTACACGCTGCATATCAAGCCACTAAAATTGCGAATACTCTCGCGCTCGGCCGGATGCGACATTACACACGCCGTCTCGAATATACGCGTTTTCACGACATCGTAAAAGATGCAGCGCGAGGCTTTTCACTTTATACGAGCGGACGGCTCGCGTGAATCGACAGCGCGTCGAGAATAAAAGTCACGGATTTTCGTCGCGAGTGCGCGAACTTCGCACGACGACGAATGGCACGTGTACTATGCGTGCGATATGCGCAAAACGCAGGTCCCCGTCGCTCATTGCCGTATATAGTTCTCGCGGGCCGAAGAAAACAAAAGTTTCGCCGCGCGATAACTGCGAATGGCGGGTATATGTATATACTCTCGTTAAAGCAGCGACAGCGAAGATGAAGGCTTCCGATAAGTCGAACGCGTAATTGGATGTAGAACGATATGGCTATTCGGTTTCAAGGCTGCTGCTGCTGCTACTGCTTCTGTCGTGCAATTCCAATCTCGCGGCGATTCGTATGGGGATTCCATGCTACCGCCGCCCGAGATGTGATAAAAGTCCAATGAGACTAATAAACCAGAGACACAAACAGAAGCGCCCGCTCTCCGCGATATAAATGCATGCAATTCTTTGCGCATATTAACGTCCGCGTAATCGGAAAATGTACATTGCGAACCGAGCAATATTATATGGGTTGTAAATTGCCAGCAGGAAGTTCCTCTCTCGTTGCTTTTTTTCTTTTTTTTTTTGCTGCTCTGCGGATCGCGGGTATGAAATAATATCTCGAGGATACGTTGCTTTCTAAACAGCGCGCGCGCGCGCGCGCTCCGAGCTGCATCTATGATTCGCGATTAATTATAATTAATTCAAAGAGTGTCCGCATATGCAAACGGTTGCGCGCGTATACCGCGGGCAAAAACTCACTTCGGCCGTGCGCACCTGAATGAACGTTCTCCATTCATTTGCTCAATCGCTTATGCACTTATTTGCGCAAATATTGCGAGTAGGGGAGGAGAGCGAGAGAGAAGGAAAAAGCTGCGCTCTCGGCACTCATCTTGGCGCAAATATTATACATGCGCGAGAGTAACTCGAGAGAGAGAGAGAGAGAGATAAGGGTCATCGGCATCGTGTGCATAGAAGTAGATGAAAGCCGTCGTTTCCAAGGCTGCGAAATCGCTTCGTCGGAGTCACTGCACGCAGATAAAGTTTCGCCATATGACAATGTGTGCGCGGAGAAAAAGTGAGAGGCATAGATAGCTCGTTTGTATCGCATCCTCGCGAGCGCGCGTGTGTATTGCTCATATAATCCGAAGAGACGCGTATGGCAACGGCTATAGCGGAATAGAACGGCATGACGTACACACGGAAAGAGACAGAGAAAGAAGAGAGACAGAGGACGGAATCGCGCGTTGTTATCGTTGGGCTGATAGTCGCTGCAAGCGAGAAGCATTAGACGCGCCCGCTCACTCGCTCGAGACTCGAGAGAGAGAGAGAGAGAGAGAGTTACGTAACGTCGCTAGGGTCAATGTATCCAGTAGTTTTATGCAATTGCATGCCGGTGCGCTCTCTATGAATAGCTCGGTCGCCTAGGCCAACGCGCCGCCAGCAAAGGCTTCGAGCGACAACCACCACGACGACGACGGCGACGCACGCGCTCTGCAAACTAGTTTCATTATGCAACGCGCGTCCGATCCTACGTATATATACATATACAATATGCATGCATATATATGTAATAAATATATATATACACAGTACACAGACACACACATACCCTCGCTGTTCCAACTCCAAAGCTATTGTCCGCATCAACTTGACGTACAGCGCCGCGCGTATATGCAGAGTTTGCGGCCTGTAGCTGCTATATAGAAGAGTCTATATTATACACGCTACATCGCGCTCTCCGTGCGAGCGCACGGAGCGTTTATTTTTCGCGCGGATTTCGATGACGACGAGCGACCTTGGAAATTTTTCCACTCGCCGAGTGTGGAGAGCGCTGTTTTCTGCGCCGATGCTGCGCGATTGAATTTTAACACGTATACACACACACAAGTGGCACAGATTTCAAAGAAGAACCGCTCTTATAATCGATTCTCGCCGCAGCAGCTTGCTCCCCGCGAGTCTCCGCGGCAATATATTGCACTCCCCGCGTTTGTTTACGCCGAGTATATATAGTAGTCGATGGGAAAAACAGGCATCGATAAAGTTAATTATGAATAATTGCTGATTACCGAGCGCACTTGCAATGTATAAACTGAAGTCGAAGTCTGCCTGATTTAGTATTATGCAAAGGTTAGAGTGCGCTCGAATGCGGGACTTTCAACAACACGCCTTCTGATGCTCCTATTTATAGGAAAATTAGCTAATTAAAACGATACGAGGTTGGAAGTTCATCGATACTTGCGGTACGGGTGTGTACAGCGTATCCAAAATATACTTCCGAGAGTCTCTAATATGTAGACGACACGATAGGGTTATAGATATAATAAATTTGCAAGTGTACTAGAGGACTGTTTATTCAACCTGAAAAAAACAAACGAAAGTTCGAATTCTAAGATGAGCACACAATAATATTTTTCTTTTTAAAGTATTCCACGCGTCTCAAGCTGTCCGCTCAAGTACAAGTATATACGTTCGATAAAATATAATACACGAACGCGAAATGTCGGGGAGTGCCGAGCTCATCCAGCAGCAGCGCGGGTGACAGGCGAGAAGCCCTGTAATTTTCTATTCCGTACACAGTACCGCATAAACAGGCCGACTATATAACACGTAGTCTGCGAGCTGAGGAGCCGGGCTCGAGAGAACGATGGCGTTCCTGCATGATATACATCAGGGGACTGCGCGAGCGTGTCAATTGCATCGTCGGCTTTAATATCTCGCCGCGCGCCCTACATCGCGCCATTTTGCATCCGCTTTTATGGGGTGTATCTCGATGCTATCTATAGTATGCATCAACACTGTTTAGGGTTGGCTCGAATCGCTCGAGTAAGTTATGCAAACGTATATACGAGGAATCGGAAAGAGAGAGAGAGAGAGAGAGCTTGCGCTCGATGATCCGTGGTGATAGCTTTTACAACAATTCCACAAGCAGAGGATATTTTTCTGTTGTTTTTTTTCTCTCTCGTTGCAAGGCGCATGAATAAACAAGCGTCCCCGAGTGCGAAAATTAGATACATTTGTCGTCGGGGCGAGAGTTTTACATATTTAAGAAGCGGCGAAATGTAAATGTGTATACGCTCGCGCGTATGGCATTAGCGAAAACCGCCGCGTGGATCAGCGCTCCCCTTATACACGCGAGAAACTCGATTAATATTAAAGAAAACGGGTGAGCACTCGCTCCTCAAAAATGTATGTAGATTGCGCAGTGCGAAAACTTTGGCGAAAAGAGAACCCGCTCGCGCATTCATTCGTAGGAGGGTAGGTTTTGCATGTGTATATATAGCCTAGAGCGGAGTATACAGTGTGCGTATAGGAAGAGAGAGGCTGGGTCCCCACGCAGAAGCGCGCGGGGATTCTGCAGGGAAAGCCCAGTGTACGTGCAATACACGCGCATACCTCCCGGTTCACTGAGTTTGCGTATACCCATACGACTTGCGCACGCGTGTACGTGTGCGTTGCAGGGGGTCGTCGAGCACAAAGAGGCAACCGAGGGTTACGCTTGCGTCTGTGTTGGTGCACATGTGCCCCATTGCTGCTGCCGCTAGTATGTGCTAGTGCTGCTGCTGCTGCTTCAGCGACGGAGGGGTTTCGACTGTTCGGAAGCTCGGGTGAGGAGGGAGGAAAAAGCGCATGCGCGGGGATGAAATGGAAAGTTGTGCACGCCCACTGGGGCAACGCTGCTTGTGCCCCTCTGCAGGAGAGAGAAAGAGAGGGAGAGACAGGAACCTAGACCTACACCCTCGATTTCCACACCCACCCCACGGTCAACCCGGTGCCCCCAACCTTCAACATTTGCTCTTTCTCTCTCTCCCCCGACGCTTCCTCTATCCCTCTTCTTCTCAGCCCACCCCCTGCTGCTGCTGCTCTCCAGGCGCGGCCCTCGCTGGAAGCGAACCGGGAGCCAGAGCTCTTATGCCGATTGAGGTCCGAGTTCTTTTAACGGTTACCAACGCAATCCCTTTTTTTGCTTTTTCGATACGGCAGCTTTGAGCTTTCATTTCTCCTTTTCAACGCAAGTTCCGAGTCTGGATTCGAGATACCATTTATTTTCCAGGGGTAAACTAAGCAATATTTCTATTGCGGTGGAGATCGAAGCAAAAGTAGAACCCGAAACAAATTCTATTCGAAAACAATATTAATGAGCAAATAGGCTGGAATTTTGAACTGTCTCATCTGGCTTAAAACAACTTTGTATAAACTTTGCTATAGAATCGCATCTCATATACTCGATCAATCACTGTCGAAAGTAGATTATTTAATGTTGTGAACGAGATTTGTTGACCATTAAATGGTGATGAATTACCAAATGTAAAATCGTAATCTAACAATAATTTTAGCACTCTGTAGCAAAATAGGTGTATAGATTCAATAGGTATTTGGAAGTGAGCATTTGTACGAGTTTTGATCTGCTATATGCTGCAAGCAGCGCGAAGAAGTTGAATTCGTAGCAGGCCAAAGAAACATCTGGCTGACTGAGTATACGTCGAGCCTGGAAAGAACGGCTCCATTCATGCTTGCTGTGCTAGAAACCTGAAACGATCAAAACACTTTTTTTCGTACGGAAGCTCTCACATTTTTAATCGTACTGCGTAGTAGTTCCCCCTGCATACATGCGGTTTATTCTCGATGTTATTCTCAAAAGCGAACGAAGAAAGACTGCTTGCTTTTGATAGCGTATCTATTTTCACGAACACTCCTTCCGACCGGAGTCTATATTTAGCATTGCAAATTATACGAATATAGCGAGTTAAAAACATAACTTGTCACGGCGAGTGGAGCTAAACGTTTGTCTTTCGCTATATTGCAGTTATCCTGTCATTTTGATTGAATTAAAAAAACTCATGTCAAACATTTGATGAACTGGCCTTTTAAAGTCAGGCGACAGCTTGCTTGTAATATTATTTATCGTACGCGCGTTTCGATGAGAGTTAAAATACACGGCGACAACCTCGAAAGCCGGTGTTAAAGAACTTAACTTGGTCTCGAGTTTCGAATGCCTTACACACCGTTCAATAAAATTATGCAACATAATCCAATATGTTTCTTCTTACTTGTCTGCTGCGGCTTGCCAAACAAGGCTTCGTAACTTCGCTAAGATGTACAGCATATTTCTATGCAAACGTGTAAATATACAAAAACGAAGCGAGTTATTTTCAGCCTATAAAGTTACATAACTTTACAAATGTACAATGAAAATTAATTACAAGACTTCCATCTACTCGTCAAAAATACTTTTTCAGTGGAAGAGTTGCAAAACGTGATGACTTTGTACTGTCTGAATCACAATGACAATCTCGGTTGGCCAATCTTATACGCAGAGGATGTAAACAAAATTCAAGTCAATTCTTATTTTTAGGACCTGGAGCCAGAAAGTAAAGACGGCCAAAGGGAAAGAAAGAGAATAAGACTTCTCTCTCATGCAGACGTGGGAATCAGTGCCGAGTCGTGCGCAAAACCATTTTTCTTTTCAGCCCTATGCTGATGTTGCTGCACGCATGCACGCGTGTTCCACACGTATGAGGGGTTTGTACATTTTCAAGAGAAGGCGAGGATTTACTCGGTAAGACTTGAAAGAGTGATAATGCTGAAGTTGGTGTGTTTCGTGCGGTAAAGCGAAAAATTTTACTGACTTCTTACTTTGCTAAATTATTGTCCAAAAAATGCTTATCCAACGGAAACCAAACTCCTTTTATTCTTGAAAAAACATTGTACAACATGCTTATCAGCACTTTCTGCGCTTCTATACTTTACGAACACGCGCATTGCCACCTCATCAGAATTTTAATGATATGCACTTTTTCAATCAATTATTTAACACATAAGCATCGCGAATTTGACAAGCAAGAGTATAAAAGTATTACATACAAAACGAATGAGTAATGCGATAATAGAATGAAAAACAAAGAACCGTCATTTTCTCATTAGTGGTGTTCGTTGGTGTGACGGTGATAAGAAGCAAAACGTTTGATAAGACTTGATGTAACTCTTGAGAAAGGTGATACGAGACTAACACTTTTATTTGCGTAATTTTTTAACGCAATATGGTTACATGTACGGATCGTTTGATCACACGATTATTAGAAACTACGTCCACCAACACTATTATTTCAATACTTTGAAGAATTTATTTTTTATGATTCTTTAAAGTTAAATTCCATAACATGCCAACTGTAAAATATGCCGTCACGCATTGCAAAAACTAATGTTTTTCTGCTCTTATTATCGTGGCTCTTTTTCCCGTGGCAGCTTTGAATCGCGTGTGAATATGTATATCGTCGCGTGAAAAAATAACAATGATAAAGTCACATGCATAGGACGTTGTAAAAAGCTTTTGGTTGTAAAGCAAAAGTTGAGAGAAACAGTTTGGCGAGCGATAAAAATGAGAGAACTTATCGCTTAGACTTCTTTCTTTCCATACAACCAAATGGAAAGGCAAATACAATTTTCACGCCGTTTTCCTTGTTTCGATTATGCGATAAGTGTCAGCTTATCCTTTTGAAAAACGTGAGCGAGCACGGCATGACCAACCTCTACGAGACAATACGTTCACGAGAAGAAAACAAAAGCAGAAAAAAGAAAACGCTATTTGCGGGAAAAAATTATTTTCGCAGTTGCACGCAACGACTTTTGTTATCGTAAACTCGAAGTCAAACCAATGCTCCATAACTGTCCAGAAGCATGTTTTGTAAAAAAAGTCAGAGATAGCAAATAATGTTTTTAATATTAACGTGAAAGATAGTAATATCAACAAAATTGGTTGACCGATGCGTTGAAAGCCAAAAGGTTTTCAAAATCAAAATTTTTATAAATAATATTATGCTTCGCAATTGTATGAATAAAGGAATATTTTTAGTTCGTACTCGATTATACTAACTGAATTAAAAATAAATTAGATTAGATTATAAAAAATATTCGTTCCATTTATCACGTTTTTCTTACTCGGTTTAGTGCCATAAACATGAAATTAAAAACGAATGCGCAGTAGAGCATTATCGCCAGGGCTTTTTTAACGATGAGAAACTTTCAAAGCATCCGAGCTTACACGCCCGCAACGCACGTCGTAAACCCAAAAAAGCGCCTGGTGCTGTATGCGCGCAAGTCGATGTTTGTCGCAATCATCAGCCAAGTTATTTTTCGTGTACGTATAACACGCTCCGCTTACCATAAAGACTGTCGCCTCCCGAGGTCGAAAAAAGCCAGGCGTACGATGATTATTCTCTTTTCGCGCGACGCCAAGCTCTCGTGCCGTCCATATCTATATACAAGACAGCACGGCGAAGACTCAGTGCTGGCTTTGTGACGAGTTCCAGTGTCCAGGATCCCCCTATAAAAGAATGATTGATAAATAAAAAAGTCAGTGGTCGCGTCGTTGTTTTGCCTAGTCGCGAATCCGACGCCGAAAAGGGACGAGACACATCAGAGTGAGAGAGAGTGAGAGAGAGGAGGGCATAAGTATACTATACATGTATAGCGCGAGAGAAGAAAGAGCCGAGAGGGCACGCACGAAACGAGAGAGAAGGCTTGAAAAATAAAAGAGGTCGCGCCTTACAGCATGCGCGCGAGAGGAGCCGACCTTGGGCTAAATTTAGGCGGGGACCCGCGCCACTGGCTCTCCATGCAATGGGTGAAGCAACTTTATGTACACGCTCGCTATGCCTTCGACTTCTCTCCTTCTATCTTTTTTATTTCGGCTATATGATGGGACAAGTGTTTTGTCCCGCCCGAAGATACGAACGCGTAACCTCCGTTCTTTATTGGAAGACCTTTTTCTCGAACAGTCATCTAAAATATCCGAGCGCGCAGTTCCTCGTATACTCAAGGCGTTAACGAAGACGAGTTCGTTGACTGTCGTAAAAAATTAATGCTTTCCTAATATCAGACTTATTCACGGGAAGGCCAGTAAACAACATCAAAACGAGAAATAATAGAACGAAACGAACTCGCAGCGAAAGTCGTTCCAGTAGTCGCTGCTGCTCTAGGAGACCAGGCGGGACGCGCGAGGTCGAACTTCAAGTTGCACTTTTTGAGGCTATATATGCATGGAAACGAGCATCATTTTCGTATAATCTTATTTTTAAGCGTTCGACAAGTCACTGCAGTATAATATATCACTTTTACGATTGAAAACGGTACACAAAGAAAAAAAAACAAATTTATGCAATGTCCTCGGTAATAGGCACAGTTGATAATGCATGAAGCGACAGTGCTCGAATACCTCTTCCAACTCCCCCCCTCCCCCACTTTTGCCATTTCAACGGTTTGCCGCTGAAGCCTCCTCTTTTTTCACATCAAAAATATTTGTATTGATTAAACTTTCATATCAAGAATACTTAATCACTTATTAAAAGTTCACGACTCACCTTCCAAACAAGGCGAATCCGAAAATCGAGGCTCATCGCACTCGGCGTAGCATCCCATTCCGAGAATTCGACGGTTGCGAAAAAACCGTTACTCCACTATATGTATATAGATATACGTTTTCGACTTTGTCGTCTATTGAGAACGAACCTGCCGAAAATACAATATTTACACTAATAGGTAATCGGCATTCTGTCTCTGTGACGATAGCGTATACAGCGAGAGCACAATATTCTCGCCTATCGCGGTGCAACTATAGGCTCTCGAAAATGCGACTTGCATTGACCCGTTCGCGGCTGGTATGGGAAATTGCATATGGCGCCCGGTCGCCCCCATAATCTTGCTTACGGAGATTCTCGACATTCGTAAAATGCTCGCGACTTCCGACATCAGCAATGCATTTGTGCAAGACTCAAGCTTTAGTCTTGCAATAAACAATGTTCGCATATACTTACTCATAACTACGAGGCATTTACCAAGCCATCTGTCAGCATCCCGCGCATTCGCCGGTAGCGACGCGACTGACTTTACTGATTTCATGTAAGATGTGCGCCAAAAGTACATGAAATACGACGATCGAAATGCCGAGTAGAAGTGGATGCTCGTGTGGATGACGCCTTGGTGGATAACGATGGTCCAGTGGGCGCAAGAATTCGACCAGATCCACCTGCTGACTCGCTGATCGATACGTCTTGCCCGATGTCCGAGGCGCTAATGGCGTTCACCTCTCCCCTGCCCTGCCCCTCCTCGTCAAGCCGCCCACCGCGCCACCCCACTAGTCAAAACAAATTTTTTCGAACAAACTGAAATTTCGTAATTGCATTATTGTTAGGGTACTTTATTGATCAGAGCTTCAATTGAAAATTATAAATTCTAATATTGTTGGGATTCTCGTACCTAAATGTGTATACATACAATCATATATAAAAAGATATTAGTAAACTATATAGTCTATCTATACTTCCGGACTAATTCGGTTAATTTTTACAAGTAGTTATACATAGTCCAAAGGTAATGTTTTCCGTGTCCAAATGTTTCTGTACGAACAATATATAATAATTTGTTTGATATCTGTACTGTTCATATGATAAAAGTATTTTGTTTATTTTTTAACGCGAGCACGTAATTGATTGGACGTAAAAAATTGGTTTTCCTTCTGAATGGTAAAACAGAGCTGCCGGACGGCAAGTGAAAGAGGAAGTGCGAAAACAAGGCGGCAAAATTCATAATCCACGAGAGTTCGAAAGGAAAAACATGATTGTGTGTATGGGACGTGGGATCGAGAGGACAGGAAGAAAGCTTGCGCACATAAATAAAGCAGGAAGCAGAGCTGATCTCGGACGAAAACAAGGTGGCCGGGCTCTCGGCAGTCGGCGAAGACGCCGTCGCCGCGGAGACACACTCATGCGAGGGAGAGAAGAGAAGCATCATCGGCAGCATCAGCGAAAGAGGCGACGGTGCTGCAGCAGCCGCATGCAGACGCAGTGGAGCTGCGAGGCACACGAGTGCGAGCGAGATGAAGCGAGGGCGCGAGAGAGCATCGATTGGAGCGCTAGCCGTGACTTCCACCACTCGCTTTCCCTTTCACCCAATGGGATCTCACTTTCGCGCTCGCTCCCTTGCCGGCTTCTGCTGCTGCTGCCGCCGCCGCCGTCGCCGCCGCCGCCGCCGCTGCCGGCTTCTCTGTCTCTCTCTCTCTCTCTCTCGGCGTTCGCGAGCTCCGCGACACTGCCGTCTGCCGCTCGCCGCTCAGTAACTGCTGCGCACTCCGCGTGGAAGCGTGCACACGTCAACCTACGTCGTTTCCCCTCTTCTTCTCTCTACGCTCTCAGCTCTTCGCTCCTTTTTCTCTCTGTATAGCCTCACGTATATAACAAAACAAATATATATACACGTAAATACAGTGTGACTGTGCTCGCTCTCCGTTGTACATATATACTGCACGTACTGTCACTCTCTGTTCCTCTCTCGCCGCGAGCAGTAACCTCCGCTGCACAGACGACTCCAGTGTCGCGGGAATGACAACGACGTCGAGGGAGAACAGCTCGCCTCAGTGACAAGCGTGAGTGCGGCTTTGTTTTCGTCGGTCAGCTCGTCTCCCCGCAGCCATCAGCAGCACGAGCAGTCACTGCCGAGGATGGAATCTCACTACTAACTCACTCCCTGCGCCACCGCATCTCGAACGTTCTACGCCCGCAGGAACGTCCCCAGTGCTCCTCGCTGCTCTTTGCTACATTGGCCACGTATTTACCCGCAGGGAACATTGGAATCGAAGGTAGGAAAGTGCGTGGAATACGCGAAGCAGAGGCGAAGAGACGCGCGCTGACGGCGCCGGCATGGCTCCGCGACGCCACGGCAACGGCCACGGGGGCGGCCTCCTCGAGACGGCCGGCTTCCACCAGCAGCACCACCAGCAGCAGCTCCACCACAGCAGCAATCCGCTCGAGGCCTTCGAGAACCTCGGCCTAGGACACGCGCTCGGCAGCAGCAACAGCAGCAGCAGTAGCAGCGCCGGCATCAGCACCAGCAACATCGTCAATGGCAGCGCCGGCAACGTCAGTGCAGCGAACAGCGGCAACAGTGCCGCAGGCCTGAGCCACTGCTGCACGCCGAGCGGCGAGTGCCTGCGCGGCGACGCGATCATCCGGGCGACGACGGCGGTGCAGGACTGCGTCAAGGTCAGCTGCAGCAACGAGGCCTGCCCGGCCGGCCAGTTGATGCACCGCGAGTGCTTCGAGGCCTGGGAGCTGACCGTGCTGAGCTACCTCAAGAGCTGCGGCCGCGCGCGGAGCTGGTCCGAGCGCCAGCGCCAGCAGAACCTCTGGAGCAAGAAGGGCTACGACCTCGCGTACAAGGCCTGCGGCTGCAAGTGCGGTCGGGGCCACCTCAAGAAGGACCTCGACTGGCCGGGCGCCAGAAGCATCGAGGACGTCGTCGTCGCCGCGCCGGTCAACGAGGTCAAGAAGAAGAAGCGGCGCAACAGGCAGAACAGTCGTCCGAGCCTCGCGGTGTCGGCGGGCCCGCCGGGATCCCACCCGCACCAGCAGCAGCAACAGCAGCAGCAGCAGCAGCAGCACCATCACCACCACGTCGCGGCCATGCTTCACCGGTGCAGCGACGCGCAGATCATCGACGGGAGTCGCGGCCGCGCGGGCAGCCTCTCCTCGAGCAACGGCTCGAGCTCGCCGCCGGCCACCAGCGAGACCAGCGTCAGCCCCCTGCACCAGCCCCAGGCCATCGTCAAGAAGAAGAGCAAGGTCGAGTTCTTCGGCGACAGGATCAGGTAAGGCTTGTTTGTTTACGTTCTATATCGAGACACCGGCCACCGGCCGCCGCGCGCAGCCGCCTGCGCCGCTGCCTATATATACGCTGATTTGCCGCGCTCTGCCGCAGCAGCCGTGTTTTTCATTTGAATTTCGCTCTGTTTGGCCTGGGGGCCAGCTGCCTCACAGGAGAATCCATTTTCGCTTTGTTTACCTCGCTGTCACGCGCTCGCCGTTTCGTCCAACGCGAGCCATTTTTACTTTTCTTTTATTATTTTTCAAATTCATTTTTTATTCGAATCAAGCAAACTAATGGCTTGCACGCTTCTGGCTCTGTCCGTGCTGTAATTGCTTAATTCTTAGTGCAGGCCGTTAAACGGGCAAATAGACGCGTTTTAATAAGTCTCGAACGATGCCAATGAGAATTTCGTGAAAGTTCATTTCGACCCTGAAAGTAAAATCTGCCTGAAGCGCGTTTGAACGCCGACAAGTCGTTATCGCCGGGCATTTTTCACGGTCTAAGTAACTCCCAACGCCCCTGACGCTCTAGACTCTCTCTCTCTCTCTCTATATATATATATATATACGTATATAATATACACTCTATCGCCGAGCGGATAAGAAGGCAAAACAATCACTTCGTCATGGGAATTTAAAAGGTAGATTTCACACGTACAATAACTATACTCGTCATTAAGATCGTCCTCCTCATCGCAGCTATTTTTCTCTTCTGCACGAAAATGAAGGAGCCAGCAGCGAAAACTCCGTTCCCAGCATTCATCAGCAGCAAGAAACGTAGGCAAAACCTTGTCCACGTGTATGAATTGGTAAATTGTGACTTCCGTGTATCGACTTTTATACAATTGACCTAATCATTTACATCGCACCCTAGTCCATCCGTGTAATCTTCGACTAACAAATTTTTACTTTTTCCCAGGGCTGGAAGGTACACGCACATGCACACATACACGACGTAGCACAGGAAACGAAAATTTGAGAATATATGCGTCAAACAAGGCTCTCTATATATGTATACGAGGATATTCGTAAGAGAGAGAGAGAGAGAGAGAGAGCTTGTCAATGAAATTTCAGGGGTCTATCACGAGGGTTATGTGCCGCTGGGCTCCAAAGGGACGATAAGCCCGGCAACGGCCTGGAAAACGAAGGGCAGATAGGCTGTTTTTTTCCCGTTGTTGTTCTGCATCGGTATATAGGGCCCGGCGTGGAGTAGGTAAATTTCGGAGGCCGCCACTATATGACAAAGGGGAGACAGTGGAGAAAGAGAGAGAGAGAGAGAGAAAGAAAGAGAAACGAGAGCGGTACCCATACACGAGATCGTAAAAAACATTTGACGGGCATTATTCGGGGCGCCCCTCGATGCGACTACCTGCGAGCTGAGGCCGCAGGTCTTTACGGAAATTTCGTCGAGCTCACTCGAGAGTCGAGACATTCGATACTTCCAACTGAATTTCCTCATTGTTCGCGCCGATGCTCCTGGGGATTCTCCTCTCTCTCTAACACACACACACACTCTCTCACTCTCCTCTTTCAAAACTTTTCATCTAATGTCTACTTCCGTGAACCTTTTCCTCGACCTTTTCGCGAGATAGTAGCTGAGCGTGGAAAAGTTTCGTTTACATTTTTGTTTTTCGTTCAAGCGAAATCCTAGTGGGAAAGCCTCTCGTCGTCGAGGCCGCCGCCGCCGCCGCCGCCGCCGCGTATATTCATTAAAAGGACGTAAGCGAAACGTTCGCTTCCATGAATGAACGTTGAACACCGCACCGCGCAAGTTACAGGTATACATACAATCTCACTTACATACGTATATACGTTATACGGTCCACACCTCGCGACGCGTAGGTTGTTTTTCACGGCGCGCGGCATAAACACGCGTACGCGCACGGGTGTGTGTGTGTGTGTGTGTGAATGCTTGTGCGCCTTACACACGTATGTGTATATACCTTGTATACACGTAGAGAAACGCACACACTCGGCGGCGGAGCGGCTATGGAAACGGAAACGCTCGCATTTCGAGACGACGGCTTATAAGCAAGACGTAGACGCCACGAGAGAATAATTAGGAGATGCAAAAGAAAGACGGGCTATATATATTCCATGTTGAGGTAAACAAGAGAAAATAGTGCCCATATCCATGCATATATGCAGGCGGGAGAAAAGGAAAAGAGAGCCCGAGTCTGGCTTCTCGTAGTCGAAGCCGTGCATCCCACCCATCCTACAAACGCACACGCTCTTTTCTATATTTAGACACCGGCTTGGAAACCTGTCCTATTTATGTTTGTGCTGCTATGTCTGAGTCTCCGTCGCTGCTGCTGCTGCTGCTGTAGTGTGCAGCACGGCGCAATGAAGAGAGGGAGAAAGGGAGAGAGAAGAGAGATAGCCGCGCTGAACCAGAGCCAAGAGAGAGAGAGAGAGAGAGAGAGACTTGCAAAAATCCTCATCGATTGTTTATGGATAGCGATGCACATTTGCAACTCTTCTCCTTATTACGCAGCTTCAATCCATGTTGCCGTGTAATTTTCGACGAGTCTTTTTCGCTCTCTGAAAATTGTATAACGACTGCTCTCTTTCGATTTTGTCGATGTCACTTCTGAGCTCCTACTTTTTCCTCTCGGCTTATGTGCTCCGAAACTAAACGAATTAGAATTTGCATAATGGCCCTCGAAACGCCGGCAAAAACCGAATATTCTTCGAGTCCGCTCCAGCCCCAATGAAATGTAAACACATTACGAAATCTCTCGTGCAAACTTCCCAATAGTGTATATCGTTCTCTCTCTCCCTCTCCTCTCTCTCTCTCTCTCTCTCTCTCTCTCTCTCTCTCTCTCTTTTCTTTCTCCTCTGGTTCTCCCCTACTGTAAAACTGCATATATGTATGGAGGCAGCGTCTTTTAAATGACAAAACCGGATCGACGATGGGACGGGGGGAGGCGAAGCCACAGCCTATACTCGGCGAAATGTGTCCCCGTAATCGAGTTTTTGCATCGTCGGGCCCGGGAGCGATCGGTTTTTCGGGGGCGAAAAACGAGCAGGCCAACTGCACCGAAAGCACTGCGCTGCACGAGACGAAAAATAAAGATGCGCGGCGAGAACGTCGGAGAGAGTGAGAAAGAGAGAGGATGTATAGGCGGGCTTGCGCATGTATATAGTGTATAATATATATACATACACACGAGAGAGAGTAGGGGAAACGGTGCAGCAGGCGAGAGAGTTTTGTGGCCTTGACCGTGGAGCTGCTGCCGCTATCTCCGTCTCGCTCTAATGTCTGAGCTCAGGGCCGTCTCGCGTGTGTGCAGCTTTCTGCTGCAACTGCAGGTGAGGAAGGAACACTGCTGCTGCTGTTGTTGCTGCTACTTCAAGGACGTCTCGCAAAACCGCGATTCCTCCTCCTGCGCGCAACTTCTATATCCTTCTTCCCTCGAGGCTTCTCTTTCTCTCTCTCTCTCTCTCTTTCTCTCTCCACTCCTTCTCTTGGCGTGCAACTCTTTTTAACTCCTTTGCCTGCGCGCGCAAAGACGCTATGCCGTCGCGAAATCGCGTCTGCCTCTCCGGAATTTTACATCGTCGTCGTAAATCTAGACGTTCGTGGTCTTATGTCATGCCTTTTGCTAGCTACATATGGATTCTGAATCTCCCTACATGAGATGTCTATTGGGCTGGAGAAGTTAGCAATGAATTGTTTTTTCTTCTTTGACTTAGGCGTACCTGCAATTAGTCACGTCGCTGACGATCTTACGCAATCTCTCATATGCGCTATCTATTGAAATAAATCTGTTGCACGTATAGCAAAACATAAATCAAGTGGCGCTATTGATTTATACTTTATTTCGAAACTCCAAATTAGTAAACGGACGTACTTAGCGGCTCTGGTTGAACCGCGTAGCGATAAGTCCAATTAAAGAATGTAAGGGATTTAAATAGCCCGAATCAGGCAGACAGTAAACAGAAGGAAACTCCTTCGCGATAAATTCTTTTATCGTGCAGTGCGCAGTGGTGTCTATAAGTATACACTCCACCTCCATCGGAGCATCTATATATACAACAAATCATGTTTTCTACTACGACGCACGGCGACCTATAAATTTTCCTCTTGTCTTTTCACTCCTTTTTCGTCTGCAACGCATTAAACGCGAACAAAACTTCACGCACTAGAAAATTGTACTTTACAAAATAAATTAAACTACAAGTATAAAAAAAAAGTATCAAGTTATCTGGTGATTCGACGGTCTAACTTGATTGAGCTTACTTATTCGTGAGCTTTCGGAGCATTTATGTCAGTTGAATCTTTAGTGAGAATATATATATACATCGCGAGCGTCGTGATCGAGGTAGTGATCTTATATGACTAATGATAAAATCTGCATGTTTTTAACTTGGACGAGCGTAATCTCATCTTAATGCACACTTGATATTTCCATTTAACAACAATGTATTATCTCGTAATGGCTTATCGGATATTGACTCTTCGGTATAGAATCAAATTATATTCAGCCTTCGCGACCGTATCTCATATCTCATCCGTCAACGTGTTTCATCAGCTAGATTTGTCGTATGCAAATTCAGAAAAATTAAAGCAAAGTTTACACACGCTCGAATGGTCAATATTTGCTTGTCTACTTGCGGATGAAAGGCACGTAATTTCGCGATTTCCAGTGCGTAAATCCAGTACGTACACCCCATGTAAAATCGATAATGAATTAAGCGAATCAAGTTTATATTGCAGACATTAAAACATTCCCAAAGCATTGTGTACATGCTAAAATCGATAAATTGCAAGCCCATATATTGGGCTAATTAAAGAACGAGAGCTTAATATAGTATGCGCGTAACAGCTCCCTCATCGGATTAATTAATAAAAGTCAGTAGCGCGCGCACGCGCAACTTTGGACGAATCGAATTGCTCATCCGATGTGATTGCGGCCGCAGAGCCGCAGCATCGGCTTTATATGCATGTACATGTACATTATATCCATGTACGTTCGATGCAGGCGCGCGGATTTTATATATCGTTGCGCCAAGTCACGGCGATAATATTACAAATAATCCGCGGCGCCGACCTGTGCATATAGAAAATAAAATCGAGCGGACGTATATAATGCGTGCAGTGTAATGCGCGCGAAACCGGTCGCTGCCGCCGCCGCCGCCGCTGCTGCTGCAGCGCATCTACGACGGCGATATTCGAGGGACGCGAGGGCCAATTAAAAGTAGCCGGACGACCATATAGGATTATAATCAGCGCGATAAATCGCCGAGCAATTTTGATAAATATCGCCTGTAATTTATATACGCGATGCTAAGCTCTTCGATATATCGCCTGGGGGGCTATTACGCACGGTAGCGATGTGTACCGGGGAAATCGGCGGAAGTGGGAGAAAGAAAGCAGGGCCAGTCTTCCGAACTGCGCCCAGCGCCATCGCTCATCTGCATCGCGAGTGCCAAGCCCCGAAGAAGCTTGGGTTCGACGTTTCGTTGTATATATATAGTATGTATAGTGTATATGGGCTTACGCATGCGGCAGCTGCTCTCCGCGCCCGTGTATAGCTGATGAGATAGTAAAAGCGAAGAAGAGCGGCCCGATCGAAAGAGGTGAGATTGAAGGTTGACCCTGAACTTACTCGGAGCCTCTCTGTGTATCTGTATATCTTTCTTTCGCGCGCGCGTGCGGCGGCCTCTGCCTCGCCGTGCGTCCAAGGACTTCTTAAAGATGACCGTGCGAGAGAAGGCGTTATTTCAGGATTTCTTCCTGGTCTTCGTTTTTTTTTTCGCCTCCTTTGTTTTGCCCTTGCTCTTCTGTTTTCGTTTCGACTCCCGCAGCAACGACGAGATCGTCTCGGCTCGTCTGACTCACGCCGGGATTACTTAATATTCGATTGGTTAATTCGTGACATGAATGTAGCTTCCTCGAAAAACATATAGCCCCGACATAATGCTCTCTCAGCAGCGGCCGCACGGCAACAATAAGTTTTCATTACCGCTGCCTCTAATCGATACATATTGAGCGCTGCTTTCTAAAGATCCTTTTCGATCGGCCGTGCAGATTGAACGTTTAAAATTGCGAAGCGCAATTCATAAATAATGCATCACGATTGTTTTTTTTTTTTTCATTTTTTTTTGTTTTTTTTTTTGGCGAATGCGCTGTTCACTTGAAGGTCGCGCGGGTTAACATACGAGCTCTGCTAAGCGAAAAGCCCGAAGCAAATAAATTTATGAAATCGAGAGCTGGCCTTCACACATTGACCCAGAACATTTGGGCCGAGCAGAAAATAAAACGATGCGTGCATTATAACATCCGGAAGCGAGTATCCGTCGTTTCTGCTGTCACTGCAGCGCGAATTGCTTCCTAAAATTGTATGCTAATATACTGTTTGGATCGGGATATAGCGGAGGAAGGAGATATGGCTCCCTCCTTCGCTTCATCGCCTCGATCTCGTCTGTGCCATTAACATTCATGAACTTTATTTTCCAAGTGTCGACTCTACAGCTGCCACCTCAGCTGTTGATGATGATGTTGATTTATGTTTTTTTTTCTTATTTTCTACACCAATGTCCACTAATTTGCATTACGGCTTCGTTCACAAAAACTGATCCTGATGTCATGTAACTGGTACAGTTCAGATAATTAGTGGAGAATGAATTTCTTATGCAATGATCGAAATTTCGGAAAAGACACTTTTTCGCCCAGAATAGCAAAGATTAAACATGCAAATGAATGTTAAAAATTATCTACGAGTTTTTCTTTTACTTTAGAGATGAAGCAGCTTGCCCATTCTGTCATCGGAGACGGCATACAAGAATTTTTGCGAGTATTATTTTCGAATCTATCATCATATTTGTCGGGCTTATTTCGCTCGACACCTTTAGAGCGCAGAGCTTTAATCCCTTCGTTTCGTCCGCACGCCCAGTGGCAATCAATCAAATCGAATATACTGCCAAAAAATACAGTGCGAGTAAACGCCAGATAGAATTTCGCCTTGCTCCGATGATCCCGGCTCGATCCTGGACGTCTTTTTTCTTTTCCACGAGATTGAATTACGTCTCAAGGGTAAAAGCTGCAGGTCGAGAGCAGCAGCCGAGTAATGATAGACGCCATACATTGTAGGCGTAGATAAACGAGTTCCCAGAACACAGAAAACCATATCTTACACACACAATTTCCTTCTCCAATCTCGCGCTTATCGATTCGACTCTGTCCATTTTCATTTTTCTCACGGTTCCTCATTTTTCACACGCGAGTTTTTGCCGCTGGTGCGAAAGCTCCGATACATACAATTTCCAGATATATACGCGCGGGCAATCAAGCAGTTCCTATATAATTTTCTCTCTCGCTCGCTATATCAAAACATATTCGTATATACCGACGTCGGGTACGCTGCGCGCGCCTACCTCGTCTACGTATCCGTTATGATCCGCCTCGAACGTTACGTGATTTATAATCGAATTAGAATGCTAATAGAACCTGAAAAAGGGGTGAGAGAAAGTTCTGTAAGCGTATACCTGCGCGCTCACTCTTTGCTCTTATGTATACGCCGGCGAGGAGAGGACTGAGGACGGAGCTTATACGTATACTAATACCCATCGAGTTAGGGCAAGGGTCTTGGAAAATAATCCGGGTCCATCGCTCGATTCGACCTTCTAATCTCAAGCCTCTTATTTACGTACTTGAGGATTGAGTGCGCGCTGCTTATACAGTACGCAATAACCTGGCATATTTTACGCTTCTTAATGCCAGCGCTACCCTTCCGAGGATGTATATAAGTATCGCTGACTTATATCAGTGACGTCAGCTCTAAGATAGAGAAATATCTCGGGAGATAATTCTGTTTGAGAAACTCGAGCAGTGCAGTGCACAGTGCAGGTGTAGACGAAAACAACCTTGTACCGTATACACGGAGGAAAATCGCTGCACAGCACTGCGCTTCTACCCGCGGGTCTATATGTATATATACGGCTGTTGCGCATGCCGTGGAATTTTTTCGCGTCGCGAAAATTGGAAATTTATCGCTGCACTCGGCGGAGCGACGCGAGAGCATGGAAAAGAGCGCGAGAATCGCTGTGGCGGTCATGATAAAGCAGTTGATGCCTCGCGGCGAGCGTTATATCGCTCTCTCTCTCTCTCTCTCTCTCTCAACGCGCATTTTTTCGCCAAGTTCGCGTGTGTTTTCGCGCGCTGCAAGCGTTCTCGCTTGTTAGCTTTCGTTGTACACAGAAAGCTCTTGCGAGTCAAAGCCGCGGCCTATCGCTGTTTACCCGAGCCGAGATCGCTATCTTCACGCTTGTGTACTTAATTAGAGAACAAGCAATGCTCTCTCCTACGCGTCGGCTCGGCGATCGGCCTCGAATTAGCATACAATTAGAAACGGCCGGCACGCGATCTTTTAAGCCTATCGCGGTAGCTCTCGAACTCCATGCAGATTGTTCGTCAAAGTTTTTTTCACGAAAGCAGCACCTTATAGCCCTATACATGGGATGGGAGTCGAGCGATGTACATGTACATAAGTACTACTGCTCATTGAATTTAAATTGGAACTGTGGAAGTGTAACGCACGCGCGGTAGCGCGCGCCGTCGCGCAGCCGAGTATATAAGGAATTGAAATCTCCTTTTGTTTTTCTAGTGCGGTTGTACACGTGGCTAAAAATAGATGGGAATAAGAAGAGTTGACGAAGTGAAGCGAGCGAGCGAGCGAGTGTACACTTTGAAAGCCTACGATGTATACTTGTACGCGCGCGCACCTAAAAGAGAGTCCCGAGGCAGACAGATGTCTAGTTTAGTAAGAACTTCACGTTTCTTGTCGGTAAATCGTGTAAAGAATCTCGCGCATACTATTCCCACAAGCTTTTCACGTGTTCCGAGAGAGCTCCTCTCTCTCTCTCTCTCTCTCTCTCGGCTTACGCTTTACTTCTGCGCTCGGCCTCTCGGAGGTCCTCTCCTCTTTGTTTTATCACTGCTCATTATTCCTTCTTTGCATTGAATAAAGACAAATCCACTTAGCGCGCGCTCGCGCGCGGCTGCGGTGCCCCGGTGTCTATGGGAAAAACCAGTTTCCATAAAACTCCACTATCTTCCACACTTTATTAGCCAGGATTTTTTATCGGAATAAAGAGCAGCTTGCAAGTAGAGCGTTGCAGAGAAAAACATTTATTCATGCAATAACGCTGGTGGTCATACGTGACTTTTTACGATCTAGCGAGGGACGACGATACGCCGCCAGAGAGAGAGAGAGAGAGAGAGCTGATTCCCATTCAGGCGGCAGTAGCTAGTTTGCATATCTCATAAAATACTTTGTCGTTCATTCGACTGCTTCGCATGCAAGAGAGAGAGAGAGAGAGAGAGAGAGAGAGAGAGAGAGAGAGAGAGAGAGAGTTACGTCGATAGACGCTTCGTATACGCTTTTTCTCTCTCGCTCGATAAAGTCGAGCGCCTACTTCGACTCGACTCGACCGCGACGTGCGTGTTAGCGCAGCAACAGCCTAGTAGCAGCCTAGCAGCAGCGGTATATAGAGTGGATGAGTCACTCGCCTCACATCGCACACACCTATGTGTAGGAAGAGGTTGCAGCGCAAATCCACTAAGTGAAAAACATTGTTGCAGTCAGCTTCGCGGTTAGTCGTCATCTTATCTCGGCGGAGGCCGTTATTTCCTCTCTTTCCGCCAGTCTCTCTCTCTCTCTCTCTCTCTCTCTCTCTCTCTCTCTCTCTCTCTACCAGTCGACATGCGTCGTTTTATATCTTTTTATCGAATCGGCGCGACTTTTTGCTCGAGAGCTATTGGCTCTCTCTCTCTCTGTAAATACATATACACATCACTCCTCGAGATCCGAGATCTTTTCGCGAGCTTTAAAGCTTAGTATTTTAAAAAATACGTAATGCTTATCGGGACTGCCCGTGAGAGTGCGTGAGGGGCCCGATAAGAAAATTACAATGTGTTTGTTTTTCTTTTCTCGGCAATTGCACAACGCCATGCTTTTTGCTTTGACTGCGCGCCGAGAGCGATATACGTCGACGAAAGTTGTCTATATTACTCCGATATGCATGTAATATCCACACTGCGAGCCGCAGAAATCAATCGAGTGAAAATTTTTCCTAATGTATCATTACCTGAAACCGTGTGCAAACATGTTTTGCTTGCTCGTGTAATCGCTCGACATCGTAAGAGCAGCTGTGCCAAGAATAACAGAATTATCGCCAAAGTGTTGCGCAACATCAAAATAAATCGAACAAAAATATTTTTAGTAACGCTGCGAGCATCGCGCAAAAAAAAGTGTCGACCGAGTGGGAGAGAAACAGAGAGAGAGAGAGAGAGAGAGAGAGAGAGAGAGGGAGAGCATTAGCAGCGAAGTAGAAAAAAATACGCCGTTTCCTCTTTTATCGCGTAATGCGACGTTTCGCGAGGAGGAAACCACGGCGGCGCGCTGACTCACGTGCTGCTCGCCGCTCGCTCCGGCCCCACGAATACTGCGAATATCTGCTTGACTTCTCGGGAAAACGCGAATATAGCCGCTCCAACGTGCTACAACGTTGACTAATCGCAGTCTCGTGCATAATAAATTGCATAAGGCGTCTCGCGTTTGATAATAATGAAACAACGTGCCCGCCGTGCACGTGAATAGCCCGTGTGTGCAAGTGCGAATACACGAGAGCCTCTATCTTCCGCGAGCATGCGCTGTGTGAGCCGCCTCGGCTCCGGCAAATTGCGAATTTTAGCGTCAACTCGACAAGCGGGCTAACAAACAATAACGCCGAGGCTTTCGAGAGAAACGTGCAAATTTGCCTAACTTTTTTTTACACCTGTACACACACGCTCGCGGCTTTCGACTCCTCCATTCACGTGCAGTGATGTAAGAACATTTAATGTATACACGCAGGCAAATAACTAGACGATTCAATCCTACAGAGTCGTCGATTCGATCGACTCGGAATATTCATCGCTGCTTTATTCTCGTCGATGTGCTTCTAAATATAAAACCTACCGGCAAGAAATTGTTGCTTTAAAAACGGAAAGAGAGAAAAAGTTGGGAATAAATTTCTTCCATCGGAACGAGCGAGTCTTAACGAGCGAGGAAAACGCTGATTGGAGCTGGTCTAAAATGAAAATGAGGAAAGTCAGGGCGGGCAGAGTGTTGTGGAAAAACAGAATCAAAAGAGCATTGAATTACAGGTTGCAGCCGCCGCTGCGCCTCGGCCGAGTACCGTGAAAAGCCATAACGGCTCGACGTTTTAGCACGTTTTGCAAAAGAAGCGACGCGAAGCGCGATGGGCGTACAGAGGCAGGATCTCTCTCTCTCTCTCTCTCTCTCGCATCAAAGAGAGAGGTTTTCGGAGTACACGCGTGTCTACCGATGTGGGTGACGCAACCGTTATTTCGTCGCTTCTTTTTTGCGCCCGACGCGTATTCTCGGGCTATTCTCTCTTATGACATCTCGACGGCACTCTTAAAGCCTCTTGGTGCCTGATTAGATAATAATAACGCTTCATTGATTCCCCGATATGTATGCGCGCATAAGCAGCGGCCGATTAATAGAAAATTTAAAAGCTCATAAATTCAGCGACGAGACGGAGGAAAAGGAGGCTCGTTTGCATAAGTCGCATCTCTCGGGATTACTGCACTGTATGAATAGTCCCACGCATGCATATGCGACATGACAAGTTTATAATCGTACAAAAAAGACGAGATTATACTGCACAGAGCGCTCGTCTGTGCTCGAATTATACGACTTTCTATATATTGATGAAGTTTGTTTTCGCCAAGATGGCTGGTGATACCATTTGACCCGAGGAACATTAATAACAATAATAAAACCGATAATTACAATCCTGACGATTTCTATCGATTCCTCTGTGGTCAATGCTTTATTATCCGGCGGTCGATTTTTTCTTTCCGTACACGTGTTGGAGATAGCGGGGGTGGGGGGAGAGGGAGCGCGAGGAACCGGTTTTAGGAACGTGGATTCGACGATAAAATATTTTTAGCCTCGGTTGTGTGTCAGGCCGCAATTTTATTTCGCTCGCTCGTCGATACCACACAGCTGTGTAATTTGCTTGGATCGGCGTTTCGAAAAATATTCTCGTAAATACCATCGACATTTTCGACCATCAAAACAAATGCATTTTTCCTTCTTCTTCGACTCGAAGCTCTTCTGTTCGTCAACTAGTCTCCAATTCAAATTCGCGCTGGTTTTTTTCCAAAGAATTCGCGAAACCTGCGTTGTAGACGATAAAATAGTCACGGCACGTCGAGCTTTTAAACAAGCTCTTGGAGAATAAAGCTCGAGGCATCAATTCATCTGGCACATCATCAATCCGCTTGTTTCTCAGTTGTGATACCCAGTGCGAAAGCCCCATCAAGGCGTCAGGCGAGGATTGATTGATCCTCAAATAAAATATTTTTTCTCACTCTTCTCCTCCAATGGTCTCTTTCTTTCTAGGCTGCTATTCAGCGGCGGCAACTGCGGCGGCGCGCCGTAGGTCAAAGTAATCTGCAGCGCGACATGGCAAAACGTTATATTGCCTCAATTACGAGCGTTATTGTTCGACGACCGGTCGAGAGTGTCGACGATCGGCCTTCGCCGTGAAAATTGCCGCGAACTTTCTCTCTCCTCTCTTTCTCTCTTCAACGGAGAACAGGGCAGACTGGCAAAGGAGAGCGACGTCGCGTCGCCTCTCCAAGCTGACCGGTAAATGCGCTGTTACGAAAATTGCATAACGACCTCTTCTCTTTCTCTCTCCTTTCTCCCTCCTTCCGTTTCTCTCTTCGCTTTTTTGCCTTTGCTTCGCGTGCAGGCAGAACCCCCCCCCCCCTCCCACCCCCGCCTTCCACCTCCCGCAGCTCCACCTATCACCGGAAAAACTTTTAATTCCCTGGGCTTTAAAAATTGGTGACACGACGAAAAATGAGCCGCGCGAGAGCTAACAGCAGCTGTTAAGGAAACACAGAGAGAGAGAGAGAGATAGAGAAAGAGAGAGGGATATAGACACATCCTGTCAGTTTGATTTTTCGGAGTTATGCCTTGCACAAACAAGGCTCGCCGCACGTTTTGTCGTCTATGAAATGTTTTCGTGACCCGGAGAGGTGACATTGCCGAAAATAAAACGACTATGCGGGCCACGTGATATATGGAGAAGTATGTATGACGTTCACACCAAGGTCAAGGTCGCCGTGTGTTTATCCCCTCCTCTGTTAGCGATATATTGTGCCTCTGCATTACACATCCGCGACAGCCATGTGGATTACTCAGCGGCGAATAACAACGAGCGCGACTGAGTTAATTGCTCAACTCTAGCTCGTTTATTTACGTTTCTCCATTCGTTTTTCACTCTAATAATACGCATCGCACAGCTCTCTTTAAGAATAGGAAAAAAATTCAGGATAAAATTCAAAATTTAATCCAGGCCTACAAGGGAAAAGCTCACTCGAGAGCACGGCCGAATCAGTTGGACTGTGTAATACCGAATGGCTTTGATCCAGGTCACCTTGAAATACGAAGCAGAAACTCGGGTCTTATTATCTCCGCTGGAATTTCGAAAAGTAAATGCCTCGGTAAATGCCTGATTTGTAGTTTATGAGAACCTGTTAAAATATTAAATCATAGATTCTTCGAAAAAGAAAAGAGACTAAATATAAGTATAAAAATACAATAGACTTTTGGACAGGTGCTCAGTCTTCCATTGTGGTGCGGGGAGTCCCAAATAATGGCTTGGCAAGAACTGCATCCGAAACGACTAGACCATTCCCATCCGTTTTCCTTTCTTATCTCTCGCGTCCTTTCGTCCATTCTATACGTATGCAATATGTTACTTTAAATACGCTTTGGATTCAACTGTCCATATAGCCGATGGCCACAAGTCAAGATTCCAATCGCGATGTACTACGTGCTGCAACAAATTCGAAAAACTGACATATTCATCTGACGCTGTCAGACTCTTACGAATGTCGATATTCTCCAACAGACTCTGAATTTCACGTATACCCAGATTTTGTTTACGCGCGCATTTTTATCCAAGAGATTATTGCTTACTGTTCTGTTTCGCTTGCGGATCCGAGCAAATCCTCCGATATTAGCTCCATAAAGCTGAAGTATTTTCCCCCCCGCTCTCCAAAACGAGCGCGGAAGAAAAAAAAGGTTCTCTAACGCCCCTCGCACGAGAGAGGAGACGTCGCGCTTGTATTGCAAAGGCTTCTGCGCGGGAGCAGCTCATTTTTATTTCCCTTTACAGTGTTTCATCCTTAATACAGATGCCAGGCGAGGTTTCGCATTTCTGCGAGTTCGGCGCAATTCTACGATTGAATTTAGGAAAATATGATTTATCGTTGATTCCGGTTGATAACAAATACGATCAGGAAGGCCAAAATAAACTACCGAAGAATAATAATGACAGAGATGAATCGATTTAATTTTACGCGCACCTTTTTACTCCAATAATTCATATATATTAAGAATATCTTCCATAATACCGAAAAATCTTGACGAATTCGCCAAAACCTCGTGAAAGCTTAGCTGCATTATCGCGTCGATTACCTCGTGGGCGTCTCAGCTCGACGTTTTGATGGCAGAGACGTCATGCGGTGGCGACATTTCAATTTGCGCTCCCTTCCAAAGCTCTCGTGTCATTTTCGAATACACGTCTTCGTGCAGGCCCTCGCAGCGCGCGATTCCAAATATAGTAACTGTTTGTTGACCCCTCGAACTCGCGTCAATAGACAGCATTCACCTTCCTCACTCAGCTGTTAAGGCTCACAGCGCGCACAGATGTAAAATCTCCGTGCGCGTGCACGACTGCGGGGAATAATGCCGGAAGATTTAGTGCGAGTGTAATAAAATAAATCCGTTTTGTTTGTTGCAGGCAAAGTTGCGGAGCGAACGGCATCTTCTCACGGCGCTTGGACTTCAGCGCATTCAACAGCCTGCCGAGAACCAAGCTCAACTCCTATCACATTAAGGTACATATCAACAGTTTTATTACGCCAATGCATAATCAAATTACAGCCCCGTATACACCGAGTGACCTTTCATAAAGGCCTCGTGTGCGCAAGTGCACGCACGCGATAATCCTACAATACGCATCGGGCTCTGTCGCGCGGCAGATGTTCATTGCTCACGCGAATACGTCTTTTGGGACACTTGACCTTGCGCAAGGCTCGATTATCTTTAACGCGTAACCCAATTGCTTTGAATCGCTGTTAATAATTCGACTTCCATTGACTTGGTTTGCCAGAGGAGAATTTTCAAATTATTCGATGTGGAACGGAAGGCCACCGCGTTAATCTTCTCTAAATTATGCGACATTCGTAGACGGACCTATATGCGAGTTTCCGGGTTTGAAAAACCGTCGCGTTGATGTACCCTCGGCGCATATTCGCAAGCAAAAAAAATCGTCCTACTCCAAATACACGTTGGAAAAATCAATAAACCAGTCGCGAAACAGCTCCCGTGCAATTTCCCCCCGCGAGACGCGGAAGAAGACGAACCTGTGTGTATGTACTTATTACAGCCACTGGTGGCCCGTTTGGCTCAGCACGCGAGTTGCCTACATAAATGCTGCACTCGCGTACCGCGGCACGCGGTGTGTAGAGCTCACCTTGGAATTGACCGGCTGCGACCTGCAGTGAAGTACGCAGGCAGTCCTTCGCCCTCAGCGCTCCAGAGTGATGAATCGATTCTTGAAAAAATTGCCGCTTTGCCCGTTTTTCATGAGTGCGCGCGCGCGCGCGCAAAGTCTCGCGGCAGGTGAAAACATGAGCGATCGAGCTGAGACGGGCCAATTCGTTTTGATCACTTGCAGTTTCTCCCGCGTACGTCTGTATAGTTGTGCGTGCGCGTATCCGTTCGAGTAAGGGAGATGGATCGGTTTTTTCTACGCCCGACTAAACGGCCGAGTATTTAAGAAGAAGTGCCGTAATCAGCAATAGACGCGGCAAGGGCTGTAAGTCTAGCGGACAAAGCGCGAATGACTAATGAAAAGTTAACGACGCTATCGTGTGCTCGGATGCGTTGCCCCCGCTGCGAGCATCGTCGAGGGCGTCGGCGTAGAATAATTCGCTTCTCTCGAGTCCGCGCGGCGCGCAGCGCATAACGCCCGAATGACTTTACTCCCGGCGCGAAGACAAGGATCTCGGCGAAATGACTTATGCATATATATAGGCTCTGTACGGCGACAGGAAGAAGCCCCGACACCTTCGACTGGGCCGAGATCTACTCTGCGAGTCCGGATCAATGACTGGAATGTGGAGATTCAATTGGACAAATGGCCTTTGTTGTTGATGCTCGCACGTATATATGGGGAGAGCGAGAGACTCCTTCGACGCGAGCGTTTATTTCCCATGTTCTGCTCGAGCGAGCCCGGCCTTATCGCGCGCAGCTCCTTATAGAATATCTACTTACTGCGCGCTCGAGTCATTAAAGCAGCAGGAAACTCGCTATTGATTTGCAGCGAGATGGCATTGACGTATACAGACGCCCGGGGAGTGAAAGCTCTTGGCACGAGGGAATCGCCGCGCAGAATTAATTGTGATGTCTAGGACTATCCGAGGGATCTGCAGCTTCTGCTGCTTTTATGCTGACTCGCGTAGCTACTGCTCTGCAGAGCCGCGCGATACAGAGATAAAGCGCCTCGGGCCAACTCGATTTCTCCGCGAAAATTGGTTGGAGGGTACTTTTTAGCATCTCCCCCCCTCTCTCTCTCTCTCTCCCTCCCCGTTTCTCCTTTTATTTTTTATGAAACTTATCAGATGTGCCAAATGCCGCGTTTCTCGCGCGGATCCACGCTCGTCCTCTATACATAAGCGTATATAAAACTAAGGCGATAATTCTGCAGCGAAGAAGAGGCGAGTCTATTTTTGAACGTCAGCTGCAGACACACGACTAAGCTGGATCTTGATAAGCGAAAGCTGCGTAAACAGGAAAAACTCGCGAGGCGTATCCCGGTTCAAGTTTAAAGCCTTCTTATGCATTAGCGCAGTTTAAAAATCGCATCACCGCTGACTCAGCGCGTCTCAGATTTCCGCTGGATGCAGGCGCACCGCGGGCATCGGAAAGCGAAGAAAAGCACCCGAAACGCGTGTGGCGTTACGTAAGGAGTGTGTGTAACGTCAGAGACGGTTATCGAGCCAACGTGAAAATGAGTGGTCCGGCCTTGAAATTCATCCCCCAAAGTGCGTGTGTTGGATGAGGATTGGGTGCGAGAGAGAGAGACGGGAGTTTCCCTGGGGGGGGCCTAGACCTGCCTCAACGTGGTCGATACGACACGACGTGCGGCGTGTCCTTAGTCCCTCTCATGCGTATATAAGAGAACGAGAAATCCGGCGTCTCTCCTAATGCCCCGACGACTCCAAAAGAGATAAGGAGAGGGGGTACGCGTCTCCTGCCTTGGCTCCTCTTCATTCGTCCCGGCTCCTCCACTTCCAGAGGAGCGCGTTAAAAAACATTAACCCTTTTTACGAGCGGATTCGCATCGCGCGCCTCATCCTTTTTCCACGTGACGAATTAAACGCAATTAAGCTTCAAGGTTAAGCTTGTATACTTATTTATTGTATGCATAGGCACGCACGCATAGGCGCGAGTGATAGTCTTACACGCGTATATCTGTATATATATATCTGCGACCGCTCGCCGTTTTTACGAGCTCGGTTTACGCGCTTGAAAATTTGTCGGCACTTGATGTGCTCCTCTCCACCACCCCCCACCCCCCACCGCCGATTAATCTTCGGAAACGATGAACTTTTCTCGACGTTACTCAGCGTTTAATCGCTCGAATTTCAGATAAAAAATCCTTTGTACCCGTACATAATGTAAACACGCGTAATAATGTACATTCAGTCACGTGTAACCGTTTTTTTTTCTTCCTCGAGGACTAGAGAACGTTTTTTGTTATTCCTCACTCATGATTGCTCATCATTGATCGCACGCGGTCGAGGCAATTTTTTGCGCTCACTATATCTCGCTCTTTTTATTGCTTGCTCGGCTTTCTCAGAGGGTGAAAGAGGCGAGGGTCGCTGATCAGAAAGTATGACTGCTAAAAGTCATCGTTCCCTATGCAAAAAAGACATGATTATTCAACTACTTGTTGAAAATCTCTTTACTATACAGCTGGCTCGATAAAATGTGCCCGATAAATATTATCCAACACGACAGATAATATGTAATACTTGATTAGCCTCGTAATGACTTTTAATCCTTGTTTCCGAAAGTCATAACTTTTCTGGCGACCCGACCGACCACAAAAATCACCTCCCACAGATAGGCGAGATTTATTCAGTCGTTATTACACCAGTAGTCGTGCACGATATTTTTCTTCCAACTATCATTAACGACGGACTTTAGCGAGAAAGCAGTCGGCGACGGTCAGCGATCTATAAAGTATCTCGTACGTCAAAATGTTGAAAATTTAAGGCTCGCCTTATACGCGCTTGTAATCTCGGTAATTCCTCGCTGGTCTTAGCCGATGAGAATAAAGATATAGCGAGCAGAGAGAGCGCTTATCTTCCGAGGTCGCATATCCCACGCTCAGCAAAGAAGATAGTACAGAGTCGTTTAAAAAAAAGTACATGTATCCAATCTCATCGAGCCTCTTGTGTATAGCCTGAACGACGTACGAGTATACCCCGCGAAAAGAAATCTTTCATCGGCCGTATATACAGCTCCGAGAGAGACGTGACCTACGCTCATCCTATATATATTTGTACAGGCGATCCACGTATATCGACGAGACGTTGGCGCGCTTTCTTTCTCTCGAAGATGCAATTCAGCCCATGTACTGCTGCGCTGTCTCGAGGTGATTCGTCACTTTCCGCGCGTCTCCGTTTGCGCATCAAATTTGTTCGCAAAAGTTTGGAAAGAAAAGAGGGTAGACAGAGAGAGAGAGAGAGAGAGAGTGAGGCTTCGCGGCGCCGGCGATCTTCTCGGCAGATTGCGCGCGTGGGGTTATTTACGAGGAGCGAGATAGAGCGCTGGACGAGCCTGGATCGTCTGATAATTTTCAATTAAAAACGATTACAGCCGTTGAGTGTCGGACTGTATCAATCTGATCTGCGGCTGGGACCGGTCCGTCTATCGCTCTTCACGTACCAAGGTCGACTGTAAATCCGTGCGTTTCAAATTTTTTTTTTCTCAATCTCAAAACTCTCCCGGAGCACGATGCAAGGTCGTGCGCAGGCATCGAGGAAGCCGAGGCATCCGGTAGCTCGAAAAAGGTTCGATGAAAAACTGCTCTCTGCTCCAGAAATAAACTCATTCTCCACGTCGAGCTTCCTATATATAACTGCGCCCTAACGCGCTCCCGCACACAGACAGACACACAGCGGCTCTGAGAGAGAGAGAAAGAAAGTTCGGCCAATTGCCGATCGTAATTTCTTCGCTCAATCTGTTTTTGCTCGTATAGCTGGCATTCCAGGAGCGACGGAAGCGGCGCGGAGAGAGCGGCAACAAAAAAAAAGAAGCTTTTATTCGGAACTACTTAGGGAAGAAGGCCATTTTGCTCTCATCATCCTCGAAATGACGGAGTTCTCGATCGGAGTTTGCATAGTCGGGCACTTTTACGAGCAAACTCGTCGCTCCATTCCGCAAACAAGCAATAAGCCCGCGGCGGCGGCGGCGGCTGTGTATCCGAATGAGTCTACACACATTGCATCCACATCAGCGTATACACGTGTATATAATCTATACGTTCGGTGGATGCGCTCTTCCAGTGCCAAGGCCGAATCCCCTGCGCGCGCTCCCGTCGCTGCTTTTTGCGCCAGACAGTATCGATTAAAACGTGACCCGGCGTCGCGTTCAACTTCCTCTCCGAGCTCGCAGCTCTCGCAAATACATTTTCTACTATTGCAATTACTACCTGACTATCGCGAGTCTTTGGCCTGAAATAAACGTTATATGTATATCTAAATAAATATCGCTCGGTTTTGGCGATAGTCGAGGCAGCAGCAGCAGCAGCAAAACTTTTGCGCCCGTATATACAAAAATGCACACACCGCGAAGCGAGTCTCGCCGTCTATAGCGTACGCTGCAGCGATTCTCCTTTGTACGTGTAAGCCTTCCATACTCGCTGACGCGAACTTTTTTGCCAAAGAGGGGCTATTCGCATTTTTCGAGATCCAATCTCAATTTTCTGTATACGTGTGTGTGTGCGCGAGCGCGGAAGAGCCGCCTTTCTCTCTCCCCCTCCCTCCCTCCCTCCTTCTCTTTATTAAAGTTTCTCGACGTTCGACTAGCTTATAATACCTGCAGCTATATATGTACAGCCGTCAAGGGAGTGGCTGTTCGGCTTTAAAGCGCCGGCGTCACGGGCTGCTCTTTGTTTCCGCGTTGCGCGACTGCCGCTTTCCGAACATCGGGATACAAAATTCATGGACCAATGCTGTTGCGGCGCGGAGCCGGTCGTTTTTAGCCTGCGGTTAATTTAATCTCGTCCTTTTCTCTATATTGCTCTACGACTACTCCTACTATGCTACCAGCACTACTATCGCCGAAAAACGAGACTCTAATAAATCTCCAAAGCAATATTCATAAAGCTCCATAAATCAATTCCTCCCGATGCACACACTCGCGTCTCGTCGGCAAAAAGAAGCGGACGAGAGAAGGAGCAAAAAAGCTGTGCGCGCACAATGTAATCGACGCGCCCTCGTCCATTCGTAATCCATCAATAACGATCAGCAGCTCAGATTAATGGAAGGAACTCGGTGCTGGGAATCGTTAGCGCGGGATTCCCGCGGCGTGAAGCGGCTCCCTTCCCCCCCCCCCCTCTCTCTGCGTGCGAATTCGAAAGCTCTCGCCGACAACTGGGGAGAGCGGTAACTATCGATGCGGGCTCTGCGCGATGCACTTGTCGACGATTCTCCTCCTTAACGGATTACGCGTGTCTCGAGAGACAGAGAGAGAGAGAGAGAGTTGATTGCATCCGGCGCAAACAGCTGAGCGGGAAAATGCGCGTAAAAGAGTGTGCGATGCAGCCGCGTTGCCGCTGCAGAGCGCGGAAAGGTGCGAATTAGCGACCTTCGCTCGATAGCTTCCTCTTTAAGTCTGGTCTGTCTGGTATGGGGATCAATGGCGCAGCTGACGAGCCCCTCGCGGCCGCTCCAGGCGCACGCGCGCAGACGATTTTATCGACCGCGGCTGCGGCGAACTGTCTCTACACGCATACACGTGTATATATATATGCGGAGTCGCGCAAGCGGGGGCGTATAGGGGTGAGCGAACCACCGCGCCCGCGAACCTCGACTGCAGCTACGCCGGCGGCGGTGGCGGCAGCGGACCCGCGGTAGCTGCACTCCCGGCCGCGGCCTTGACTTTCCTCGCGCGCGCCCCAGCACTCCAGCTTATATACTTATGCTCCGCTAGCTCTCGCGCACAATAGATCGCGTTCGTTCGCGACGTCATCCCTCGCGGGGAGACTGTGCACATCCCTCGCACAACGAGACACCTTGTTAAATCTGACCGTGTACGTCTGGGGCCGCAGTCTGCTACTGGGCTCGCGCGCGGTATTCTCGACTATCCCTGTCGGCGGAATCCAGCCGTAATTACCACTGCGATGATTACACGATTCCAGTATCCTTGCGAGGCTATAGCGTCTTCGCGAAACTATATGCACTGCAGCCGCGGCGCTGACGTTTCATTACGAGTGCGACACACAAGTGCGCAGCTTGTAACTTGATATATTATATGTGGGAAAAGAGAAACGCGGAAGTCGTTTTGCTGCAGACCGGCCAATTTGATAGTGTAATTTCAGAGTTTAGCAATGTTCCCCCAGCTCGAAAACTACGCGGGTATAGCCGTAGCCGACGACACGTCGCTGACACAACTCGATCAATCTCGACGGGCAATCGGGCGATTTTATAGAGGACAATAGACGAAGTCATTTTCCCAGCCCCGATGGTAAACACGTCAGCGAATAAGCGTATTATTCGCACGCTTCCCTATTCTTCTATACCACAAGGTTACATAGCTTTGGCATACGCAATCGGACGCGCGAGCTTGACTCGAAGTCTACAGCAGCGGATAATCAATTAATCCGTTGATTCCGTCCTTGCGTGCCTCGAAAATGATCTTGGATCCAGATCTGCGTACATCAGGGCGGTATAATGCAGGCGCGTGTGCAGAATATGCTCTCATACCGCAGCGTCCGCAAGGCGCAGACAAAATTAAATAAAGTATAGTTGATCGAAGGTGGAGAAAGAAGGCGAGTATAGCATAGTCTCGCGGGCAATAACCGTCGACGTGGGAGGAGGGGGGGGGGGGGGTTCGCGCGCTCGTCCCGTTCGATTTTACGAGGCGCGCTTAGTTTATATGCAGAAGGGGG
This sequence comes from Philotrypesis tridentata, assembly GCA_018906965.1. Classification (NCBI taxonomy): domain Eukaryota; kingdom Metazoa; phylum Arthropoda; class Insecta; order Hymenoptera; family Pteromalidae; genus Philotrypesis; species Philotrypesis tridentata. Next base: position 7,822,597 of record JACCIB010000001.1, on the reverse strand, counting down.
ACGACGCGCGAAACTTGGCTTCTTATACGCAGCGCTTCGCTCGCTCGCTCTCGAGAGTCGAGACGGTAATTGCGCCGGCCTGGTAATCCAGGATATGGGTTATCGAGGCTCGATGAGCCGACTCACCCCTCCCCGTAAAACTGTCATTTCGCGCGCTGTAATCGCTTATCCTTAGCGCAGCACCCTCGCGCGCATGTTAACAAGCGGCGAGCCGCCGCCGCCGCTGCTGCTTCTGCTGCGCAAGCTCTTTCTCTCTCTCTCTCACTCTCCTTCAATTGTGGCAGCTCATCATCGTAAAGCGCCGATCATAGTCCGCCCGTAAATCGCCAGCTTTGCAAAATTGGCCAATTTCTTTGCCAAGCGCGACCGACACAATGAAATGAGTTATATGCCTCTCAGCCGGGGACTATAATACCCTCTCCCACGTGCTCTACTTGCGCAATTCCGGATGTCTGCGCGACTGGGCTGCAGGTGCGCTACGCGGCCTCGGACACCGTGTCTGGAATACACGGCGTACAAGTACATTCATAGTTCGATTGAAAGAGAGAGACCCCCCTTCCCCTATCCATGCAATTTTTTCCTTTCTCTCGGGCTCTTATTTCTCGCGGGAGCATCGGCCACCGTTACTATCCCGCTGATAAACCAAACGATTTGTTCAGCAGTCATCGAGACGAATTGTTTACGTGTAGATATAATCCATATACGTATATATACAGCGTACACGCGATTCAATTTTATTTCACTCCGCGATACAATCGCAACAATGCGGTCATAAATTATCCGACAATCACGAGCAAATATTGCTGCTCCCTCATCGCGATCGAAGCTTTTTACCGTTTCATCTTTCTTCTGTATACACGTGAAATAACGAGCGAGACTTTACAACGCGAGAGAGAATATATTACAATGGGCTCGGTTTTTGCCGCCTTCCTTTGCGAGCGACGAGACACGCGAGAATGAATCCCTTCACCGCCGAGCTCGTTTGCACGAACATCTCCGCCGCCGCCGCCAGAGAAATGCTCCTGCAGACGTTGGACGATAGAAAGAGAGACGCCGAGAGAGACTTATACTAATCTAGTTAGGGACGATTAAGTAAGAAGGCGTCAAGAGACGCTAACGAACGCCGCTAAGCTTTCGTGTCGCCTCGCCGTGTCGGGCTTGCCTTCTTCTTTCGCTGCGCGACGTTGCTTTTAACGGGGGCTGCTGCTGTCCCCGCTTGTAAACGGCGTCGTCGAGACTCCGCGAGAAAGAGAAAAGGAAAAAGCGAAAAAAAATTATTGCCCAGCCGCTCCTCGTGATTTCTGGCGTTCGCGTGTTACATTCACGATGCAATATATGTATATTGTGTGAAAGTCGCTCTGTGCGCCTAATGTCCCCGTTTACACGCAAATCAGCCTCTTCCTATGCCTTTCGCTTAAATTTTTTTTCCACCGCTCCGCCAGCTATACTCCAGGATTAATATTAATAAACATTGGTACCCGCGCGCGTTTTACGATATTGCTTCGAAGAGTGCACGGCTGAAAGAGAGAAAGCTCGTCCGCGCGCAGTCACCGAGAGAGCAATGAAGAAGAGAGAGAGAGATAGAGAAAGAGGAGAGGACGAACAATAAAGTTGAGGAGAGAGAAAGAGCATATTGCAGGGACAATCGTGCAATATAGACGAGACGTGCTGTCTGGGGTTCAAGGCTATTCAATTATGGTTAACCGCCTGCCATCCACTTCTTTTTCTCTCTTTCTCTTTTCGCTTCCTAGCCAATAAGAATCACGAGAAAACTTATCACTTGCTCTCGACTCCGCGCCGCTCTCCCCCCCCCCCCACCCTCTCTCTTTCTCTCGAGTGCGCTGCAGAGGCTACATCCGTACCAAAATCGAACTCGTCGTCCGCGCACTAGCTTCTGAATGTCCGCCTCCATAATATCCTCGCGTGCGCGGAAGCCAGATCTCGCCGGCCGATCTGTTTTTTTTTTCTTTCGGACGCACCGCCCTATTTACGAGGGTATATGAAGGAATGCTAATAGGAACGGCAAATCTTGAGCATACACAGACATTCGCGCGCGGAAAGAGCCGCCGCCGCTGCACCATAAATTTTCGTGCCAGTCAAGTGCCCGAGCTACAAACGCCTAGGCTCAACTCGCCGGCCATTAAAACTTTACCGTTCCACGCAGCGCGTCGGAGCAACAAAATTTATTTTAATCGCCGCGCGACCGTCCGAACTCCACCGGCCCTCTCGGAATCCAAGAGATCCCGCAAACTTTGCCGCTGCTACACTCATCTCATTATATATCCTTCTCTCAGTCCCACTAATTTTTCTCCCCGGCCGCCACTATTCTCTGCTCCCCATATTCTTAGACCTCTTTAAAGAATTAGCCTTGAAATTATCCGGGCGCTTAAATCCGCCGCCAGCGCTTTGTTTCATCCCGCGGCGGCTCTCAGAGAGATATTATACGAGCACATTACTTCCGCGTATCGGCAATTAAATTCCAAGTGTGATTTTTCGACGCTCTTATTACTATTGCCAATCTCATCTAGTCGAAAGTCTTTGTATTCCAACAAATAATTGGCGCGGTATAATTTCTTAATGATTCTTTTTATGCTATTGCAATTGCTCATCTTCGGTAAACGATTACGGGCAGAAGTCGCATTCCCTGTAAACGCAACAAACCGGCTTTCGAGAAGGCCACGTTGATATAATTATTTAATAAAGTACAATGTCGAGATTCGCAATGCTTACGGGCAGTGCGCGACTTTGTAGCGTTTCTCACGATTTTTTCCATTCGCTTATTATCGTCATTACATGCTTATTTTTATTCTTCATTTCACGTATTACGTATTTATTTTCGCTTACATCCGAGATATTTTTGTAAAAAAAAAGCTGTTTTGGAGGGTTACCCAAACGCGGCTGCAACACGCACAAGTCGCGTGCATTTCTTTCGCACAGAAACGACAAACAAATTCTTCCCGTACAGCTATATACGCGTATACGTGCATGAAAAAAAGAACAACAGAACGTATATATCTGTAGAGCAGACAGACTCAGCGTACATACGTATACTATACGTGTGGTATATAGCGCGATGCAGCGTCAGCAGAGAGCGGCTCTATAAGTACGCGGCTGTGTGTGTGAATGCATGATAATCAGTCAACGACCGAAGTGAGCTCTAGCGGTGAGCCTCAGGGTCGGACAACGGCGGCGCGTTAGGCTAGGTCAGTACATAATATCTGCGCGCGCGCCGCCGGCGCTATTACTAGCTCTATTCTTGTCCGCTCGTTCTCTCTGCGCGCAGATCCCACGCGATCGCTACCGCTGCGCTATCTTTATCGCCAGCTCGGCGCGCGCGGGAACTACGCCGCGCTGCTGCCGCTGCGTAGTTTTTCCTTTTTCATTTATCTCCGCATTTCGCGTTCCTTCTCCTCTCCTGCTCTGCTCTTGTTTTCCGTCTTTTTTCTCTCTTCTCTTTTCGTGATCCTTTCGCCTCGCTGCATAGAAGAGCCGCTTCGAGGCAAAAGTTCGCGGGAGCGCGAGGTATTCGTTGCTTAACGTCTTCGCGACTGAATTTACGGCGCGGTGTGCCAAATGGTTAATTACCAGAATGTCCAGCTTAGTACGTGGCATCTGCGCGCGCGCGCATGTGTGTAATATAAGAGCGCCGCTCTGACGGGCAGTAGTAAATACACACAAGCGTTGTAACGTTACGTAAGTTGTTTGTTGCCGCGCGCAGCTGCGGTGGCGAATCTATACGCGTACATTGTATATATATGTATGTATCGTGTATATATTTTATATGAGTACGTATAGCTCTTTAATTCTAAATGTGTGGCGAATTGCGTAATGAAAAGCATTATCGATCGCGATTGCACGCGGTGTAGCTTTGAAAAACATCTCGTGATTATTATTTTCTATCGCCTCTCAGTGCTATATATATATTTATTGTCACAAATATGCACAAAAGTTCACAAATTTTCTGAGCTTTTCAAATTAGTCAAGCTTTTTTGTCTATGATTTTTTTTAACAAAATGACGGCGGTTTTTGTGAAACAGCGTAATGTTAAACTTTGTTGTGAAAGTGATGTTAAACATGATTTTTTTTCTCGAGAAATATCACCTTAAAAAAAAAATGTTGTAGAATAAAAAATGCTTAAAATTACTCAAAGAATACGTATGAATTTTTTCAAAGAAATTTGAACCATTTTTTATTTTTTCTAAAATTGTGCAATTTGGAAAAATTCAAAATTTATTCAAAATTTTTTGAAAAAATTCATACGTATTCTTTGAATAATTTTAAGCATTTTTTATTCTACAAAATTTTTTTGTTAAGGTGATATTTCTTGAGAAAAAAAATCATGTTTAACATCACTTTCACAACAAAGTTTAACATTACGCTGTTTCACAAAAACCGCCGTCATTTTGTTAAAAAAAATCATAGACCTTACTATTTGAAAAGCTCAGCTTTTGCATATACATATCCCCCCTCTAATTCGTTCGTTTTCATTATCTGCGCGCTCCGCGAAACTTTTTCTATTTCCGAAACTGCTTTAGCGATCACGGAAAAAAAACCTTGAATCTTTACAATCTCCGGTGTAGTTTTTCCGCGGCGAACACGGCAATTATGCCGTTCTCATTTACTCGCGCTTTAAATCAAATTCAAGATCCGCTCGCGTTCGTTATGATTTCCTCCTCCTGTTCCCCTATAAGTAGCAGACGGCCATTTCGATTGCGTTCCGATGCGTGCGCACGAAGGAATTTCCATGTGTACACTCCACTGTCGCGGCACCCGCTTTGACGCGCCGGGTTATTAAAATTCTGTGTGTGAAAGACGTGAAATTCAAAAAGGCCCTCGAGCAATCCGCATATATATATATATATAGCTGCGCGAGCCGCCGGCTTTTTGCTCCGATGATGACGCGCGTCCGCGGCATCGATTAAAAGAGACCTGCAGCTGACACTTTTATTTCGCCTATCATCATTTGGGCATTGTGTAAGCCGCACGGACAAAGGCAGGCCTGCGACTTATTGCTGATTTTTATTTGGAAAATCGTGCACTCACTCGCTTGATTGTCGCTCAACTTTTCCACGATTACGTTCCACGTGGTCCACCAGGGCGGAGAGGGGGAGAATACACTGTACACGTATACATAGAGAAAGTCCGTCCTATGCCTGCTGACAACATCAAAGGACCTCAATTTCCTCTGCTGCGTGATTCACCGCTTAATTCCTTCATCCCGCGCGAATCGAATTGACGCGCTTTTGATCTGCAGTAACTGCACGGATAGGGAGAAGTAAATTTCTTGGACCCTGCTTCCAGTATACGAACTGTTCGTTTCATCTTTCGGATATTTCCAGAGAAATTCGGTATTTATTTCAATTCCTTGATGACGAGATAAACAATCGTCGATGCTCAGTGGGAGAAAATGCGCAAAAAGTCAGTAGCTTCGTGTATCCCCTTCATTGTTCCATGATCGACGTGCGTCAGTCAGGGTAAGCTTTCCGAGGCGGAGGAGCAGAGCAGCAGCTGTCAATCGCGACTGTAGTCGGTTATACGAGAGGCGGGGGTCACGTGTGTCTCGTTACTCGATCTCGAGGACGATTGTATTGTTCGAGGACCGGTCTGTTTTTGGCAAATTTTCCGGCCTCCTGCGCTCTCTTCCTTTTTCCTCACCCAAGGGACTCGCTACTGCTGCGCGACGTGTTTTCTTTGATACACGCCGGGTAGCCGGCGCGCAAGCCGGGCATATAATATAGCAGGAAAGTCGAGTAGAGAACGCTGCACAAAGGACCTTTTTCCTTTGCCGGAGCTGAGGCTTTTTGTTCTTCTCTCTCACTCTCTCGCTCGCGAAACGACGTTTCAGCTTATCCGAGCGTATTGTTTGGACAAATGAATTTTAAACGCGCATGTACGGGGACGATAATGGACCCGTCTCCGTTTTATTTATCATTTCCGGACAATGAGGACTTTTTCCACGTCGACGTTGATGTACACAGACGCGTCGCCGTATTATTGCGTAGCTATATGTAGTCGAGTGCAAAAACGTGCCACACGTTGCTCCATCATAATCAGTGCGTACAACGCAGAGCACACGCTCTGCCCGCGCGCGTAAATTATGAGAATACGCGGAGTTTCTTCCTCGGCAAAGCTCTTTCTCTCTCTCTGTCTTTAGCGCGTGTGTACATTCTCATTGTAAGCAACACAACTCATCGGGGGTGATCATTCAGCCGAGGCGATAATGCGGCTCGAAGTAATCTAAACTAAAGTGTCAGTCATTTAATGGACGCATCTCGAGAGCTCGGCCATTATAGCGCGGGCGCGCGAGAAATCATCACGGCGGACGAGACGAGGTACACTCGAGTGTAATTGCGGGAAAGCTGGAAGTACTCTGCGCCATTCTGCTAACTCGCTCCTCTCGGCTCGCGCGTCTAGCCGATCATGGGCGTGACTTTGCCAGCGCAGACTGCCGGGGACGACTTTTTTTTTTCATTTCGTCCCGCTCGTTCTGGGGCGGCTGCGTGTTGATGACCTCGAAAGCGCGAGGTCGTCGCCGATGTGACATAAATCCCGAGAAAAATACTGGCCAATTTGCGATAAGGCGATCTACTCTGTACCATAGAAGACGAGATTTCGTAAGCCGGCGGCGGCGGCGGACGAGGCACAAATAGGCTCTCCGACCTAATGCAATCATATTATAATCGAGAGTATGCGAGCTACGAGCAGCCAATAAATACTCGTGAGAGCCTTGTAAACAAATCAGCTTTTCACCGAGAACGCCGTGTGCAGCCTTTGATATTGCTATGTATACGGCCACTAATATATATATAAAGCTACGCGCGTGCGGTCTACGCGCCGCGCATAGCCGAGCTGCAAATCAATTACGATCTCTAACGTATTCATCGAATAAATGATTTATCTGAATCGCACCAGATAAAGCCAGGCGGCAGTTTCCTCCTTGCCTAATTTATTGCATAGCTCGAAACTTCCAATGAATCGCGTTTTATGCGGCTCGCCGAGTGTGGCCACAATAAAGACTCCAACTATATGTCCTACAATAAATTTATTTTTTTCATGCTCGTCCGGAGTGCATCTCTCTCTCTTCGGCTGAAGGAGATGCCGCGCAGATGAACGGGTTTTGCAAATGAACGTTGCGCGCGCGCGTTCGCGCCTCTCACTCGCCAATCGCTACCATATAGACTATGGCTTGTTGCAGCTGCTGCACCTTTCCCAAAGCCACCTATAGACCGAGAACAGCGCCTCGGGTCATCGGCACTCTCTATCGCCCTCCGGCGCCGCAATCTCACCTTTGTGCGAAAAATTTAGCGTTCTTTTTATTTTTACAAATTTTATGGATTTTCTGGATTTTCTATTAATTTTCATCGGCAAGATTTTGTCGCGTACGCTTAATGAACGTTTTTGTTTCTGTTGCAGGTAAACTTACGATCGTTAGTTTGATGTACGATTATTGAGCCGAGTGGTGAGTGAAATATATGCAAATATTGTTTAATTCGAATTGGCCTCCGATATTGGCCTGGCGGCTCGCTAATTTACAGGCGAATTCCACAAGCGATTTCACCTATACGTGCGAGAGACGACTTTTTTCTTTTAAGAAAATTTCTCCACATCGGAAAATCAGTTGCGCACAAAAAGAATGCCGAGTCATGCTATCCCAGTGGGGTCTCGAATTTTCCTCTCCACTGGCATTCCATGCTCGGAGAGGAGTCAAAGTCGCGGTTCGATGGCTCCGACCGGACCGGAAGCCCCCGAAGATTTGCATGGGCGAATCAGCCGCCCGCAGATCCTTTGATTCGAAATTCGATAAAACGGGAAGAGGGAGCGCCGAGCCCTGGGACATTAGGCGCGCGATGCGAAATTAAAAGAGGCGATTTGAAAAGCCCTGGGAGAATATAATTCCGAGTGTACAGAGTGCCGTCGTTCGATCCTACACCTCGAAAGAGACCCTCGGAAGAGCCGTCAGAGGTCATTACGATAAAAAGAAAGCACGAGCATCAAGCTGAGAGGAAAGCGCGGCGGGGGGAAGATGAAGAGATATCGAAATGGCAGATAATAGCCGATGTAAAGATTCTCAGCCGGAGTCGTTTTATCCTCCCGGCCTCGACTTACAAGAAAAAGTTATACCCTCGACTGTGCGAATGTGCTACATGTATGTCGCGCATATACATGGCTGGGATGCTATGGCTGCGGCGTTCGGTGAAAGGGGGAAGAGAGAATCCTTCGATAACAAGGTATTCCACTCAAGGAAAACTGGCTGCATTTGGAGGAAGAAGACGCGCGCGCGCGCGTGCGACAACAGGATCCGGTAGCCATGTGTGTGCGCGTGTCTGTATGTGTGTTTGTGTGCAGGCGCGCGAGAAGGGGGATGAAATCTCTTTCTCCTCGGAGAGTTGACACGCGCTTAAAAAAAAATTCTCCTATTGTACGTCGGAGCAGTTTCTCGAGTTTCAGGAGAGCCTTACATATTCTAGGACGGATTAATATGTACACGGTCAGTTGGAAGGATTTCTAATGTTACCTGCGCGATCTCGCTAGATCAAATTGCCGGGTACTTTGATCTCTTTTAATGAAAGATCCACTCTGGGCTCTCGCGCTCTCAGCCTTATCCCGTTGCAAATCCTTTTAAGCGAAGCTCCCCCCCTGTAACGACCTTGAAGCAACGAGTCCTAAAGTCGATTCGCTCTTCTGCGTTCCAACATTCGGTGTAACAGCTTGAAAAATTAGCGCCGATAAAATCCAAACACGTCGTAACCTCCAACTGCGGTGCCGTATACAGATATACATATAGGTATACGCACGTCAGTCTCTATCCTAATACTTGGAAACGACGAGTTCATCCACTCCCATATCTCGTTGCGCAGGTGGCGTGTCGTAGCGTCTCCCCCCCCCTCCTGCCCCGACACCCCAGCCCGCAGCGCCGTTCGTCCAAGATTATACGAACTTAAGCCGTCTCATCTCGCCACACCTGCTGAAACTCCTCTTCAACCCTTTCGAGCGAAACCTCTGCGTATTTTCGCTTTTTCCGCGTCGAAAAGCTCGTCGCCAAGATCTTATCTGCGGTGCTGTATATATCCGATGGCTCTGCCGCGCTCTTATTGGATTTGCTCGACTGTATACTGGCGCCGAGAAAGAGAGAGAGAGAGAGAGCAAGTATAGAGGATTAGCAAGTTTAGCCGGGAGAAGCCGAGTACATAGAGGTAATTTCAATCGAAGGAAAGGCCGAATCCGATGAATATTTGTCCGGCGGTCGGTTTATGCCCTCGTGGACACGATATCGGAGACGAGGCACGCTGCGTAAATTTTCGTAAAAAAAAAGCTCAACGCGAGAGAGAGAGAGAGAGTGAGAGAGAGCCACAAAATTCGATACTAAAACAAGAGAGATAAGACAAGACGTCAGCGTAAAGACCTGAAAATAGAAAGATACTACTATACGTGCGAGCTGTGGGAGCCAAGGGGGCGGCCGAGGCAGGCAATAGAAGAGAAATGAGGGCGGCTTTATGTGATGACGTTCCCCGCATCGTCAGAGGGGCTGGAGCTTGATTTCCTCGCGCGAAACCGCATAGGAGAGACCCTCCAGTATTATATCCTCACCAAGGGGGAGGATGACGACGACGACGACAGGAGCCGCGGCGGCGGCAGCGACAGCAGCAGCAGCAGCATCAGAGCCTCGGCTCCTTTGTCTTGCTTTCCGATCGCGCGGCTGAAGCTCCGCATTCGCTGCGAGGCGATTTCTGCTGTTCCGGGAGGTGCGCACGACGGCTCGTAAAATTCATCGAATTCGCATGTATACGGCCGCTGTACGTACGGAGAGAAGGTTAATCCCTCTCTTTCTCTCTGCAGGGTATGCGGTGGGGCCTGCGAAATTTTTGCCTACGCGCTCGATTCAAAGTCGTATCTTTCGAGCTGATGGGATATATATAAGTGTACTGAGAGGGACGGTCCGGATGGAAAAGTGTCTAAGCAGCTCTGTCTGTATTTGGTCTAATGCGAGTAGCCGCAGCGGCGGCAAGTCACGCGAGAACCGGATAAATCGCACTCGCGCCTAGTCGAGACCGGTTAGCCTGCCCCCGAGGAAGACGCCGCTGCCGCCGCCGTTGTCGCGACTCCTCCTCCGGTCGTTTTTCTCCTGCTCGATCCTCTTCCTCCTTTCTTCTGTATACTACAGCGGCAGCAGCAGCGACGAGCGCACTGCTTTACGCATCAGGGACTGTAGACTGCACGCCGTGTGGGTCTACGTAGACTTTTATTGTGCAGCTAGCTCGCTCGCTCGGCCGTGTAAGATAAATTAATGCTAATCGACGCTCATCTCCTCCCTCGCATACAGGCTGCAGCTTCGTGCTTCATTTGCTAGACCCGCTCCCTCTCTTTCTCTCTCGCTGTTTTACGTGTATCGCCTCATCAGTCTCGATCTGCATTTTTGCTCGGTTTTATAAACGATCGCCTTCCATTTCCTGCCCCAGCCCTCTCTCTCTCTCTCTCTCTCTCTCTCGCTCGTGTGCGTATCTCATTGCATCTGTTGTGTAGCGCGGGCTGCGCTTAATAGTCCATTCATTGTTCGGGAGAAATTGAAAGAAAAAAGGCTCGATGAAAATGGCGTGCGTGTATATACTCGCGCGACTTGTCGATTCAGCACTGGCTTCCGCTTGGGATCGCAGTGCCGAAAGGGAGGGAGAGACAGAGCACGATTGATGGCCGGCTCGGTGCAGCTGCGCGGATTATTTTCGCCGACTCGCTCGGAGTCTTCGCGACACGCGTACTGATGGCAAAACGCCGCGGGGTGTGCGCTATATCCATACGTTGCACGGTACGCGCGTATAAGCGCTTTCTCTGGTACTGACGACGCTGTACGTCGAACATAACGACGAGGACGCGCGCGCGCGGGGAGGGGGATTTAGTATTTCCGGCGCTATAACCCCCGCTAACTCTCGCGAGGATATATGTCGATGGGACGCGATGGTCAGTCGTAAAACGGAGATTGGAAGTCATCGGGTATATCCCTTGCGTGGAACTGCTCGCTGATTATTATCGCTGCGACGAATAATAATGCGCGTCGTTCGTTTCTCTCTCTCTCTCTCTCTCTCTCTCTCTTTCTCTCTAGAGCAGTATACGTAGAGTCAGAGAGAGAGGTAGCTTTGATATTACACACAGTGCGTTACGTATACACACTTTGTATAATGCGCGTAGCGCAGATGAAGATAGCATTAGCACAGCCTTGTCTCGCGGAATTCCATGTCAATATTTGAAAAAAAAGAGGCGCGCGTTCAGAATTTATCTCTCGGGGACGCGTAAGCGTCATTGGATTTATTGTGCACTGCAACGAGCGATGCCAACGACCTCTTTCAAGGCAGCTTTGTACGCTGCTCACTATACTTATACTACTAGTGCCTATACTCTCTCTTGGCTTAGCTAATCTTTACATACTAGTGTCTCTCGCGTGCACGACTCGTTGCGAAAATTCGAGGCGGTATTTAGATCCGTCTCTTTTTCCACACATTCCACGCGTGCGCGTTGCACATTGGACTAGAAAAAGCTGTAACCGCTGCCGGAAATAAACGAGCAGAAACGAAATAAAAGTTGAAATAGTTGTCGGGTCTCTTGTTACACGCAGGAGATCGCCGTCGCCGCCGGTGATGTAGAGGACGTCTTTTTCTTTGGCGCACATATGACGTGCACCTAGGGCGAAAAATTGAATTGACCTTCGCCGCTGCAGCGATATTGAATTAGCTCTCCCTCGTCCAGCTGAATGAATCATTAAAGTGACGTGTACGGAGAAAGAGAGCTGCAGAGGAGGCGCACAAACAGCCACGCTCTTTCATCCGACCCGACGAATTAACTTTCCTTATTTACATATCAGCCTCCTCTCCCCGTCTCTATCCTATCGCGAGAGCTTAGCCTTGGCCCTTTACTCTTTCTTTCTCTTTCTCCCTCTACTCCCGGTACACAGCGGGCTCTTTATCATCCCGGCTCGTCGCGCCGATATTTATATGCAAATCCGCGACTTTTCTTTATTCACACTCTTGAGAAAAAGCCTGGCCCGCGTCGCCACCGCCGCCGCCGCCGTTACAAAGAGTCAGGGCCACTTAGCGCGCCGACGCAACTTTTTCATTTCTGCCTCAGTTTTGCCTCTGTATACTGCGCTCTCTCGCACTCCCTTGTCTTGCAAATTTGCCTCACGCCCGCCGCCGATTTATAATCCCGGCGTGTCGTCGCAGTTGCGCTCGAGTTTTTGCGAAATTGCCCGCGCCTCGACGGCCGAATAGCCCGCAGACGCGCTGAATAGCGAAAAATTAAGCCGCGCCGCGATTTCAGCGTGTGACGACGAAATTCCGGATTATCCGCCAAATGAATTCGAACGTTCGAGCGCGCGGGGAAAGAGATGTGGAATAGAATAGCCCGAAAATCGAGGCTAAAGTCGAGAGGAAAGTTACCGAGATCGTGTATACCCACGCAGACAGGATTCTCTCTGCGTATATATATAGAATTGAAACGTCGTTAATCGAAGCATAACCAGCCGGAGGGTATATATATAGTCTATAAATACACTCTTGGGTCCCGAAAGTCGCCGAGTTATCGGGACGTAAAAAGGACCGAGCTGCACACACACGCACGCGCGCACGTTTTGGATCGAAAAGCCGAGGACCGGTTGTTGCGAGCTCCCTCCTTCTTCTCTGCCTCTCCCCCCCTCTCTCTCTCTCTCTCTCTGATCTCCGCGAACTCTGATCGATCGAGTGTCCAATGGAATATACGGGGAGAGCGAGATAGAGATGAAAAAAAAAAGACAGGACGACCTCGCGTGCGAGCAAAAAACAATAGTCCACTCGCATACTGTCGAACTTAAACAGCTTTGGCCGATCGTGTATTTCTTTCTGCCTCTCCCCCCCCCTCTCTCTTTCTCTCTTTCTGCTTTTCTTGACAGCTATACCTAATGATAAAACGCCCGGGGCCATGTGGCCACCCGCTCACCATTCGCAAACTCCCTTTCTCTCTTTCGAGCATAGGCCTCTTTTTCTTTTCGACTGCTTCCAGATATCGCCGGCTTGCTTTTTTTCCTCTCTCTCTCTCTCTCTCTCTCTCTCTCTCTCTCTCTCTCTTTCGCCTCTCTCGTTGCGTTCGTCAAACGGCAACTCTCTCGCGAAATATCGGCTTGTTTTCGAAGCTGAGGCTTAATGAACTTGGATGTAACGCACGTATATTATATTTCGAAATTAAAAAACCCGTCTTCTTCTCAGATCGACGTCTCCTCGCGTCGCGCGTATACATCTCTTCTTCGTTCTGCGCAGCAGGACTGAAACAATGAATTAAAAAAAAGTCGACGACTGCGGTCTACTCCTTTAGAAGAGGCACAACGCACGCAACGACGTCAGCAGGAAAGATACATCCCAATTTCAGTCGCGCGTGTAAATGCATAGATAAAATGTATATTCCTCACAATGCGGCGCGGTGTGTGTGTATGTGTATGTATATACAGATACGCGGTAGTACAGAGATATAGTCTGACGCGCAGAGAAATGCGAATATTTTATATCGGCGGAAGAGAGGCCGCGGCGGCGGCGCGCGCGCGCTTTCTCTATTGGATTTCGCGGCTTTGTGTGACTGCGGCAGCGTCGCGCCGCCTAACACGGTTGACTAATTGTTCCCTCATTTCCGTTTTCGCGCGCTTTTATAATACCTGGAAACGGGCGAGGCGCATAAAAATACACTAGACAGAGCCATAAATTCAGTGCGTCGCGCGATCCAGACTGCACTTTATTGCTCGATTTTTCGCTCTCGTTATATACATGGCTGGAACGAGTGCAGCCGCCGCCGCGCAGCTGAGGGACGCGCTTTGAGAAGTTGTCGCGAGATAAGCGATATGTAGCACAAAAGCTACGAGTTTTCTCAGGGTCGCGACCTCGGCTCGTTTTCGCTTCGTTGTCCTTATTCATGATACGGCGCGTACAGAGTGTAGAGAGCGCGCGTATATACGTGTATACCGTGTGTGTATATGTACAAGCGAATATTCGCGTGTGTTGGCGCTCGAGCGATTATCAGCAGCAGGAGCGTAGCTTCGCTTTGTCCGACACTCGAATCCACTCTGCGCGATTTGCACTTTTTCGCCTCTATCCGGAGGGGAGATTATAATTGTTGTATATTATGGAATGCACATTTGCTATATGTAGACGTACTTGTGCGCAGAGCGTAGGGGCCGGTCTGAGGGCGAGCAGTAATATACGAGCGGATCGGAGGCCGAAGCGAAGAAAAGTCTGCGCGAAAGTCTCGTGTAGCTACGGTTCGCGGCGCATATGATACACTTGGGAGAAGACCGGCGAAGGAGAGAGAAAGAGAAAGAGAAAGAGCAAAGCGCTCGTTAATAGCCGTTAATGACCGCGAATGAGCTTTCATTAGGTGCGGAGAGTCCTGAATGGTTGAGAGACGAGGCGAAAGCGCGCGTTATTTCATTAATAACGATCTTGCCTGACGAGAGACTTATCAACGACTACTGCTTTATTTGCATTAGTTTGCACTTCTTCGCCGCTCTCTCATTACTCATTCGCCACGTATACACATGTACAGTGTGCACACATGCGCGTATACAGGCCCCACGTATAAATAATACGAGTGTAGCGCGCAGCGTGTGCGATCGACGAGGCAAAGACACACACGCGGACTGAGAAAGAGAGAGAGAGAGAGAGAGAGACAACATAATGCCTCGCCATAAATTAGGCTTCGAGGTGTCGGCCGGAAAAAGCACGTGCGTTCTATGTCTGTGTATGTGTGTGTGTAGTTACATCTGCGGGCACAACCTGCTTTCGCGGAAGGAAAAAAAATAAGAGAGCACACACTCACTGCACTCTCACACACACACGCGTTGCGGAGGGGAAGGAGAGCGACTGCTCCGGTTCGCAGAGAGACGAGTTTTTCGCGCTTCTTTCCCGTGGGAAGTTTGGAGCGCTGCCGGGAATCTGCCGACGCTGCTGCTGCTTCTTCTTCTTCTTCTTCGTGGGGGCTGTATATGTGCCGCAGAGTCTCCGTGCAGACGCTCGGATCTGGAGGCCGCACGAGGCAAGAAAAATTGAGAAAGACGAAAGGCTGGCCAGGCGAGAAAACCAGAGACTGCAGAGAGGGACACACATGCGCGCGCGCTTCTGTTCGCCATGTGTTATACGTACGAGCCAATTTTTTTATACGAGGAATTCGCGCTTTGAAAAAACCTATCCTCTTTTCGCGCGCGTCTCATCAACGGCAATTTCCACTGCAATTTTCAGCCGCTGCGCGCACTGACCCGCATGTACCGACAGCGTGTCGCTGCTCTTTGTATATATACGAGTGCTACATAAGTATGCGCGTATATCTGTATACGTAAAAGGTATTGCGGAGTCCATTATGCCTGGCGATCCATTGGCATAACTGGAATTAGGGTCGGCGGCGCGACGACCGGTTAATTGACGGGAAACGGATAGAAAGCGCGTACACAGACGCGCGGCGGCGGCTTGCCGATCCTCGGCTCCAGTCGTCCGTTTTCAATCTAGTCGAAACTTTCTCGCATTAGATTCGTCATCCCGAAAACAATGCCGCGCGCACAGCTGGCAATTAAAGTCACTGCAAGGAAAGCTTTCGCAGTGATGATCTTGCGCTCGAGCGAGTATGGGTGCAGCACCGGCAGAGATGCGCGAGAGAGAGGAATGCGTTTCGCGAGGTTCGGCGCCGAGTCTGAGAGAGAGAGAGAGAATCGATTTTCCGTTCATCTCACTCTCTCCCTTTATTTTCATGAGAGCTGCCGGCGATGTGCGTGTGTTTACAGACACGTGATGTTGCGCCGAGAGAATCTATAGGATGGCGCCAAGCCAGTTCTAGCACGTCGACCCACACTCGTTTGGCTTCTTCTCTCTTTCTCTCTTTAGAGAAGGCGCGCAGCTGACTCGCACACTCTCGTATTCAGCAGCGGCTCGCTTGTTTTTCCTTCTTATAATTCATGAATTAATGCCGCGAAAGAGAGCCTGTAATCAATAACGAATCTTTTCTCCCTCTCTCTCTCTCTCTCTCTCTCTCTCGGCTGCAGGTGAGTTTTGCGAGAGAGAGCGATCGATCATCGCCGTCGCCGTCAGCGAGAATCTTCTCCGGGAAGCGGGAAAAAAAAAAGAAAGTCGGCTCTGTGACGCGTACGTAGCAACAGCTCGTCCTCCTCTCGCTCTCCCGTCATCGTCTGCGAGGTGCGACACACATCTCACATTCGGCAGACTCGCGCGTGCCGTGAAAGTCCGGTTTTGTGCGAACTGCAGCAGCGCACGGAGCGTCGAGCCGCTGCTGCTGCTGCTGCTGCTGCTGCTGCAGCGCTGTGCACGTGTATTGTGTGTGCTTATACGCGGACGTGTGTGCGAGTCTCGGGGCAACGGCCTCTCTTGCGCCTATCGTGTGTAACTCGCACCGCACACGTGCTCTCGAAATTGCACGAGCGCGGCGAGCTATAATACTCTCCGCACCCGTATACATATATACCTTCTCTCTCTTCTCTTCGAGAGCCAACTTAAACCAGAGTGTCCGTGTAGACGTACGTATGGAGGAATCGCGTGTAATCTCTCTCTGGACAAAGGTCAATAGCGAATATATAGCGCTGCCCCCATCGTCGGCCGTATAACGCACAGCTGTGCGACGACGGCACTGCACTGCACACCCACGCGCGCTTCCTCGCAACCCGATCGGCCGAGAGAGCTGCGCCGCCGCGCGCACACAGCTATCGGCTCTTGTAAATAAAGCCGCGCGCGCGCGTCAGAAATAAATTCATATCGGCCCCCGCCGGCCGCTGCTGCACACAAGCGGCTCTCGGCGCAGATATTAGCGGACGTAAGCGCGCGCTATCTTCCATCTGCCGTTGGTATCGCCAGTTTTTCCCTTTCTCCATTTGTTTGCGCGCAGCTCTCTCACTATCTTCTATACTATTGTATACGTGCGCCTTTCCCTCCTCGGCTGCAGGCTCGCCTTACGACTTCATTCAGAGATTAAGCTCCCCGCGTGCGTGCGTATTTTTCCCCCGCCAAATCCACGTGTAGAATAGTTGTATATTCTCCGCGGATCGCCGGCGCACCGGATAGCACTCGGATTGCCGCCGCGACTACGTGCAATTTTCCCATTTGCATTGAATGCGAAGAAAAGCCCACAGCTGCTCTTTCTCTCACCCGGCCTGCCGACGAGTGCGCGCTTGCACGCGCAGAGTGTATCCCGCAGCGAGTGAGAGGAGCATAAGTAACCGGCGGCGGCAACGACCGCCGCACGCGCGAGTCGTTAGAGGAATAATGATAAGCGGCGTCTCGCCGCCCCCAGATCCATCTCTCTCTCTCTCTCTCTCTCTCTCTCTCTCGCTCTCCTGAGCATCGACACTTATCTCAAACAATAGAGACTTTATTTTCTGTGTAAATCGCCGCCGCCGCCGCCGCCGCTGCTGTTGCCGCTGCGCCTCGAGCTCGCCGGAGTGAGAAATGAGGAGAGCACGTAGGAGGTTCACGTGGAGCGACGCTTATTATATATGACGGACTCGTACACACGCGCGCTCGGAGCCTAAAGACGCATCCGAACGATGAGGAATTAGAAGGCGCGAGATGGAGAACAATAGGATCGCTCGGACAATGAGGGAGAGGGTGCCGGCACTTTTGCCGATTCGACTTTCCACACGGGCAATGCCAAAGATGAAGGAGAGAGGCCAAGGGGCCGAGAGACAAAGACCAAAGTCTCACCGTGCGAATCCGCTTTTTGCACGCGCGGCTGAATTAATGATTGCCGCCGCAGAGAGGCCCATCGGGAAAATCAATTAAGCCCCCCCTTCGAATGGCTTCGATCAACCGATTCTTGCTCTTTCATGCTTTTCCTCTCTTTCCCTTTCATCGTGTGTATATACGTGCGCCTCTTTCCTCTCACCGCGGCTCGCTCGCCACATAAGATATATAATGAAGCTCGATATACAATGCAAAAATTATTGCACAAGCGATGTAATATGCAGTCGGTATATTTCTCGGGAGATAAATCGACTCATTATAAAGCTGGCCCGGAGCCGAAGAATATATACTCTTTCAGCGGCTCATCTCGCTCGGTTAAAAATAATCCCCGAATATATATCTCGCTCGGGAGCGCTGGCATTATAAAAGCCGCTCCGTTACATAAACATATAATCCAGCCAATAAGATTATAGCTCGCGCGCCGCGGCGGACGCGATAAAGATCTCTCTCGGCTCGTCGTTCTATTTTATTTCGCACACCGATCCGATTTCCCTTTATCATTATCCGGCGGTCGTCCCCGAGTGTCGCTCCTGCCACTCTGCCGCTGCGCCGCGCGCCTCTCTCTATACATATATTTCTGTATTAATGATCGAGCGAGCATCGGCGTTGTGCCAATTCACGAATACAACCGGTTTTTCGGCGCGAAAGGAAAGAGAGCGGGGCCCCCGCGCGCGTGTCGTATAATACACGTATAGTTGGGTGTACACCGAATGTATAAGCGATTCAATGGAACGCACGATTTTTCTGCGGCCGCGGCTTTCGATCGATCGACCGATCGATCGATGGCTATAAAGCTGCGCATTGCGGCTCGTCGGCGGCTTTCGGTACTGCGGCGGGTGAAAAAAAAAAATAATAAAGCGCCGATGTGTGTGCGAACGTTTTTTTTAAAATGCGCGAAGGTGATCATCTGGCGTGGGCGAGAATGGCTGCTCCTCAGGGACGACGGTTATTTTTCTTTAAATATGGGTTAACTGCGAGGCTCTCCGCGCGCATTTATCGGAGTAGCGGACTATTTTTCTCGCCGACGAGTTAAAACATATTTTTCGAGATTGATTAGGCAAATGAATGATTGGCCTCGCGCGTATACATGTGTATACACGCGCACATATATTTTTCATTCACACCACGTGCCAGGCTATATCTTTCCTCGGAAAAGTTCTAAAATCTCTCTTCTGTAGTGCACCTAGACCAGCTCGTACACTTGTAATGCGATCAGACGCGCAATGAAATTCCAGGCTGCGTTATTTATATAGTAGCGAAGTAGACGCACTATATACCGAAGAAATCTTGTCCCACATTGTTGTCTAATGATATACGCCTCGACGTGCACTCCATTTTCGTGATTTAATGCAAAGCGCATTTTTTTGCGAGAGCCGGTGTATATAATTGAGCATTTAAGTCGAGGGGGGGGGGCTATATAGGCGCAAATCGATTTTGCGAAATATAAATCGTCGACGCGTACGCCGCATATAGATAAAGGAAAAGTATCCGCGCTTGAGAGCTGCGAGAGAGAGAGAGAGAGAGAGAAAGAGAGAGCTGTGTGCGAGCGCATAATGAAAGCTGCGCCGCCGAGCGAAAATGCTCTCGGGCCGATAAAGCGCGATTTCTAGCGACATTTATCAAACTTGGGGATCGGGGCTTGCCGAATACCGCGCGGCTTTCCACGCGCCGCCCTCCTAATCGAATAACGAAAAACATTCTCGGTCCGCCCGGATTTATCCCTTTGCGGGGCGTATATTTTTAGAGTTGAGAACCTCTCGAGAATCGGTCGCGCGGCGCGGAGGGAATGAAAAAACGCGGAGACTGCAATAAAAGTGTGTGAGAGCCACCGATACGGCGAGGATGTATTTTAAGAAATTAATTTGTCGAATGACAAATTGCCTTGTCACTCCAGGCTTCGAGATATACACGCCTCGGAATTAGAACGTTGCGAGGCTTATCACTCGCGCGCACACATATAACGCTCTGCCGAATCCGCTATTTGGCCGTTCCCCCCGTTTAATTGGGAGCCTCTCTTTCTGGAAGCATAATACCAAAACCTTATCAACTCCTCGGCTTGAGCAACCTCTTACGTCTTGCATCAACGAGAAGAAGCTGCTCATTACCGCAGAGAAAGCGATAATGGCGTGCGCGATTCAAGTGCGTAGCCTATAAAAAGTTAGCGCGAGAGCAAACGTCGCGCGAGTTATGTAGTTCAACTGCAGCGCGAGGACGAGTGCGTATGCACAGGAGTCGAGAGGGAGACAGAGAAAGAGAGAGAAAAAGGGCAAGAAAAAGCCATCAAAAGAGGGTAGACTCGGTGCGAGAGTCAGCCGCAGAATGGAAGTCCGTTTCGGCTTATTTACGCGCTCGTAAATCTTGGCTAGGATGCAAGAGGCTCGCAGTTGGCGCCTCTCTCGCGACCGCTAAAAAGTAATAACGTGCCGAGCCTATGGCTTGATTAAAAACAATCGTTCGCCGCGTGGCGGCAGCGGCGGCCGCGTAATTGGCCCGCGACGACGACTCCGACGAATTTTTTCCTTTGTGTCAGGAGACGAAGCGAGAGAGAGAGACTGTCTTGTCCGCGCTGTGTATATATGCTTGTAATACTGGGGTGCATAATACGAGTTGTGGGAGGCGCTCGTTTGTTTCTCGCTTTTTTTTTCTGCCGAACGGGACAATCGTCGTAATTTATTCGCTACGCCGGCGTCGTCGTCGCTCATGAAAAAGTGGGCACTTCAAAAGAAGAAGAAGAAGCAGAGAGAGGGAGAGAGGACGATATTGGCCTTCGGGGAAATTTGTAAAGATGCCTTTAAAATTCATGACGCTTAATACGAAACTATTGTCCTGCGAGATACGCGTACGAGTGCTTGCATTTATATATTGCATTGTTCGGGTTACCTTATTCATTACAGACTTTTTGAAATTAATCGCCGAGTACCGAGCAGCCATTCAGCAGTCACTTAATCAGTCGTCGAGCGTTTCTCAAATTAATTTTCTTCTCGCGCAACCCTCCCTCGCTCTCGGCTCTCTCTCTCTCTCTTCCATTTGAATGCGTCTCGTCCCGCCCTTCCCGAAAAAAAGTAGCTCACCTAACTCACGTCGAAAAAATTACGCTCGGCTCGATCTCCCCCCATTTATTTGATAAAGCTTGGAGTACTTTTTTTAAATTCGCTCGTGTACGAAAAAAAAAGTAGCGGTGTAAAGAAATATCTGACACGAGATGCGCGAAAAGGAGTCGATATATACGTATATACAGAGGAGCGTACACGCGCGGCTAGCCCTGAAACGCTCCCAATATTTCACTCGGAATAAGCATCTCTATGAGTGCGCATAAATCCGAGTGGCGAGTCGCTTTTTTTTCTCTCGCTCGCACGCGCTCGGAAAGTGTATTATGCGTGGAACGAGAAAGAGAGAGGATCTGCCCACGCGCTCGCGCGCAACGATGCCGCACACGTCTGGGCCATTATATTGTGCATCGCAGGATAGACCCAGTTATATTGAAAACTCGTTCCGCGCGGCCGTTTTCTTTCGTTTAAAGCACTTCCGTCTTCATCTCTCGTGTAGTGCGGCTCGCGCGCTCGCATACATCGCAATCAGCCTCCTCTTTGTGCGCTGCAGTCGAATAAAGCTGAATCGCGAAATCCATTTATCATGCCTCGCTTCGATATGCACAAAGCTCCGGAGCAAGTTCGAGAAGCCCGCGTGCATTATAACGTAACGCGCGCTGCGCTGCGCTCGACCCAAGTGTATTAGATAGCGACTGCCGAAGTTGGCGCGCTAGCGCTGTTGGTAAATAGCAACGCGATATCTTTTCGCGCCCGCAGTAGACTTCTCTCCCCCATATACATACAACGCGCGGCAGCAGTGGCAGCGAGCGAATCCGCTTTCCGGTGACTCTCTGCGCCTCTACATATACATTTGCACGCCTACGGCTCTTTGACGCGCTATCGGTATTGCCGCGGCGCACAATAAAGCCCATTGTGCCGCCTAGACTCCTTTGCCTCCGCTTCGCCGGCTGTCTCGCGTGTGCGCTCTTGTGTTTGCGAGAGAATACGCGCGCCGCGCGTGCGAGACTGCGCGGAGTAAAGGACGCCCGCAGACACGCTCGGCCTTCGACCTTTCGCGAGGCTGAGAAATCGATGCGCTCGCGCACTCAATTTCCCCGAAGCTTTGATTTCCAAAATGAACTCTGTCGCAAAATTAACGCTCTTCTCTGCGCGCCGGCCGCGCCTCAATTAAAGCAACGAAAAAAGAGACGGCAGCGTAGCAGTCGGCTCTTCCCCCGTATACAGCCCCCCCACTCGATTTAACGAGCGATTTTAATTGAGTTCCCTCCGTCACCACTCGCTCGTCTCGCAATTATGCCGGGCGTTTCTTTAATTTTCCGCGCTCTGCGCGTCGGAGAAATATTTCCCCGTAATTGCCAAAAGCCAATCATCGCGTCTCCCCCCCGGCTGAAAATGCTCGGGCGCGCGACGAAAAGGAGCGCCCTTTGCACGTCCCACATTTTTTTCGTCTCTGTGCTACGCTCGCTCGCTCGCTCGCTCGCTGGCTCAGTGACGAAACGAAAAAGAAAGCGATAGTCTGCTCGGGCACGCGCGCGCGCAGACACACATAAGTGTCCCACTCTCAGCGGTCGTCGATCTCGTTAAAAGCGTCCTCGCAAACTTGAGCCTTTATATGCGTACACTTACGAGCCGCGTGAGTCCATAAATCTCAAGCGCACCTACGTGACAGACACCTACGCGCCAATCTCAGCCTTGACGACGAGGCTCTTTCTGCCACTGCTGCTGCTGCTTCTTCTTCTTTTCCCTCGCTGCGAGATCGAACTGTACGTATATATACGCATAATACGTATATGGCACACGCAGAGAGGAGCCAGCCAGCGCACGCGCGTAAATGGCGAAAAAAAAAAATCGGCGATCCGAATCGAAAAGCGCGCACGTGGCAGGCTCTCGTTGTAACGAGTCCGCGGATAGCTCGTTATACGAGAGCGCGCGTTACGCAAAGAGCGAGCCGCCGCTGCGCTTGCGCTCGTCCAATTGCAAAATAATGCCTCTTTGCGGTCGGACTTATGTACGCGCGTGCGTAACTGCGCGCGAGGTAAACGAACGATTTTGCGTTGGACCTCTCGCGAGAGAGAAAGAGAGCACGCTCACCGGCTCTCCGCGACGCATAGGAGCTCGCTCCGCTGCTGCCGCCGGCCCCGCAACCGACTTTGAAGGCGCCGCGCTGCGGCTCTACAGCTCCGAGCTATTTCGAAATGCGGCTCAGTCGGACTCGCGTTCACGTTGTACGTACGCGCGCGTTTCCTATACGGGCCTGTGATATACCGTTCCTCCTTGTATTCCATATACCTGGATGTAGGCGGTGGACGAACGCGTTTTTTCTCTCTTTCTTCTCAATCCATTCCGAGAGAGGATAGATTGGAAATGAATGGAAACGGATAGTTCGAACGCGGGCAGGCGGCGGCTCGACGATATAGAGTAGAGCGGGTATAATATACGAACGCGACGGCAACTCGCGCTGATAAGCCGCGAGTGTCATCGACATCCTGGCTCTCGTCTGTTTACGCAGCTAGGCTAACTAAACAGGCAGCTCACCGCATCTATGTGCATGCGTGTATTCCAACTGGGATTGCGATGCGCAGACGCGCGCGCGCGCCAACCGTCTGTAGGTGTGCGCGCACTTGTGTAACGCGGAGGGAGGGACGACGCATTATTGTCATTCAACAACGCTGCACGGGTGCAACGTACGCTCGTCTATGCTTGTGAATTCAGGAACAGAGACAGAGGCAGAGAGAGAGAGAGAGAGAGAAAGAGCTGCGGGTGATGCTTTTATCCTCGACTTGGTTTTCTCCGCACTACATACATTTTCGCGTGGATCCATGTGGAACTACCGCGGCCGCCTCGTCGATGAATATTCATGTGTTGCGCACCTGTTATCTCCTCGTCCCCTCTCCTCCGACTAAGCTTCACGTCTAACCTCGACGCAAACTGTATATATATAATATACGTGACGTGATTAGCGGCCATGTATACGCACAATTGCGTCAAACTGTAGCGATGACCGCTTATCTTTGACGGCGGCTGCGGCGGCTCTTCGAAATCGCCGAGAACACGCCTCCGAATCTTGCCGAGCTGCACGCTCGTTACGGAGGAGACGCATGCGCTGCGAAATGGCTAGAGCTAGGAGAGCTGCGCGTCGAGCCGCGTATATACATGTATACGTCGAGCGCATATAGAGAAGACGCGACGTCTTCCCTATCGGCTGCGCGCGGTCATTGAACGCGAGCCAGCGCTCGTCCGCGTAAGCGCGCGCGCGCACACACTGTACGCCAAATGATTAGGAATAGAAACGTCTAGAAAGTTTGAGCCTAGGCGACCGCGCGCCTCCCCCCCCCCCCCCTGTTTACAATTCAGATTTTTCGTCGTCATTTCGAAAATGCAAATCACCGCTGCGGGAGCCTGCCGCTCGCGCGCGCGATCGCAGTGCCGAATGAACGGTAAAAATAGACGTGCTGGCCCGTTTTATCGGCGCTTTCGAGAGCGGCCGGCCGACTCCTTCTTTCCTCCTGACCTTCGGCCGAGGAATTAACGGTCGCTCGCGTGAGAATTCCGAGCGCGAAAACCGTTGCCCATTTTCATTCGATCGCGGCCAGCCCGGGCTCTGCCTCTACACCGAGATATCCTTGTTTTTTTTTTCAAGAAAATTCGCGCGCTTTATATTCAGCCGTCGCGCGCGGGTTTCGATTAAAACGCAACGCGGCTCTCTCTTACGAAACAATTAGTCACGCTAATCCATTATTCAATGAGCGAGGGAAGAAGAAAAAGCGAAATTACGAAAGATACGAATCATCGGCGTCGGAGTCGCGGGGGGACTGCGAGAGCTGAGAAAGAAAAAAAAACGGAGAAATGCCATTATAGAGATGTGATAATCACAGCTCTCACATTATACGGCGAAGTCGCTGCGCTTGTAATTTGAAAAAGCATGTATATACGTACAGACGCGCACTCGCATACTTGAAACCTTCCTCTAATTACCCTCCAGTCGTCGGACTAAGAAAAATATTTATCCGCGGCTCTCGTGGACGCGAACGCGTGCCTTCGCCCGCTCCGCGCGGCGGTTATTTTTATTCGAGCTTGGCACGGCTTCAGGATCGCCGCGGCGCGCTCCGGATTTATCTCGGCGCGTGCGCGGCTTTTCGATTTTCAAAAAGCGCGCGCGCGGGCGGGCGTCCGATTAATCGCGCGTAAAGGTCGCGAGCGTGCTTGCGTGTGGCCCGCAGTTCAAAGGGCCAACTTTTCCTCCTAGCCACGTGCTCGCGCGCTCGTCGTCGTCTTAGGCAATTAAGAAACCGCGAGACGACGTAGCGCGTAAACGGACCGTGAAATTCGCTGCCAGGCGGAAGTTAGCTCGGAAAAGCCGTGTATTATATAGCGAACACGTGTAAGCTCGTCGTCTATATACGCGCGTATATATAGTATGTATACAGCGCGATGACTGTCAAATCCATCTCACGAGCGTCGATTGAATTTTCTTGAGAAATTGCATCTGTCGTGGCGTTCTCGTCGCGCGATATTGAGTGCGAGAGCTCTTCGCTAAGATTTTTCCGGACTCTTTCTTCCTCCCCCTCTCTCGCTCTCTCTCTCTCTCTCTCGGGAGAGAGATTGTACATTATACATATCGACAGTCCTTCGCGTAATCGGACGAGCGAGGACGCACAATTTCGCATTCAACTCTCTTGCCCTCTTTCTTGCGATAAAATTACAATCGTATATACGTACAACGCTCGTTTTTTTTCGCAGCTGCGCGCGAGCGTGTAACAATAGCTCTCGGGACGCACTGCAGAGCGCGCCGAACAATCATCCATTTTATTCGCGCGGAGCGGGAGTTGATTCATCTTCATTTGTCAGGGGCTTATCAAAACAGCGGCAGCGGCAGCGGCAGCAGCACCAGCAGAAGCAACAGCGAGGATTTGCCACAGCCTCCGCGTATATACGTCGCGCGTCTATATATAAATACGGCAGCTCCTCCGCGGAATATTACTCAACGATAGCGATACTTTCACTAGGCACAATCTAACGAAAACACTCGGCTCGATAGTGACTTGTCATATTTAGATAGGGTATATATAACGCGCGTATGCGCCGCGCGAGAGTGCGTAATCTTTTATTGATAGCTTCGGCTTGAAAAGGAGCGATTCACTCGGCACGACGTATGTTTTCCAAGTGCGAAAGTGTCGGATGAGCGAGAGCCTCGAATATAATAAAGGTTATCGCGATCCGCGACCACGAGATAGCGGATCTTCGGCAAACTGCGCGCGAGCGAGCCGAGTGCGAGTCGACTTTTATCGAAGACAATGCTCGCTCTCTTTGCAATTTTTCACGTTCGCGCTCGCCGGGCAAATGTTTTTCTTTCGAGATTGCGTATATATGCAGGCCCGGCGCGTCTACATAGAGCGCCGGCTGTGAGCGAATTCATTGAAGGCCATTTTTTTTACGATAACGCATACGCTTCCAAGAGTTATAAAAGTTTGATTGAAATAATGAAAACCATTTCGACATATGCATATAGCTGCAGCGAGTGCATTATATTCCAGTTTCAATTTGCAATATACAAACACTCGCGCCGCGTGCTGCTCGCATCTGTCACTCTATCGCACATGTTCCTCGTTTTTTTCCGTCAAAACAAATGTTATCTAATTTAGCCGAGGCGGCTTCGTTCCACGAATTCAGCAGAGTACACACGGTGCGCGAGAGATAAAAGCCACTGCGCGCGTACGGCGTGCACACGCGATTCTCGATAGTAAAATAACAGCCCGCCCGATTTTTGCGCTCTCTCGCGAAGCGAAAAAAAAATCCCTTTTTTCTCGTCTCGCTTCGCGTATACCCGCCGTCACGCCGACTATATCTCGCTCTCGCTCCGAGTTTGTCCAAACATCGGACGGTATAATTTCATCGAAAAGCACTGTGGCGTGTGTGTCCTGTGCGCGAACCGGAAGCTCGCGGCGACGGCACGCAAGCCGAGCCCCCGAAACACGATGCGATTTCGGCGTCACGCTCTCTGGCTCTACGCGTGAGATGTCGCGCTGCAAATACATAAGACGACCGTGTATATAGAGCGGGAGCAGCGCGGAGAAAGGCCCGTGAGCGCAGCGGCGAGAAGAATAATGCGAGCGACACGCTCGCGAAATTTCGAGAGCAGGAAGCGCATGTCCGCTCGCGCTTTTTGCACGCGAGAGCAGCTTCCATATCGGCGACCGTGACGACTCCCGCGCGTTCGAGTGCAGTGGCTCTCGAAACTTGCTCTCTGCAGTTTCATAAATTTTCGAATCGCACATCATCTCTCTCTCTCTCTCTCTCTCGGCGCGCGCGCACAAAAGTTGAGAGCCACACGTTTCCTCCGCGAGCTATATGACACGCCGCGCGAGCACCGACGTGTCTGCGTACATACGCTCGAACTTTCGCGCAAAAAGCTCTCGGCATTTCCCGGGGGACCGCGTCACCGGCGGCGTGCGTTCCTTTGCTTCTCCCTCTCGCAACGAAAACTCGAAATGACGGCGGGCCTGAGATACTGTCACGCGCCACTCGCCGACGCCGGCTCACTTCCCCTGACGTGTGCCTTCCCCTTCCTGGTCCAACAGACACTGGCATCATCGACTTCCATTATGCCCGAGCTTTCGACTATGTATATACGTGTATACGCACTCTATTCGCGCGCGCTCGCGGGAAATTGAATATTATCGACTGCTCGACAATCAACTTTTTCGCTTTTCCCCGCACACGGCCGGTTTTCATTCCGCGCGCGCAAGCTCCGCCGATGAAAATTCATGCTTTATGCATGCATGTAGCGCGCGCGCGCGCGTTGCGTTTCAAACTTTTTCCCGCCAAAAAGCTCGTCTCTCGCGCTCTTTATGCGCGGCGCGCTACAGTTTTGAATTTAAACTCGTCGCCTAGGCGAGCGCCTAATTTATTCAATGCCTCTCGGCGCGCGAGCTCAATAAAAAGAGCCGCGACTGAATATCATCGGCAGCTGCGTATACACGCGCGCGCGCGGCTGTACGCGCGGTGGGAATCGAAGCAGCTGAAAACTCTGTGCGTATGGCGGGCGTGGGCCGCAAAACAGCAAAGTTTGCCGAGGAGAAGAGCGAAAAACTTGTGCTCATCTCACTTGGGCGAGAGCGTGAAACGACTAACCCTTTACGCTCCCGCGAGGGATTTTCTCGTTAGCAGCGCCGATATCTTGTTTCCATAAATTTTGCAGGGCCACTCGAAACTTCGCCTCGCACTTCTCCCCCATCGCTTTCTCGCTGCCGCGCGGCGGGGCGCGTGGGCGCGGGAAAGTCCCGAGACCCTTTTTTTTTTGCGAAAAACGCAAACTTTTCTTGCGCCGCCTGCGCGACGCGCGACGTTGAAAAAAGTCGTATACATATAGGCCGATCGAGGATCAAGCGCACTTGAAATCCAGAGCCGTAAAATTATTAGCAATATCAGATGCCTCGGGCGCCGCCGCAAGTACTGCAACCCTTTCTTCCGCCTCTCCCTCGCGTAGGACATTCCAGATTTTACTATTCTCCACGACCATTAGGCACATAACGGAGTTAATTCGCGCTCGTCTTCGCCGCGCGAGTTTCCATGCAAATTCATCGGGAAAGTAATAAAATTCAAACACCCTCTCTCGCAAAACTTTGCTCCGCCACCTGCTCTCCCGGAGCCGCCGCTGCTATGTTGCTGCTGCTGCTGCTGCTGCTGCTTCTTCTTCTTCTTCGTCGTCGGCTGGTTCAACTTGGGAATTAACCGGGCAACACCCTATTAGCAATAAAGCAGACGGCCGCAGAGCGCCTCTTTCTCCCTCTCTCTCTCTCTCTCTCTCGCTTCTCGAGCCTGCGCGTATTTTCACTTTCGCTTGTGTCGAGGCCACACCGCTGCGCACGGTATAGAGCTTAAATGGGCGTAAATTTTCTGAAAGCTCTGATCCTCGGGCTTATCGTTTTGAAAGTTCGACCGAAGATTGCCGGCGAAAAGAGCCGGTGGATTACGCTTTGAATCACGAAACACGATCTCCTCTCTCTCTCTCTCTCTCCCTCCTGTATTATATCTAATACGGTCAAAGTTTTTAACTGCCGTAAATCGAGATGGGGGATGAATTTATTTACGCGTTTTCGCGTGCACGCGGAGAATATTTATATACGGCAGAGAGAAAGCTCGGGAGCGTCTGCGAACATTTCCGCTCGTAAATCTATGGAAAATTGCAGCTCCTTGTAAGACTTCACATTCAATTTCCTCCAGCCGATCGCTGTTAAGATTATCCCTCGTCATCGTACGCGCGTATACACATACGCGCTCCCCCCCCCCCCATCCCCTTCCTCGAATCGCGTGCGCGAAAACCGTATCGAGTCCGGTGCTTCCGCGCGCGGGCCCCGAAATTCGTCGTCTAGATATACTCCAGTCCCACGTATTATCTCGTATTCCGTGGCACATATACTAGCGATCCGCAGACTCGATAGGAAAAAAATTACGAGAATACGTTGGGGCCATTTATCTTATCGGGTTTCCGGGCGAACACCCCCTTTTTCGGTGGCCGCTCGCGCGGCCGTCCAATTTTCGACTCTCTCGGCTTTTAATCGCGCGAAAATATGAGTCGCTCCTACTAACGAGGCATTGTCGTGTCTCCCCCTTGTTTCTCGCGACTCCGCCAAGAAAAATATATATATACATTATACATGTATAAAAAGAGAGACACGACGCCACCCGAAGAGAGGGACCCGAGCGAGAGCCGCCTTGTAATCTCTCTCTCTCTCTCTCACTCTTATTCTCTTTCCCCGCCAAGCGTGGGAGGAAACAAAGAAAACTCTCGGCGCGCCGAGCGAAATTTATCTTTATGGCTTTAATTAAAAAAAATTAAGCGAGCGGAAAAGAAAGAAGTGCGATAAAGTGCTCAAAAATTAGAATCGCGCCTATATATCGTGTATGCTATATATACAAGAGGCGAAGAGAATGCGAGAGAGGGAGTTGAATTATGCAGAAAGGAGGGAATGAATTCTAGGAGCTGGCACGTTATATTCGTGGCCTGCAGAAAGGAACAAACAGCAACCTGTTAAAGGGCTCACGAGACGATGGCTGCGTTGGCGATATAGACGCCGCAACGAATCACGAAGTTCGACTGCTTATTCGAAAATATTTTTCTCGAATCCCGTGTCGCCGTGAAATCGCGTCGCATCGACCGTATGTACACTATATATACGCGTATTCTACAACATAACGCTCGCTTCTCTCGGAGCGCGGCGAGGAGGAACCGTGTTTATCATTCGGCAGCTCCGGATTCCGGCGTTTTTAGAAAGCCAAAATATAGCTCATTTCCACTTCAAAGCGAAGCGGCGCGCGCGTCCCCCGCGAATCGCCGGCGGTAATGAAAGCGCCTTATCTCTCCCGCGTCTTTGTGAAATATTAAAGACGGAGGCGCAGGCGCGCAGACGAAGAAATGAAAAACCTCGAGTTTCGCAGCGAGCGGTGCTTCGTTATCAGCGCATAACGATCGCGGTTCGAATCTTAAGTGCACTCCCGGCGCTTTTTTTCCCATCGCGCTGTTTCGCCCGTGTGCTCCTCTCCTTCATTGTTCGGCCAGCTCTCCCGGCGGCGGTGGCGGCGACGCGTATAGCCGCGTCGCGCATATAGTCAGTCGAACGACGAGAGCCATTCGCATGTAAATCGAGCATCCCTCGGCGTGACGTTGGCCGCCGTGCGATATGCAAATGTCGCTAATTACTGCGCACGAACTGGGGGATTACACCTCCCTCGCTGCTGCTGCTGCTGCTGCTGTCTTTCTCTCCCT
Organism: Philotrypesis tridentata; assembly: GCA_018906965.1. Taxonomy (NCBI): domain Eukaryota; kingdom Metazoa; phylum Arthropoda; class Insecta; order Hymenoptera; family Pteromalidae; genus Philotrypesis; species Philotrypesis tridentata. The sequence goes on along the minus strand of JACCIB010000001.1, from coordinate 7,792,037 downwards.
CTCGCTTTGTTCCTCTCGCCCCTGCGCGTTTTCTCTCGCGGTCTCGGCAGTGGGTAATTTAAAATTTTTCGAGAGGACAGCAGTGCGCGGCGTCGAGCCGCTCGACGAGTTCGTATTCATTCGCCGCGGAATTTCAGCGCGCGATTCTCAAATTTGCGCCGCGTCCATAAATTTGCACGCACTTTTTGAAAATGCAGGGTAGAGCTGTTCTCTCTCTCTCTCTTTCTCTCGGTTATACGAGCAAAACTATCGAGGCGGCTGACTCGCCGCGCAAAGTGCCGCGTAATTCGTGGGTCGGAAGATTAACCCTCTCTCCGCACCGAAAGAAACGCGATTCGTTGCTGCGCCTCGAAGCTTTTTCTCCATCAGCGAGAGAGAGAGAGAGAGAGAGAGAGAAAGAGAAGAGCCCGCGCGCTTGGGTAATCGCCGGTTTCTCTCTCCGGGGGAGCGCAAAAAAGGACCTACACGCGCGACGACTCCGAAGAAGCTCCCGCAGCCGCCTCCGATGTACAAGACTCTGCCTCCTACTTCTTCCTCAACGCGCGCGCATAAATAAATTCAAGAAAGCAAAAGGCTATCTTGTACAATATATTCTCTCTCTCTCTCGCCCTCTCGAGACACTGTGGACGAATCTCGAAAGTATTGTACACGTAGGGAGGGTCTAGAGGGTAATTATAACTTGACTGGGCCGCTTCGACCTCTGACCGCGAATCTGTGGAGAGTTTCGGCTCTTATCTTCTGGGCGGCGGTATACTCGGCTCGTGTCCTCTTTCATTAGAGCTGCGCGCTATAATAACCATTGCCCGCTCTACACTACGTCTTCTCCCGCCGCTCGCACCGGCTTTTCTTCCTTTCCATTTGCCTCTAATTGCTAAAGTAGAATACAGGGTGAGCGCGCGCGCGCGTCTCTTTTTTTGCCAGCTTTCCAACGCTCCCGCTCTCTCTCTCTCTCTCACTCGAGCTCTTTATCTCTCGTAATATGCATTCCCCGCGTTTATATAGACCACCTATAGCGTTATATCTCTTGAGCTATGCTATATAACTCATAAATCTCTCCAGTGTATATTTCATTGTCAATCGCTCTCTCGTGCAATATAGGATAAGAGATTTGCCTTGAAGGAATTTTTCGCTTCTATGATGGGGAGAGCTATTAGTACACTCGACTTATTGTCGTAGTATAGTATAAATACGCTTCGATGCGTATCTCAACGAAGCGAATTCACTTCCTACATATGTACGCTATACACGTAGATATATATAGAAATACATGTGTTGGGGAAAGTGTGCTAGGCTAGTCTAATGCAAAATTTAATAAGCTTATACGAAGCGGCAAAGCGCGTGCCTCCCCTTGCAAGCCAAATACTTTCGAAAGAATTCCCTTGGCAAACTACGCACGGCGGAGAATCCGTATTAGAATAAAAGTAAAGCAAGCGAGACAAAAAGAGTCCGATGTCCCCGGGATCAATCGATCCAAGTTGTCCCTCTCTCTCTCTCTCTCGCCGAGTATATATATACGTGTCTGGTGTAATGCAGAGCCGATACGATACACACTCATCCCGGCAGCAGTAGCAGCAGCAGCAGCTGCTACTGCTGCTACCGCTGCCGCTTCAGCGCAGACGCAGCCTGCCACGAGGAGCTTGACCCTCGCGCGCGAGGTTAGAGACCCGAGATAGGTGTGCGCGCAACGTCTGCGCGGATCTCTATCGCGTCTGGGTGTCCCTCCGCGCGGCAGCGTGTCTGCGACTGTCGCCGATGCCTCGTTTATTAAGTACCTATTGGGTGTGTTGCCGCCGACGCCGCCGACGCCAGCTCTCCTCCGCACCCGGAGACTCGTGAGAGCGCGAGCTTTTATGCAAATTCCCCATTTTTATTGCTCGCTCTCTTTTAGTCGGAGCGCGCGCCGATAAAAGGACGAGCCACATCGCCCGGCCGAATAACATTCTCAGCCAATTAAAAGTTACTCGAAATTTTAATACCGCACGGCAGCAGCAGCAGCAGCGTAATAATCTCGGCATGCTATACTCTCGGCGACGTGCAGCAGACTGCAGAGTCACAAAGCTCGACAAGTCCGCCACGCCTAGACCGGCGCGCGAGAGAGAGAGAGAGGAGAGCCTCGTCGGCAGACAGACGCGATCTGTCAGGTAGACTGCCTCCCTCTGTCTCTCTCGAGCATGTGATACATGGTCCTATGCCCATAATAATATCGTGTGACAGCTCTGGGCCGCGATCGCGGAATATCTCGTGCGCGCAGAGCGCATACACGTGCACACGAACACACCGTGTGTGGGTCGACAGACAGGACAGGGAGTGCCGCAGCTACTATAATAATAATACGGGGGAGCTTAGCTTCCTGCGCTGCGGCTCTCTCGCTTTCGAATTTTTCGCGCCATTCCGGAGCTTGCCCGCGACGCTGCACACACTCGCGGCTTCTTTTAATCTCGCCGTGCTGCGCGGCGCGCTGCATTAAAATATCCCGCGCATTATCGTCGCCGATTCGAAAGCTCTGAGATATAACATCCGAGAGCAGCTGCGTTGCGCGTCTCCGCGCATATTGCTTTTCCGCGCGCGGGCGCTCGCGTAGCCTTCTCTCGCCGAGGCAATAAATATCCGGCGGGCGCGTGTACAATATTTTCTTCCGCGCGATGTTTTGCGCGAAGGGACGGGGAAAAATTGCGGAATGAGCGGATAAATAATTTATTTCGAATCCTGCTTGAAATACGGCTGAGACGTCTATAAATACAAGTGCGCAAACAGAGATCGGGCGGCGTGTGGGGACAGCCTGATTTATACGCGGTTATTAACGTCCTCGTACCTCTCGCGACTAAATCACCGTGATTTTCCCGCGAAAATTTTTCGACTTCGCGAGCTTGTACAGCTCGCAGCTCTCGTACCGAGCGCATTGGCCACCCGTCCTCTCGGTACGCGTATCCATTCTTGTTTGACGCCGGGTAAGGAAAGCCCGTGCCTATTAGCCACGATTGATGTCTACACGGGCCGCTTTTCGTCTTAATTGATTGCTAATGCTCCATTACACTTGAAAGCCCGAGGAGCCAGCGAGAGAGACAGAGTAAGAGAGAGAGAGAGCCGAATAAGCTCGCAGAGTATACGCACGACTACGCCCACCCTCGCATCGCGCGGATACTCGCAATTAGCGCCAATTTCGCAACTAAGCCCTCCTCCTCTCCAGCAGTCCGGTTCTTATTATTTCTCCAGTCCATATACGCGAGCGATATATTTTCATGAGCCGGGGACAGCTCCGAGACAAATGACATAATTGCCGAACGATCGAGCCGGACGACTGCTAGGCGCATTAAACAGTGCGTGATACGATACACATATATGTATACACGTGGCGAGTTTACACATATGAAACAGTGCAAATTGTATAGGTTATCGCGTCGCGTGCGTCTGAGCGCTCTCTCTCTCTCTCTCTCTCTCTCTCTCTCTCTCTCTCTGTTGAAAAATTGACATTCCGCGCACTCGAAAGCTGCTGTGTGCAAGCGTAACTCACTTTATCCGTGCGCCAGATAGTGCATCGGGCGAATTAGAGAGCCTGCACTTATCTAAATGAAAATGCAAAAGTAGGCAGCTCGACCTTCTGCGGAGAGATCAGTCGTGCGAAAATCCGTATAGTCGCCGGGCGAATATTTATTATCCGACAGGAGAGAGAGAGAGAGAGAGAGAGAGAGAGTTGCGGCCAGTGGCTTCGTCACGCAATCGTAAGTTATCTGCAGGGCAGGGCGTAATTTAAAGCTCCGCGCTCTCGTTGCGCCCAGAGCGGACAAATCTACACGAGAGGTGCGTCTATCGCTCCAAAGGTGCATCCCGCCGAGCGTACACAGGATTAATAAAGCTTATTTTTCAGACCGGAATTTCCGGGGGCAAAATCTTACATCTATATATTTTGAACTCTCCCAGGTCGTTTCTGGTGTTACGACGACGGCGGTGGCGGCGCTCTCGTACACACACACACACACACACACACACACTATAAAGCTCCTCTTCCTCGGGCAGCGAGACAGGCAGACAATCGTTAAAGACGCACACGCATCTTTACGACGAGGCTTCGTCTGCCGCGTCATAACTTGAGCGGACAATTACCCGGGCTGGAACAATGTCTATTTACCCGCGTTTGTACAGAGAGCGCGAGTGGGACGGAGTTGTCGGCTTTTTATAGGCCTGCTGCCGCGCGCTGAACCTGCTTAGCTTTTCAATTTTTGCCGACGACGGCCCGCAGCTGGAGAGCGAAAGAGGGAGAGAGAGAGAGAGAGAGAGAGAGAGAGAGAGAGAGAGAAACGCGTGTAAGGAGACAGTAGTTGGCTGCGAAAAATTTACTGCCAAGGCTGCTGGCGGCTGAATTATGCCAGCTTTCTCGAACGTTATAGAAACGTCAGTTATTCCGCGTCTGGCCCGATCCGTCTCTTTCTACCCGAGAGGGGCTTTATATCCTTCTGCAGTGATTCCCGCGCGTATCACGAGCCGATGAAAAAACAGAGGCGCCGCGGCTTCGCCGGCTCTCCCATTAATTATTTTTCCAATTTAGCGGGGACACCGAGTCTGCGGCGCGGACTCGAGGAAAAGGTGAAATACGCGTGTACGCGCGCGAACAATAGCGGCAGCCGCAGCCGCCACCGTCGTCTCGCTATGACTGGAATACCAATAACGCGCGCTTCGAATACACATACACGTATATATAATACCCGTTTACACGTACATATCGGACGGTCATCGGCTTCTACAGAGCCACCGCCGGTCAAGGTATATCGTCTGCGGCGACGTCTCTCACTCCCTGATTAAATTCCCATGCGTAGGGTTGTCTGCACCCGTTGGCTCGAGTTTCACTGTAACTTCGGTCTGCATGCGCGTATATATAGGCGGCCGGCGCTCCTGTCTCGCTGGAAAAATTTCATAAATTTCAACGAGCCGACGATTAATACCTCGATAGCGATGCGCGCGCGCGCGCCTTTTTCTCGCTCCTGTCGGCTCTCCGCTGCTATATAATACTCGCCGCGGCCGTATATACAAGGAAAAGAGAGCAGACTGCGCGCTCGCTGCAGATTAGCCGGATTAGTTCGGGAAAAATCGAGTATTAAATTTACTGCATGATTGCGCTCGCGCGCGCGTGTCTCGTTAGACTTTACAAATAGCTTTTTACAAGTAACTTTCACTCTGTCAGCGGCGGCTGCGACGGCGTCGACGGCGGCGGCTCCGCACAATGACGACGAGTCAATAGCGTATATACAATGGCGTTTTCGCGTAACCGCAGCTTTTCACTCGAGGAATTCCGCACTTGCGTCACTCTTCGAAAACTACCTCTATGTCTCCCTCCCCCTTTCGTTCCGCGGTGTATACGAATATGCAGTATACATCGCATGTACTGCACATGATTACACTGAATTTTCATCGACGCACGAGTCACAACGGGCCGCAGATGACAATATGATTCTTGGGCGCGCAGGGGGGCAAACGTTGGACGATATCCAATAACACGGGCTGCCACGCGTGCGGTAGCTATTTCCAAAGCTCTCCCAGAGAGCGATTGCATAATGAGCCCCGTAACGCCAGCGCCTCGAGATTATTCAACTCCGAGAGAGAGAGAGAGAGAGGCCGATAACTCCGCGGATATCAAGCGCCTATAGCAGTGAGCCAGTAATTTCTCGATCAGGTATCGGCGCGGCCGCACCCGAGCCAATCAGCCGTTTCTCCTTTACGACACGCTGCGTCCCTTTTTACGAGCCGCGAACTTCTCGCCTTCTTTCTTTTCTCTTCTTGCGCGCATCAGCAGAAATGCGAGTTCGCTAGATATGCTGTGTAGTTTTCCAGACGCACAAGCGCACCGCAAGCCGCGAAAAGACATGCGGGATTGCTTGTGATGCCGAATTAAAAATAATACCTCGCGACACGAGCCGACTTTGTTTCTTTGTGCGGCCACGAGAAGAGAGACGTACTGTCTCGGTTTTATTCGCTAATGTACATATACGGGCTGTAGATTTTTAAGCTCTCTTATGCGACTGCGACCTTATAAGAGCGTGTAACTAACGCAGTGCTTTTCTTTTTTTGTTGCAGGTGAGCACTCGATTGGCCTTGTCGCACACCAGGTGCGCGTCGCGAGTGAGTATGTATATGTATACGTGGAGCGAGCAAAACCGAGCAAATATTTCCCCTGAAATCTCGAAAATTAGCCACGTCCGCTCGCTGACGGCTCGAGCGGTTGACCCTTGCGTGGGAAGCCCGGTCGAAAAAAAAGAGCGGCGAAAGTATATCTATTATTCTTTAAGCTAGACGAAGGGCGGCGACGCTGGCAGTCGACGTGACTGCTATGGTAATTTCTCCCTCTCGGTCCGCTGTCACTCACTTGACTTGCCACTTATGCTGCGCGCCTTTTATATACGGGACAGAGAGAAAGAAGGTGTCTGGATGTATAATACTTTTTCCGGGCGCGGCGGCGGCGGCGGCGGCCGCTACACCTCTTGACTTTTTTATCTCTTCGCTCTGCCTAATTCAGCAACGCTTTTATTTTTCTCAGCGTCGTCTTTCTCGATCGGGAACATCCCGGCGTTGCAGACAAAACAATGGGCGGCTTTTTTCCCTCAATGGAATCGATCAGCCGCACGTTTCCGATCGTAATTAACGCCGTTTGCATTCTTCGCCGGGCAGAGACAATCGCGGGCTGACAGAGCGGAGATTCGAATGCGAGAGACAGAGAGACTTGATTTAGCTGAGAGAGGCTCTGCTGCATCGCCAAAGTCAGATGCCGAGCTATCGGTTAGAGGAGATTGGCTCGAGTCGTTGGCTGCTGCCTGCGAAAACGAGCCAGCCGCATACACGGAGAGGGAATAATGAAAAAGCCAATAGAAAAGGGCACACCGCGCGGCAGGCGTATTTTCCGCGTTTCATCCACGTTTTTCATCCACGGGGATTTCCCCCCACCCCCTGCGGAAAAGGAGATTGAAAGTCCCGCAGAGACCGGCGAAGCAATTACGCATCTTTGAACTCTGCCGGGAAACTTGCCAACGCCGTATATACGAGACAGAGCTGAAGCGGCTATCGCTTTCGACAATTTTTTTTTCTTCTTTTTCTCTTGCGTGTAATTGCACGGCATTTAGCTCGGGAGCTCCTTTACACGTAGACAAACGCGTGTAACGAAGCCCATTAAATGAATTAAGTTATCGGCTGTTCGCTCTGAGAGACTCGCATAAAAAGTCGAGGAAGACACTGTCCGGAAAGCGCGCGCGAGCGAGCGCAAAGCTATCGCGCGGGAATCAGATGACTGTAAAGGCATGACTCCACGTATATGTCTCGCGCGCGTACATAACAGCTACCGATGGAAATCTTAAACGCGAGCGATTAGACTTGGGTGAGCGGCGCCTCGCGGGGCTTATTATTGCCGCGCACGCAACTTCCTCTCCTCCTCGGTTACTCATAATTTTCCCCGTATAAGATTTAATGAAATCACGGCCGGATATTACGCGCCCCACCGACGCGACTCTCCCCTGAATAAGCTTGTGAACTTTTTTTCCTTTTTCTCTATCTTTCTCTCTCTCTCTCGCTACTATACCCGGCGACAGTGGTATATTTCAAGCGAGACTATATGTATGTATGTGTGTCTGTATGTGTTACATGCAAGAGTCATGCGGAGCCTCGTCCCACACTTCTTCATTAATGAGTCGCTCGTTAGTTGAGTCTTTTTCTCTCCCCGTTTTATTGGTGACGAGATGGGAGGACGCAAATTTACGACGTGTAAGAGACGCTCTTTGTGCTTTTAATTTCGCGCACGCACAACTGGCGTGAGCAAAAATTCGGCTGGCTTTTATTTACACAAGGACGTTTAGTATGTATATACAGTAGGTGTATATAGTCAGAGCGCGATAACGATTGAAAGTGAGTCCAAGAGCAACGACTCGCGGACAATTAGGCCGATTGCTCCGGACGTTTTCACAATTTCCTTAAAAGCTCCGAGCTAGCGAACGCCGTTCTCTCCTATACGTATACTCTTCGAGCAGCAGAGCAGCTGTAAGACTCGAAGTCTACTCCCGAAGGAATTTCGCGCAGGAAAGCGTCTCTTTCTCTCTCTGTGTGTGTGTGTGTGTGTGTGTGTGTGCGCGCGCGTGTCGTTTAACGACGTACAATTCCACTGATGAGGAAGGAGAACTACTAGGCGCAGATGTCGCGACGCGACATTTCTTTCCTCCGCTATATTCCGCTGAATTTAACAAGAAAAAAGTCTGCTCCCCGGCGCGAGCGTCAGGAGAAACTAGCGCTCGCTGGATTTATCCGAGACTCCAAATGTTTACGAGCCATTTCAATTGAAACGACGCGACGTCGTATAGTGTACGTGTATATAGATCGACACTGTACGTATACGTGTAGTGAACGTCCAGATGTCGCAGCGACGCATTACGCGAAAATCCCGAGCGATTTTCAATTAGTAATTGTTGCGGAACTCGCGACACTGCACTCGCATGCACAGAGAGTGGCAACGAAAAGACAAAGGGAAGCTGGCTCGATCTCGCGAACAAAGAAGTTTCTCGCGGCCCGGGAAAAGTAGAAAAAACCTAAGGGAGTGTGTGTAAAGCGTATAAGAGAAGAAGGGGATAAAAAGAGACGGATTCGCATGAGGGCGCGCGAGAAAAGGGGGAGTGGATTCGAAAGAGAGAAAGAGCGAGAGAGAGAGAGAGAGAGCGGGAAAACGAATGAATGGGCGAGTATACGATGCGTACATATATAAGGGACGCAAACAGGACTGCTGCTGGAGACGGAGAAAAGTGCGCGATAAATACTCTCGTTGGCGTTGCTCCTCATCGCGGGACGAGCAGTCCTCTCGATGATTCCGTTAGCCCCTATACTTACACACTCCGAACTCCCCACCCCGAGGGCATTATAGTGCTCGCATCGCGATCATTTTTTCGCTCTCGCTCGGAGGGACGTGCGTCGAGGACGTGCGTGTGATTTATAACCGCAGCATCGCGCGTCCCCCGTGTACATGTGCAGCGCGCGCTCCGAATTAATCTCGAGGGCTGGAATCGCGCTGATTTCGAGGCGGCTGCGCCGACAGTCGGCTGCGTGCGTCGAGTGGATTTTTCGGCGCTCCGAATGAGACTGCCAGCGAGAGTAAAGCCTGCGCGCGTGCACTCGAGCTCATCCGCGAAAGTAATTACGACTCGTCGCCGCGGCGTTCCGGGGCGCGGAAATTAAAAGGCCCGCGCCGGTAATAACGAGGCAAAAGTGCGAGATTACGCGCTCGGCTTCGCGTAATAAGCGCCTCTATGATGTGCAGAGCGTCGAGCGAGAGAAGAAGAAAGCTCCGCGTTAATAAGTGCCGAAGGAAGGAGGCTGTACACTCGTTAAAGTCGAAGTGCGCGAGGACAAAGAGAGAAGCTCTCGTCGCCTAAAGTAAATAGCACGAACGGCAAGCGGGAAGCTTATTGCTCGGCGCCGCTCTCCAAGGCGTGTGTGGATCGCGCAATCGATGCGAAGCGTTATTAGTTTATGCAACGATCCTATTTATAACGCGTCGTCTTCGTCTCATATAGATGAGGGAAGGAAAAGCGTCATTGACCCACTGCTAAGTCCGCGTCTCTTTCTTTGTCTCGGCGATGCGATTCTCCAGACAAAGGAAAGTTATCCCCCTCGTCGGTGTCGTCTGGCCGTGGCACGCTTCGGGCTACGTTCCGAATAATCGATGCCTCGCTCTCTTTCTCTCTCGCGGAAACGGAAGGAACGCACGAGGGGAAGAAATGCTCGCGCGAAATAAAGAGAGAGAGAGAGAGAGAGAGACACGCGGGATTTCCTCACCGGCGTAATATTTATATGCCCTTTGTCTACCGCTCTCCTGCCTGCGCACCCGCTGGGGGGTGTATAGCAGTGCAACTATACGCTATGTACACGTAGAGTTTTGCATGAGCCGTAGATACAATTATTTCAGAATCAATCCGAAGCCTACTCCCCCGCAATCTCGCTCTAAAGCATCCATTCTCCTATCCGACAGTCCTCTCAGACTTGGAAAAAAAAATTTCCCGCCAGCAGTGAGAGCGAAAGAAGAGAGAGAGATGAGGAAGACGCGCGACGACAAAAAGTAGTCGCGCACAATGCCAGCGCCTCCGCGCCGCCGCCGAAGAAGAAGAAATCCTCAGGCCGGGTCTTTGCGCGAGCTTTTTCACTCAGTGCACAAGATAAGAAGATTTACTTTTCTTCGCTTCGTTCGCAGAAGGGCCGATAAATCCGCAAGGAACTGTCTCTTCTCTCCCGATCTCAAGCCGATAACAGCGGGAGGGCTGCGTGTCTAGCTTGTAGTCGTCGCGAGAGAGAGAGAGAGAGAGAGAGATTCGCCCTATACCCTTGTTCGCACTTCGCGCCCAGTCACTCGAGCCGCCTCGCTCCCAATCGTCTCATTTTTTTCCCTCCGCCTGGTCTTGAATTTCTCCTTTTTAATCCGAATACATCCTACACACGGCTCGCTTTGGGACGAGAAGAGCATGAAAACTTTCCGAGCGAAGGATGCCAATTGAATTCGCTTTGTATACATTTTTAGGCGCGGTATTGTACTTCCGTACGTATACACTGTTTAATTCAACTAGAAGCCAGCCGGGCCGCCGTATATAAAGCCTTCGCTTTTCCCGGCATTTCCCGGCAACAGCGGCAAGAAACTGTACTCCCATGTACACATCGATCCGAAATACGCGGCGCGCGGCGCGCGAGTCGTATTCCCCGACTCGTAAATCCGCCGCGCGTTTAATGGAATTTGATTCGACAGCTGGCGCGTATACGCATATACGCGTTCCATATTCTATCTATGCAGACCCCATGAATTGCGCGACACGTACGCGGCACAGCATCCCACAGCAATAGCTTCCCTCGCGCAATCTCCTAGGGCTCTTTTATATGGAAAAAATAAAAAATGTGCACGCGCGTACGCACAAGTGGCTTGTCACTTTACGGCGTATATATATATATATGTAGTAGGCTTGTATTGTGCGCAACGCAGTTCTTAACCGGCAAAAAGCTCCGCAATTTCGAGAAGACGCGGACGCACGCAAAGCGCAGCAGTCTCAGGGGCAGAGCATACACGCACACACACACACACACAGACATATAGATACGCACAATGGCTGAACCGTCAACAAAAGCTCTCGCTCACGGCGCTGCTGCTGCGGCGACGGCGTTTTCCCGCTGCGAAATAAGAGCGGCTTTCCTTCCGCCCTTTTGTTTGCTCGCTTGCCAGTGGAGAGTCTTCCGCTGCGAGCGCGCGGAGTAGCACTGCCAGCATAGCCACTTCTTATTGCAGCCTCGAGCTGTTTAATTTCGGCTCATATCCGGCCGTCTTCTTCTTTCTCTCGGGTCCCCCCCCCCCCCCATTACGCGAACCCCCCCGCGCCCGACAATGTTTCTTGTATACACACGCGGCGGGCCTGTGTTCTTATTATTACGTCTGCTGCGCGACCTCTTCTTTTCAAGGTCACACTTTTTCGAATTAAAAATTCGCGCAGCCGTAAAGCGCATGCACGAGGCAGAGGCGACGCGGCTGGCGAGTGGCGGGACAGAGCTGCGAGGACAGCGTATTCGGTGCGCGTATACGTACACACACATAGAGACGCGGCTCTGCCTCGTGTAATTCTTCATTTTCGCACCTCCGCGAGACGCTCGTAAAAGCCGTGAAATACGCCGCATTTATGGCTTTGACGGGAGTGGAGGAAGTGCAGCGCCCAGCGGTAGCGTGAGAAGCCGGCAGTGAGAGAGAGAGAGAGAGAGAGAGAGGAGAGGAAAAAAAAATATAAAAAAGGGCCCTTTATACCTCGCGTATATTAAATTGCCAACCCCCGGCACGTACACGCGGGCGCGCGCGAGTTTTCAGTGCTGCTCTCGCTCTCTGCTGCAGCAGTTTCCCCCTATATATATATACCCGCGCCATGGCAGCAGCTCGTAGTCTCTCCCATAGTCGTACTAATAACTCCTGATCGTCGCTATTATTAGACAGCCCGACGAATACGTGCGTCCGTGTATACAGGCTGTATATACGCGTAGAGCGAGAGCCAGACGCCGAAAAAGGCGAATCCCGTAAATGTCGTCCCGAAATACTCGCGAGTTTTCGAAACTCCGAAAATTGCAGGAGCCGATGCAGAATTTGGAGAGTTGCGACTCGAGCAGTATCTCTCTTTGTCTTTGTCTCTGCGGCTCTATATATACGGCAGCACCACCCGCGATCTTATACGAGCCGAGAGGAGGGGAGGGGGGAGGCTTTATTTACGGGCGTTATAAACGTCTGGATGTGCGTCGCGCTCGCTTTTAAGTGCTGTGCGTTGCGCACACCTCGGCGCCCGGGAGAATCCGCGCTCGCGCGGCCGTTATACAGAGCACGCGGACGCTACTGGCTTTGTTGACACGGCGTTATACGCTGCCTTCCCCCCCAGTGCTGTTGCTGCTGGTGCTGCGTATTATGGTCGTCGCGGCGTGTTCGGATTATTATGCGCGGGAGTATAGGAGGTTCTGCTGCTCTGCAGAGTCGTTACTCTCCTCTCTCGCAACAGTGCGCGCGGCTGCAGCTCGATATTCTCGCAGCCAGTTTAGCATCGGATCTTGAGGAGGAAAGAAGCGAGGAGAGTCGCAGTTTTCCTGAAAAAAGAAGGAGGCTTCGGTCCCCCCGATAGGGAGGGAGAGAGAGAGAGAGAGAGAGAGAGGAATAGCGCGTAATGCGTGAATTGATGATGTTATTCTGGGACACAATGTAACGAGAATTTTTCTCGCCTGCTTTCTCCCTGTTGCAGATGGAAGACGAGGGCAATCACGGCAACGACGACACCAGATGCTTCATCCTGTCGACCCTGGCGGCGCTGCAATGGTCGAGGATCTCCTGCGTCCTTTGTCGCGCGGCGATGCTAGTCTTTGATAGATATCCCCTGGTGGACGGCACGTTCTTCCTCTCCCCGAGGCAGCACTCGGCGTCCTGTGCGGAGGTAAGTACACGTCTCCACCCCTCCTGCTGCAAAGAAATAAAAAAATCGACAAATCTCAAGCAGAGTCCTTTTTCTCCTTCTGTTCTCAGGTAAAGGTCGAGGGCCGCACGCAGTTCCTCTCGGCGGTCTGCATGGGCTGTCTCGAGGGTAGCGGTGGCGGTGGCGGTGCCCCCGTGCGATGCAGGTCCTGCACTCAACCCTGGGATGGGTCCAGCCTCGTACTCGGCACCATGTACAGCTATGACATCTTTGCGGCCATGCCCTGTTGCACCGAACGACTCAAGGTAAATATCGCCTACAGTTACGCTAGTTTCGGTAGCTCCACAGAGGTTCACGTCTTGCTATAATCGAGTCAGTGCCTCGCATTCTTTTGAACAATTGCTTGTTTTCACGGTAAGGGGTATTAACACAAATATGGACAAGGATTACGCGTTACTTCAAAATTTCATTTTGTCTATTACCAATACACAAACTTTTTGACACACCTTACGATCTTGAGGCTGAAAGGTGTTGCGGCGTCCGCATACGAGATTCTTTCCTTCAAAAGTAATACAAGCGATGCTCGATCGGGCTCTTGTTGTTCACAGTGCAACAGCTGCCACAAACCTCTGATCTATCCGCACCAGCGGCTCAACTTCTACTCGGACTATAGCCGCGTATTCGCCTGTCCTCACTGCCGTGCAGTCGATGCTCACTTTGTCAAGCCGCTGACGTCCTGCTTCACCCGCGAGCACTTTCAGCTCTACAGCCCTTGGCCCTAACAACTAGGGAAGCTAGCCGCTCAGGGCAGTGGCCAGCGCCAACAGCAGCCGCAGCAGCAGCCGCAGCAGCAGCAGCAGCAGCAGCAGCAGCAGCAGTCCATTTCCGATCTTCTGCAACTACCAGCCAGCCAACAGCAGACGACTACGGCCAACTTTTCTTCCAGCCCTCTGATGGCCCTGCTCCGGGCAACGCTGCTCTAAGAACGCTGAACCTCGGAAGAGTCTTGAAAGCAAGATGCTAACGACGCCTGTAGATACAACACTTTATATCAGGTTCTTCAAGTGCGGAAGAGAGAAAGAGAGAGAGAGAGAGAGAGTAAGAGTGGAAAGGAATGAATGAGTGCGCGCATAAATGACGAAATTCGTGTCACAAACACACAGAAAAACAGATATATTATTATATATACATTGTAGAGAATCGACGCGCAAGGACGTAGAGAAAGAAAATAGATAGAGAGCGCCTACAAAGTCGGCCTATACAAACGAATCGTGCACGCGCCGGGATTTTTATAGGGAGGATGACGTCATCGACGTCGATGACGACGACGACGACGACGATGATGATAATGATGGGTCAGAGAATGAGCGACGCGCGATCGACGCTCTCATTGTTGCTTCTGCGGCGACGCAACCCTTGGATGTCGACGGCGTACACTCGGTTTTCTCGCGGGTAACGTTTGACCTTATCGTTTTTTTAATTTTTTTCGCATTATATAGGAATGCAATTCCGCTTGTATAATATAGCTAGACAATTTGTTTTTTTTTTTCCTTTTTTTTCTACTAAGTCGAAAAATCTCACTCGATTGGGACAATATTAGCTTTAGGTTTCGTTCGTCCAGACGGGAAAAAATCATCAAAACGACAAAGCATGCTTTACGTCAGTTATCGGCCGACGCAACTCGCGGAGCGACACCCTCTTATACACTTTCGGACAAGATGGTCTAAAAATTTTCATCGCCTCGTTCAGTGCAGCACTGCGCTGCGATCATTCGAAGACAAAGCCAAAGACGAACGAGTTTTACGATTGAACGTCGACTTCCAAGGCCTGCGAACAGCGCCGGTCGCACGACGCCCTCTCCACTCGCCAGCGTACAAATAAATATAAACACTTACAAACGCAAATCTAGTAGAATCGCGACAGAGCTCACGCTGCGTGTGCGTATCTGTAGAAAAAAGAAAGCCACCTTGAATTTAGGATGAATAAAAAATGAAGAGTACTATTGTTTGTTACTTAGATAATCGAGAACGTTGTTTTTTTTACATTTTATTAGTTTATACGTTTAGGCGGCCATGTTATTTTGTTTAAGGATCTGCGACCCGCGAACGATTAAATAAGTTTCACGTTAAAGGTTTTGCCGTTTTTTTTGACTATCCACCCCGGTGCCAGCTCGACTTTGACCTCCGCTGCCGCGCGAGCTCTAGCCGTTAAAATAATTATTAATATATATATATGCTGGTCGGTCCGTACTGTTAAATGTCTATTTGAAGAAAAAAAATGTAGATGTAGCCATATTTCCGGACTCGGTTGAGTGAAATTCCGTGATCAAAATTTTCGACGGAGGCGAGAGTCGAGCTCCGGGGTCTTGATATAGCAAATACCTGAGGCAAGCAAATTTTAAAGAGAAATGAAAGAATTAAAAGAAGTAAAAAAGTAACGATGATTTAAAAAAAAGAATAACCTCTCTTGGCGATGCTGGTCGTTGCTGTCCAACTATAGCGGCCGTCCCACTAGCACCAAGATCCTCACTTGATTGTGGTAGTCGAGCGCGTACCTTCTTACGTTATTTCACTTCGCTTTTACCTTTTGAGAGAAAGAGAAAAAGAAAGATAGAGATGAATGTACATGAGATAATAGTGAGAGCAAAGCAGATTTTCGCGCGCAACGAGAGTAAAGTTTTATTATATACATATATATCGTGCAAATTCAAAATGGTTCGACTAAAAAATTTGTACTGAGAGTGAGCAGTTTTTTAACATAGCTATGTGTTGCGTCCTTAAGAAATGATACAGAAAAAACAAATGAACAAAATACAGAATTTTCATCTACACGATAATAGCGATTGAGGTTGCATTTCTCAGAGTGCCAAACATGATCTTCCGCAAATTTTCTTCTGAAGATTTCGAGCATGTCGTTACCAACGTGGGATGACCAGCAAGCAAGAAGAAAAGTTGCGACCTGCGAAGATCAATCTGTTTAGTTTCGTTTTAATGAAGTAATTAAAATCCATTATTTTGGCGGGACTCTTCATTTTGAACACCGAAGACAAACTTTTATAATATTTACAAAGTTGAAGAACGAATTAAAAATAGTGAATCATATAAACGCTACTTAAACAGATAACGAATATATAAGTATATATAGTAAAAATAGTATACCAGTGATAAGTGTTGGTGAAATAAAACTGTCTTTGTCGATTCGTTGAGAATCGAAGCAAACATAGAAAAACTGCACTAAGCACTCTCGAGTTCTATTTATCTCGGTGTAATCGATTTCTCGACAGAGGAAAGAATATAACAGTGGTAAAAATACTATGATATTGAAAGAGTGAAGATATGAGAGAAAGAATAAAAAATATGTAGGACAGAAAAGAAGTACAGCGTGTTAATAAATTTACGTCAAGGAAGAGAAAAGCGAACGGTTAAGTTAAGAATGAAAGCAATTTTAAGGATTTATAAGTGAAGCACGTGAATATAAGAGACGTATAAGTGTGTTAAGGTTTTTGCGCGAGCGCGGCTCGATATATCTGGTATATAGAGTTGTTACGCTCGATTTTCCTTTTTTATGTCTTGAAGTATATTAAAGTAATAACGGTAAGTCTCCGATTTTCTATTTCAAGTGTATTTAAAAAGAAAAAATGTACGAAATGTTTGATCGATGTGCTGTAATAAGGGTTTTTTGCGATTTCACATGTAGATAGATTATAACCGATTTTTTGAATTCCGGAATATCGATTTATCGTGTAACAATGTTTTTTTACGAATTCCTCCCGTCGCAAATGGTAGCAGCTGCGACTCGCCACGGCTCACTTTACAACTCACCTCAGAGTCCCAGCGAGGCGCAGCTCGCGCACTGCGAACCAGAGGAAAGATAAAATTATGTATTGTCGTTTTCTGGAGAGATTTATATGGCTATATAATATGGATATAGGTGGAGCGGATACAAATAGAGCGATCAATATAGATCGTCGCGTTGGCTATACGTCTCGACTGCGAGCGATCGGTTCGCGTCGTCGTTGATATTCATTTTTAGATATGTAGAAGTGTAACCGGAGTTTCTGGCCAGTGACCTGAGTATATATTATGGGTAATCATATAATCAAGTTGTGTATTGACGAAATTTTTTGACGAAATTTTTACGTAGTTTAGTAGAAATTAAAGTGAGATTAGTAGCTACGAATCGAGGCATCAGTTGACCTAATATTTGAATAGAGAACGTTTTTTATATTGCGGCCGATCGCTCGTGCGGACGCCTGGGCAGATTTGCGCGAACAGTCCCCGTGTATCAGGTTTTGCGATAGAGACATATATACATACATACATGTTGCATGTATATATGTATATATATATTTCGTGTAGCTTGATCTTTCGAATGTATATGAGTCTATAGAAGCAAACGTGTTGTCTAAGTTGGTATTTGAAGGATTTGAAAGATAGGACGAGGAGATTGTGGATAAGAGTTTTTGCGGTTGAACTATATAAAAATAGTTTAGAATAGCGATTATTTATCATTGAACTTAAGCTATGCAGAGAGGAAAGCTCAGGAAAGAATTGAATAAACGAAACTAACAATAATACACACATTTGCAAGATTTTGGAATAAACGCTTAAAATTTTGACAGTGCGACGTTGAACGTTGAGGTGCGCAATCATGGAAAAAGTTTTTTTAAAGGAACGAAAGATAAGCTACCCGTGTCATATAAAAACAGAGCTATGCACATGCAGATGAATAGACGAGTCTTTCTTCTTCTAAGAAATAAATAAATAAATACATATATATATATATGTATACTGTATATGTATATATATGTATATTTATTATAGGGACGTGCTCAGCCGTGCTAGTACTCGGCAGGAGCGACACTCAGTTAATTAATCAATTTCTACGCAAAGTAAAAAGTGAACCGTTTTATTATCAATGTGTAATTTAGAAGTATATAGAAACGTATATCGTAGCAGTTAAGGTTTTTTCAGCTGTGGTAGACAACTATAGGTATATTTAAGTACGGAACGCCGAGACTGGCCAACGGCTTCGTTCTTCGCGTCTGCGCTGACCTTCGAGTCGATTGAATTGAAAGCTCTTTTTCTTTTTGTTCGCGGCGTTGACTCGCCCCCTCAAACGTAACATCTCAATTTGCAAAGATCGTTGGCGGCTCGAAGCCGACGGGTATAGGCAAGAGGAAGCCGTTGGGTCAAAGACAGTTGGAGGCGCTCGTCTCTCGAATATATAACGTACGTGACGTGTATATCCATAATATACGGTTAAGAGTGTAGAGTGAGAGAACGAGGAGCGGGAGTGTGATTGGTTTAGCCACCGGTTGGCGGGTCAAACTCGCGGACGGACGAAGCTTGCGCCTCTGTGTATGTATATGTCATGCGCGTGCGTATGTGTGTGCGTGCGAAGAGTGGATGCCGTTCATTTCCAACGACGCTCATTTATACCGAATAAACCGTTCCGACGAGGGCACATGTATAATAACGATTATATAGTTGAGTTTCTTTTTTCATAATAAGAGAAGTTATATACGTGCGAGCGCACACGCGCGCTTGCCGCGCTGCTGCGCCCACATAGACGAACAAACTAGAAAAAGGATGTTTAATATTATTTGCCGCGAGTTACAGTACATTGCAGTGTTGACTTTATTTGTTTATTGATCATAGAGAAATGTTAACGCGTGACGCGCTGCCGGCGCGCGCGCTAAAAAGTATAATAGTAACAGACTTATATAGCTAGGCAAACGGCGAATGACAACGGTTATATTCTGTGATGATGGCGCCGCGCCTCCTTCGCGATTCCGGCTTCATCCGCTCGCTCGCTCGCGCCTGCTCGCCCGCGCGCGGCGTCCGACAGAACGAGAAAATGAGGAGGCGAGAAAACGAGAGCGACGAGACAGAGGGAAAGAGTTTGTACGAGAGAGCGAAAGCGAGAGAGCGACGCGTGCTGTATAAATCGCAGAGCAAATCGAACAAATCTCTGCCGATATATATTATACATGTAATAGACACTGGTTTTTCGTTATTTTTTAGTCAAATTGCCTGTTTTACTTATAACCCCGTTATCGCATTTTATAACGTTACGGAGTTAACGGTCTAACGGAAAGGGAAACATAAGTAAGGAATGAAAAGAAGTAATAAAATAATAATAATAGTAATAAAGGTAAAAGTAATGTGTATGCTGAAAAGACGGTGATGACAGAGAGGATATTTGCGATCAAAAGCCGACTTGACAGAAAGAAAGAAAGAAAGGGAGAGAAAGAGAGTAAGAGTGCGAATAATATCGGGCGATTATGTAGCGAGTCGCGAGACATTATTAATGATCCTCCGCTGTTTTGTCGGATTAAGTAGGAATATATTTAAAACAAATTCTACCTGCACGGCTCTTCCCCGAGTGCTGTTTATGACATTGTATACATATGTACATTGACCGTTGTTATATGACGTGTTTATAGAAAACAAGAGCGAGAACTGTGAGAAAACAAGTATGAGATAATAGATTGGGGGAAAAAAAACAGAAATTTTATCGAGAGATTGCTACGCTACTGGAGAGCGATGTTTTCCATTTTTCGTTTCATTTCGATCTAACCGGCCACGCGGCGATTGATGCCCCCCCGACTATAAGTATAGAGAAGCGAAGATCAACTTTCCATCGAGTCGAGTCTATGTACAAGAGAACTGAACGAACAAGTCGAGGGCAGCGATCGCCGACGACGGCGATGCAAAACGTACACACGTAATAAATACACCGGCTGTCTTTCACACACTCTGCGGTTGAAGGAGTCGAGTTCCCAGTCGGCAATGAAGTCATTATTGTTTTATTTATGCAAAGACTGGCTTTCGGTGAGATGTACATAGATAGCCAAGAGCGGCGACGCAGAGGCGAGAAAAGTGAGAGAATGACTGTTTTTAGGTTTTCTTTCCTTTTTGTCCAATTTCTCTTCATTATTTTTATTTAGCATTTGCGCAGCGTCCATACTTTTAACGACATAGTTTAATTATATTCATACAATTATTATCGATTCGCCTTTTTATTTGAAACAGCTGTTTTATTATTATTTTACGTTGCTCGACATAACAGACAAACAAAAACGATAAAATAATGGACACATTATATGAAATACACGTACACATGCATACACACACATACATACACACTTCCTCTTTCACCTTTTCGTTTTTAAGTTACTCGTAATATTATTAACTGCAATTTTAATAAAGTGAAAAAACTTGAAATAATATTTTATTTGTGTTATGTTCTTTTCTTTCTTCCCCGTTTATACATGCATTATTATTATTGTCGTCATCATCATCATTATTATTATTATTATTATTATCATCATCATCATCATTATTGTTATTATTATTATTTCTTAAATTTAGTCTTATTATTTATTGCTACGATTATTTTATACTTGTCTCTGGGAGCTCGACCGATCTTATATCGAAATGCGTTGGCTAAGGTACAAATGTACATAGGTGAATAGAAGAGACATAAATAACGCTGTTAAAATACCGCCGTCGTTATAATAGTGCTCCGTTCTCGTCGGACATTTCAGGTCAAATATCGCCGCGGACATCCAGCTCCAATAATATTGCGCCTCTTCTCGTTTTCTGCTGCTTCTTCTTCTTCTTCCAGAGACGCATCCTACGCGTTACAATATATATAACTAAGCGGAGAATTCGCATCGGAGACTGCTTCGTCGCGAACAGGTTTTCCAGTCCGGCTTTTTGGAAGAAAAGGAGGAAGAGAAAATGTGGAGCGGCGCGGACAAGCAGGTCGTGATTATTAGCTGATCATTCCCGGGGAAAATAGACGAATATATATGCTGGCAGCTGGAGAGAGAACTATCGAGAGGAAAGATATGAAGTATAGATGGTACCGGACCGAGGCGTACAAGAAAAACGATAATAACAGTTTGTAAGTGCGATGTATAAACAATATATGAAATATATATGAAAAATTAGAGTGTCGAAAATCGCGGATATTGCGGCGCGTACGATATTGGTGCACGCTTTAGAATTGCAGATTAATCATTGTTTATACACGATATAACCAGCTGTTTCGTCGGTTGAAGTATTTATCGTCTATCAGCAGAATTCATCACACGTAATACATATATATCTATCTTCGTAAGACTTACTTAATTCACGTATATAAACACACGTATACGCATAGACATGCAGCGTAAAATTATAGCAATTATTATAAGCCGCCTCATCGTAGCACGGACTATACTCGCTGTAGATCATTACCACTGCTAGCGCTGAATTCGACTTTTTTTTCGAAAATTCGAACAATAGGAATGCACTCACACCCACACCCTCTATTTATTTCACGAATTTCCGTGATTTGTCATCAACTCGATGGCTCACCACATGATCCGATACAACAACGCGTGCGTATGAATGTTGCGCGAATGTGGGAGTAGACGCAGTCGAATCGCTGGGTCTCCTATAATAGTATAAGTGTTTTGCTTTTGATCTTGCGTTTATCTTTCGGTGTTTTCTATTCGTGTTTACTATAGTAGATGTACATATTCGCGCCGGATGACGACGCTTTCGGAGACTTTGCCGGTAAAAAGTAATGAAAAATTCATGAAAAAAAAAAAAAAAAATTGAATCGAAACCAAGTCGGAGTTTCTGAAACTCCGAGAAGATGTGACGAGCGTTAGTCGGCTGCGAGCCGACTTTCTTTCCTAATACCGTACTGTATATTAGAGTAGTTTCGTATATCGTATATCACTTCTTCCCGTAGAGAATCCTCGTGTGTGTATACGCGACAATGCGCTAAAACGGTGATTCGCGTGCACATTAAAATGAAAGGTAAAATTGAAAAAAAAATCGTCAAAAAAAATGAAAAACAAATACTCTTGGGAGATGTAAAACTAGATAACGAGAGTCTCGAGCGACTATAACGATCGGTTTTTAAAATTTGGAAAATTCGTATTACGTGCGAAGCCGAGAGCTTTAAAGGTCAAGCAATTCAGATTGTAATAAGATTTATGATTATTAATATAAGCGAAGAAACGTATGGTCGGAGCTGCAGAAGCCACAAGAGCAAAATTGAACGTACTTTAGCTTTAAAAGTCAAATTTTTATAAGGAAACAAAAATCTCGTACTAAGTTTCGGGGCATTTTTCATTCGGCTGTGTTTTTTAAAGCAAGAAACGGGTGGGACAAGAAAATTCGGCGCATAAGGCGATAAAAAAAAGAGTAACAGCAAAAATCGTAGAAGCATGGTAAGATTAAAACGCGTTAAAGCAAAAAAAATATACATATAATTTTGTACCCTATTTTTTTAATAATTGGTGTTGTGTCTAAATTTTGTAGTTATTTATACTAATTAGGAAAAAGTTGGAAAATTAGAGAAACTCATAGAGGACGGAATCTTCCCTAAGGACGGCGATACGTCGTCTCTAAAAAAAATTATAAAAAAAAAAAGAAAAAGAAAACGAAATCAAAATTGATGTTCGTAGTTCGAAATGATCTCGGATCGGTAAAGGGGTATAACAGAAAAGAAAACATTGACCAGAACGCTCGAACACGAAAATCGCACGCGATCGCGTACATCACGAGAGATGGATAATAATAAATACAAAAAAAGAATTGGAATATCTCGCAGCGACAGCACCGTTATCGCAATGTCGTCGGCTTCATAGTTGTTATTAATCTTCGACGTAAATATAAATGTTCAACTATACACGCAAATTATAGCTGCATTTCTCTTGGCTCGTTGAGATACACGTAAACACAGAGACACAGGCGCAGAGACACACAGAAATTGCACATTCTCTCATCGCTCGTAGTAGTAATAGCGATGAGTATAATAAGTATAAAATAAAGTAAATAGGTCGCGCACGTAAAGCGAGTGCAAAGCCGCGCGCGCGCACGTGTTTGTAGAAACGTGTAGCGCGTGTCCCGCAGCCACACCCCCGCATCCCAATTTCCAGTTTGTAATCTCTCTCATAGCTGCGAAGTAGCGAAAGAGCAAGAGTAAATAGTTTAATAAAGTAAACGAGTTCTATAGGCCTAGTGTGCTACTTAGGTAGGTGATATCGACTTAGGTATTTTTTAATAAGGAGGAAACCGATCGGACGGCAGGCATGGAAGCGATCCAAAAGAGTGAGGTACGAGAGGGAGTGACAAAATAGTAACATACGTATACTTTGCGACGCAAAGAGCGAACTCATGCTGGTAGTGCGGACCAAACGGGACAGCCTGACAGAGAGAAAGAGAGATTTGTAACGCGAAAGAGAGAGAGAGAGAGAGAGAGAGAGAGAGAAAACCACGAGGCGAGGAAGAGGGAGTGCCGCGCTCCATCGGCTAATCGAAACGATAAGAAAAAAAAAAAATAAGAAATCATCCCACTGATAATTAGTGCGCACCGGCGTGTCGGACGTTCGAGATCGGGAAATCGGTTCTGTGTGAGTGTAAACAACAAATAATCCTTGATTGGCTACGTGGTATTCGAAAGCGATACGTTAACATTTAAGACGACTTCTCGAGTGGGAATTTTTCGAAAGCAATTTTTACACGGCGACAAGAAAACCATTTTTTATACTTGCGGCTTTTTATACTGTTATTGATGCGCATATTATATTATACCTTATACGTGTAATACACGCCTTGTCAAAGGCGCAGGGCGGCTGGCGGGCTTTTTTCCAAATTTCGCGCGCCGACCATGTAATCTCGGCTAAATCCTACGCCTTGTTTTTTCGCGCGACTTTCCTTTTTCGTGCGCACCGCGGCGATAACATTATTTTCGGACTGTAAAAGAAAAGAGCTTTGGAGAGAGACTGGCAGAAAATCAGAGAAAAGCGCGTGCGCGAGAAAGAGAGAGAGAGAGAGAGAGTGAGAGAGTGAGAGAGAAAGAAAGATAAGGGAAGCGAGCTGTTTCAAATATTAAAGTACCGAGAGATAAGGACGAACGAAAACGAGAGATAAAAGAGTACATATTGTGATAGCAATTCCATGTCTTACTGCCCTGCTCTGTGCACTCTTTCGCGACAAGTTTGCATTTTCTCGGGCCGATAATAATAAAAGAAGACGCTTCTTACGATTCTCGGCTAATATACGACTACGCGATACACCTCTATACACGATGTGACAATTGTACACCGACTCTCCGAATTTTCCCGCGAGCAAATCGCTCGGGAGATGCTGCATAAACAAACTGTCACTAACGCGATTCGTCGAGAATCGCTTTGAGGAGCGTTTTTCCCGATAAAACGCGCGGAGAGTAGTAGACTGCGCGTGCTAACGGCGATTAATCAAGCATAGCGCCCAAGTAAGCGTTTTTTGAAAGTTATTTACAAACGATCTTGATGTGTCTAATGTTTAAGGCCCGCTTTAGCGAAACGACTCGTAGTTTTTACGCGACTAAGGCAGCAATACCATTACATATATTAATAGCGAATCGTATAATCCCTTTTGATTGTAGTTATATAGCTTGTAGCGGATATAAAAATAAGATAAGGACAGAGAAGGTGGTTGGGTTGGGGGACGGGGGAGCATCGTAAAAATTCGCGCGCACCAATAAAAGAGAAACGTCCGTTAAAAATCCTATATAGAGCTCACGAACCGTTATCAACGAAACGCCAAAGACTATAATACGACTTGGCTGAGGCTGCTTTTACGATAAAAAGAAATAGACAAAAACCCGCGCTGCAGCAGTATATATCATTTAAACAGCTACATCGGTATAATTGGATTTTTCCTCGAAATAACGCGATTGCTCGCTAATCTTGTATACAATATGTACGTCGATTTAATCGAATCGGTAAATCGATTGGTAGTTTTATGCGAGGAATACGAGAAAAAGAATAAAATAAAAAATAAAAAAGAAATCACAAGTAGACTGATTGTTCGATATGAATTGGATGCGTTAGCGATCCGAGTCGCGTCAAAGCGACTGCCGACGTGCTTCCATATAACATATATATATGATTATACATATATATACATACACGTATACATACCTATATACAAGTTGCGGATGCGAGAGCAAGCCGACGAGTCGTCTCGAGCTATTGACGCTAATCGAATCGTTAACAGCGAGTGTATAAGCGCAAGCACCAGTACGCGTACTATTCATATATATTTAAGCATTTTTTAGAATTCCACTTAATGAGTGTTTCCATTAGTCGTAAAACAAATATATATGCATTGCAAAACGGTTCGTTATATAGAAAACTTATTGACACACATTTGTGCATTGATACATATACATATATATATATAATTAATGTGCATGTATAATGTATATCCATGTCTATCTGAATGGTTGGCGAGTATATGCGAGCGTGACTTTTCGCTGCTACTTTTCCTTCACTATATACACTATATGCATCAATTAGTAGTCGAGCGAAAAGTTGCCTTTCGGTTAATTGTCTCCTAATGAAACCCCTACTCCCTCGCAAAATGACACTGCACCCCGCTATTCTGCTTCTTCGCGAGTACAGTAGAGGCGCGTAATCGCAGCTTTAGGAACGCTATTAACGAAGCCCCACACGAATATAAACACTTTGTTCGCGTTTTTTCCGTTCCATTGCATCGTATAATATATATATGCGATACATGCGAGTCGCGTGTATTACATTATACCTCTAAGTTCGTTCGGTTGCGTTGCTTCTAATCCTATATATAGAGTGTAGTCGACAGGCATATAGCAGATCATATTCTATAATCACAAACATATGTAAAAGTACAGGCATATATAATTATAGAAGAAGAATAATATCGTCTCACACGTTTTTTGAGGAAAACGCGCGCAGTCGGGCGTCGTCGCTTTTTTCGGGAGGGTGGCGCGGTAAAATCGAACTCTGCGTGTGAGAGCGCGAGAGAGGGAGGGAGAGATGCTAATAAGGCCATAACAACATTTTTAGAGAGCCGGGAGCGGGGGAAAGAAGAAACCGAGTCGTCTTCTTCCTCCTGCAGTATTAATATACAGCGCACATCTCGAAAAGAAGTCTCGAGTCTCCCCGACGGCATCGGCGTCGTCGCCGTCGCCGCGACCCCCGTAATCTCCCCTTTGCGGGTAATTGCGTTTCTTTGAGATCGGTCGCGAGAGCCGTCCGATTATAAACCAGGAGTGGAGTATAACGAGCCTTGTCAATCTCAGCCACGAGACCTCGAGCGCGCAATAGCCGAGCGGCTATTCTTTTTCCTTGGAGCTATGCGATGCCTAATTTAATTGGCAGACGTCTCGAATGCTCGGCAAACACAAAGCGACGATGACGCCACTTGTAAGCGATAAAAAAAGAAAATAATAATAACGGTAATATTGTAACGGAAGAGCGCGACGCGACGACTGCGCGCGAGTTTCGCCAAGTTTGAGACTTGGCCGCGATCCGGCCCTTAGCGCGGGTGCGCACATGCGCTTCGATCGCGAGTTGGCGCTCCGTCTCCGTAGTCGATAGGTCGGCTGCTGTTACAAGGTTTGGCAAATTTTTTCTTTTAATCGATTAAACATTCTCGGAAGATCGAACTCTGGTTAATACAATTATATATAAGCTGAAAACGTTACAATGCCAAATTTTAATGATAAAGTATACATTATTATGCAAGTTAGATTATTGTATACTGAAAATATAACGCGTATATTCCGCGATTTTAATTTGTTGAAAAGGAAAATTGTGCATAACTTACGATGGACGAGGCTTTGGTCGATTAGTGAAGAGGGAATCGCGAGGCTGCTCGCGACGAACGCCCGTTCGACTGGACATGCGGCCGAGTCTTCCAATACCTCCCTTATAAAAGTACAAATTTTAAAATTAATATTATATCGAGGAATATAATTGATATAGTGATGCTCGCTGAGGATATGAGAAGTGAAAGGATAAGATGAAATGATAAAAGCGCTAAAAGTAATAAAAGCTAAACGAGAAAGAAATTGCTAATTATTATTGATGATATAGTACGGGAAATACGGAGAGAGATACTAATATGAGAATACAATGAATACTATTTAATGATGTTTTTTCTAGAGTAAGAATTATTATCATTATTATTGCTATATTGTCATTATTATCATTATTATGATTCTGATTATTATCATTAATATTATCATCTATTATTAATGTCAAACTGTTTTGTATACAAAAGTATGAAGTGAGGAAAGAACTTATACAGACTATTGAAACAATATGATACGCGCATATATACCTACATATTATATACAGAATATAACTATAGTTGTAAACGGGGAAAGAGAGAAAAATAGACATAAACCGCATCACAATACGAATGAAAAGATATTTCAGAGTATATGACAACACGTTCGTTTATGGTATTTCGCCTAAAAATTCAGGAAATCTATATCAATATCTCGTACATAAGTCGTGCAGATCGTGACGGTCAGGGAATCTTCGTTCATACAAACATTCGTCGCAAAATTAACTTGAAGTTTTGCAAGAAAGTCTTGAACGAAAAAAAAAACAGTCACTGGTCTGCGAATGAATTTAGCACACAGCTCGAATACATAGTAGTATCGAAAACATAACAATTAAAGCATTCACGCTTCGAGTAAATAAGCTATATATGTAAATATACATAACAATATAAAAACTGGTGAAATGAAGAATCCACTCCGATAGTACTACGCAAAGTATAAACCTGTCCTGAAATACTAAAATATAGACGTTACGCAATAAAGTTTTAGGGCACAATAAAGAATTCAAGAATCCAGTCGATGCATACACAAAGAAAAAGTAAAAACAAGTGAATTGAACAAGTAAAAACTTATAAACCGTGCCGTTTTCCGTGTATTTGCAAAACTTGAGCGGAATATGAAACAATAGACTGTCACAAATAAGACTTCGGAAACATAAATAAACTTACTGTAATATTGATGCTCTTTATATCAAAATGACTAATAATCATTATTTAATACGCAAAGCATTTAAGATTTTTGAGCAATTTTTCAGAGAAGCCATGACTGATCATGAAAACCCCGAATAAACCTCATGGCTATACTTTCTAAAGCCATCGGTAATCTGAATTATACAAGTTTTCCAGGAATGTGGAAACAGAATTATGACCCATAAGATCGGGAAACTGTCCCGGGAAACGTTTATCTTCAAGACACGAGTCTCATCTGGCTATTGGACTATCGAGTTATATTTGATAAGGGTATAAAATTCGAAATTCTCGATCTTTGCGATGCTCCATACTCGAATCCTCAAGAATTGCTTGATCGTTCGAGTATCCTTGTTGAGAATCGAGCATCGTATGAATCGTCGATTCGATTAGAAACTATTTACGTAGGAATTAAGCTATTTAATAAGTAACATGCATGTATAACCAACCAAGAGTGTGAGAAAAAGAAAATTATATTTTTCATGAAAATTGAACGAAAATTGAAAAAAATAAATAAATAAATTCGAAGACATAAAATTTCCGAGAGCCAGATGAGCCCTCGGCGAAATATCGATTGAAAAGGGTAAACGTAAAAGGATAGTCTGCTCAGTTTTTATGAGGTATATCCACATATATATACAGCGCACTCGTGTGTGCGGCTGATTCGATAGCTTTGGACTGTACATTGAGGATGTTCGCGTACTATATATATCTCTAAAGTCCGATACTTCACAATGCAAAACCAACCAATTTCCGCTGCTCCATAGTCCGAACTGGAAAAATGAAAACCATAAAATTCAGTGTATACTTGACAAAAAAAAAATAATAAAAAATAAATAAATAAATAAATAAAGAACCGCGTAAATTCGAATGGACAGGCATGAAAATGTGCATGCTGGAATGAGCGGCAAAAAACCGCATTGAATCGTGGTTGAAGCAGCGGCAATACTGGTTATCCGTATATCACGCTGGAACTCATGCGCATAATGAACCGAGTTTTCTATACACACACACACACACACACACACACACCCATACACATTTAGCCGCAAAGAAAAAGCAGAGTATGATAATAACAAAAAATGAATCCTAACAAGGGTATAGAGGGTCGTAAAGAGGCGAAGAAAGCGCAGACAAAAGAAAAACAGACAAATGAGTTAGTTGCGCATATAGCCGAAAAAAAAGAGAAGAGGGAAAAAGAAACATATAAAAAGAAAAGAATTGAGGGAGGGAGGGGTACCACACACCATATTACGTACTAATTACTTATTACTGCTAATTCTAATGATCGCTATACTTAAACTACGATTATTACCTATTCGCTATGATACCTATCGTTAGTAGCTAAGAGTTGATGTTTACAATTGACAGTTCGTCTCGTGTAATCGTATTGCACTATATCTGTTTGGTTGGCTTGATGGGCGAGAGTCTAATTCGGGTTATTAGATACTACGCTGTACCTTTTGCTGGCGGCCTTATTTGCGATCGATACGTGGGACTTTTATTACATCGAAATTCCTCTGTCGATTCCATACATGACAAAACAACCAGCCGAATGAGTTTCGCAACTTGGTCCGATATAGGTGTACAGTTGTACGCGTTGTGCACGCGGACAGGCCTGTACACAATGGGCAAGAATAAATCGGCAGGCAAAAAGTCACATTCTATCCGGTAATTTTTCACGACTACGGCGTGTGGAATCGGCTCGAGTTTCCCGTAGGTATCGTTAAATTCGCTCGCCAGCGGCTTGGAGGGAAAAGATAAAAAGAGGCATGGAGACACGACGCGCTAGCGCGTAGAGGAAAAAGAGAAGATGATCGAGGTTTAGCGGAAAAAAAGGTTTACGATCTTTGTATTTTTTCTTTTTTTTTTTCATTTTTTTAGTTTTAACGGCCAAGTCGTGCGTAGAAAGCCACGCGCGGGTAACACGTTTGCCGTTTCGATGCAGCGAAACCGATGTCGAGTCCAGAAGAGAAATGGCAAAAAGAAAATGACGTCATCGGCGCTTTTGGAAACGACGAGCTTGTTACAATAGCGCATCGGACGAGACACAATAATATGTATACGCGCGAGAGTTGCCAGTGTGGATTTTGTGTACGAGTGATTAATTGTAATATTTTGATAATTTTCGTTAAGTTGTCGTATCTCATAATATAGTTTCTCGTTGTAATGATTTGTCTTTAATCTCGAACGCTTTGAGTTCATCACATATAGTAATAGGTGTACGAGAAGGATCGAGCTTTATACCGCTTTTGTATGTTTAGTATGGATAACAAACACTCTACAGTAATATAGAGATATATATAAATAAAAATTTACGCAATTTACTGTGTAATAACTATATGCAAATAAACATAATATATTATATAGATATTTATGGATATATATGTTTATATATGCATATGCAATGAGTATATCTGAATGTATATATAAATATATGTATTACAAAACACAAATATAAAATATAGATGACGATTAAATGATCACTGCGCTATATGAAAATACGAGTACGATGATTTTAAGGAAAGTATACATATTAATAAACATTTTTTAATGCCGTTATCGTATTGTGATAATGGTGAAATGAAGTGAAAACTCGATAAAAAGTATACTAAAAACTAACTTTGCTGTGTTTTTCTTACCCAGTACTTTCCATGCCCGCATCCACAATCATCCATTCTTCTTCCAACTACATTTATTTTAATTTTGAAAATTTCAGAATTTTTATCATTTGTTATAGCCCGCCTTTTTTAAGTCAATTCATCGCGCCCGCAAGAAATTATAGAAAATACAATGATATCAAATGATGCTTGAAACGTTTAACTTGATTCATCTTGCCGTTTTTGTCATATTTTAAAAATTGAAAAACTTCCTAAATAAATACTCAATGTGGCGGGGGAGGAAAAGTTTTCTCTCTCCAGCACTATTGTTGGCAACTGCATTTAAAGAAGTAACTCTCCGCAGTGGCAGCAGCAGCAGCAGCAGCGCAGGAAAAATGAAATTTTCGCCGTCATACAGCGACGCTTTCGCGCTGAAACGAATTTCAGTCCTTAATGGATTTTCTCTTTGACGACGAATCGTTCTGCTCCCCGCGCGTCTCTGTGTCTACCTCTGTGTGTCTCGATCTACACGCATTTTCGCTGCGAATCCAAAAGCGCAACGGCACGCGCGCACACACACACACAGTAGCGCACATCCCGGCTCGTCTTTCCCCCCTGACGGAGAATCGTGTGGGGAGGGGTGGGGGCTGACTTTTTAAAGATTTGCGTTTGAAAAAATAAAACGTCTCGACAAAAAGCCCCAGTCGACGGTGCGGCGGTCGGGCTTTTTTTGCAAGTCTCATAAGCGCGAGAGTCTTTACGATCCTCGTTAAAGATTCAGGTCCCCGTATAAAAGATCGTCGTGAGTCGCCTCCTGCCCTCCCCCTCTATTTTGACTCGTAGATGAGCATCAGCCCTGGTCCCGATGAATAATACAGATATAGCCGATGTAAACCGATGCAACATTTACGGGGGGAGCGAGAGGGCTCCTCCGATAAAGCCTTCTCGCAAAGGGTTCGCGAAATTTTTTTGCCAGAAGTAATTACCCTTATCAAAAATTCACGGCCTGCGCGCCACGCGTTTTACGGCGCGCGCGGTATATATTGCCGGCCAAATATACGCGCCTGACCCTACTGCGCCGCCGACGCTCCGATCTCTCGTAGTTAAAGTGAAATTAGAGGGGTTTTAAGAGGGGCCGTCGATACACTTGTATGTATAGATTCTATACACGCAGCTGCGCGGCATTCGCGCGCAGTTCGATACACACGCGCAGCGCCAACGGGTTTTCATTCAATTAACGGTTTAATTAAATTTCTGCGCAGAGCTCTCTTTCCTCCCGCTCGCCCGCGAGTATACAGCGCGGCGTGCAGTATATAGCGCTCGAAAAATACATTCCGCGCTCGAATTTATCGCCGTGTACAAAGCTTTCGCGGTACATCTCGCCGCGGCGAAAGAGCCGCCGAGGAAAGTTGAGAATTGAAGGAAAACAAAGGAAAAGCTCGGGCGAGCTATCGATAGAGGCCAGGCCAGTCTCCTATGTAATACAACTGATCCCCTCGGGCATTTTCGATCGCCGCAACTCTGAGTAGTGGCCTTTGTTCGAGGAGCCGCTGCAGCACAGGGGGCCGCCTTCACGAATGAGGAGAGCTTCGAGTGGGCCTCCGCGCGCACCGACTCATTATAAACACATCGGGGAGACGTAAACGCAGGAGCGGAGGAGTTTGCGGACGCTCGAGTGTCTCGCGGCGCGCGGCCGGCTCCAATTTAATTCTGCACTTCGTTATGTATTCCCTGCGTCTCTCTCCCTCGCTCTCTCTCTCTCTCTCTCTCTCTTTTTCTCTCGCGCCGCTACAGCACGCTCCTTTTTTAATTGACCGGTGGCTGCAAATTTTTCGAGTACCGCCGACGATACACGTCGCGTGTAACGATTTTGCAAAAATGTACTCAGTAGCGCTTCGAGTTTCGCAGTTGCGCGCCTAACGAGGGAGTCAAACTTTGGAGAAGTTGCCCCCGAGTATGCGCAAAACACACAGTAGTCTCGAGATCAAAGTCCAGAGTTACTCGGAAAATTTGTTTGCTACAGTACGCAGACGGTTCGGCTCGAGCAGGAGCGACTCGCTGCTTTTCAGAAATTTACATTATACGCACTAAATATTACACACATCCGATATGGAACGTGAGATTAGGGCAAGATCACCAGCTATCCGCTTACACAACAACGTACATACACGTGGCCAAAGTTTCCGCTCGAAATTTCGTTTGGAAAAAAGCTTATTACGCGAATCCACTCGGGCTCCTTTTTTCTCCCCCTTCGGCTTTTTTCGCCTTTCCTCTCTTTCTCTCTCTCTCTCTCTCTTTCGCAGAAAACCGTTAGCTCTTTCGCTCTTTGATATAGCATCGCGAGGGGAGAGCCACGACACGCCAACTAATGGCTCGACGGTCCGTTCGGACCCTTGTCTCCGTCGAGTGTACAGCCTCGCGTCGCTGCACTTTCCCGTCTGCTCCGTCTATTCCCCGACAATCGAATCAGTCGGACTGTGTGTGCAGACAATCCGTTATAGCCGCGCGCGCGCGCGTACGTACACACTCGGATTCTTCGAGGAAAAATTTTCTCTCCACCTCCTCTCTCTCTCTCTCTCTCTCTCGCGGATAGTTGACTCTTCGTCGGCCGTATTTTATTGCGTTATGCCGCGCGTATAATATCGAACTGCCGCGCGGCAATGGAAGCTTGCGGTTGATGGGCGAATTTCTGCGCGCGCGGGGAGAACAGCACAGTATATAGCGCGCGGCGTTTAATAGCGGCACATCGGGCCGAAATTTGTTTTGGAGGAGGATCCAAGTGAGCCGCACGATCGTATAAGGGGGGAGCCCGAGACCTATTAATATATCCCGGCTATTTTGCGCTGTCTCGAAAACAAAGACGAATAGCCCGCTCGTACACACACACACACACACAGCGAGAAAGCTTTCTTTGCCTCCCGGAGAGAGAGAGAGAGAGTCGAATTTTTTATTATCGCGATAAATAATTAAAGGAGAGCAGTCTGCGCGACAAAACTGGCGGGCAGGATCTTTCCGGATTATCCCGAAAAGTTGTCGTCTAACGGGAAGAGAAAGACTCGCTAATACGTAGTAAGTGCCCCCGACGAGGCCACTTCCATAAACGTAACTGCACTCGTTTCTCTCTCATTCTCTCTGGCCTGCGCGTCCGAGTCGGCGGAGAGCTTTTTTATTCGCCTATCCTCTCGGCTGGCTTTTACTCCCGCTCGCTTTTGTGTCTCCCGACTTAGCGTGGCTTACTCCGATTTTTAAGAGACTCTTTTAATCTATTGCTCGACGAGGCTGTTTCTTCGACTGTAAAACGCCGAGAAGGAGGAGGAGGGCCAAGAACACAATTCGACGACCGAGCTGCTAAGAGAAAGCGTAAGGGCCCCCCCCGCTCTATCCCTTGATGAATAAATATATTTCCGAGAGCTCGTTTCGCCCGTCGGATTCTCCGTCACTCTCTCCGCAGAGTGACGAAGTGCACGCGCACACATCCGTCGAAAGGAATAAATCTTCCGAGCTTCTGTTAAAACGCGCTGCAGCCGTAAAGTTGCGAGCGCGTGCAAAAAGCAAGCGTACACCGAGCGGAGAGAGAGAGAGAACCGCGTAAAAGATAAACGCGCGCATAGCTGCGAGCGTATCCCGCACCTACGGCCATGTATCGCGGTTTGCATACGCGAAGGCGCTCCTACGTCTTGGTAAACGACGCACGTCGCCACGCCCGTGTGAATCGTATACCTGTGCTACACGGCATATTTCACCGCCGCACGTTTAATAATTCGCGGTCGAGCGGTCATGTATATAGAAGGCACAGCGCCGCCTCTGTACATGTATGTATGCATGCGCGAGGGATGAAAAGAGAGCCGCACGCGAGTCTCATCTCGAGGGCTGAGATTCCGCGAAATACGCAAGCTCTGCGTCTCCTCTCTGCTCTCGTGTCGCTCTGCTCTGAAAATTTTAACGATTTATTTTGCCGAATTTCCCAATTAACAATCCATATACCTTATATAATTGCACGTGCCTTGTTTACAGATGAAAATTTAATTCAATTATGTTTCATAACGAGCATTACTATTCAAACGCCCGTAATTCGTCGTATCGGAAATGCTTTCATCTAATTAACGCTTTAATTAAGAAAAATGGCTAATATTTTATAACGCGAATGGATATTGTATACGTAAACGTAACCGCGCACGGATTTCGTAGCGTTTATTTTATTAAACGGCGCAGCGTACACGCGGAAAACTCGTTTTAATGGATTCCAGTTTAAAAATAAACAGTAAATACGTAAATTGCACTCGACGCGTATGAGCAATCCTTTAGTAATCTCCTCAGCTGGCATGACGACAACGTATTGTGTACCGCACTATCTTTGCCCGTGGCTCTCGTGGCGTGAGACACCTTTTCTATATTTATATTTTCATGAATGCTAAACGAATAGTTGCCAAGGTACACCTTGCGTTTATTACCTTTCAATTACGCATACTACATATAATGCTTATTATCTCAATTTATTGCTGCTTTTATTTTCATATTCTTGTCGAGTTATATATACAGTATGGTATCTTGAAAATTAAATAAAAAACAAAACAGAAAAAAATAAGTCGCTTACAGAAGCGCTCTCATAAATTCGAATTCTCCTCGCTCGGAGAGAAAAAGAAGAAACTTGTACACTTGAATCTCGGCGTGATTTTTCAAACTCAACACTCTATTTTATTGGAGGAATTTCTGGCCGATACAGAAAAGCGCGAGGGTCGGACTGACGAGGGGAAAAGACTGTTCCGAGGGTTCTTTGTTCGGCTTGCGAGAGAGAGAGAGAGAGAGAGAGAGAGAGAGAGAGAGAGAGAGAGAGAGAGATTTGAATATAAAAAGTATTATTAAACTATAAATTGCATTTAAGGGGGAAATATGATAATCTCGCCTCGTTGTGAATTACGTTGGCGATGAGCGTATTAATAGGGATTTTATTCTTCTGCCGAGAATCTCTCCTATAAACCTTCGCGTTCTCATTCCCCGAGACTTTTTTTGTCAGTATCATAATCCAGGAGAAAAATTCAGCGAAGAAAGAAAAAAAAAAGTCAAGAAGCAAAAAAGGAATCCCTGAAAAAGCAAACGAGCGCGCATTTAACCTACACAGCATCCGCACAAGAGGCTAATTATGCGCAGAATCGTGCGCCAGAGTCAGATATGATAAAGGAGGTCGACGCATTCATGGCGTCAAGTCGTCGCAGCACACGTATATACACGGCGCGTGCAGCCGATGTTAATGGCTCCGGCCGTGAAATGTGTGCCTACGTATACACGCGCGTCGAGCTCGGCGACGTCCGCTCGAGCTGCTCTCTCGTCGTCCGCTTTAATCGCAAGCGTGAAAATTCGCTCGCAAGACGAAAGTCCGTTTGCCGAACTCTGCACGCGCTGTTTACTGTCGTTTCTATAGACGGAACGCAAAGTCAAAACGTGTCCGCGTGGCCGACGTGTCGTCGTTATACCAGGAGAAAAGAGGAAGCGTCAAATCGTCGAGCCAATCGCGATAATCGAGCTTACCATACGTACGAGAAAGGCGTAACGCGTACGTTCACCTCCATAGCCGCAAATTGTCGCACTGTGTATGAGTACTGCCAGTCTTCCCGCGAGAGATCCTATACTCATGAGTTTCACCGTCCGCACTTTACTGCACACACGCGAGAGCGCGAGATAGTATCTCGGATATGCGCGCCGAATTTCATCGCAAAAGCGACTTACTGCACCTGCCTGCAGTGCGCTCCCCCTGTATATAACGATCGCTTTTTCTCGCGTGCCATGTATAAGCTTTCATTGCCGCGCTGAGCTGCATATTGCGCGCGTTAGGAGAGGCGGCTGAAGAAATTAAATTGCTTATTATCGGGGCGTCGAGGCTCCCCGAGCACATATCTATATATACACAACGTAAGCCCGTACGCGTAATCTACCCGAGCGCAGCCCTGGCACCGCGTGTGCGCT
Organism: Philotrypesis tridentata; assembly: GCA_018906965.1. Lineage (NCBI taxonomy): Eukaryota > Metazoa > Arthropoda > Insecta > Hymenoptera > Pteromalidae > Philotrypesis > Philotrypesis tridentata. Next base: position 7,755,695 of record JACCIB010000001.1, on the reverse strand, counting down.
GCAGCGCGCGATCGGACCGAAACACAGCAACGTACTCGAGCGTCCGAGCATATCCCCGTCCGTCCTGTCAAAAGCATTGGAAACAGCTCCTCTCGCCGGATATACCTACCTCTCCGTAATTGACATTGACGCGTTTATATATATACACGTATACAGCATTGCTCTCGGCGGCCTTGGGCAAAATCTCAGCTAATATTCTATCGGGCTCTGCGCAGCGCTGCGACTTCATTATACCATATAGTCGTCCCGCGTGTGCAGCGCGCAGTCTCGAAAAACCGCGACAAAGGCCGGAGTCTATCAAGCGCGAAATCGAGCCAGGCCCTGTCACAACACACGCCCGGGGAGAGAGTGAGAGAGTCCAGCGACTCTGTATACCAAGAGGATGCTGTAGTGGCCGGCCCTATCGGCATATCCGCTGATAGAGCTCCGCGAACATGCAGCCATTACTCACCCCCTCGGAGCGCCTATATAGCCTTGTGACGCGTACGCCTCGCGTAGCCTGTAACTATACAACGCGCGACTGTGCTCTCTCTCTCTCACTCTCTCTACGCGCATACGCCCGACGAAGCGCTGAATTTTCTCTTGGCATACGATCGCGTTGCTGAATGAGATGTACCAGAGTGGATTCATTGCGACTTATTGGTATATCGCCGCTTATCGTTCACACGTACCGAGTTTTATAATGATCGATAGCGTTATCGCCGTATTGCTTAGGCGACGAGTGCGCTCGTCACCGGGGAAAAAAATTAATTTCATTACGGATTCGATGCCCGCCGGAAATGCTGCTGGCCTCCATCGAAGCTGCATCGGCAGTGCAGACGGTATGTAGAGCAGAATAGATTGGTTGCCGCTACGAGAGCTTTCCGGGGATTCGATATTTTGTCGGCCGATATACGATAGGTATAATAGAATTTCATTCGATATAACGGGGCATGAATTAATTGCGTTCGTCGGGTCTTCGTTATGACTCTCCGTCTCTTCCGGCGTATTGACGAAACCATCGACATCCGCGTACACCGCGTTGGAGGGGAGTTTGCAGAAAATAGGAAAATTTCATTCTCAAACCCACGATAAGGCGCGAGCCTGGTATTCTTTCGGATTATCGATTTATATGAAATAAGCGATAAGCGAAGATAACTCGCCGCCGCCTCGTGCGGAGACACTCAATCGCTGACAATGCCCTAGTGTAGGCTGGTAGAGCTAGTGGCTGCTTACCGCCGCGATTGAATCAACCTATCGAAGCAGCTCTCGTCATGTCGTACAGGCTGCTGCTGTCGCTGTTCTGCGCTTTCGAATTAATCGCAGGTCAGTCGATTCGAGGACGAAAAAATGTGAAAGAGGAAAAATGTGAAAGCTTTTCTGATATCCCAGGCGAGCCCTTCGTCGAGCTACCTGCGCTCGATCCGATCCCAATCACCACGAGCGAGACTAATGAACCGGAGCAGCCGAAAAAATTGCCTGGCCGAATAGTGAACGGCACGAGGGCCGTGCTAGGACAGTTTCCACAGCAGGTACGTGTCGTGCCGAGAGAATTCTTATCTTGATTTTCAACCAGTAAATTTTATTGCGATAACACACACACGTTGTAATAAACGCGCAGGTGTCCCTCAGGAGAAGATACTCGCAATCTCACTTTTGCGGGGGTAGTATACTTGCGCCCGAATGGATTTTGACGGCTGCTCACTGTATGCTGGAGTGAGTTGTCTTAATGCTGTTCGAATTTACCCGCGTGCGATCGACGCGCGAAACTTTTCAGGCTTTTGCGTTTTTCGTTGCAGCAATGAGCGTAACAGGATTGAGGCCTACACGATGATCGTCGTCGCCGGTGAAATCGCGCTGAAGAATACAAATGTGGCGAGGCAGTGGAGCTACGTTAAAAGACTCACTGTTCATCCTGAATTCGACTACGATACTCTGCAGAACGACGTGGCCCTGTTGAGGGTGTGTAATTCGTGTATATTACTCGATGCGCTCGCGCACTTATTTCATTTCAGTACTTGCATATGGTTTCAGTTGGAAAAACCCTTTACGTTCGACCCATTTGTGAAGCCGACAGTCATTGCTCCAATGCCAATGCGACCCGGTACTGTGTGTCAAGTTTTTGGATGGGGATACAAAAAATTTGTTAGCAAAGCATACTTACGTATAGTTTTTAAATCGCGGCACGGACAGAAAGAAAATGAGGGACTAAATTTTTTTCAGGAAGAAAAAGTGGTCAGCAGTTACTTGATGTATGTCGATCTTCCCCTACTGCCTATTGCGCAGTGTCGAGAGCTGATGGCGAATTACTCGACGGTGCCCAAGGGTATGTTCTGCGCCGGATATTTAGAGGGTGGCCGCGACGCTTGCCAGGTATGCGCAATCTCCTGTCGGTCTAATTGATGACGTAGAAAAATTGATAAGTACAACGTGTAAGAAAATATCCTATACATGTTCGATTTCATTGGACAGGGTGACTCGGGTGGTGGCATGCTGTGCAAGGGCTACCTCACGGGAGTCATCTCCGGTGGCGAGGGCTGCGCCTGGCCACGGCTACCCGGCCTCTACGCCGACGTCAGGGTGTACAAGCCCTGGATACAGAAATACGTCAACATTTCGCAGAACTTTACAATCCGCAAGAGCCCGTACCCCGGCAGCGCTGATTCTCTCGTGCCGCTCGTCACGCTACTGGCGACGATAATGTGTTTTCTCTACCACGTTTAGATCGATATCGAGATCGAGTGCTCGAGTGCCAAGTTGTCTGTATAATCGATCGTGAGTCAATAATTCTTACGCTACAATGTTGTGTACAGATTTAACATATTTCTAATCGGCCGGTGCATGCAATAGACATTGCCTTATTTCCTCTATAAGGATCGACTGTTCTTTTATTTATTCTATGCTTGTGCAAGAGTGCGATGACGGAAGGCAATAAAGTAAGACACTACGTGTATAAATAAAGCTTGTTTACACAATTGGCATTTGAAAAACACACTACTCACCGATCGAACTGACCAATTTGTTTATCAGTACACATACAAGTATCAGTGCACAACGATGGTGTATACTGCATTGTATAACTTGAAGCGATTTTGCCAGCGTTGTCTACGGAATAGGAAAACTTCTTGAGGCATAATGAACAATATTCCTCATAAGTTATTTTCATGGTTGTTCATATAATACGCTCGTCAGACTTGAAGCTCGTGCTCGCGAGCATTACCGGCCGACAGCCGAGTGAAGAGCGACGGGAGTCGAAGGATCCTTTGATCTTGTGAAAGAGCTTTTTGATTTCGCTCGTCGGCCTTCAGCTTTACGCCACTCGAATTTCAATGCGAATCGAACGTCAGACGAATCTGTTTCGAATGCCCGTGTACAGTGAGTTTTTAAAACTCGATATGTATAGTACACACACACACATACACACACGTATATCTGTATTCGAAGTGTAAAAATAAACTCTTCTTGTTCAACGGCCACACTTCCATTAGAGCCGAGTTTCGAAAAATTTGCCCGGCTTTGACTTTCATGAGCCAGTCCCGCCTGAAACTTTAGAAAATCGTTCCCCCTCGCGCAAGACGAATCGTTAGTCCTTTCTTGCCTCCTATCCCCCTGGCAGTTGGAAAGACGAAGCTCTATATATAAGCGGCCGCATCGACATCGACCGTCTAATTAATTAAATGTAAACCTTCGTCTTTTCCTTTTCATCCTCTTACATGGAGCATCGACTCGTCGCCCACGTCACTATTTATTTATGAACGACTTGGGCAGTTTTCAGTCTCGACGCCCCGTCTGCCTGTATAGTGCATACCTATATACACATATCCCAACGCACTTTCTCGAAGGCACTCTCGCGGCATTTGGCAACTGAGAGTCGAGGTACTTACTTCGCTGTTCGGTTCTCTATACTTACTTCGCTCCTCCTGACTCCTAAGTCTACATAGATATCGCCGTATAGAGGGGTATACATAGCGTGAGAGTCATTAGCAGGGAACTTTTAGCCCCTGCTCACGACTATTACGACGACGCGCGAGAGATCGACTCTCTCTTTCCTGCGCTATCGGCTACTTACTCTTCACTCCCGTCTTCTCTTAATGGGCGTTGGTTTATCGACTACACTTTTTTTTCGCCAGGACCGAGGGATCTTGAAAATGTTAGCTTTCTTCGTACTTACGCCAATTTTCTTTGCGTTCACTTCCATCATTGTGGAGACAATGACACCTTTTACCGTCTGTTCTCTGGTGTTTACTTCGTCAGGTTTACTTTTGCTTTCTGAATACCTTCGCGGTTATTTAACCGGCACATTTTTTTTATGTAGACGATTATGAATCTCGGTAGAAGTTTTTTATAGATTTTTTAACTAAAAATCAGCGATTGCTTCTAGTTAAGAGGCACGTTACAACGCGAGTAAAAAACAAATTATAAATCGTTAAAATCATAACAATATATAGTCAACAACAAAAATGTTTTTTTAAACAATCAAGGTGAATTTTGAATAAATTAACATTACTAACATTTAAATTTAACAATCAAGGTAACGAAAGGAAATCGTTAAACTTTTACCATAGAAAATTTCGAGAAATATGTGGCTCCGCTGATTATGAACTTGATAAGGAGTTTGCAGCGTCGACGTTTTTTCTACTTTTTACACACCTTTAACTTTTTCCTCTCAGTCGGTGCCGACGTCGAGATCCAATTACTTACAGCAAGCGAAGGCATTATACCCTTGCCCGCTCGGCAGCCGATGAAAAATGCAAGCTCTTTTCTCCGCAGGCAGCTGTGTCGCTTAAATTCCAAGCATTTGTTAGGTAGACCTCATATATGAAACTCGCCAGAATGTATACGGAATAAATTTTACACGCTTGGAATATCAAATTGCCTTTTTTCTAAACATGCAAAGGTAAACATTTGATAATAACACTTTTATATCTATATTTATAACAGATTTTACGCCTAAGGATTGTGCTCATTAAAACTCCAATATATAGCAAAGAACGAAATAAACCGCGATGACTAGAATAAGAAGTGGAACGAAATCCGCAAGATCAAAATTTCGTCAACTTTATATTTAGTTATAACTCCTAAGAGAGTTTCGCGACGCCATGAACGAATGCAACACTACCGTCTTCATTGAATGGCGGTACTGTCTGATTCAGGGGCACACGTTTTATTCGTTATCTTGTTTAATAGAACTGTATGACGTCGGATTCTTTAGAATGATTGAGTAGCTGCTTAGCAAACCATTTGACGATCTTGTTCTGCGAAGAGTAGCTATGATAAAATTAAACTACGATATGATACTTAAGTTGAAAAGGTCCTCTTCATCAACTTTTATCCGTTTAGGAGCAGGCAACTTTCGCGTCGCTAGGCACAATCATGTTAACTGGGCTTCACTGTCACGGTAATTAAATGGAAAACAGCCCTTTGACGTGAGCTGCAGCACATTCGGTCTTGAGAAAACCCTTGACGGGGCGAGCTAAATTGATTACGAATAACTTCGTCGCTGCTTGATGCAGTGGAAGCTTTGCTTTAGTATTTTCGCATTTACAAAGCCAACAAAATTTTATCTGTACTGTCGACCTTTGCATATTTCTTTGTCTTTCTCAAACATTTTATTTTGAGCAATATGAATAAACAGTAGCACGTTGTTTTAATCATCATCAAAGATTTTCATAAGTTGGTAAAAAAGATGGTCATGTAATTTCCTTTAATTTTCGCAAATTATTTACACAAACTGATGTGCCCACATTTTAATACTTCCAGAAGTTTTTTTAGTGGTCGAGAAGGTTCTTATTAGTCATCATGAGGCGCTTGCTGTTATTAATTTCATATAAGATGTCGATGTAATTTATTCAATTGTCGTGTACATTATGTGATGAATAATTAAATTTTTGCATACTTTATGATCGCAAAAGTGGAGCTTTTACACGGCAAAGTTCATTAAATAACGAATTTTTTATTAATTATCGGTGCTCTTTCTGAAATATTTACAGTTTTTCAAGTTACGACGCTATACTCTCCTGTTATCTGCTTTAAATAGTGAAACGTAATGATAAGACATTTATAGATGAAAGTCAATTATATTTTGACAATTTATTTAATTCAAACATAGACTGACATTCCACTTTTTTAATTACAAAAATCTCTGCCTTATCTACGCTGTATTTAGTAGGTTGAATGTGCATATTGTGAGATTAACAATACTTGGAGAATAGTAGTAGGACAATTAAAAAAATCATGGTTATAAAATATAAAACATAAGTCTCTTTTGTTTTATTTAATATTCATATAAAATAATTAATATAGTATAATAAGTATTTTGCGAGTAATAGTAACTTTTTGATTTATTCAAATCTTTAAAACAAACATCGTCAGATCTTCAAAACAAACAGAGTCTTTGCTCGTTTTTAAGCGCATGACAATCATATTGCGTCATTACCAACTTCATGTAACTTAGCATTTAAAACAGAGAATAACAGTTTTATATTCTTAATCGTGTAGTATAAAAATATACGATATTATTTGTAAAAAATTCGAAGGTTAACATTTAAATTTTCCTCATTAATTTGAAATGCACGGATATCATGTATAAATTAATGGCTAGATAATAACAAAGTACATCAGGTTATTCTGTAATTTGCTATTAAAATTTAATTTTCAACATAAATTTGTTATAATTTAATCCACACGCATGAACAATTAATACATTCCTAGACTTTAACTTTACAATATCACAGTTACTTGTTTATTAATTCATCTTGTATTTGTTGCAAACTTTTACCTTTCGTTTCAGGCATTAAAAACAGTACGTATGGTATTACAAGAGAACTGCCAAAAGTGTGCAGTAGAAAAACATATCCTTCTCCCATTAAATCTGTCATCGGTAGGTATGTTTTCGAAGTGAAAAAAGCCACCCCTGAAGAAGTTAAACTGGCAATGCAAGAAGCTATACACTTAAAATTAGCTGGAAAAATTTCACCCTGCATGCTGATGGGAACTGGCTGTAAGCCGATAACGAATGTAATTGAAAATAAAAACATCGAAGCCATAGGAAGCCATTCAACGTTTGCAGTGTCTTTCTCAAAGTCGACTAGCAAGAAATAAACCATAAGACCGATCGTTGATAAGGTAACACCTATGCTGGATATTAATAACAAGAATTTTCGGCCGCAAGAATCCATCAAAAAGATCGAAAGACCTGAACCAAATAAACCAATTATGTTGACGTAAATCACGACATCCGATGGACTGATGAGTGTAAAATTTGTTTTACTTAAGTTTGTTTCCATGTATAAGACTGTAGTATTTAATCCAGAAATTTGCACAAAAATAAAAAGTAGAATAATTTGAGCAGTTGCCCTTCTGATCGCTGGAGATTTAAATTCTTGTAACATGCTTATAAATTTTACAGCTTTCTTGGTATTAACAAATTTTTCAACAGCTTGAAACTCGGTTTCGACGTCTTTTCCTGCTCTATACCAATGAATAGATTTCTTAGCAGACTTTTGTTGGCCTACCTTTACAAGATGATGAGGTGATTCAGGTAAACAGAAAAATATTATCATGCCGATCAAAGAGCATGCGAAATAGAATAGAGAAGTTGTGAATAAAGACCAGTGAGAGCCACAAACACTTGAAACAACTAGACCTATGAGACAACCAAAACCAACCAAGGACATCAAGGCACCGCGCATTTTCGGGATCGCGATCTCACCGATGTAGAGAGGACAAATGCTGAAGATCATTCCGTGTGACAATCCACTTAATAGCCGTGAGGCATATAACCATTCTACACTATTTGCAAAAGCAATCATAATCCACCCGATACTTATCGGAAACAGAGCAACTGTAGTAGAGCATTTACTGCCTAAATAGATATTTATCACAGGTCCTAAAACTGATCCAAAAAGTCTTCCAAAATTTAAAAGGGATGAGACCCATGAGGCTTGTTGTGAATCTAACGGTATCGGTGAGTCGGGAGCAGTAAGTCGAGCAATAGCCGGCGATGTCCATCCGAAGGTTAAGCCTGCTTGTAGGGTTAATAATGCAACTGAAATCATTATATTATTTTCACTAATTACACAAATTCAAACAAACTTGTCATTTTTTATCGAAATAGACTTGAGATATACAATAGCATTATTGTTAAAAATAAAAAATACCTGCTAAGCCGGCAAGCCATTGTCGAAAAACAATGTTCACTGATATTTTTGTAGTCATCACTTTGGGATACTTATAACATAAACTGACTGCATAAACAGGAGTCAAATTAATGTATACTATGAAAATTCGACTTTGTATACTAGAGACATATAAATCTGATAAGATAGCAATCTTGACTTTAAATTTAAAAATTCTTATCTGAAGAAACAATTAGAACTTTGAAGTATTGTTTCATATTGTGCCATACATGCTTTTACAAAAATAAGACGTTTTCGAATGCTAAATAGAGTGATAAATCAATGCACATTTATTGATTATAGATATTCATTTTTTAAATACACTCATCCACAGGACTGGCATGTACATTGATCTTACAAATTAAAAAATAATAGTGCATTTATTGATTGAAGACAGCAAAAAATGAAAGACTTATTAAATATTCAGATCAAATCATATGAAAAGTACAGTTGTGCAAAACAACATTCGCTTCAAGCTTTATAAACTGTACAGTCATTTGGAATTCGAGCTTCCGAACTTTCATTTGGGTATAAGAGGTCCAAGAAGGGTGAAATATTTTGTACTGCTAACTAATAATTATTTTTAACTTTATTTACTAAATTAAATATTTAACACATTCAAAATATATAGAATAACACTTTCACGAGTATATAAATATATATACATATATTTACTTCGTTTTTACAATTTTTTTCTGCACTAATAATATTATTACTTTACCGATAACACTTTAATATTATAAATTAATTTTTCATTAATTTTTCTTGAATTTCTTGTAAACTTTTTCCTTTAGTTTCTGGCATTAAAAATATAGTGTAAGGTATAACTATGATTGCACAAATGGCATAAGTCATGAACACGTATGATTCGCCCATTAAATCGACCATCGGTTGGTAAGTTATTGCTGATAAAAAAGACGTAACTGCTGCTGTAAGACTTGCAAAACAAGCAGCAATAGACTTGATATTAGATGGAAATATTTCGCTTAAAATAGTGCTAGGAACAGGCAATAGGCCGAAAAAGATTGCTATAATGAAGAGAAACATGGACGTAACAGGCAACCATTGTAGATTTGTGATATCCACTTTTTTATCTAACATCATAAAGTAGCTTATTAAACCTATCATGGATAACGTGACACCCGTACTTGATACTAAAAGTAAAAATCGCCTTCCATATCTGTCAATAAGAAAAATTGAAATTATGGAGGCAAAAATTCCGCATATATTGATGTATATTACTGCTAGCGATGGGTCAATAATAGTAATATTGCCTCGAGCCAGAATAGTTTCCATATAAAATATAACACTATTAAGACCGGAAATTTGCATAAATGTGAAAAGAGCTAGAATTTGAAAGATTGCTTTTTTGATGGCTGGATTTTGCAATTCACGTATTTTCTCTGTAAAGTTACAAGTGCCATCTAAAGCTACGAATTTTTCAACTGCATCAAACTCCTTATCAACGTCTTTTCCTGCTCTGTACCAATTTATGGACTTTTTAGCAGCTTTCCATTGTTTAATTTTAATAAGATGATGTGGCGACTCTGGTAGCCCAAAGAATAAGATCATCAGAGCTAGACAAACAGTCAAGTAGATTGATGCTGCCTGACTCATTGATAAGTAAGTGCTACTAACGCTTGAAATCACTTGACCCACCGGTATACCGCAACTTGCCAAAGAAACAAGAGCTCCACGTACTTCCGGCATAGACACTTCGCCAATGTAAAGGGGAAAATTACTAAATGTCATACCAACACCGATTCCAGACGATATTCGGGCGACGTATAGCCATGTAACTGAATCAGCTAACGCTATTGTTAGCCAACCCGCAGATATTGGGAATAGAGTGAAGAAAATGGACTTTTTACTGCCAAAGTAGCTTCCTGAAACAGCCCCAATAATAGCGCCAAAGAATCTACCAAAATTTACTAAAGCCGCTACCCAAGAAGCTTCTTCTTGACTCATCGGTATAACTGATTCCGGAGCGGTCAGTCGAGCCAATGTCGGCGAAGGCCATCCACCCATGAAACCGAGTTGCATCAACAATAAAGTTACTGAAAAATTTTAATTTGAATATTCATTTAATTTATTCATTACGAAGTAATTGCATGCTATTAATTTATTAATCTAAAAATGATTGCTGCAAAATTTCACTTGGAAATTGAAATTAAAATTACCTCCAATTCCTGCAAACCATTGTGGAAAGACGATATTCGTTCTTAGTTGCAGGATCATCATGCAAAGACTGCTAACTTCAGCTGCACATAGCGAATGCAAAAATTATTTTCCTTTTTCCAGATCATATTTGCCAATTATACCGTACTGATAAGATAAGTTACAAGAATTATGATCTTTAAGTAAGCGAGCAATCATTTCAAAGTAACAATACTTGATTATAAATCGAATCAGAATATGTCATTTAGTGAAGCGATGCACCAGTCATTTAAATTAGTCGATTGCAAGAGTGATGATATTCAGAAACTTTATACATTATAATTCATATTATATTACAATTTAACTTTTTTTTCTCTACAATTTAATCCTTTTCAAGTATAAAATGCAGAATGCAAATACAGTATTACGTATGTAAAAACTTATCATTGGTGCAGCTTGAAAAATTATCAAAAGGTATAAACAATTTTGGCAAACGATTTTTCGCTTTTTTACACCTACAAATCACAACTTTCCTTATTTAAAAGGGTTAAAATGTTACATGTATTCATATATGAAAGAGACTACAGTACGAAAGGAGGGTGGTCACAAGTATATATGAATCCTGCTTCCTTCAGAAAATGCATAAAACATAATTCGTTGTGTAGTGAATGAAAAAATAATACTTAAAAAAAAGAGAATTAATACCCTTACTCCAAGGGAAACTGAGATATTTTAACTTTAAGTTTTTACGCAGTCTTTACTACATAAAAAAATTACAAGCGCCAAGTGCTGCATAAAGTAATAAATAAATACGTTTAGAAAAGCTATATAGTTTTTTAGAGCCACTCGTATCGTATATTTTTTTAAAAAATGACACTTTGCACTATACGATTTCTGATTTTAAGGGGTTAAAAGAAAGGTATTTACAACATCTATGACTTAAGGTACAAATAAAAAAATAGTTTTTCATAGCCACCCCTGTCGTATTGAAAAATATTTTTTGTTTGATTTCTTAAAATCCAAAATTATATCATATGGTGTAATTTTTTTATCTATTGACTTAAAAATTGATTTTAAACAGTGCAAAGAAGTATTTATATAAAATTTTGTACTTTCAATTTTTTTAGTGGTAAAAGGAGTAAAAAATAAATGTTGAAATAAATTTTTTTTAATATTTATTTTTTTTTCTTTACACGATAGTTATTATATTTTATACATTTCTCGAAGGGACTAGGGATCTCTTATACTCATAAGCATCCTTTTACTTGTTGTTTATTAAATTAATTGAACAATTTTTTGAACGTATATTCAAGATATTTGTTCGTAGTGTATGGATAACTTTCACTTACTTGGTAAAGTAACGAAAATACAAATGTAAATATATATTGAAAATAATATTGAGTCTAAGAACATTTAATTGATATATACATACATTATAACTAAATTAGTGTGATCGCAAAAAACAGTAGTTACTTTTTCATAAGCTCATCCTGTATTTGTTGCAAACTTTTGCCTTTCGTTTCTGGCATTACAAATAATGTATAGGGTATCACAATAACCGACAATAACGCATAAATTAGAAATAGATAAGCATCGCCTACGGCATCTACTATTGGTTGGTAAGTTTTTGCTGATACAAATGACATGACTGCACCAGTTAGGATGGCAATGCAGGCAGCTATGCATTTAATATTTGCTGGAAACGTCTCACTTAAAACGGCATTAGGTACTGGAAATAAACCCATGAAGAAAGAAATCATGAAGAGAAATACTGATATCATTGGTAGCCATTGTAATTTTGTTGTATCTTCTCCTGCATCGATCAAAAGAAAATGTATCATGAGAGCAATCATAGAAGTTGTCGTACCTAAGCTGGATATTATAAGCAAAAATCGACGACCGCACCTGTCTATCAAAAAAATCGAGGCAGCTGCCGCGACAGTGCCACATATATTGACATAGATAACAATTTGAGATGGATTTATAAGCGTAAATCGGGATTTCATTAAAATTGTTTCCATAAAGAACATGATGATATTTATACCCGCGGTTTGGGGAAATGTAAACAATGCTATGATTTGAAACGTTGCTCTTCTTACTGGTTTCGTTTTAAATTCTTTCAACTGATCGGCGAAGCTTTGAGCACCATTTGCAACTACGAAATTCTGAACTTCTGTCAGTTCCGTTTCAACTCCTCTCCCGTGCTCTGTACCAATCGATGGATTTCTTAGCTTCTTCGGTTTTCTCGATTTTTACAAGATGATGAGGAGACTCGGGTAACCATATGAACATTACCATTAACAAAAGAGCAAGAGCCAAGTAAACCGATGAAGCTTCACTTACACTCAAGTAGGAACCACAAACACTGGCGATGACTTGACCGAAAGGTGCACCAACCGTTGCAAGCGAAATGAGAGCTCCGCGAATTTCCGGCATTGAGACTTCACCGATGTAGAGAGGAAAAGTGCTGAAGGCCATACCAAGACCCAGACCGCTGGATAAACGAGAAATGTATAACCACGTGACGGAATCGGCGAAGACTATGGCGAGCCAACCGATGACTATAGGGATACTGGTCACGAGGATGGCCTTTTTACTGCCGAAAAAGTTTGTAGCTACTGCACCGAAGATGCCACCGAAGAATCTGGTAAAGTTTACAAGCGATGCTACCCAGGAAGCTTGATCAGGATCCAGTGGGAGGGGTGAATCCGAAGCAGTTAACCGAGCCAGAGTCGGCGATGCCCAACCACCCATCACACCTGCATGGATGAGCAGTATTGTCACTAAAAGATTATTATACAATTATTTAATCGAAACTGAAAATGATAACAAGATTTTTCTTCGTAGGGTTGAATTACCTCCTATTCCCGCAAACCATTGTGGTAAAATAAAGTTTTTTGCAAACGGCAAAAACATGTTGATTGGAAATGATAGCTTCAACTGAATGTAAACAAAATATTAAATTCGTTAGTAAATACTTTTGATTACGCTTCATCATGGAGGAAGTTTGCAAAATTTCATATAAGGAAGTAAGGAAATATACGACCAAAACAGACATTATAAGTTCAATTACCAAATTTTATTTTAAATGACAGTTTATATCGAAAATATAGTACGTGATCGTTTTACCTATATAATGGGCATTTTATTCAGGTCTATTCTTCTTGCGAAATGAGAAAAAATGCAATCATTCGAGAGAAACAAATTAATTTTTTCTCCAAGTAGTACTGATAAATGTGTTTATTCTTTATACGTATGATTAAAAAACTTAATTGAAAGGATAAAAGAAATGTATATATGATGCAACCTACCTGTCCAAATCAGTCATTTTTATCATAGAACAAGTTCACTTGTAGAACATAGAACAAGGCACTTAAATATATTCAGAACGTCTGTTCACCGTCACAGCAGAAACACGACTAAAGTTATTGCATAGCAAAAACCACACATCTCATCATATATTAATCTAAAGATTAGTTATATCTAGAAGATTATTCTTCACTAGTAGATCAGATGTTTCAATTAAAAGCACTAAGAGATTCAAGGTTATACTCAGCGCAACTGCTTGTGTGCATAATGTTATGCGCTCTTCATTACGGTGCAACGGTCAATCAAGTAAATCGTACAAAAAACAAGACATTGTATCGTTGATTAGGATATTTGCATATTCGTCCTGATTTCCGCTGCAAACCAAGTTGTAAAAATTTTCCGGAAAATTTATGCCTTGCCCGAGTCACAAAGGAATGGGCTTTGTCAAAGTTCTTAAAAAGAAAAAAATATTAACTGCAGTTTGCGTCAAAGTTTTTTTTTCTCCATTTCTAATGTACAAAATGCGATTTATGGATGCCCAGCAGACAATTATTGAGACTCACAACTGCGTAGCGTAATATTAGTGATGCAAGTCGTTTTATGAGCGCGCTTGTCGCCTGAAACCAATTAGTTTTCAAACTGATAGTTTAAGCTTCGATTATTATTAAAGCTGACACAACAACGAAAATCAGGCGCAGAGTTTAGTCTAGTCACCCGTTGTCAAAGGCTGTAGTCATTCGTCTCATAGTCCATTACAGTTGATCATCGTGACGACAGTATCGCGAAAAATCAAGCAAGTTTTCCGACAAACTCAAACTATGCCCATCGCGATAGGAGCTGTACGCGGCTGTACAGCAAATCTATGCTGAATCCCGGTAAAGCAAAATTTATCGCTCGAAAAAGCCATCGCAAAGCCTTCGGAAAAATCTCTTTCTCCCCCCCCCCCTCTCACTCTCTCTCTCCAACGCTGTCTCGCATAAAGAAGATAACAGCCAAAGTCGGTGCGCGGGCGCGAGTGCAGTCACAGCCATTTTTATCTGTTTGCCCGACGTTTCTGCAGTTAACGTTGTACGCATAGCGCTGCGCCGGCTACGTCGAGGGAGAGAGCAAACAGTAAGCAAAGGTCGTTCGTTGTCGTTTATTCCCTCGGCCGGTATAGTCTCGCATGTACATATCCAAATCCCCTCGAATTTAAATTTTTCGCTCGTGTGTGCGGGGCGCAGGGGACGGAGGCGGCAAACAGCAGCGTAAACAGGCCGTATAGTCGATGGCCCGAACGACTCGTTCGTGCTTCGCATGAAAAGAGAGACGCGGACCAAGACAGTCGTTCTCCGCTTTGCTCGGACAAAGCATATACTTTTTCTCGTTCTCCAGCTTTTTTTTTTCTTTAGGCGCGTCTACGCGCTTTGCCGAGGAGAAGCCGAGGGTTTCGCATGTATACCGCATGGAAATTGAAATTGAGATCAGTGCATAGTGGACGGGAATAAAATCAAGCCGATCACGCTTAGCAAAGTAAGCAAAGGTAATCGCGGAACTGCGGCGCATACACTGTTTCATTGGAATCGCCGAGAAACTAAAACGTTGCACGATTCGATATAATTGAATTACCTCTGGTGTACAGAAGAGCCGGGCCAGGCCAGACCAGGCCATCGATTCAGCTCTCTCTCCTCTTTTTCTGCAAAGGAAGATCGAGCAAAGTTCTCCTCGCTCGTGCGAGACGCGACGGCAGTAGCATCTCAACCACAGAAAAAGAAACGGCCGAGTAGATCCATGGCTCTTTCAAGCGAATTTACGAGCCCGTAAAAGAAGAAGATTGTCTCAGAGCCGACTATATCGCTTCGGTTTGGCAATGACATTTTTACGACGTCTCTCTCTCTCTGTGTGAGAGAGAAAGAAACGGTCATTGTTCGGCCAGGTAAACGGCCGGGCCCCTCCGACAATTTTGCCAGCTTCCCGCCGCGGTCAAAAATTAGCCCCCAAGACCGCACATAATGCCGCGTGTGCGCCTCCGCCGCCGTGCTGCGCTTAGAATTTAATTACGCGACGCGAGCGAGAAACAAAGCGACGACGCCGCAATAGTACAAAGCGCTGGCGAGCGAAAAACCGAGTTAGCCGAACTTTGACGCCCTCGACTCGGGGGGGCTTTCGTCTAATCTAATACGAAAAGTTTAGCGGATGTGCCGCGAGAGAGAGAGAGAGGACAAAGGCGCGTTATTATCTTCCATTTCGAGGGATCGACTTGGACAAAGCGCTTATGTGTTCCACGCGTGCGAAAGCTCGAATTCGTCGAGGCGTGTATATAGGTATATATATATATACGAAAGAAGCCGCCGCCTCGGACGTCCGATTCGCTCGAAAGCTCTTATCCACAACGTCGTATGTTATACGTGCGTTATCTCTCGTCTATAACGTCGAAATTAGGATATATCCATCCATTTGCTCGGAGAGCGAGACGACATGCGCCGCGCGCGAGGTAATCCACGCCGCGCGCGGAGGGTGTCGGGGGCTATTCGGCCGACCCCTCGAAACAAAGAAGCGCAGAGGGAGCAACGTGCCGCCAACGCGAGATGCAACACCACAAAGACACGGAGGCACGTCTAACTCGGTCAGTGGAGTCGCTCTCTCTCTCTCTCGCTCTCGTAACCATGGCTACACTTTCAGGCAGCGCGGCCGCGCGCATAGGTCTTAGGATTCAATGTCGAGTCGTGAGCCGCTGGACGCATTAGCGATCAGGGCACAATGGAATGCAATAAAAAAATAATAAGGGAGCGGTCGCCGAGAACAAAGAGTCTCTGAGTCACGCGCGCGCGTTCGCTATACTCTCTCTCTCTCTCTCTCTCTCTCTCTCCCGAGGATAAATGCGCGGCGCGATTTACTTTTTCAGCGAGGGTTGATTTTCTCTTCTCCACCCTCCAGACAACAGACGCTGCAGAGAAAGAGCGAGAGAGAGAGAGAGCAAGTGAGAGTGAGAGGGAAAGATTTACTACGAGACATCGGTTTCTTGTTAGCGGAATATCGCGCGCGGCGTTGGCCCTTTCAATTCCTCCCTCGCAAGCTCCACAGGCACCCGAGATTAAGAGACCTTGCCAACTTCCAAAGGCGGAGTTGCAAATTCGCCGAGTCTCTGCCGCGCGCAGCGCCGCCGCCGCCTACGCAGCCAGACAAAGCTCCGCGCCGCCTTACGGATTAGCAATTGTTTTATGCCGAACTTGGAATATTATGCGCGTCGAGCTTTTTGGTTTTCCATATATATATACAAGTATATACGTATACGCGTTCCACGCACACGTCGCGAGCGACTAGATCCGATCTACGTCGTCCCGATAAATAACGCCTGTATACATACGTATATACGGCTGGCTGTACGAAGCAATAAAAATGTATAAAGCATGAAACAGCAAACAGTTTCGGTACGCACAGTCCATATCCTCGCGCATGTATAGTTTATCGGGTCGCCGAAAAAAAGGAAATAAAGCATCTCTCTCTCTCTCTCTTTCTCCGACGAGAGTGCGTATATATATATAATGCATGAAAAATGTATGAGCAAACAAAAAAACAGCGTCTTCATTCGCTTGGCTATCGGAATCGGCTGGAAGAAAGAGAGAGAGAGAGAGAGAGAGAGAGAGAGAGAGAGAGAGAGAGAGAGAGAGGTAGAGCGAGAACTGTTGCGTAAATAAATAAAGAAGATACGGCCGAGAGACGACTATACCTTCGTAACACATCGGCAGCCCGCGAGTTTATTAGCGGTCTGCGGATGACACGGGAGAGGCGCGCCCGCGCGCGTCCGCCGCTGCTGAATAATTGCGAGTCGGCTCACACCAAAGCAGCAGCCGCCGCCGCCGCCGGGGGGAGAAGGTCACACAGCTGGACTGGAAATTAGACACACACACACACGAGGGCTCTGTCTGTACGCCCGCGTAAGTCGTAACGCAGCTTGTCTCTTCGCCAAGTGAATTTCGCCTTCTGTAAGCTTCTCTAAAATAAACACGAACCGTCGCGCATTACCTATACGTATACGTACAATCGTTTCTACGAAGTATTCCGGCCCACATATGCATACAGATCGATTCTCGCGACGCGAGTTACACGCCTATAACTCGCGCTGCGGCTTGAGTCAGCTAATTGGCGGCGGCGAGCGATCTTCGCTCCCGGATTTTCCGCGGCCCTAGGGCAACGCGCGCGCGAGGCTCGTCGCGATTAATGCGCGAAAGGCCTCACCGACGAATCAAGGGCACTGCACACGCAACGACTGCCGCCGCGCGAGCGAACCCCCCTTCGAAATTCGCCACGCGGAAATATGACGGCCGGCGAAATTTCGAGTTTTATTAAACATTCCCGCAGCGGAGGATCCCCCGATGAGCCGTCGCCGCTGTCTTAATTTTCAGCCGCGCGCGCGCGCGCATGGTCCGCTTTGTCTTGGCGACCCTTCTCGGGAAGAGGGAAAATCCTTGCCTCTCTCTTCTCGCTCGCTCTCTCTCTCTCTCTCTCTCTCTGTCTCCCGGTCGCACGGAGAGACGCGCGAGTAATTAAATCCAGCCTCATCGCCGGTAATAAAGCTCGCGGCCGGGACACTCGTAAATCCAGCCGAACTATTTCCCTACATATTACTCTCTATCTCGCTCGCCTCTGCTGTCGCGTCTCTCGCAGTGTAACTCGCCCACTGAACTGGATTACACTCTCGAGTCTCGAGGCGAAGGTAAAGCATTTACCTTGGGAAACGCCGAGAGTTAAGGAAAAATCGAGTTGTCTGCGTAGTAGCTATATATATATATATAGGATAGAAAATGAAGCGGTAATAACATATGCAGGAGCTTGCGCAAGCTCGCGCTGGATAATCCGCTCGTTCGAAAACGATCAGCAGCAGTTCGCATGGCTGATCATACACAGAGAGAGAGAGAGAGAGAGAGAGAGAGAGAGAGAGAGAGAGGCCTGTATTAAATTACGAACAATACTGTATGGCTCCCTTTGTACGGAGAGCGTAATGTACGCACTGTACACGGCTCCGAGCGAGAAATAATCGTATACTCAGTCCGCGTACGCACTACGCCAATAACGGCATTATGCGGCCGTAGGTAATTAGGCGGCGTAATTAATTCTGCGGTCGGTACCGCAAGGCTCGCTCTCTCTCTCTCTCTGTCTGTGTGTACACGCGTGTAGGTACAAGTGGCGGGAGAGAATATATGCGCCCTCATCTCCGCGTCCGTCTGTCTGTCTGCGGCCGCTCGTTTCTCTCTTTCTCTCTCTCTCTCTCTCTCTGCCGCTCTTTCACTCTCGGTAGAGAGTCGAACAAAAACAGCCCGATTTTTTCGCCGGCGGAGAGGAATAGAGAGAGAGAGAGAGAGAGAGAGAGAGAGAGAGAGAGAGAGAGAGAGAGGGAGAGAGAGAGAGCGAGAGCGAGAGAGCTCCGACTAATGTTGCGAAATTGCCATGTTCTCTCCGGGGCCGAGCCTCTGGATTTTATGAGGAAAATTTTTCCCGGACTTTCGAGGATTCGCGTGTACGCATGAAAAACGTTGATAAACAATTCTGAAATATGCGCGCGGCAAGTTTATAGTGCCCTGCAGACGAGAGAGTGAGAGAGAGAGAGAGAGAGAGAGAGAGTCTGATGCCAAGCTCACAATAGCGCGCGCGCATGAGGCAGGCGGGCAAACAAACCCCTATAGCATACACGCACGTACACACGATATAGGTACGCGCAGGCTGGAGAATCGAAAGCGATTGAAACGCCGGCCGTATAAGTCAGCTGCGAATGAAAGTATGGGCGCTTGGTTATAAATCACACAATACACTCCTTGGCTTTGCACGGCGCGTACTCTCTCTCTCTCTCTCTCTCTCTCCGCGTCGACGGCGAGAAAATAGCTCCTCCGATCGGATTCAAATTCGCGCCAAGTCGAGAGGGGGCGGGTATATATGTATATACATATACGTAGAATTGGATTTTCCACTTACCTATTCAAAGTTTCAATCTCTTCTATACAAATACGCGCGCACTGCACACCCACGGGAGCTCGGCAAGAAAGAATTTACCCTCGGTTCCCGATTCCTCGCGCGGCCAATCGATTCCGCCCTTAAATTTTTGCACTTAACCCGAGCGAGAGAGACAGAGAAAGAGAGAGAGAGAGAGAGAGAAGCTGATTTCTCTAATCGCGAGTAAAATTTCCGCCCATGGTGATAGCTACGCAGAGGAGAGCGAGCGAGAGGAGCGAGAAAAAGCATTGAAAATTTTGGGCGCTTGAACCCGCTCGTAAAAACACGAGTCCCTCTCTATTTCTCTCTCTCTCTCTCTCTCTCTCTCTCTCTCTCGGTTTATCTGGCGCGGCGCCCCGAGAGAGACGGGTATAAACGTTCAACCTAATCTCTCTCGCAGCTGCGAGGATCCGAGCTTCCTTTGTTCTCTTTCTCGCAAGCTCGCAAGCTCTCGCTTTAATATAACTACTATACCTCTGGCGACCCTCGCGCGTTACAGCGCGCGAGCACTACCTCTCCTCTGCCGAGCGCCGGTTCGCGACGACGCCGGGGAGGGCGAGACGCGCAGAAAGAGTCGAGCCAATGGAAGAAAGAAGGGAGAAAAAAAATAGAAAGCTGCAGATCGGCCTCTGCAGCAGTAGTGCGTGCGCACGGCGACCGAGATATCCTCGTAAACTCGGGGCGTATAACCGACCTTCTGAAATCATCCGTTTAGCCGAGCCCTTGACGGATGATGGACCTCCGATAAAATTCAATTTTTTTACGACGATGCTCGTACGTGACGTCGATTCTCAGCCTCGGAGTCGCGATCGCTCCGGCTTCTCCTCTTCCCCCTCCCCCTCCTTTTTTTTACGTCTTATATTGCCGCGTTGTTATCTATCATCGTAAATTGCTTCGATGGCTTTCCATCAAGCCACGCCGAGTTTAGAATGTAAGTTGGAAAAGGAAAAGTGTAGGAGAGGAGCGAGGCGAGGCAGAGAAAGCTTAATCGCGGCTAATGCTCGCCCTCGTGCACGCCTCGCTCTTTAAGCTCGCCGAGTAGTCATATCTCTCTAAAATCGTTTATTAGCCTCGCTCTTTTTAACTCCCGAAGTGAGACGAAGTGAAGCGCGCGGAGCGAAGCAAAGCTCGATCGTATAATACTCTTCCGCTCGGCGAGCGCGAAGTTAAATGAAAAACTCGTCGGAGCCAAATGGAATATAAAGTTTCTCGCGCGCGAGAACTCCAAGGACACGGGAGGAAAACAGAAAATAATAAAAAAAAAAATAGGCTGCCAGCTACAGGGGGAGGCGAGTCGGCCCCGTGCTGCATAAAAAGACGCCTCGACGAAAGTGCAAGGGGCCGACGATGGCGCTCTGGATTTACTTTTACTACCTCATTAATGTTACACTTTTTATTACGAAGAGAGAGAGAGAGAGAGAGAGAGAGAGAGAGAGAAAGAGAGAGAGAGCGCGCGAATCCAGCCGCCGAGCGCAATCCGGATAAAGCTACCCGTTATACCCGGGCTTTACGATCGCGCGCGAAAAAAGAACGAGGGAGAGCGCCGTTGTATAACGGCTTGGGAGGGTGTAGCCGTGTATGCGCTAGCGCTGGCTCGTCGTCTGCGTTTTCACTGGATCCGCCGCTATTTCGCGGGACTGCGTGTGCGGTTGCAGTTTTATAAGGCAACATTTACTTGTAAAGCGGATGGATTTACTTTTCGCTCAGCGAGACACGGAGAGAGTGAAAGAGAGGACTCGATTGCTGTTTTACGCTTCTAATGCTAGGCGCTCAACTTTTTATCTTTGCTTCATTTTTTTCCTCCTACTTTTTTTCTGTATCCATATAGATCTGCTTACGGTTATGGCTTCGTTCGCCGTGCTCTCGTTTTTTTTTTCTTCTTTTTTTTCGCCGCATTCGAAAACGCAGACGATCCAATAATAGATAAAAACTCGAGCGAGACTATAAAGCCGATAAAGATATCGCGCAGCAGCCGAATGTACTTGTACATGCGAGCCACGTTTATACATCGAGGGGGTCGGCAGCATAGCTTGTTTTCCGCGTCGAGGATCCCGGAGAGTGTCTAGATTGCACTGCACATCCGAGGCTCTCTCTCTCTCTCCCTTGTTTTTCGCTCTTGCCTCGGTAATTTTGCTTCGTGTCAATGGGACACACCCTGCGGCAGCGCGCCAAGACAATGGCCGCGTTAATTTATTTCCTTCCCAATCAATTCGACGTCCCCGAGTACCTCTATATGCCGCACAAATCTCGCGAGGACCGAAACAGAATAAAGAAAAAAAAGAGAGAGAGAGATTGCGCTACCCGCGTGAAGAACGAGACAATATCGCGCCGTGAACGGATTTATACGCGTATGTACATATATGTAGACGTGTATCCTTGTATATATGTATAGAGGTAAACCCTCGAGGCGCAACGACCGCGAACTGATAAGGCATAATATTCCCACGTCGAACGGCAATACTGCTTTTTCATTGGAGACCGCGCGGCGAAACTACTTTCGCAGTCCATTGCAAGCGTGCGCATTTTTTTTTTCATCCGTTTTTATGCCGATTTAAATATTAGCTCCCTTATCGGGCGGGGCGACGGCATCCCTTCGCACCGTCGCCGCCGACGCTGCCGCGGAGAGAAAACGATATTGGCTTCGCGCGGCGTTCGCATATACCTCGGAATAATGCGCGCGTCGCTCGTCCTCCTCGCCTCGTCGTCGTCGTCGTCGGCAGCGTCGTCGTCATCGCCGCTTCGAGCGCAATGGCCTTTGAACCCGCGCGCCAGGTAAATAGAGGTACATCATTTAGAGCGGTTCCGCCGTTAAATTTAACCGCCTCCATAAAGCCAGCCCCTTCTCATTTATTCAGGCAAACAACTTCTCTAACTCAGCTAATCAACAGTAGCGGCAAACATTCGTCAGAGCCGCAGCGAGAACGGGGGAGGGTATTAAAAAAAAAGGTCGGCGGGGGTGGCTGGAAAAATATAAAGAAGAGCCGGAGTGAGAGAGACGGAGAGAGTCGCGAGCAGCTCGAGAGAACAAAGACTTTTCCGGGGGCAGGCGAGGAGGACGTCGAAGCTGGAGGTCGGGGGCGAGGTCGCGCGCAGGCGCTCGCGTTTCTGGAGCAGACGAATCGATGCCGGCGCCGCGCCGCGAGCTGCAACGAGTTCAATGTCTCGCCCGGGCTCTGCCGCGCCGCATAGCCGGCGCTGCTGCTGCTGCTGCTGCTGCTGCCGCTGCTGCCACTGCCGCTGCTGCGGCTCCGCTGCTCACCCAGCCACCCCCGCGCTCCGAGTGAGTGACCATGGCCGTGGCCTCTCGCGCAAGCTCAAGGCCTGCCGCGCGCGCAGCAGGTGCGCCAACGCTACTGCCGCCGCCGCGGCATCGCAGCCACGCCAAGCACAGCGTCTCGAGCGCGAGCTGCGAGGAGCAGCTTTTGCACGGCCCGATCCGCTTGATTTATCTCTCTTTCTTATTACTCCGCGGCTATTCGGCCTTTATCTCTCGTTTATTTTTTTCTTTTGCTCGATCGATCCGGAATCGAGCTTTTCCTTTTCCACTTGGCCGAGAGAGAGAGAGAGAGAGAGAGAGAGAGAAATAGTTGTCGAATGTTTAAACAGCGCCAAGCGGATCATCATTCTTTCGGCACGTCGAGAGCTCGGTTTAAGAGCAGCTTCTTATTTCTTAGCGCCGCTCGGATAAGCTTTATGGGCCAAGTTCGAAATGGCCGAGGGGAAGATAATCGTTTTTATTGTCTTTAGCGAGCATTGGAAAAGCGATGATGTTGCCGATGCGAAGAAGCCTCTGCCAGAGAGAGAGAGAGAGAGAGAGAGAGAGAGAGAGACGGACTGCTGCTGTTGCTGCTGCTGCTCGTCTTTACTGTTTATTGCTGCGAGGAGGGGGACAGCAACTATGCTCCAAACTATTAAGCGAGTCCTTAGGCTCTGATTGTCGCTAATCCCTCGCCGGAGAGGAGATCTCTCTAGGAGGGCATTTTACGACCTGATATACGTGATGCGCGCCGCCGATGTTACGCAGCTTGCAAATTCGATCTCTCGCTCGTTCGGCATCGCGGCAGATTCGACTTGGCATTCGACTCCGCGTCGTTGCTGCGTTATACGACAGCGTGTACGGCAAATCTCTCTCGGGGCACCTTCGCCCAGCCATTATGTTTCCGAATCATTAATCTCTTTCTTGCCGAAATAAGAGAGCTCCATAAAAGTTCGCTGATCCTCCGGGCTCTTGCTCTCTCTCTCACTCTCTCTCTCCTCGCCGTCTCTGTTTTCGCTCGTTTTTTTTTCCTCCGTGTATAGGTATATATACGTATAGGCGCGCCCGCGTTCTTTCACGCTCGTCGGGCGCGGGGACGAATAAAATTGTAACTGGAAGTGGCTTAATTGTCTATCGGCTCTCTCTCTCTCTCTCTCTCTCTCATGCTTTCTGCGCAAAGGCTCGAGATTTATTGGAAAATTCTCTCGCTTTATCGATAAAGCCTTGGATGGAAGCCATACGGGGCTTTCAATTTGTAGCTTCGACTTTCGATGCTATACACACGGGAAGGAGAGAACGAGCAATTTAAATTCAACTTGTTCTTTGAGCGCAAAAATCCGTCTGTGTGCACACGTTGCTGTATAGGTATATGTATATAAGAACGCTGAAACGACGCGCCGCGTCTCCAGAGCCTTACGCGGGATTAGAGCAGATCGAAGGCAGGAGAGACGCGCACGGAATGACGGCCGGCGATAAGAGAAGCGAATAGAGGAAAAAGCGCTTAGTCTATAAAGTGTGCGCGTGTATCTCCGTGCGGCGAGTCGTAAATTAAGCAGTTTGCGCGTATTAAAGCTCGCGACTGTTTGGAAGGATCGGCTCGTTAAGTCAGCGGCAAATTATCGGGACCATCGCCGCCCAGTGAAATTCGACGACTCGTTATTAGCGTAGGCGCGCACACTTTGCGAGGTGGCGCGCGCTTCAGTGCGGCTATGTGTATAGGCGTGGCCCCTCGCCGAGAAAAACTTCTAATAGCCAATAAAAATGGCTAACCGTCGACAAGGTGTCGATCGTTAATTCGGCCGTTAAAGCATGATCGGGAGAGGCCTCGGCTTGCGCGTGCCAAGTGCTTGCTTGCGGTTGACACACGCCGGATTCCTTCGGCCGAGACGATTTTCGACAATGCGCGAGGGGTGGATTTCTTAATTGCCCGGCTCTATATATACTGTCTTCCGAAAACGCATCGGACGATCTCGACGAGATTACATCTAAACGAATCGACGCGATTGTTTGGATTTGGCGTGTACTCTCTCTCTCTCTCTCTCTCTCTCTGGCTCGGTGATTAGATCGGATAAAAATCTCGCTGCAGAGGGGTGAAGCAGTGTCGTGCGCGTAGAGCCCCTGTGTATACAGCTCCGTACATATACATATATAGTATACTGGCGCGCGGTGAGATGGATGTCGTTGTTGCGAATGTATAAAGTAAACTGCCTCTCCACATTGTCGCGATAGGAGCGACGCGCGCGGCACAGCGTACACCCTGAATATTGATGAGCCGAGCTGCGAAATATCGCCTCGGCGCGTCTAGTCCCCGTCTGCGGGGATAGCGGCGCACCGAGCGATGATGATACGACTTTTTCACTCTCCCTTGCTTTTCTATATACGCGATAAGGTGACTCTCGAGTTTCGACGATCAATCGGCGGACGGAGGAGAGCGTACCGAAAATTATTGTTTTCGCGGACGTATAACGCTCGACGCACTCTATGTATGCGTATATATACGCGCGCAGTGCGAGCGAGAACTGCAGAAGCGCGTGGGGCACGTGGAATACGAAATAGCCGCATAAGTCGTATAGAGTGAGGTATATGTGTGCGTATACGAGAGCTGAGCTCGTGCTAGATACGTGCAGGAAATAAAAGGTCGTGCCGCCTTTCGAGTCTAGACTCGAAAAAAGTCTTTGGCAATTCAAGACTTTTCTTATCTGGCAATCACGGCGAGGCTCGCGAAAGAGGAGAGCCGGAGCTCCGCGCGGACGGCGATACCAATTTATTACTTTCCGGATTGCCAGTTGATTCTTCTTCTTTCTTCTGCTCCTTCTTTGCGCGCGTACTCATACACGTATATATATACGTATGTACGCGCGCATACACAGCCGTATATACGTATATGGTACAAAAAGCCATGGGAGGTGGGAGGTATGGGCTGCGAGAAAAAAGCGAGAGCGCAGAGTGATATAGTCGATAAATTATTAAAAGTCCTATCTTTGGCGCGCGCTCTCTCTCTCTCTCTCTCTGCGCCTTTCTTTTTTTCCGTAAAATACACTTCGGGTCGTTTTTCGAGGCGGAGGAACGAGAGAGCGAACCCGCGCGTAGCTTATATCGAAAGGCTTCTTCGTATATATACCGTATATATATCGCTATGCTCTCGCTGTACGGGTTTGTAAATATTTCAGTCCCAAGCCGAGTTCAGCCATCTCGCAACTTGTGTGTTAGGCAAATTGTCGAAAATTCATTCTTGTACATCTTCTCGGAGGGGGAGATGAAAAATTCACGAGAGCCTGAGAGAAAAAAAGGGGCTTTTTTTCGCAACCGCCACTTTTTAATTTGCGAGCTTGCGTTGGCTTCGCCTCGCTTATAATGTGATTTTGTGTCGTCGACCCGTTCGCTCTTCCGTTTCTTTGCTCCGAGCGAGCGAGCGAGCGAGCGACGACCTTCCCTCTCGGCTTCGGGAAATGCTAATGTCCAAGTGTATCAGGTAGACGGCGCGAGGGAAAGCTCTTTGTTCTCTTTACCTCCCGGCGCGTACGTGTTCTCTCGCTCGCTCTATCCGCGCTCCCGTTACGTTGCGAGATTTCTTTTCCGAGAGTACAGCAGAGCCGGGGAATGCCTTACCGATGGCTCGTTAATAATTGATAAATTGTTACGCGCGGCCGAGTAAATCTCGTTCTATTTAACCGTCCCGAGATGAATTATTAGTCCGCTCTGTAGCGCGGGTGAACGTCTCTGCTGTATTGCGACACGTGCGCGATGAATAAAAAATGGTCTGCTTGCTCGGGATAGGCGTGCAGATAAATTAGTCGCAGATTTTTTTCTCTCTTTCGATTCCGAGGAAAAGAACACTGGTGACGAGCGCGCATATTCCTGTCGCGGACTGCGCCCTGCAGTGAAGCTCGCCAAGTTGCCTGTCGCCAGGCGCGCGCGTGTACAGCGTTGCGAGCGGTAAGTTACCAGCGGCTGTTCACTTTATCGACGCCGGCCAGAGCGAGCTTTAACCGGATTTGAAAAATTCATTAAAAATACGAAAATTCTTGTAATACAGAAGTCCAGTTTACACGCGCCACGCTCCAGTAAGTTCGAACGAAAAAAAAACGTGTAGTGTGCAACGTCGCTAGACGCGCAGCCAGATATCGCCGGGCATTGCAGACATCATGCATTCACACATCTCGTCCTCGAGCTACTTATTTGCGCGCACTGTTACGCGTTCTTCGCACAGCAGTTTCGTTGCGGCGTGCGACACCTCTGCGCTCGCGCCGAGCGCGTATAACAAGGGATTACACTCGGCAGGCTGCTCGCACTTGCGATCTCGTTTCGACACCCTCGAACGCCTCGCCAATGTTCTTTCCACATCGCTCGCTCTCTCTCTCTCTCTCGCTCTCGCGAGGGCAGCTCAATTTTTTGCTCTCCACTCCGGTCGAAATGCAAATGCGATATACCTATGCTCGGCGCATAAAAAAATGTGTATACATATTATACATATTATAGAGACAGGAACGAGCGCGAATATATTATGTAAGGCCGTTTTCACGTATGCAAAGGCCGCCGCTGTGATTGTTCGTCGAAATAGCTCGGCGCGAAATCGACGCGCAGGGCGCGAATACACCGGCATGCCGGCTATACCTCCCTGGATTTTTCACTCTAATTACAACGCTCGACTGCGGTCGGCCGCATTGATATACGTTTGCGCGATTATCGGGAGAGCGAGATAGGCGATCGAAAAAAATCGGTCGAACGCCCGGAAAAGGGGGTCGCGAGCTCTGGCCGCGATCTCTTGCAAAATTAAATGTAACAAATATAATAAACATCGTACACGTGGCCTCACGGCGTACGCGCATAAAAATCTTTTCCGCGAATTCGCGAGCGCGCGGTGTGTAGCTCCGCACACTCACTGCGCGCGACGCGAATTAAACCGCAAGAACAAGGCTGCCGCGTGGGACAGAGACTGCGCGAGCTGCAATATCTCGCGTATACATATAGATACACGTATGGGCAAGGTGCAGTGTACGTACATACGCGATATCTCTAATGCGAGGGCCATTGTCCTGCCTCTGGAGCCGTATGGTGCGGGAGCGTTGCCCGGCTCACGTTTCAGCTGGCGCAAACCTTTCGAAAGCCCAGATCTCGAATGAGCGCGCATGTGATGCCGATCCTACGGGGCACACTGCACACCGCAACCTGCCGGTTTTTCCGAGCTCTCGATATACATACGATTTCCGACGGTTATTATTGACCGCCCGCGTATTTATTGCGACTATGCCTGTGTGCAGCCTGCTATCGCGAATATACTTATGTAACGCTCCCGACCGGTCCGCAGGACGTCGTAGGCCTAATCCGCTTGTATCGGTGTAAATTTACGCGATAATGCTACGCTCGCCGCTGTATTACGGCTATTCACGCGCGGGGATTTCGTCTATAAATCGCGATATCTACTCTCTCTCTCTCTCTCGTCCTTTCGAGAACAGTGCAGTCCGGCAGTATCGCGCGCGCAGCAGTGCATTGTAAATCTCGCTCTCGATTATGTGGGAAAGCTCATAAATCTCGCGGGGGACTGTGTTGGACGTATGTATCATAATTATGTTAGTTCGCGTTATAATCGATGTATATCCGTGTGTGGCGAGTGGGAGAGAGAGAGAGATACGGGAGTACGAGTCTCGCGTTTAGTCAGGAAAAGTGACTTCATTTCGAAAGGAGAGAGAAAGAGAGAGAGAGAGAGAGAGAGATCGCTCGAGCGATACGGGATCTCTTAGCCTCGGGAGGACAACCGTTGTTCGTAACTAACACCATTGTTTCGCGCGAGCCGAGACGGTGACTCGAGAAATGAAATTGGCGACGAGGAATTGCGCGGATATAGAGAGCCAGCAGCGCTTCGAGCGGATTAAATGTAACACTGGTAGTATATAGAATTGTTAGCGTTAAGTAGAATGACTCGGATGCGGTAAGTCCCTCGGATATGCCGCGCACTGACGTGGAGAGCGAGCGAGAGAGAGAGAGACCTGATTATTAATCTCTATCGTTTTCTCTCTATCTGCTCCTGAGAATGGAATGGGCATCGGTCAATTATACGCTCTCGGCGCTGCTGCCGCTGCTGCTTTATAAACTTTCCAATTTCCGAGCTGCAGCGCATGTATATATACGAGTACGTTAACAAGCGCTATTCAATATTTAGCCGGTAGTTTGCAAATAGTCATAATCGCGTATTCGTGCAGTAAGTAATTAGCTCGAGGCCCGGTATTATAGCTCTACACTTATAGCCAATATCAGCATAAATCATTGGCGTTAATTTCGTCAGCAATCGCGAGAGAGCAGCGCCGATGCGTAACTCGCGATTGCACAATCTTTCCCCGTCGCGCTCGCGTTTTCCCAATTAAGCTAATATGCGCAGTCCTCGCCACCTCAATTCGCTCTGCACTTTAACTTGAAAAACGTCATCTATATATATATATATATATGCAGGTTCGGAGAATCGAAAAAGAAGAAATATCCGAGAGAGAGAGAGCGATTTCCAGCCCAGCGCGAGCGATAGCATAAAAGCCCGAAAATTGCGCGTATATACGCACTCTCTCTCTCTCCCTCTCGCGCGGGGCCGCAGTTCTCGTAAATCAAGCTCGAAGAAAAAAAAAATGTTGTGCGCCGCGACGGCGAAAATTCCGCTGCATAAATCAAACGTCGGGAAGTTGGAGGGACAAACAGCGCGAGACATTCGGAGAGACACGCGCGGAGATAAGCGGCGACAACCGAGAGTCAAGTCGATATATATCCACTCACACACACTTGCAAACGTGGAGAGAGAGAGAGAGAGAGAGAGAGAGAGAGAGAGAGAGAAAGAGTGGCCGGGCGGTTTGGCATCGACGTTTTTTCGGCCGCGTTATCACCGCCAGAGAGAGAGAGAGAGCGGGAGAGAAAAAGGGATGGAGTTATATAGCCGAGACGGCGAGTTATGCGCGCGCGTTCTTTTTTTTTATTGCAAACTCACATTATACATGTGTAATGTGTACATAGAGAGGCACACTGGCACTACGAAGCGTTCACGCTCTAGTAGCAATGTAGGGCTGCGCAGCTCACGTGCTCCTATAAACTGAACGTACCTGTACTATATCCACGTACGCGCATAAGTGTACGGACGACCTTATGCCCAGTATGCTCGATTAAAGTCATTATGTAATAAAATAATAACATGTGTGTGCTGTGCGGCTCGGCCAGTAGTGCCGAGCACGCGCGCCGCTTCAAGTACCATATGCCTATATACATTTGCGCGTATATATGCTTAATCGTTAATGTAACCGTGTAACGGAGGGTTGTTATTGCGCCGAGTCCGAGAATGCGCTCGGCGCGTATATTGCTCGCGGAGAAGCCGTTTATTCCGCGCGCCTAATTCAATATACAAATCCAGGTAGTTAGCGGCTTGCACGCGCGCACATGTATATAAGTACCTATAGTAACGTATATATATACATAACGCGCGCCCAGGCTTACATGGCGAACGAGCTTTTTCGCCTCCGCGAATTTCCGATATCTTGCTCGCGAAAAGAATTCGCGACGGCCGCGCGCAAACACGGCTGCGCAAACAAATATTGCGTCATTTCAATTCACACGCGCGAAGTACAGGCTGCGCGCGCGGGGGTCAAAGGTTTGCCGGTACACAGAACGGCGCGCCGCGCAACCTACGCGTACGTACACGTATATAGCGTGTGTATATAGCCTATAAATTGTTATAGACTGGCGCGTAAGGAAAAAAATTGACGTTCGGGATTTTCGCAGCGCGCGGTAGCGATCGACGAGGCCGATTGTCGTCGCGGCGCGGCGCGAAGTCCAATGTGCGGTACCGCGCGCGTATAGCGCGACTCGCCCACGTCGGGAATGCGAGCCAAGCGGCTGCTTCTTGCGACATTGCGCGCGCGCACAGCCAAGCGTCGGCATTAAATTAGAGACGCCTTGAGCGCACATAGTGTAATGCACCGAATATTATTAGAAAGGTATCTGTCGTTATTTGCGTGCGCTCGTTAATCAAGTTTCTCTCGCTCTCTTTCTTCTGATGCAGTGCGCGCAGTGCAGTCTGCAGTGTCTCGAACGGTAGCCTCGGCCACAGCGTCGAGATACACACATAATATATATATATATATGACTTGTATATACGAATCATCGGGAAGAATGAGCTCGTAAATTAGCCGCGATTCATTTGCCCCCTATTCTCTCCCGTCGTTCACAAGCTTTTTCTTTATTCTCTCTCTCTCCTTTTTTTTCTCCCGGGGAACAGCTATATCGTCTGCTAGTGCGCCGACGATCGTAAAAAAAAAAAACAAGCGAAACGCCGCATTATTACATACCTGTCGCGGCGCTTGTATACTATATGCACTGCGCCAGACACCGCAGACACGCATTGTATGCAGGAGCCAATTCATTTTTATTGATTTAACCTAGCGGTGGGCCCTTCTATCTTTTATAGCCGATAAACAACGAGGTCAGACGACGAAGGAAAATTTATCTCTCCTCTCCTTGAGGTACGTATGCATATAGCGCATATACAAACACGTATATATATATGCCACAATAACAAACATCAAAATTTTTGCCCTCATTATTGCATGCGAAAGCGCGAGCGACATGCCGCTGGCACGCCTTCGAGAGAGAGAGAGAGAGAGAGAGCGAAAGAGAGCCCGCGAAAGGCGCTCGGCAGGAAAAACGGCACGTGTTGTCTTATACGAGTCGCTCTATGTGTAGATATGTGCGCCCGAGGTGTATGCACCGTATATATGCATATACTGCGGACCTGGAGCCCGCCAGTTCCTATTATAAGTGCCGAGCGCCAGCAAACGCTCGCTCGCTCGCTCGCTACCGATTTTAAGATCGCCGCGCGCTTTTTGTCACGAGGGAAAAAAGAGAAAGAGAGCAGCACTGCACACACCAGAGACAATGAGCCATTCGACTCTCTGTGATTTCGCGCAGGATGAATCGGCCGAGAGGGGAGTGTGTTATTTCTCTCTCTTTCTCTCTCTCTCTCTCTCCGCAGGCGAGGGTGTTTTTTCCCCGAAATTACAGGCATTACGCGCGAGCTCCTCTGTGTGTTTACAATAATTGACAGACTCTGCGCGCGCTCGCGCACACGTTAATCGCTTCCAATATTAGAAGGATCCGCGGCTCCTCCCGAGCGGCCCCCTTCAGCTTTTTGCCTCATTTTTATTTAATTAGCTAATTAAGCTTTCACCGCACTCTCCTTTTCCACCTCGCGATACGTAGACGCGCCGGCGATTGCGCATATATATATCTGACGCGCGGCGACGGGATGTGTTTCGATATCGCTGCTGTCCTTTGCGGAGGCGCGATGCTCGCGCGCGCGCGCATGAAAAAAAAGGCGAAGAGAAGGAAAATCGAGGATGACTGTGATGATGCATTTTTTTTTGCAGCCTTTCGCAAGCCTCCCGATAATTACACACGGTCGCCTGGAGAGCCGCGAGGAAAAAGTATATTGCGTGCGGCTATGTAGCTGTACAACGAGATTATTTCTATCGTCGCGCGGCGTTTCTTTAAAAAGACCGTAACCGTAGAAGCGCGGAGCATTGGCGAGGGATTGCTTTGCTGATTACCGAGCAAAGGAGCTTTTGATTACAATTTATCAGCGAGCAACTGCTTCACACCGCGAGCACATCGCGCATAATGACACTGTGTGGACATAGCTGTCTCTCTCTCTCTCTCTCTCGTGCTCGTCGACGGCGTCAGCTCGCCCGCGAGCGCGAGGGATTTCAACAGAAAATTTTCCAAAATCAGGTCATCGGCAAGTTTGAGGCGCATGAATAAAACAGAGGTTATTAGCGACGTTCGATTAGCCTAGAACTACTTGTTCGTGGAAGGAATGGGAACGGAGAGCTGCGCGACGACGACTATGCGACGTCGACGGCTACAGCTGCTGGGAGCGTGTGCAGTTTCTGTTTGTCTGTACGTGCGTGTTTGACAATGGGGGGGAAAAGACAATTCCCTTATTAACTCTCGCGGCTGTCTACTTGTGCAATCGCCGTGCATTATAGCGCGCCGGCGGCAGCAGCGACTTATAACTTTTCAGTTGTCGCGGCGGCTCAAGCTCATTTAATTTCGCCTATCCGTTCGTTAATAAATCCTTTTCAATAACGTTTATTGTTCCTGAAATTACAATCGCTTGAATAACGGCGAAACGTGTCGCGTTCTCCCAGTGCAGCGCGCGAGAGACCGTTATGAAACTCGTTTATTCTGGCGCCGCGTGTGGTGCATTATGAAGCGATAGGTAATTTGTAACAGACCGCATTATGTCTGGCATGTGTATGTTTACCGTATACATGTGCTTCCTTTTTTTCCTCGCTTTTCGATACAATAATATACGCGCGGAGCCGTGTCGATTTACACGCTTTCGAATCACTTGAAAATACCTCTCGCCTCTAATCCAAGAATCTCTCGACGCACTCGCTGTAACTCTTGCGAATCTACAATAAACAGTACTATTGGGAAAGGCAAAGCTTCGATTCGGTTCAAGCCCTGTGATTAAAACGTGTAAATATATATCGCAGCGCGTTGGAGGAAGTTGTTGAGGCTTCAACAATCGCGAGAGAGTTGCGGGCTTTTGAAACGCGCGAGAGAGAAACATCGTAGATTTCATTACGTCTCGCTCTCCTATAGCGATTCTTCAATGCAATTTAATGTCGGACAGGTAAAGCGCGACGTGGGCGGCTATTATGACTATCCGCGTATAATGTGAATCCACGCGATCAAACTCAATACTCTCTTTTCGCGCAAGATAGTCCCCCGGCGCTGAATATACAGGTATACATTCAGTCACGTATAAACACGAGACACTCGCTTTGCAAGTCAACGAAGTGGAAATGAGCGCAAAGTGTCGGATCTTTGGAAAATAAAATTTTTATTTCTCTCATTACAATATAAAACACGCATTTATAATTCTCACCAATTAACGCAATCATATATACGAGCAATTTTCTAATAAGATATACATACACATTAATACAGTTTACGTAAGTCCAGTCATCGGCAAACCTAAGCCATACACAACTTCTGCCATGAGCCAGACACGCAATCGGTAACTTTTTTCCTTTTTGGTCGATTTACAGTAATACGAATACAATTTCTTCGTTTTTTCTTTTCAGAACACTGCGGTAAAAAAATATAGAAAACTCTCTTGTCACTCTCGAATACAAAATAGTACACAATACTTACACAAACTATACGTATACACGTTAAATAAGATTATAGTTACATGTATTATACATCTGCTTATAACGCGCAAACAGTTTGAACGAACTCGAATGACGTAAAAGGTCTCGTCGCGCACGACCGAGGGACCCATTGCAATTGTCGAGTACATTGCATTTACGCCTTCATTGTATACACTCATCGGCAAAACGAGAATTTCGAAAAAATTTACAAATGTACATCCAAAGACGTGCCAATCGATTCCAAATTCTGCACTCTCAAGTCTCCATCGAGTCTTGAGTATGGCTGAGCAGACTTGGTTTCGCAACGCCGACGTCGTTGACGAAGCTACTCGAGAAGCGCACATCCGCAGAACCTTATACAATTTCATTACATTAATTTCAACTAAACTTGCATCCTCGATCTTGATAAACGACTAATCGAACGATCTTTTCGCATGTGTAATACGCACCTAATACGCGTATAACGCTTCTCGTTCGCAGTCAACTTTCGCTTTACGATAGGGATATTATAAAATAAAAAAAAAAAAAATCCTTTGCACCGCGTTACATTTGCACCAAATAGCAGTATGCTCGGCATCGTGAAAATCAAACGCGAGAGTCATCGAGGCGTATAGCATCGTTATCAATCTTCCCGGTGGCGGCGGCGATTTTTACGAATATCAGAGAGAGAAAAGGAGTTTCTCCCGCGGGCGGCTCGAGCCTGCAGAGATTTCCGCGGTGCAGCTTATACATAAAAGAGCTCTATATATTATATACATGCATACACTATAGAGGCGCGTCTGTTCGCGGGTGAGAGTTCCAGCAGTACACCTGCACACACATATACATATACACAAGGTGCGAGTCGAGTGTTCGGTGCCTCGCATAGTCGCATAACATAATATTCTCTCTCTCTCTCTCTCTCTCTCTCTCTCTTTGAGCGTTCGGTATGTATATAGGTGTACTTATAAATATGTTGCTGTAGCGCGTGCGCAAGTGCAAATGACCATGGCAAACTTTCGCACGTGCTCGCACGCGTCGACGCGAGACTGTCGACGCGGGCTTTTGAACGGGGGAAAAAAAAAGAAATCCCGAGGAAATCATGCTTCTCTCTCCGCGGGCAGCTGTATATTTTTTTCGTCGTCCGCGCAGTCTACTATACGGCTATAGATTACGACACAAGCTTTTTTCTCCCTCCCGCGCTCGCAACGTCGACGACGACGACGACGACGACGTGTGTTTTGTCATATGTACGCTTTTTTTCCTTGTTGTTCTCTCGCCTAACGCGTCGCCAACTTCTCGCCGCGCGAGCGTGTGTTATACATATATGTACACTGACTATGCTTTGTTACAGACAGAGAGAGAGAGAGAGAGGAGAGAGGAGAGAGAGAGAGGGGAATGGAGAGCAGGAGAGAAAAAAGAGCGAAAGAGAAAATGTACGGCGCAAAAGTTGGCGACGCTCTGTCTCTCCATTAGGTACTATCTATATATGTATAAAACTACGGCTAGCTATCGGTACGTATGAGTAAAAAATGAAGGTTGCGAAAGACTCGGCTTCTGTCCGCCAGAATTTTCCATATGCAAACAGCAATTAATAATAAATATTATTAATTAACAAAGTTATGTGTATTATATCTTAATGACTCCGATCGCACACGCGTTAACGCGACGAGACGCACCCGCTCCACACACTCGATCGTTGCTCAAGTCGCTGTCTTGCTCTCCTTCTCTCCCCCTTCTCCCCTGCTCCCCTGCCCGCGCCCCCCTCCCCCATCTCTCTCTCTCTCTCTCTCGATCTCGAGCGCGTGCGTGTCTGCATAAACGATGTAATTATATGCTGTCTATGCATCTACTTTGCAGTGAGAATCGGAAGACTGCGCGAACGCAGATGCTAATGTCGAGAGCGCGGATTCTCTTCGATTTTAATTAGTCGTCTCACGTGCGGCTCTCCAATTAAGCTCGCGCATGCGAGATTTTCGCGCGCTCGAGATGGAGATAGAGAGAAGAGGGGGAGAAAGAGAGGGACGGGGAGAGTAAGAGAGAGAGAGAGAGACGGAGAAGGAAAGAAATACAGAGAGAAATTGGAAATTCTGTCGCAAGCGTAGAATCCGATCGTGAGATCGCGATCAGCTCGCGCCAAGGATCGGCGACCTCGCTCTTATGCATCGCCGCTCACTATACTACATAGCTCGATGTCCTCGGCGATCGTTGCTCCTTCGCCGGCTCTCAGCTCTCCCTCTGTCTCTGTCCAGCTGAAATTCGACGTTTCTCTTCTATGCGCTTTAGTACAAGTACCTGAAGAAGGCTGGATAGTAAAGAGAGTGGTACGGAGACTTTAGAATCTTGACCGAAGGAGGTATTACTGGTACGTAGGGGCGCTTCGTCGGCAGTATTATCGTCTTGCCCAGTCCTGAAAAAGACAATCGAATAACGTCTTACGTGAGATTATGCCATTATTTCCTTAAACTAATAATGACTAGATGCACACACTGAAAGCTGCAGAAAACATGTTTAATATACATGTAAAAGCTCTCCTGAAAGCTCCACTTCGCCGGGGGGTAAATGTACGCGCGCACATAGCGTCGAAAAGCCAGAGTCGCGGGATAAATCAATTCCAGATGTCACGCGAGACTCGGGGTTGGGGGGAGGGCGACAGGCCGTTATGCAAATGCGACTCTCTACAGAAGCGTACGTGTATGTGTGCGCTCTCGAGTCGTGCCACCCACACGAGATTGATATGTCGCAGAGCGTGTCTATACGTGCGGTGTGCGCAGTCTCCGCAGATCTGCGAGAAAGAGTGAGAGAGAGAGAGAGAGAGAGAGAGGGAGAGCGTGTCCGGAATGTCGATTGGCAAATGCAAGTGTAGCCGAGGTATATTTGCTAACGCGATGCTCCGAGGCTCAATTAAGAGTATATGCATATATATATACGTGAACAGGTGCATACAACGCGTGCGCTTTTCGCCGCGTCTCTCTCTCTCTCTCTTTCCCGGTGTCTGTATACGCGCGCGTTACACTGCCGACTTCATTACTCAGCTTTGATAGATTTCTCTCGGGCGAAGACTCGGGAGTTTAGAGGTGGCTGCGCTGTCGAGCTCTCTTAATAGAACATTCGACTACGAAATCCGCGCCGGTATAATTAGAGTTCTCGTTTAGGCGGATATCTATGCACATATATATACGCTTATTCGACAAATAAATTCGAGGTACTTATTTGAGCGAAGGATATATACGCGCGTATGGGGATTGCGCTTAATTGACAGGTTGGAACGCGTTCGGGGTATTATATGGAGAGAGCCGCACAAAGCTCGTCGATACACACGCATGTATCGCGATAGGGGCCTTCTCCCCCCCCCCCTCCTTGTCCAATAATAATTGCCGTTTTCTCAAGAAAGTATAATTACGAATATTTCTAAATATCCTGCTTTAGGTATTCCGAGTGCGTTCCTGCCGCTTCGATTATATAAGGCCCGCGTGCATATGTACACAATATACGCATATATATCGTTCTGAGAAATTTCCCGACAATTATATTGTGATCCATTGTGAAACTCGCGCGTATATATATCGAGCCTTTGGGACATGCTTTGATTACGTCTTCTGATGTATAGGTATATAGTGTACAGTAGGCTGCGTGCGGAATTATACGCACCGTGTGTGTATTCGATCTGAAATAAAAATCCAAACGAGACGACTTTCGCTAAAGATCTGCTTTATATACTGTATGTATATACTATATATATGCGTATACTATAACGCGGAAGCGAACGCGCGCACCAATTCGTTGCGAAAAAGAAATGGATACATGCACCGGATACGAAAATAACAGATCCCTAATCGTCGAACGTGACACACGCGTACATCGGCAAGCGAATCCGACATTGACTCTCCCGCGATGGAAGTTCAGGAAGGTCTAGAGGGTTGAGTCCTTCGGGCGCGCGGGACCCTGAGCCCCCAAGGCCGTCCCTTTTTACGCACATCGGGCATTGCGAGAGTAATACACGCTCGCGCAATTTTCAAACAAAGACCACTTGCGCTATATATATATACGCGCAGTGACTCTCTGACATAAGGCGCCCGTGTGAACGCAGCGCCGAGGACCGAATTCGTGTTTTTTCGTTTTTTTTTCCGACGCCAGAGAACAGTTCCATTTTTCCTCGATACGAATCTCGCGAGAGAGGGTTAATTGGCAATTTGTATACGTACAGCCGAGCGACCTCGAGACTGTCCGCCCTTTAGCAAATAAACGCGCACGCTGTGTGTGTGTGTGTGTGTGTGTGTGTGCATAACCTCCCGCGGATTTTTATTACTTCTTATATTGTCTGCGCACGATTCGAAAGTATGTATCACTGGGCGCACGTGTGAACGGAGATCTTACAGCGTTTAATGCACGTTTTCACGCTCTGGCAGCAGTTGAATTTTCATAAATATTCATGTGTACGAGTGCGAGCCACGGTATATCTATACTAATGTTTCAGCGCTCGATCGATCCCATCGACACGGATATATAACGAATTCACGCGGAAAAGTTGTTTCGAGTATATACTGGATTGTCATTACGCACCCGGCCGGATAATTTTTAACGGTGGCGCACGCGTACATACGCGCGCCTTGCATATATATACAGAGCGAAGCAGCGGAATATTCTCCCAGCATTAAGTGGCCGTAAAGCCTCTAATTGAAATGTGAGAGCGCGCGGAACTGCTTGTAGTATCCAGTTTTACTAGTCTTATCCGGCAATAATTCTGAAAACGTGCGCGATGTATGTATACAAGTTGCTCCGTAGAGTAAAAAGAAAAAAAAAGGAGTCCGAGACGAGTGTGCAGTATACGCGCAGCTGCCGAGTTTTGCCTCGAGCGCAAAGCGCGTTCGCCGCGTCGTATATATATTCTACATGTATATACCCCGCGAGAGTGACTTCCTCGCCCGAGGCGTCGAACTTGAACTAGGTGCAGACAACGCCGGGAAGATCGTTGCTCTCCCGCGTGGACGGAGCTGTTTCTCTCTCTCTCTCTCGCGAGACGTCCGGAAGTCGAGTCGCCGCGACCTTGCCTCGCATTCGTCGACCTCGCGCGTAACGCGCGTTACGTGACACATATATAGACGCGCAGACGACGTACGCGCGCATAGCGAGACTCTCTCGCGAGAGTATACACGTATATATGCTGAGTATAATGTATAAGGTTAAGAGCGAAAACGTGTTCTCTCGTCTCTCTCTCTCTCTGTCTCTCGCTATGCGTTTTATTTACGTAGAAACGCAGGCGCACGTGGCGCGCGCGCGGATACTTTCACTCGCGGGCGCCAAAGCTCATATACGCGTCTGCGCGCTCTGAGGATGAGCCACTGCTAATCGCGTTGGCTGATTGATTAATGGGCGAGGGAAAGGGTTAGCGTGTTATTTCCTCATTGCGCTCGCGATTACGCGCGTCTGTGCATGTGAGTGTGTATAACTCTCGAGTTGGGGAAATTCGAGGAGGATTATGTTCTCTTGGAATGGGTTTCGCGCGCGATACATCCTTTCGCTATTGGCTACTTTGGCGTTTACGGCCTTTCGGCCGCTCATGTATGCGAGTGTGTGTGTATGTGCGTGGATTGCATTTCTCGGATACAAGTTATTAGCTACTTCCTTGTGCGGATTGCGTTCATGGGGGATATATGCGGGGAGTTGGAAAAGCAAGCGTGACTTCTCCATTACCACTCCGTACGAGCATTGGGGGATTTAGCCGTTGGCGATTAATATTAATCGACATAGATACGTATGAGCCGGTATTAATTGCACAGCTCTCGTGTATCGGCTTCCTCGTCGTCAAAATCGCGAGATCGATAGCTGCTGCACGCGCGGCTTTAATCGAGAATCTATTGACAAATATATATATATATATAGGTGGTAGAC
Source organism: Philotrypesis tridentata (assembly GCA_018906965.1). Taxonomy (NCBI): domain Eukaryota; kingdom Metazoa; phylum Arthropoda; class Insecta; order Hymenoptera; family Pteromalidae; genus Philotrypesis; species Philotrypesis tridentata. The sequence continues at coordinate 7,715,790 of JACCIB010000001.1, read as the reverse complement.
GAGGAAATATATAGTGGAATTTCGATGTCTACGGGGAGACTCGTCCCAGCGTCAGTACGAGGAACAATAGCACTGCTCTCGTATGTGTAGCACACGCGCGCAGAACGGACGGAGAAAGCTCGCCTTCGAGTGTCGATCGGAGGATAAGCGCGAGGCGCGAGAGAGTCACGAAGCGCAATGAAACCTCAGTCTCCCGAGTTTACAACATTACGGGTGTATAAGGTAGCTTATCTGTTTGTCATCTGATACGCCGCAGTAGCGCGCGGCTCGTTCGCCCCGCGAAATGTGTGCCAATCTGCGTACGTACATCTCTCGACTCTCGAGAGGAGTTGTGTGCGGACGGATTTTTCCGCGGATTCTCTCGGCGCCTCATTACCGCGGATGCTCGAAACCACTCGAAGAGCAAACGTTAGTCCAGATGCGGCGCTCTCTTTTCTCTGCGCGCTCCATCATTTCAGGCGGATAAAGTTACATCAGGTGCATTACATAAATTCACATAGCGTTACACTGCGCTCGCAGCGCTGGCCGCAGAATTATCTCGCGCTGTACAGCTGCTCGGCAAACAATGAGTCAGATTTTTCTTTCCTTTTTGGTTTTTCGAACTGTAGCTGTGCGCGCGGCGCTGCAGAGCTACACAAGGCTCGCTCGCGTGTCGAGTCGGAAACAACGATATATTGTGCGCCGATTTATCTCTGCGCGATCATCTACCGATAAACATAACCGAACATCGCTGGCTACATTAATTATTCCAATATTAGTCAACAGTTGCAGATAACTTATCCTTATGGTTTTTTTCTCTTTCTCTCCACTCTTTAATTACAGTCGAGAGGTTGCAAAACCTTCGCGGTGAATGTTATTCCAAGTTCAATAGTTAACGTCTCGCAGCATGTAGCACCACAGAGTACAGTTTTTTCGAACGTTTTCTTTCGAAAAATTCGCCACTGTAAAACTGGTTGGAAGGATTTTCAGTGGAGTCATTCCGGCCTATGCGCGCGCCGAGATTCGGCGACAGAGACAAGCGTAAAGTTAATTATAATTCACAGCTTACCTAATCGCGAAGTCAAGGAAGAAAAAAAAGCAATGCTTTTACAGCTAATTGCCCGGCGGCACTTTCAATATCCGTTCGCTTCGTTTTCGGCAGACAAAAGTTCGATGAAACTGGACGAGAAGCGCAGGAGAAAAAGAGACAGTGGGGATGACTTTGAGGAACTGCGCTGTCGCGCGCGCCGCTCGTTTGATGTAATTGAAAATCGTTTTTATGATTATGCATAAATTAACGGAGATCATTAAAGCACGAAAATGGATTTTTTGACTTTACGACCGTTGGCAAGCAACAAATTATAATTGACTTTGCGCTTTTGATGTATCTGTGAATCTCTACGGTTCGACGTTTCCTTCTCAAATACATGTATACAACGGGGGCATAATTAATTATTGCACTTGTGGTAACATTCACCGACGTCTATTTTTATCGCTCTACCACCTGTGCGCAACGCCACCACTATACCTTACGCTCTACGGGCTGCAAACGACTTTTCCAATCGCAGCCTGCGGGCCCCGGTTAGATGTTAATAATATTCGGTTGCCCAAAACCACTTTCAAATAAATCAACAGTCGCGACTTACCCGTAATTAGCGGAGTGAGTCTTATCGTTAGGTGCGGGAGCGTGTAACGCGTTCCTTTTTTACAATACATTATCGTGTGTGTGTGTATAACGCAGCCAAAAACCCAGTTGATATAAGTGTATATATATGTATCCAGAGAGATTTTAGATAATATTATATTGCAAGACAGTCACCAGGATAATTAAAGGAGTTAATGTATACCTTATTACTCTAAGTTATAAATAGCTTTTATTGATATTGCGTAAGTTAATTATTATAAGGAGTATAGCAGGATGTACATGGGACGGATATCTCAGTTATTATATATATATATAAGATCACATAGGCTGAACAATCACAGTTATAAGTATGTACACGTGCTCGATCCATGTGTGTGGCACCACCAAAAACCGCTCTCTCACTATCTCTCTTTCTCCATAATCTTAAGGGGTCGTGTGTTATAGGTTTATTTACAAATCCAGGATTTCTCATATATCGCTCACTCTGGCTTTTCATGCTTATCGTCCTCACACTCTCTCTTTCTCTCTCTCTCTCTCTCTCGCAAATCAGCGTGTATACGCATACTGTATATATCATACATTGTACAATTAAAGTAAAAAGCGCACGAGCCGCAGCTCTCTGGCGAGGGAGCCGCGGCCGTGATAAGTGATTATCTCTACGGCAAAATACTATAATGGTCCGTGGGCTGCAGGAGAAGAAGAAGAAGAAGAAGGAGCAGACACACTCTATGACGGTCCGATCGGTTTACCTGCGTGGGGTGGAACGAATCCGTAGCCACTGGCTCCGACGATGACGCCGCTAGTGTCGGCGGGGTTGCCGGGTGGGCCTGGCGGGAAGAGCACCGGTCCTGCATTGCAAACAGACAAAACTTCTTTGTAAATCTTCCATTGTATATTGCGTATGCATGAGAAAAAAGCTCGGCCGGGCGAGCGTAATGCGATAAATCGCGATAAATCACGCTCGCCCATGCGTACATCGGCAATTCGTAATAAATATTTAGCCGATCCTTACATACACCACTTTCACCTCCGAGAAAGTTAAATGTGTATGCACACGTATATATTTGAGTAGAGCGCGAAAGCCGCATGTTCGCCGCGCGTATTATTAACGACAATCCGCTTCGCGGGCATATCTGTCTTCATTTGTCATTATCGGCTCGGCGAAGCGTCGCGTCCACGTACGAGTCTATTTTCCTCCTAGGACTGTGTATACAAGCCGCGCTCAAGCGATGACACGGCACATCCCATAATTCAGCTGCGCGATTTCAATTTAACTGCGCGAGCATAAATTCTTCTGCTCGTAATAAAACGCGTCGTGCTTACATGCGCGCATTCGAAAAGCGCGCGGCAGTGAAAATTTCCTAATTAACGGCCGATACACTTTTACAGCTAGTTTTCTACTTCGCGATTCCCCGTGTACAGCATGGCTGTATACATGCGCGATTAGCACGTCGGTGTTACAGGTGTATATCGTGAATATACTTGGATAGAAGCGAGTCTCTCCCGAAATCACCGCGGAGCAATGTCGTAAGCGAGCAAAACATCCCCGATTGGTTCTCTCTCTCTCTCTCTGGCAGGGGATTGTTTATACGAAAGGACAAAAAGCGTTTACACGCAATTAACAGGTGTCGAGTCTCGTGGCTCTTTTTCTCTCTCTCTCTCTCTCTGCTTGTCAGCGGTGTGTATAATTATAGTAATAAAACGCTGCTTTTCAAGCGGGAGTAAAAAGGGCATCGTTACGGAGAGATCCGGTGCGACGATATACACATTGTTTATATCCGTTTATTGTTATCCGCAGGCGTAGGCTTTTTGCTGAATTCTTTATAGAATGAATGAAGTTTTGCGCTCCGCTCGATTGACTTTCCACTCTCGAGCGCGCTCGCATCCAATGTATAATAACACCTGGATACATAACGCCGAGAGAACGCGATGCTCGGTTAAGGAACACTTATTCTCGCGGCGCGAGCTCGCGAGGCCGCAAGTGAAATTCCAATTTTACGAGCCGATACCGCCGGATTATCGCAATTTATCATCGTGTTTCTCCAACCTTTTTACGACGCGGAGACTCGAAAATCTATACGCCCCCGTTCGAAGATCTGTCAACTATTTTTTCCGCACAGACGTATAAACGAGCCGAGACGACTTCCAAAGCTCTATACCGATCAAACAATCTTGAGACGCGCACCAGCCGCGTAAAATAAAAACGAAATAAAAACTAATAAAATAAACGAGTGTCGTTCGTTAGAAAAATAGAGTATTTGCTTTAATCGCCGTCGTATACATATAAAGCACAGACTACGTGTACACAGTAAATCGCGTATATATATGGGCGTAGCGCGTGCACGCTGCAGAGGATAATGAAATTCCACTCGAGCGCCGCGACAAACATCGCGCAAGGTCTTTTCCACGATATCGCTGCATAGAGGCACGCGCGCGCGCGCCGCGAATCGCGAGCGATGATCTCTTTACGAGTGCGCTGTACTATTTGCGCGGGGAATTTAGCGAGAGCGAGATCGTAACGGCGGCCTTCACGGTCGTTGCTCCTCGGTGACCTGTGCGGCGCGATCGCGTGTCTCGCTCTCTCTCTCTCTCTATCTATCTCCTCGACAGGCTCTCGATATCATCCGTCGATCAACTTTGAAAAATCACCGGCGATTGAGCCATTATTGTGCGGGAATTATTGCGAGAGACTGACGATCGTCGCCGGGGATATATATATATATATATATAGGTTCCTATTCTGTTACCGGTTATTTCGATAATCGCCGGGTTGGTATATATAGCGCGTAATTTTTGTAAGTATACACGCGGGGAGCGCAAGAGTTTTCAACTGTAAGATATGCCGATCTCCGATTAAAAGCTCAAAGATTTAGGTCTACAATTATAATCAGCCTGGCTGCGCTTACGTAGACATTATACACAGTGAGGGAACTTTTAATTTCGAAAATCAGCTACCGCCACGTGATCTGCCGAGATTATGAAATAAAAAATGAGTAGCAGTGTCATGTTACGCGCTCTCTCTCTCTCTCTATCTATCTATCTCGCAAAACTTGGAAAACTAGAATCAAGAATTTTTTTTTCATGCCTCAGGTGTAGGAGTTCAGTATATGTATAGTACTGGGTTGCACCAGATGCCTATTCATCAACGGCTGCAGCGCATGTCTAATAACAGCGTCACGAGCATGCAATATCGGCTCCCTCGTATTAAGAGCGCATTATATCCACAGAACGGCATAACTACCCGCGAGATGGGATATTCTCTCTTTTTTTTTACGAGATTCAAATGCACACGCAAACTCCGGCGAAGGTTAACCAATTAAGTAATCCGCAATTTATTCTCTCGCGATATGGCTGGATTCGCAGCCGATCGAGCGTGCAATAAGGAGCCGCTTCCGGCTTCATGCATGTGTATTATATATATAGATGTGCCGCGCACGCCCGGAATCTTTAAAAAATGGAGTTTTGAAGCAAAACTGCTTTCTCCTCGCCGTGAAAAAAAAGTTCTTGAAAAAAAAGGAGGAGGGGAGAACAAAGAGTATGCCAGTTTAGTTATGCAGTTTAGTCGGTTGTCTCGGGTTGACGGTCGGAATAAAAGCGTGAAGAGTCGCTGAGACGGGGCCGACGAGAAGGACAATGGCTGGACTCGTCGCGAGCGCGGAGTCACGTCGCGAATTTCATAACTGTATAACCTATTAGAGAGAGAGAGAGAGAGAGAGAAAGAGAGAAAGAGAGGGAGAGAGCGAGCGAGAGAGTAAAGGAGGCACGCAGAGGCTTGCAGGTAAAAAGTGCCAGTACGCGTCCGAGACATTAGCCAATAACTCGTTTAAAATAATTAGAAAAAAATCGGTTGAAAAAGCCGCTTCAATGCCGAGCTAACGATTGTTTCGCTTTTTTTTTAGCTCGCGGTCTATACGCTCTTGCTTTGAGTAATAATTCATGCATTAACGAGAAGTTTACTTTGTTTTTCTATCAGCACCGACAGCGGGGGGGAAAAAAAAGAGCCGTCGCTAAATCGTAATTCTTTTTGAACGAGCCGAGAGCCATTACGTTACAAATTGATCGCTATTGGCTTAATATAATACAGTTGTTTAAAAATATAGCAGGAGAATTTTAGTGTTTGCGATGAAATTCATTGGTATCGACTTGCTATGGCCGTTTAAAAATGACAGATAAGATTAATATTACGTTTCGCGTATGCTAATGTCGGTATACAGGCCGCGGTTTTCGCGTAAATTGAGGCTTATTGATCGTTTATCGACTCAATAAAAATATGATTTCAGGCCGCCGAGAAAAATCGCACTCAAGCGAAAAGCAGAGATATTTCACCATTTAATCTTGAAGGATATGTTTTCAATTTCGTTTGGAAGTTATGCTGTGCTTTAAATATATGGCGCGTGTTCGCAGTATGAGATTATAAAATTTTTCATGTATCCGGTACCGTTACGGCGAAATTTTTATTTTTCTCTCTTTCAAGAGAGAGAGAGAGAGGCCATTTCGTCATAGGCACACGTATTAGAGACAAGTTCAGCGGTTATGCATACAGCTTTGAAAAAGTCTGTTGACCTGTATAAATTACACGCCTCGCGATTCCAAATCGCTGTGTGGACAGTTAAAATTTTCGGCGTTGCGAATATGGCAAGAATGAAAGTGTCGAGTAACCTGTTCTCTCGAAAATTGCTTTTACTTTTTGCTGCATAAAAATTTGATTAAATGTTGCCGAGATGTGGGAACGAGGGGGAGGGGAAGAGGGGATATTCCATTAGAATGTTGAACTTCCAGGTGGCTATTTTTTCGGAAATATTACAAAAGGAGAATGTAAAATTTTTATCTAGGAAATCGAAAGTTCCATATCATAAAATACAGAATTACAAATTGAAAGATAATAAACGCGTTGAGGCAGATAACAGAATTAAAAAAAAAAACGTCGTTACGTAAGCGTCTAGGAAAGTTACTTATAGACACTCGAGCTGAATGAGCAAAAGCTTTCGACAGCTAAGCTTGGACTTCCTGAAATTTTAGATAAATATATGACCAATCGATATCTCTTGTACTTTGAATTCTCGCCTCGTGCGGGCTTACGGTCAAAAATATTTTCCACGGCGCTCGCCGCACTTCCGCCATTAACCTGAATATATCCTCGAATCAGATACAGTCAGATAGTCTTTTGAAAGAAACAATCCAGCTGAAACGCTGTCATTTAGACAAAGTATACCTCGATCCCATCGAGAGAGCCGCGCATTTAGCGACTAGAAAAATAGTTGAACCTGCTAACCTGTGTTGGTCCGCGGGTCCCTCGTAGCCTGCAGTTGCTGCTGCATAATCGGTGCTCTGGGGAAGCTTCCGAAGCCGGGGAAGAGATTATTGTAGTCCTGGGCCTGCGCCAGGCTCAGGGCGATGGCGAGGATCACGGCGAACATGGCGAGCTGAAACGGAAAATTCAATATGGTTAGCGCGTGCGTGTTAAATTTGCATCGTGTTGTTCTCCCGGCGCAATTGATAATCAGATAGTTTCACCGCATAAGAGCTACATAGCGTATAATTTTACGAGCGTTATATTACGTCGGTCGATTGTTTGATCTGGCTTTTTTAATAACAGAGGACACGAGAGGATACACCGATCGGAATAATAAATGCTAATGCGGTAATTGGCTGCGGCTTGAATTATTAATAAACTTTGCGTAATTAAACAAAAAAAAAACTTGCAATCGACGCTAATAGGGGAATCGACGCTCTCAATTAGCTCACACGCGCGGCTGCTAAGCATTCCAGTCGCGATCTGTCCGTGGAATTTCAAAATTTTGCGTAATTTTACGAGTGCGGTGCGTATACTGTGCATATATACGTGTAGACGCGAGGACAGAGCGAGCTTTGGATGCATAAAAATTGAGTGACATTATGTAACGAGTGCCGCTGTGAGATCAAGCGTATAATAATCGCCGTATGTGGTCGCGATTGTCGCGAGTCACGCGCGAATCATTAATTTCCCGAAAATCGTGTGCAGTACGCGTGTACTACACGCGCTCTTTATTATCCATCGAAAGTTATTTATTTATTCAATTAGCCGGAAAAATTGAATCAATCGTAAAACCCGGTTCACAACGAACAATAAGCCCCCCTTTATGTACCTGCAAAACAGCTATTCGTCCACTACAGCTATACGCAGCGGATGCATCACCCAACGCGCTGCAGGCAATTAAAAAATCAAGGCTCTCTCTTTCTCCCGCGCTCTCCCCCATCACACCGTAACAAAACAGTTGTAAAAGGAGGAAAGAGTTCCCTCGGTCGCCGATAGGATCGCTTCGACTGATTAATACATTTGCATAATTAACAAACCATTTCCTCGCAGTCTCGCGCGGCTTATCTCGCGTACAGACACACGCATATTACGGCTGCCGTCCCTCAATTTCCCTACATACTGCAGGCTGCGAGAGCGCGCGGCCGGTTAAATTGCAACAGGTACGCACCGCATTAATAAAAGTATCGTAAGTTTGCGTAAATAGCCTCCTGTACGCATACGTGTGGAGCCACGTAGACGGCACATCTGAGCTGCGGGAGCAGCTGAAGGTCTCTCGCTCTCGCGCGGAGAGATTCCGCGCGCGTTAGACTATGTGTATATATATACATATCGGGCAGCCGCGAGAGCACGTGCAGCGCGCGAGCTATACCAGCTATGCGCAAAGCTCTTCGGCTCGCCTCTCCGCTTATAATCAATTAGCTGCCGTTGGACTTTCGCAAGACGCGCAACGTCTCTTAAAACGAGAGCGATCGTAAATTCGTCATCTATAAGCTTCTCGCCGCTGGCTTGCACTGCGCCGCGCGGCGAGTTGTGGGATGTTTCGAGTCCGCAGACGTGTAGTGGATTGTGCCGCAACTCGATCCGAGAGATCCTTAGGGCGAGCTATATAAAGGGGGAGCGAGACGGCGAGGGAGATCGAATAATGGATGAACGCGCGTCGCGTTGAAATACGCGCGGAGCGCCGAGCGCGAGACGCTTTGCAATTGGAGAAGTGTATATAGATATACGTGAAAGGTGCAGCAGCAGCGCGAGCGCTCCGGAACGTTTCTAGAGAGGGCTTTACGGCCCGCGATTCGGCCGATATAATTCGTTATCGCGGAATCTCGCATTAATCGCCGTCGGAACCTGTTGTAAAGTCGAGAGATTAGCGTCGCCGATCGACATCCGGGATACCGGAAGTCCGCGTCTATACACACACAGTCCGATTAATCCGGAGTCATCGGCACGCGGAAGGATAATTGCGGGCGAAAATGTTAAATGCGAGATAGAGGCCTAATGTGTCGTGAATTAATCAAGCTTATTATGCAACGAGCATCGCCCCCAGAAGAAATCTAAAGCGGAAGAAGTCGAGCGCAGATATAAGCGCGTATACAGTGTGCATTACGGGCGTCTGCGTCTATCCGCTCGAGGTAATTAATGGCCCGAGGCGCCGGTCCGCAAAGACGTGTGACGCTCGCTTCGCGGCGGTATAATAAATAGGATATAAATCTAATCGTCGCGTTTGTTACCGGCGTCGCGCTGCGCCGGCGAATCAGGTAGGAGAGGAATTATTTATCGTATCGAGCGCGTATGCCTTTATAGGCGCACAAATCAACGTTTCGCGATTCGCGCTCGCTGATGAGAGCGAGAGCGAGAGAGACGAAAAGGCGTGTGAAAAGCGCGTACACGCTTAGATTGAATTCTCGAGTAGCCGGGACATAAATTTTAATTTAGCTTCGCGTCGACGCGCACGTTTCGATATTAGCGCGCGGGTCTCTATACACACGTGCAGTGTATATATCCAGTGCTGTGCGTCCGACGAAGCGCGAGAGTGTGAGTTTACGGGCCGCGGCTCGCTTACCCAACAGCGGCCTACACTCTCGAAACGCTCGGTGATGCGTAATTAAAGTAATACGTCCTATTACAGAATAGGTATATATCTACACACACACGATATATGCACTATCCGCATAGTGATGGCCGATTTTTAATTTCTCCGGCCGGCGAAGAGGCTCGTAAAGCCACAGGCGAGAGGAAACCCGTTACGGGTTGCTCAACTCGTAAACGTCAGGCTTTATGAAGACGAGTTTATTATTGAATTGGGAAAGACGGACGGAAGCAGCCGTAGCGTGAAATCCGTGCGACACTCTCACTGTCTCCGTCTCCTCTCCGCCGCGAGAGAGAGAGTGAGAGTGTCTTAGCGTAAAACTCGTAAAGAGAGAGAGAGAGAGAGATATTATACCAGAAGCGTCTAAGTGTTGGCTTGTGTTGTACCACTTACCGGTCTCAGATATGCGTCGCGGGGATTTCACACGTTATCCACCGCTGACGCAACCAGAGGCCTTTATACACACAATTTCTCTCTCCCCCTTTCGCGACGACCGAGAAATCGCTTTATCCTTCGATTTTTCAGCCGATGTTATGCACGCATCCCGTCTACGTTGCGCAGACGAAAAACCGGGACGAAAGATTTTTGTGCAATAGGCGTGTACTATCGTCTACCCAGATATACAGACTCAATATCGAGCCTCGCGCAAAAAGCTAATTACGCTTTTCCTAAAGCATACACAACGCACGATTCCACGCTCCTCGAGCGTATAAGACGCGATCGAAAGTGTATCACAGCAAGCCATATACTTTGATATATAATAGAGCCGGACTCGATCACGTAGTTGCTTAATTTTTCTGTATCGTTATAAATCCGAGGCGGCGCGCGGCGGGCACTTTCGAAATCCTCCTGTGTCCGAGCGGGGGACCCGCGCGCGCCGGAAAAACGATCATCCCCCCGTAAGTGATTTCTTGCCCGCCTATATGTGCTCCCCGCCGCAGCCTGCGCGCGGTTTCGCAATGGCTCTTTGTCTACAAGTGCAGCGCGGAGGACAATAATCGGTAATACTTATACGAACCGCGCCGCGCGGCTCGAACGTGAATCTCGAGCAGTAGTGTACTCACTGTAAGCTTTTCTTTTTTTCTTATAACCGGCCGCAAAAAGTCCGACAACACAAAGTCCGCGCGCACAGCGCCGCCGCACTGCAGTCCGCATTGAAGAAAAATCTCACGAGCGAACGCGCGTACACACGTCCGAATGGTTAATTTCGATCGGTTGGGCAACGGCATCGAGATAACCGCAAAAAGAATATGTCGAGCCAACCGTGTGCGCACCGCAGCGCAGCGTAGGATATAGCGCGCATATATACAGAGCTCGTATGCGTGAATATACGCGATCCTGGCGCAATTGCGTGAAAAAGCCGACCGGCAACATGCGAAATACCGATCGCTCGATTTTTCGGCTCGTGGGATCGCGCTCTCCTCTCGAAAGACCGCGCGGCGCGAGACCTTCGGGGCTCGTCGATGCAATCGATCTTGAGTCTATACATGTAGAGGCGAGCCGATTTATTGGACGGGCACGATTCCACGTGTTTATGGAAGGCCGCGATCGTCCGCCGAGCTTTGTTTCGCGCGAAAATGACGGGTATAGCGCTGCGAGCGGGACTTGGCGAGAGGGTTGATCGAAGCCGATCGTGTTACACGGATGGAAAATTACGGGTTGCGCCAGTCGTTTGCGCTTGATAAAGTCATTGCGCCGATGTTTATGACATTACCAGAACACAACATCCGATCTTTTTGCGCGGAAATTCGCGATAAGAAAATGCGAGCTGCCGAATGTTATCGAAGGATTGTTATATTGTTTATCGCGATCACAAAGGCGAGATTCGACTGATATCGAGTTTGCGCTGAAAAAAAAAAGAATTCAACGACTGCGAAAATGAACTCCTCGCAATGTCCGAGTGATTGATCGAAGTAGCGCCGTTATCGCAGACAGACACGTCCGTAGTAATTTTTTCATCCGTCGGTCAATCGTGTCAAGTTCGTCGCAGCACGCACGGGATCATTACGCGAGCCGCAACTCCAATGCTAATTATCGGAGAGTCTGCGCGCTTCGCCTTGTGTTCGTTCGACTCGGGCACATCGCTCTCCATCTAACGGTACGCTGTATATATACATACCGCCGTGAGTTGTACGCGATAGACGCGTGATTTTTCCCTTCGCTGTATTATATAGGCGCGCGGCGTCGCGAGAAGGTGGCGGCGAGGCCGTGTACGTATCAGCGACACACATGTGCGTTTAGCGTGACTCGCGGGAGATCGAGCCCTCGCGATAAGAGCGACACGTCGTGTGCGGGATTCAATCGGGCAATTACGCTTTGAGAACCGAAAAATAACCGAGACTAATGCGCGCGCGCGCGCGTGTGTGCGTGTGCATTTTTCTTCTTGCCGCGGTGGGTTTGTTTGCCTTTAATTACGGCGCTCGCGCTCGGATCGTTGTTTGATTTCGTAATGGACATACGGTAGAGGATGAATTTCTAATGACTTTTACTCTCTGCGTGCGCGTTAGAGTTTGCGCGTATCGGTTGTTAATATTGCACGGCTTTGCCGCGCGGAGCGGAGCAGATATATATACAGCGATCGGAATCGCGCGTCGGGATTTAATTTTCCAAATGTATCGTGACCGGTTTTTCCCGCAGGAAAGAGTTATAATTACGCGAAAACAATTTTTCCGCGATAAATCCAGTTTGAGGTATAATTTATATGCACACTAACGAATCGTTCATGCAAATTATGCTCACTCGAGCAGCTACTTTTCGATTATCTAATGCGCGCGGCGGCCGGTATATATGCACTCAGAGCGAACCTAATTAAATCAGACAACAATGTAATACCAATTATCTTTTTCTCTCTTTCCAAACAGTTTATCATACACACGGCCTTTATAAGGCTTTGTTCAAATAATTGCCCCCGCGTCGAGACACTGCGCGCGAAATCGATCGACAGATCGGTAAACAGCCGGTGACTAATGCGTCGGCCCGAAAGTAGGCCGAAAAAAAGCTATATAGGCAGCAGCAAACGTGTGCGCAAGCCAGCCATTTATCGATTCGCGTATATGTCCGAAAAAAAAAATCGGCGAAATCGAAAGCTGGCTTTGTTTTTTTTAGCGCCCTACAGTTGCCCGCAGCTGATAATTAGATTTTCCGGGAGATCCGCGAACGCCGATAAACTGCACGGCGATCGGTTGCTAGATTTTATATCTGTATATGTGTATAATTCGCGCTCTCGCACTCACTTCCGCGCGCGTGCGCCGAAGAAATTAAACGCGCAAACGCGCGTACGTTTATCGCTCGGCGCATCGCGCGACGTGTTTCTCCGCTGCAAAGAAACAGTCTCGGCAGGGAAATTCGATTCTTATAAGTGGATAATATGGCTTATCGCTATTGGTATAAGGTATATGTATAACGAGCTTCGGAGTAAAGTAAAACGTTTAATAGAGACTTGCAGCGCGAGGAAAGTCAATGGCGGTATGGCTTACCGATCCGCGATTCAGATCTCACAGGCGCGCAGGTAGAATTTAAGCGCATATATACGATAGCCGCGCTCTCGCGTGTGTAACGCGTGTCTAGTTGTAGGATAACACGCACATAGGCGCAACGATCTCATTACCATCGTGCAATTTTCTATTTACGTATTTTGCGCCTCTTGCGCGCGGAGTGCCTGCCACGCGTTCAATACATATTCCTTTTGTATGCATATAGAAATGCATGAACACGCGCCTGCGTAAATATACACGGCGGTCGAGTGAATATATTTAAATCGAGGTGATGACTTAATGGGAAATTGCGCAAAAGTAGCGAGCTACCGCGAGTAACATTCTATAAATTCCACGGCTAGCAAATATGCGCGTGTCGATAGGTTCATTAATATTTTATTAATATATTATATGTTTTCTGTAATTCGATATAGACGTAAGGAAATTTAATGTGCGTCCCGACTTGTTGCCGATTTTGTTTTTCCATACCTCCCGCCGCAGAGTCTAAACTCACTTCGACCGCTAATGCGTGTTTTCCACATTGGCTAATGAAGCAAGAAAAGCCGATCGTAAATTCACGAAACTTAATGTGGCAGCGGACCAAGTCCGCGCGTATGCGCAGAGCGCGCCCACTGAATTTTGCATAATCTTTCGGCTGCTCGACTGGTTTCTATTTATACACAACGCGAAGTAAATGAATGACATTCGCGAAGTATTATCGGCGCGACTTAAGGCAAATCCGTTGGCCGGCGCAGTAAAGCGACGAGGAAAAAAAAGAACCGGGTCAATTACAACTCCAAGCGCTCAATTCCGAAGCGAATGCGAAAAGCCGGGGCATAAATCGAAGTTCGCTGGCGCCGCGCGGAAAAAATCGCTCGCGCACCTCTATAATTCCCCCCCAGCTTCGGCCGCGCGCGTCTATATACAACTCTCTCGGCTCTCCATCGGCTCTCATAGGCGTCTTTATGTAACTCTCGCTCGTCTGCGCGGCGCTCGAAATCGGCGATCTATATATAAAGCCGGGAATCGGTTGCGCTCAATGTCGTGTACTTTGCTGCGCCGGATAGTCCGCTGGCCGCGTGTAATTTTATCATCGTTATAGCTCGCGCGGATTCGTCGCCGATATACTCTAACCGCGCGTTCCCTTGCCATGTCGAACACGAGAGGCTCGAGGCGCGAATCGGGAATGAATTACAACTGTATAGTATATATTTTCCCTTTCGATTCGCAGAAAGAGGGGAAAAAATGGAATCGGTATAAACACCGGTTTCGGCGCAATATTGCGCGCAGAGGCTTATCATAGCGGACAATTTCACTTTCTATATGCCCGTTAGAAAGACACGTGCAGTTCGTATATAGTATACGTACATACGAGTGCAAGAATCCCGGGCTGTGTGACGTCATCCGGCGCACGCTCGCGCAGTCTTATGGGAATAACGGTTTTTCAAGGCGATCACTGCTAACGCGAGCGCGCGCGACGAGAGCAATATATATACGCGTGTACATAAACGCGGCTAAGAGATTTTCGAGAGAGAGAGAGAGAGAGAAGCTGAGAGAAAGAGAGAGGAGAGGCGATTCTCACGCAGAGGATCGCGGGGAAAGGCGCGGGGAACAACGAATTGTCGACGGATTTGAATTAAAAGCCCGAGTGGCGTATATGTCGTTTTTTTTTATCTGCGGAAGGAGAAAGTTTAGAAAAACCGCGCGAAGGAAAGAGGCTCGTTATACAATGTATAATATGGCGCGCGTATAATACGACGCGGCGCGAGGGCCACTTTACACGCCTCTATGGCGCGCGCGCGCGAGGCACTTTGCGTGAATGTGGAATATTTTTGTTTCGGCGTTACGCGAACTCTCTGCTAACCTCGTTCCTTTTTCGCGTCGCGACGACATCGCGTCTCGCGCGAGAGGAAAAAAAAACGTCAATGCTCGCGCGCTCGAGATCGTACATTTTTTTCTCTTTATCTTTCTTTCTCCTCTCTCTCTCTCTGTCTTTATAACGGCGAGCACGAAGCGATAAGTTATGTAAAGTCATGCAGTTAGACTCGAAGAAATAGTTCAGCTCGATAATCTATTACATTTAATTTGATCCAGTCGAGTGAGACAAGCGCGAGGAGTGGGATATAGACGCAGATCTCTCGATGCGGAGACGGCGAGAAAAACGGCCTGTATATATAGTTATCCGGAACAAAAACAATTCAATTGCGCATATAAATCTCGAGGTGGGGAGCGAGCGGGAGGGGGAGGGGGATTTCACGGCTAGACACATCGGGGAGAGAAGAAAATTGCCGTAGACGCGCTCGGTGAAAGCTAGACCGCCCATCCTCATTTCGCGCCTAATGAATTGATTCGCCGCCGCGGCTCGCTTCCGCGAAGACGCGGAGTATAAGTTTGCGCTATAGCTATACATGTGCGCGGCTCGACTTCGGAAGCGTTTCATAAGAAAGAGCTCTCTTTCTCCAAATTTTTATTGGCCGGGATGTTGCTGCGTGTCGTGCGCGTAACGACCTCGGGCGCGCTGCGGCGCAGAGCGCGATGAGTCGAGATTATGATTTACGACGGACGTTAAACGCGCTTAATCGGCCGCTTGACTTTTCATTCAACTGTCCGCTCTGTTTAGACGTCGGATATCAATTGCGATAAACAGGGCGTAATTAATGCCGCAGTAGTGGCGCGCAGCGACTTATCTCGCGCCCGGTTTATATATACGCACGAACTTAGAGAGCGCGCGGCTGATAGAGGATAAAATCTAATGCGCGAACGCTCGTGTGCTTTGCATGCCGCGGCTCATGGGAGCTGCGAGTTTGACAATCCCAGCGCACGCAATAAATCACCTTACGATCGCTGCAGCGCCTGCGCTGAGAAAATTGTTACATTATTCGAGCCGATGTTTTTCTCGTCTGCACATCCAATCGCTTTGCGCTCATTGCCCGTTCGCAGTGTGATTTACGAGCTCGGAAATGCTTCTGGAATCTCAGTTGTGTATTTGTTTTCGTTATTCATGTACTTGCGATACTTGCGTATGCGCATAGAACGCGACAGTGAAGAAAAAAAATCGATCATCATCGTGACTCGAACGTCGCAGGAAAATCGCGTTTACGGCGCAGCGATTGGCGCTTATATGGGATTCCGTAATTCGCACTTTCCCGCGTCGCTCGCCACCTGCCGTAATCAAGGCCTGCGTCTCTTTTCGACGTTCAATTAAGCAAAGTCCGCCACGGTCAATTTGCAATCTCGGCGCGCGCCCAGCCCCGCGTCGCGCTTTAACGCCGGGGCATTATTACTTAGAACTGCAGCGCGCGCGTATAATAATTGCTTGTGCATGTATATATATCTATCGCCGGGAGAACCGGACAGGACGACAATACCTTGCCATTAGAACATATTTAACCAAGTACGCACGCCGAGCAGCAGTGACCCGATTCAGTCGAGCTCGACTGTATACTTCGCAACGAGCAAATCACCGCCGCACCGCCCTTGATACACAAAGCGCGATTTCACGTAGCCGCGAGCGCGCGAGATCAATAAAGCGAGGCGCGTGTACCCCCCGCTTCCCCCCGCGAAACGCGCGCTCGCAGGCAAGGAGTACATTCGTCTCTGAAAAATTTCGGAAGAGAAAATACGGCGCCTCGAGATCCGGATGTCGAGATATACGCGCGGCGAAGAGAGAGAGGGTGCAGAGAGGCTGAGCAGAGCGGGGAAAAAAAGAAATGTAATTACGCGGAGGCAGAAACGAAGCGTGTACGCGAGAGATGGCAATCGGAGGTGTCGGCGCGCTTTGGAGCGTACCAAAGTCGGCCGGGCTACGCTGTGTATACGTGTATACCGGGCCCGCGCCACGTCTCTCTCGTTGTCCGCGCTCAGCCGTCCGCGTCGAGTCCGATCCTTGCCATAATACTTTCGGAAGGAGAGCACACACAAAGTCAATGGCGAGCGGCCGATCCCCGCCGTGGATAAGCTTCGGCGAGAGCTGCGCTCCCGGAAAGATAAGGCGAGGAAAACCTGCCGCCGCCGCACTCGGAAGTGCATTTATAAATATATATATATATATATATATATCTGTAACGAGCGTCCGCCGCGGATATATCTGTGTGCAAAAGTCGCGAGTAAAAAGCGATTACGCAATCGCTGTACACGGCCGGGCCGCGATGCTGTGTGCGCATTTATATATATATGGATGTGTATATGCTGCACAAGCGTGCGCGGATTGGAAGCGAAGAGGATAATTACGTGCGAGCTAGAAACGATAATAGCCCGGCTAAAGACACGCGGAATCGGTCCTATACACACATACATATCGACGAGCGCGCGGAGCCGAGCGTATATAGTCGCGGCAAAAAAATTCTAATGGCAAAAACAAACAAGCGCCCGACAACAAAAGCCGCGGCGCGTTATGATTCCGTTGCGCGCCGCGGCGGCCGCGCGGCTAATTATCGCGTGCAGCGGCTAAGCCGAAGCCAAGAGCCGCCGCCGCCGCCGCGGGCGCAGAAACGAAACGTTGGCGCGAGTCGATTATTTACATGGCTACGTTTATTACGTGTGCATACGCGCGCAGCCGAGTGCGCGGTGGGGACTTTCGTTTTTCGCAACGCACACAACGCTGTGTGTGTGTGTCTTGCGAACGCCCGCGCGCGCGAGCAGCGTGTGCGCGTTGTAGAGACGTAAAAGAGAAAGAAAAGGGAGAGAGAAAAACGTAACTGGATATTAGACGCAGCGCGGCCCTCGCGTCGCGACCTATGCGAGTCAATTGCGTTCGAGCGTTTTTACCGTTCCATATATACACGTATACCGTTCTTTTATGTAAGTATATGCGTTTGTGTGCATACGCGCGGCATTATACATTCGCGTTATACACGTATAGTACACGCGTGTAGAGCAACGCACACAAGCGCGTAATACAAGCGCGGAGAGCCGCGAAGGCCTGCGCTATTAACGGATTACTATATAATTTACGGGCCCTTGATTTATGCTGCGCAGAGCCAATATACGCGGCGGCTGCTTAATTTGCAGCGCTCATTCGGACGCTTAGTTTGAATGCGCTCTTTAATTGTGTGTCAATCGCGCGTGTCGATTTGGATTTTCTCGGAGTATAGCGGGCAGGCGCCCGCGTTATAAACAAGCGAATCGACGGCCCGTGCGCAGCGCGAGTGTCGCCGTAAATCGTGGACCGGAGCTCGTATACACGTACAAATGCACGTTGAAAGCGGCGGTAACGAGCGGCGACAAATCCGACGAGATTATAAGGACGAAAAGCTATTTCGAGCCTGGCGAATTTTTCGCAAACTCTATACGCGAACGCCCGCACAAAGGGAATCGAGAGAGCGAGATAGAGAGAGATTGATTGATTGACGAATTCCGTACGTTCACTTTGCATACCTGGAGCAGCCAAGGTGTAATACGCCCGAGTCCAGCGCAATTACGTTATCTATCTCGTCGACGGCTAAAGGTTATACATGCCGCGCTCGCGAGCGTGGAAAATGCGGGATTTTATGGAATTTCCCCCCCTTGTGTGTATATGCGCATATCGCGTCGAATTATGTATAATATGCGGCGCACAATCACAAATTCGTCTATAGGTATACACGTTCAATTAAGAACCGAGATTTCTCGGAAAGCCGAGCGAGAGCACTGTAAAAGTGCATAATCGTTGTCACAACCGATAAAATGAATAGCCCGGTCGGCGTCGGTGTACCGTTTCCGAGTCATTTCTCTCTCTCTCTCTCTGAACTGTCTTTGGTCGCGCTCGCTAAAAATTTTTTCATTTTTTCCAGATGTTGTCCGGTCCGGGCACTCGTGAACAGGGCAGCCTGGCACACACGTACACCGCCAATGCCCACAGCCGTATCACGCGCGGTATATAACGCAACCCACATAACCCGACTGCATTTTATTGATCGCAGGCTGCCGCGGCCGCTGAATTTTTCGACTGATATATACACGCGGGAGAGCTTGCGCAATTCGCCTCGATTTATCTGCTACGGGTATTCATATATAAATCGCGCGCGATTTCGGTAATGCGGCTTATTTCGGGGGAGGGGTTCTCGTGAAAGTATATCCGAGACGCCGCGGCTCGACTTTGAGCCTTGAGGGACACGATCGGCCGACTTCGTACAATCCTGTTACATCCGAGGCGAGCCATCCGCGCTCGCAGTCCACTTCCTAACGCTATTACGTCGACAGCGCCGATAGAAAGTTATCCGCTTTATTGGCTTCGTTTTATAGTCCCGATTGCGGCTGCGTTTAATTGTGCGCGAGATATCGGGCGGGAGCCTATCAATTTGGCCGGCCGTATACAGCGCGGGGATAAGCGGGCGCAATCAATGATTTAAATGTAACGGCCGCGCGCGGCTTTTTGCCGGAGTGGGCGCGCGCGCGCGCGTTATTTTGAGGAAGGACAATCAACTCGCCAAGCGTACCGTGAATTTTCGCTCGGCGATTCCCGCTGCAGCCGCGGCCACGCAAAATAGAGCCATCAAAGTCGCAGTCGCGCGAGAGTCGTAAAGAAAATGGAATTATACGCCGGCGCGGAAAACGCCACTGTCACCGCGCCGCGGACCCGAGGAAGCAGAGAGCGCCCGCCGCGGAGAAGGAGATAGGAATAAAAAAAAAAAGCTCCCCCCCCCCCGGCATCCCGCTCCGGCGGCTCTATAACGCCACTGTGTACACTGCACCGCGCGCGGAGACGTGTATGTAACGTACGTGCGGATATGTACGCGCGTACAACCCAGTCTCTCCGCGCTTAGCCGAGGGCAAGGCCGTCGCCGCTCGTGGACCTGTTTCGCCGCGGGCCATGAGGCTGCGCGCAAGTGGTGAATGAATTGCCGTGACTCGCGCGCGCGCGCGCGAGAAATCAGCTGCTGTCGCCGCTGCGAGTTTATGGACTCGTGACCCGTAGCCGACCTTCTGTGGGTTCCGCGTGTGTGCTCTTTCGACTCGTCGTATATATATATACACACGTATATTCTACTCCTATTGTTCGGGATACATGACTGTACTCTCTACCTCGCGGGCAGTATAGCGCGAAAGTGCGTGAGATTTATATATATATGTATGTATACGCGGCGGGAAATGCTGCGCGCGCGTTCTAAAAGGCCTTCGACAGCCGTATGAGTTATTGCGGATATACTTTCACGATTCGATCGGGAGATTAGCAAAGATTTTCGGAAGGCGCTTTACGAAATTCCGCGCGGCAGCCGCGCCGCGATAGATATGGAGAGCTGTGTGTAATTCGAATTTGCATTTTATTAATATCGGCTATCAGCAGATGTATACTGTATTTATATATAAAATGGCTTGCGCAACCGCGGACGATTCTTGCCAATAGCGCGAGCCGTCGCTTTTACAAAGCCGCGATATATATGTATAATGCACGGTATAAGGGTGTTTATGAGCCTCGTCGTCGGGTCGCGTCGAGATCGGGACAGGGGCTATTATACGAGACACCGCCGTCGCCGATGCAACAATATAAACCCCGCACTGCACTGATGTAACGCCGATAAAATCCTTTGACATATGCGCGCACGCGGCTCGTTGCCACACTCGGCGATTGTCAATTATAAAAGATGGTAATGAACTGCTTAATGGCCGAGTTATTATCGTGAGAGTGAGGCATACGCTCTCCGCGTGCGCAGCTGATCAAGTTTTAGTGGTGCATTGTGGGCCGCTGCCACTGCGGCCGTCGTCGATCGTCAATAACAATTACATATACGCGCCGCGCGCCAGAAGAAAAGCGCTCTCTCTGTCGTTTGAGGCGTGCAAAAAATTCGGAGCTTTCGCAATAATGCAGATGTGGAAGCTAAAACGAGTAATACGCGCGTGTCTACATGGCATATTCCAGTGCGTATATGCATATACGCACAAGCCGCGGCGGCTCTACACGCAGACATGTATACCACACTGCGTTACGACGTGTGGTTAATAATACTTTTTTGTCCGGCTTACATTCAAAGAAAATGCCCGCCACTCGCTCTCGCACGCCCGCGCGGCAGAATTATGATTTCTAAATAAATGCGAATTCGAGCCGCGGCGGCCGTGCGCGCGCGTTTTGCGGCCCGCGCGAGCGCGGAAAATTGAAAGTTATCGCTCGCAGCTTATTCGGATCGTCGTTTACATAAGTTTTAAGCGATTTATAAAAGTAAAGCGTTATAGGATATTTTTCTTGCGCGCGCACTTCGCGCGGGCCAAAATTACAATATGATTGCAATTACGTCAGCGGCGAATGAGGTGATAACTCGGGCTCTCCGCGCGCGTGTGCGGCAAAAAAAGCCTCGCGTATTTATATATATATATGTGTGTGTGTACAAATGCCAATTCGAAATTGTTTTATGCGCGCCCAAAGCGCTGAACCGCGAGAACACGCCGAAGCCGACGATAAATTATCATCGCGGCCCGTAATTCCGCGCTACTCGATCGCGAGAGCTGCGCCTGCGCTGCCGCGGCTGCGGGTCCCGCGCGGGACACAAAGCTGTTCCCGTGTCCGAATTGAAAAAGCACGCTCGGCGCGGGCTGTCTCTCACCTTTCGAAAGGGAAACCGCGTCGCGGCGCGAGCCGGCTAATTTTATAATTGCACCGGGACGGGAGCCGCCCGGAACAATGACACGCGTGCTCCACTTTTTCTTAACTCCGCGACGCATCGCCTCGCGGCGTATCGTCGCGGCGAGAAATTATTCCACGCCCCGGAGGAGAGCGAGACGGGAGTCTCGGTGACTCAATCTCTCGGCTAGCGAAACAAAGCTCCGCGACTTCCTCGACTCGGCTCTGGGCCAATCTGTCGCACGCTTTCCGCGAGCTGCGGCGGCATCGTCGGGACGCGGAGTTGCCCAATTGCCGGCCGAACGCGAGAGCCGCATACATGCACGCTCGCCTATATGTATGTATATATATATAGACGCACGTACACGAAGGGAGATAGGGATCGGTATCTCGGAGTCACGGTGCAACGCGCCGTAAACTACGCTCTGATTCATATTTGATTGTTTCGCGCTCGTAATTTCATCTGAGGGCGTTGTGTTCGATGCCGTTCGCCGTGTAACGCTTAAGTGTCTCTCCCGTGCGCGTAAGCACATAAGCGTTTTCGATGAAAAAATTAAAGGGGGAAGAAAAAAGAAATGAGGAGGAGAAAAAAAGCCAATCGCATAGCCGAGGCTAATTAGCTATAGCCGAGAGTACGAGCGGACCTTCGTTAGGGGGATATTTAACGAAGGGGCTTTTACGCTGATTTGATTGTAGGTGGAAGGCTGCGCGCTCTCCTGAGTAATAGCTTCGCTCTGATTTTGCAAGGTCTCAACTTCTCTCTGGACGATCGTAATAATGCGTAATCGAGGGCTCTGGCTCGATCGCGGATGAGAGAAAAAGTGTCGTCGCCCGATCGACTGCTGCGACTATACGGCTGCGCGCAACGAGAGCCGCGCTTTAGCGAGGAAAAAGTTCGGCGAACTCCGCGGCGACGCGCCCGCGAGAGAGGCGTCGATAATTTCCAAAGCGTCGCCGTAATTCGGCGAGAAAGTGGCGAAAAGCGCGGCGTGTGACGCAACGCGCGACTAGGAAAAGACAACAAGGAGCACGCGCTAATTCGACAATTCGAATTTGGCCGATTGGGAATATTAGCTGGCGCGCGCGGATCCGGATGCCGATTATCGCTTGTTACGGTAATCGTTCCGGCTTTCGAAAGTCAAATGCAGCCCGCACCGCGCGTACGTATATATACACGTGTGTATGCGTTTCGTCTAGCGCGAGCCGCGCATAGCCGCAATTGAAATGAAAAGGAAAGAAAAAATGAAGAAAAATACACGCTAATACCCGGCAATTATGACGCGCGCGGCCGGCTTTTTCCTGCAATCCCCGCGATATATATAACAGACAGCGGCGGCCGCGTCTGTGTATTTACGAGAAAGTCCTGCCTCGTCGGGTGGATCGCGGGCGGTCTATAGCATTATGTACACATAGACGGCTGTAATGAGCGAGTACATATCGATCGGCGGCTTTTTCCTCCCGCCCGCCCCGTCATTGTCTCTACCTCTCTCTCTCTCTCTCTCTCTCTCTCTCTCTTTCCACATTTACAGGAGCATAAAAATGATAGACGCAGCAGTACAGGTAATCTACATGTACGTGTGCGCGGCGCGTACACATCTTCGATTTAACGAGCGCGGGCTTTTATCACACTTTCGCCCGACATGTGCGCCGCGCACGACTTTCCTCCTCGCGGCTCGAGGATATCCCGCGTCTCCGTGGCAATTTTTCCGTCGACCACCGCCGGCGCTCTGACCCGCGCGCAGCGGGAAAGCGTTGCGTATGGAAATGAAAATGCGCCGAGCGCATGCATAGTTTAGTCGACTTTCCGCGAATTACGCGCGCCTAGCCGTAAAAGCTGCGCACCGCGCGGTGAAAATATATAATGCGCCGGGTGTCTCGTTCAGTCACTCTGCAGCCTCTCGCGATCGTCTTACGTGCCGCGAGCGCGTTATCGGTGCCTTTCCTCCTCCTCGTCCACTTTTTTTTCTTTCACTGCGCCGCGGGTGTATCGCGAGAGAAGCGACCGCCGAACGTATACGGATATACTGTATACGCGAGGCAGAAATCCAGCTGTTTGATTTTCGCGAGAGAATCCCCCCTCCCTCTCTCCGTCCCGACGAGTCTGCCGGAGAAATATGTGCAAACGAGCCCGCAATTACGCGGCAAATTAAATGGTCGAGCACGAGGAATAAACGGAGAGAAAATTGCTTGGAAAGTCCGAGTGTGTGTATCCTCCCGTTCAATACAGGGGGATTGCGCTAATGAAAAAGATCGCTCGACTCGCTGGACGCGCTGGAAGGATCGGATTATTACGGGCTCTCGGCTGGAAAAGCCGGAGAACTCGGGAGAAAGGCCGGTAAAATCGGAGAGAAAATGCGGCTTTGTTACTCACCAGTCTCATGTTGGTCTGTTCGGCGGCTCTTTCGGCGTGCGTCACTTGAACAAATCACCCGCGCAAAACGACAAGAGAACAGCACTGTGAGGCGGCGGAGGAGGAGGAGGAGGTGGTCGGAGGGACCGTCGTGCGGCAGTAGAATGCGCACAGAAGAACCGCGGCGCTATCCGCTTAGCGCAGGACTGCTGCTGGCTCTGAATCGGCTGACTGGCTAACCGCGCGGCGGTAGCTGCTGCGCTGCTGCGACCGCTGCTTGGAGGGGTTGGCGAGAGTGGCGGCAGCGGAGTTTCCTTTCGGACGGAGATGTGCTGCTCTCTCGCTCTCAGTCTGCTGTTGCTGCTGCTGCTGCTGCGTACGGCACCGCGGCTCCCAGGTATTTGCTTCGAGGTGGGGACCTCACTCCGCACTTATATGTACGAGAACTTGGAGGTCGTCCCCCCAGATCGCACGCGAAGAGGACCTCCTCTCAGCCTCCCTACCCCCATTGTCTTCTCTCCTCTGTCTCGCGTGTCCGCATCTCCTGCTCTCCCGGCGTCGGCCGAGGGTCAAGGTCGACACCGTCGAGCTAGAGTTTCTTTCCGGATTGACGTGTCTCGCCGAGAAATCGAGATTTCGCCTAGCGCGCTTCGAGGATAATATCGCATGGGGTTGAAGGCGAATTCTCTCGCGTTTCCCAGGATACACCTTCGGACAATTTTTACGCGCGCGGCTCGGCTATAATTCGATATTTCCGCTGTAATATAACATTATCCTCTCACGTGCGAGTGCGCCGATCGCCGCGGGCGCACGCGCACTGCGCATTGCTCTTTCATCGATTTTGTTGATTTACTGCAAATTACGTGTTGCAATTGTTAATTCTCCTCGGTCCCTCGTTCAATTAGACCAGCGCGCGACACGTACGCGAATCGCTAAATTGCTATACTTTATAATTTATTCAAAACTACTTCGCAGACACGGCGTTCACGTGTCGTTTCAAAACAGCTCGGGCGCGCGCGTACGCATTGGGCTGCCAGTAGAACAGGTCCGGCTCGGTAAGACCGCGTCGATCGCAATCGTCCCGATGCTAATTAGCATCTCGGATGTTTGGCATTCGAAGGCCTCCTTTTCCAATCCGTCCGCGTAGCCCCGATGTGCGCAGGTCGAGGTTTGTATAATTCGTTTCGCCATGGAAAGTAAAAGTGCCCTCTCGGCCCTTTTCCCCCTCCTCCCCTCTTCCTTCGCTCCACTGGACAAACGAGACACGCGAATTTGCGGCGATGCTTTTTATTTTTAGATTTTATTGTAAATAATCGTAGAGACTGCAGCCTTGCCGGCAGCTTCCGGCCTTCCGGCTCGGCTGTTTTCTGTCGGCTTTTTCACCAAAGAAAAGTGTTCTCGTTTCTGCATTCCGAAGGCTGTGTGTGCAGTCGTTGCGCTTTGCTCTGCCTACATATCCGTCTATATTTTGTTTGTTCTGTTGGAGTCAAAAAACTCTGCCAATGCCGCGCACATATGCGCGCACGCTTGCTTACACACGCGTACCTACCTATATACAGATATATTTTATTAATTGCGAAACGCGCATATAGTTGGACATTTCCAATGCAAAATCATACGCATCGAGACAATTTTGCGATAGCGCAAGCATCCTTTTTCTCCTGCCACACACACACAGAGAGATGCATTGAACCACTAAAAGTTTCGTCATCCGGATTAATGAATAATTCGATTCATGCCGAGAGTATAATATAATATGCCGGTATGCCGCGGCAGCTTGCGCGTGCTCGCATAAAATTACACGCATCCGAGAGATCGAGATCAAGCTGCTGGTTTGCACGCGGTTGTGGAACCGTTAAAGCATATTAATATAATACGCGCGACATCGGTGATAATTCATAGCGAGGCCGCGCGGAATGATAAGTGAATTCTTCCTCCTCGGCAGTCGCGTGCAGCTCGCTCCTTTGTCGCGAGTTTTTTGAAAAATTGCGATAAGAAAAAAAATCATAGCACACACTGGGATTTGTCTTTCATAACTTATTCAAGAGCGCGCGCACACGCTCTATATACTCGCGTTTCGGAAAAGGAAGCAGAGATGGCAGAGACCTTGGCGCGATCGTCGTCTCATTGCAATTCTATAGGCTCGCTTTCAGGACAATTTCGACCCTTGAGATCGATACGTTTACAGCCCGATTTCACAGCCGCGCCGCAGCTCCATTGTTACCGCTTTTACGCGCTTCCTTTGCAAAGCGTAGCTTGTTTTCCTGATTTTTTTCTGTTTTTAAGAGCGACTAACTCTTGGGACAGCCCTTGGAATTTTGTGAAATCGAAAAGTCGTTAAGGCGCGCGCGAGGAAAAAACGCGACGGAGGATTTATGAAATGCACGCACTGGTCGGGCAAATGACGCAATGTCATTTATCGCGATGAATAAGGCGGCACAATTAAAATTAAATACGAGCGCATAAATATTCATTGCGCCGAGGCATTTCCTTAACATCGCGAGGCGTTATGAAAATTCGATCCGTTCAAAAGGATGTAATCTAACGCACACGCACGACCGATCTCTCTTTCTCGGTGTCTTAACAATTGCAGCGCTACACGAGAGACGCGGAGAGTGCGCGAGAGTGAGAGAGAAGAAACACTTTGATTCTAATGATAATATATATGATTATAATGCATTATATGCTAATGCATGCCGTATCGTAAGAGTGTGCACGCGCGTGTGCGCTTGGTACAAAAGAGCGCACAGTAGGAAAAATCGATTCCCATTTTTCGTGTATAATTGCACCGAGGCGCGCTCCTGATGCTAATGCCTCGAGCATAGCGATGTCCGCGCGTACATAAAAATTTCGTATAATTCGCCGGCGGAGTTCGCGGGAAATCTGGAAATTCATTAATCGTTACGGAATCGACGAGAAGGTCTAAACGCGTTGGATGAGTATTCGTCGCGTGCTACGGGGAAAACACGTGATGCGCGGCAAGTAGTAACGGGCGAGCGCGGTCGGACCGGCTGGTGTGCCGCAACTCGCTCTTGCAGCTCGCGTGAGGCGACGATTCGTTAAATTTTTGTTTTTACGCGGACGAATCGCCGGCGTTTTCTAATTTACATAGCACTATCGGGATTCGAGTTAATCGCATTTCAGTAACGCGCGAGGCGGTAAGAAATATTTTTCTTCGAATCCGGCGGCGGGTCTGTACGCGTTACTACATCCAGTACTTTATTACGCTCATTAGTATTTTTTTTCTTTTTCATGAATTTATAGCGGCATTAAGTACCTATACTACTTGAATTATGTCCGGTGTCGAATCAACATTATTGCGACCGATCGAAATTGAATGTAAGACTATACTCGCTGAATGCGAGGCGCGCACGTGTTTTTCGATAGAAGGCAATTTTGTATCTTGACGAGGCTAGAATTAAGTCGGCGATCGTTTCGCGCTCTAATTTTTCCTCAACTCTGATATTTTTAAGGAAACATTACGATTATTACTTTAAGATAATTACGTCAATATTTTTTAAGCTTTATCCTATTTCAATCGGAAGTCTGTATATGCGTACAATAATAAAAGTATAATGTTTATCTTAACTTGTTAATATTTGGACATTTTTCTATATTTATAGCTTTTTGCCCAAAATAAGGTAAATCGTTCGTGCTCGGTGGGTTGACAATAATTGTGGGATGCACTTCCGGACTTTCCTGCATAACAGAGATATAATTAGTCTCCTTCTGATATTCATCGAGAGTATGTTATGCTGCAGCTTATTTTAAGTTTAATAACTATTTTTATTGATCTTGAAATAACCAGCTACAAGGTACCTTCCGCGAAGCTGCGATCTCTAAATTTTAAATCATGAAAAATTTACTGGTTTTGTCAATAACACTGTTTTTTTGTTTCTGAAATAGCAAAATAACTAGCCCTGAAAAAGTGAAATCAAAGTTTAACTTCGATGTGCAGTAAATATTAAAATTATTAAAATAGCGCATGTAGTATATGGTCGATAAATTAATAGTTTAAAATGGGTATTTTTGAATCCATAAGATTCCGGATTCTGCAATAAAAATTAAGTGCTTTACAGGAAGTCGCGTAATTTTTCAAATTAAGTTCCTTAAAATACGCGATGTAGTAAATTAAAAAAGACATGGTTCCTTTGTGCTACTGCTACTAATATCGTAACAAAGAAATAAAGTTTTGATTTGAATAGATTATTTATGATCGATATGGCAATACGTAAATCTTCTAGTGGTAAGCTTACACAGCAATTCTACGTAAAGCCTGCAGAAAAAGATCACTAAAATATACTCGAATTGATGTCCAATTTTTAAACTTATTACCGCACGTATATTCAAGAATGATCAATTGTTGATTGATGACGCTGGACCTGATGTATGCGATGTATATTGCAGTGATTTTTCCTGCAAAATTCACAAAGAATCGCAGCCTGAGCTCGTTTCCGCGGGATCTGCATATTGTAATCTATCATAGTTAATTTTCACTTCAATAGCACAAAGAAGCCATTCTAGATTTCTCAGTAGTGATACTGCAAAATTTTATTATGAGAAACCTATTTGAAGTAGAACATGTTTAAAATGGCCGTTGAATTCGGGCTTTTGATTAGTAATAATTAAGATGTGACGCTCTTATAATTGTTGACTTCAGGATATTTTTTTATACAACTATTCCGTTCATATATCTGCATAATTATATTTTCTAAAACAAATTGCATATTTTTTAACTCGTAAAACCGCTTTGACTGTAGGCCATATTATGTTTCCTTTTTCATTATTGAAATTATTCCATGAATGAATTTATTCTAACTTTTTAAGATAGTGAATTTTCTCAATTTTAAATTAAAAAGTTACAAAGAGAAAACAATTATGAAATCCGACAAATTTTACTAAACAAGAGTGGTTTTCGCAAAAAAACAAGTTTTAGTCGATAAAATTTTTTGCATAATTTACTAAAAAATTATAATAGTCACTTTGATGTCAAAATTAGTATGTATCTATAACGATTCTATAAGAACAAGTTATTCAACTGTCGAGGGAGACATAATAACCAGGTTGCGTCATATCAATATCCCTTTCATTTCAAAATCCATATCCAATTCGAAAGTTGATAAACAAATTTATCAGCACATTATTACTGTTTTATTCAAATAATCACCTAATGCTTCTCAATTTTACTTCAAGATCTAGTACTTGTTTTTTTTTATTAATTCAGAATTGATGCAATCGCTGTCAAATACTTTTATACTTTTTTAAAATCAATTTTTTTATTTCTGTTTTTATAGGAAATTTTCCGTAGTATATGTTTCTTGGAAAAAAGTAGTAAAAAATTTTTTTGTAAAGTATTAAGAATAATTTCAATACACTATTTATTTTGTGATTGTAAAATATAATTATTAAAATAAATTATTACATTTGTAGATTTGATGAAAGCAGATATAAACGTAAAAAACATCTAATATATACTTTATATAATTTTATGTCTTGCCGGAAAGCAGGGCTTCTAATATTCTAACCGTTTCTCATATTGAGTGCAAGATTTATTTTGCAATTGATACACGTGAGTGTAGTTTCAGTTGCTGAGGCTGATATCACGAATATCAGTGAAAGTATTAACAAAGTTAAATTACAATATTAAAGTCAATAATACTTGTTCTACAGATAAAATAATTATTGTAGTCGATATAGAAAGTTATTAGTAGTAGTCTTGTTTCTTTTGCAAATACGTTTTTTCAAAGTTATGTTTTATGATATGCTAAAAACGATTAACTTCAAGCAGGTTATTTTTCCATAATATGTAATGTATTTTAAGTGCAGTTATTCTAAATATGAACTTATATCAATAATTATTTCTCATTTTACAGATTTTTTTTACAAGTATCTATAAAGTAAGGCCGCTCTTCAAGAGAGATATCGATTAATTATTTATCAACAAGTGATAATTTTACCCAGTACATACTATTAAAATTATTTATACAATTATAATTTGAAACTAAATTACTAAATTAATTGTAATAATCAATAAATAATAGCTGCTGTTATTATTATAAGCAGAAACTTAATGACATTTTTTGTAAATTAATTTTAGTATATTGCTTTGAAATAACTTTTTTTGTAATATCTGAACTGAAGAAATTGAATACTTATAAAAAAATAGTAAAACTATAAATATATGAACATTAATTAAAAATCAATTACATGTTCATAAAAGTTTTTCTATTGCATTTAAATTAAATGTTCTCTATTCTAGAGCTTATTGCGTTAACCTGTGTCTTTGAAATCTTAAATTTGATGAACTAGAAATCTGAACAGCCTTCGCTCTATAGATGCAGGCATTTTAGAAGTTTCGAGATGTCGTAAACCTCTTTAATTGCATGTTAGTATGTATATTAATAGTAGAACAAATTAAATTTATATATGCATATTGATTAAATGTTATTTTTTAATTTAGCAATGGAGCGGGCAATTTCATAATTATTACAGCACACTTGTTTGGACGTACAAGTATGCTTATACTGTAGGTGATAGCTGCTATATACGGAATCCGCTCAATGTCAAACGCATCTCACGCGCTCACAAAGTTTTCTGCTGCAGGTGTGTGAGGCAAAAGTGAGCGTGTAAGTGCGTGAGCCCGAGCACGTAAGCGGAATCCAGATTCTTGATGTGGCAGCGGGCATTCCGTAGACTTTCATTAAATGAATTAATAGAGCGCTCGATTATTCGTGAGTTTTTTAGGTGTACTACACTTCAAACGTGATGTTGTCGAGAGTGAACCTGTTATACGTATTCGACCTTGTGATTGAATCAAAAGAAATGTTAATTTATTGAAAATTCTTTCTAGCGAAACAATAGCTTCTTGCAAATTGAATATTCTTATTCCATTTTTTCGATTGAAAACAGTATATTATACGATTGTGTAATACTTGGTACAAAAGTGCATAATTTGATACGTTTGGTCAAGGAGAAGATTAATCGTGATTCAACTTATTAAATCCATAGTAGTAATTATTTTGTAATCGTTTTCTCTCCATTCTTTCTTGTAGCCAGAGTCAGATCTAGTGAAGACGATTATTTAATTACACACATCCAGCAATTCACGTAATTTAGGGAATCTTTTAGACAATTAAAATTTCTCAGAGCGATATAGCACACAAAAATTAATTCTTAGACATGTATGAACTAAACTATCGAAAATCAGATTCGATAGTAATGTCGGAAAAAGATACAACAGTTTATGTGCGAACAAATGTCGTTGTTTACTAATGTTTTTGTACTTCTATGAGAATATTCGAAAATATTTTGAAGTGAACAGCATACAAGCTATTGAAAATATGAATCGATACTTGTATTGGCAAACAAACATTAAATTAGTTTGAGAAAAAACTTTTTTTTACGAAGTTTCTTGTAGGCATTTATGTACAATTTCATGAAATTATTTATAAAAAAGGATTACGCAAACATCCTAGAGTAGAATACTATTCAACCTATCGAAAATCTGATTTGATAGTTATGCCGGAAAAAAAATTTTAAGTTGATTTGTGAAAAAATTCGGTTGCGTAAACATTCTGGAATCGATACCGTTTAACGAATTAATAGTTTCTTTCGTCAGTCATTCTTGAAAAAAAAAATTAAAATTGATTTGTCAAAAAAAGTTTTCACGTACATTTGGATAATTTTTTGAATGACCACGTCAGAATTTTGTTACGCAAAAATCCTCAAGACAATACCATTTGGCATATCAAAAAATCTGTTTCGGTAATAAAGCGCAAAGCATGCGTACAGTCAATAGCAATATTCTAGTTAAGATTAACTTGTAATACAAACGAGAAAAAAAAGACATTTATAGTTGCTTTTTTTATGGAAATATCTAGCAATTCATAAATTTTATAAGTTATAAATATCCATGAAATGACATTTAAGTCATGATTCAAATAACATTACACGAGGTATTTAAATAAAAATATATTGTTGTACAATGGTGGGTAACAAAGTCGTGCTATTTAATAATATTTTTGCTATTACTTTTAATAGCTAATTATAATTAATTCTCGCACGTTCTTTTATATCTCGTTGCTAAATTAGAATTTTTACTCTGTAACCTTTGGAAGTTAAATATTTTGCACTGGTGATTTCTCTGAGAAAATGCATAAAAAAGATATATTAATTTTATATCACGCTTTGACCATGGGTATAATGTCGATCATAGGTCGAGTCGCTAATAGTGGTTTTCCCGTTCTCTAAAGGTTAAGCAATTATTATATACATTTGAGAATTCCCGTACAGTCATAACGCACGTAAACCCGGAATATAATGGACCAAACTATACATTTAACCTTCTTATCTCGTACATACATATCCACGGATAAAGTTTGAATTTAAATTTATAATTTCCCGACGCTCTTTTAAATAAACTGTAAGGTGCAGTGCGCGCCTTTTTTTTCTTCTTTCCGAGACAACTGCATAATAATCTCGTCTCGGGGAAAACGTCAAGTGTGCGCCCGCGAAGCTACTTCTGATGCAGCTTCTCTCTTTCATGCCATGTACGGTAAGCCATTGGATGCTGTAAGCTAATGCGCGTCTACGTCCGAGAGCGTAATCGATTGCGCAAGTGCTACACTACACGCAGGCACATCCGCTAATCGATTATGCATTGATAGATCGGCCGAGATGAAGATATGCGCGTTGGAATACGCTTGTGACGCGCACGCGCGTATCGCATGAAAGTCGATCGCTCGCGACGATTTCCGAGCATGAAAATTTATGTAGAGTTATTTCTTAATTGCCTCCACACCTCGCGCGCTTCGGCTCGCTCGTGTACAGTGGCATTGTAACTCTTTTTTCTTCACGCGCATTTTCACGGAGAAAAAGGGCTGCGTTTGAGCTTGATTATATACAACTTGTGTGTTATATATCGTGTGAATGTTGAGTTTTATACGCACGTGTGCGTACTGTATATTCTAGAGTGGTTAATCAGAAAGGAAATACATAAATGTAACGATTAGCGATTTCTCGTGATGAACTGACACCGACCATTAGTATCCTTACTGCAATCACATGACTCGAGCGATCTCAATTAAGCGTTCACGCTTTTTTCCCGTCGGCTTTTGAAATTTCCAAGTGTAAGTAAAAGCGCTGCATGTAGGTCAGGAAAACCAGACGTCGTCATTGAGGGATACACAATCGAATCGAGAGAGAGAGAGAGAGAAAAAGTAAACGGAGATAATCTCATAACGCGGAAAGAAGCGAGGAGCCCCGAATCCTTGATTATGGTGCGTTTAACCTTAAGCCGCTTAATAGGCAAGGCGACAGCGAGACGTGCTTTCGAACAGGCAGCTCCGGAGGAACCGTTGGCAGGAAGGTTGCAGCCGGCGCGTAAAAGACGAATTAGCCTTAATTTCCCAAAATCAGTAGGAAGGACACTTGGAGTATCCACGGATGACGGCCGAATCGCCCTCTCTTGAGAAACGTCCGCAGGCTTTCCCACGACCTCCGCGCGAGCGCGCACGAGTATTGTCGGCAACGCTCCGCGGTAGTGCTGCACTTTTTACGAGCCGGACGGTTATTATTAGAAGTTCGCTTATAACGATATTGCGTTTTTTTTCAACCCGTCGCCTCAAATATATATAATACTTATACACACGGCGGGCACAGCTCTATAGCGTGTTCTATATAGTTTCGAGATATTCTGCGATTTTTTACGAGCCCGATCCGCCGCTGCTGCACAGAGAGCAAGTGCTCTGGACGTGCTCGATCGAATGAAGAAATAAATATAAATCGCGCGGCGTCGTGCACGAGGAGGCCGTTTAACGCCGCATTCGTTCGCGCACGATCGAGGTAAAGCGCCGCGCTATAAGCGCGTATTAAACAAATATAATTAGCTGTATAATATAAGCCCGCGCGGCGGTCTCCCGCGGAGTTGTCTGGAGCGCACAATAATAAACGAGGATAGACGCGCGCGGGAGCCTTGCAAAACACCTCTGCTGCCGCTGCACAGCAAAGGTGTTCTGCTGCCGCTGCACAGCAAAGGTGTTCTGCTGTCGCTATACTCCGAGAGCTATGTATACACATGCACGTATACGCGAATCGAGGAGAAACAATATATCTCCGAGTGAAGCATATGACTCCAACAATCGTAAATATTATAGGGTGTTAACGGAGAGCGATAACCACAAGGTTCGCACGTAAATACACAAATAGTGCATTGCAGCGTCGGGGACTGCGCAGTCGATAGATAGTAAAGACAACTATTAAACTATAATAAAAATTACGAGATTTCCAATCTCAGCATATATGCAGCAGCAACGACGATATATGCGGACTCATGCGTATACACACTGGAGAGCTCGCTCTGAACTTGAAAGCTTATACGATTCTTACATGTCTATATAGCTATACACGGCAATGCGTGCGCTGCGCTGTCGGCTGCATTTCAA
The DNA here is from genome assembly GCA_018906965.1 of Philotrypesis tridentata. NCBI lineage: Eukaryota > Metazoa > Arthropoda > Insecta > Hymenoptera > Pteromalidae > Philotrypesis > Philotrypesis tridentata. Next base: position 7,681,485 of record JACCIB010000001.1, on the reverse strand, counting down.
ACGAACGTTACTCGCGCGATCTTGAGAGTCGCTCAGCGAGAAAAGGAAAATGAATCATCCAGCGCGTGTGCTGCGCGCGTGCGTCCATAATATCTATACGTATTGTACAGCTAATTGATAACACACAATCGAGAAAATCCTGATTAATTGCGCGCCAGAGAGCCAGCTCGCGATTCTGTTATTTAATCTCGACTGTGAAATCTTGGCGTCGCGTATCACATATATAGGTATACGTATACGCGTCGAGAGTCCCAATGGGAACCGGTATATACACATATACACCTGCGTATGCATATATGTATATAAATTGCGCGAGTCTCCGATGAAAGTGACATCGGGATTCTCCTCGGATTCATCACGCGCGCGGCAGTGTGCTTTTCTTCGTGTATTATATACAGGTACTCGCGCGCTCGTCCAATTTGCCAAGAAGAAAACGCCATACGAAGAGCCGGGCTGTACTATATACTCGAGGTTATGTTCTGTGACTTGCAGGAAGAACGACTTAAGTGACATTTTGTGAAAAATTTTTTTATGTCGAATTCGAGATGCTCTTAGAACCCTTTTTCATTGTACAATAGTAGGATTTCCGAAATGTACAAATATTTTAAATGCCAGCCGATTGCATAATCACTTAACTGCGTCTCTCGTAAAAATGTTACCGCAGAACCACTTAAGTGCACTCGTTTTTTTTTAATTTTTGTGCGAGATACACCGTGTGGAGTACATTAAAACTGTATAAGATATATCTAATTACCTATACCGATATATTCGTACGTAGTCCTTAGCTGAAATTCGTACGTAATCCTTACGTAGTCCTTAGCTGAAAAGTGCGTGGTTTCTGAATAAAAAATTCGTAAAAGTCTTCGTAAAAAATATAATATGCGCCAGTTTAACTACACCAAGGTCCAAAGTCAACCCCCAAAATCATGTATCTTTTAGGTTTGGACATTTATTCCATTGATTAGAGGGATTCCAGATACATTGCAAATGAAAACGTTCTTGAAATCTTGAATTAAACCATGCTTGAAATGCAAACTTGAAAAACCATGCTTTTTTTCCTTTAAACCGTTTTTTGTCATTGTTAATAACAATTTTCGAAAATTTCAATTGCACCATTGTAAAGAGCATGAGTTAAAATTTAAAAATATGTGCCGCCCGAATTTTTTAAATTGCAAATTGCATTAGTTGCGAGCCATCAAAGAGAGTGACCGCAATAAGCACTTATCTGCAAAGTTCTCGCAGAACCGCTTAACTCGAGTAATTTGTTTAGCTTGCGCGCCGAGAAAGAAACTATTTACAAATGTAATACTACGGTTGTATTCGTATTAGGTACCTAATGAAATGAGCCAATACTTAGATCTTTTCTCTGACATTTCGATCTTACGTATTACTCCAAACAATGAAATCGCTTTTTCTCGAAAACACGAAAAAGTCACTTAAGTGGTTCTTCCTGTAAGCCACAGATATATAGGGGAATTTTATTGTCGGCAATTACAAGTCACGACGCGGGGCTACTGCCGCGACGTTCGTCGCGTCTTTAATATCTGCAGCGCTATAAGTCCGAGTATATACTTCCCTCGCTCGCGATTTCACCGCGCTCGCGCGCGTGATCGAGTGAGAGAGAAGATTAGAGCAGATCTCGCGTCGAAGGCGAGAGTGAGAGAGTGAGAGAGAGATAATTGATGACCGAACCGAGGATCCGTTGTGGGGGGGGGGAGGCGGTGGGGGCTTCCGTAATAAACTGGCAATTAACGCCGATGCGTCAGATCTTATGCGTCCGTGAGCCGCTTCCCGAAGCGGAAGCTCGCAAAATGTCTACTTCCGGCGACTCGCGCAGTCGATATAAGTTCTTTTCTATCTTTCTCTCTCTCTCTCTCTCTCTCTTTCTCGGCTTAATCATCGTTTTTGCTTCTATGTTGCCGCGCATAATGACCGAGCGCTGATGGACTTTTCTTCGGACGCCTCTGCAGCAGGAGCAGCAGCAGCGTCGCGTAACAGCATCGAGCGCTGATTGATTATCTCGTCGACTGCTGTGGCATATAAGACCCGCGCGTACATACATAGCATGGCAAGCGAGATGGGAATCATCCGGCGTGATACGCTAGATTCTGTGATACTGGCCATGATTTTATTGTTCGGAGACGATGGGAATCTCGCGGCTCGCTCGGCGAGTAGGACACCCTTGCGCGCTGATGGCTTTGGTTATGCTTGCGACGCCTTCTAATTGGGTTAGAATTATGGGAGAGCGTCTATTAAGGCGATCGTTGAGCAGTTGCCTCTACGCGAAACACCTTCGTGTCGGCGTGTCTATGCAAATCCAACGCCGGAAGTGTTTTACGAGGCTATACGATATATAGCGTACGCGCAAATGATAGGTGTCGGCAAGTCATTTACCTAATGATAAAGAAGCTTGTCCCGAGAAATTCTCGATTCATAAATCGATATCAATTGAGCTATTAACGCGAATATACATCAGGTGTGCGCAGGAACGTAGCCTCCAGCTACTGTAGTCCCCTTTTTTCGACTTTAGTTCACGCGATGCCCAATATACGTCATTCGGCTGCTCGAAAAACGCTCGTCTCTCTTGTCATTCAAGTCGCGCTACCCATAATTAAGGTATAATAAAGTCAACCGTTGCTCCCCCCCCTCTCTCTCTCTCTCTCAAAGTCCCTGCGCGGCGAGCCGAGCTCTCCCGAGAGAGTATCATACCTATATATACGAGAGAGCACGTAAGAGCGCGCAAGGTGGAAAGAGAAAGAGCTCGCGCGAGCTGCACAGGTATATTGCGGGCTGCACTGACCGCGGCGTGCGCTCGAGAGCAAAGAGAATGTGAGTAGGTAGGCTCGAGTGTGTAGGACTACTCGGGCGACGAAAAGAAACTACTTACGCGTAGCTTTCCTTGGTCCGCTCGAGCGTGTTGGCGATCGGCTCTCGCGATGATTTTTATAACGCGTTTGGGAATTGCATTAGCCGCGTGCACGCATATATCCCGCGGCGGCTCTGCAATTTTGCTTTTCGCAAACGCGTATGCGGCCGCGGCTGGATTTTATATCGGCGCGCGAAACGAGATCCAGAAGGTAATACATACATAGTGCGCGCGCGCGTTGAGTCGCACGCGCGAAAAGTTATGATGGAATATGTTTATGCGCGCGCGCGTGCGTCGAGTTATGTGCGCTTTCCGAGGTGTTATTAAATGACATTTTATAATGTCGATTTGCCAGCGAGCGTATTATACGTTATATACAGCCCGGGCGTTTTATCGCTTTATTTATTTTACGCGGTATACGCGTTATAATGCGTGTGTATATATACTGTACCGATCGACGCGTGCGACCGCCGCCGATTTAATATTGATTTAACGATTGGCGAGTTAATTTATCGGCGGAAAAACTTCGGATTGCAAATGTTGATTCTGCTATCCGAAAGGCTGCTGCAGTCATCCGTCCGATGAATTGCAAATCCCCGAGAGCGCTGTATACACGCGTCTTTTCTTGCCTACTTTTTAAGCGCTTTTTACCGCGAACAGCCACAAACTCTATGTGCCTCTTCGGCTCTTCACGTCGTTACTCTCGCTCTCGAATCTCTAACGATCCATATATAATAAGCCTCGCGAGCCGTAAAGATTTCTTCTCTCTCTCTCTCTCTCTCTTTTCTGTATATATATACAGCTAGACTCTCGTCGTCGTGTAGTACGGGAGCCCGATGACGTCAGCCGCACGCGCCAGTAGCCGATCAGCTGATCCCATCGGAAACTCGGCTGCAGCCGCGGCCGCCGCCGCCGCCGGTACAGCATGACAACCTAATTTCACCGTCAGCGATGCGGTATATAAGGTCTTTTTGCTCTCCGCACTCCTGCGCTGTGGAGCATAATGCGGGCTGCAGCTTTGCGGAAGCCGTTGTTATGTCATTCATTAGAACGGTACACGCGACTAATGGACTGTGCAGAGAGCAAAAATTCGCCGTTTAGTGGCTGGCTCGCGGCGGGTGTGTATCAGGTACCGAACAATGGGAAAGACCTTTTTACGCGACCGCGCAAGACTGCAATTAGTTTCTGATATAAAGTTTTTCCCGGCGATAACCTCCGATTCTTTGCGAGAATAATAATCTCGCACTGCGCGCCGCTCTCGGACGCATAACCGGTATATGCTCGAGGAGACTTCTTATCGTTTTTGGCAAATTTTTTTCCATCGAGAACGCACGCACACACACGCACACACACGCACACAAACACACACACACATATGCGCGCACTCGCGAATGGCCGCACCAGGGGAAAAGCTGCGGTTTCAAAAGAGAAAGTCGCTAACAATCGCAAAGCCACGCACGACAAATTGGCAGCCGTGAAAATCCAATCCTTATCTAAACAACTTCTGGTTTGTATGCAGATTTTCACTTGTGTGCATCGGATCCTGAGATTTATTATTTGCGGAAATGCCGATCTGACATTCACTTAAGAGTTCTTCGGAAATCCATAAAAATTGCGGGATACAGCGCGAGGTGTAGTGCGACAGATTTTTTTTTTCGAGCGTCCCAAGGGAATTTTTCAAGCTGGGATCTCTCGCTCTCTTTCTCTCTCTCTCTCTCTCTCTCTCGTATACGCGTACACCTGCGCTCACGGATTGTTTAACTTTCTTTGTCAATGCACTTATAAGTTCCTGCAACGCGATCACGAGTTGCCGATTTTTCCTTCTCGGCGCGATCGGTATCGCGAGAGATCTGAAAGTGCAATGCCGCGCGCTTACCGATCTTATCTCCGCGAATTGCGCGCGGAATGCGAAGTCCGCGGAAAGTTTATAATTTCGAGATCGAGCTTGATATTAACTCCAACTGGGGTATCTTGTTTCAGTGTTGGCGGTGCTTTATAGTGCTGCGGCTTTCTGGAAAGTGCGAAAATTTATGAAAATGAGTGACAGTTTTATTATGGTGTCGTGTATTGAGTGGTCAAGTATAGCCGCTGAATATATATGAGAAACTAACGATCGTTATACTAATAGCGAAGCTGTTAGCCGCAATAATGATTGCCGAGATTGTAATAGGAAAAAAAAAAATCGACGAGCACAGCGATGTCTATGATAGAAACGTTGAAGTTGGCGTCTCTAGTGTACAGATAAAAACTTTTACCTACCGACGGTTTGCGTTGCAGTTACCGACGGCTGAGTCGTACCTGCTTAACTTGTCGTTCCACAGAGCACCTGCAGGTGATGCTGAAACCATTTCGAAAGTTTATCACTTTGTAAACATTGAGCAATGCGCGCTTCGGGTATTTTATTTGACCAGATTATTAACGTGAATTGTGTTGTAAAAAAAAGAAAGTGGCAAGAAATAGCATTGAATATAAGTAGACGAAATCGCCTGAGCTCTGTTATCAGAAAATTTCATTTTCTTATCCAACTCCATTTGACCTAGCGGGGATTTTTAACTGTCAGAGGTAAACTAGTAAGACGGTATATAATCCTGGGACGGTAATAATTTATCTTTGAAGATGAAAAGTCAAAGAAAACAGAAAAAAGGATTATCTGTATTGGCATATTCAAATAGTTTATGCTATATTGAAATTCAGGCGGACAAAAGAATAGTCTCACCAGTTACCGCATACGTCCTTTCAAACAGTTTCCCGGATGTAAGTTCAATAACGGGCGAGCGAGAAATTACGTCGACACACGCGTTTCCGTTGACAAATCTGTATGCTCTCGTTACGATAAAAAAAAGTTAAGTACTGTAAAATGAAGGCCACCGGCCTTTCGTAAGAACAACAACGCCCTGTTCTAGAACATTCTTTATTATGCTAAATTGGTATGTGCCTTGTCTTATTCCCTATTTTCTTCATCGTATTATCTACTATATTATAACTGGTACATTCTGTAACACAAATCTATTCTGTGAACTGGCTCGGAATAATTAAAATGATTTAAAAAATTCTTTACTTTGTTTCACCAATTATGAAATGTTTTTCTCGTATTTAATATTAAGTATATTGGTTCTCTGGTAGAAAATCAACGACTTTGGTTGCTTAACGGATCCAGTGAATGCATGAAGCACTTTTGGAAAAAATTAATGTGAAATGAATGTGATATTTTTAACTTCAAACTGCACAAACTAATACGTAACAGATATTTTCCATTTCAACCAAGATTACATTATCGAAATTGGGTAAACATTATTGGGGAGAAAAAAATCATTATAACTACTTAACTGGGTAAGTAAAGTCGTGCTTATATCAGCGAAATTATTAGTCATTACCCAATCGGTTAACTGGATGTTATTTATGAAAAATATTGACCATTACAACTTTCAATTCAAATTTATTTGATATACCTTGTTGTAAAGTGGTTTTACTAAATATACAATTTTAAAAAATAATATTTGATTGTACTTAATATTTCATCATAAAATATTCAATTGGAACTGTTTACCTGACCAGTGACGTAAGAATAGTATGGATGACCGTAACCATTTTTTTTCTGCACGTATGTGGGGTTATTTACACGGTCAACTTCATAAAAATTCAGTGTGATATAATCTAATGCATGATAAGTACGTAAAATATAAATGTAATTGTTTCGAGATTATGGTAATTGAGCGAAACGTTACATTAAAAGTAATCTGAAAATTTTATCATTAGCTATAATTTCTTTTATTATTTTTTTTTTATAAGTTGAAGTTATTCTATCTGATATATTATCTCATCATTGTTATTACTTATATAACATACGTTTTTTACGAATATGAGCAATAGAATTGTAAACAAGAATGATCGCATAATTTTCAGAAGGATACACATAGACTAACTGATCACGTATCGATTCTAAACCACAACAGTGATCGATATGCTTGGATTTGATCGATCTGACCCCTCGTCGTAAGGTCGCATTTCTTTAAAAGAAACTTAATTGTATCGGACCCAAGGCTTCCGCAGTTTTCTTCCTTCACTTTTTATGGAAATGTAAAAAAAAACAATGATGATTCAATTTTTTGCCTGTCGATAATTTAAAGAGGGTTTCATTCCAAATAATTTGCTTTAAATAACTAATAAATTGAAATTACTATAAGATGTTGGAATTGAGTTCTTCGTTCTTCGCTGCTATCCATAGGAAAAGCCAATTTAATCTTATAAATGCATCAATCTTAAGATCACCGTAAACTTGGTATTCTCGCCAAAGTATATTGCCATATACATTTTAATCTGAGTTTCGGTAGATTTCAATTACATTCCGCACTCTAAGCAACTTAGCAATTATTTTCGTCAGTGGTACTTCGAGGCATAAAGTTTGAATTTCAGTCCACAACGATAGTCCACTTATTTAAAAGGTATTTTATTTTTTGAGGACGCATTGAAAAAAAAGTTGCAATAGACACGCGCACGCATCGGTCGAGAGATAAAGGCTCGCATTCCGTTCCATTGAGCTGAAACGTCCGAACATTACTCAATCAGCGTGATTCAGATGCTTGCGAGCGGAGAGTATAATATAGTCGGTAATCATTGCGACTATCATGCTAATGCCAATGGCGCAGCAGTATATAAACGCGAAAACTACTGTCTCTCTTTCGCGCGAGAGGAGTTAGCTCATTTCCGGTTCAGCCGATAATCGATGCCTCTCCCGCGCGCGCCGAAGTTTCCCCGCGCGATGTGGGAAACAGAACTGCAAACGTCCGAGCGCGCAGGCGGCAATAAACATTTTACTGCCGCCAAAATGGCTTTCTTCTCGTCGTCGTCGTCGTCGTCGTTGTGCCGAGAGAGTTCTTCCTTCTGTTTTCCGAAAAGTTAATTATTTGAGCAACACTTGCGGAGATTCAAAGTAATCGCGGCAATTGCCCGCGACCGTGGCGACGGAAAGTTTTAATTTTAAAGTGAAATATTTATTAAAAATTAGTGCGACATTGCGGTCGGCTTTTCTGCGCACTCGCGCGTTGCGCAGTATAGTGTACAAGTGTCCCCGCGCGTCGTTTGTCCGCAGCGAAATGTGCTTTCGACGCGTTCCAATGGTCCACCGTGGATCTGCGAAATTAACGATCTTTTGTCACGATAAGAAGCGTTTCTTTTTTGAGACTACTGTCTGAACGCGTCTATACGTATACCTATACCGATAATTTGCACACAGCTGCAGTAACACAGGAATATTTAACAAACTCTCTCGAGGGCACCAATAATGCAATGGCTAAACAAGACAGGTATATATTACGCAGCGCGAATACCCACAGAATTGTAAAAACGCGTTCCCGCAAAAGAAGTGCCACAAGTAAAAAGCGCAAGGGTATACACTCTCGAGAGTTCAAGTGACGTTCGTTCGTTCGTTGGTTGGTTGGCTTTTTTTTTCGAGTCTTAAGAACCGCTTAAAGACCGGTAAACAAAGGTAGAGTATGTCGCCTCCACCTCGAGCGCAAAAAGCCATCTCGTATAGACTCGGTAAACTGCGTCGGCTATGGCATTATATCCTTAGCCATTAGCCACACCAAGATTGTCTCATAATACTACGCTCCGGCTTCATAATGTATACACTCCGTCGCTGTATTATAGCTTCGCCGCGCGGAGGTCGCACAGCTATTCCCGTCCATACGTAATACGCGGGCATAGGTATACGAGTTAAGAAGTGATCGGCTATAGTCCTCCGAAACCGAAGGCGCGCGCTGCAGGATCTCGAGCGAGCGTGAAAAAGCCGCTGCAGCGCGTTGTCGGGTCGCTCGTGCGCGAAGGAGAGGAGATCTCTCCTCGTCTCGGTGTGCGCCAGCGGTTATCGACTCTGCCACACAACAATAAACAGCGGCCGCGTGTGCGCGGCGCGATGAGATCCGAGAGCCGATCTCGTTGCAATTCAGAAATTCAATTTTCTAGATCTTACAATTCGTATAACTCTCCAGATACGCGAATCGTAACGCCTTGAGAAAGATTTTCGCTTCGAAGTAACTCATCGCTATCCAAAGTCTATATATTCAATTATGATAAACGCTCGTCTACGGCAATTGAAACGGTGTGCGGAGACAGGCCGTGGATTGACGCATCGTCGCGGCGGCGATTAAGCCGTGCGCTCACGTGTCGGCAGCGCACGCCCAGGTGCAGCCGCGCGACGACGCTGCTTATAATCGATCGAGCAAGGCGAGATCGAGAGACAAGTGTGCATATGCAATTGCGCGCTCTGGATGACCGAACGTTTTCTCACGCTATCCGCAGCCGAGAGGCGATGAAAAAAAAACAAAAAAAAAATGATGACGAGAAAAAGAAAAACGAAACGACGACGGGAGGGAAATGCGAAGGAGATGTTTGACGCAGTTTCGCCTGGTACACATAATACGTTCTGCGCGCAGGAATTTCATGAATTTCAATTAGAAATTCTCGTAAGATTGGCATTGAAGAGAATTTCTCTGCGAGCACCAGGAGCGGAGCACGCGGAGAGAGGTTATACTGCATAGTTGATTGTCGCGAAATTGCTGGGCTTGATGTACAGCGCTCTAAATTCGCAGCGGTGTACGCACGCAATCGGATTTTGGAATCGTTACCGGTCGAACAAAAAGAACCAATTCACTAGTGTGCACTTGAGTACAAAAACTTGGTGGCTAATTAAGCCGATGTATCAAACTTGTTTGAGCTGTGTTCGCAGCTGTGCGTTATGATCAATAATTCATAATGTTTTATGGGAGAAAATTATTAACAAAAATGCTTCTGTTATAGCTGGCTTATTCTGTAAAAAAGTTAAAAGGGCTGAAAAAGCAAATTTTAATGAACATTTGTGCGGAATTGCGTATACTCGCTAAGCTTGTTTTGCACATAGTATAAAATAGAAAATACCATTACTGTATAACTTTCTGCTAAATGAATGTTATTAATAAGAAGGTTAAGGCAATGCAGGGCCGTATAAGACTCGTGTGAGGACCTGAAAAGACTGTAAAAATAAAAAAATGTCTAATTTATAAATGCTGATGAGTTAAAAACATCATTTAGCAATTTCAACGGAAATAATATCTTTGGCACACGAACAAATGGATAATTTCGAAGAATTCGATTGACGAACAGGTTCCAACGGAGTACACCCGATAGATCCCATTTCCGTGTGACTAATTTTTTTTACCTTGCTTCTACGGATGTGCATCGTTGTGGTGCGTCATCGGCCAAGGGCGTTTAATTTACCATACTATTTTTAAGTAAATTATCATACATTAAGAGTTTCTACGGCACGTCTTCGAAGTACGCTGGATATCATTAAACTTCGCACCCGAAGATCCATGCTACTCTTCGCCACGGGAGAATGCGAGTTGTGCTACTTTTCGCCGTACATACTTGGCGCAGAGCGCGACGCGATACTTGTCCATGTGCGCCGGCGACACTTTCTCCCTCGCTCGTTTGTAGGTCGTCACATATACGTGTATCTTATCTCCGCGGGAAATTATTTTGAGCATTGTCTAAACGAGCGCGAGTTTCGAACTGGGCATCTCTTCGAGTGCGTAACCTACCAGCACATTTATATGTACGCATGCGCTTATACGGATAGGTTTGGTAATTGCGAGCATCTCGCGCGATTATCAGGACGTGAAACCGAGTGTTTGGGAAAATGCGCGTTTGCGCGTCTATGCCTTGTGACCTGCTTCCTTCGTACGCCTCCTGATGGCTATTGTTTACTTTTCACTCGGCGCAAAAATACATTTTATCTATATAGCTTGTTTACCACTCGAGATTACATTTTTTCCCCTCGCTTGAGTAATCCTTCTTGTCCATGATTGACGCAAAGCTCATAACGGAGTCATCAGCGCTGTGTTCCACTGATACACGTCATTGTCATCGATACACACTCGATATCGGCTATACTCATACTATTCATAAGTCACGGCATCAGCTCGCCCGCATCTGCAATTCGAAAAGCGCAACGAGCACTCGAGATTTACACCGTGGAAACAGCGGCAATCTCGTATTCTGCGCGCATCAGCGCCGAAGAAAATAAATAAGTCGCGCGCCACTCTTAAAAGGAAAATTATCTTTCAGCGTGCGCGCGAAAGACCGCGAAAAGCGGGAGGGGAACTGACTGATGGCTCGTAAATCCATGCGGTCGCGCGCGCGCGAGAAAATAGCCACGCACGGCTCTGTGGATAAATAAAAATGAATTATCGCGGCGCGCGAGGAGGAAAGAGAGACAAAAGCGCGGCTTGTGTGCGTAGCCGCTGTTTCGTTGCGACAGAGCCTCTCGCGGCGCGTGTCTCCTCTCTCCGTAAAAGTCGAGCGCGTTTATAGTAACCGCGGGATCGTCTCGTAAATTCATTTGCCCGCAATGAGCCAAGAATACGCTTACTTAATATTAATTAAGTTGCGGCGGCAAAACAAAAGCTCACCGCGCCCGCCGTCGCCGCCGACGTGACCAGATGAGCTGTAACGCAACGACCGATTTATTTCTCGGTCTGCGCGGGGTTATAGTGAGCTGCCACGGGACCACGGTTCGTCGCGATTTTCCACCGGGTTTTCCCCGAGGGTTGGCTAAATCAAGCCGAGCGCTCGGAAATAAATCGAGGGAACGCGGCAGCCGTTTTTGCAATTCGCGCCTGATTCACGGATGACGAGGCGATCGCGAGGCATCGATTATACACCGCCTGTCTCGCGCAAGAGGTTTATTAGTCCTGCCGTACGCGCTGAATAATGCGGAAGTGGAGAGAAAAAAGATTCTAATGAATGAATAGCGCGACGATTATTACCGGCTCGGTTGAACTGTGCGCTGGTATACGAGTTCGTGTGTACCTTCATTGATGAGAGTCTCGAGCGTTACGTACGTATTGTGCACAATACGTATGGCAGAATATGTAATCTTCGCTATTCCGATGCAGCGGAATTTCAATGAGGGGATTAGACGCGCGCGCTGAAATCAAATCCGCGTTAAATTAAAACTTTGCCGACGTGCGCGCAATCCGTGGATACACTCGTAATGTATATATATATACTGCATATGCTGCAATATACATGGGCATCGTTCGCATATAGGCGTACGTTGATCCAGCAAAAGCGGCAGTTTTCGTTTCAAGGCTTGGCACGATTTCGTTTCCGCGAGCTCGCCTCAAAGAGATAAAGATTTTCCATTTGAATGAACCGAGCGCACATTGTTTTCCTCCCCTTTCGAATACGTCGCTCCTCGTATTTCATTCTTACGCCCCGATGACTTGTCGGCCGAGTTGCGAAATCTCTCTGTTGACGCGTGTTCGTACGTATAATGTACAGGCTGAGATGGGGCACAGATTGGAGAGCGTCCGACCGGTCTCGGGTGCCTACTACTTGCGCTCCTCAAATTGCCGGTAAAATCAAAATAATTGCCGTCGTTTCGACCTATTATTTGCAACCTTCCCAAGTGTCCCATCATCGCGCGCGTCACGCGATCTCGATTCCACAATAAAGTACAACGTACTGGCTTTTTCGAATGTACACGCCCGAGTGTATCCCGAAATCCGTAGAGTCACGACTGATGTCATCGGATTCCGAAAAACCCATATCCGACGTGTCGCCCGCCGAGCGACACCGTATATCAGCATAAAAACAATGAAAAACACCTGATACACACACACACACACACTCCTACACAGGCATTTTCACATTTTAGTGTGAATCTCGACTCCGACATCAGCGCACTCGTGTGCACACACATTCTTCTGAGACACAGAGAGAGAGAGAGAGAGACTCGCGCGTTGCGCAATACACGCGAGCATATAGAGAACCTCACGTAAGAGCCGTCGTTATATTATAATGGCTCAAGGTCCGCCGGCGGCAGTAGACGCCGTCGTCGTTCCAGATCATCGTGGGACTATCCTCGCGAGCGACGTCCTCTCGCGCGCGCGCGGGGCGCGGTCCGCTGCGGGATTCAAGAGCGCGCGGGCGGGGGGGGGGGACTGTCACTGCGTGGATATTTAGCGCCGTAAGGTCCTTCGCGGGCTTTACTACCCGCGAGGCGGCGACGTTCGTTCTGGATTATTTTCTCGCGGTTCGAGAAAGAAACGCGCCGCGCGCCTCTATGTGGTTGTTCGATGCGCTTTTTTTGCGCGGCGTCGCTGCGAAAATAAATAAACGACCGATACGTTATGCGCGCCGAGAGGAAGAGGCGCGCGAGTCACGCGCGGTCCGACGAACAACGAGGAGCGACACGAAATTTCACGAGATAAGGCGCTGCGCGCGATGCATCATCCGCGAGGAGAAAAGAGCGTTTCGGAGACTCGGTGCGTGCGTGTACGGCGTTGAAGAAGACAAAATAACCGGACGCATATTGTCACGCGAACGACAGAGAGCTGTCTTATCCTGTCATTTGCATAGGTATATAGAAGCTCCGAAAAGCAGCTGTCACAATAAACCCCTGTGTTCTCGTGTCCATATACGTTGCACCGCGCGCGCACCGCTTTTGACACATCTCGAGAGCCGCAGCGAGACGCGCTCAACTCTCGCCAACAATTGAAGCGTCAAAGTTTCACGAATTTCATAAAAACGCTCGCGTCAGCGGCGGCAACGGCGCGGACACGGCTAAAAGGAAAAAAAAACAACGCGCAAGGATCAAGAGCCGTAGGAACAATGGTTCCCGGCGACTCGTCGCCAAGTGTCAATCGTCGCATTAGGTTGTCTCTGCGTCGCTCCGTCGTGCATATTGCGGTGCGCTACGGTGTATATACGCGCGACCCCGTTTCGCAAGTCCGGCGCATGCACGAGCGCATGCGGAGCAACGCCGCGGCGCGTCCCGCCGCGCGTCGATGCAAAATATCATAATGAAAAGAAGTCGCGCGCAAATGAGGACTCATCGCGCGGACTCTTTCTCTTTCTGGGCTTTCCGTGCGAGAGTACATATGTATATACGCGGCTTCGAGCGATCTCGAGCTCGCCAAGTGCGCGTCTATACATGGGCTCGAGCGCGAGCAAAGGAAACTAATGGGACTGTGGGAGATTCGTCGCGGTGTATATTGTATGGACTGCAATTAGCAGAGGCAATTACATTCTGGAGACGAAGGAAGAGCGTTTAGACGGATAATTTTGTCGTTTCTTACGAGCTCGCTTCGTTTCCCGAAAGTATCCTGGCACTTTTGAATTTATCGCTTCGCGGTGCGTATACATGTATATACGGTCATGGGAGAAGGCGAGGGGATTAAGAATCCTGGGCGGACGCCTCGACTAAGTTAGTTTGGAAAGTGAGATTTTTCGCTCGATAAAACTTTCCGCGTGGGACGTCCGCGTAATTCCACGTCGATCCGAACTTTCAATCGATATCTATTATTGGAAATATGAGCGGCCGGTTAAGAGCCCTCTTTAGAGGGCTGATCATGGAACGCGGCGTGAAATATAGGCGTAATACGCGACGTTTATACCCGGACGCTTTCGCAAAACGCTCGAAATTCAGCAGTTACCCTCATTCACGTCTAGTCGCCGTGTAATATAGTCGCCGAGAAAAGCGGCGATAACGCTAAAAACAAACTTGCGACGCAATTTTCGTAAGTCGATTTCAATATATCTCAGAAATGGAATAAACACTTTCTTGCGAACAGCCGAGTATTTGCATAAGCCATTCTAACTGCATCTCAATCGCCGGGAGAAGCGTCTCGTAACGTCGCGGCTCGTGCATTCACATTGAAATTCCCTTTGAATCCCCGATTAGTTAAGCTCTCCTACAGGCGGCGAGCGAAGAGTCCGGCGCTCGTGTTTGCCGAGCGCATTATAAGCTGAGCTCGCCTCGCGAAGAGAAAAAAAAGAAACAGTCGAAATATCCGGCGATTCGATTCGAGAATGCGCGGACACGTCCGCCGGTAAACATGCAAATCGCGGCTGCAAAACGTACAAATGCGGGCTGGGCACTTAGCTTAAAATCTGTTTTAGTGAGTCAAGGTCGCTGCGATATGCTCAGTCGAGGAGAGGACAGTCCGTGTTAGACTTGAAATAGGCTCGCCGCCGCCACTTTCGTCACGATTCAGCGGCGGCTCTTTTGCGCGCCTATGCTTTATATTTTTCTTATTTCGCGCGCGCCTGCGGGTCGATATCGGCGAAAAGTGAAATTCCGCGAGCTGTATACATGTGTATGCTGTCGAACGAAATTCGGAGAGGAGACAGCATTACAGTTGAGAAATTCGTAACCTCGGCTCATTGTTTTCGATTCTCTCTCGTGTTTGTTATTTTCCCTCGGCTGCAATTATACACCGGTCGCCGGATTTTTTTTTTTTTGGGAATTGCGAATTTCCTGACGTCATGCGTGCGATATGTGTCTGTACATAGGCATTTTTCGATGACCTTATGCGCGCGAGAAAGAGAAGCTTAGTTCACATGATTATTCGCTCGCTCTCCGAGAGCGAAGACAATATTGCAATTACGAAGACCAGTAATTATATACTAAACAACGACACTTAAAGCATAAAACAGTTTATTTTGGTTTTCAAACTAGCCGCGTGAACTTGAGACTCCCCGATTGTTTCTATTTACGATTTTCCACGTAGACTCTCCCCCACCCACTTTCTTCCCACCTCACCTTTAACTCGCTTCATAATTCCCGTAAATCGGCGGAACGAGTTGGCTCGTTTGACAAAAAAAAAATGGACTAATATACGTACATTATATTCGGCTCCCGGTAAGGAGCCTCGACTATAATATATAGACACATTACTCGAAGGTTACACACGTCGTCGAGCCGACAATGGTATAGCCGCAGCCGACGACGCTGCCCGCGGAAAGGCCGACTAGTTCCTCTCCTCTGTCAACGTGAGAATGTTGAGCTGGTGCGCGCGGGTGTGTTGCAAGTCGCGCGGGAGGCCAGACTGTATTATACGCGCGCTCTTCTTTTTCTCGCGGCGCAGTCTATCGCACGCTGACTTCAATTTCCTTTTTTCAGCACGCGGTCCTCGGCTTCTCCGGATTTTTTTGCGATTTTTTTCTTTTTCATTTTTTTTTTTGTTGCACGCGTAGAGAGTACAGGATTTTTTGTTCAGCGGAGCTTACTCATTAGTGGCGCGTTCCAGGAAATCCTTGCGAGAATGGTTTTTACGTTGGATCGGAGCGTGATGCGTATATGTATGTGCGGCGCCGTACACTCCTGTTACCGCTGTGTTTTTGGCGTCTGGATGATACGCTGAAATTAGAATTGTATTATTCATACGGTAGCGAGAGATGTGACGATGTGATTTTCAAGGCGAGGGCTGGACTTGCCGCATTGTTTATCATTTTTTATATCTCGCGGAGCTGTAGCAGATTTTATGTTAAATTAACATTCAAGGTGGACTATTTTTAATGCACATTGTGTGCCTTTTTTCAGCATAATGGGACATAAGGATAAGAATTATGAATTTATTCATGGTCCACATGAGAGTGTAACGACGGATCGCCTTGTAAACAGGTGCTTTGTTCGATTTTTTATGCGGACGTAAATTTTTTAAATGACACTTTTAGGCGAAAGACACGCGCGTGCATTATCTATGTCAACGCGGTATGTAATTGTTAGCCAAAACTACGCGACAGCAGTGCGTTAGGAAAAAAGACGTGTAATTTGCTCTCACAATGGTAGACCAATTGCGCCTGGAGAGGCAGGAACGCCATACTGCTTTGAATTTCAGCCTAAACGATGTCAAAGTTTGTAAATAAAGCGTGTGAAGAACTAGCGAATTGAATTACGACAGGATGGGCGTACAGGATAATCATACAGGGCATTTGATACGTTTTCGAAAATTTTTCGCAACCGCTCCCCGCGTCTTTGCGAACGACGAGTGTGAATCACGCCTCGTAGAATTTTGCCAGACATTTGCATAAACGAACGCTCGATTTGTTAATAATTAGCGGAAAAACAATTGAGCTCAAAGTCTCGGAGTCGACGAGCCATTATTTTTCATTGCTTGCATAGAGATAATGGTGCGCAAAGTTTTGCATGGCCTTAGATTAGCATACATAATTAGCTAATTTCAAGCGTTCATAATACGCTTAATATAAGGTAGGAGCTATTTTGTTGATGAGATTTTGACTCGACTGCGCTGTGTCGCGGTGTGTTTGTGCAGCCGAGTAAATACTTGTACCGTGTGTACGTTGTCGACTGCGTGTCTCGGTACAAGTTTTTCGTGAACTTTTTGCCACCGGCATTGACCCTGTTTGCCTTACAGCGTTCATCACTTTCAGTCTACATGTAGCATAGTTACACTCGAATTCTTATACAAACTTATTCAGCGTTGCGTGTACCGAAGAAAAAGTGTATCGGACGCGATGCAAAAACAAGCGAACGACAATAATCCGCACAGTACGTTTGTTACAAGACAAGCAAATAATCGGACTTGACTGACGTACGCAAAGGAAATTTGTATAATTTCTAAAAAAAATGAATCGAAAGCTCGTGACTTGGATGACGATGCGTATCGCGGTGTAGCTTTGGAGTAGTACACTCAGAAATGACAACAAGCGTCCACGAGTCTATTACGCGAGTAGAGCAGCACTCCATCGTCTCTACCCCCCCGAAAAAGTCACCTGTGTGTGTGTGTCACCTGTCGGCGAGAGCTCGACAGCCGAACCCCTCCCGCCGCTATCCCCTATGTACGACGAGTCGCACCTGTGCGTAGAAGGGAGAACCGAGCGCTTGCAGAGCGATGCGCATCAGGTATGCAAAGGCACACGATGACAACGAGAGGTGTACTACCTACTCTCCGCGGAGCCGGAGAGTCGCTCCCACTCCTTTGGTTGCGGGCGTGCGACTTCTCCGCGGATGACCTCCCGCGTGTCGTTCGACACACGGCGTTCTCGCGGGCGCGCGCGCGCGCGCGGATAAATGTGTATATACCCGCGCAGGCCCGGCAAGCTTTTAGTTTACAACAACGTGGCGGCGAGCGAACAGGTTGGCTGCTCTCTCACGCCTCCCATTCATACATAGTCAGTGCGGTGTGAAGACGAGATTGTTTGGTGATCGGTACACGGACAATACGCATACAGTATATGCGTATAACGTGCAGTGCCGCGTGCACGTGTAGATGTTGTCCTGCGCCGACTTATAGCTGCCGGAGGCTTTTCGCGCGGTGAGCTTTCCTCGCGATTTCTCCGCTCTGGAGAGGAAAGCTCGAGATTTGACGCAGTCGACGCGACGCTGGGAGGAGCTTTCCATGGAGGCGCTCTTGAGGCCGGTCTTCGAGGTCCTCGTCGATCATCGAAGATTCCACTTTGTAAGTGCTGTCCGCGACCCTCGACTCTTCTCGTCGGTGAAATGCGCACGACGCGCTGTGGCCGTTGTACCTGTGCGCAGCACTTTCTTGCGTCATAACTTCATCTTTCTTTCGTCTAACCTTTCGTGAAAGTTGCATTATACATTCAAAGGTTACTCCGGCCTGAGAACTTGGGCGACTTTAGCTTTCTACAATTTATTTGTTCGAAGACACTTTCACCTTTTGTTTGCTTCCCTTATGGAAAAAAAAATTAAGAAAAAGAACCAAGACGGCAAAGCCACTCGGCGAGAGAGCGATGTTTCTTTCGATGCTCCTCGATGCGGCTCCATTGAACGGGAAGTTCGAAAAACTTACTAATATTCCCGCTCCAGCGCCGATTTTTACTTGTATCTCTCACTACAGCGAAAGTGCCTTCGTCTGCAAAGACGAGTTCGCGAGCGACAAAATAATTACCATCGTTAGTATCGGAGACAAACGGATCGGTCATTAAAGAGCGCGTCAGGCATGAACAACAAATAAATCTTCCACCTCCGTGGTATCCTTTGGCACGGGGCTATAAATTACCCGAGAATCCACTCCCAAAAAAACTGTTTAACATCGGCTGCTCATCGTCGCATTCATCATCCAGCCTGTAGAGAAGGCACACGTGTCAGCAACGCGCAAACGCGCGTCAGCAGCAATCGATAAAGCGCAAAATTAATCACATTGTTGCAGGCTCGCGAGATGGCAAGAAGCCGTCCAGGGCCGGCGACAAGTGAAGCAGCGCATAGCGCATACGTCGAGTGAAATGCAAAGCTGCGAATATCTCTTATTCCCTTGACATACCGCGGGATAGTCTCGGTGTTCTTCGCGCGCTTCGTTATATCACCCGTCCATTAAAACGACCTGTATTGCCCATAAAACCAACTCGTTTTCACTCTCTCGCTAGGCGTATAAAACAGCCTATATAACACTCGTTTATTTATTCCGCGAGGCAGTGCAGAGGGGCTCGAACCTATATAGAAACACTTCACATAGGTAGGGCAGAGACGCGGTCGCGCGCACTGCGCGCATACATGATTCACGTAACTCTCGCGCGACAAGCGCGACCTTGCTTCGCGATCTCGTTATGAGAGGATAGACGCCTAGGCCATAAAGGACGCCACGCTCGATCCCAGGATAATGCATTTCATACGGACAGCAGCGGGAGAGAAATCGCTGATGCGGAAAGCACGTAGAGACGCTACGAATTCCTCTCGTGCGCGTAATAATGCCTGTATGGGGCTTGCTGCTCGTCGCGTCTGATGCAGGCGTGTATCGAAAACGCGACGACGAATCTTCGAGAGGGAAAGAAAAAGGAAACGACACGCGACGTCTGCATTCCGAGGGGCAATTCTGCGTATCGCTATACCTATATGCGCGCGCGTGTACATAGGTGCGCGGTGATGTGCCCGACGACTAACTTTGCTCGTCTTTTTCGCCGGAGATTGCGGCGGACGCGTTACGTATACGATACTATCCAAGTTATTCACTTTGCGAAGAGAAGCGCGTTTGCTTTTGACTTGCGGACTGTCGCGCGTTGAATCATATGCATATGAATATACCGCGGCTCGTTACATTTGTCACTTCGATTCCGAGAATCCGCCGCCGTCGCCGTCGCGCCGAGTGTTCGCTCTCTCTCTCTCTCGCGCGCGCGCGGAGAGACGATCTCTGATATAAAGATAGCTAAAGACGAGGTGTTTTACATTTTACGACTCCGTTATGCATTATGCGAGAGCGTCTCGCGCCGCGCGTAAACACAGAGCGCAGCTCGATCTCGGAGAAAAACCGATCGGCATAATGCCGGTAATTAATCGACGCGAGCGCGCCGATTTCATTGGAATTTATATGGATCGTGAGAAAACGTCTTTATTTAGCTGTGATAAAGTGCGCTCGTTGAAATTCAGAGCTCCGAAAGAAAAGAACATGTGAACACATCGAGCACACGAAAGTCGATTCGTAAGGCCGTGCTCGGGCAATCGGCCTAAATCATCGGGCGGTTATGCCGGAAACACGGGTAACAAATGCCTACGTCATTGTCGCTCGCTCGAGGACAACAACCCTCCTCGACTGTCCACTTCCTGGTCGATTCGATACGCACCCCGCGATGGAATTACTCCGGTATTTCCCTGCTCGCGACGGCCAACTTTTATCTCGCGCCCCAATCGAGTGTAATTACTGGCGAGGGGAGGCGGGGACAGAGGCTATAGAACGATTATTTTTCTGTCTCGCGCGCGACAATTTTTTTTTCTTGTTCCCTCCTTTTTTTGTGGCTAACGCCGTGGGCATCGATGTGCCGAGAATAAGTCAACGCGTGCGCAAATATAAAGGAGAGAGAAAATTAGAAAAAGAAAAATATGACTGTTGTGCAAGAGTTTTTGCCTGGATATAATTATTCTAATTAATGCAAGCGGCGCGCAGTGTGAATCACCGGAAATGTTAAAGGAGAGATGAGCGTCGACTTACTTTGAAAATACGCCAATCAGCTCAGTTTTTGTAGTTAATGAGATTACTCCGTCTTACCTGTCATTATTTAACAATTCATTTCATTTTCGCCGGCTCGTAAAGTACGGATCAACGAAACTATACACCGTTTGGTGAATCATATTCAATCGGTCGTTTTCTTGTCTTGCCGATTCTCAACCGAAAGCAATGGCCCGAATTAAAGGTACAATAATTTCCTCAACCAGGTGACGGCAGCACTACTGATATTTCTCGCCGTCGGTCAAGTGACCTGTCAATTGGATCTGCCACCCCTTCGAGACGACCAGCGCTACGGCGATCCCTACTCCGATCGCAATGCCGATCGATACTCCAACCGGTTCAACGAACGAAATCCCGATCGTTACGCCGATCGGTTCAATGATCGCAACACTGACCGATATGCCGATCGGTTTAACGATCGCAACCAAGATCAGCGCTACAACGATCGCAACCAAGATCAGCGATTCAACGACGGCCGCCGATTTCCTCAGAACGACGACGACCGCTACGACCGATTCGAGGGCAACAGACGGCCGCAGGACAACAGGGGTGGCATAAGGGACGATCCGCAGTTCGACAACCGACGACCTGGTCAGCAGGTCGACTTCGCGAATCTGCTGGCTGGTCTCGACTTTATCGGCACCCAGAGATGCAGCAACAACGTAGCTGCTCAGTGGAACTACGAGACCAACGTCAACGAGGTCTCCCAGCTGGAAGCGGTAAGACGTTCACCTCGCGATATCGATGAGGTGTCAATCGTGACAAACGTGTGTCCGGCCGCTTGGCTTTCCGTCGATTGCTGTGTTAATATTTCAATGCGGCGTAGAGGCCGGTGGTCGAGCGTGAAAACGATGAATCTGTCTCTATCGATCGACCCAGTTGGCTCGAAATTCTGCCCACAGAGCCCACCCTCTGGTTCAACCATTAGCGGACAATGTATACACGAAGCGCTCGTGTATCCGTATGTTGTAGTGTACTCATACGGGGTGACAAGTTGAATTTGGTAACAATTGTACGCGATAAATTTGAGAAAGCACGCGAGAGATTCCGGCGACACGCACTTTTTTTCCATCGCACGTTTGAATGCCCTATATACACTGAAGGTCACTCGACAATCAATTTCTCGTCGAGCTTCCGAAATGCCCTACTTCGGAATAGTAACACAGTAGTCCAAGGTTCTCGTGTTATATGCTGTATCAAAGCCTAATTTCTGAAACTTCTTGAGAAACTTTGTGTCACTGGATACAGCTCTCCGCATTAAATTCTCGCATTCTTCTCCGGAGTCTAATTGTTCTCACGAAAAGTGTCTTCACTTCGCTGATATAGCTCTGCTCTCTCATTATTAACTTCTCTCGAGTATCGTGTCCACGCTATATTGAAGTTTGTATCTTGCGCTCTCACAGCTCTATTCGCGAAAAATCAGCCAAGCCGGCAAAAGTAACGAGTCCAACTCTCGAGACATTAAAAAAAAAGCACAATTGCATTAACAAATAGCCGTACGGGATTGTCCCAAGGTAGACGCGCGATTATCGAAGCATCCGACATTAATTGTGCGAAAAGAAGAAAGAAGAAGGTACATACGGAGAGAAAAAAAATGAAACTATCTCTCTCTCTCTCTCTCTTTCTCTCTCGGAATAGCGAGAAAGAGAAAGAGAGAAGCCGTAGCTACAAGGCCTCGACCCGCGACTGACTGCCCCTTCCCCCCCATCGACTTCCGACGTTCTTGCGCGCGAATTTCCCTGGCATCACGCGAGAAGAGGGACGCATGTACGCCTCTCTAATACGGGAAATGTTCCCAGGCGATGCCATTGTTTATCGTCGCGCCGATTGAGTAACAGGCGTATTAAGTATCATCGTCGTCGTCGTCGTCGTCGTCGTCGGCACACGACATGCCGCGGTCAGTCCCCTTCTTCAAACGAGCGACACACAGCGTCGCGAGAGAGTCGCGCTTTTTCGGATTCCCTTTCCTTTTACCGCTCGCGCGCGCTGCTCCTTTTCTACAGCCGTGCGTATTGCGCAAAAAATCGCGACCCATTCCGTGATAGCGCGGGCGCGGACGCTCTGCTCGTTGGAAAACGAAAGTCGTCGACGATGCCTTCCTTTTTGCGCGACACCTTTAATCATTTTCTCGTCGGGATAAACGGAAAAACGGCTTAACGGCGGCATAAACTTTAATTCTATTATGTTTTAATTTCAATGTATACTGCCATCATTTTCCGCTTTGCCGGCATTAAGACGATAATGTTATAGGCGTTAATCGGATAATAACAACGAGCGTTTCATTGTATAAGTCGGAGTCGGGCTTACGAGCGAAGAGAAAGAGAGAGAGAGAGAGAGAGAGAGAAGAGGACAAAAAATAAATTATAAGGAGAAAAAAATGCGCATATATAGAATATAATATGTTTCTGGAAAAATCTCGCGTGCAAAAAAACATGAGAGAGAACCGCGGTGTATAGAGAAGAGGATCGCGGAAACAATAACTCCTCGGCTGGCGAGCTCTTGTGGGAAAGTCGCGTCACTTCTTGGCATTATGCCTATCTCTAACGGTAAACTCGTCGAGTTTCGTCCTACTGCACTACACCGATGGCATTCGCACGAGGGAAGGAAATAACACGTTGCGGCGCGCATCCTATATAGATATTACTTAATCTCGGCTTCGCCTTCGGCTATTCCGAGAGAGGAAAGCTAATTGCCCTCGCGGCGGCGTATACGAGTTTCGCTAACTTGTTGCCTTTTCTTTTTTCTCTCTCCGGCGCGCCGATTACAGCTGCAGGCGCAGAGGCTCTACGCCGATTTCCAGTACCAGGCATGGCTGCAAATCAGCCAAATCGATCCGAATTCCGTGAGGGACGGTCTGACCAGGAGACGACTGAGATACCTGTCGGCGGTGGGACCCGCGGCTCTGCCGCCGGATCAGCTCGAGAGGGTAAATTGTTGATTTTCGAATGTTTGAATGATTTGCAGCTGTAAGGATAACTTATGTTGGATCTCTTGCGTTTAGTACAATCGGCTGATCAACGACATGTTGACGATCTACAACAGCGCGACGATCTGCGCGTACAAGGACCCTCTGCGCTGTGGTCTCCGCTTATTCCCTGGTGAGCATAAAAATTTATTGGTTTCGCGAAGGATACTTCGAATGCAGCTTGTAGATTTACAGCAACAACGCCGAGTAAACTCTGTTTTACCGCGCTTCCAATAAGCGAGAAGCCAGATTTGAATAATTCATTCTATTGCTTCCACTTCCAGCGGAGCGTAGTGTGCGTAAAATGAAGTGTAAAAAAATAAATATTATTTGTATTTCAAGAAGCGTTAAATTTCATCGGCTTACAATCATGCCTTTTTACAGAGATCTCGACGATCGTATCGCACAGTCGCGACTGGGACGAGCTGCAATGGGTCTGGCTCGAGTGGCGACGACGAAGCGGTTCCCAAATGAAGGATCTCTACATGCAGCTGGTCGATCTCAACAATCAAGCCGCTCGCATGAACAGTAAGCACGAGCACGTCTTGCAAAATGCACACCGATCACGGAAATGAACTCTCGACTATTTTTCTTTTTTCAGACTTCACCGACGCGGCCGACTACTGGCAGTTCCCCTACGAGTCCTTCAATTTCGAACGCGAGGTCGACGAGGTTTGGGAGGAAATCAAGCCTCTTTACGAGGAGCTCCACGCTTACGTAAGAAGGAAGCTGAGAGATCTTTACGGGCCGGAAAAGATCAGTAAAAATGCCCCGCTGCCATCCCACATTCTCGGTGAGCATTGGAGCGTCGATCGATGCTAAACTAATTTCCCTTAAACTTGAAACGTCAGCACAGTGATACATTGAACGAACGATGCGCAGGAAACATTTGGGGACAGTCGTGGGTCAACATCTTGGACTTGACGCTGCCCTACCCCGGCAAAAATTACCTCGATGTCACGCAAGAGATGCAAGCTCAAGGCTACACTCCGATCGACATGTTCCGCGTGGGAGAGGACTTTTTCCTCTCCTTGAATCTTAGCGCGTTGCCACCCGAATTTTGGGCTGGAAGTCTGATCGTCGACCCCGGAGATCGTCCTCTAATCTGTCAAGCCTCCGCCTGGGACTTTTGCAACGGCATCGATTACAGGTAATGCCGAATCAGATCGGACGAAAGAACAGAAATTGATGCGCTGATAGCGAGCGAGTGACTGACGGAACAACCGTTGATTTCAGAATAAAGATGTGCACGAAGGTGACGATGAAGGACCTGATAACGGTGCATCACGAGATGGCTCACATCCAGTACTTCCTGCGCTACAATCGGCTGCCACGAGAATTCCGCGACGGAGCCAATCCCGGTACGATAAGTCAACAATTAATTAAACAGCCGGGGAAACGTTTCACTTTCGACTCGGCGTCTCGGCGGTAATTGCCAGAGAGGCATTAACCTTTTAATATCGCTCGGCTGCATAGCTCGGCCCGGCTCTTCTCTCTCTCTCTCTCTCTGTCTCTCTCTATCTCTCTCTCCGCCTTCGCGCTGTGCATAGAGTCCCGAAGAAAGAAACGGCCTTTTCTTGCCTCGTTTCCTCCGTCGAAGGAGGAAAGAAAGCAAAACTCGCGCAACGGACACTCGATAAGCCATAAATTTTATTGTCGTTGCCGGGCTGTAGCGGGGCTTTCTCCATAGCGGCGGTTATCCGCTCGCCGCCTCGCGCAGCGGCCCGCGCGCGGAAAAAGACGGTAGATCGTCAATGGGGGAAACGGCAAAAACCGACGGGGAGGAGAGCGAGAGACAGAAATAGAGAAGAAAAGGCTCTCTCGCGAGCCGTGCAATTAAGCAATCAGCGAAACGATTGGAAAATTTTTACGCGCCTCCTCTCTTTGCATTATTAATTTTGATGGAGTTGATTGGGAATAACGATGTCGTAAAGGGGGGGGGGGTGGGGAGGACTTATGAAAGTACGAAGAAAAAAAATTGTAATTTTCTCCTCTCGTCTACTTTCCGCAGGTTTTCACGAAGCTATCGGCGAGGCCGTCGCTCTCAGCGTGGCTACGCCCAAGCACCTGCAGACTCTCGGCTTAGGTAACAAGTACATCGACGAGCGATCGTCCGACATAAACTACCTCTTCTCGCTGGCGATGGAGAAGCTCGTGCTGCTGCCGTACAGCATCGCCCTGGACAAGTGGCGCTGGGACGTGTTTCACGGCCAGGTGAACAGGGACGAGTACAATTGCCATTGGCATCGACTGAAGGAGCGCTACTCGGGCACGAAGCCGCCGGTCCTCAGATCCGAAGACGACTTCGATCCCGGCTCCAAGTACCACATACCCGCCAACATACCGTACATCAGGTGAGTGGATTCAAAGAGGCGAGACTCGAGGACTCGTGTCATCGTTTTCTTCACTATGTTTCTCTTCGGTCTTTCAACGTTTCATTGTTCATTTGGTAAAACACGAATTGGCTTTGTTGGTTGTTTGTTTTTATTGTATCTTACATGACGGATGATGACATTGTTATAAAATATGAGCGACGATGAGACCTTACGAGATGGAGGGCCGCAAGAGCCAGCGAGAGAATCGGCAGTTTCGTGCGTCGATCGACGCGTTCTCCCGTTGCTTCTTGCGCCTCCGCTACTCTCTAACCGACAATTCTAATATAGTCTAGGAATTAAAAACGTTAATAGTCATTATCTGCAACTTAAACTTAACTTCCTTACGTAGACAATAAATAATAGCTTCCATGATTTCCTCCGCGGGCCTGAAATTTTGATCACGTGCGCGTTAGGCTGCCACCTGCGTTTCCGGGCGCTTCGGGTCGAATAGCTTGAGGGGCGTGTTGACCTGGAAGGGGTGCGGCTGACCTACCGCCACCTCCGACTTCTTTCGCTTCTCCGCGG
This sequence comes from Philotrypesis tridentata, assembly GCA_018906965.1. Classification (NCBI taxonomy): domain Eukaryota; kingdom Metazoa; phylum Arthropoda; class Insecta; order Hymenoptera; family Pteromalidae; genus Philotrypesis; species Philotrypesis tridentata. The sequence goes on along the minus strand of JACCIB010000001.1, from coordinate 7,655,007 downwards.
AATTGGAATTGAAACTCGGTACTATTATCAGCGTCTTGTTCCTAATCGCCGCTGCGCTCGCGGGCAAGTCTTCCTTCTCCTTTCTCGCCTCCGGCTTGGCTTCTTGCGATTCTCCCTGGATGTTGAGCTGGAAGGATCGCTTGATCGGCTCGGTCGACGTTGGGTAAGGCTCCTCGTTCATCTTCGAGAGAGAGAGAGAGAGAAACAGAAGAGAGAAAAAGAGAAAGGAGGAAAGGGACAGAAATGTGAAATCAATGCTCCTGTTCGAAGAATGAGGGTAGCGCTAGGGTAACTGGAAATGCTTACCTCGTCGTTGTACGGGTTGGACGGTACGGCGACTTCGTAGCGATTGTTGGGCTCCGTCTCCTTGGAGTAGTTGTACTGGTCGTTTTTGGAATTGCCGTTGGATGAGCTGTTGCTCTGCGATGGCTCGGAATTCTCGCTCTTCTTGCTTCTGGGATTTCCGTAGGCCGGCAGGTAGGGCACGGGGATCGTGACGTAGACCTTCATGGGCACGGGAGCCCTGCGGTTGTAACCGTCGAGGGGCAATTTGACTTCTCTCTGGAGCAGCTGGTAGAGAGCCGCTGGAGTTTTGGGATCCAAGGATAGAGTGGCCAGGGGAACGGCGACCTGCTTCTGATTGGTCTCGGAATAGTGGTCGACCATGCGCTTGACCACTTGGCTCATCTTCTGGCCCGGCTGGATTATGTCAACCGGCTGCTGAACTGACGGCGACGTAGGGGTCAAAGGCGGCTGGACCTTTTGGGAGTCCTTGTTCTGCGTCTCTCCAGCCGATATATCGCTGAAGTCTTCGGTCCAAAAATCGAGTCTTCCGTCCTGCCGGTCTCGACTCTTGCTGTCGTCCCAGAGCGGTCGGTGTCTGACCCACCCTTTCTCTTTGGCGCTGGTCCAGCCGCCATCCCCAAAATCCGTGGCGTACATCTTGAATATCTCGGCGTCCTCCTCGTCGTCGACGTCGACCACCTTCGTGCCGAACTCTTCGTCCTTGTTCTTGGAGTAGGAGCTGGAGAAGGTCTTGGTGTGGCTCTTGAGGCCGAAGTCGCCCTTGAAGCCGGGCTCGGTGCCGCCGACGACACTGGTGCTCACGTCCTCGAGACCCGTGTCGAGGGTGCTGAAGTCACCGGCGTTGAATCCCACGCCCGAGCTCGTGCTCACGTCGAATCCGACGCTGGAGATGGAGGAGGTCGCGGGATCGCCGGACAGGTTGCCGATGTCCAAGGGTCCGAGAGGCGAGCCCTCGGGCGGCGTCGACGACGTCTCGGCGGAGCGATCGGCCTCGGCCGAGGCCTCGGCCGAGGAGGGTCCGTCGAGGTTCACGGCGCCGGCTTGCTCCACGCTGGAGTTGAGCGACTCCTTGGAGATGCCGAGCTCCTCGGCCTCGGCGGAGTCGTTGGCGCCGTAGGGGCCCGGGGGCCTGTAGGCGTACTGCCGGTCGTAGATCTTGGCGTCGTAGGGCCTCGTCGACTCGGAGCCTGGGGCCGCCTGCTCCTCGGCCGTCTTCATCGCATTGGAGTAGGACTCTTTGACGGTGACCGTAACTGTCGACGAGTTCCCGGAGTTGAGAGCTTTTTCCACTGCGCGCTCGGCTGCCTTCTCGGCGGCCCGCTCGACCGCAAGCTCGGCCGCGCGCTCCAGCTCCTTCTGCTGGATGGATAGTCCGGCCATTACCACCGAGCCGTAGAGCACGATCGCGCATATACTCAGCAGCTGCTGTGAACAAGGGTTAGCGTCGTTATGGAGTGTGTTGTGCTTACATTGTACGTGTGCGCGCGAGAGTCGATCGTGTGCATTCAGTCGTCGGTACAATACGCGTCATTTCGAATCCTGCTTCCAGAATATATGAGCGATTTTGTCATTCCAACACCGCATATATTTTGGAAGTTCACTGGGCAGGGCTTCGTGGAATTCGAGCGCGTCGTCTCTCTTCACTTGCACAGTTATAATCACACACGATTGACACTCGCCGCGACGGCGCAGCCGGCCGGAGGATGTCAGCTTACGAACCAAACGTCCCATGACGATGCGCTTTGTAGATTCGCTGAGGTACACTCGAATCGGACAACTGGACGTTCGGAGAGCCTGTCGCCAGCAATATTTATACCCGCGACGAGAAAGCGCGGCCGGTTCTCCACCCACCACCGGTGCAGCCAGCGACACTCTCGCTCTCGGCGCTCTCCTTTTCCCTCTCGGCCGTCGCAGACGTAGCGCTGGCTTGCGCGCGCGATTATATCGTCGATTTGACCGGAGGACGCGCGTTGCCCGCTTGCGGCTCTTATCAGTTTCTCGGGATCTTTGAAAAATTTGCAAGGAAAATTCGCGCGTGCGAGTGATTTTTTGCTCCCCCCCCCCCTCCGCGCGCACGGCAATTCCGTATACTCTTGCAGCCCCGCGTCGCTCGCAGTCGCAGCCGACTCGGCAAAAAAATAAGAAACACCAACAACAATAAAGTCACACTTAAAAGTGTTACGACTCCGAGAGCTGCACTTATATCCGAGTGCCGCGTGTATAAAGTAACGCGGGCGGAAAAAATTCATGCAAATTATACATTCCGCGAGCGATTTTACGTTTGGCCGACAGTCGCAATCGTCGAAAAAAGTTTATAGAAATGCCTGGAATAAAAGGCCGTAAACCCGCGTCATTTGAAATGTAAATTGTGTCAAAGTTATTCAATATCGATCTTGATTTCCAATCATCCCCGCGTGGAAAAAGCCACTAAAATATCCCGTAGCCCAACACATAATATGGCAACAAACTGCTCAATTCTCCCCGCACTTGAAACTCTCAACTGTCAACTTTCTATGAAAAGCCATAAACTTACTGAGTCACGTCAACCCGCGCTCGCTCGCGCGACTTTATTTCCTCGTTTCAATTTTATCCCGTATACACGCGGCTTTTCGAATTAATCGACGAGCAGGAAGGCAAATTTTTTTTCTCCTCTCCCCCTCGTTTCGTCTCTTCTATTTGTTTGTGGGCGTATGTGTAATGCGCTACCGCGCGCACGTAAATAGATTGCACGCCTCGCAACGCAGGACATCGGCTCTCCGCGGTGCGCGCGGGACAATTAGCGGTTAACGAGACGCGAGAGAAAGACGGGAGAAAAAATTGCAAAAATTTCGCGCGTGCGCTGCGAGAGCGCACACTTATAAGTGTATCTCGTATATGTATACGCGCTCTCGTGATCAGTGCGGCATAACAAACGGCCTGAAAGGCGCGCGGCTATATACAAGCATCTCGGCGTGACGCGCAGTCGCGCATAATTATCGCTTATAACTTTCATCTCGATTTCTTTCGATGGCTACTCCTATTAACGCATTTAATGCCCCTATTATTCTATTAAGTAATTAAAACAATTGCTCTTTCTTTTGGAAAATAATCTCGTGTATTCTCGTATGCGTTTGCGTGGATCAACTGGTGCAGCTTCTTGTCTTTTTTACAACGATTCATATACGATGAACTTCAGTCGCTCGAACTGCAGTCGTGCGCACGCGTACAATATAATGTCGGACGGTACAGCGAAAATGCGTGAAACTGTACAGGCGGTATTGAACAAGAAAAAGAGACAATGAGGCGCGCAGTGGAAGCTAATTAAAGCTAAGTTTCTATGAAAATAATTGTTCAAAACAATACTTGCAAATCGTTAAAGGTTTGAAGAAACACGAGCGGTCTCGGGGGAACCCCCCCTCCGCTATTGTGATATAATCGACGATAAAATTGTTAATCAACAGGAGAAGCTATTAAATACTAAATAACATCGAGAAACTGGCTCTTGGTCCATTAGAAATAGAGCAAAACATGACGGAATATATATCACTCGGGCTTCTTCTTCTCCTGAACCTTCGCTGTGTCTTTGGATTTTGTCTCCCTCTCCTCTTTGCTCGACTTGGCGTCCATCTTTTCCTCGGCGACTTCGCCAATTTTATTCTCCACGACTTTCTCATCCGCGACGTGCTCGTCCTTCTTGTTCTCGAGGACTTTGTCGTCCTTCGGCTCCTCGTGTATGGGTATCGTGTAGGGCAGCTCCTTCTCCACCGCGTAGTGCACTTCCTTCTCGACTGGATAGGGTACCTCCTCGGTCACCTTGACTTCGACGGGCACTGGTTTGTCGTAGGGTACCGGTATGGGATTGTCGACCTTGACCTTCACCGGGTAGGGTATTATTTTTTCGACGGGGAAAGGCACGTGCTTCGTTACGGGCACCGGATACGGTTTCTTCACGAAGACGGGCACCGGTCGTTCCTCCTCGACTTTCACCGGGTAAGGCACGATCTTGTCGACGGGCAGAGGCTGAAACACGTGCACCGGCACCTTCACGGGGATCGGTATCTTGCGCTCGACCGGGAAGGGCTCGGGCGATGGAATCTTCACCTCGTAGTAGACCTTCTTCTCCACGGGATAGGGATCGGGCACGTAGACACGATGCGGTATCGGTCGCTCGACCGGTACGTGCACCGGGTAATACGACTCCTTGATCACGGCGATCGGTTTAGGTATCTTGACCGGTACTTTCACCACGACCTTCACGGGATAGGGTATCTCCTTCTCAATGGGGTAGGGCTCGGGTACTGGTACCTCGACTGGGTACGGAACGTTCTTGATAACTGGCACGTGGACAGTGCGCTCGACGGCGTAGGGCTCCGGAACCTTCTTCACGATCGTTATGGTTTTCACGTCGTGTTCCTCTGGCATGGCCTCCAATTTGGGCTGCTCCTCGACCAGAATGGCGGAGGCGCTGAATTCACCAACGTGGCTGGACTCCACGGCCTGTGCATCCGGAGCAGACTCCAGCTGCAACATGTCACCTGCGTATTCTACGCAGAAATCCGAATGAGGATACCGATCTTCGACAAGTGAATCTCTCTCGCTCTCGAAATCTTACCATGCTCCTCTTCGGCAACGGCACTGCGATCGATCTTGTTCGGTGAATTCTTCGCTAAGTCCTTCGGCGCATCCGTCTCCCTGAGATCGTCCTTGCGGTCGACCGGATGGACTTTGGTAACGACATAGCCAATCCTGCGATTGGACGCGCGATCGACCAGAAACTCGACCTTCTTGATCCTAGCGTCGATTCGATCGACGGAGAGGCTCAGCACGAGAAGAGCCACCAGTAAAATCGCCGCGCGGCACTGTGGCAGCAAACATATAAATTCAATAAAGAAAAAAAAGTTCGACTTACCGCGACTTGGCGTGGAGCCCGTTTATGGGCGCGATAACCTTAAGTCATAATTAATGTAAAGAAAACCTCGCGGCCGCAATAAAGCCGTGTATAAACGATTCGCGGAAAATTCGAAAGTATCATATAAAATGGCAGTACGATAAATATCACTCTCGGTATTTGCACTGCTGCGGACTTAATGCACGGCACGGAACGTACCACGAGCCCCATGGCCTTTCCACAGCGCGTCTGCAGCGAGGCTCTTCTCTTTCCAAAAGAGCAGCGCCCTGTACGTAGCCTTGCAGCCGCAAACTGCCTGAATCCCTGTATACTCGCGGGGCGCTTTTCACGATGCAACTGAATGATCGGCAGCACGTGCGCCGGCTCTTTATAACGTCCCGCTCTGGTCCAGCGAGCCCGCTGGAAAAGCTCACGTGCAGGAAATTTTTCGCTTTCGAGCGCATGGACCGGCAGGCCGAGCGATGCTGAAAGTGAAACGTCCGCGTTAACCGCCTTGCGTACACGCCGGACCCGTCCCGAGTCGCGTCGTTATACCGGCGTTGTTAACGGCGAGAGCTACACACGGCACGCACGCACGCGCGCTCGTGGGCTGTGGGATGCGCGCGTGCATAATGCAATTGGTGCGTGATCTGCCGGCTGCTCGACCAGACGCGATTACATTAACCGGGGGGATAGCTGCGCTTCTGGTGCAACGGCCGGAATCTCGCGGCGGAACAGCGCGATTCAACGCGTCTCTCGCGCGCATTATACTCGCCGAGCGTTTCATTGCAATTGATCGGATTTCTATGGAATCTATATCTCATTCGCGGTGTGTTTTACTACATAATTGATTCATTGGGAAAATTATAGAGCTCGTGGTGTTTCTGTATTATCCATGTGGAAAGAAAAGCGGACTCGGGCGTGCAATAAAGATATCTCTCTCTCTCACTCTCTCTCTCTCTCTCTCTCGCGAGAAGAAGGAAAAATTACAGTGATCCGCCGCAGCCGCCACCGCCTCATCCGCGCGCAATCGCCGGAGCGTGTAACGGCGCGGCGCGGCTCTTCTAAATCCTCCGAGTCTGAATAACAATTATCCGCTCCTCGGATATTCTTAATTAAACACTCGGTAATTAAATTCGAATAATATCGACGTTATAACTCAGGAGTAGAAACTCGGCGCTCCTTTTCTTTCATCCTCCATTCAATTATGCGCGCGCGCAATCTGATCAATATTTAAATCCCCGCCGCGCGAAGAAGCGCCGCGACGGCGGCGGCGGCGGCTCTGAATTTCTGCAGGCACGCGCGCAAAAAATTACAATGGAAGAATAAATGCGACGGTCACGCGATAGAGGAGAATAATCTCTTGGCTCGCTCTCTGCGGTGCGGCATATAGCGTTATATACGTATACAAGCTCTCATCGCGTCGAGTGTTTAACATTCGCACAGCGGCGGCTGCGGCACTGCATTACAGGCGTATATCATTATTCACGGCTCCTGCCCACGGTTAAAAAGTCTATTCTAGCACGCGGATATGAGATTGTAAGCGGCCTCCACACGGGGGGGATTTATAAAGCTGGGAAGAGATCGCAATCGACACCTTTCTTCGCCGCGGATGGAGATTAATAACTTTTCACTTTTGCATGTGTGAATGCAAAGTGCCGAGTGATGCGGTTACGAGCGAGAGACCCACGCGCGCAAACTGCACCGGCTAGCGCATTATATACTTTCCTATATATACTCTGCGCGCGCGAAAACGACCCCCCAGGATTATTTATCGGTTGTCTTGTTCCAAGGTCTTTCGATTTTTAATTGGATCGGATTTTGACGTGTGTATTTCCGTTATCAGATGTATAGTAAAACTCGCGAGATGTAGGCTTGCCTGCGCACGCCGTACACGCGCTTGTCAGACGTATCGATGTGTACCGATTATACCAGCGCGTCGATCTCGATTTCATTTAATTTTTCATTTTCCATGTATATCTCTGTTATACACAGATCTACCGATGAAAGGTTTCAATTAATACGATTCACTTCTATCTCCTTGAATAATCTAACATTCCCGCGAGCCTTCACTTCGCGATTAGCTCTCCGCGATCTCGCGTTGCTATAACAATCGGCAACGCCTATCCGAGTCCATATACCCAACTGCTGCTGCTGCTGCAGCGGCGGCGGCTGAGGAAAAAAAAGAAGAACTTTATACGATTCGGCCGTTCGCTTGTTCAAACACCGGAAATTTAGAAACGACTTCGTTAATACACACAATTCCTTGTTCCCATCTTCCACGGCAGCAGCGACGGCCGCGTCGGCGGCGGCGGCGGAGATAGCCTGGGCGCAGGCAAGTCAAGTTTTGCGTAGGCAAACGGCGGCAGCGCGACTCGCCGGAATATTACGGTACATTACGAAAGCATCTCGCGTCAGAAAGAGATCGCCGATTTTGTCAGCGAGACGCGTATACAGCGCGCCTCGAAAACTCCGCAGTGGCTGCGGAGCGCCCTGCACTTTTTGTCGGGCCGCCGTCGTTTTTATCTGCGCCTTTCTATCTCGCGGGACATTTCTCCGCGCGCGCATTGTTTATATTTTCGGTGCGCCCTCGCGCCGCGCGGTTCTCCTGCAATTTAGATTACGAAGCCGATTTTAACGGCGCCCATAAACGGCTCGCGCGCACGAGAAATATGCGCCGCGGTCTCGAGACAGCGGCGAGAGTGTCTGGTGTATAAGTGTTTTAAATAGTTGTGCACGTTGTCGTGAACCTTTTGAAACTGATTTGCACGGCGTGTCGTCATACCGATCGTTTCGTGCACTGATGACTCTTCTGATTTTTATTTTTGCTGGATTCCATCGATTTTTGGTAGCTCGTTAGTTTCGAAAATTGTGGTTGGTAACGAAAGTCGCGCTTTACGCTTACTTATTATCCTCTAGTCGGAAAATCGACTGTCATGAGTATTTGTTTCGTTGAAAAGAAACAATCGACTCAAGCGAATGGCCTGTACCATCGGTTACCTGCCTTACCAGCAGTGGTAAGGCGCGTAAAGGTTCTTGCGGGTCCCACTGCGCGCAAACAGCGCTAGTGACCAGCAAGTATAATCCTTTCGATACAGTTATATATATACAGGTGTACTCGTATACATTACAGCGGATCGATTTAAAGGCATATTAAAGTTCGACTTTTCAATTCGATCCTCTTACGTGTGCAGACAGAATCCCGATATTTTCCAAAACTGTCCTCGATCAATCTTGTTGCGCAAGAGCTCATTATCATTAGATGCATGTTTCATGTTTGCTTTGGCTGAGTTTCTAAACATCTGAAAATTGTCGTTCAATCGTCCAAATAGTTTCCTCCGCGCGTACTTGCCGGAGCCGCACGCAATCATCACATTTATACGGCCGACAAGGAAGAAAATTACGCTACTCTATAGACACGGCGTCCCTCGTCGGCCCACTTCCACGACAATCCGCAACTCGAGCCGCATACATACAATATGTATACAATATATACGTGTATACACACATGTATACGTAGATAGATATAGCAGCCTCTCTCCAAGATAAGTGTATAGAAATAGCGAGGACTACTCTTACTTTCAGTCGCTCGGCGTCGTCGCGTGTGCGCTAATAATGGTGTATTGCGCAAGCGAGAGCGTGTATACGTGCTATACCCGAGCACATGTAAGGTCCAACGTCGCGAGTCAAGTGCTGCTGCGCTGCCGCTGCCGCTGCGCCGACTATTTTGCAATTCACGTCGCGCGGAGTAGAGCGCGCCGTTTCACATCAGAAGCTCCCTCGTCGAATTAACTGCGCTTTAAAAAATATCTCACGTTATTCAAACGACGACGTCGGGAGAGCCTATACTCCTCTCTCGAAGAAGCTGCTGCGCGCTCGCGGCTTTCGTTCTTCTCTTTTCGCGATTCGCCAATTGACGAAACCCTTTTTTATGAAATGATGCACTTTTCTTTGGTGTAGAAAACGAAAAAATGTTTTTAAAGCCAATGGGACTTTCTTCCGCAAACCAAAAGATGATGAAAAATGCCGAGGAACATGCGAAATATAGAGTATGAAAATTTAATATGGGGAGGCGTGTGGAGGAAAAAGAAAAAATTGACTATTTGGATTTTTATTATTTTTTTTTAAATGGGTATAAGTTTTGATCAGAGCATCGAAACTTGGCATATTTTTTTTTATTAAAGCTTTTTTGTAATACTTTATTATAGTGTTATTCGAAATTTTATTGGTGTCTCGGGAACATTCGTGGTGGTTATTATTCCAGTGTTTTGACGCATTAATTTTCTGTAAAAAAAGCGTAAAATGGCTCAAAAATATGGTTACTAGTAATTTTTCCCATGTTCCTCTGCACTTCTGACTATCTTTCGACTCACAGAAGAAAGCCTGATCGGTCCGAAACCTCTACAGCTTAAAAAAAGTTTTTTCGATTTCTAGACCAAAGAAAAGTGCATTTTTTCAGTGAAATTCGACATATAAGCACGCGCATCTGTATGCGTGCTTATACGTGTGCGTACGCGATTCGCGCGTTTTCCAAAAGTGTACATTATATACGTTGATTTCGCGTGTGCGGAACTGGCGCAACGTCGCGGTTAATTGCGAAATTCATTCGTTTCTTTTTTTTTTTCGTTTTCGTTCCCGTTTTGCACTTATATGTATACTGGAAACGTCATCGCTAAACGATTTAACATCGTTTATTATACGATCTCGAGCGACATTACTCAACGCTCCCGAGCTCGCGCCGTATCTGCATCTAACTCTCCCCGATTTTTCGAGAGCCCGCGTTTAAATGTATGCGCGCGCGCACCGTTGTTATATTACCAGTTCCAAGAGAGACAGAGACAGAGACAGAGAGAGAGAGAGAGAGCGTGTTTTCCCTTAATGATTATTTGTTATCGCTCGCGCTTTATGCCATTCGGCGCTGGCGCTGTACACGTATACACGCGTGTGTAGCATATCCCCCCGTGAAGTGAACGGCGTGAGGAGAATTGCGAAATCGACAGCTCATTGGAAGTGTATATGCAGCGGCGGCGGCGGCGGCGGCGCAACTATATACTATGCTCTGCCGCAGCGTCGACTGCTTAAACAAACGTCTACTGCGTATACCTACGGCACATGCGTATAATTAGCTACTTACTACGTGGGGATATATCGCGCGTAGTTCTCACCGCGAGAACCCGCGAGTATAATGCGCGGACGAGGCCTGACGAGCCATTCTTATTATATTCCGAGCTCGGGAAAAAGTATTTCTCAGAGCGAGCGAGCGAGAGAGAGAGAGAGTGATGAAGCGAATCAAGTGCACGTGCGGGTGTGCCGAAACGCAAAGTCCCAGCGAAAATTACACGGCTCGACGCGGGACTTAATTCGAGGCGTTCAATCATCGCGTTTACAACTTATATGTATAGTGCCCCGTCTGCGATTAAAACTTTATGCTTCCGTTTAGGCTCTCGCTGCGGTGTACAGCCGGCTTATTACATCTTTTGCAGCGTCTGTTTGCTCGCGAGACTGCATATTACACGGAACGTTATAAATCGAGAGCTTTCACCCGTCGATTTATTCGCCGGTTATCCACGGATCGCATAGCACGGGGATCGCACGCGGGAAAAAGATCGAGCAATAGTCGAAGGATTTTTCCTCCCCTCGGCCTATACTTATATATACTCAGGCGCAAGCAATCGGCCGCTCCAGCTTTCGCAAGTCCGCATCGGGTGCAATTTGGCCGTCGTCCGCGCGCCGTCGCCCTCCGCGCGCGATCGAGCGTCAAAAGCGCCGCCGCCGCCGCCGCCGCCGAATAATCATTTGCGAGTCGCTCACGGGAAGCCTGCAATTTATAATGCCGATTTCCGAGCTTTGCGCAACTCGACGCGCGATAGACGCGCCGATCCGACGGATTAGTGCGGCTTGTGTCTGCGTGTGTGTGTACCTATCGATTTTCATCAGGCCGGCCATCGAGCTTCCTTCGCCGTTTTCCAATCGGCCGCGCCGATCGCGTACGTCCTATATGCATACGTATGCCGGCGCGACTGACGAAATCGACAAAAGGGAATTATTCCTCGGGCTTTTACTTTTCAGTAACGAACGGACGGTCAGCGTTGTCGAGCGCACTCTCTCGCTTTTTCGCGCACGCGCCCATTGTATTATCCGGGGCGAATCGCGTGTCGCGCGCGCGCGCGTCGTTTGAATGAGAAAGGATGACGATCTTTTTGGAAAGCGGAGGAGAGTTTTGATGAGGAGCGAATAAATCGGTTCATTATTTCCAAGTGTGTCACCGTATGGGATTTATCGGCCGCCGATCGATGACGCGCGTTTCGCTTGGCGAGCGAGAAGCCGGTTTTTCGTCGATTATTTCTTTTTTTTTCGCGATATCGCGACTCTCGCATGCGGGACCGCGAGAGGTGAGAGGATAATGGGAGAGGAAGGGATAATGGCTCGAAAGACAGAAGGCAGACGTCAATTTTTCATGTGTTCTTTATGTCTTTTCCGTATAAAAAATACATTAATCTCCTAAGTCGGTAAAAAATAAACGAACGTACAATTAAATCTACACCGAGGTCCTCCTCGTCGTTTTCATTTTTTTGTTTTTGCTTTTGCGTTCGCGTGCACACAGTGATTGATACACGAGACACGCGAGGGTGCGCGAGACAGCTGGATCTTGTCATGAAATGAAGTGTAAGGTATAGGCGTCCAGTTGTCTCTCTTTCTACCCAGGCCGTCGTCAAACGAGCGCCAATGAGCACGATCTCGCAGGATCGTCAAGAATTTTTCGTCGCGCGCACTGTTAGAGAGGTATAATTTACAAAAGATTGGTACAGAGATAGAGAGAGAGGGAGAGAGAGCAAGAGAAGAGCGAGAGACGGAAGAATATATATAGAAGAGCAGAAGTTGCTTAATCTAGTGTTAATTGGAGGACGGGCCGTTTGTTGCCGCTGCCGCTGCTTTCGCCGCCGCCGCTGCGCTGAAGGGCTTGTCCGTCGGGTATCTCAGAGCTGTAGCGATTTCCTGGTTGATTGCGCGCTTAGTGTTGGTAGTGTCCGTAGTGCTCGTAGTGGCCGTAGTCGCCGTAGGCCTCGTGTCCGTGGTGAGCGACGGGTACGGCGACGGGGACCTTGACTGGGTAGGGGACCGGCTTCTCCACGTGGACGGGGACTGGCTTCTCGACGTGGACGGGGTAGGGCCTGTCGACGGGGACCTTGACGGGGTAGGGCACCGGGCGCTCTACCGGGTAAGGCACGTGCTTCTCGACGGGGTAGGGCTGGGGTACTGGAACCTTGACGGGCACTGGCACGGGCCTGTCGACGTGGACGGGGTAGGGCCTGTCGACCGGCACCTTCACCGGGTACGGGATGTGCTTCTCCACTGGGTAGGGCACTGGCTTCTCGACCTCGACGGGGTAGGGCTTTGGCACCGGGACCGGGTAGGGACGGTCGACTGGAACCTTCACTGGGACCTGGACGATCTTCTCGACGGGGTAGGGCTGCGGCACGTGGACGGGCACCTTGACTGGGTAAGGCACGGGCTTCTCCACTGGGTAGGGCTGCGGCACTGGGACCTTGACGGGGTACGGGACGTGCTTCTCCACTGGGTAGGGCTGGGGTACGTAGACCTTCACCGGCACTGGACGGTCGACTGGCACGTGCACGGGCACGTGGATCTTCTTCTCCACGGGGTAGGGCTGGGGTACGTGGACGGGGACCTTGACGTAGACCTTGTACGGGACTGGGACTTCCTTCTCCACTGGGTAGGGCTGCGGCACTGGAACCTGCGAGCAAGGGAGCGAGCGAGTTGTGAGAGAGTCGTACATAGACGTATAATGTACGTAGAGACGAGTGCGCGTGCGTTATACCTTGACGGGGTAGGGCACGTGCTTCTCCACTGGGTAGGGGATGTGCTTCTCGACTGGGTAGGGCACCGGGACGTTCTTGTAGACGGTGATGACCTTCTCGTGGTGGGCGTCGTGCTCGTAGCTGCCTCCGTATCCGTGCGAGACGGGGAGGAGTGCGGGCCGTGAGCAGCGGCGCCGATGTCGTAGCCGCCGTCGTAGGCGTATCCGTAGCCGAGACCGAGCAGTCCGCGCTTCTCCTGCTTCTTGCCCTCCGGGGCAGCGGCCTCCTTGGCGGCCGGCTTCTCGGCTTCCTCGGCCCAGGCCGCCGCTACGACGAGGGCCAGCAAGGCCAGGTGCATCTAGAACAGTGAGATAGAGAGAGAGAGGCTCGTTGAGACGATATAAGGGCAGATTCGGTGCACTCTGGCACACGCACTCGCAAGCTCGCAAGACGAAGCACACACTGAGACACGCGCGCGCGCACTAGGTTACGGGACGTACCAGGCTCCTCATTTTTGCTTTCGCGATGTTCCGGGTGCGTCCAGAAGTGAACTGGATGCTGATTGTCGGGCCGGCGGGGCCTTATATACGCCCGCCACTTTCGCCTTCTCCGCGTGCCGCGTGTACGCTGCTTGCGCGACTTGCGCGACTTACGGGGGCCCGACGAGCGTCCCCCTACCCCCGCGTCCTTTGTTCCTGCATAAGCAACGTCGGAGGAGAGCGAGAGCGAGAGTGAGCGCGCTCTACTGTGTAGAGCGAGCCACCACTCCCCAAGGCGCTCTCTCGCGATCTCGAGGTTTCGATTTCGATTTCCTTTTCCCTCACGCTTCTATACTCTCCCGCCACAGCCGCTTACACTCGCCTCCTCTCGCTTTCGTTGCGCCTCCTTTTCCTCGCTTCCCTTTCCTCGGCTCTCGCCGCGGCGCTCGTTGCCGAGCTAGCTGAGCTCGACTCCTTGCTCTATCGCCGCGCGCGCCTGCAGCGCGCGACCAGTCCGAGAGAATCCACCCACTTCTGCGGCTCGCCGCTGCACACTCTACACAGAGCGCGCAGGGACAATCGATTTATTATGGCTGCGCGCGCGCGGCCCAGTTTCATTTAGCTCGCCGACCGACCTCTTACGCCGCCGCCACCGCTTCTAATCTATTCCAAGCCTAATTATGGACTCGTCGCGCGCTCTTTCCAAAACTAACCGACAGAGACAGAGAGGAAAAAAAGCTCGTAGGTGTATTAAGACATCTCTGCGCGTAAGGACGCCAAATCAGTTGTAATGGGGCCTGCAGGTACTGCGCGCGCTTGCGAGGCTCTCGTATTTCCATTGACCTATAGTGCTGTGAGGTAACTATTGCCTATAATAGCCATTAGCCGCAGTTCTCTGACAATGAATTGAAAAACAACAGAATGAGAATTATGCGTAGTTATAGAAGCCTCGGGATATTATTCTACGAGCTTCGCACACCTATAATGTGCGTTCGATATATGGGCTGCTCATAATGTCACTTGTAACGCGTTGCATCAGACCTGCGCTGCGCTATAGATCCTGAACCCTTTTCTACATGGATTTCGAATTGCCTCGTGATTGAGGCGTAATATTCATAAGGCTCGTATCGATTCGAATCCAAGAGTCGAGAGCATACCGAGTTATACGACTTGTTAAGCAACAATTTCGCAAAACTGTAGCGCGAGGGGAGCCTACTTCTGAGAGAGTGATTTTCACGATTTTTTTATACATGTATAAATACATATTATACCTGGACGAATGTCAGTACGTGGCGGAGAAGAGGGATATTTTTCCTCGAGAGAGAGAGAGAACGACTCGAATTATCGGGTGCACGACATAAATCTAGAGATCACAGCGGGTTTTCTATACGTAACTAGACGGCTCGCGCGGACCTACTTTTTTCTCTCTCTTTCTCTCTCAAAACGGTGTCATTCAAAATTGAATAAACACGCTTAAATCCTCAGCTAAATTACGGCACCTCGTCGGTCGAGCGAGTGACGTAACGAGTCGCGCGCGCGCGCGCGCACGAGGCGTTTGACGATAATAAAATCCAAAAGGAGCAATAATTTTGAATTTACGCTTCTAACGACCGCCGTTAGCACTCTCCCGAGGAAATAACGTGTTTCAGCTCGCTAATGGAATCTCGCCTTTAATACACCGTGCTATGGATTTCGCAAATTTTTTTCACCGCGCGATATAATTGACTCTCTCACTTGGCGTAACACCCAGTTTTTTAAACGTGAAATCAATATGAAGATATTCGAGAGAGGAGAAGCATTAATCCTATACTTGCCGCGTCTGGAATCGTCCGCGAGCCCGCGACAACGACGCATAAAATATATTTTCTCCGGAGTACACGCACGCGCGGCAACGACGGCTTGCAAAGCCCGATCGAGAGACGGAGAGACGTCCCTCGGCATTCCGCTCGGCGCAGCAGCAGCAGCAGCAGCAGCTTGCCTTTAAAATCGCGGATTCCCAATTACGGTCATTAAAACTCGCTCGTTCCGCGAAATTAATACCTCGTATTAACGCGACGATTACAACTGTAAAATTCGAACTTTACTGCCGCGAGGGCTTTCCTCATTTGCACAGGGAGAAAGAGAGAGACCCGAACGATTTTGAATTCTAAGGTGATCCAGTCGTTTCATACCGCAATCATATGTAATTGTTAGTCGGCGATCGCGAGCAGCCGGGAAACGACCGAGGGAGAAAGAAGGAATCGCCTACAAGGCGAAGAAAATAAAAACGCAAAACTCGTTTGGAACTCGCGCGCCTCGTCAGCTCGGTCGCTTTGTCCGATTCGTTCTGTCTCTCTCTCTCTCGCTCTCTTTCCTTCTCTCCGTACAATAATAGGCAGCAGGGCTCTCGCGAGTTCCCACTTATAATCGACTCGGCAAACTGGCCGATGAGAATCGCCGCTTGATATCCGGGAGCGAGCCGTTGGCACTACGTATGCTGCGCAGCGGCAGCGACAGTAGCCCCTCGGAATTGCCGTCGTCTCACTCTGCGTGGAACCCCTGCGCTTCTCCCGCGTATGCCTAAAAGGCCGCGGCGGGCATTGTTCCCGCAGCGATGCGCTTGAAACTGGGCCAGCGGCGACGGCTGCGCGCTCGCTCTTGCGCACGCGAAATCATGGAGAAATCACGCTCAATTTATATATCGCGCCCGCGCGCGCTATGCTCCATCTTTTTCACACGCGTAGACTTATATGCGCGCACGCGTATATCGTATATATAGAAGTGCGAGCGAGCTGGAGAGGAATGTTTTGGGGAAATCTTTGCCTCCTTATTTTTTCCCCGGTATTTAGAAACCCGATTGCCAATAGATTTGACAGCTTTATTTCTGCGACGACGGCTAACGCGCGGCTCTCGCGCTGACGAAACGAAACGTGGACGTATACGCATATTCGTATATACCCGCGCAGAGAGACTTATGTGCGCAGAGGAGGAAACGGGAGCCGTAAGTATAGCGTACACGTACACGACGACAACGACGACGACGACGACGACGACGCTTTTCACGAGACTATAAATCAAGAGCGAGCGTATGTTTCAGTAATGAATTAATAAAGCGCGCGCGAGATGGCCGTATCCAGTGGTTAATCGCGCAATTATCGCTCTGGCCGGTGAGCTGCGCAGCTCATCCGCGATCGATTGGAAAAGTGAAAAGAAATGCCGGAAGCTCGAGTGTAAAGCGCGCGATCGTAACGAGAGGGGTCAACATTCCTCTTTCCCCGCGATCTATTAATATGGAACGCGCGTAATGAGTCTCGTATATTATGTAGAATCTCGAAATATTATGTAGATTGTAGAACGTCCATAAATAACGAAAATGAGGCGAGCTCTCATCGGCGCATCCGCCGATATGTATCTGGTGGGCGGGTTCGCCGCGACCAAAGTGTATGTAGAACCGAAAACAAATCTTTCTCCCGCGCATATACGATGTATTATACAGCGGCGTTGTAGTGCAGTAAGCGCGGCCTCAGAACCGGTTACGTAAAGGACGTCTCTCGAGCGTGTGTGTGTGTGTGTGTTCGCAAGTTTCCTCTCTCCTCCCCTCTACATTATGCGCACTTACTTAGGCGATTTTCGCCATGCTCGAGACGCACGTGCTGCCGATGTCGGATTAGAGAGACGCCCGTACCTGGTCGAGCGCACTTCCCGCTTCTCGTTTATATATATATATACAGTCGTAAATACTTTTTTTTTCGTCTCCCGCAGGAATTTCGTCGCCGGCGTGCTGCAGTTCCAGCTGTACAGGGCACTGTGTCAGGCGGCCGGCCAGAGGAATCCCGACGATCCGCGGAAGCCGTTGCACAAGTGCGACTTTTACAGGAGCCCGGAGGCCGGCGGAATACTGGGGTGAGGAGAAATTTCTACATTCTTGTTTATTTTTTCAAAATCCATTTACGACTACGCTGGATTGATTTCGAGCGTGGAAAACGCGCACACGTGACATCAGCGATGCCGCTCGAGATTTTACGCCGATGATGGCTCTCTCGTGGCATAACGAATAAATTACTGAATCGTCGGGCAGCGTAGGAGCCAATGAATTATTAAAAGCGCGCAAGCAAGATATACGTCCGTGAAGCCGCAGAGCAGCTTCTCGTACGTCTCGTTGAAAATGAAATCTGCAGTAGCCGCGCGCGCGCGCGAGAACGCGCAGTAAAAAGCATCGTTATACCGATCGAAAATAGCCGCAGAGAGCGCGAGAGCGAAATCGAGAATAGTTTCGTAATCGAATTAAGAGCGAGCCCGAGACGAATTGAGCTATGCGCGCTCCGAAGCGTTTTAAAGTCCCTTTGCACACTCGTCGAACAAATGCGGCTTACAGAGGCGCTCGCTGGCTGCTGCCGCCGCAATTATTCATGGCAATGAGCCAGTCTCTTGTATCCTACTCAAGGAAACTGCATTTAAGCATCCAAATTACGATGTCGTGGCTCTCGCCTCAATTGCAAACACGTGTTTCCTACAGCGCGTCGCGCAGCTCTAGTCTGCATCGCGTACGCATTATTGTATATATACGAGCACACTTTGCCCTGAATATCTTGGGCTACTCGCAGCCTATCTGCGCTGCGTGTGTACGCGTTGTCGAGCAAATATACACGCTCGGAAAATTAGCGCGCATTCATATAATGCGCGGCTTCCGCTGGAGGTGATTTTTCGCGAGCTCCAAAATTTTACTCGCGTAATACTCGCGTCGGCGAGACTATAGGGCGCGCACACTGGCCGCAAACTGGCCTATCGAATTAATTCCCCGCCGCCGCCGCCGCCGTCGCGGCGTAATTGCCTTCGCAACGTGCAATCTAGTCGTTATACACGCGCAGCCGCACTTCGCGCGCGAGAGTATCCCCGCGCGCGCGTTCGCGCGAAGGTTACTATATACTATACTCCTTTTTTTTTGTCGTCCTGGAAAATGCTCCAGTTTCCATTTTTTTTCTCTCTCCCGCTCCTTCCGACACTAGCCGCACCGCCAAGTGTCTTAATCTCCGAGGCTAATTGGATCAGTGTTATACACCTCCTCCTGTGTAGCATGTATATTACACATAGACTATAGGCTGCGCTTTTCGCGACACGAGCGATCCTAATTATCCTCCGCGCGGGGCTAATATATTCCAGCGGCACGGCTCGCTGCCCTGCAGACGCGTACATGACGCGTCAAACGTTCGGACAAGCGTTAGCTTCCGGTCAGCGCTCGCCTATCTGCTTTGCGCAATCGATACATGCATCAACCTATGCGCGGCTCGTTGCGCAAGCCATGGATCTATACGTAAGCGCGACGAGGGAGATGCGATTTTCGGGAGCCGCCCTTAGCAACGAAATCACGTGTCTATAGCGGCCTTCGCGCTAATGCGCTGCGTCTGTAGTATACTGTATATAAATATATACATACGCTGTGGGCAAAAGCCCGTAGAAGAGCGTGAAAAACGGATCGTCTACTGCGCTGCTCTTTTTCTCGGCCGAGGAGAGGATAATTGAGGCGAGTGTGTATTCCCCGCGAGTGTGCCGCAAAAAAATCTGGTTTGCCCGCCGTTACGCAAGCCCTCGGGATGAAGAAATTTTTCTTTATCTCCGCGTGTATAACAAGCCGCAGCGCTTTTTTAGGCCGTTCCTGTTCCGAGAAGCTTTTTTTTCTCTTTCTCTATGTCTTTCGCTCTCTCTCTCTCTCTCTCTCTCTGGTCGAGAGAGGGCCTCTATGCCCTCGACCTATCTAATTAGCATTATTTTTATGTAATCAATGTATCTGGGCTATTGGCCAATAGAGGAGTAGACCTTGAGTCTTCGGTAAACGATAAGCTTCGCTCCGCTGTGTACGCTCCCTTTCCTTTCTTTCCGACGAAAACAAACGAAAAAAAAAACCAACAAAAATAAACGCAAACGGCGCGATTCACGCAGGCCCTTGTGGAATGCTAGTTTCTCGGTCGCGACCCACTTCGAGAAAGTTCGAGAGAGCGAGAGAGCTGCAGCGCGGCAAAAATTCCCTGATTACCGCGCGTACTGCTGCTGCAACCTAAAAGTTCGCAGCTCGCGTCGCATCGACGAAAACAACCGTCATTGACACCCTTGCGCGTAGCGCTGAAACTACGCTCTCTCTCTCTCTCCTCTCTCCTCTCTCCTCCCTCTCCACCGACCTCTAAAGTGCATCCATTTAACGAGAACACTCAGTCTACATCTATTTACCGCGTGAACAGCGTAGCGTACGATACGCTCTCGCTCTCGCCGCACACGTATACGCGTAGTCGCACACAGCGATGCCGGGCATATCGTCGAGTTAAAACGTCGCGCGGCATACCGTTAACCGTTAACCATCCGGAGGCCGTTACACATACGCAACGCACGAGGCGCAAACGCTCTGCTATCGAATGTTTCGAATTGACACATTACACGCTGACTCGCTTATTCTCTCGCTCGGCATTGCGCTCTCGAGCGTAATAAATGTCCGCCGCTACACGTACTCGACCTCAGCTCGCTTCGCACACACGCATACACATACATATACGTATCGCGCATTTCTCACAATGATCATTCCGCACTTCCACGCCGCCGTTAATAATAAAGTTCGCCGCTCTCGGCGCTCGCCTGCTATACATATACTGCCGAGCGCAATATACGCCAATGTTAAATTAGATAACCCGCCGCCGCGCACCGACACGACAGAGGGCGACAGACCGATAATTTCTCTTTATATTCCGTGACCATTGGCCGCGCGCAATAAGCCCCTCTTGCCACTCAACTGTGCACAGCGGATTTCGTTTGTCGTCGGCGTCACAGCGAAAAGAAAATAAAAAAAAGGGGGGAAAGAAGCCGACCAGCTCCCGCGGATTCCGACTTCCTCGCCTGCGCGTCGAGGATCATAGCTATATGTGCGTGTAACGCGAGGATTACGAAAAAAAAGTGCCTCGCACGCGCGCATGTGTGCGACTTGCGTAAGGATTGTATATATACGCACTCGCGCAGAAGCGCGCAATGTCCATAGCTCGGCTTGGACGTCGAGAAGGAGGAAAAAAAAAATAATCGAGGAGTATCGTGAGAAAGAAGGCGAAATTAAGAGATACGGACAATCGATTCGGATGTGTACACGCGCTTGAATACGCTGCTTTCCAAATATCCATCGGTTAGAAAGTATGTATATGCGAGGGATATATTCAGTGTATAGTAGCGCGACAGCCTCTACTCGTGTGACTCACCACCTGGCGCGCGTCTATGTCCTGTACGGTGAAAACGTATAAACGGCGACGAGCCGATCGTCGACACCGATACCGACGAGAGCCTGCGTCTCTTTTCGCATAATGCGCGCGAGTGCGTATCGCCGATTTGAAATTACGCGCGAAAAAAGGCGCGAGAGATCGGTAAATATTGTTATTGGCCTATTGAGAGGCGCCTGTTATTGCTAATACGCGAGAGATAGTATCGCTAATACTAGACACTTGTTGCCCGGCCGTCTACAATCGGTTGGGAAACAACCGCTCATTAAACAATTACGGGGCGTGTGTGTACGTATACACTTATATACATACATAGCGGCCAGGCGAGCTGTCGTTAAAAGTAAACGAGTGTCGCTTTTTTCGCGCGTAAATTAATTTTCGAACAGCTCCAGCGCAGCGCGAGGAGGAAAGAAAAGGACGGAAAAAAAAAATTCCTCGTCGCCCCGCTGCGATACATGCTATGCGCATATATATACATATACATCGACGCGCGTTTCTAATCACAAAAGCCCTCGTCGCACATTCGAGGCGCGTGCACGTCCGCGTGAAAAATTCAAATGCACTTTCTTCGCGCTCTTAAAATCCCCCGCGTATGTATGACGCTGCGCGGCGGCTATTGGCAGCCACGGCGGCGGTGGCTCATGCTTTCCATACCGGATGGATCGTTTAGTTTTTTTTTTATTCGTCGGACGACTCGCATCTTCGCGGACGAGCGAGGAAGCAGCGCCCCCCCCCCCTCTTCCCCGCTATCTCGATCGCTGCGTATGATGCAACGAGAGTTTATACCTATATAGCCGAGGATGAGAGATATATAGAAAGCAGAGGCGCGCGACCGTCCGAACGAAAATATATAATCGCTTTATCCCTTGGTGTATATGCCATGTGCAGGCGTGTGCAGTGTTTATGGCTTCGCTCGACCTGTAACATTTTTATTTTTTTCGTTATATTTCGTCGACGCGTCAATGCTCGCGCGCTGTAGCGAGACAAGCCCGCGCACATGTATAAATCGATGCCTCGGTTTACGAGCTATACTCCGATTGCTGCACGTACGAGACTTTTCTTTTTTTTTTCTTTTACGCGCCTTCTGGCGCGTGGCCTTATAAATTACGAAAAGCGAGCCCGAATTTACATATCCTGTACAGATATATACGAGTTCGTCTGTACGTGTGTGTGTGTGTGTGTGTCTGCGCGTAGCTGCGACCGATGGTTTTGACAGGTTCCTCGTTGGATACTTTTTTTTATTATCCCCGATAAGGAACAATGTTTTTAATATATGTATTTCGTCAGGATCGTGGCGGCCATCAAGGCTGACGTGAAATTTTTCGGGTGAGGCAATTGATTGACGATTAGGCGCAATGCGGACAGCTGCAGCGTATGTGTATATAGGTATGCGTCTAACGTAATATGCGGCGCGTTGCGTTATTACACTCTGATAATCGACGATCTGAGACTCGCCGGGAAATTATAAATATTAGCGAAAGCGCGCAACGTTGCGACGACTCCGCGTCGCGCGGGAGGGGGAGGAGGAGAACGCGGCGCGTAGCGACTCGACGAAAATTCCACTCCGTCTTCTAATATGCAGGAAGTCCCCGCCGACGAGCGCGAGGGATATCAATAAATTCGCATGCGCCATCCGTGAAGTTTATACGGCTCTTAAATACATATTTATGAGCGCAACGCGTTATGCGATCGCCCGTAGCTATGTAGAGCGTCATTAGGCGAACTAACGCCTCAATCGCGCCGCGTTGTAAATTTGATGTACGAGCTTGTCGCCGATGAATTCACCGAGAGTCGTTGTAACCGAGTCCCCACGCGAGAGCAAGATATTAGGCTCATATATATATAATATATATATATATATAAGTGTGCGCACGCGAATGCTTATGACTCGAGAATGATTGACGCGAAATTATGATATAGTCGGGCAGCACGTAACACAATAAGCCGAGCGCATTGTGCTTTTCTTCGGTTGGAAAAAAAAAATATATATATCTCCTATCGGCTCTCGCTTAATGTGCGTTGGAGTATATACGGCCTTTCGCTAATCGAAACGATCGGAGCACCGTATCGGACCGCTCGATCTTTTCATTAAGGAAATGGACCAAGTTCTGCAAAAATAGCCAAGGAGAATTGTGCGCGCCGCACGCGGCTGTATACACAAGAGCGAGTTTTCTGCATTCGCACATCGAAAATACAGCTCACTATCTCTGTTTCTCCGTCACTCTGCCGGAATAAATTTTGAAACGTATAAATCAACGATCGATTGTGCGTATCAAAATCGAGCGTATATACAAAGCGCCGGATTTTTTTCGCTTGCACAACACAGTTACCTTGAAAAAATAAACTACAACGTGCACAGGTAATCGCCGCCCGCCGCGGATAAACGTGGATTACACACGCGCACACATGCGATGGTGTGTCTGTATATATAGTTCTCGAAACTCGCGGTGGTCCTCGAATCGTTGAGGAAAAAAAAATGCTTTCAATTTTATATCTTCGATCGGAACGGTATATTCCGCTACTCGTGTCAATGTATATAACGTGTATACTCGCGCACAGTAGCGTGTCGCGACGAGAGAAAGAGATATTGAAAAATCCGGCAGCAGTTGTAGCAGCGGTGGCGGCATACTTTTTACGAAACTGACGCGCCTCTAATTGATTGGGAGAAAAATGAGGCGAAAGTTGTCACCGCGGATCGGTCAGCTCGTAAATCTCAGCCGTTCGCTTCAGTTGCGCGCGCGAAAATCGGCGCTATATTATATATACGTATACCGATTCTTATTCGCTCGGCACAGCGCGCGGCTGGCGTCTCTGCATAAACACTCGCGGCTGTGTGCGAGAGAAAAAAAAACATCCTCGTCACGATGAGAAACATTCCCACTGTGTACACTCGAGGACCGTGTGTTGTATGAAAACCTCTGGGCTTGCTGCAATCGGGGCGGGCAGCTCTGTACCGATTTTTATCTCCGCGCACATGCAAATTCTCCGCGCGCGCGCTTTTGTCTCTGGATTCTCGGGTGGAAAAATCGGCGGGACTCGCGTGCGCGGCATAGTGCAAGTCCGTATGCATAAGCTTTCGGGCTGGTGATAATCGCGCGCGAGAAACTCGAGCTTTGCGCCGGCCGCGGCTGATTTTTCGACTCTAGGCGGCTATTACGGGTATATAGACGTCGAGACCGGCTGTGTGCGGTGCATGCGCTGATTGAAAATCGGTTATGTCACGCGCGCTCGCCGCCCATTCGACATAACGTAACTCTCCGCGGCTGTGCGCATGATACGTCTGCGTTATAAACGTTAAATCCGATTAATTCCTTGTAATATTGACGCGGCTGTCTCGCGCTTTAATCTCCCGTTGAGGATTGATAATTCCTTGTTTTTTTACGCGCGAATAATGATACACAGGCGAATTATAGGTCGCGGCGTCGCTTTAAGAGAGTGAAAAACGGCGTGTTTGTTTCTGTAATGGCTTGTCTGATAAGTCGGTAGAGTGTGACTCGTTCAAGGTCGGCCGGGCGTACATTATAACTGTCGAAAATAAACGGTCGTCCGCACGAGATCCAGCGGCTCCTCGATTACGTATTCAGCGAGAGAGCGAGATTGAGACGGTCTCTCCCGAGGCTCGCCTGCATCTGCTATACATGCATATACGTATACCTTATTCGCGAAGTTCGGTAATGCGCAACGATTTTCGAAAAAGTCCGCGCCGTGACTACGTAAGCAGCTCGTGATATCGTCGTTTCTCGCGCGTTAAGGGACCGCTTCTATTACCAGCATTATGCTCCGACTATGCATAAAGCGAAGTGCTTCGAGTGTAAAGGATCACGTTGCGCAATGCGGCTTTGCCGAATTCGTCGGGGGCGACCGCCGCGGTTTCGCAATTTCATAGTTTCTGCCGTATACGCGTAGCGATGGTGGCTCGATGCACACCGGGTGGACACGGCGTGCTCGCGGACGAGACGCGCAGAGAGAAGGAAATCAAATCGGCCCGATTGAAATGGAAAAAGATTATAACGCGCCGTTTTTAATATCCTCTCCCGGACGTATATCCTCGCGGACCACTGACTCGTTCGCGCGTTCCTTACGGTGCGCGCGCGTGTGTCCCGCCGAGCCGAGGAAAAAAGAAAGCTGCGCGCAAAAAAGTGCGCGACTAATTGCCATTTTCGGCCGTGCGTCATATACTGCACGCCGTAAGATTGTTGACCCGAATGTATATATATGTGTTTATACGTATATATATTACGCACATTGGCGCAGCCGCGCTGCTCTTGTTTCGGGCTTTCGCAATTCCCGTATTATAACCGCGTCGCGGGCCGTGTGTATATAGTGCATGATTTTTACGTAAGAAACAAAAAATTATGTATTACGTCTTCGCCGGGATAGGAGGACGGGTGATGCTCCCGAAAACGGATAAGGAGCTGTGCATTATATAGCGCCGCGGCGTTACGGGATAGGCGGGAACGAGAGGCGGCGGTGGCGGTGAAAAGCGCTGGGAAATCTGTGGCAGTTGCGTATTATACGAGTCGAAGATCACGTTCCAGCGTGAGATTCCGCGTCTGCATATATATAGCCATCGAGGAGAGAGACAGAGAGAAAAAGTATTGCATTCACGTATACATATAGCGAGAGATAGAGCACAGACGGCACGATCGATGATCGTAGCCGAGAGATAAGTGTTCCGCGAGAGGCATGTGCAGTTTCGGATAGAGCGAAAAGTGGAGGCGGCGAGGGAGGGGAGAGGGACCCGAGGCGCTTAATGGAAAATTAAAGTTTATGCCGCGATACGACACGTCGCTGAAAGGGCGTTAGATAACGCTGCATCGCCCGCATTGTTGCGCTTCTATATACAACGAAGTGGAGGCTGTTGCGCTGTTGCACGGCGACGGCGAATCGTAAAGAATAGTAGACGCGCGCGCGTCGTTTTTGAGAGGACAAAGGCGCGAGAGGTCGCCGCGTTCACGCGAGCGATCTCGATGTATATACGTATAGAGCTCTATGTATGTTGTCTATGTATACAAGACAACTTCTCGGGGTGTATAATACCTGATATAATTGATTTGTGTGCCAATCGTGGAAAAGAGGCATTGTTCGACGTATACACTGCAAATTAAAATGGAAATGCTGTATGGCTACGCATTAGTTTTTCTCTTATCGTTTCGCGGCGCGCGCGCACTCAATCGAACGCGATGGAATACATTAAGCGCGCTCGCGATTACTCAAAGATCCGAGAGCATAAATCGCGAGGCGCGCAATCCTTTCCTAGAGAGCAAAAAAAAGCTCTCTTCGATATAAATCAAGCCTTTTTTTTTATTATAGTTATAGTTTAAAAAGTAATAAATTCTCATTAAGTCCGCGGGCGGAGGGGGGGGGGGGTAAAATTATATTTTTGCGCAATAAGAGCGCGCGCTATACGCACTGCACGTACATACTTGTCCGCTCGCGCGTTGATGTTATATATACATTCCGTTTATGTGCAATGACTTACGGCATAATAACTGGTCTCTTCGCGCATATTTTTCCCAACGCGCGCGTATGCACTCGCGGGCAGCTCTCGTAAATAAAATTAAATCAATGAAAACCGTCGGCGCGCGTATATTTCAATCTCGCGTAAAATAAACACTGTAAATCAAGCTCCTCGCTGTAATCGTCCGTAAGGCATGGACGAAAGCCGCTCGATTTTTCGAAGATAAGCCTGTCCCTCCCGGCTTTGCAATAACGTCCGGCGTGCAGGATGTATATCTATACATAACCATGGCTCATTTTTCTCGGGTTTACACTCCCTACGGCGCAGCTTTTCCCGCATCGGAGTCGAGAGCGCCGCGCGCGGAGAGGAATATAATACACAATAACCTTGCGCCGCGAGAGAGATATCGACTGCAGCGACGGCTCGTCTAGCCTTGGCCAGATTAACGATACAAAAGTCCTGCGTGAAAGCAGGCGCGTTCTATGAAAATTAAGTTGGAAAAGGATCTCTGCGCGTGCGGCCGATTGTGTGAGTGTGTGTGTGTGTGTCTGTCTGTCTGTTTATATAGAAAAGTCAATCGTCTCTCTCTGTCTCGGATGTCAAGTGCGAAACCGAGAGCGGCTCTCTCACCGCCCGTATACAAATTGGCCGCAGCGTGTGTGGTTTCCTCCGCTTTCTTTTTGCTCGGATATTTGGGTTATATACGCGGTGATTTGCGTAACGCGCGCGCGCGCGCGTACGTTGAATCCGGTGCAGCTGCGCGCGCGCGTGCCAGTGTCATTACCAGTTTCGCAACGATTGTAATCTCGCCGTGTATACAGTCGTATATATACATATACGCTCGTAATAAGGGCTCGCAGCTCAAATACAAAAGTGTAATTATAACGAGCGTCAATAATAAATTCCTCGTGCTTACACACGCGTTGCGTTTACAGATCTCAACAGGTCTTACATATGGATCGTCAATGTATACGTATATATTGACGCGGTTAACTCATCGATCAATCATACGGCGGAGTATCACACCGAGAGAGAGAGAGAGAGCCTCTCGCGCAGCTCCTTACACGCTACGCAGTACACATACTTATGTATACACGCGGGCGACTGCGTTATTATGAAAGCGCATACGCGCGTGTATACATATAGACTCTTCGGATTCTGCAAAGCGCACTTCCGTTCCCGAGAGATAGCACACTCTATGTGCGCTGCTTGCGACACGCGCGCCAAGCTTCGTTTTGCAATTCGCAAGAAGGATTTTCGTCTGGCGTGTGCGCGCGCGCGGTGCAGTACACATCGCCGCTGACTCGCGGCTGACCAACTCGACCTTTTCTACTTGATAGTGCGTAATGCGCTCGTGGCAGTAGAGTATATATACGATTCGCAGCTGCCGACTCGCGCACCGATCGCGCATTATACAACGCGCGAGATCTCCGCGCTCGATGCAACGATACATCGCTCATATATTCTTCGCTCTCGATCTATAATGTTATTCCGCGGGCAGTGTGTAAGTAGGTAATACGCGGCGCGATCTCTCGTTTATAAACGACGCTTTTATGCAATACACTTGTATGCTGTGGCTCTATGCTCGCGAGATATCGATTGCCGATAAGCGACAAAAGTATTTCTCTCCCTGCCTCTCTCTCTCTCTCTCTCTCGCATGTGGTGTCCCAAAGGCGGCATATGGTTACGCCACGCGTGGCGCGGCGGCCGACTGTATTATCTCGACTTCCCCCGAAATATATCGCGCGGGGTCCCACACGCGGAGCGGCGGCGACGACGACGAGCCCTCGGCCAAGTGAGTAATCGCGCCCGCTCGCTCCTTGTGACTCGTCGCCGCCGTTGCCGCAGATAAACGCGCGCGTTTATGCACTTGGCCGTAACGACGCCGGCGTAACCGGGCCCACAGCATCTCGAGCGGCGGCGACGGCGGCCGTTACGCCACCGTTATACTCCGCTCACGAGCCACTATACACAGTGGCACGTACTTATACTGCGCGCGGACACTCGCACACATGCGCGTGTGCGCGGGGTATATAGATGTGTATACCGGAAATTATGAGCGTCGACAAATAATGTACGCGACGAACGTTGAGACTCTTTTCTGTTCGATTCTCACGAGCGAAGCCTTTATTTTCGGGAGTGCGCGTATGCGCGTGAAAGAATGAATCTTGCCGCGGCTGAACTGCAGTTACGTCTTCCGCAGAGGTGCTCGGGATCGAGGCGTTGAATTGATAATGGAGGGAGGAAGCGTGGATGGAGTTGACCTCGATTTTTTGGGGGAGAAAGAGCGCGGGGACGTATTCGAGAAAAAAATTTTTGTCGAGGCTCGATATTATGTGGAAAAAATATGCGCGGAGGAGATTTCGCTGCGATCTATACGCGCTACAACTGCGCAGTCCAGGAGCAATGCACAGGCTGCAAATACGAAATAAAATTGAAAAACGGGCCGTGTGCGCGTGTTCCGGCGTTTGCGCCTCATTACGCAAGTATCACTTTAATTTCTCTTGAAATAAAAATATACGCGAGTAGCCAGAGAGAGAGAGAGAGAGCTCGAAAATAAATAATACTGCACGCCGCGCGGCGAAGAAATGATAGCCGCGGCGGAAAGGAATTTTATCATTCCCTCGGATATCTGTAATGCACTGCACCTCCTCTCTCTCTCACTCTCTTTTCGACGCTTCTATTGCGCAACGCGTCGCCAGACGCGCCGCATTAAAATTTTTCAAACGGCGAAAATTCCCTCCGCACTATGCGCGCACCGCGGTTTCTGCCTTATATTATACAGCGCGAAATTATACCGGATTTATCGCGCAATTTACAGCGAGCGTTACTCTTCATATACATAATATTGCGAGCACACGTGTGCTGAGCAGGAAAATTATTCTCAATTACTTTGCGCAATTAGAATTACGGTGTGGGAACGGACGGGCGACGGGGAGAGCGTATAATACGGCGCGTCGATGGACAAAAAAATGGCGAGCGGTGCACAGATAGAGAGCGGGAGCAAAAAACCTGAAGCTCGAAATTCACGCGGACATGTATTATTTGTGTAACGTTTGCGCATACATTTCCAGGAGACTGATGGAACGAGGAGCTTCGGTGCCCTGGCAGGACGTTCTTATCGAGGCGACGGGCGAGTCGCGATTGGACGCCAGCGCCATCAGGGAATACTTCCAACCGCTCGAAGAGTGGCTTCGAACGGAGAACCTCAGGACGAACGAGCTCGTCGGCTGGACCTACGGTGAGTCCGAAAGAATTTTACGTTGCGCCTCTCCGCGCAAATCACATTTTTTCCGAGGGAAAGCTCGCGGTTACGGGATTTGTCGAGGGAGAAAAGCGGAAGTCGCCGATATCGAGCTTCGATGACTGTATACACTTGAAAGTTTCGCGCTCGCCCGTAGACTGCGGCGCGTACAGGGATTTTCGCAACGACGGATCGGATAGCCTTGGGGGCTCGTTCACGTCAGATTCGCACGTAGTCGGCCGATTAGAGTTGGCCGGCGGTCTCGCGACTGGAAACTGCCGGACTGCAACTGCGCTGCTGCATGGCTCCTATTAAAAGAGCCTTATTAAGTTTCGGACCAGTTATCTGATCTATATAAATGATCTCTTCCTGCTGTATACGGTGCATAAAGTTACATAAAAAGCGCACACGCGATCATAACATTATCAAACTGCTCTGCAATTAATTAAAGAGTCCATAAAAATGCGATAGCGTAAAAAACTTCTTTGGCTTTATTTTCGAGCTTTAATTTTATATTATTTTAAAGACTGCAGTTTATATGCGGAGAAACGCGTAAGCGCTAATTAAATGAGACGCCCCGGTGCGCGTATATAGGATGCGCGCCAGTGAAAAACAAAAGCCTATATACATTATATATATATATATATATATATATATATATATAAGCGAGCCCACGACGACGCTCTGAGACATTATCGTAAATCCGGAATCCCTCGGGCACCACCTTTGTCCCCGGGAAAAATGGACCGGCGAGCGAGAGGGGATTCGGGATGAGGAGATACGCGCCGTGGCGAAAGAAGGCTTATACACAGACGATCCGCCTGTGCTGTATACATATATACACTGCACAGAGCACAGAGCCGCCGCCAAGAGAGAAAGAGTCTGCAGAGAGATATAGGTACCGAAATTTATCCTCGCGGAGAGCAGAAAGGATATTTTGCGGCGGGGGAAAAGCTCGGGGAGAGGAAGGTGGTGCGGGCGCGTATGGGGCCGGTACACACACACACACACACACATACTGCACGCTGCAACGCGGAAATGGCATTTTCTTTTTCCAGGCCTCTCTCGGCTATTGAGTAACGTTCGGCTTATAATCGTGATGCAATCCGCCACTCTCGGGGGGGGGGGGGGGGCCGACGCGAATTTTCCCCGAAAGAGATTCTCTCTCTCTCTCTCTTTCTCGTCGGCGGCGGCGGCGGCTGCGCTATCCATAATTTCGCGCGGGAGAGGAACACGCGAGCATCGGCGATCGGATTAATCTGCTCCGTAATTATATCGATCGCGCGAGTCGTTACAGCGTCCGCGGACGTTTTCCCGGCGCGCGTTGCACTGTGCGCGGTGCATTCCTCGCGTGACATAATACGGATGGGAACGCGATAAACGGCGATGCTGGCCCGCCGCGCGCGCGCGAATCTTAATGATAGAGCCGCTCTTCGCTTACCCAACGCGTGTACTCTCGTTATCTAATTAAGTACGGCAGGCGCGCGCCGGCCGCGCGGTCGAACTAATCATTTTACGATGCGAGAGAGCGCGAGCTCAGCTTCTGGTCTCTCTTTTCTCCATATAGCGCGCAGTGCGCGTTATTGGACACCGGCCAGCTGCTATACACGCGCGGGAGATGTACAGCCGAGATTATTATGCGCAGGTATGTAACGCGTGCGGCATACGCGCGCCAGGTCGTTTTCTCTTCCGTCGCCGATGCTTATCGCTCGCCTCCTTATATTTTCCAGCTCGATTACGAGAGAGTGAGAGACTTTTCATCCTCTCGTCTCGTAATAAATCGTCGGGCTCTCCGCGCGGCCGCCGATTCGTCCCGGCGCTGCAGCAGCAGCAACAGCCCGTTTGGCTCTAATGAGCCCGCGTCGTTACATATACGATTCCACTGCGTGCGGAGAGCATAATAAACCGATGCGTTATATAGTGTTACGGAGTACATATATGTATATACGGGTGAGAAGAGGTGCGCGAGCGAAAAATGTGCGTATCGGAGAGGAGCCTCTCGCCGCCTGTACATACGCATGTATATACCCTTCGCGTACACGCCGGGCATTGTACTTTGGCGCTTGTGGGAAACGCCGCGTTGCATAAGCCGCGAATATGTGCAGCGCGCTACAAACCGCATGACCGGGCGCTCTCTGCAAGTGCGCACTGATCTATAGAGCCGCGTCGTATACTGCACGCGGCTGTATACGTGTGCCATATATGAATGAATGTATATATGTATATATATATATATATGTTCGAGTGCAGCACGCACATGTATACATATAGGAGGAAGAGAGCGTTGGAGCGTGTGCTCGCGCGCGGGATAATATTGTACAGTCTCGGGCGCGAGCGCTCTATACGCCCGCGGCAGCGGCAGTGTTTTATATACGCATTATATTTGATGTATATATGTAGTGCGGTTAGAACGAAGCGCGTTGCGGGGACTGACTTAAAAAATCGAATAATATTCTTCCGATATGTTTTCAGACGGCGACTATTGCAAGCGAAGCATCGAGACGGCGGGACTGCAGGTTTACGGCAGCGGCCTGTACCAGGGCTACTACAACGGCGCCCCGGGGGTAGCCACCTTGGGCAAGAGCGCGCTCCTCGGCCTCCTGCTGACCCTGGCCTTATCCTCGTTCTAACGCCGGCGGTCCTGCCTCGCACCACTCCACTGTACGCTCCATCCGAGGGATTGCCTCATTCGCCTCAGAGACGACTTACCACATCGATCGTTATTCGTTATATTACCCATTTTTTCCTCTTTTAATTTTACGTTCTCTACCAAAAAAAAAGAGAGGCTGCAGCGCGTATAACACGTATACCGACGATCAATTTCGTTCGATTAAGCGGGACATTAACAGAGTACATATATATATATACCCTCTACCAAAATGAGCTCCGAGGATTTAATTGAAATCCAAAAAGGCGAACGCGGACTACATCGCACACAAAGTGTATACTGCTGCCAAGCATGCGTTTCCTACGTTTCTAGCATACGTATCGGATAATATCGCGTATATATATATAGAGACACAGAGCAAGTCGTGTATAACCGCTCGGGCGACCGCAGCCGCGCGAGGATTACGCGACGTCGTATATGTATGTATAGAGACACTGCACGCGGGAGAAACCATGTGTGAGCCGAAGCTGTTTCACAAAGGTGCTCGCGCGACTGCGTCGGCATAGAGCGCCGGAATGCGGAACGACTACTCTCCCCGTGACATTAGGCATTATTTCTGTCGCAATAGACCCGCGAATTCGCCAACGACTCTCCCGGCGTCCCCTTTAATTATGAATAGCCGCGCTGCGCGCATGCGAATGAATAATACGCGTATAGAGTCGCGCACGCAGGAGCCCAGCTGTATTTTACGTATACCTGCCTACTACCCGCACGTCTGTGTACAATAAATACGCCCGTTAATTAAAAGGATTTAATTAAAATTGAGTGCTCGCTAACGCGCGTACTCCAACGCGTCTGCGACGGCGGGGTTTCAATTCTGATGTATATATATATATACGTTTAAACCGAGAGCCGATCGATTACGGCGGCGGCGGCGGCGAGCCCCGTTTTTATTATTGGAATACACCACCTATACACGTCCCCTGTCAGTATACGCGGCGAGAGAGAGAGAGAGAGAGAGAGAGAGAGAGAAAAAGTTGCTCGCGGAGAGATTGTTCTCTTCTATTTTGAGAGACGGTGGCGGCGGCGGCGGTGGCGAGCGCACTAGTGTCTTTTTGCGCAATCGGAAGAGAGAAGGACGAGCGCGAACAATGAACTGTGTGTGCATGCATGCAGGGACTTTCACCATTTACGACGGACACTTGCCGCAAAAATCAAGGCTCCCGAGCCGCGTCCGGAACTGCCGAGACGCCAAGGACGGAGAGTCGCCCCCTCTTCTCTCTCTCTCTCTGTCTCTCCCGTTCGAGAGGATGAGAACAATGCGAGGTAGCCGCGAGGATCTTTTGTCGGAGGCGAAGGGCTTTGTCTGCGAGCCGATGAATATATCGAGGGTCCATCTCGCCGATCCGCGAATTGCCGCGCTCTGCAAGTGCGAAAACGGAACCACCTCTCTCTCTCCCTATATATATATATATATATATGTGTGTGTATATAATGGACTTGCGCAATCGACGCGGCTTGTATTGTCGAGATCGTTAGCCGATAGCCGATGTATACCGGGTGGCGCGAGTACCAATTAAAATTGGCACTGGGTTATTGGAGAACGCGCGGCGCAGTGTTTCGTGCGCATATATACATGTATATTCGACTATTCATTGCGCGCGTGTTATTATGAGCCATGGAAACACCGCTGCCGCCGCCGCCGCCACCGCGCTCCGATATGGCAATAAAATAAAGTACACGAAACGTAATGGTCTACACATCGATCGTTATGCAAGCTATACGAACGAGCGCGACTAATAACTTGATTGATTCATCGTGAGCGGGTATCCCTGACTCTCGAGCGCCGCAGATTAGCATCTGAGAGCCGGTAGACATATACGTATAGAAACAAAGCGAATGGAGCGCAGGACTACATTCGACCCGACGACCTTTCCATACGAAAAAAAATCCGCCTCATCCTTGACCCGATCGATCCTTATCGATGTAACGTGTGTAGGTGCACACATCGACACAGACACACGTAGCATACACATCTCGCGTACGTACGTACACGTGCATTACACGACACGAGAAAAGTAGACAATCCTGTTTTAGCGCAGCTGCGCCGAGCGCCGCGCGTCCGAACTCGTCGCGGGATGTCGCGAGCGCGCGCGCTTTTGAATTTCACAACCCGCCGCGCGGCGCATACTCTGAATTCGCGCGTCCGAGCGCGCGGTCCTCGCGATACTATCATTGATTTTCGATATACGTATACTGCAAACGTGTAATGCGATGCCGATGGAAACGTCGCTCTCTCGGTCACGACTTTGCCTCTTTATGCACATTCGCGACAATACATGTATTTGTGTGTATACGCATCGAGAGATGCGGTCGCGGATTTTTCACCGCGGCGTTTATTTGCATAAGGAAAGTCACTTTTGGCGCCTCTATACTGCTCTCCTCTCTATAATATCCCCCCCCCCCCCAGCACTTGGGATTCGATCGTCCCTTGCGACATAATGGACGATTTGGAATCCGAGAAAGTTTTTGTTTTTGTACTGTCGCGCGGCGCGCGAGAGAGTGTCCGTCTCACAGATTTAATCGACACCGAGACACGTAAAAAGACAATTCGAATATTAATGAATAGGATGGATACGTAGACGGGGTGGCGGGGGGGGGGGGGGAGAGCCGAGATCGTTTGCATTAGCTACGGTCGCTCGTCTCTCAGTTTCTCCCCCCCTCTTTTCTCTCTGTTTCACTGGTTGTCCGGAATTTCCAGTCGAGTTTTCGTAATTTCTGCGCGCGGAGCGCAGCGCTAATAACAGGTGCGAATTCTCAAGGGGGCGTTGCGAAACGCGAGCGCGGCGTTTCCTCAGCTGCGGCAAACCATATATACCTTCTTCTTCTTCTTCATCGTCTTCTTTTCGTTCTTCTTTTTTCGCCTTCTTGTTTCGAGAGCCTAACACTTCGATGTACCATTAACATGTAATTGTATAACAGACGAACGTAGCTATATATATTATTACGAGCGGGAAGAGCGACGACGAGAGAAGCGGATGGATCTTCTCTCCCTCTTCTTTTTTTTTAAATATATTTTTAATATATATAGCCGATTAATTGTTGTAAATATATGTAAGCGTTGTTTTATCGTGCTACTGGATTATTTTATTATGTAAAGATTAGTCTGTAAATGCCGTGTGTATCAATCGTGAATCGTTTAATTGCCTTACGTTTGTATTTACGAGCGTAACAAATAAATCCTTCCATGTAAACAGCCGTTAGATTTATTTCATCGATTTCCCAGCTCTATACGCAGAAATGCACGCGCGGACGGCAATTGCCATCAGCAGGTGTGCAGCTATACGACTGCCCCTTCGACTTCAGGCACATAAATTATTTTTTCTCTAATTTTTCCACAATAAAACCGATAATACATACCGAGAGATTATATTGCATTATAGCCGTCGCGCAGCGTATATACAGAGTATCGTATTAATTGGAAAGGAGGTCACCTATATTTTCTTTTATTTTCTATTTTCCCCGAGCGAGATCTCCACGCTGTGTGTATGAAATAAAAAGGAAGGTAGAATTACGGCGGATCGCAGCGGCGGCGGCGGTGGCAAATGCCGCGATGAGAGGCGAAGAGAAAGGGACCTAAGACCGACCTTACCAAGGACTCGCCACGGCCCTTCTTTGTGCAGCGCAGACTTGCCGATCATCGGATAGGTATATCACAAGTATATACGTATACAGAATATAACGAAGAGGCGAGAAAAAACGAGACGAGGCGAGACAGCCTAATGACTATACGGTGGCGCGACTCCTTATACCCGGCGAGAAGAAGCGCTCTCACTACAGCGTAATTGTCCTCTCGTTTCGCCTCCTACATGTGCACACAGACACATATAGAGACACACGCGACATAGCTATATACACTCGGCGCATCGGAGGCTCACTCATGCGATGCAGTAGGCGCAGAGGTGGCAGGGACTCGTGAGAAAAGCGGCTTAATATGTATATGAGTCATTCCACGGGATACTGGAAACTTCTGGGGGCCCCGACTACCGAAAAATTTTGGGTAGGGCACACTTACCAGACCTATTTTTTCTGATTTCTGGGACCCCTCCGAATAAGAAACCGTGCGAGCTGCATCATTATCGGTTGCCACCCGGGTTTCCGGTCGAAAAAACGCAAAAATGTTCAGACATTTCCTTTTGTATTTTTGCTGTCGAGAGTATTATTTGTGTACTGTGAATCCTGTCCGACTTGGCGCTATACTTTATATATACAGAACGAAAGTGCAGCTCAAGAGCTTTAAATCAAGCCTAAAATTTTTAAAATCGGATGTTCCGCTCACGAGTTACGCACGCTTGAACACTGCTAACTCTTTATAGGGCTCTCGCGAAACTAATCGATTTTCACTTTTTTTTTCAAATCCTCGAAACTTTGGATCCAGTGACTCGATTTTAAAGATTAATAGCTTAAATTAAAGCTCTTTTCCTCAACTTTACGATTTTTAGGTGCAAAATTGATTTTTCTTATCTATTGAGCTATATATATGCGTTCAGAAAACCAATCCGCTTTAGAAGCATATATATAGATCAACAGATAAAAAAAATTAAATTTAGACCTAAAAATCAAAAAGTAGAGGAAAAGAGCTTTAATTTGAGCTATTAAACGTTAAAATCGAAGCATTGGATCGACAGTAATAGGGATTTGAAGAAAGGGAAAAATGTGTGGTTTTTGGAAAAATCGAGCTATTTCATGAAAGTCAAACCAAACCACTTTTTTCAAATGGTCATAAATTTTGATCGAGTAATTCGATTTTAACGTTTAATAGCTTAAATTAAAGCTGTTTTCCTCAGCTTTTTGAATTTTAAGTCAAAATTTAAATTTGATATATAGTGAGCTATAAATATGCTTTCAAAGAACCAATCGGCTTTAGAAGCATATATATAGCTCACTACAAAAAAATATTGCTATCGACAAAAAAGCTGAGGAAAACAGCTTTAATTTAAGCTATTAAACGTCAAAATCGAATCACTCGATCAAAATTTATGACCATTTGAAAAAAGTGGTTTGGTTTGACTTTCACGAAATAGCTCGATTTTTCCAAAAACCACACATTTTTCCCTTTCTTCAAATCCCTATTACTGTCGATCCAATGCTTCGATTTTAACGTTTAATAGCTCAAATTAAAGCTCTTTTCCTCTACTTTTTGATTTTTAGGTCTAAATTTAATTTTTTTTATCTGTTGATCTATATATATGCTTCTAAAGCGGATTGGTTTTCTGAACGCATATATATAGCTCAATAGATAAGAAAAATCAATTTTGCACCTAAAAATCGTAAAGTTGAGGAAAAGAGCTTTAATTTAAGCTATTAATCTTTAAAATCGAGTCACTGGATCCAAAGTTTCGAGGATTTGAAAAAAAAAGTGAAAATCGATTAGTTTCGCGAGAGCCCTATAAAGAGTTAGCAGTGTTCAAGCGTGCGTAACTCGTGAGCGGAACATCCGATTTTAAAAATTTTAGGCTTGATTTAAAGCTCTTGAGCTGCACTTTCGTTCTGTATATATAAAGTATAGCGCCAAGTCGGACAGGATTCACAGTACACAAATAATACTCTCGACAGCAAAAATACAAAAGGAAATGTCTGAACATTTTTGCGTTTTTTCGACCGGAAACCCGGGTGGCAACCGATAATGATGCAGCTCGCACGGTTTCTTATTCGGAGGGGTCCCAGAAATCAGAAAAAATAGGTCTGGTAAGTGTGCCCTACCCAAAATTTTTCGGTAGTCGGGGCCCCCAGAAGTTTCCAGTATCCCGTGGAATGACTCATATACGGCTGAGGCAGCCGCGCGGCGATTTCGCAATATCGCGAGAGCGCGAGCGTGTATTTGACTTTCAAAGCCATTGCTGCTGCTGCTGCTGCTGCTGCTGGAGCTCTCCGGCCGTTATAAGTGTATCGAAACCGATCGTTAAAGCCGCGACGAGCTTTCGAGAGCGCTATTTCTTTTATAAGAGAGGCTGCAATTCGATGCGGCTTTTTTCTAGGCTCATCGAGCGCTATATATATACTCCGCGTTTATGTATCGGCTTTCGTTGTAGCAGCGGCGTGTACTTGGGCGCGGATTACACGTATCGGCTGCATTAGTCGTACGTTAGTCGTAAATAGATGAACAGGAGGCGAGAAAAAATAAAAAGAGAAGACGAGCGAGCGGCGGTGGGAGTCGCGCGAATTGGAGCTAGCGGAAAAGGTGGAGGAGAGGAACGTGACGGGAATATCCGGTGCTTTTGAAATCGCAAATGAGTGCATCAGCGGCGGCGGCTGCGACTCGGACCCAATGGAATAGATTGGCCGTAACAATCATCCTATTAGGCCGCGGGGTGGTCGACGACGACGACGACGAGGAGATGCAGCGGAACTTGTGCGTACAGAGTCGCGTTGTTGCCGTCTCCTTTCGCACGAGTCCTCGCCATTATATATATACACAGCAGCTGCACACCCGTGTCCAATTTAGCTTTTCGCTCGCCGCATATCGTCGGCTACGTTGCGCCGCAGAGAGCTGCACGCATACTGCGGTATAATCGGCTGTGCGCCGCACTGTTCATTGCAATGATTAAAAATTCGTCGTCGCGCGGCGAGCAATTTCTTTTTAGCGGAGACTCGGCCTCGTTTCGACGCTTCAGCGAGTTCAATGCATTATACATATTGCGCCGGACGCTGCGGCACTGCAGCTCGCGCGTAATACAATTTCTATATATCGCTGCCACGACACATCGCCGCAGAGGCCGAGCAGTGAAAATTCGCGGCTGTAATTATTATTTAACTGCATATAATGTCCGTCGTATCGCGCTTTCTACACATATATACAACTATACACAGCCGGAGAGCCGCGATCAGTCGCGATTTCCCATAGCGCGAAATGCCCGCTCGAGCGAGGAGAGAAGAAAAAAAAATCAGCCAGACCGCAAAACCGCCGCCGCTCCGCAGTATGGTGTGCTCGGCTGTAAAAGTGCGAGCGCGGGAGCTGCCGGAGGTCGAGGGTAGCTGCGCTTCGCTGTACGCGCGCACAGCCCGAGCCTTGATCAATTGAAGGTCAGAGTCGAGAGGGATAGCTAATCGTCACCTCTCAGACTATACGCTTAATAGCGCGGCACATGCGGGCGCTCTTTATGCCCGTGTTGACTCTCTTTCTCTCGCTCTGCGCCGCCGCCGGGGTTACAAAACGGAAATATTGCAATTGACAGCGCGTTCCAAGTGGCTTTTGCGGAATATTATATATAGGCAGGAGGAGGCGGGAACGATGTGCCAACGACCGATGACAGTTTCTCCCTCGCTCGCTCGCTCTCTGCGTGTGTGTATCAAATGTTATCGCTCATGGAAGCGGGATGTGAAAGTGAAATTATGGAGCTCGCTGTCTTTTCTTTCGGTGCGCCGAGCGTTACACGTATATAATACATATACATCACACACGCGCGCACACGCGTCCATGCGCGCGTATACACTAAAGCTGGATTTTTAATGCTCAAACTTTGTGCCACCGCGAGAGCGATTTATATTATTAAAACCGGTTCCGCGCGAGCGATAAATCAGCCGAGTGTATACACACACATACACACACATCGATGTGTGTTGTACAGGCGGTGTATATCTCGCGCGCAGGCGCTGCGGCTTGGAAATTAATACTTTTAGACTCCGCATCGCTTCTGGCTCGGTTGTAACGCGCACAGAGAGCATTGTACGCCAAGCCGCGGATTTACCCCCCGAATTACATAAGGAGCGCGCGACGTAACGCGTTCCAAACCGCGAACGACGTGTGCGCCGCCCTAAGCGCATTCGAGCCACGAGACGGCCTGTCGACTGCAATGCGCTCGAGAATCTTTTTCGCGCGTCGCGAGGGTCGAAGGTATACGCGCACTCGCGGTGAACTTGAGTGAAAGAGGGATACGTGCGCCTCATAATGCCGACGCGGCGACTGCGAAAGGACAGGAAGAGAGACGAGCCAAACGTTTCACCGACGCATCGCGAGAGGAGGGAATTCCAAGCTCGCGCTACTGTATAGGATAAGCGCATGAGGATTACATACGCATAGGAGCAAGTAAAAGTATTCGGTATTCTCGTCCATTTACGTGCCGATTCTATTTCCAGTCGGTTTTCCATCTCTCCTCGCCGAGTGTGCCGGAGAGCGCTTTTCATTTTTACGGCTCTCGCGCATAAAGCACACAATGCACACGTTGTACATACATATATATATATATAGTCCGGCGGGGAATACCATATACGCGCGCGTGTATCGCGAGCCGCCGTATAATTTCCAATTAAAATTCCCGTCGGCGCGCGTTGCCTGCTATACTCTCTATACGCGCGATGAGACGCGATTTTTCTTGGGTTCCTTATTTCGCCTCTTTTATTTTTCGATCGCGAGCCCGGCGCATAACGCGATACATCTGTATACGCTACTCGAGCGGTGAAAGTTTTTCAGGAAGTCCGCGCGACTTTTCAAGGATGTTTACACGCGAAAGAGAAGCTCTCCGCGCGGAGTTGGAGAAATTGCGGTCGTTTGAAAATTGCCGGCGCGCCGACGGTACGACGATAGCTCTGTTTGAAAAATCTGAATTAATTTCGAATTTGCCGTACGCAGCTGCGAGTGACGCATAGTCACGCATTCTCGAAAACGCGCGAGAGCCGCGCGTGTAATAACGCGTTCTCTACGCGCAGCTTTTGCGCGTTCTGTGATTTCTCGAAAAGTATTCGATTATAGTGGTACACGCACTCGAGCTGACATAACGCAACGGGCGGGCTCTGCGATAAGCCCGTCGAGTCCTGTATTATAATGTAAGCTGCGCGAATCGTCGGTGCCATTATATTATAAACGCGCGCGCCGCGCGTATATACTTTTGCACGACGTAATTTCGCGTTTGTCATCGCGGCTCCTGCGCGTGTATGTATGCATATGTACGCATTACTTGCATACGAACTGTATAATTTTTCTCTCTCGAAACGCACCGGCGTGCTACACGGCCGCGTCGCATGGGCTTTGCGTAAAGCCGCGCATAGATTTGCGAAACTCTCGATGAAAAACTCGCGCGCGCGCGCGCGCGCACAGCTCCATGAGCAGCGGCAATCCCGAAAAGTCGCGTAATACGAGCTCGTGCGTGCGTGCCTTACGGATCAATTTCGTCTTTTGTATATACAAAGCAGCGGTAAAGCGGAGAGCAGCCTCTCTCGGAGCGGGAGCTCGTGTGTGTGTGTGTGTGTGCGTGTGTGCGTGCGTCGGAGGGTCGGAGTTCATCGTGCCTGGCATTCTCGATCGGTCGTCTGGTCGTCTCACTCTATCCGCGTATACGTGTGCGTTATAATGCGCGTACGTGTGGGTGTGTAAGCATCGCGTGTACAGACGTACGTATACAGACAGAGGGCCGGAGAACGAAGCGGGCGTCAATTGACGGAGAGCTCACGCGTGTTGGTCTGGGGCGAAATCGCGGCAGTCGGCGCCTCCGACGCCTCGGTCGCGCACGCATCGCGCCGCTCTCCTTTTACGTAATCCTCTCTCTCTCTCTCTCCCTCGTTGTCTCGGCTTTTATCTTAGATATTTATAAGTAGATGTAGTCTCGCCGAGCCGAGAGGGAATGAGAAAAAGCAGCATGCGATCCCTATCGCTTTTGCGCAACGCTGCGCCCAGTTTCGTGTAGCTTTTTCTCTCTCTCTCTCTCTCTCTCGTTCTTTCTTTCTCGCGCGCGCGCTGTATAGCTCTATATAGCAGCTAATGAGTGCATAAGCCTACAAGAGAGTACACACAAGATTATCAACGTGCGGTGAGAGTATAGTATGTTATATACGCAAGGCCGAGCTATCGCCATTACCAC
Organism: Philotrypesis tridentata; assembly: GCA_018906965.1. NCBI lineage: Eukaryota > Metazoa > Arthropoda > Insecta > Hymenoptera > Pteromalidae > Philotrypesis > Philotrypesis tridentata. The sequence continues at coordinate 7,613,142 of JACCIB010000001.1, read as the reverse complement.
TGCAGCTGCACTTGGCCAACTCCACAGCGAGGGAAGCTGGCGCTGCTGACGCTACTGCCGCAGGTATATATTATCCTGGCGCTCTCGATAAGAATGCTGCGTGTTCACGTATTATACGCGCTTCTTTTTCTTCCGAACGCCGTTATCTTCCGCCGAGTTGGACGCTATTCGCGCGGACGTTTTACTGCCTTTCGTTAAGTTACTGCTCACTTTGCGCCCGAGATATAACGGCCTGAACGACACGTGAACGGTCGATTTTACGCAGGTGTTTATTACCTTTTACGCGGGTACCGATAACAAATCATAAAGTATAAATTCGGAATGCATCTTCTCTTTCTCTCTCTTTCTCGCGAGTGCAGTTTTCTCTTTCGAGGCTCGCTGCGAGTGCGCGTTTATACAGTAATGTATCAATTAAGTACTTATGCGCTTGATACACGTGATGAATGAAACGAGGCTGCGCGCAGCCGAAAAAGTTACATTAAGAAAGTTGATCCTCGCTCTCGACGAGATGCTGATCTGAACGTGGCGCGCGACATATTGGGACGATTAAATAATAAGTATATATACGAGATGTTTATACTCTCCGCCTCCTCTCGTTATAATTTCGCTTCGCTTTTGCGATAGAAGAGCGTATATATGCAAATAATACGCCGCAGCAGACATCGCGGAAGAGAAACGAATTCGGCCAATTAAATAGCGACGTTCGAATCCGTACAGCTGCTACATCTACAAATATAGGCAGATAGGGCGAGTGGGGTAAACCGATGCTCATTTGCATGGAGGCCGAGGTAGCAAACTACTCTGTACCAGGCGAAAATCGATCCCCAGGCGCGAAGATATAGACTTTCGGAAACGAGCCTGAGACTGACTGACTGACTGATTCGGCACAGCGGGGGGCGGGGGGGGGGGGGAGGCAAAGAATGGAAAGCGCAAAAAAGCTACAGCGATCTCCGCGCGGATAGAGGCAAGGGGATCGTCCTGGCGGAAGCTCCGCGTTCGGCGAGCTATCGCGTGGCTCGAGTAAATCCGTGCGCGCCGCGTGATTGCCGGCAATTAGCCCCGCTCCAGCGGCCAAACAGTCACCTCTATCGCAGCTCGCGCGCACGCTCTCCGCTGCACTGTAGCTCGCTATACGTATATATATACACACACTCGCACAGAAATACGCGTAGTATACATGCCGATGAGCGCACGTTGTGTATATACAGCGATCGATGCGGTATGTGGCGTAATCCGCGATTACACACGTTCGAGACGTCATAAATACGTCAGCCGCGCCGACACACATGTATACACATATGTGTGTATATGCATAGGGAGTTTGCGTGTATATAGTCAATAGGTGTAGGCAAACTCTGGAGCGCAGCGACCTTTTTCTCTCCTCTGTCTCTCTCTCTCTCTCTTTCTCTCCCCATCAAGCGCGCGATCGTGCTCGAGTGGAGTTACGTGGCGAGAGATCGACTCTCCGCGCGTTGTATAGATTTCAGATAGGGCAGCTTCGCTTTTTCCATGCGCGCGCGCGCGGCATTACGTGTATTTATTATACACGAGGTGAAAAATAATTTAAAATTTATTTTCCTACCGAGTGAGGCGGCTCGACGACGTCTTGTACAGCGATCGTCAAAAATAAACGCGCGCGGGAGCGCGGCGGAATTACATAAATCCGGAACCTTGAATACGCGCGCGCTTATTGCGCGGATCGGAGCTTTCGCTCAATAAAATTATGAGCTATATGCACGCAGCATTACTGCGCCCGCCTGCGCGCATAGGGAGACGCCGGGGCTTGCGTCAAAACACGGCGCATTATTGCCTAATTAGCGAGTCGTCGCGCGTGTCATCATAAACGGCTCTTTGGCAATTGGTCGTATGAAAAATTGCGAGGCTCTCTCTCTCTCTCTCTCTCGAGTCTCGGGGAGCTGCGCGCGCCCGTTATCGCGCGAATTAAAAACCCGAGGAATTATGAGGTGACATCCTGCCGCAGCCTGTAACCCGCTCCAAATGCGCAGAGTCGTTAACGCGATAAAATTTCACTTTTTTCTTCTTACGCAAGACGCAAACAATCCCACCGCAGCGCGCGGTGAGCCGCTTTTCTCCGCGACGTTTACATATCTATATGCGGACGCGCGCGTAATTACATATGGGCGCGCAATATTAATTTTGCGCGCGCTTTATACGAAAAGAGAAGCCCGATGCAGCAGGCTCTTCGTCCACTTCCCACGCGATTCGTCAAAACACGGGCTCGGCGTGCAACGGACGCGCGCGCGCAAACTCGCCCAATGTAAAAGACATTAGAGCTCGTTACCGCTAATGAAAAAACATCTCTTCCAGCGCGCCGTTTCCGTCTCCTCTACTCTCTTCTTCCCTCCAGCTGTACCCGTCGTCGCGTATGATACTCGTATGTACGAAAATTCGCGAGATACAATAGACGCGCACAACAAGCGGAGAGAGAGAGTGAGAGGAAATGGCCAAAGCGTGGGCGGAACTTTACGGGCCAATATATTGGCGACGCGTTCTAACACTCGCGCGCGATTACCGGATCTAACGCGATTTATTTATAGAGCGCGGAGCAAGTCGAGTTACACCTAATACGCGTATGTTCGCGCGGTCGTGCCGCCGGAGGGCAGCTACGTGACCGGTATGAGCAGCGTCGTTCTGGGATTGATTGCCATCGCGCGCTGTCCCAGTTACGCTCTGGACGTTGATGCTTTTGATTTGTTTTCATCGCGACAGCGGCGGCGGCTACCCCCGAGAGCTGCACCGATAACTATATAAGTGTTTCCAGGATAATTTATTTGCGCGCAATCGTCCCCGCGCGATTATTTAATATTCGCGGGACACCCATTGTTCTCCAGGAGGCGAGGATGGCGGGGGATTGGAAGCTCCGAGAGGGGACAACACGCTGCCTATATACAGATTGTGCAGAAGCGCGCGCACACGCGCAGCGTCGAGATAAAAAATATCGATCTACGCCGAGGCGGACAATGAGTCCATTATTCACCGCATCCGATCGTCCGGTCGACAAAAGAGACGCGCGATTAGCTCGCGCTACTATTATATACTTTGACGTAATACGTGTGCGCTCGAAGCGAGGGGGTCGAATCGGAGAGAGAAAGAGAGAGCTTGCGATAGTATCGGGAACGGCGCATGTATGTGTGTGTATAGGTATGCAGCGAGTTTGTTACACGTGATTCACATGAGGCGCGCATAAATCCTCGGGAGTGTACCACCTGCGCGAGACTCACGGACCGAATTAGTTATACATATATACGCGGGTGCAGTGTACAGTATACACACGGCTCTGCTTCCACATATACGTCGATTTATCTCTCGGTGGGAATTAGTCGAGTCTAGTCCGCTACTCTGCTCCACTGCGAATTCCATCATATTAACTCACTTATTTATTCTCATTGTTGTGCGCGCGCAGAGAGCCGCGCTGCGGCGATATTGCGAAATTGGATTGTTTACTCGTTGCTGTTGCTCGTGCCGCTATTGTCTTCTCGCGTCTCGAATTTATGAATAACTCCTTCTCTCTCTTTCTCGCATCCGTTCAATATTGTGTGTACAGGTTCCGAGTATCGCCGAAGAAAAGGAGCCTCCTCTCGTTCGACTCTCTGCGGCACACGCACATACACACACATGCACGCGCCACATAGCCGTATATAGAGCGAAGCTCGCAAGCAAGCTCGTATCGTTTATGCATGAAACGAGAGACTCGGCGAGGCGATCGTTGAGAGCCGGCGGTGTCCAGTCTCAGTCGGCCGCCGTCGGGGACGAAGAGGACGGCAGCAGCAGCGACGACGACGACTGCCACACTATCGAGGCCAGTGTACAACGATGGCGCGGCTCGTCCAGCTCCAAACGACTGCCACCGAACCAATAGCATCAGCTCAGACGTACATCGTCCGAGACGACGTCCCAGAGGCTTCTCTCAGCTCGACGGCGAGCTTTAGCACTTGAAACACCAAGTAAGTACCCTTCTGTGTATCGCGTGCATAGCTTTGGACACTTTTCTTTGAACGTCGAGCTCCCCCACCCCCCCGAATCCGATCGAACATGGGGGAGAGAGAGGAGAGCTCAGCTGGATTTCGAACGTGACTTTTGCGAGCTTTCGCTCGAGGAGCTTTCTATCGGCAGTCCATCGACTGCGCGAGTGCCCATACTTTTGTTTCTCTGCGGCGAGTGTCTTGAGATTCGCGGTTGCTTTTTCTTTTATCCGTTGCCTCGTTCTAGCGCAAAAAGTGAGATCTACATTGCCGATTACGGTGCAGGCGCGCCACCTTGATCCCGATTCGAGTCGCTCTCCTACGCTCGCGAGCGGCCGTGTCCTTCGCAAAAGTGAGGAGAAAAAAGAAGGAGTGAAAAATTCGCCGAGTTTAGGCACAGCTGACAATGCGCGCACAACTGATGCGCGACGTGCGCGATTTGTTGGCAGGTTCGAGGCCGAGGACGGAAGGAGAGAAGAGGATGCAGCGCGGGCTCGTGATCTTGGCGGCGACGTTGGCAGCCCTGGCGTCGCCGGCGTCGACGCTCACCGGCGAGCACGTGTGCCACCGCGTGGAAAAGTGAGTCGAGTGTATTTCTCTCTCTCTCTGTCTATCTCTCTCTCTCTCTCTCACTCGTATACGAAAAATTCATGCTCGGCCGGAGATATAAACTCGCTTATCAATGTACTGTCTCTAGCATAATACTTCCGTTTTTTCGCCCGCTCTCGATAGTACGCCTGTGTACAGCCGAGATTACAAAGCGGAGATCGGTGAGTCATTTGTTTTGATTGGGGCTAATCAGCGCGGCTCGCGTATATATATATATATAGTTGCGTAAATCGTAACGTATAATATGCATGTAACGTGTGAGTGCAGGGGGCGAAAATCGGTTATTGTTTCGTGCTCGATCGCGTGGAAATCCCGTAGTTGTAATAAAATAAATTTACATGCTCGTTTAGATATGCAGCCGTCGACGCGTCTCCCATGGGCGCTCCGTAATAATAACCCAGTTATTCCCCGTGCGTCGGGCACGCATAGTTGCGCGCAAAGAAAAAGCATCTCAACACCTTCTCCCAGACGCACACACCGCGCGATTGTGCGCGGGAGAGGCTTTCGCAAAGTGTGTGTGTGTGTGTGCGCACACCCGTTCGCGAAAGAAAGATCGACTCCTTATTATGCGCGCATTTCCCGAGTACACATGTACACATACACGCGGGTGTATGTATACATGTATCCGTTGGGGGCATCTATCCTCGCGAGGATCTCCCGAGAGAGAAAGAGCGAGAAAGAGAGCTCAGAGCTGGATGTGTCTATAATATGAAACAAAAACTGTAACCGTCTGCGCAGCTACACGGTGACGTCGCGGGAACCGTACGTCGAGCCGGTGGAAATTCACACACTCGCCTGGTGCCTGCAGATACCGCCGCGCTGCCCCCAGACTCGCACGGAGTTGCGAGAACGCTGGCGCATGAAGGTGAGTCTCTACCTACACGGTTATATACCTATACATGCACGTCTATATATAACGGCTGAAGAGCCGCAGCAGCATACAACTTTGGTTGGCCAATCCTCGCGATACATAGTATGCACACGCTGCGGCCGATGGGGAAAAACGAGCTGCCGCCGGTATGGCTCGTTATGTAAAGAGTAAGTCGTCGTACAAGGAGAGGGCGAATGTCTTATTTTTTTTTTTTTTTTTTCTTATCGAGTGCAATATAAAAGTACGCACAATTTCACAAAAAATCTCGCATGAATAAAGATGAGAATTGGGTGCGCGCGCCGCGCGGCGGGACTTGCGAATGGAGTTTATAAAGAGTCGCGAGCGATTTCATTTCCATTATACTAATTCGAACGTTTGAAATCCGCTTTCCATTCGATGTAATTGTGATAAGTACATATGGACTGCGACTCGTGTGTCTTATAGGCGAAAGTTACGATATTATGATTGCGCGCGTGCGCGAGACTCTCCGCGCGCCTTGCTAAACGGCGAATACATATTTAACGATCTCTTCTACGACGCACTAAAAATCCATATACAAGCCCGTTCTCGCTCGCCACAGACACGCAGCACGCACGACGCGTGCCAACAAACGTATTGCGCAATGTTTGCCGTTCAATCCCCGGCGCGACGCCTAAATTCTGTATAGTCGTGCGTGCCATTTAAATGTTGGCGCGGCAAAAAAAAAAGAAAAAACGAATCGCTTCCTTCGCGACGATAAAAGCAATACTGGATCGAATTGGGATAGCGATGCCGGGAGAAAGACAGCGACAGAGCGAGATCGCGTAAAATATTGAGTCTATAAATCTCTCGATAATAGATGCAATTTCCCGCGCGCCAAGAATCGATGAAAATTAAACGCGGCGTGACGCGCAGGATTGGGAGTTGCGAACGTTTTTCATTACGAATTCGTTGTTGTATGCTTTCAACGGTATTGTTCGCGATATATTGCATATTGTATACATAGATCGTAATAATCGATAATCGAGAAAAATCGACGATGAACGTCGTCGAGATGATAATAGTAGCGGGGAGTTTAGAATAACAATAATAATAATAAATGAGCACTCGATTCGCGAGCTCGTCGTTCCAGTCTGACGGAGCGCTAATCGAATTAATAAAGCAATTACCGAATTATCCCAGCGGAAGGAGAGCGTCGAAGGGAGGATTTAGCTTTTCCGCGAAATACCGTATAACTCGTCCAGTCCATTACGGCGCTGCGGCGGGGGACTGCGGCAAATTGAATATAATGTGCGTCACGCGGACGACTATACTATCGTGCACGCGCACACACGCGGTATACGGGTATATAGGCTCGTGAAAACGCTTTGAAAATTTTGAAAAATAATACATGCGCCGATACAATCGAATGCTTTCGTCGCATATATAGAGGCTCGCCGCGGCTCTGCATTGCATTCCCAGATGAATCGAAGCCAGAGAAACGGGGGACTCCGCGATTCAGCATTTTTAAATAAATTCTTCGTTTTTACGGGTACCTATCCCTTACAGACCCGTGTATATACGACAGAAAGACATACACATGTAGAGAGCGAGAGATCAGCGCATGGGAATACCAAGCGAGACTTGCGTACTTGCGCAAGTCGTGCATGGCGGCGATACGACTCTGCTGCAGCGGATCGCGTTACACAGCAGCGAAGACAAAGGGATTTCAGCGAGGCGCAATCAGATCTTATATGTGCTCGCGCGCATTCGTCGACGTGTAAATATACGGATCCCCAATAAAGAAAATGAATTTCGCGCGTAAAAACGTATTGCTTTCGTACACGCGTGTATCTCGATCTCCGTATATTATACACGTGTGCAATGTGTATACGTATTGCTAGTCGTCGTTGTAGCATGTGGGAACATAACGGGCATCGGTACTTTCGGCTCTATAATGCGGGAGACGCACTGCTCGGCTTTTGTAACGCTCTCTTGCCAAACGGACGCGAGGAGTGTGTCACACGGCTATATGGAAAAATCGATCGATAGTAAAGTAAATTATTCCGTACGTTTGGGAAACCCTGTATAATAATTAATCTGCGTACAGTTGCAACTCTGCGCGTGTGCAAGTGTGTGTCGAGGGAGAAGCGATTAAATTTTAACGTCGCTGAGGTCTGCGCCGCGCGCATTATCCTTTCGAAATCCATAAAAATCACATAAACAATGCCGGCGCGACGCCGAGCGCTATCACTGTTTCGAACGCGAGCCGCGGCCACATAAATGTCATATAAATATACTTTTCGATCGAAATTGATTGAAACGAGCGTCGCGCTCACGGGCGCTTATCTAATTTAATTACACCGCCGCCGCCGCCGCCGACGACGACGACAACGACGATCGGAATCCGCGTTTATGTGTACGATGTGTACGGCGTTGGGCAACAATGAGTTAATGTATATGCGTTGCACAAAAAAAAAAGACGAACGAGCGACGTTTCTCAAGCGCGCGCGTCCATCAAACGGCGAAATTCTCGAAAAACAATGGAAGCGCCAATTTCAAAGTCGGCGAGACGTGTATTTTTCGGAGAGACGAGCGCGAGTTAGTATCGCGAACGAGACTCGAGGCGCTAAATAACTTTCGCGTCGTGATCGCCAATATATATATATATAAGGTAGATACTGTATGTACATATAGGTATATAAGGATGAGCGAGGGAGACGCGACGCGGAAACAGCCGGCGCGCACAGTCGGGCTCTTTCTTCCGCACGTGAGAAAACTACGAACTCGTTTCGAAAATCATTAGCATACGTTTATCCGACTAAACGGGTGCATTCGCCTACTGGTGCTTATAACCGGCTCATTAGAAATGCGAGATCTTACATAGCCAGAAACGCAGTATGTGTGTGTGTGTGTATGTGTGTGTGTACACACGTGTTGCGTATATGTATAGCTATACTTACATATCGAGTTTATATTATGCGTATACGACGCGATTAACGAAGCGCAATTATCGTGTAGATCGGCACTTTCTTTTCAGCGATTATTAAATCGCTCCATTTGCATGTTGCTTCGGTAGTTTTGGCCTTGTATGTATCACACATACACACATACACACACACACATACGTATACACACATAACGTAACACGTATATAAATACACGCGCGCGTTGCGGAATTTTCACGGTGCACGAGTTGCACTATCCATGTATTACATCTACAATGCACACACAGAGGCGCGTGATTTTGTCCGGAAAAGGCATCGGTACATATAATTCATCGTTTACTCGGACGCTTAAGTATAACGACGATGAAAAAGGAAAAGAAAAACACATGCGGGGGTGGCGTCACACGGCTGAATTTATGCGCGACGTCGCTGATGTACTACGGCGCATTTTTATCGCATCAGATAGAATTTTGCGCAAGCCCCGCGCTTTTTCGAAAGTAGAATAGGCTTTTCGAATCGCCCACGTTCTCGCTGGGCACTGTTCGAAATTTTTGCTTGAATTTTTCATCTAAGCGTTGCTGAGGGCGTAAATCTTTCGTGAACTCGTAAATTTTGCTTCGTGACAGCGTGTATTAATATTTATTAAAATTACACTAATATATTTAATTACAATTATACGTAATTTCCTGAATCTCGATCATTAGCTTTCAATTAAATTTTCATATGAAGCGCGTTTGAAAAGTGCATTAAAATTAAATTAATTTTCAAGTGTGTATGTTCTAGAAGCATAATTTCTCTTATTACTTTATTTTAATGGCATGTAATTATATGCTGCACGACATTGATGTACCTATTCAAAATATTAAATACATTTTTTTATTGCAGTTATTATTTATGGCTTCAAAAATAGAAATGAGCTCATGAACATAAGATTCGATAAATTTTCGTTTTAAATTGAAACCTGTACTTTGTTTAAAGATCAATTGATTTTTTGAAGGGATTTTTTTGCCTAAATCATTCCGTTATTAAAACTTTTAAGTGCACAGACAACGATATCAAAAAGATCGAACATTGTGTTCACCGGCTATTTTCTACTTTTTAGAACATAAAGTAAAAAAAATGTACTTAATATTTTAAATATCTGAATGTCATGCAACGCAATTACATAACATTAAAATAGTGTAATGAAAAATATTGGGTTTCTAAAACATTTACACATTTGAAAATTAATTTAATTTTTACATACATTTCAAACGAATTTTACATGAACATGTGATGTATAGCTGATGCAATATCCTAATACTAATAAATTACAGGAAATTTCATGTAATTGTAATCAAACGTTGATCTCATTTTGATGAATATTAATGCACACACCGGCGCAAAACAATTTAACATTCAAAAATTTAGGAATAGTTTAGTACATATTGCTGAAATTGTTTAAAACACGCATGTGAATATTAAATTTCAATGTATCCGCACTGTAGTTTTACATAATTAAATACAAAAAATTTATTTAAATATTTAAATATTAATAGATAACAACTAAAACGGATCAAATTTATTTTTTAATTATTCCGCTTACAACCTGTTTATATACATTTAATGTACATCTGTCGAAGTAGAAGTGTTTCTCGGCATCCGCGTTAAAAGTCTGCGTTATCTGAAAAATGAAAATTATGGATCTTGCTGCTCCGCGACTTGTTCTTCCTGGTATATATGAAATAAGACATACACAAAAAATTGTTGTGTATACGGTCCTCCTGAATTATTCACCCCATTATACCGCGCATGCATTTATTAAAAAATGTTTAGTATGACAGCTACACTAATATATCGTTCTCCTGAAATTCGAGCGTGACGTAATCCAAAAAAGGAGCATTGTAAAATTGAAGCGTGTATATAACACTGACGCACTTCGCGGAAGGTCCGCGGAATAAAACGACTTTATAGTCGAGTGCGATATTTTTCTGGAAATGGCTTATCGCGTTGCTCCCCGTCGATTCTCGATGAGAAATAAAATGTGCGCGCGGAGCATTACATCGGCGTTTCCTCCTGTTTTCTCGGTGCACGCCGGCAGACCGAGGTGAAATTCAAGAGCGTGCCGGTGTGCTGCGAAGGCTACTCGATCCAGGAGCCGGTGGGCAACGGCAGCGCCGACGCCAAATGCGTTCCGCACTGCAAGCGCTGCCGCAGCGGCGTCTGCGTCGCGCCCAACGAGTGCGCCTGCGATCCGGGATTCCAAGGCCAGGACTGCGCCTCCGGTGAGTCGACAATTTTCATGAATCTCTCGTATCCAACAGCGACGTACATGTAGTATATGTACTTATATCTTCCGTAATTGCGCGCGATTCGTGTCGACTACCGCGGCAGATCGTCGTATATTCCTTTCTTAATTATATGTACGCACGTTCGCCACCGCCGCCGCCGCCGCGGCTGAGAAAGGATAATTTTCGCGATTAATTGGTGGAATGCGAGTATACGCAGCTGCACAGCCGACTTTGTTCGCTCAACCGGAAGCTGTGTACAGCTTCGCGCCGAGGACAAAAAGAGAATAACCGCCTCGGGTAGTCGCGGGTATCCTGTTCCTATGCGGTTCGTTATTTATCCATTTTTTTCTCTCTCTTTCTCCTCAAATGTCAATTGAAGCCCGCAAATAATAAACTTGTCGGCCGACTTTATTACTTCCTCGTCTAATGCGCTTGCGAATTTTTCCCGGGTGTCCGCACATAATACGACACTGCGCGCTCGCCGCGCGTAAGTATACGTATATATATATATATATATATATATATATATATATATATATAGTGCGAGCCGACTAACCTCCCGCGCGTATATATCCCACGGGAGAAATCGCCGCGTTGCGTACGTTTATACATTGATATAGCTACGGAACGAACCCTCCTTTTCCTGGATATGCATATGCGCGCGGAGGCGCGGATAACTGTGTGCACTTATGTCACGCGTCGGAAAAAGAGCGGCAAAACGCGCTGACACATGCGCTGTATCGACTATTACGTATGTATATAGACGTTGTCCCGTCTATCTATAATGCATATCTATTTTGTAAAAAAAAAGAGCCGAGCGTTGAAAGTGTATTATATACGTTGTATATGGGTGTGCAGGTATACCGGAAGCGATCACTGTTATAATACACTTTCTCGAGAAAGACGCACGTCCATATACACATACAATTTATTCTGTCACTTAAAATCTACATGGCAGAGCTCTCATTGAGCTCGAATAAAATATGTGGCAGTGCGCCTATATATGTGCATACAGACAGATACATGCGCTGGCTGCGTCTAAAGCTGCGCAATAACGAAAACTCTCTTCTGCGCCAGAGTGTCCACAGGGTACCTGGGGCCCGAGCTGCAAAAACGAGTGCAACTGCCTGCGCGAGGTCGCCTGCAATCCCGTGAGCGGCAAGTGCGAGTGTCCCGCCGGATGGATGGGCTCCCGGTGAGTATAAACACTTAATTTTCCTGCATTGCAACGTCTTCCCAATGAGATCCCCATAACCCGGCGAATTTAGATTCAGCTCATTAAGCCAGTACTGCGTGTAATACGCATGGGACGTGAGATGAGCCTCTGAATTTTCCACAGGTGCGAGAACAAGTGTCCGGAGGGCCAGTGGGGGGCCGGCTGCAATTCCATCTGTCTCTGCGAGAATCCGCTGGCCCGCTGCCACCACGAGACCGGCGAGTGCAGCGAGTCGTCCGGCGCTGATCCGTTCGAGGCCTCCGGTATCGCGGCCAACCTCGTGCCCGCCGCCGCTACCGCCAAGACGGCCGACACCGATTACGTCGACATCATCGACTTCGACAGGGAGGAAGCCCTCTTGGCCAGAGTCACCGAGCGTAAGTCAAAACCAGCCAGTCGTACGCCAGCTATATCGCCTGCGCTGCAGAGAAATTAGTCACCGCCTCTCTCTCTCCCTCTCTCTCTCTCTCTAGACCGCGAACCGGGAGCTGCGTTCGATAAAAACTTTGATTCATAATGAATGGAATATGACGTGCGAGATCGGGTAAAAGTAATTCACCTTGATAGCGGCGCTTATTCGAGCCGGATCTATCTCGGTTCGTTAACCGAGCAACCTTCCACTCCTTTTTGTCCTTTGGATTTCCGCGTTTCTGCGAAAACTCGCGTCTCTGATGATATATAGGGGAGAGAGAGGGGGGAGGGAGGGGGCAATTTAACAAGCCGGCCGTTAATCACGGAGTTTACACCGCCGCGGGCTATCGGTCTCGTGAGCAAAAACGAGCTCGTGTGCGCAAAAGATAAAAAAAAAAATGCCAAATTGCAGAAGTCCCGGTGATCCCGGATGACCCGATCCTCGAGCGCAACAGCGTCAACGGCGCCGAGTCGGCCCCGGCGATGCTTCCCGCCTCGAGGAAACCGACGACGGAGGCGATCTCGACGAAGACGATCGAGGAGAAGCCTCCGGACCGGACGACGCCCGTCCGAGCGACGAGTCCCCTGCCTCCGCAGCAGCTCGGCCCGACCGTCTCGATCGAGGGAAATCAACTTTCTCAGCCGGACGACGACGACGAGGACGACGACGATGTTGCCGCGAATCCCGAGAGGAGCAAGTCCCCCGGCTTTGACTTTGACGAGCGGCACACCAACTTTCGCGTCATTGTCTCACCCAATAAGGACTACGTAAAGAATACTCACAAAGGTACGTATAGCAGGCCGCCCAGAGCTACGCGACGCTACCTTTACTTATATCTCGTGACATCGATCCCTCGCGCGTGAAAGTCGTTTTCCGATTCTCGCGCCAACTGACGTAATACGTTTCAACGTTTAAAATATCGGACCGAGCCGAGAGGCTTATATGCGCATATGTAACGGAGCCAGTCACACCTTTATTCGTCCTGGTTCCGGCAAGTGCTTCTCTTTCTCGCTCTCTCCGACTCTTTTTATGTTATTTTTTTTTTTCCTGAAACGCTCGCATAATTAACGTCGCAAATCGCATACAATGTATATGTGTGCATGAGCGTACATGAAATCGTTATCGAGTCGCGCAGCCTCTCACTCCTCGGCGAGCGCCGAGCTTATCGGAGCGCTGGCAACCTTGATAGATAAAGCACACGTCCATCTCGAAGCCCCAGCAGCAGGCATACTTTTTTCCGCATGACCGCCTGGCTTTCGCGACATAATACGCGGATGCAGTCGTGTATGCACTGGTATGTATACGGGGAAATCCGTATTTTTCATTCGGTATTTTGCATCAAAAAGTGGCAAAAGAAAAAATCTCGGATTACATCGATCGAATGAGGTTTTTTCTGTTCTACAGGACGCATGGAACAAGAAAAAGAAAATAGCGAACCCACGAAATCGATCTTGTCACACTGTTTATCTTTTGCGTCTTTCTGATTTTACGCAGAGATTAATACGCATTTTTTTACCCCAATTATGGATGCGCAAAGCGAACAGAATGAAAAATACGGATTTCCTCGTATACGCAAGCGATATCGTTTTCCAGACAATCTATTTTCCCCGATATTCTGCAAGCAAGCTGCGAGAATCCAGAGTAATAAAAGAATGTGTGTGTGTTTCGTTGCTGTGTCTCGACTCGCAGACGACGGCTCGCCGATGTCCGGCATCCCGATCGACGTGGCCGCAATGATAGTCGTCGGGGCGATAGTCTCGATCGGGCTGACCGCCGTTGCCGCGCTCATGATCTTTCACGTGCGCTCGCGACTGCTCAAGGCCGCCCTATCGATCTACAGCCAGGAGAAGGTTGAGCGCCAGCAGTTCCCAGAGAAGGACGGCGTCGTTTCCGCGAACGCAACCGCAGCCACCGGCGGCGGCCTGGACGTCACCATCGGCACTCTTCCTCGTACGATATACAAGCGCATATATATATTTCGCGCAATCATAATTATTATTGATATTATTATTATCATCATCATCATCATCATCATCATTATCGCCGTACAATATCCCCTACTTCGCCGCGGCCAATTACACATTTCCAATGAGTCATTGTACGTACGCGGCTTATTGCAGGAACCATGACGAGAGTCAACCCGGCTTACAACTCCGCAGCTCCGGATGCGGCCGTCCTGACGTTCGACGAGCGTCCGGCTGAGTATGCCAATGGCACCGTCACCATTGGAATTCGCCTGTCGAGCAATCTCAGAGGTAAACCGCCCTCGAAACGAATAATAATACATTGGATCGTCAAAATTATTGTACAACTCGCGGCTTTGTGTTGTATATACAGCTGAGGGACACGCGCGCATGCAGCTATCGCTTTCTCGCGGCGCTTTAACGCCGCTTCATCTGACGAGATTTGCGCAAGCGTCATTAATAAATTCGTCGTTTTATTGCACTTCGCGAATGTATGGGCATTATAAACAACTTTCGCGATGATTTACGGTGGCTCGGGCTGAAAATTTCGCCGCGATTGTAAAAAAAAAAGAAAAAAAAGAAAAGTAGTTGTTGAAACGCTGACGGTGCAATTGTATTACATAGCTACGAGTTATATCTATTGATGCATATGTATAAGCATGAGCGCACTGCCCGCGGTTACTCAGCGCGCGTTAGATAGTAATTTTTATTAGGTCATTTTTCCGGCTGCGCATAAAATTTATCACGAGTACGACTCGATCAGTCCATACACGTCGACGCGCTCTACAGAGCAGTAAAAAATCGTTTGCAGATCTCCTGGAAAGCCACTACGACAGACCGGCCTCGTGCTCCCACAGGAACGTAGCCGCGATGTCAGGTGCGGCGGGGGCGGTGGTGACGACGTCGGCTTTGGGCTTCGCCGGGGGCGAGACTGCAGCTACGGATGTGGAGCACGTGTACGACGAGATCCCGCTCTCTGCACCCTTCTACTTTGCCAAAGACACGTAATAACTCTCGCAGCTCCATACGTCTCTCTTTCTCGCGGAAGCGGAACACACGTGCGCGCGGGAGGGCCACCCCCCCTCGGAGGGGAGGAACCGTCGCACGAGAGTTGTGCAGAGAGAGGCTACGTAGGAGACTCGGCTTGCCGCAATTTCGCAACTCGTATAGTTTCGTGTCCTAAACTTCAATTTTTCGCTCTGTCTCTCTCTCTCTCGCTCGCTCGCTCTCTCGTCCCTGTGAGAGAGCCTTTCGCGCTCGCGCGCGCGCAGCTCGAGAGCTGCATTACACTCGTATACACGTTAGGATCGTGCGCCCGTAGCGTTGCCTCACACGTCAATCCCATGCGCGAGCGAGCAAGCGAGAGAGCGAGAGAGAAAGAAGGAGATGTAAGGCGTGAGCGAGGCTATATACATGGCGATCGTGAGAAACTTTTCGGCGAATTATCCTTTTTATGCGGCTGATCTATTTCTCTCGTCGAATCTGTCCCTCGTGAGCGCGCTGCGCAGCTTGTGCATTGTGCATATGCATATAGAGGCGGTGAGAGCGAGAGAGAGAGAGAGACAGAGACAGAGCGAATTTATTTATAATCAGAGCCGAAACGCCCGGTCGACCTATATATCGATGCATGTAATCTCGTAAAGGATAATTGCGTTACTTTAAGTTCATTACACACCTATTATATGTTTTATAAGTAGATGTTTAAGCTTATGCTTATATGACGATGTATACGTTTTCTACACACACACACACATACAAACACATATATATAAATAATATATACGTAGTCTTAAGTATGATGATGCTGGTGCAACGGAAAATTACACCGTCGAGCATCTAACGCTTATAGATCTTTATGTACACACACGCACACCCATGCACACGTTCACACACATACACAAGGATGCGCAGACACTGTAAAGAGCAGTTTTTCCTCTTTTGTTTAATTTTAGAACCACAATACGCGAATGGCATTGATACACGTGCGTTGAACACTCGTTTATATAGAATGATGTAAGTCTTCTTCGGAAGAGCACTTTATTTCTAAGGTCAAACTATGTATTTGCATTTATTAATATTATCATTATGGCTATGAACACTATTGCTAATACACATTTGTATACCAGTAGACGTATAAGCTCAGTGCGTAAGAACTCAATAATTACATTATACTTGGCATCGCAAGCGCTCGGTAGAGAATAAGTCACTATATTTATCTCCTTATCGTTAGCAAGTTTATGCAGGAACTCTCTTGCCCTGATAACTACTATAAACAGTGATGTGATTACACTGCATTTATATACATACATACATACACGTATACCAACGTGACATTATCGACAACTATTTAGTAATAATATTCTGTAAAAATACAAGTATAAGCATGTATGTGTACATTATTGTCAATGATTTTCATAACCAATAAAAAGCATTTTCTACACGCTAGAGAGGAATTAAAAAATGCCCCCGTGTCTGTCATTCCTTCCGAGAAAATCACACGCGCGACGACGGAATAACAACGACGCAATGAAGCGAAGATGTAAATACTGCTGGCATAGTTAATAATCGGGTTTAAAAACTATCCACGAATGGGATGGCTGACTAGTCATAAGCTCGCATTGACCTTTGCAACCTCGATGCAGATTATCTTGGTATATATTTTCATAAACAAGATTTCTGATTCTTCATAGAGTTAGTCAGTCGGCGAGAAGTATCCGACGAGACACGACATGTCTGACAAAAAATTCCTCTTTTGCCTCATCTATGCCGCGCTCGTCGTCTCTATTTTAGCAGACGCAAAAAACGCGAATTTAAATTACGCCAGCTTTCCCGCTAATGAGAACGGCACCTGCTACAAGCGAGTTCCGTAAGTAAATATTCCACAAAAACAATCTTGCTATTTGCATTCGCGTAGATTCACGCTCGTAAACATTTGGAAAATTTTCCTCGACGATCATTACGCTCGCTTTTTTCTTTTAAACTCGTAACGGTGCCTTAAATCAAATTGGCTAAATATAGTTGTAAAAATAATCATCGAAGAAATAACAGCGACAAGTATTTTAATTATTCAGATATGACGAAGAGTTAGCTCTCAACATTTCTCGAGGCATCATTAAAACACTGCCAGGCTCGCAACAGCAGCAGCAGCAACTCGGAGTAAAAACAGTACGTGAGTTCATCTTCTAATTTTATACATTTTTAGATAAATGTAAGAAAACTGTAATTTATCCAATCCAGGGCTCGAATCGTGGTTGGCTAACGATACTCGATTGCTGCGAGGGTTTTATACGCAACAAGAGCACAGGCAATTGCGAGACACACTGCGAAGAGGGTTGCTTCGGAGGTACTTGCACAGGACCAAACGTCTGTACTTGCGAGGATGGATGGCAACCAGTGGCTGGAGTTTGCAAGCCTATCTGCCGTCGAGGCTGTGCAGACAACGCATACTGCTTCTCACCGGACATCTGCACTTGTAAGTTCGGCTACGAAGAGGAAGAAGGTATCTGCAAACCAGTTTGTCGCCATGGCTGCAAGAATGGACTGTGCGTTGCGCCTAGAGATTGCAGATGCAATCCTGGATACTTTTTGAACGAGACACAGAAATGTGAACCCATCTGCGATGGCGGATGCCCTCATGGTCTGTGTGTCGAGCCTGGTGTTTGCGAATGCGATAATGGGTAAGCGGTAGAATTTGGATAATTTAAATAAACCGGTATTTTATTTGATTATTCTTAAATCTAGGTACACGAATCCTGAAGATAGTCGAGGTACGTGTGTACCTTCATGTCCTGATACCTGCACCAGCTCGAATGGACAGTGTTATTCCCCTAACGTATGTACGTGTAATTCAGGCTACACCCAAACACCAAGTGGTACGTGCATTCCAGAATGTCTGGGTGATTGTCCGAATGGTCGATGTGTGGCTCCTGAAGAGTGCGAGTGTGATCCAGGCTTCATCATGAATTATGAGCTGAGGGGATGCGTCGAATCATCGAGAGGTAAAGGTGGTTATTACGAAAATCCTGCAGTCAACGCATCGCACGGGAACACCTATAATAATCCGACAGTTCCACCCGAAAGAGCATATGGAGGTCGCGGTACCTATCGTCCACAAGACTCTAGTCAAATTCAAGGCTCTAATCATGGTTTTAAGAGGCCACAGTCGCAGCAGAACTATGGAAATCAACAGCCTGGAAGAGCTTATGGCACTCAAGGTGTTCTAAATAGACATAGACCTGAAAGCGAAGAAGACGAAGAGATTTATGGAAATGCTGAAGGTCACGGTGTCATAGGACTCAACCAAACACGAAACAATAGCGATGCTAATAGATTGAAAGGAGCGGCTTACCCCAATCGAAATTACAACCACACATTGAACCCTCATGAAAACAACTATGCTTACAATGGATATAGAAATAATTCAACTGATAGAGTAATTCAACCCGATGCCTCTCAAGGAGGACCATTTGCACCTCTGGAACCGTATCATCCAGATGATCGAAGACCAAATCAAACGAATCCACGTGATCGTTATCCACCCTACGAAACTCATGGAAACAATCCAACATCTAGACCATTCCGACCAGTTAATCAGCAAGGACCTTTTCCTAATCAAGGACCTTATCCATCTCATAGATACAACGATACGCATGATTTGCGAGAAACTAATGGAACTTATTATGGTAGTCATCGATACAATCAAACTCAGAGACCATACGAAGACCCATATGATGGTCCAAAACCTTATAATGGACAAAGACCACATCCGACGCAAGAAACTTTCTCTGCACAGGGACCGTATTCAACACCAGCACCTGGACAAGGTTTATATCCAAAACTACCTCCTCTTCCTGGGCAAGATCCATACTCAAACCAACCACCTTCATATGGACAAGAACCTTACAGTACCCAAGCGCCTGGGCAAGGTTTATATCCAAAACTACCACACAGACCAGGACAAGGTCCCGCATCACCACACGATCAACATGATTTCGAAAATCCTTATCGGCCTCACCATAATGAGCCAAGACCTAATCCGTCCAACGAGCCGAATAAACCACCAGCCTTCGGTGTTCCAGCATATGGTCATCCCGGCAATTCGCATGATACTCAAGGCGTAAAAGGATCTCATCCAAGGCCTAGACCAGACTCTAGTAGAAATCCTGGATTGGAACTAGCTTACGGTGCAAACGAGATGCAAAATCTTCCCCAGAACGGCAACCTGAATCCGAGACCAGGACAAGCATCCGCTATTGACGGTCTCTATGACCCGTACAACCCACCGGGAAGCGATGGCCCCATTTACATTCTAGATCTGGCTAATGGCCAAATTTTCGATCCGTTCCTACCACCCGGAAGTATACCACAGATTGATCCCGGATTCGCACCGTTCAGATATCCAGGCGTTCCAACCTGCAATTCACCATGTATCAATAGCATATGTTTAGGAAACAATGTGTGCCAGTGTAAACCAGGCTACGAACCTGATCCTAGAAATCCCAACGGCTTCACGTGTCTTCCAAGTTGCCCGGGTGGTTGTGCCAATGGCGTGTGTTCAGGACCGAACTTATGCATCTGCAACGTTGGATTCATCAAGGAACATGGTGTCAAAGGCGTTCAAAGATGCGTTCCTACTAACTAGTGTCAAAATTAATACGAATTCTGTAGTTTATTAATTTGTATTTACATAAAATTACGATAAATTGTCGAGTAACCAAAATTTAATAAATGAAAAAACTTGACACGTCTAGTTGTGCATTTTCATTGCATATATACCTCAATTTACAAAACAAAGTCTACCGTCGATGATATAGGAGACGAAGCATCCTGCTGATAAGCGCCTATAGTCAGCGCCAGGACCGATAAGCGACCACACAGATGAGGGATTTTCTCGGTGCCATCATTCTCTTCTCGCCTCAGTCTCGTGCTAGCTAGTGAGTGAGCAGTGAGCAATGGAGTTCCCGGTGATCGTTTTATTTCTTTTAATTGTTACAGTTCAAACGGAATCGGCCTATCAGGTGTCAGATTTTGCGATCGAACGCAATTGCACCGAAGTTTATAGGTAGAATCTTTCGTTTTTTCTAAACGAATTTTCGTAAGAAATTCATTTTAACGATTATCGAAGCATGCGTTTTTCATTCTCAGTATCACAACGCCCAAATACGTTCCCTACGAGGAGACGTACCGCACGAGGAATTGGCTGGGTTTCACCAAGTGGAAAACTCGCACCAACTACAGAATAGAGGTATAGATACACGAAAATGCATAAGTCAAATTGGCTGCTCCTGCTAAATTTAAACTTCTCGTCCAGAACCACGTGAGTTACCAGCGCAGGTCGGTCTGCTGCAATGGCTACACGAGTTACAGTATCTCGTCGTGCATTCCACTGTGCAGTAAAAACTGCGGCTCGAACGGAGTGTGCTCGGAACCGGAGAGGTGCAAATGTTCCCCGGGCTACAGCATGGACAACTCGGACAACGAGTGTCGTCCCGTCTGCTCGGAGGAGTGCATCAATGCCAAGTGCCTCGCTCCACAGACTTGTGTCTGCAATTCAGGCTACAAGAGTCGGTCAAACGATACCTCTTGTGAGCCCGTCTGCCGCAACTGCTCGAGTCGTGAATTTTGTTTCGAGCCGAACATCTGCAGGTGCAAGCCGGGCTATCACAGGTCAGAGATCGATCGAGTGGCCTGGAGTAAGGAGGACATGCCTTGCGAGCCGATTTGCGACATGACGTGCATTAACGCCGACTGCGTCGAGCCAAACGTTTGCAAATGTCACGACGGTTACGAGGATCTCGACGGAGACGTCTACTCCTGCGAGCCCAAGTGTAGCAATGGCTGCGTAAATGGAATCTGCACAGAACCAGAGACCTGTCTTTGCTTTCCGGGCCACCAACTCAGTCATCCCGGCTCGAACGTCTGCGAACCGATTTGCACCGACGACTGCATCAACGCAGTGAGTATATACACTTGGATGTGCATAATGTCGTATGCGAAAATGTTCAGTCCTGTTCGTATAGGACTGCGTCGCTCCGGATCTGTGTTCCTGTAGAGACGGCTACGTTCCGACTGCTGGTGAATATGCGCACGTCTGCAATCCCTATTGCAACAGCAGCTGTACCAACGGACGCTGCTCGGAACCTGACAAATGCTCCTGCAATCCTGGTTACATCAGCTGGGATGGCAACCAAACCTGCGAACCTGTTTGCACGAAACACTGTGTAATGGGGGTGAGTAATTTTTATTACCATTTAGAAGAATATGTCGGTTTAAAATAGTCTTCATCGTTCAACTCATTTCTACTTTTTTTGCACTTTATAGTACAGATCTAATCATACTCGATTTATTACTCTTAGCTAGATGACTCAGACATTAGTATTATGATGTAAAAATCGTGCCTCCGCAGCACTGAATTTCCATCGAAATTTCTCATAGTCATTCCGCAAAGTCGAAGCAAATGATATATATGATTAGTAATTTTTCTTGGCACTGTGAATTTTAGAGCTGCACAGCTCCAGACACGTGTACCTGTTACGAGGGTTACAGGATGTCTGAGCGGAATAACTTTATCTGCGAGCCAGTCTGCAGCCAGGGCTGTATCAACGGCCAATGCACCGCTCCGAACGAGTGTAGCTGCGACGACGGTTACGAAATGAAAAACGCCACTTCGAGCAAGTGCATCGTCATCTGCGAGTGCCAGAACGGCTTCTGCAACGACGACAGTTCGACTTGCGAGAGCTGCTCGGTAGGTATGCCACATAGTAGGCAACAACGAGCTTATACATTTTCTCAATAAAAGCAACCTTTTTGAAAGTATCGCAATCTCGCAGGAGGGCTACGAGTTGACGCTCGGCGCCAACTCGACGACGTGTCAGCCGCACTGCGAAGGTAACTGCAGCTCCCACGGCCAGTGTGTCGAGCCCCAGCGCTGCGACTGCGATGAGAATTACGTCGCCAACAACGACACTCTCGGCAACCCCGTCTGTTTGCACGCCTGCGGTGGGGATTGCAAGCACGGCACCTGCGACCCCATTACCGAAGTCTGCAGCTGCTTTTACGGCTGGAGCGGGAAATTCTGCGAGGACGCCGTCCTCTGCGTAATTCGCCTCTACAACGACTCGAAGATCAGCTCGAGACCTCTAGAGTGAGTGGTGTTCGCTTCATTCTCGAAGCTGTGCGTATTTGTCATGAGGCGGACTCGAATGTTGACAGGTGGGACGGTTACGAGGATTCGGGTGACTGGGTGGCGAAGGAGGAACCCTGGACCGGGCCAATCTGTCTGGAGAAATGTCTGAGCGCAGTTGACAATACGACCAAGTGCCTGAACCAAACGGATGGTTCGCAGGAACGCGACTGGCTCATCTGCTTCATGAGACTAGGTATACTCGAGTTGTTGCTCTAGCTCGTAAATTCAGTGGAGGCTTGCGTTAACTCGACTGCATTTCCAGAATCCTCCTGCAACACCGTCAGCGTTATCATGGCCAATCTCTACAAATACGACATCGGCATCACGACGATCGTGGTTGGCTCGTCGATCGTACTGCTGGCGCTGGCGACCATCGTCTCGGCGTGCCTTGTATTCAGGAGGAAAAGGCGGCGGGGAAACACCATAGGTAAAAAGGCCGGATTAGATTTATTGGCTATTCTGCATTGAGCGTGAAAATGTTGTAAAGCAGCGCCTTTTTCAGTCATGAAGTCGAAGGAGCAAGAGCGGCCCGAAGCCGAGGCGGATCGACTGATAGAGAACGAGAACGACGGGATCAGCCTGTGAAGAAAGCGATGCACAATAGCGCTCTTTTTACCTGTAACTAATAATAGCTTAGGAATAAATTCGCACGCCTTTGTAAGAATTCACGCAGTCTGCATAATGCACAGTCGAGCAATTGAAAATTACCCTCGAAGCGTCGGTAACGCGTCGGAAGCACACAGGCTTTTTCCGGCTGGCTTCCTAAAAATAGCTTCCGCGCGGTTAAAAATATAGCCCGTAAAAAGCAAAAAAAAAAAAGACCAAACCGAGAGGAGAGAAAAAAAAACTCCGAAGAAATAGCCCCCGTGATGCAACGTTATGCAAACTCCCGAGGCGTAAAAAGTGCCGGAGAAAGAAATGTCAAGATAAGCATCGGGCGCGCGCTCGAGACCGAACACGAACGCGCGCGGCTCTCGCTCGGACTGCACTGCAGCGGGCAACCCGTCGCACACTCGCGTGGAGCGTGCAACTACGACTGCAGGTGAAACGAGGCGTTATAGCGCTAACGGGATGTGCTGGAAAGCTCTCAGGCGTTGCTCCTTAAAGTGAAAAGCAGCCTCTTTCTCTCTCTCTCTCGCAGTGTGATTCTAATCGATTCGGGAGAGGACGAGTGGAGAACTGCAGTTAGAAAAGTAGGACGCGACGAGGATAAACAAATGCAGCTTGTAAAAGGCTCTCGGCGCGCTAATAGAGGAGGGGTGGGGGCTCCCGAAAAAATCGCAGGCGAAAAAGAGCTCGGCTCGCGCGCGTATTACACGCGCAGGCCATTAGATTCCGCGCACGAGCGATAGCGGGTCATAAAGCGAGCCTACGAAAAAAGGCGCGCGCGCAGAAGGCCAGCGCAGCAGCAGCAGCAGCAGCAGCACCCCCGAACTCTGGCGTCTCTCGCGAGAAGGCGCTCTCAGAAGCTCCGTAGTGAGAGAGAGAGAGGGATCCATCGCGGGGGTTGATGCGCGACTGCGCGCGATATCCATCCCAGTAGCAGCAGCAGCAGCGGCGGTGGCGGTAGCAGCAGCAGCCAGTGCTGTCTCGGATCGACTAGGCCAGACACGCATAGAGCCCGAGAAGGAGAGAGAGAGAGAGAGAGCAAGTGCTGCCGTGAGCGCGCAGTGGGTCTTGCTGGCCGGGGGTTGGGAGGCTCGCGCAGAGTGCGCGCGTGAGTGCCCGTGTGTGCTGGCGTGCAGCAGGCCCGTGATCCAGATGTGTGCCGTGCTCGTGCCGAGGTGAGGGGGTGCCAGGACATTCCCACCACTGGGGGTGTTCTTCGCTGGAAAATGTCGATGCGCCGGCGGCGGCCGCTGCTGCTTACGGGGGCCGACTCGCCGCGCCGTGGGGGCGATGAGCGCACTTCCCTCCGCCCTGAGACAGCCGCCGCCGTCCTCCGGACTAATAGTCCGCTCGCTCCTCCTCTGCGGCTTCGTCGCGCTCTGCTGGCGCTGCCAGTGCTGCCTCGCCGCGGAGACGCCGGCCCCCCCGCACAGGACGAGGAGATCGCTCCAGCTCCTGCTCGGCGATGAGGAGGAGGGCCGCCCGGCCCGGGCGCGCTCGGTCGAGCTCGAGGCCTACGACGAGCTGCCCGAGGACGAGCTCGACGAGGAGTACCAGGAGCTCAACGTCACCGCAGGTAGCGCGCCAATCGATATAGGCAGAACTCGCCCCCGAGCTCCTCTCTCTCTCTCTCTCTCTCTCTCTCTCTCTCTCTCTCGCTCTCTTGGCGCTTGCCGCAGGCGACGATTCGCCGGATATCTAGGCTACTGCTCGCGGAAAATCGATGTCGCACGCGCCAGTCCCGCCGCCTGCGAAATTTGATAACTCGCTCCTCGCGGCATAAACCAGACGGACGGAGAGAGCGGCGATCGCGGCAAATCCAATAAAAGCGCGCTTCCGCAGCATTGTACGCGCGACTTTGCGAGAGAGCTGGGAGAGAGAGAGAGAGAGAGACTGGCACGTGCTGCATAACGGCCGCGCGCAATGTGCATAACCCACTTTCGACGCGAGAGCGCGAGCTTTTGTCACGAGAAAGAGAGCGCGGTGAAAGACGGATGACACACAGACCCATTTCGCTCGAGACTGCGCGAGCAGCGCGAAATAAGCTGCCGCCGCCGGCGGCGATTGTTTTTCCTCTCTCTCTCTCCTCTCCAGACGCTTCCCACTCGTGTGCTTTCCGCAGAATAAACAGCGCGCGCCGAGCCGCCGCTCTATACAACTGATTGGCTGCCGAGGCTCAAGTCCCTAATTAAACGGCCAAGTAAATATGATGAGCCCCCGCCGATAAGAGAGCTCGCGGCTCGCGGCTCGCTCGGGTAAAAAGCACGTGCGAGAGTTGGGAGAGCTTGCGCAAGCTTCGGCTCGCGAAAGCCCATAAAGCGGCCCTCGGCGAGCGAGTAACGGCGGCGGAGTATTGATTTTAATGAATGCCATGTGTGTGCGAGAGCGTATCCCTCTGCGAGCTCTCCTCGAATCACCGTCTCTCTCTCTCTCTCTCTCTTTCTGTAAGCTCTCTGCATCTCGATTCTCTACAACTCGCTCGACAGGCGCTCGTTTGCCGGAAGAGCTTCGCTGGGTATCGCTTGCGAAGCTATTTATGTACATAAATAGTATAGGAATTTCACAGTAGCGCGCATATCTGGGGTCGACGCGGGGGGTGAATGAACGCGGCGCTGCTCTCGCTCTCAATGAGCGCGATCCGATGTAACTCGAAGCTCTCAAGAATGTGCAGCGGAGGTGTGATGTAAGCTCTCTCTCCTCGCTCGGGGTATGGAGAATCGATAAGAGCCCTCGGTTGTTGAGCCTCCCGAGCTAATTGACTCTTCGTGACGAGGAGAAACATTCTGTAATTTTAAGCTCGACTGAGAGCACGATCAAAGTTTATGTTTCGCTGTTGCGCGTTGTTAGTTAGTCTCGTGTGTCCGCGTTCGAGGAAAGCTTTTCCGCGCGGAAATCGCGCGTTTGTGTGTAATTGCAGTTGCGCGCCTCTCTCTCTCTCTCTCTCTCTCAAAAGACGCTCGAGCTTTTTCATACGACGTTTACAGCCGGGCGCTAATGACGAAGACGAGAGGGCGTTTTTCATACTCGCAGGCGCGCGAGCACTGGCGCAGGCAGAATGATTTGAAAATCCGCCAGAAGAGAATGACGAATGCAATAATCGTTAAACGCGCGCGCCTGTCGTCGTAATGAGCTTTTGACAGCTCGCGCTGTACACGCGCTGCAGCTTTTTACGAGCAGCTCGTATAACTCTCTTTCTCGTTGGCAAGTTTTTGCACATTAAACCCGAGCGATAAAACATCCACGCTGACGATTGTACTCGCCCCCCCGAGTCGCTGATGAAAAATTCCAATCGAGCTTATGCGTGGGTGCTTGTCCCCTCGTTGCAGAGAAGTCCAAGTACCTCGGCTCGCCCTGCGACAACATGTGCAACCCGACGCTCCAGCACGTGTTCTGCGATCCCGACACCAAGTTCTGCGAGTGCGAGAAGCTCTATCCTGTTCAGCTCGGACCCACCAAAGGATGTGCCAAACGTACGTCCGTTATCGATGCCTATATAGAGCTTCGAACTATTATCGCTCGCTATCGAACGAATCGTATTATCAACGTTAACTCTTTGCCAACAGCGAAGAAGCTCGGCGAGCAGTGCCTCTACCGGGCGACGTGCATCTACACCGACCAGCACTCGACCTGCACTCAAGTCCAGCACAACGCGGTCTGCGAGTGCGAGATTGGCTATCATCGCGTCGCTCTGTCCAGGCCGAACAAGAAGCTCTTCTGCGCTGCTGGTGAGTTCTTTCACACGTAACGGCATAGCTATAATATATGCGCACACTACCGCGCTGTCTGACTACACTCGGGATTTTCCACTCGCCTCCTAATTATCCGCTGTCGGACTGCTGGAAATTACTGTGTTTGAAGAATCCCGAATTTTCTCTCACGTGCAGATCATCGTACATTACCAGCTCACTTTGCTATCGAGGTCAGCTGCGCTCGCGCCTGCATACACACACACACACACACACACACACATCTACAGCTCCCTAGGGTGCACTTCTTTCTCCGTAACTTTCAGCTAGTCTAAGCAGAGTAATTACTACGGATATTGTCTGATTTACGAGGGAGTCTCAGGCACACACAGACACACACACACACGCACGATGTAGAGAACGCAAGACTCTGCGCCACATGCACGGATCGGAGAGAGAAAAAAAAATCGGCGCCTCGCCGCCTGCATAATTTTTATACTTCTACACGCTCGAGCTCGAGCGGTCACGCGCGCAACTCTTCTCTTGCGATGAAAGAAGCCGTTCGTCTCCTCGCGCTCGAACGCATTCAATCGCGTCTATATAGCTGATCCTCTAATGCGCTATACATAACGGCCGAGCGATTGCATACATCCACTTGCCGCTCAATTGCTGCAGCGAGCTTTAGCCGCGAGAGCTGCTCTCTATCGCGTGTGCGTCTAATTAAAAATGACCGCCTCGCCGAGCGGATCGATAGCCCGCAGCCTCTACATCTCCTCGGCATATTGTCAGATTTTTCATGCTTAACGTATTCCCGGCTATATACCCTTAATACGGACAATGCGCCTCTCGCATATATCTATGCACAATATAGTATGTGCGTGCAATCGACTTGGTGTATACACGCGCGGCACGCATTGTTTCAATAAATAAAGCCAGACGCTTTTTTCCGCGGGCAAAAGCCATTCGCTCCCCGAATCCGAGCACGTACGAGCGTTTTATTCCGTGGCGCGGGGGGGAGGGCCGGGGGGCTTTGTTTTTCTTGCGTTGCGCGCGAGGCGTTTTGTGTATATATGATAGAGGGTAAAAATACAAGCCGTATCAGGATGGGGAAAAAGATACAAGAGACAAGAGCGCGTAGAATTGGGCGCGGGGGGCGAAGGAGAGACAAGGTGTGTGGTATACGAGCGGCAATCGACTTGATTCGCAGACTTGGTGCTGATAGCGACGGACTTGCCGACCCTGCTCGGCGTAGCCTCGGGCATAGCCGTGCTCACGGGCCTCATCTGCTTCGTCCTCAAGCTGTTCAGCCGGGCTCGATACACGAGGCCGCGACACTACGCCAACGCGGGACACGCGCCGCCCATGCTCTTCTCCAGTGACACAGGTAAACGTCGCACTGTTTCCTGTATACATTTATACGTACCTTTTGTTTCGCACAGCTTGCACTTGCGAGTCGCGTTTTATATACATATATAAAAAATCTTTTCGTTCTTTTCGCGCGCCGCTCGCGAGCGCTGCAGAGGAAGCCGAGAGCTTTCGGGGGGGCTGAAAAAGAAATTAGAAAACGTTTGTGGGTCAAAGGGAGAGAGGGCTTTAATAACTCGGGCGTTATGCGCGCTTTGCGCGGTATATATACTCGGGCTTTGTACGCCAAAAAAAAAAATAAAATAAAATTGAAAATCCGCCTTTAACGCGTCACCGCAGCGCACACCCCTCACAGTCTATCTTGTATTGTTCTTGTGTGTGCACAGCTTATGACGACGAGCGAATTGACTGCGCAGGTATACCCCTGACGCTGCACGGCGGCCGGCCGTCAAGCCGCTCGTCCCAGCGCAGCAGCGGCGGCGCCATCAACTGCGTCCTGGCGCGCAAGCAGAGCAGCGGCGGCGGCGGCGGCGGCGGCGGCAGCGGCGGCGGGAGCAGCAACAACGACGGCGGCTCGACGGGCCGCGGGCCCCTGGTACCGGCCTCGCGAGCAGGTGCGGCCCGAGCCGCGGCCATCTTGCTGATCTCGTGCCACCGGCAGGCCACCAACGGAGGCTCAGCGACAATCCCGTCAGTCAGCAAGCACCGGCGCGCCCTCAGCGACGTGGCTGAGGGATCGTCCGACGGCCTCGGTAGACACACCATTCGCACGATAGCTTCTTCTCTTCTCTGCTCAACTCTTTCTCTCTCTCTCCTATCTCTCTCTGTCTCTCTTTCTCTGTTTTTGTCTGGTTTTCTTTTTCTTCACTCTTGTGTGAGGCGTTCTCGCACGCGTGATTACGCCGCGGACGTGGGGACCGATTCTGTCTATAATACATGGTTTATATGTCACAATTTGATGTTGTGTGTTCGCTCTATATGACTGTTGACTGTCTATCTTATGATTTTGTTATATATACATGAATGTGCTGATACGTTTATTACATACTGCTCCCCAGGATGTTTATACGTAATGTGTATACTTACATACTCGTGATGTTTCTGTTTTTCTATATATATATGGGGAAATCCGCCAAAATAATTCAGATAATTGCAGCGGAACTCGACCGAAAAAAAACCTCGTGAGACTCGTTTGGGCCAGCGTTTTTTTTCTCTACAGGACCCCCAGAACACGAAAAAAATAGTGTTCCCGCGAAATCGAAAAAGTGTTTTTGGGTATTTAGATGTTTGTGTAAAAATTTACAAAAAAAATTCGTTCTTTTAGGCATTTTTTTTCAATCCGAATTTAGAGGGAGAAGGAATTTTATGTTTTTTTTTCAATCCAAGAATTTAGAGGGAAGAAGAATTTTTTTTGAATTTAAATATCTATTGGGCGAAAGTACTGTCGCAAGAAAAAGGAAATATTGATAAATCATCGCGCAAATTTTCTGAGTCAAAGCGTCACAAATCACATCGTCAAATCACTGAGAGCAATTTAAGTCTAAATGCTACGAGTAATCTTAAAAAGTACTTTTACCTATTGATAAATCTAATAGTAACATTCATACGATAGTAATATGAAAATTTCTATGGTCATTGTAAATAATTTTTATTCATTGTAAATAATTTTTATTCATCTGAAAAAAATGCTCATGTGAAAAAAATTTGATTGAATCTTCTAAGGTTAAGTCTTAAAAATCTGCCGATAAAAGAACTGCAAATGTCGGGCGGGCATCGACAGTCCTAAACCACTTTCTAAGATAAAGATCGCTGGATAGTATTTCACTATTTTTTGTTCGTGTGAAATACTGGAAAACACTTTTCGATTTCGCGGGAACACTATTTTTTTTCGTGTTCTGGGGGTCCTGTAGAGAAAAAAAAACGCTGCCCCAGACGAGTCTCACGAGGTTTTTTTTTCGGCCGAGTTCCGCTGCAATTATCTGAATTATTTTGGCGGATTTCCCCATATATATCCATCTCTCGAATCACGTATACCCCGCGCGCGGTTCGAAATGGAACGAAAGCGTATAATGTCAAAGTCTCGAGAGGCTGGAGAAGAGTATTTCACTATAATGGCCTTTAACGACCTCTCGCTTTTCGAGCGATCAACTTTGCTCCCTTAATTCTGTGCCTTGAAAACTTCGTTCAATTCTCTGTATCCCGCAATACATATTATACTGCAAGCTCACTCCGCGGATTTACCAACTGAAAGCTGCATATCATATACGCAAGTCAATGTTGGCTTTGGATGTTATGTTTTTCTCTGATATATATATATATCATTGACATTGTTTTTCAGCTGAAATATCACAATTACAACAACAAAATTGTTTCTCCATCTAAAATGAGCACCACTTATATATTTATCTTAACTATAACGATCGAATTTTTATCATTTGTAAATATACGAGATAAACGATTTCGCTCGTGTACCCGTGGAACACCATATAGAACCACCCACCTTCCTTTTTGAATTTCTTTTTCCTTTTCTCCGATAAGAGAGGCAATCGGGAAGCTGCTTTTTTTCATTTCATGTTCACGACATATAAACGACAGACAGCAAAGATCTGTTAATTTTTGCGAAAACTGTTGAAAGGCTGCTATTACATACGAGACAGCAAGATGGCAGTGGTATAAACAATTTATTTTCACCACACAAACACAATCTGTACTGTGAATCCACCATAAATTTCTTGGTAAGAGAAACAACCACGCGAGTTGATTTTTTTTATTCAGCAACTAATCACTTTTGTATAATACTTTACAAATCGACACTAGCTGACTCGCTGCACTTACATATATTTATAAATCTGCATGACTATACTATTTTGTTTAACGCTTTTTATACATTTGCTATAACGCGCTCATGATCTTCTTATCATCGCACACTGAGAATTATTAACATAATAATTTATAGAATAAGTATACTGTATCGTATCTTCTTTGTTTTAATTGGTAATATACGTATATACATTTTGCAAATCAGAGAAAAAAAAGCTTCAACCAAAACATGTAGCAGAAAGCAGAAAGCATGGCGAACTTTATCATTACTAGAGTAAATGTACACACGAACACGTCTCTTAGCTTTATTATATTTCCCTCCCCTGTTTCCTGAGCGTCGAGTCCCCACCCCCCCCCCCTCCCCTTCCTCCCTTCCTCCTCCTAAAATACAATTAAACCCGCCTTTATCCTCGAAAGTACGCGTCAAGATTCCCCAAAAGGATACGAGGAACACAGGCACTTTTCTCTCAGTTCGCAGAAAATCAATATCTCCAGCTCCTACTCCACGTCTCCATAGTATCATTCTTCTCCTCGATGTGTAACGCCAACATCCGCCCGCACAGCCTTTTTCTCCACGCAAAGCTCTTATCACACCAGTAAACAAGCAAACACAGCGAAGCATAGAAAAAAAGCATAGAAAAAACGCACACAAGCAAAAGCCTCGATCGCATATATACCTATAAATATATATAGTGAATCGCGCGGCACATATACACACGAAGAAAAAACACACTGGAAAATACACGGAACAAAGCTTCGCAAGCTCCGGGGCTGACCTCCGTCGATTTGCAATTCCGACAGGCTCTCGTCGACCGAGTCTAGCGTCGATCCACAGCTCGACTTCCTCGGCCAAGAGCTACAGCGCCCGGCGCCTCGAGCGCGAGCGCAACGAGAAGGAGCAGCGCCAGGCTCTGGTCGAGCTTAAGCTCAAGCGCGAGCAGCAGCGCGAGCAGCACCAGCAGCACCAGCAGCAAGTCGCACCGACGCCCAGCCCGAGAACGCCGCACTCGACCGACGAACTTTTGCCGTCCGTCGAGGAGGGCACCGAGATTTTTTATAACGAGGTGGGCTACTTCGCTTTGTCCTGCTATATACACACACCAGTATTATAACGCGTCTTGCGTGTATACGAGCTGTACGGAATTCGCGGTACAGGACACGGAAGTCCGCATCGAGAGAGAACGAATCGATCGGATAAGCCTCTAAAATGCGTTCTAGTGCGACATAATTCGCAGCGACTTATCTATTGACTTGCGGAATACACGTAGGAAGATAGAAGCCGACGTGTCCGTAATACGTCGCGCTAGACGGCTAGTGAGCGATCGTGTCTCTAACTAAATGTATACGGTTCGATGTATTGTTATGGGCGTTGTAGTGGATAAGATTTCAGAAACTCGCGACGATATATCCGCTTTTGTTCCGTCTAATCTGTTCTTTTGACAGGTCAAAGAAACTTCTGGCGGTGCTGTACAGTATATACTATATATAAAAGCTTGCAATATACGTGTACACCGCTTTCTGTGTATATAGAGAACTCGCGGCGTTACGTAAGCGCGTTCGTTCTATCTCGCGAATAAAAAGCGAATGACGGCCTGTAGCTTCTGACCTGATTTTTTAAAGACTTTTTTTATCGCGCGCAGCCCACACGTATATACACGTTATATACGATATTCGCGCGGAATAAAGCTCTCGGGTCCCGCACTGCGTGCGGATCATGTAAGAACGACAAGAGTCAATTGAATAATCCGCTCTGCCTCGAATTTCAGCAGATACCAACGACATCCGGCATGGCGATGAGCGGCGTCGACGGCGGCGGCGGCGGCACCAAGACCAGAACCACAACGACGACATCCTACGCGGCGACTAACGAAGCGGCCACTCCGCTCTTCGAGTGCGACGCGAAACCCTGCACTTCCGCTGACATTTATCGCTCGTAATCCCGCCAACCGTACACACATGGGTATTTACGCGCGGACAGACCGAGGAGACGACGACCAGCGAGAGAGTATTATCTAAGCGATGACAGCCGCGCAAACGCGTGTATAACGTCGCTAAATCGCGCCCAGAGATGAGTGAGAGAGAGAGAGAGAGAGGAGGGGAAAAGAAGCGTAACGAGAGAGGAGTACTTTTGCGCAGCACGATCGATTGATTGACGGAATATACACGTATGA
The DNA here is from genome assembly GCA_018906965.1 of Philotrypesis tridentata. Lineage (NCBI taxonomy): Eukaryota > Metazoa > Arthropoda > Insecta > Hymenoptera > Pteromalidae > Philotrypesis > Philotrypesis tridentata. The sequence continues at coordinate 7,580,075 of JACCIB010000001.1, read as the reverse complement.
CTCTCGTTTCGAGAAAGGATCGTGGACGCGACGTGATCACGATTTATCGCAACGTTTCGACAGACGCACACACGCAGACGCGCACGGGACGTAAAATGTGTACATTATTCACGCAGGAAATGAAAGACGCGCGCTAGGCGCATCTGTAACAAAGGAAAACGAGCGGAGAAAAAAAATTAATAATAGTTGTATCGCACGAGCGACGACGAATTATGTATATACGGTCGTGGCAATATATATATACGCGCGCTGCTCCGACATACGGCAATGGCTTTTATTATAAGCGTACTGTGCATAGTTCTGTGTACGCGGAAATCGATGATAATGACGATGATCATGCACGCCATCTTGGCATATACCTGTACCTATCGGCTCGGGACAAATCGGCTTTTTGTACTGTTTTAATACATGCAATTTACGGACGGTAGGTTTTCCGACCGCTCTTTTGCGAACACGTGCACCGCCCACATACCTTATATATATATATATATACCATACAGTATACACGCATTCACGCGCACAGAGAGAAGCAGACAGACAGACAGACAGACAGACATATGTTGCACGTCCTTCTTCATTACGTTCTTCCATGTATTACATTTATGTACGACGAATACGTCGCTTCGCCATTACCGTATCGGGCAATCGAGTATATTATATATAGTGTTTTATTTCGACGACGAGGATATACTCACATACGCACACTATATGCGACGCGCCTAAATGAGAGTATACGTATACATGCATAGGTCTACAAGTGCGAAACGAGGCTTTCGGTGCGGCTGCGGACGCTGAATTGTCAATGCGCGCGTTTACGTACAACGTCATACACGCGAGTACTCACTGCGAGTCGAGAGATTTATTGGGGGGAGGAAAAGCCATGGAAAAGTCGTGTATGGCGCTGATGACGCGAGTACGAGCGTGGCGAGATCGTGAAACATTTCTTTTGCCAAAGTGTGCCTATATAAGCGACGAATATTCTTTGAATTCGAGACAATTTTCGATGTTCTTTGTAAGCCCTTGTATTGAAAAAGATTCCAACCATATCTCTTCGGGAAACAAACGCAAAACTATATACGTGAGAGTACAACGTACGAAGCATTTACAGAACCACCTTTTTCTAAAACGCCTACGTATGATCTTATTGTGAATTATTGTTTTTTGGTACGAAAATTTGTCGAATCGATATGACGACATATCAACGTGGGTTCAAGCTGATTTTTCGCACTTGGAGACCGTGGTGAGACGACGAGAGCAAAACAAAAACAATATGCGATTATAATCATAATAAATAAAAACATAGAAACCGAATTCCCATCATGTGAAATATCGATGACGATATTGTTCGAATGTATAACATACGCTGCCTTTTTCAAACGAAAGAGAGAAGAACTCTCTATAGCGTTTGTTTACTTGACGATATTTTGGCACGAATTTAATTAAACGACAGCATCGATATATATAGGCATATATTATACATGAGTATTATTTCTATAACACGATTAGGCTTCAGACGAGTTGTAACCTTGTGTCTCGAAGAATCGTTTACGTCATGTTAGAGAGAAACGAAAATTGTTCAGTTTATTATTATATAATATATGAATATAACGTGTAAGCAAAGAAAATCGTAATGAAAATAATTGGTAAAAAAATTGTTATCAGCGGGCATTCAATTATTTGATTGCAAAATTGTCAAATATAGGAAGTTCCGAGTTTGTAAAGAATGAATAATGCAAGATGGAGATGGAAGGGGAGAAGGAAAGCGACAATTTTCGGCAAAGATCGACCGACTGAAAGACGTGAGAAAATATTTGATGTGCATGCGATGTTTATAAAAGTCGATGTAAGCAGCGTTATCGTTTTAGCCCATTTTGAATGTTTACTGTACGATACATTGTAATATAGACGTTGGGCAAATAAAGCTCATTTTTCCTACGTGATCGACAATGGAATTTCAAGTTTTCTTTCATTCTTAGTTACAAACGAAATACACCGATTATCTATGTTTAAATTGAATTATTTATTTCGATATTGAAAAATATCTTATGCATACGAATAAAAAAAGCAGGATACATTTTTAAAGAGGGATCGCAATTGAAAATCACCGTCATAGACTCCTCAAATATTAAATTATCTCTTAATATCAAATGCAACGACGAATAGACTCATTTGTATTGTATAAAAGACCATTGAATCGGCTGACAATTGATTGAGATCCCTCCTTGAAACTTTAATACAATTAGTTGAACACATTTGTCAAGACTTGGCATGAAAAATTAACGTGTGTACAATTCCGTCGTTTATCTTTATAAAATAAGTCTCATTTTTTCTTGCGCTTTAGTCAACCTCCTCGATCGTAGGTCCACCTCCGGCCGCCTGACCACCGGGTGCAGCACCTGGGGCAGCACCTGGTGGAGCTCCACCTGCCTGGTACAGCTTAGTGATGATCGGACTGCAGACTCTTTCGAGCTCCTTTTGCTTATCGCCAAACTCGTCTTTCTCAGCGAGTTGGTTGGCGTCTAGCCAAGCGATGACCTCGTTACACTTGCTCAGGACAGTCTGTCGGTCAGAGTCGCTGATTTTGTCCTTGAGTTTGTCGTCCTCGACGGTGCTCTTAATATTGAAACAGTAGGACTCAAGAGCGTTCTTCGCCGCAATTTTCTCGCGTTGCTGGTCATCTTCGCTGCGGAATTTCTCGGCTTCGTTCACCATACGCTCGATGTCTTCCTTCGACAATCGTCCCTTATCGTTGGTGATGGTGATTTTGTTTTCTTTGCCAGTAGATTTCTCTATGGCCGAGACGTTGAGGATACCGTTGGCATCGATGTCGAAAGTTACCTCAATTTGGGGCACACCTCTGGGAGCAGGAGGAATGCCAGTTAGCTCGAACTTGCCCAGCAAGTTGTTGTCTCTTGTCATCGCACGTTCACCCTCGTATACCTGGATCAAGACTCCGGGCTGATTGTCGGAGTACGTGGTGAAGGTCTGCGTCTGCTTCGTGGGAATCGTGGTGTTTCTCTTGATCAACGTTGTCATAACTCCTCCCGCAGTCTCAATACCAAGAGACAATGGAGTTACATCTAGCAGCAACAGATCCTGTACCTCCTCGGACTTGTCGCCGTGAAGAATGGCAGCCTGGACAGCGGCGCCGTAAGCCACAGCTTCGTCTGGATTGATAGACTTGTTGAGCTCTTTACCGTTGAAGAAGTCTTGCAAGAGTTTCTGGATTTTCGGAATCCTGGTCGATCCTCCCACAAGAACGATACTGTGGATCTGGGCCTTGTCCATCTTAGCATCGCGCAGGGACTTTTCAACGGGCTCGAGAGTTCCACGGAACAGGTCGGAGCACAGTTCCTCGAATCTAGCCCTCGTAATCGACGTGTAAAAGTCAATGCCCTCGAATAGAGAATCAATCTCAATACTGGCCTGAGTCGAAGAACTCAGTGTACGCTTCGCTCTCTCGCAAGCGGTACGTAATCTGCGAACGGCTCGCTTGTTGCTCGCCAAATCCTTTTTGTACTTCCTCTGGAATTCCTGAATAAAAAAGTTAACCATACGGTTGTCAAAGTCTTCGCCGCCAAGATGCGTGTCGCCAGCGGTGGACTTGACCTCGAAGATGCCGTCCTCGATTGTGAGGACCGAAACGTCAAAGGTTCCGCCACCCAGATCGAAGATCAATACGTTCTTCTCGCCGGAGGACTTTTTGTCCAAGCCGTAGGCGATGGCTGCGGCGGTCGGTTCGTTGATGATGCGGAGAACGTTCAAACCGGAGATCGTACCGGCGTCCTTGGTCGCCTGACGCTGCGAGTCATTGAAGTAGGCCGGCACGGTGATGACGGCGTTGCTGATGGTCTGGCCAAGGTATGCCTCGGCAATCTCCTTCATTTTTACAAGTACCATCGAGGAGACCTCCTCGGGGAAGAAAGTCTTGGTCTCGCCTTTGTAGTTAACCTGGATCTTGGGCTTGCCGCCGTCACTGATTACCGTGAACGGCCAGTGTTTCATGTCGCTCTGGACCGTTGCGTCATCGAAGCGACGACCGATCAGACGTTTTGCATCTAAAATCAAACGGTGTTTTAGTCATTTATTGACTTTTTAGTTGAACTGTTTCAGCTGAAAAATATCTTACCAAAAATAGTATTGCTGGGGTTCATAGCGACCTGATTCTTGGCCGCGTCTCCGACCAGACGTTCCGTGTCGGTAAATGCAACGTAACTTGGAGTCGTACGATTTCCCTGATCATTGGCAATGATTTCCACTTTTCCATGCTGGAAAACTCCGACGCAGGAATAAGTCGTGCCGAGATCAATTCCAATCGCAGGTGCCTTAGTCATTTTTCCCTGCAAACAAATGCGAATTTATTAGCATATTTATATAATTAAAATTTATTTAGTCGAATTTACTTATGTTTGAATTGGATTTCTTCTTTTTGGAAGCAATTAATCGAAATTGGCTTACGCAACGGACTCGCGATCTTGCTAGTGCGGATCGATGCTAAAAAGCAATTTGGGAGTATATGAACAAGGTCGTGAATTTTCGCGACCTTCTGTAACCTTCGTAATTTTTAATCGCGTTAGTTAAAACAATGGCGAAAAATAATTAATTAAATGACGCACTACACATTTTTTTTACTTCAGCTTTTTCGATATTTCATTTATACACAGCCTACACACTAATACGAGAACAAAAATTGTACATTGTTCAAATCGATCAGTTTAATAAAATTTTTAACAACAACAAAAAATTTATAATATATCGTCAAGTATTTCTGGAAAATTCTCACTGAAATAAAAGACGCATACGCGCTACAACGTATTTAGAACGAGATGGCTCGAGAAAAATGCCAGACTACGACAGCAGCCGGTTAAAAATAAAAAAGATCACTCACCTCTTCTTTTTCCGCTGGTGTGCTATTAAAAAGTCTTTTTCACTTATAAATACAACAAGAGTAAGTAGTGGATCCCTCTCGGGTGATTCGCACTTCACGGAGTCGCTTCAGGTTCTGCGAGCGGCAGCGCTTCCCGCGTTGTCTTTTAACATCCCGGATCTCTTTTCGAGAAGCTTCCCTGCGACGACCAATCACGAGCACCGACACTGGGCGCGACTTACAAACTCAAGGTATGTACATACGTGTAGTGAGCCACAATAGAGTGGAACCTCTATTTTTAACTTAGCACTGATTTTCAGACGCACATTAGCTCGTACCCAGTAATTCGAATATTATTTTTTGACAATATAAGCGCGCGCGACATACTTTTTTGCGAGAATTTTCTTAATTGGATTTGGCAGTGATATTGTTTATAGAACCGTCGAGAGGCGAATGTAGAAGTTTTATAAACTTTTATTGTTACAGATTTGATTCTCAATGCGTACAAACTTTGAATTTAACGCTTACGTCGTAGGAAATACCCGCAAATTGTCTCTTTTTTTGGCTTGCTGATATAGACGATTCAACATTATTGATAAAAACACCATTATTTACAATAGATCTCGACATGACAAATTACAAAATAAATATCGTCGTTAAATGTACTATCTCGAATCGACTCACGCAGTTCCATCCAAGATTGCCATCAGTTCGTTCTTAGGCTTTTTATCTACAGCGGTTTGCTTGTGACGTCTTCTTTGTATAAAAAAATTTGATGCGTTGCTGCACTTGGTGATTTTCTCTTTCCATGAGTAATTGAAACAGTTATTATGTAAATAATAAACAGTTATTATATAAATAATAACTGTTCATTGTTATGCGAGTAATTTACGATGATTTTTCACTTTATAGAATAGTTTATACATTCGTAAAGTAACTCTGATAAAGCATACCCATTGCTGTAGTTGCGAACAACGTAAAGCAAGTCCACCAAGTTGCCAATCCGAAAATTCCTCTGAATACTTCAATAGTAAATATCTGGAGAAAGAAAGATAGAAAAGGGAAAAATTCGTAACATTATCCAAAAATATATAAAAATAGCCAATCTTGCGTTTACCTGTTTCAAAGAGCTTAAAGCCAAATGGAACTCTTGAGCTGTTTGTGCTACAGTCTTTTCTTCATTGTCAGAAAAAATTGTTGATTCTGGTAGTGGCGTTGTAGCTGAGCAATTTTCTAAATCTAAGTTTTTGTACAATCCTTCCCAACTATAGCCTCCTGTAAATATTTTGACGTTATACAAAAATAGCTGAATGAATAAAATAAATTTTTTGAAAATGTTTGTTTACCTAAAGTTTTATACATTAATGTACAATATAAACAAATAATTAATGGAGCAGTATACTGAAGAGCTACGACGCAAAGGTAATAAAATACTGCTGCTATCTGCAACGTGAACATAAAATATAAATAGTATTTGTTGAAGACAAAATAATAAAATGCGCGTGTATGTACATCAACTAACCTTCTTTTGAAATTCCTTATTTAATATTCTACCAGCTTCTTTCTTTTGTACCTCTAACCTTTGGTTAGCCAAATTTAAGTATGCTTGTAAATAAGTAGGCATCAATACAAATTTTAAAATAACAGCAACAATTATTGCAATCAATCTCATACTTTCAAAAGCAGCAGCCGTCATTCTATAAAAGTATTAAAAGATTAACTTTTAAAAAACTGTAATATGGTTTTAAATATAAAGCTTGATAACTTACATTGGTTTTGTCATACCAGAAAATACTCTTACTGTGAGGTAGTCTCGACTTATTGGCTTAATCCATAAGCTCGCTAATATTAGTGGAGAAGCATAACTAAGATTCGCGAGTAGCAGAAGCAGCTTATTGTCCCTATGATATCTGAAATTGAAAGATTATTATGTAATTTTACCCATAAAATTTAAGCGCTTTTAAAAACACAAGAACAAGTTTTACTTCAAAGTATCCCAGTGCATTTTAGATACCCTTAGCCCTGGGAATGTAAGCAAAGATCCAGCGAATCCACACGAAACAGCTAACACAAATTTAACAATAATTTTGGATGCTGGACCACTGTAAGCATGAAATAAAAGTGTTATTAAAAGATACTTTTCAAAATGTTATTTCTGTATGAAGAATTATTAGGTTACCTTGATAAGAGACCTTGATTTTTTAGAAATACAGATGCTGTATGATTAAAGCTTGCGTAAGCATCATCTAGACCTAATTCAAGAGTATTCTCATCTACTATGAGGACCATCATAGCTATTAAAAGATAGGCAAATCCAGTGACTATGCATGTTGACCTTTCTCCGATGCTTTCTTCACCTTTGAAGTATTGTATCCAAAGCGTAATTAAAACTTTACTAAGATATGTTAAAGAATATAGGGTTAGCAGATTAAAGAAAAATTATTTTGTTGAAGAACATTATGTTTAAAAGGATACAATGCAAATCCTACGACCAAACAACACCATAGCATGCTCAAATTGATTTCATCTTTAATTGGATACCAATTATTATACACCTGTTCAAACAGAATAAAAGTAAGTCAATTAGCACATATCTAAGGCCTGTTAAAATTATATTTGATAAGAATAACAAGAATTATGTAAGTACCTCAGTCATGATATATACAAGTACGCCATAAATGGAGAAGTCAAACAGCCACTGAAAGTCAGAGTAGAATTTTAAATGTATAATATCAAGAGGAGCCACAGGCGCAGTCTCAAGAGTAATGTCCAAGTTTCTAGGTATTTGAAAGGTTTCGGGGAGTTTTCCGTTTTCCATATGCTTTCCCTTTTTATGTTTTTCCTTTGGAACTCCAGCCAGATTTCTCAATTCCTGATCAGTTGGATATAGATAACGTATCAGTCTATTAAAATAAAGATATTTTACCTTTAGCAGCAAGTCCAATGTCAATAACAGATGAAAACTGATAACGAAAAGAATTTACCCTGTAGAACACAAAATCCACTTGGCTACTGAAAAGTGCGAGCCTAATTTTTGAATTACGCTGACCATTATCAGCGTAATAACCAATTGTGCTCCTAACAAAGCCTGAAAATTGGTGGAAAAAAAGAAATAAGATTGCAATTAATTGAGGTTAAGGTTCACTTGTCTCTATTAGCAAATTGGGCTTCGAATCGTACGTTTGGTTCGGCGACTACGGAACAGCGTAGGTACAAGGGGAGTCGCACGGCAAAGTACAACGAGAGCCCTGAGAGTAAAATTCAATGCTAGCCATTGCCCGAGATTGGGCGCAAGGCCTCGACTCACCATGATAAACAAATAGATGAAGTTTTATTTAAACAATTTAACAAATGATCCGAGAGTCAGCCATCCATTCATGTCGAGACTGCCCGTCCTTCCCTTGGCCGATTGAGAACTCAATCATGGATGGAATTGTGCCTAAGTCATAGCTTTTTACGAGGGAAGAATAGTTCAGCTGCCCAAGACGAACTGAGGAGCGTGAGTACACGTTGCTAGCTTGTATTAATAGAATGCATGTTCCAAAACTAGCGCTACCCAGCTGACTCGCGTGAGAAAGCCCGCGGACGCCAAGTGCGCGCTGCTGCAGCAGACATAATACCGTGTTCTGCGTTCTGCTCCATGCGCGACCTGAAGTTGGCTGCTGTTGCCGCGTAACTTGCTGCGCGGCTATCTTCACGCCGAGCCACTGCACTGGCGGCAAATTCAAAATTTCCCTAGGAGAGTCGATGAGACGTTTTCGCACCGCGGGGGCTCTCTCTTACGTAATTCATTTCGAGGGGGAAAACAGCATTGATTCAGCAACTTGGCGCTGCCATTTGGATTTCAATACAATGGAGCAAGGATATATGCATAAACAAAAGACATTCGACGCACAGTGCGGCTTTTAATTTAATTAAGAAACTTTATTCATGTAATAAGGCAAGCGTTATATAAATTCTATAACACGAAGGCAACTCAATTCCGGAGAAATGATCAATCATTCTGGGAATACAAAAGAATAAACGAACGACATTTTGTATAAATTAATCGGCCGGTTCGATGAGATCTTCATGCCAGCTAATTCCCTCGCAGCTTTGCCGCACGTATGCAATGTTCTCCAGAACATTCGGAATACAATATACGCAGTGTGTGTATAAAAAAAAAATCGTAAGATTACGTCTTATGTTCGAATTAGTTCTCGAGCTTGTAGACCCTGGTGCAGACGATGTCGTCGACCTTCATGACCTGCAAGAAGACGGAAGAAAAAGAAATGTACGAGGATCGAGGGGAGAAACGCAAAAACAACAACAAGGAGAAGAAAAATAACTCACGGCCTTCATTTCCGTGGGTCCGAACTCGCGCTCGATGACGGTGTCCTTCTCGCCCTTCTGGATGTGGGTCATCTTGTTGCCGTCGAGGGTGATGACGCTCTTGACCTTGCGGCCGTCGGGCGTCTCCTCGTCGAACTCCTCGCCGAGCTTGAACTTGATCTCGGAGTTCTTGAACCTGCTCTGGGTCTTCATGGTGTACTCGCCGTTGGCCTCCGTCACCTCGACCACCGGGCTCACGGTCGCCCCCATTTTCCGGGTCATTATGCCGACACCTGAAACACGCGAAGCGGCGATATGCCGTTATCGTGGGCGTGTCGCACAATTTTTTTTCGAGAAAAGCACACCCACACACACACACACACATACACGCAAATGTATATCAGCCACGTTTACAGCCGATAAGGACGCGCTGAATATAGTTATGGGTATATATGTATATAGGAGCGAAAGTGCTCACCAAGGCCCTTCATGTACTCGTCGAAGTTCTCGCTGGTGGCCAGCTTGTACTTGTTTCCCAAGAAGCCCACCATCTTTTCGAGCTGACCGAGTGCGGAATGTGCGCAAATAATGGAGCGAGAAATGAAGAGAGCGGACCGAGGTTTCGGCGAGAACTGAAAGACACCAGCTCTCGGCCGGCCAATTTATAAGGCTCGCCTAATCGCGAGGTTCGATCTTCCATGTCATTGACGCCGGCGAATCGGCTTTTCTTTCTCTCTCTCTCTCTCTCTCTTTTCGTATTCTTCTTTTTTGTTGTCACCCCGCGCGCGTGTGTTTGCGATGCGACAGACGAAGGCAAGACGATAAGGACACGCCAGTGTACAGATAAGTCCCCGAAAGCAAGAGCGAAAGAGAGAAAGAGAGAGAGAGAGAAAGCGAAGCTTGACCTGTTGCTTAGCGAGAAAGCGAGAAGAGCGTCATTTTATAAATACAGAGTGATACACCCGTGTTATAGCGCTTGGGAGGAGTGTCTGTGTGTGTGCGTGTGTGCGTCTGCGTGTGCGGATCTCCGCGCGCGTCAGCGAAAACGCGCGTTATCGCGCGCGGGGGAAGAGCTGCGGGTGTGCGTGCGATCTGTAGTGCGAACGCAATTTCTCCGCTTCCCCCGCCCGCGCGCTCGCAAGTGTGTATGTGTGTTATTTCAAGTGTTATGAATGATAATACTATACGTCTCTTCTTCGCCGGCGAGAGAGCTCCGTATATATATATAAAACGCGTGATTTGGATCGAGAGGGGCTCGTTTCCGAACGCACACGCGAGACTCGGAAGTTATACACGCTATATATACCTATACACTGTTATGCGAGAGCAGCGCAGAGTCACCGCGACGAAACTTGTTTATGTCAGCAGAAGTCCGCGGTATAATAATATATAACGTACAGAGTTCGGAATCTCGTCGCTGCATTTTGCACATTTAACGAGAGCGTGAGTCGGCTGAAAATATTATTCTGAAATTGTAATGTCTCGCGAAGAGAGTATATGTAAACAGCGTGCGCGTGAATATACATTAGTATATATTACTTGACGAGAGAGACTTGCAAAAATATTGCGTATACACGTGTAGTGGATACGTGCGCGATGCGTATGCACATACCGTCAACTGCCGAATCGAGAAGTTATAATGCAATCGATAGAGGTATAAGAAAGGTCGTCTCCGGGCGCAGCGATTAAAAAAAAATAGCACTCGGATTGTCTTTGACGACTTCTCTCACGAATCGCATTATCAACGCGTAAGTATATACAACAAATGCTCGCGCGCTTACGCAACGTCTCGCGCTTATCGCGCGATAACGATCTCCCTCGACACTGCAGAGCCAGTCGAGACTGCGGGAGAGATACAATCTCGCGCTCATACGATTGTCTGCGGACTGCAGCCGAAACATTGCAAAATTCGTTCGCCTTGCCTAGCGCGTTCTTGCAAAGTCATATCGATATAGTCTCGTTCTCATGAAACGCTCTGTGTGCGTATATGTACACATGGTAAGATGCAAGAACAAAAGAAAACATTGAGCTCTCCTTCCATTAAAATTCCTAGCAATGAGTCAAGTCGTCTTTCCCCTATAGTAGTGCCACTGCAAAGCCAATTTAACGTTGAAAACTCGCTTTATATGGTTTGTACACCTCCTTGTAACGCTGTATGTATATACGTATGTATTCCTATAGACGTCAATGAAGAAATTACCGGAGCAGACGTCGCACCAGAGAAGATCAAAGGACACTCGAGACGATCGCGTGCTTGTATACGCTGTGTACATATATACACATCATTACGGGAGAGACAGAGAGACGAGGAAAGCCGGAGTTACGAAATCACGTGTACACATATAGAGTTCGTGCGAAACGCGATGCTCATATATAATATGGGCTGCCTGCGTGCGAGAGGATTTTATCTCTGCGGCTGCCAGGTGACGCGAGAAACACACAGTATATGTACATACATATACGCGTAAGTACATCACGGAGCGCGAATATACGAATGCCTACTTACACATTTCGTTACGCACGAGCGGATACGGGAGCGCGCGCATGTACGTAGTCACGGTAATGCGGCCGGTATTTGCGCTCGTGATTACGATTTATTAACGCAGTCAAGACGAATCCAGGGATTAAATTGGCTGACAATTGCTCCGTCTCCTCCGCTCAGCGGGTCATTGTACTTATTGTCGCGTATGTGCCCATAGTCTTACATTGCGATGTGCGTGATATACGTCTATACGTATACTGCCTGGTATGTGTACCGAGAACGAGGGCGCGCGCATTAAAACTGATTGGATTAAGCGGCAATTATCGATGCACGTAATAATTGATTTCTCGCTCTTATTGCAGCGGCCGATCGCCCAATCGATAATTCCGCGGCGACAGCAGCTATATATATGCCGCGCTCACGTCTTTTACTATACTTGCAAACCGCGCACATAATTTTTTCCTTCGAAGCGTCGATGCAGCGCACGCGACACCGCGGTCTGCGTTTCAGTATATATGTGCACGCGTAAGTGTACTCTTATCGCGCGATTTTCACGCCGAGCCGAATAGAGCCGCTCGAGTATTGATTGCTTGCGCGCCGAGTCCGTGCGTGCGATTCGGTAGATTTTTTTCCGCGTCCGCCACGCAGCGGTGCAACGAAATTTCGCTCGCTGTGCAGATGGAGAGTATAATGTGTCTGCGCAAATAAACAGGCGACGAACCGGTTTTATAATGAACTTCCACTCGAGGCTACTTGATGAGTTAGAAAGTTTGCGCGCACGCGGCGAGGTAAGGCGAAAGGGGGGATTAGATCTTCTCGCGTCCTTGCGACTCATGAATAATCGAAGGTAAATATACACGAGAGTCGCAATACACTGCACGAATTTGAGAGAGAACACGGAGATGAGTTTTTCCCGTAATACCCAAAACGATAGAGTTTGCACTTGCGGAAGCCGAGTTGCCCGGAGCGCAAAGGTACATAGTGAATGAACGTAGAATCGCAACGTGGTCCATTTAGGTTACCTATCGATCCAAGCAGAGAGAGAGAGAGAGACAGAGTTCATCTCTCGTGTGGCGCGCGTTATACACGTCGTCGCTGCGCAACCGACGCTGCGATCTTCCGAAAATACACGTACTCGTTTACTATACGTTAGGTACATTGTACACGCAGTGGCCATGGGCCAGAGAAATAAAAGCGCAGAAAAATGCCTCACCCAGTGCCTTCATGAGGTCGTCGAAGTTCTCGCTGGTGGAGAGCTTGTACCTCTTTCCAAGGAATTCCGGCATGGCTGCAGCTGCTCTGATGCTCGTCGCGACGAGTGTTGCACACGGACTGCGTGTATATGTATTGTATGCACACGGCGTGAGCTCCAAACTACAGATTGGATGAAATCGATGAAGGGAGAGCCGGAGCGAGAGTGACTCGGTTATACGTGGTATAGAGCGGTAAGACACGGCCGCCTGGTCTCGAGCGACTGAGGCTGAACTTGAAATGCAAAATCCTCTAAGCCGGCTACCGGCGCAGTCAGTCAGTCAGTCAGTCGCGCGCGCGCGCACCGCACCACCACCTTCCATTCTTTTCTGCTCTGTTCTTGCCTGCGCGTTACACATCTGTATTCCATGTGTCGGTGCGCAGCCACCTACACGTATGTACGTTCGCGAGCGAGCGCCCTTCCATCCTCTGCGAGCGAGTCCGTGTGCGAGAGAGATTCACCAAGACCAATGCACGCGCAGGAGTCCGAGAGTCGCACGCTCGATCGTACACCAAGCGTTTCCCCTACTCTCCCCCGTACTCACGACTTCTGTATCATTGTACGTGTACACATCCAGCACTACTACACTCTTGTAACGCTGCGACGGGTGTAAAACTCGGGCTGCGCGACCGGCGACGGACTTGTATACTTGTATATATACACTTAGAAGCGTTGTACGAGCATCATCAGCCCCCTTGTAATTGTGTATATATACACGTCGTGTTCACCGCGTCATACTCCTTTCACTTTTGTGTGTACGGTGCGCATGATGCCGGTATTGCCGGTATGTCATGCTTGCGGTTTATTCTCAATGCCCGCGCAGATATATAGGACGAGAGCCGTTACCAGTCTGAATTTCGTTAGAAATGGGCTTACACGATCGAATTTTGAAGAAATTTATTATTATCCGAGAGCCGTGGAACCACTAGAGAGGAATAACTATTCCAATGCGCTTTTTTTTTTTGAGAGCCGAGAAAATAAAAATTCAATTTCACAAATTCTTCTTTAGGAGCTGAGAGAACATTACACAGTATACATATATACTCAGCGTGGCGTCCTATTCCCATAGTATGCACGATTTTTATTATTTGCATTCCTTATCTCGTGTGTCCGCGCATCGCGCCAAGCCCAGCACAGCACATCCGCAGCAGCTCTATATACCGCGTTTCGTATAATTATAACAGAGAAAACGCGTGTATATATATATATATATATATAAAACATAATCGTACGACACCGCGCCCAGCGAGCCCATTGGTCGACTCTCTCCCGCTTTTTACGACCCAATCACACTTCTCAGGCCGCGGCTGTAGTCCTATTCAAAACTGCGTATAACGAGGCGCATTCAGAGCGTCGAACGATGAATAACATAGCTGCGCCGATTGAACGATTGCGCTCTCCTTTTCGGCACTTCCGAATCGGACCGCCCTATCGTACACATGTACACCGCGCATGTGCCTTCGCAGCCTCTATACATTGTATTATATACGCGTACAGTCCTGTTGCGGAGTGTACAGCAGGAATTGCGAATTGGCCGCGGCAATGAAAGGACAAAAGGAGGATACTTAAATACAGTCGTACGAGAGATATGTGCGATGTGCGCTATGCACATATAACGCTATATATAAGCATATAGCCATACAGCGGGAGCATCGCCTGATCGCCAGATGCGCGTCTCGTTCTTTCTCAAACTCTATTTAACTTCTTAAATGCGACGACTATACATTTTTCTCCGAGCGACGAGAGAGGAGAGAGTACTGAAGCGGCGGCAGCGGTTGATTGAAAAAACGAGCGAGAGGGAGAGACGAGAGCCGCATCTGCAGTGTATACGTCTGCGTTTGTAAGCTGTACTGTATATAACAAGCTACTCCACTGGCTATGCGGCTCTGTAATAAGTACTGAAGTCAAGAAAATTGCATTTTGTAATGCTGAATAATGCAAGAATCAATTTTCCAGCTCGTTAAGTGTACGTCTTGTTTAGGCGATGAGGCGGTAGGTTTTTCAAACGCTGAATTACGTAAGACCGTCTTCGGATCGGTTTATTTCGAGAAGGTATACTTACAGTAGCGGTGACAATGCACGATGTATTGTTAAGCTATTAAAAAAAAGCCCTGTTCATGCATACCTATATCTGCAATCGTAATTTACGAATGTTTTAGTTAACAAGATTCAACGTTTATTTAGCAAAAAAAGCATTTATGCAATTCTGATGGAGTTCTTGTTAATCATCGATTAAGCAGAAACATAAGTCATAAAAATAACAACTATTTCGCAAGATTGGTAACAATGATTGCGTTAACAGAGTATGTTAACGAATGCGTTGTTGCAGATTATTCGAAGAATAAACAATTTTTTTTTTCTCGACCTTTGGAAACCCATCGCTGTTCTAAAAACGAAACGTACAAAAAAGCATCGTCACGCGCTGGTCAACAAGTCTACAATTGCAGATTACATTCCTGTATACACGCGCAGAGAATTCAAATTTCCCGCGAACCGTCCTTGCGAGAGCAGTTGGCAACCGCGCGCGCAGCAACGCGGCGGCGGTTCGCGCGCGCAATGCGCACTGCGAGTCAACGCAGCTGACGCCGCGCCGCCGCCGCCGCGCCACCGCAGGCGTTTCTGCCGGGAAAATCCCAGCTCCGCAGCCGCACCGCAGGCGATCTCTCTCTCTCCGTCTCTCTCTAATTTTGCGCCGCAGCGGCAGTACGCTATGCGTTTCTCCGCAGTAACGACGCCGCACACCGTGCGCATCATCGTCCACCGTGAATCCTAACCTCAAAACAAATCTCGCGACAACCTGCGTCTACAGCCAACCGACTTGTACAGCACAATAGCGTATTGTCGCACCTCCTTTCGATTACCCGTACACTCGATAAACCGGCAAAACGGCGTTCCGCCCGTTTTCCTCGAGCCGCAAGTGTCGCGCAGCCGCTGCGACGGGCACCGGCAATAAGGCTGCACAACCACCACCGCCACCACCATCGGCATCGGCCATGGCGGCGGTGATGTTCGATACCGACAAATTCATCGTCGAGATCCAGAAGCACCCGGCGATCTACGACTTCACCAACAAGGAGTATCTCGACAAAAACGCCAAGATCCTCGCCTGGGAGATGGTCAGCGAGGCGATGGTGCCCAAATGGTGCTTCTTATCCGACGAGCTGAAGAAAGTCGAAGGTGAGTTTCCGAGCGCCAGCGCGCAGATGTAGAATTGCAGGCTGCGCGCTCGCCGCGCCGCTTACACCCGCGAGTTTTGATTCTATGACGTCCGTATTTACTTAGCTTACCCGTGTACCTACTCGTTTACCCGATGTTCACAGAGAAACTCCTGCGGAGCAAGTGGAGAAATATCCGGGATTACTTTATGAAAGAGTTGAAGGCGCAGAAGCTGCAAAAAAATAAAGTTGGAGGCAAGAAGAGGAAAAAGTACATGTATTATGAGCAGCTCAAGTTTCTCTTGCCGTACGCAGAGATCAAGAAGAATAAAAAGTAAGTTTGTTCGGTTAATTTTGCACGTTTTTACTGATTTGCACACATACATTGCTGTCGTTTCTTCTCTTCGCTTGACACGATTTCTTTAGTTAACTCGCTGTTCACGTGTGACATTTAACAAAAGTAATGCTTAGGTTGCATGAATTCTTCAGTTTCCGCAACTCTCACTATCTCCCTAGAATTCGAAAAATCCAGTCGACCACACGGTTCGCATTCGCTTTTCCAATAACTTTAGTCGTTGGCCTTGGTTTGTCCTCTTTATTTTCTTTTTCCTATTTCGTTTAAGTTTTGCTTGCGAATCACTTTACAACTGTAAAAATAAATAACCATTATTCTCGTTGGTGTTTCTTGTCGCCCAGGAACATGCGCTCGAAAAATCGACCGCAAACTAAGCACGAGGAGATTGATATTGAATCAGATCCACTGCAAACCCCTTCCTCAATAGAGGATCAGTACGACATGCAGTTGGCCCAGGACAGTCTCAGCGAAGGCTATCCGAACGATGACACCAACAATGTAGACAACGTTGCTGCTAATGATCCATTGTGCGAATTTCCAAAATCCATATGCGAGGCGTCAATGGCGACGGCGTCCGAAGTGTATCCTAATGCAGTTGCGATCGAGCCTGCTCTTCCGAGCAATCCGTCCGTTGTCGATCAGGACGACTACGACAAAATGTTCCTACTGTCGTTGCTGCCTATTATGCGTAAGCTTCCCGAGGATAAAAAACTCGACGTTCGGATACAGATGCAGCAAGTTATTGCGCAGGCCCTAAAGGGCAATACATCGTAGAATATAAACATTTGTTATAGGAACAGATTACTTGAATGAAGTGCACCAAGTTTATACAGATAACGATTGTATAAGAATAATGTTTGTTGTAAGTGGGTTAAGTGAGAGAGCATGTGTTTATGATGAAATATTCACAAAGGAGCAACATTAAATTATTTTTCTATACTTTTATGTTATGTTCAAATTATTATTCCAATACTTTTTTTTTTTATTATCGCTATACTTTTACCTTGAAACTGCAGTCGAAACCGTCGGTCGGGAAGAAATTCGCACGTCGGTTCACTTGAATGCAAGGGCAGCGAGCACAAATTTGTTAGATGTCAGCACCTAGCTCGATTTTGCCGAAATATTTTTTCGCGCGATAAAACTTTCTGAGCAAAAGATAAGGCAGAAAATGATATGTTATACTGAATGTCGTTTTTCCTTTGAACTGTAGCTATAGTAATGTATTCGAAATTATTATGAAAAAAAAATCGACTTTCCTCGTCCGAACTGTCCCTCTTCAAAATATAGAGCTCAATAAGTTTGGGAAGCGCGTAAAAGCCTGGTGTTATATTGAAATCTATGATATTTACAAGCCATTAAAAATATAAAGTGTCAATAAAAGTCGAGCCGCTGGATCGGATCTTCAACGAATAGTGATACTTTATTGCTTGGTGATATCACAGTATCGAAACTATCAATTTCCGGTGCTTCATCGCCTCCAGAGAATAATGATCTTTTATACGGCAATCACTTTGCCGATGATATTACTGTTATAGTACGAAAATGTTTCTGGCCTTTGTACGGCATGTCGTCTCGATTAAAATCCTCGTATCTTGCAAGTATTCGTCAGCGTGTATACAATAATTGCCGTCTTTTCATCGACGAGCACGACGATTTCAATAGTATTTTCTCTTTCAAAAACCAAATCAAAGTATTTACTCCCTTCGTTATCGAGGGCATTGCGTAGCTTTGTATCCATTCGTTGCCATCGAAGAGGGCATGAATATCAATCGATTCCCTATACTCTTTCATCGTACGCACACGCGTATTGTTAAATAAAAAGAATCCAGAGCAGATCCCCTGCTTTACAATAAGACAACCCTGGCATTCCCATGAGCACTTATAATGGCTTTCGATAAAATGAAACTTCGAATAAGCGAAAGTCGAACAAAAACCGGATAAAGTTGGCGGATTCGCGGCTGCTTCGTCTCCGCGCAAAAACGTAAGGGAGCCTTTGTTCGCGCAGTACAAAAAGCTTAGGTGGCCGTAAATTCGCGCGAGATAACGAGAGGGAGACAGACGAGACGATTGCCGCTTCTAATTCGATCGCGCAGATACGATGACTCGAGCTCTCGTATCATTATTACGCGTGAGATCTCACGCGTAACAGCGATATTGCATAAGCCCCGGCGGGATTCGCCGGCGTTGCAGTGCGCGCGCGGCAAGGTACATAGTGGGGCACTCGTAGCGCGTGCTACGCCGCTCTGCGATGGGCTCAGTCTGTAAGGCAAGCGTCATAACCGAAATGTACATGAAGCGACTGATATTGCAGGCGACTGGATCGTTAGCCGGTTTCTCTTTAATGGACGCCCTATACGCATACGCGCGTCGTCGTCGCCGTCGTCTCTCCCGCATATCAGGGCCGTTCGGAATTGACAGTTAAAAAACAATTCTCCGCGCTCGGCAGTGTCATTAAAATTATTTGTTGTGTACGCGTATACGGCAAGTAATCGTTTATTGGCTTTCCTTTTGCTTTGCATATACACGCATACACCGTATACAGGGTAAGTCGAGATTCCCGAGCAAATCTCCTACGCTCGATGCATAACTCAACGCTATCATTTGGCAGGCGCAACTTCACAACGTGCCGCACTGATCCTCGCGAATTTCCGGCTAACGAGATCGCAATCTTGAAGCCGAGCTGCAAAGTTCTTGGGCGAATTATCGCTTAACGTGCGACGTGCCGCGGAGAAGAGGTCTATATTTATCCGTTATATACATGATGAGCAACGGTTCTCGGAGGCCCGCGAAATTCGTGTTTATATACGTATACATCTTCGTTGCGCGGCAGTGCAGCCCTGCGCGAGCGTCTCGCGTCTTGATTTTTCAAGGAGTTTCTACAGCGAACGCCAGTGCTAATTTCATTTTCCTTAGCTCATAGTGTGCCGCCGCTGCAAAACTTGCCTACCCTGATTCACATGCAAATTAAGCCCCTAACTTATGTACTCCCGAGCACGTGTCTATGAGAATAATTACAGTTTCCCTCTCGGTCTCAGAAAAGTAAGCTCAAATATGAATGCGCCTCGCATCGGAATCCAAATTTACAGCGCGTCAACTCCGAATGAAATTCGTTCTATATGTATACATTCTAAATTCTGTCAGCGACGATGTAACTGTGTAAAAACTATAAAAATATATGAACCCGGTTGTTTTTTGGGATCGTACTATGCACTTTTTTTTATTTTTTTGCAGGACTCAAAGAAAGCAAAAAAATGTAAGATATTCCTCAGAAATAAAAGGAGCAACATCGCTTTTCAAGATCTACTTACTTTATGTATATATTTTTTAAGTCAACTACAAATGTATTTTATTTATACGGGAACGCAAGAAATCGACGTAGCTTTTTCGATTTTGTAGGAACACTTTTTTGGCGTTCTTTCGCTCCTCTATTGAACGAGAAAAACAAAAGCGATCCAGGAGCGTGGTAGCGTGACAAGCCCAGTGTAATTTTATGGATTTTCCGATCATAGCCGCAATATACGTTGAATCGCGGAGACTCTTTCAAAACTGGCCCCATAACTCTCAGA
Source organism: Philotrypesis tridentata (assembly GCA_018906965.1). Lineage (NCBI taxonomy): Eukaryota > Metazoa > Arthropoda > Insecta > Hymenoptera > Pteromalidae > Philotrypesis > Philotrypesis tridentata. The sequence continues at coordinate 7,560,087 of JACCIB010000001.1, read as the reverse complement.
ATTCTCTCTCTGTCTCTCTCTATCTCCCTCCCTGCCTCCCTCCCACCCCTAAACGTCTCAGCGCGGCCCCAGTGTATAAATCGTCCGACGAATAATCTCCCCTTATAAAAGCGTCAATTAGCTTAATAGCAAGTATGTAACGAGGTGCCGCGCGGGGGGCGGTGGGGGGGAGGTGGCTGCAAACTCGCGCGCGCGCGTTCGTCGGTCAATGGAGCGCGCGACGTCGGCCGCATACCAAATACATAACGGCAAGTATTCGCCGTGATAAATATGCGTCGGCCGCTCAATGGGGAGTTTCCCGGCAGATAACGGGCCGAGCCTTATTGTTCGCGGGTTATCGGTCTGCGGCCCCCCGTCTTTTCTGCCGCGTCGCTCATGTGCGCCGCAGTGTGTAGCACGGAAGGGCTTTCTTTCGAGACGGAGTAAATGCGCGCGTAGCCCCGTGAAGGGATGCAGATGAGGAACTTTCGATCTGTCATCGTGATCGTTTTGCCATTGGGACTGCGATAACTATGACGACGGCGATGAGGATTGGTCTCCCTTTTTGCGTGATGTGCTTTTTTTTTTGTTTTCGTTTTTTTTACTCTCGACTGGACGCCGCATTGTTGCGCTGGGTTTCGTATTGTTTTAGCTTTGATAGGGAGATCTATTAAAAAAATTGGACAAAAATGCTACTGGATAATTGCAAAGGGTTATTGTCAAATTAAAAGCTTTTGTTATTGGTGCATGCACATAATAATAATTATTTTAATGATAACTACGTGCTTATGAATACAGATATTTATACAGGTATTTAATATAATACGGACTGGAATTTCGCATAATGCAAAATTATGATTAAATTCACGCAGAAAACCAATGAAATAATTAAGCGCAAAGTTGATTTTGGAAAATTATTGTCAATTTCATTGGACGGACCACATTTGCAATTATATAAACTGAGAGAAATTTGACAAAATTAATCCTCAAACTTCTCTCAGTATATTCGCGCTAACAACATGATTCACTACAATTGAAATAGGCGCAATAATATATCCTATATATTGTATTAAAAATTACAACATGTCATCATCGCGCGTAGAAACATCGTGGCTGCGGGTATTCCTGCAACTTGCGCGGGGATCAACTTTTAATTGAAAACAAAATCGCCGTTTTGCATTACCCGCATTTCAATCAGCGAAACTCTCCCTTCCATCACAGTTCTAATAACTATTCCGAGCATTTCCCTTTCAGCGAAACTATTCACATACGCGCACCGTGAGCTTCGATCACTGCGAGGCCAATATTGAAGGAGGCTTCGCCTACTTGCATTTGCATCCCTTATTTTTCTTGAATTTTGACTTACCTCCGGTTAGCCCGAGGCTATACGGCGCTTCTTGCGTACCTATATCGCAGGATATATAACTCGTCGAGCAAAATGCAAAAAACAAAAACATAAAAAAAAACCCCCAAAAAGAAACAAAGAAAAATAAAAAAACGAAGCGAACCCCAGGCGGCAAGAAACTATGTGCACATCGTGCGGGAAGCTCCACGTCGATGACGATGTGCAGCGCGCCGTGGTTTTTCCTCCGAGATTAAGGGAAATTTATTCGTCAGCCCGTCGCTTAGACGCTCGTTTGTACACAACATTCATGAAATTATTTATTAAAGTCTATTTACGCTCCTGGCCGCACCTGGGAACTTTATTGTTTGTTTAACGGATGTGTACACCCGAGTGTATTTTCGGTTGCGAAAAGGTGCTACTGAAAATTTCGCGTTATTTATGCTCGCCGTCGCTGCAGCTACCAACCGCGATGGAATTAAACAAGATATATTTCATTCGGCAGAGTCGCTGCAGCGACGGGAAAATTCAGATCGAGTCCGCAGACAAGAAAGTTCGCTTCGTTTGTTCGGTTAATTAAAGTGTCATTTATATCGCGGCGAAGTGCAATAAACTATAATTAAAATTTCAAAGTTGAGGGAGTTTTAGATGGGGAGTATGTATACATTATATAGACATCGAAACTTGCTTACACATAATAATACAGTTATATCCTTATACACACATATAATACGATGTAATTCTAACGGCATTGCGCTCTCGCGCTATAACGTATACTACTGTTCGGTTCAATTAGAGTTAAGGGTGCGCCTGTCGCTCGAACCCTATTACCCTTATCTGCGCGCGAGACTGCGCTCGCGTATATACACAGTATACACATGTACGTTCCATTAGGGGATTTGTATATGCGCCCATCCGTCCTTTTGCCCCGAGACGACTGCATCAAGCGCGCGCTATACTTCTTCGCTCGAAAGATAAATGAACGTCTGAGTGGATTTCGAAACTCGCGTTGCCGGCTCCTTTTTTCCCTCTCTCTCTCTCTCTCTCTCTCTCTCTCTCTCTCTCTCTCCCACTTTCTCTCTCCGGATCCGAAAGAACAACGAAAAGTTTGATGCTGCCGATATACGCTGTTACGGTGAAGAACGAGATGGAACGAGAAATTTTCCCCGGTCAAGTTCCGTGTGCTGCGAGAAAAGTAGAGTGTGAGAGAGAGAGGAAGCGTTAACTTGGAAAGGATCTAGTCACACATAACGGCGGGGCGGAAAGAAAAAGGGAAAGATATAGGCGAGTGGATGTGTCCAGTGTATATATATACATAGGCGAGCTATAGCGGCCCACCGGGTAGTACAAGTCTACTGAAATAAGGAGCTGTGCAGTTTATGTGTTGCAGGTATAGCGACGACTATCGCACTACTATACACCGAATGAATCTTTTATTTTCCCTTTCTCCCCGGGATGTGCGCTGATGCGGCGCGCGGCCTCTCCGAAAACACTCTCATCACCGATAGCTCGGCCGTCCATTCGCCGCGCGTCGCGTTTTAATCAAAACTTTTTTCTCGACGGCTCTCTCACTGCAGGCGCGCGCGACGAATCTCCTCTTCTCCTCGAATCCCTCCGCCCCCGTCGGCGAGCTGCGCTGGGCGGGGGCGAGAGACAAAGGAGAGAAGCCGAAGGGAAAGTAACGCTATCGCTCGCCGAGAGAGTCCGCGTATAGCGCCAATTAGTTTGTCGCGCGCCAAGTAATGCACTGCGCGCGCCCCGTTGGGGAAAAAAAAGCCGCTTTTTTGTGCCTTCCAGAGGAAGAAAAAAATAGTATCGTCCCGTTAAACGTGTACAAAGGCTCGATGGAGATAACGCGAATATAAGCAACTAGTGGCGCTGATCACGGAGTCTAATGGGCTGTAACATTATGGGAAATGAGCCGAGAGATGGGGCTGTGTACCTGTGAATTTTTCTTTCTTTTTTTCCGACGATGTTATTATTCTGAGCTCTATTAGCTGCGCGCACCGAGGAGAACAAGCCCTTTTTATACCCAAGTTTAATTTTCCCTTCGATCCGGCACCCTCTCGTCTTTTGCATTAGAGCGTACTGCTTGTTTTTTTTTTTTTTTTTTTTGAGAACGAAATATTGCGCATAGCCCTATACGCCCGCAGTGGCGCGTGGATAAAATTCAGAGTACAGAGGGCGTGTTGTTATTACGTTTTCAATGGATGAACCGGGATAAGCTTTTCGTTTGGTATATACACTACATATAAGGTCCCGGCTTTTTACGGCTGGTTGGCTAAATTTTTATTACGCGGGGCTTCTGAAATATGAAGAGGAAAAAGTTGCAAGAAGTTGTATGAAACTGTTTTTGTATTCTATTAAAACATTTAATAACGCGAGGCTATTTTTCACGTGGAAAATAATTGAGTGAAGCAAGATTATTAAAGTTATCCGACTGGTCTCCCGGGAACACTGTTATATATGACTCGAAAAGAAATTTTTTTCAAAAAAAGAAAAAAAACTTCACTGAATTCATTTACTGCGATAATATCGATCCCGTTAAAAGTCTAATATAAGTTTGTCAAGTAAGCCACGGCTACTGTACACTCGGAGTATATTCGCGGATAAATCTTTTCTTAATCTTGGAAAAAACATCGTCGATGAAGATCATGCGGATGACAAATTACTTGCAAGGATTTGAGAAAATGTGAAAAATCGGATCGCTCGTAACTTTTGACCAGGGAATCCGATTGGAAGTAAATTTTATTCGAAACGAAGCTATATATTTCTGCACACTTTAATCTTGCGAACAAGAATTTTACGGGAAGGTCGGAAGAGAGCTCGGAATATTGGTCGAAAGATGCAAGGTCTTGATGGCGCTGCAGTCTGGTGTCTGCTTCACTGAATTAACATATTTTGGAAAAATATATGCACTGATATCCTAAAAGGTTTCTCGCGCATACGATGAGCAGTATAGGCGATCCACTTTTGCATCTCGCGCATTTACAGTATTCGGAGTTCCAATATAGGTAGTGCAAAAAATAGCTATTTTATGTTCATTCAACTATCTTGGCGCATTACCTTACAGCCACATAGGTATAAGCCGGTAAGGAAGTCTTTTGTATAGAATATGGATGCGCATGTATTATCTAAAAATACTTTTATGCGGTAAATAAAAACTGTCGTCTGACTGTAGCGCCATTAAGAGCACATATAACGTGCTTATTCGATATATATGTTCGACCATTCCTTCGACATCCCCCAAAGTGATATACTCCTGGGCATATTACCTTTGACAATATATTTACAAAATTAAGATTTTTATTTTCATTTTATCACAACGGTAATTGGGAAATATATACCTGCTTTTGTACTACGATCAAAATAATACCAACAATTTTTATTCAATTTTTCGATATCAATGATATTGAATTGCACGGAAAGCAGAAAGCGGAGCTCTCCTTCGTCGAATTACCGATTTCAAAGCATTCCCCGCGCGATTAGCAGTTCCGCAGTAAATGTTCCACTATACGAAAACACGGGCTCGCCCAAAAATGTCGATTAACGCAAATCGATAAAACGCGAAGCGCAAAAACGTGAAAATCATCGACATACCATTGGCGCATATATTTATACACGACGTCTCCAGAGCGAACGACGGCACGGCGCACAATCGTTAGCGGAAGCAAGCTCGGCATCGTTCACCTTAATCCTCGAGCCTCGGGCGTTTACACGTAATACCCCAACGATGACAAACTGCTCGTCGCGCGCATTATCCCATCCAAGTCTCGTATACACAGGAGAGAGAGAGATAGAGAGCACAGCCTCCTCTCGGCAAACAAGACTCGCGCATAGCGCGCAGGGACAGAGCAGCCCCCGCACGTACAGGGGAGAAAAAGCTCAGGGGCGCCGCCGCTTATTTTGCAAGCTCGCGAGCCCTATGCTCGACTGCGCGCTGCATACTATCAGTCGTAACGCAGTAGTACTATACACGTCGAGGCTAAAGAGTTCTCTATACTCTCGGGCGTTCATTCCGCTCTCGAGCGGCGCAGGTTCCCTTCTCCCCCTCCTCCTCGGGGGCTGTGCAGAGGGAGAGATTCGCGCGCGCGGCGCAGCATCCGCGCGGCTCAGTCGCCGTTGAGTCCGCGACTTGAACCGATCGCGCGGACCATTCGCAAGTCCACCTGTGTATACCAACGCTCTCGGCGAGTTCCATCCAGTGTGCTGTCGGACGAGTCGTCGCGCGGAGATGCTCGCGGAGCCGTGGGCAGAGGTGCGATTCTGAGAGGTTCACATATATAGCGACGAGGAGTGCGCGTATACGTAGCGGAACTGCTCGCGCAATCAGCAGGCGGCCCTGCGGAATTCGGCGGCGATCCGCATAACGAGGGACAGGAAGCGGAGGAGGAGGAGGAGGAGGAGCAGAAGAGGCCGCAGGAGCAGCCAGTGGCGAGAACGCGGTGTCTCGACGTCGGGCGCTGCGTCAGACGGCAGCCGCGGCGACATCGGGCCCGGATGCTCGCGAGACAGTGGAGACGCCGGAGACGCCGCTGTCACGTTGGAAGGCAAAATATTGACGGCCGTCAACAAGTTCCTCACGACATCCCCGCTGATTAACAAAGTCAAACTGCTCATGGTGAGTGCAGCGCGCCCCCCGCCGATTTTCCGCCACCCGGAAAATCGCTCTCGCGTAATTTTCCGATCTCCGCGTATTTTCAATTCTCGTTGTACGACTGATCGTATAACGCATTATTGCTCGATTGTGCGCGCGTTACGAGAATTTTCCGTTTTATCTCGTGCGCGCTCTTTTTCTCCGCTTGCATGTATAACCGGTGCGGGAATTTCGTAATTTTTAACTCGCGGAACGGAATTATTTCCGAACAGAGAGTGTGGCTTGCCGAGAAGTACTTTGGGAAGCATTTTTTGGAAAGCACGCGGGGGGGGGGGGGGGAACGAGGCAATTTTCACGGTATCGCATCATCATCGCGATGCTCTGCATATTCCGAGAGCAGATCTCTTTATGGATCTCGTTTTAAAAGCAGCGCGCGGAACATTATTAACCGCGTGCTTGTCAAATAAAATACCAATGTTCTATCCCTGTATATAGAGTTTCGATGTCCCACGAGTAAATAAAATTTAATCGATATTTGCATGCGCGGTCGCGTTCGCAAAATGCATCGCGTGGATCCGAAAGATCCAGGTATTTGCGGAGCAACGTCCAATTCAGGCTGCCGTCGACGTAAAACCGATCGCGAGGCGCATGGCCGTCGACTTTATTATTTCTAAACAGCCGCGATACTAATCAGCGGCAGTCATCGCCAAATGTATGTACGTATGTGTGCAAAAATCAGACGGTCGAGCAACGCTTCGGGTAGTATACCGATTCCGCGACGGAGGCAATCTTTTCGGCGTGAAATGAACGATCGCGTATAGATATAGAGTGCGCGTGGTGTATGCATGTATATACACGTATAGAGACGAGAGGGAACGTTAGAGGCTGCGAGCGCTGCACTGTGTGAATAGATTCGGCTATCGACGTGCGGCAAACACGCGGATTATCAAGCTCGAATCTGCACGTCGGCTCTTAAGTCCATCTGACTACATACAACATTTGCGTGCACGACGTGGCTTTCAACAACTCACTCGGTTTATACGGTACACAGCCCCGCCTCGGAGTATTCGCCGGGCTCCGCGGCTGGCTACATAGCTCTCTCGCCTTTTATTGGAAAAAAAGGAAGCGGGAGAGAGAGAGAAAGAGAGAGAAAGCGACACGTTGAAGTATAACGTAAAATTGTTCTCCGAGTTATTTCTAGCACACATTGTGTGCCGATACTATATATAGACGACACACTATATGTTCGGACCCGAACAGCCGCTGTCAGCGCGGGCAAGATGCCCGGACATTCACACAAAATTATAAAGCCAATGAAAATTTGTCGCAGTCGTATACTCGTTGCACACGATAGAGAAAGAGAGAGAGAGAGAGAGAGAGAGAGAGAGAGAGACGTGTATATCCCGAGAGGCAGAAAAGTACTCCGGTCCACGCAGCGTCACGTCTCCATATACCCTCTCCCCCCCTCCGAGAAAGTTATGTCAGTACGACGGGGCGCATTACTCCATATACGTGCGGACGATGAAAGCCGATCTCGCTAAAAGGAGTTCATACACACTTCCACGCGAAATCGACGTTTCCACGCGCGCACATATAATCGGAGTCCGTCGCCGCGCTTGACGATATAGATAAAGACGAGATGATCGCCGCGCGTATACTGCAGCAAGGGGTTGGGAACGCGCGCGTACCGTAACGACCATAGACGATTTGCGCCTTTGTACTCGTCTTTTTACACGCTCGTCGAGTAATTGCACGCAATTACGGAGGCGACCGACTGTTTGCACTCCATTATACGCGCCCTCGGTATAATCTCGTTGCGCGAGCTCTTTACACGCGGGAGAAGCTTGTCGGCTGCTGCTTTTTCGGAAAACCCGGCCGAGACTGCATTATTTCGCCGCTACGCTTCGCGCCCGTGTCCGTACGCTCGCTCCGTTTCTGCGCGTGTATTATTGCTCGGCGCGCGGAAATTGCGCTTGCGAGGCTCCGTTTGATATCCCCTTCGGTGCATTGCCGCAGCGCTCAAGCCCGGGCGTCTTTATGCGAGGAGCGTTAAATATATCGACACTAGAGTTGTTATACGGGCATGAGTACGGGCAGACGCTGTTATACGGGACGTTTCTTTGGCGAAGAAAAAAAAAAGAAGCGTTTTATCTCTCCCCGCGCGACTAATTGACGGAGGAGATTTAATTAAAACAGAGGGAAGACGCGCGACGCTGCTAAACGATGGAAATTAAATTTTAAACTCACGCGATGCACTTTATTATCATTCCGCGTATGTTACGTGTGCTCAATATAATCGTGAGTGAAATAGCATAACGGAGCGGTTATCCACTTAATGCCTCCCGCGCATATCTCGCGCTTTCGCTTCATTTCGAGCTTGTCTATTATTATGTACCATGTGTAACTCAAGCGCGAGGTTGTACACAGCGAATAATTCATTAGTTGTATTGAATGGCCGAACAACGCGCGCGCGCGAATCTGCAATACATAAATAAATGGCTTTTGCATGAATTTCCCGCGAGCTCGCGCGCTTCTCTTCCCCCCCCCCCCCCACCCACCCACCCGCCCTCCCCCCGCAATTGTATATTCAATTCGGGCCGAGCGCGATGCTCGAATTATGCAATAAAAAAAAGCGCGGCCCTTTTTTATTGCGAAACGCAAGAACGATCGAGAGGAGGGGGAGAAAAAATTGCGAATGAATAACATGCGCGAGGCCGTAGAAACGAGTGAAAACGATTGGCCCAAGCCATGATTTGTAGACTGTGAAAATTCAGATTTCTCTTGGCGCACACGTCGGGCTTTGTTCGCATAGGCCGAGCTTTAAAGCATCGTCTTTCCGTTGTTTTTTTTTCGTTCTTTCTCTCTGTCTCTCTCTCTCTCTCTCTCTTTTCACTTCTCCATCGATGTTGTCCTTCGTTGAAAGATTTTATTTTTCATGGCTCTCGTGTTTTTCCGTCCCCACTGTACGTTCTCTCTAAGCATCGCAAAAAATCCGGCAATTCTCGACAAAAAGAGACGGCATAAAGAAAGAAAGAATGAATTTGAATTAATATCACGGAAAAAGGTCACATCTGTTCTCAAAGTGTGTGTACACAAGGAAAATTAAGCGACTACCACAAAAGCCTCTCGTCACTTGATTACTCCCTCATTATGGGTTTTATAAACATAGCCTCGCAGTGCTCGATGTACAAAGCTTTATGTGCTTTCGCGCACATAATGCCATTATACCCCGCACAAAGATTATGCGAATAGAATACAATAAGATTCCCGGGATTCTTGAGAAAATTCATAATACTACGAATTCCTCAGTAGTTGCATCCGGAGACGAAAAATTGCTCGATGAATGTATGCTGCGTATAAGTCTGCGCATAACGCAGCTCCGAACTATCTCCTTATTTCAACTGCAATAAGTTTCGTACACGCATCGCTCGGAGTGAATTACGCTCACATTTTTTTTTTATACTCTTCTCGAAAATTTAAGCGTCGCTTCACCGAGAATTTTTATTAAGCACGAGGACTTCCGCCCGTTGTGTCGTTCGCTGCACCGTGAAATATACGTTCCGCACACTTCTCGCTGTGTATTGATATATATCCGTACACGCGAAATAACAGCCCCTTCGATTCTTAAAGCGAGAGCGCGCCCTTTTCGCATCGATTCATTGGGCGAGAGAGGAAGCGCAACACTTGAGATTCCAGCCACGTTCGTGAGCCTATAGATATCCCACTGCATACAGCTAGAGCTCTCTCTTCCTCTCGGTGCGATTTTCATACACTTGATTACACCCGCGCAACAATCGTATCAGCGCGTGTCCATACGATTTCCGCGAAATCCTACTGTAATCTGACAGCTCGCACATCCCGATAGAGGATAGAGATGCGAGAGATAAAGATAAAGAGCCTTTGTCACGTGATACACACCGCTCATATTTCGGCAGCACGTTTATGCACATGGCTATTCATTTTAGTATGGTTTTTTTTTCTTTTTTTTTTGTATTTATTTAATGAACACGGTTGCACGGGAAAGTGGCAGTCTATATTTTACGCGAAAGTTTTGTGGTTTCGCATATTGCGGTCGCGGGTCGCGTATATAACTGAGAGTGAAAATAGTGCGCGCGAAAAGTTAGGATAAGGGGACTGCGTGGGAAATGAAGCAATAATAGGAGATTCGTTTAATCGCGGCGAGATTTAGGAGACTTGTTCCCGCTTTGATTTTATTTACGGGGTGTTGCCTTAGGTGAGACGATATTGAAATTAATGTTTTCAATATGTCTCTGCAATGTGATTATATGCTGTAGGTATAAAGTAACGAGGATATTCTAAAGCGAAACTTTTGCAATTATCGAATGTGAGGGAGTTTTCGCGAGAATACTAAAATATGCAGAGAGAGAGAGAGATAGAGCGTTGAAAGCGTGATGGCAAATGAATCATAAGCAAATAGAAACTTGAGGCACGTACGTATAGACGGCCGAGGCTTAGAGAAAGATGAGAGAAAGAAAAAAGGCGCAAACTTTTAATAACTGACGTTTGTTTAAGGAGTCATAAGATAAGTCAGTTTCTATGGCGAGTAACTAGCCTTTACAGTGACGATACTCCGCTATTGGACGCAACCTCCGTAAAATATATTGCCGCGTTGCATCTAAAGTACGATGTTACACCTGAAATTTAAGTTAAAAATAAGCTTAGGTTTAATGCGGCTTTCAAGCGCTCTCGAGCCCTTTAAGTTTAACGTTCAAGTTATTAAAAATACAATAAACTTCATTTCCATTATGAGGTTTCATAAAACTTCAATAAATAACGTAAATAACGACCATGAATTTTAATGCCTAATTAAAAATTAACGGTAACAATGCTTTACGCGCAAATCGAAGCGAAAACTTCGAGCACTGCGGATGCCGCATTTATAGCATTTGCGTCGCGGCGAGCAACTCCAAATCGTACCGCGCTCCATTTTCCCGCCTCATTTCGTCCGAAGACAAAATGGACGTTGCAGCGTGCAAAGCAACGAGATCCTCCGAGCGGATGAGCCGGGAAAAAAAAGCCCGCGCGCGTATCCCATTGTTGGCCATCAATCAAGCGAAAGAACGGGGCAAAGGGGGGGGGGGGAGGGATCCAGTGAAAAATACGACAAAAGCTTCGACTATTGCTGGCAATCATGCTAGCCAAGCGAACGAGGTGCTCTCTCGAGAGACTGCGTGGTGCACTCGTCGGCGCCGAAGGTCACGATCAAGTTAGCTTAATTTTCGAATCCCCAGCGGGACCGCGCGGGAGCTTGCACAGCGTCGAAGTCCCCGCGAGCATATAGAGCGAAGTGCGCCACTGGGCAATTTTCTATGAAACGCGCGTATATTAAGTATTAAATCCTCGTTTGTTATTTATCCGAGTAGCGTTTGTTCTCTGCTTTCTGCGGGATGACAAAATTTCATTCCCACCGTACACGCGTAAAGTGTAAATAAAGTAGATGCTTTTTCCACTATTGTGCAGAGAGAGGGGGGGCCATCGACGCTTGTCAATATTCTTCAGAATGAATTTTTCCGTTTGAGCGACGAGACGGATCGACAGCTTCGAAAATGGATTTAAGGGTATGTTAAACCCAATAATAAAGCATACATGGAAATGGATCATATTATATTGCTCGCGAGTTATCTCGGAATAAAGTTTTTGGTAATTCGATTATTAAGAATTTAATATTATCCAGAATCGTATAAAACAGGTGTCAGTATCGCCTTTCTGATAATACAATTATTAAAAATATAATATAATCAAGTATTTTGTATGAAATTAAGTGTCAGTCATCTTCTTGTTTCTCAATTTAATTGCCAATTTCGTATCGCGAATTTCGGCTCAAACAATTTTACAGTACGCCAATCTCTCGAAACTCTGCGTGTACGCGTCATTTATATAATCTGAAAAAAAGAACGAAACCAACGCTTGGGACCGACGAACTTCCAAATCTCTTTCTGTCGCAGCATAAAAAGTGCAAAGCGAGCCTAAAGTGTATCGTGCACAACAATTGATGCTCTCCTCTTTCTCTCTCTCTCTCTGTCGTGCGACATCATCTTTCTCCGGAAAAGATCAGTGCGCCTCAGCGTGTATACACATGTAACACAAAAGGCTGCTGCACACAGCCTCGGCCTACATCGCGGACTGCGCGCGTTAAATCGATGCTCGCCCCGAATGCTGTAGCGCAGCGGTATTACAGGATGAGCAAAGTATACGTATCCTCTCTTTATCCCGCGAAACGATTCGAAAGCTCTGTTCGCGCAAGCTTTGCTGCGGCTTCCATCACAGAAGAAGCTCTTCGGACTCGGCAGTCTGTTTTGGCTTGACTTGAAGCTTTGCGAACTTGCAGCGCCGAAGCGGTTAATTTTGAACTGTATACTGGAATTTTTCCCCTTTCATTACGGCTTCGAAGAATTTCATTGAAATGTCGAACGCGCGCGAGCGAAATAATTATTGTTCGTTAATAATCAACTTCGACGCTTAAATACTGGAGCGCACTGCACTTCGCTCGTGCGCTTTATTTTAAATATTTAATTAAACTAGGAACTTTCGTTCTCTTGTAAAAGAAACTTTATTCGTATGTTATAGAAAGAGTACATGCTGCAGGCGAAATAATTGGATTTTCTAACATTCGCTCGTGTATAACACGTGCAAAAGAAAGTTATTTGTTTACACAAATCTGTCGGGGAATGAGTTCTTAGCAATTAATTTCTTCAATTTAAAAGTTTTAGGATTTATTCTGAGTGGAAACGTAACTTGTCATCAAAACAAAAATGAAAATCGCGTGGATTTTAATCAACCGACGATTAGCCGCGAGAACGCGCCGTTAACGTTTCTACCCGAGCCGACGGGCAAGAAAAAGGCCGGCCTATTGATCGCTGTAAAAAATGAAGGAACGAGGGATGTGTATATAGAACGCAAAAACAAAACATCGGGGGGAGAAAGATTGCTCGCGCAACAAGAGCTGAAGCACAGGCGAGTCGCGCGTATATTTTCATTGTTGATTATTAGCGTCTCGTCTCGTTGCCTGCGTATATGCGCATATATACATAAACGTGGAAGTCGACTCCGTTCAAAACTAGAATTCCATCTACCTACATGCGCGCCGGACGAATTGAAGCAGCGAAGGATATTCGTGCGCCGAGAGGGAAATGTCGGATAATTTGGTCGTCGCAATGAGGTCGCGCGCGACAACCTGCGAGATTCCCAGCAGCTTTTCCCACTTTTCTACCTTATTTTTTGCCATATGGACGTACGTACGTATATTTGCGTAATACACGCGCTAGCCACTAGGGACGCTTACGCGCACAAATGCCCGTTCGCAATGGTTTATAGAAAACGTAGATAGAGCCTCGCGAGCGGAGGTCGTGAAATTTTTCTTAACCGTCCTTTTACCGGAGGAAGAAGTTATATATTTATAAATTCGTCCCTTGGCGAATGCCTCTCCACTTCCTCCCTCGGCTCTCGCCTTGGATTCAAAGTCAGCGAGCGCGAGAGGAAAGAAATCAAACCTCGCGCAAGCTCTTAGCGGAAGAGCGCGCATCGCAAGGGTTGAGCGCAGCGTAAGAGGAAAACATTTTTGTAAGTGCTGGGCTACGCCTTTGACTCGATTCACTCTTTCTCTCTCTCTCTCTCTTTCTCTATACGCTCTTTTTACGGTCTGACTCGTCAAAGAGCAGCCGCGTAATGCCCCTGCAATGACCTTAAATATTCTTCGACTTTTTAGTGTAGACACAAAGCGCTCGCTCGCTGCGAGAAAGCCTTGTTCTACACCTCCCCGATAACAGTGTCGATTTCTCTAATTCCCACAGCGAAGAAACGAGAAACCCCGCGGAGAGAAATGCAACGAGCCGGAATTAGGCTTGCATTAACTACGTCGAATTGAATGTATATCCGCGGTGTAATACGCCGAGCCGGAAGCTAAGCACATTGTCGCGTGCGGGTGCTTAAAGTGGCTCTTAGTTTGGAATACGCCAACACTCGAGTTTATGCCGTCTGTACAGTGCTGTACACATTGTCCTCTTGTATTAAGAATATTCTTCGTTCACTGTACATTTTATTCTTTGCTTGTATTATACACATTGCACGTTAAATCATCAAAAATCCGCGATGGGTGACTTTTTGCAATTTTCCAACATTTGGAAAAAAAAACCAGAATTTCTTTACTTGAAAGAGGAAACGTAAAAAGTTTTCAAATTCAGTAAAGTACAGAGCATTTTAACGCAACGGCTTGACTCCGACAACCCCTCGGCTGAAAACTCCCACTCGCGCTATGATAATACGCCGCTTTCGGCCGCGGCTTTATAAATTTTCCCGGTTTCCGCGTTGAGCGCTGATTAATAATATTCAATTACCCTCGATTATCCGGCTCGCTTATCTCGTTATTTTAAACGCCGCGTATATTACGCCGCGTGCGAGCGTATATATACGTATACACGCTGTGAAAGTGCTTTTTCCACTCGAGCCACTGCGTAACGCCGCACCGGTGCGTTTGGAAAGTGTGCGGTGTGTGTGCGCGCGCTGATCGACTGTAATATTTTTCAATTTGACCAGCCGATGGCGTAAATCGATTCCGCCGACTACTCCCTCTCCCCCTACACGCGTCGACAGCAGCTTCCCGCTGCTGCGCGCGCGAATGAAAAAATCTATTATTGTGCGAGGCGCAAGTTTATCGCGCTTTTAAGTTGCTCGCGCCTCATTCAAGGCAACTCCGATGCGTGAGCAAAGCTCGCAACATAGCTGTACTGCGGCCATTGGTACACCTACTTACAAAGGAGAATCGACGAAGAGCATAACCACAACGGCTAGACTGCTGCTGGAGCGCCGTGTTTATTTTAGGGAATTTTCCCTGCTCCCTCCATTCCCTGGCTCTCGTGATACACTCGACCGCTGTTTTCTGAGCAAACGAACGCTTCTCCCGCGGGTAATTTAGACGCAATTAACTCGCTAATACAAACAGCGAGCAATCCTCGTAATTCGACTGATTAAAATCTCTCAGCCGCACATCGCCATTTAATATCCTCGCGAGTAGACAATGCGAACAATAATTCACGGACATACAATATATTTTCGCCAGGGGGGGGGGGGGGGCTGTCGTAGAATACGCAGCGTAGAATGTAACCAGCCAAGGAGCAATGCGCGCATTTCCATTCATGCGGCGCTGCCGCAGGTGCTGGAGAGGGTTAATTTTTTTTCTCCCTCCCACAGTATTTACGGGACGTGCCGTGGGCTGTTAAGCTTGCTTATGCAACGCCTCCGGTCGAGCGCCTCCAGGCCCGCCGCTCTATATATATACACGCCGTCGGATTCTTCGAGTTATATGTATATATACTGCGCTGCCGCTGCTCGTGGAGTGCGCGCGCCGGTGGAAACTCGTCTCGTGTCCTTTCACGGTTGAAACCCGGCGAGCAGCCGGAATGTAAGTCACGCTAAACGATTAATTCTTCTCCGAGAGCTAAGGTTATCTATGGGTGCAGAATCTTTTTCGGGAGCGAGCTCCCGTCTCTGTGCGGATCGCCAGCGCAGTAAATCCCACAGGCGAGCGACTGCGCGCGTACACATAAACTTTGCGGAAAGTTCATTGCGCTTTTTGCGATGAACCGTGAAGTGCTTGCGCGCGTATACAGAGTGTGTGTGTACCCAAGCATGTCTATGCGCGATTCGATTAATTGCGCATTTTATAGGCGGGAAGCCCGTTATAAATCGCACAGTGTGCCCTCTGGCGATGCGCGCGGAGACGCGGAGCTTTCGCATCATTTTTCTCTCCGCAAATCGCGAATCTGCCTTTTCTCGGGCGCGGCTGCGCTTTTTGCCATTCTCGCTTCGTTCTTAACTCGCCCTCGGATACATGCATATGTACACAGACGCGCGCGCGCTCACATGCTTCCAGACAGAGAGGGAGAGAGAAAGAGAGAGAAAGAATGGGCGCGACGCGAGGCATCCGTCTTTGGAAAATCTGAAAAGTGTCGAGAGGAGAAACGAGAGCGAGCGGCATTTTTCGAGGCTGACGATCCTATTCGCCGCCGCTGGAGATCCGCGTGTCTTTGTGTACGAGGGAATCCAGGTCGGCGTATACGTACTTCACCAGTTGTATGTGTACATTACACGTGTGTGTGTGTGTGTGTGTGTGTGTGCGGGCGCGCGAGTGTGCCAGTGAGTTTTTTTTTATTTTTACGAAAGGCCGGCTCGCCCTTTCGAATTCCAATTAGGAGTGAAGAAATTCATATCATCCAGCGCGAGAGGTATGTAGTTCGCGAGTGAATGACTCCCGCTCGTTCCTTTTTTACCCCCGCGTGCGCGCCGTATAATACGTAGCCCCGGTTATACGGGCAGAAGTTATTAGAGCGGGGACAAATGACGAGGTGGTGAGAAATTTTCTTGTTTTTTTTTTTTTTTAATTCCCGTATTCTCTCGCTCGTTTTCGAATAATTTTCGCGAGCCGGCATCAGGAGCGTTTTTTATTGGACCGCGCGAGCCGAAAGCGCGTGCCCGTTGAAAAACCTGATTTTTAATTTTCGCAAATCCCTCGCTGTACACGTATAGCGGAGCACGCTATAAAGTCAAGAGAGCGCAGCCAGGCGATCCTGATTAACGCAATACGTCACGGAACATAACGCAATTTCTCCCATATAACCGCGTATATACTATACTCGTTGTAGCCTCGAGGGGTGGATTACGGCTTCGCTCTGTCTCTCCCTGTACGTAACACGTATATACAGTACACACACGCCCACACACAAGGAGCGGAGGAAAACTTGTCGCGAGAAGCTGTCAAAAGCACGCGACAGCAAGACGACAGGGAGGGGGTAGAGTTGAAGACGCGCGTCGGCGCTCGGAGACGTATTCATTACCGTGGTTAAGACAGGACGCGTATACGACGTGCACTTCATAAATAACATCGGACTCCCGGCCAAACTCTCCCGGCTCGCGGATGAGGCTAATAGCCTCGCGCGGCAGGTCTGCAGGTATGCGTTTCTGTCTGCGTCTGTTGTTCGCGCGAGAAACCGACAGTCTCGCATTTTTCACTGCGCGTTCCAACGTCATCGCCGCCGCGCATTGTACGTATCAAGTCGCTTTCGGGGTGCGGAGAGCTTCAATTTTTCTCGGCCGTAGACGACGATGAGAACGCGCTACCTCTCGGACAATGCGGCTCATCCTTTTTAAAAAGTAAATTGCTTTCCCGGCGCAATTCTAGCGAGATCTCGTGCCCCGAGTCAACTAACCCGGAGATCGATCGCGGCGCAAGCTGCATCCGTCGACGTCGCTTGAACTTGATCGTTCCTCTTGCCGTGTCTGTAACACGTGTGTGTGTGTGTGTGTGAGCGACGGAGATTCCCGTCCGCTTCGTTATACTTGTTGCCGCCGCTGCAGCTCGCTCGCGTGACTATATACGGCAGCGCGCAGCTTTCAAAGATCGCCGCCTCCGAATGAAAAGTTTCCTCGTTGCCCTAACGAATTATGACGCGGCGCCAGCGCCGCTTTTCAATTTACCTACTGCACACACGCGTAAATATTGAGGTGAGTGCAAGTTGTCTCTCTCTCTCTCTCTCTCTCTGTCTTGATTAACACGGCGTTTACAGGATGCAACGTGTGCGTTCGCGCAATTACGACCTTTGAACGCATGCATCCAAATCTCGAGGCCTGAATATATACTTTTCGCGAGGCGTGATTTTCAATTACCAGCGCCTGTATACACCATATCCACGGCGCGCTACGGCTAAGCCGGGCACATAAACCTCGCCCCCTCTCCTCCTCGTCGCGCCCTCTCATTAAAGCGTCGACTAGTCTTACATCGCCGTATATACAAGCGCGTCAGACGTAAATTACATAAAGCGAGTCGGACGCTGCAGTGGCAACGATAAGCGAGAAGAGAGAGAGGGAGAGAGAGTTGTCCCCGGTACACCGAGAGGAAATCCCCGAAAATCTTGCGCGCGCGCGCGCGCGCGCGAGATGCTCGGAAATTTTGATGCGCCCGGCCCGGCGCTCGTTTGACTGGCTAATGAAGTCGCGGCGCACTGCTTCATATGCGCACGGGTATAATAACAACACGACTCGGGGACAGCGAATTTACATGTTCGCTAGCATAGTGAAAGCCGAGGAGCTGCGGTGCTCGCTCCCCGCGAGCGCGGCGGACACTATATGCAGCGCATATATATATGTATAGCGTACGAGCGGCGGTGCAGCGTGTGTTATAGGAGATAGAGGCGATTTTTCTTCCATTTCGCAAGGGTGTCGAGTGACGGGAGGACGTTTTTTTTTCTTTCTCGCGGTATGCGATGCGGACAACGAGCGCGCGGCGATTGTGTTTTGAGATATACCTGCGCGCGTGTATAGAGATCGGGCTACTGTGGGCATTGCGGCTCGAGGTGTCGATATCAGAGCTCTCAGCGAGTTTGGCGGACCGTGAGATTGTTCGAATTAGTTTGTTTGCGAGATTTTACCTATGGCGCACACTCGTCCCTTGCTCTGTAGATAGTTTGTTGATTTTCAAATTAAATTTTGTAAATTCTCAAAAAAACGTCTGCAAACTCGTTATTTATTGTTTATTTTGAACTATACAGCGGTGTATTCCCGAGCAAGAAGCTATCTTCCGATTAATTCTGTCATTCGGTTATACGGAGCACTGCTGTTAAAAATTGAAACAATATTTCACTCCCCGAAGGCGCAGCGCTATCAGAGGGAGACACGTTTCACCTGCCCCTTCTTACTTGGGCGCATTTATCCTTGGCCGTGCGGCAAAAGGAAGAAAAACAATTTCGAAAAAGTTGGCCCTGCTATACGGCTGCTGCTACTGCTTAGAGAAGAGGAGAGAGTAAGCGCGCGCGAAAAGCAGAGCAAAACAAAAAGTGACGCGCTGCAGTCGGAAAGTTAAAGGGCGGTACAAGCTCAAGACGCGCGCGAGTCAGAGGCTTATACGGCGAGAAACCAAAGCGTCGGACTACATGGCCTCCTTATGGGACAAGCTCATGCATACCAATCGGCTGCGCTCGAAGGCCACGAGATCAAGCTCCCCGTAATATGTGTGGATTTTCGCGCGAGAGCTCGATGTGCGTCGAGAATAATAACTGCAGCAGCGCACCGGACGCGGAAACGGCGGCGCGAAGACGTCGTCGTCGTCGGCTGGTGCTCGACTTTTATTTTTCGCTCTCTCTAGCTCTCTCTCACTATACATATATACCTACTGTTATTTCATCGTCGACGTTTCATGTATGCGCGCAGTTGGAAAAGAAGAGACGCGGACGCCGGGGCGCATACTTGAAAGGCTCGCTCCTCGCAGATGATCGCAGCGATCGCTCTCCCCTATAACAGTCAGCTCTCTCCATCGTTATGCATATACCTGCCAAGAGCCCGGAGGGAGGCATTGTTCCCTCGCAAGAATGGAGAAGTGACGCGCGCGCTGGCTTTTCGAATCTCGAACAGCCTCGCGGCAACCGGCCACGTTCTCGTCCTCAAAATTATGGATATTCAATGAGTACAGAGCGCTCGATGTGCGCCTCCACTATATATATCTATACGTATACGTATATACTCGTATATATACTCTTCCCGGCGTTTTCGGAGCTTTCTTTTTCCCGCGGAATCGAGAGCAAGCGTGCGGAAGCGTAAAAAATAAGCCCGAGAGCGAGCGGCGCGTAAACTTTTTTTCCGCATTGACAATGACAAGTGCGCTGTGCCGTACTGCGGGGGACGCGGTACAGTATATACAGCCATACGTACAATACTCTCGCGAGTGCTCTTATTCAATTCCGGCGCGTGTGTATGCCTCTTTTATTTACAATCCTTCGCGACAGAGTGACTATGACTCGGTCCAATCTCCGTATGCAAAGTCGCGCCCGCGTTCCCGCGCGTTGCTACTTTTTCCGCATCAGTTTCGCTCCGCATCCGCTCGTATATATATATATACTTCGGTATGTATACCATTCCCGCTTTTCTTCGCGCTGCAATGCATACGCTCCTGCTCTGCATTTTTCATCGGCTCGCTTCCAATTTCGTTCCGCCGATAAAGACCGAAGCGCGGCGACACAGCGCCAGAGGAAGAGAAAGCGAGAGAGAGAGAGAGAGAGAGAGAGAAAGAAAAATGTGCGTAGCTTTACCGGAACTGAGACGGCTGCAGGGATTTTCATTCGGACGAATCCCTGCCGAGCGGTGCAAAAATGCACGCGGAGGCCCTGGGCTGCAGTCGCCGAATGGATTGGGATGGAGTCTTTCTGCGCGTGTGCGTTTGCGCACTCTGCATGTCTCGACTGCGTATATAATATATATGTATAGAGTCAAGGCCTTTGGCAAATAAAACGGATTGTTTCGCTGGATTCGTTTCGCACCTTTTGGCGCCCTTTGGCAAAAGCCGACGTCTCCCCTTTTACGACGAGGCTCCCGAAGCATATATATAGAGAGACACTTGCGCCCTCGGACAGCCGGGGTCTACAGTCATCTGGCTTATCCTTCGGAAATGAGATCGTAAAGCGGGATTCGATTTTGCAAAAGTGATCATTGCGGTATTTCGCTGCGGAATTTTTCACTTTTCGTCCTCGTGCAGCTTATTACGCCGCGGCTGCCAGCGCGCGCGCGTTTGTGTATTTGTACCTCGAGTTCATTAACGAGGAATTTCGATGGAAATTTACATGCGCAACTGGACGAAAAATTTGAAATACTCCCGCAGCGTGGCGCATGCTCTCTCTGTAATTGTTCAATCGAATTGGAAATTCGAAAAGAGGGATTCCTTCGAAATAACTGATATTAACGGAGCCTTCGGCCCCGCCATAATTCAACGTGCGGCGAGAGCGCGTTCGGCTATTTTCCCCTAGAGCCGTATAATACAGCCTGTGTAGATTAAGGTTCGAGAGAATGGGATTGATATATGAACCATATATTCTATGGCTTAATTGCGATATGACGAAATGAGTTTAATTGAGTGAATCTCGAATGCGTATGTGAAGGGGTTCGGTGCGCTTTGAAATTTAAGGGCTTCATCTGAATAGCAATGTTCAAAAATTACATTTACGTGTATATTTCAACGTGATGTTTATTATACTCGAAACACTGGAATTATATTCGCATTTAATTTTCTTTTGTACTCACAGAGTCGTCCTTTAGTAAGTATTAGCACGGAAGGAAGATTACACCAATTATTTTCAATCTCTTGCAGAAGAAAGAGAGGAAATAAATCCTAGAGTTTTCGCGCCAAGTAGGTCAATTATTTTTATTATTTGCGAGCACTGAGTACATAATAATACTCATGGATAGAGGGGCATGGCTCATTCGAAGAAACGTAAATCATCCTAACAAAGTAGTAGCGGAGTGTCCCTCGTGGGAATATTTGAATTTGGAAAAAGTCTGCCTCGAAATTTCAGTAGTAGCAGCAGCAATTGCTGCGAGGCGCGTCGTCACACACGCAGCTGAATTTTTCCGAGGGAGAGCGAAAGGAAGAGAGTCGGAGCAGAAGCTGTAAAAGAAGGCTTTTGAGCTCTCCTTTCGCAAACTGCCGGCGTACTTCCGAGGGGCCAAGCGGAAAAGCCGAGGCGGATTTTCCGGGGCTGCAAATCACCGCGAGTACGTGTTCTCACGCAGTGGGCAATCAATTCTCCGCAAGAGCCTGGCATATATGCAGATCCATCTTTTTCGAGGAGGAAACCTCTGGACGATTTTTTTTTCTTTCCCTCTTTTTTTCCAACTTTCGCGCTCGCGTGCGTTCTCGCCATACTCTCTCTCTCTCTCTCTTTTTGAAGTTGCAACTGTGCAGCCATCTCGTCGCCTTTGTTCGACGGCTGCTTTTGTCTTTTTTGACAAGTGCACACGCGCCCCGCGTATTTGTACATCAGAGGCGCGCTCCGAAAAAGAGGATTATTTTCGCGCGCGTTTGCTGTCGTGTCATGTCAAGTTTTTAATAACCATTAGGTGGAATTAGCGCTTTGTCCGGCGATAGCTCGTTATACGCGTATTGGATCTGTTTTTATTTGATTCTGTGAAGTCTCGTAATTGCAGATTCAAGTTTTCGTGTGGGAGGATTACGCTATACACTGTGGACGCAACGTATACTTCGCGTATGTGTACTGAGAGAATACTGTTACATCGATCAATGGTGAAACGATTTATTCTATAACATGTAGTGTTAAAAATCGGTTTATCTAAAAGATTTTTTTAAGTTTTGAAGTGTAATATATCGATAATGCGAGCTATACGCTTTATTTATATATATTAGTTGTGCGTGTTCGGTTTGGGAGAAATAAGGACGTTTAGCGAGTTAAAGGTAGATGCATCGAATGCTGGGTATAGTGGATAATGAACTAATAGCTATATACTGAAAGTGCAGCATCGATAAGTGAGTGCATTCGTTCGAATGAGTGACGTCGATAGGAAAAAGCAACTATAGTCGGCTGGATTTATAACCTCCGAAAAAACAAAGCTGAAGAAGAGCTACGGAAACGAGGCATTTCGTATAACGCAAGCGACAATTTAGACACACTGCGAAAGCTAATAGTGAATAATATGAAGGAACAGCAAATGCAAGTAAGCCAATCGAAAAGTAAGCGTACAAACTCCGGAGCAAACACACAGTGAAAACGGCGCACAAACAACGCCTGAAGGTCAAGAACAGTTGGTCAACGACGAAGGAGACCCAATGTCAAACGGTACACGGAAGCTGGAATTCTGCCTATAGAAGACGGATTGGGAAACATTCGTCGAAAGATTGGAAATTCAGTTCTTAATCAAGAATACAGCAGAGATGAACAAAGCGTTAACCACGCAAACATTGTTCGACGAAGATGCATTTCAATTAATAAAAAATTTGTGTGCGCCAAAGAAACCTCATGAACTCGGATTTGAGCAAATAAAAAAATTCATGAAGAAACAACTAAATCCAGCACCACCAGAGATTATGGAGCGCTGCAACTTTCATCAGGCGAAGCAAGAGAAAACCGTCACATGAATGATTGGCTTGAGCTTAATTATTAAAAGGTGTTATAAAATATTTTGTTTATTCGAGCATGTACATCAAGGCATTAATGTAAATTTTTAAATATACACCGCGGCAGAAATATCCGGTCAAATTTATCCTTTTTATTAATATACGTATACCTATAGAAGTTTACCTATATAGAAAAGAAGTATTATCCTTTGAAATATTTTGTTACATAAATGTAAAGGGCTTGTAGCACCCATAATTATATGCAGTAAAAAGCTTATTTGTCGTAAGCAACTCTTCTCTTGGCGTATCGGACAAAGTTCTGCTTTTCATTTTTTCTACATAAGCCATTCTTAATGCTGCTGTATATATAGCAAACGCATTATTTTACCGATCGTAACTCACTCGGGGTATATACGGCCGCCAAGTGAATGACGATCCGTAAGAAGCACATCAAACGAATGTAATGCACATCTCCTCCGCCTCATATACGAGAAAATACATATTCCGGCATCTCGCCGTGCGAGTGTACTGCAGAATGAAAAATCAACGTTTTTGTATTTTTGCGCCAACATTCCGCACGAAGAAATTTATTGAAGCGAACAAACTTTTATATTAATGGCAAGTGAGTAAAATAGCATTTTGTCTTTTGGAAATCGATGCTGAACTGCGCTTACTACGATGCATTTGCAGGATAGCGTATGTATACAAAGCTCAAATGAACAGATTCTCCGGTATATCATTCTAAGTGCGTACTTGCGGTGTGAGATAGAGACATAGGACATTAGTCTTGATGCTCTCGAGAGGTCAAAAGCCACAAAAGCTACAATGCAAGAAATTGCGTATGCACAAGTCGAAATACAACAATAAATTTTCCTCTAGCACCAACTCGATCACTATCGCGTTGTTGATCAACGAAATCACACAAATTTATTGCTGAGGAAGTGGATTGGGAATTAATTGAAAAAACATTCTATACTCATCTCTAGAGCTGCTTCCGATATTGATGTCCTGGTTCAATTGTGAGGATTCGTCTCATCTGAGCTCCCTTGGGTACTCCCATCCATGGGGAATTTTCCTTCATTAGCTGAAATAAAAATTTGAATATTATTGTGGAGCAGAAGTTTAGATCAAAGACTTGGAGAATGTATTTGCGACAAAACAAAACATAATGACGTGAAAACTTATTTAACCGACGTCCAAGTCGGTTAACGTCATGCTTATCAGCAATAGGTATCAGCTTTGATCCGTCTTACCGAACTCCGAAGCCTGCGATAAACCAAGTCATGCGAGTTTATTGCAGAAGGTGTGGACTGGGAAATGATGATAAAGAAAAAAAAATCTTAAGAGCAGAACTGCTTCCGGTGTTGGTGTCCTGGCCCGACTGTGAGAATCCGTCTCGCCTTGGGGCCTGAAGGTGATGATGTGCACACATCCATGAAAAGGAAAGCTCCTTCCACCTCAAAGCCTATAGCGGTCGACTGAGCTAGAGAAGCTCTACGAGCTTTCTTGCATCGGGATATGTGGTTGATTGGTTGATTTAAAAATTTTAACATTCTTATTACTGTAGAATAAATTATAAATTTCAAGGTTTAAGTTTTTATAACCAAAAGTTTAATGAAAGTGGACTGAGGTTAGTATTCAATTGTGTACTCAAAGATCCGTTTACTTCAAAGGTTCAAAGCTAATAAGAGCAGCGAAGTTATGCACTCTTGACTGCTCTTCCATGCAGCTGAAAATTTATTAAATTTTAATATACTCATGCACTTCGATTGAAAAACGCGATTGTTTCAAACATTATTATTGGTTACACGTACAAATGAATTCCGTAACGAGGCGCAGGTTATAAAGTTACCCGAACATTGACGCGGCCGCAAATTTCCATTACATTCGACCCTGGAATAAATTACGTATTTATCGCGGCAAGGTGCCTGTGGCGCGAATCGGAACCGAGAGCCATTTAGTTTAGAAGCCGCACAATAGAGTTTCGTGTCAAGTTGAGATCTAAGCTTTCCCACCTTTTGTGCGCTATATACTTTAAGCGACCCGAATAGGCAGGCGGCTCTCGAGATAAATCGCAAAAAAAATGACTTGCCTCCAGAAAATTTTTCGAAAAGCTTGGCATTGAGAAAATTTTCTCCCCCTCAACTTTTCCAAAACACAATCTAATCGCTCCTGAATCTTTTAGAAAATTTTCAAGCAACACAACTCGAGGCGCGATGCATAGCGGAGCGACGAGAGGTAATAACAGCGTATAGTCAACAGCAGCTCCGAAGGCTTTGTCGAATCTCTCGGATACTTTCGCGTGAACAGGCAGTCGCGCCCGCGCGCGCGCGCGTTCTCATTTCCTTAAGTCGAGCCCGAGTCTGCTGACAATTAGATCGGGACGATTTAACGCTCGAGATCGTCGGGGAAAGTTGGGAGGGCGGCGACCGAATGACGCGCGAAAGAGAATTACGAGTCGATAGCGAAGCGCCTATCGTACAGATACCTCGAGACCACGTGCCACACCGAGAGGAGAATCGGATTTTCGAATCTCTTCGCGTGTATACACTTGGAATCTGTTGAGACGAGATAAGAAAGTTATACCGGTGCGCGCGAAAGTAGGAGCGAGTCGCCTTCGAAGAGATGGAATAATGGGATAGATATAGACTCTCTCTCTCCCTCTCTGTCTGTCTCTCTCTCTGTTAATTTTGTTCTCGTGATTCCAGCGAGTTTGCTCGGTCCAGTCCGTCCGCTCTGATTTTATAACCGCCGATGGATATCGCTATTGATATTGTAGGATTATATGATTAACCGATAGCGAATTCGAAAGAGTTCCACTTCATCAACATTTTTCAGCTTTTTCCAGAGTTTACACTGGATATTGAATTGGACAACGGTGTAGAGAAAAGGGTGTTATTAGAATTCCTGCAGTCGCTTAATTAAAAGTGCCATGGAAAAATTCCGTGACAAAATTCTCGTATATTTATCAAATATTTTCATGTTATGTACCCGAACGAAACGCAATGTGAGCAATCTCTGTGAACGCACTTGTTGATTAAATCGAAGGCAAACGCCTCCGCAACCCAACCCGAGGTAAATAACGCTTAGCCCGACGCTTCGGCAAGTTAATCGCTATCCGTAATTGTTATCGAAAAACTTCGTAATTAAAGTGGAACTTTCGCTGGGCTATAAAAACCAGACCATTAACCCTCTCTCTCTCTCTCTCTCTCTCTCTCTCTCTCTCCACTTTCCCACGTGCAAAACTCGTTATTCCAGCGGCAAAAGTCAAAGATTACATACCGTACATTTGACCCCTCAGCGCGCGCGCGCACACACATGCTCACACATACACACACACAGACACGTGTATACATAGACATGCACAGAAGTAAAACTGCAGCTCGGAGGTGGTGTGACCTAATCTAAATCTCTGCCGATTCAGCATCGTCGCGCGATGTTTTCACGCGAATTACCAATTTATGAATGCGAGCAAATATTTGCGAAATGGGCAAAGCCACGCGGAAACGAAAACGTGTTTAATGAAAGATTCATGCGTTATTGTCTCGG
This sequence comes from Philotrypesis tridentata, assembly GCA_018906965.1. Taxonomy (NCBI): domain Eukaryota; kingdom Metazoa; phylum Arthropoda; class Insecta; order Hymenoptera; family Pteromalidae; genus Philotrypesis; species Philotrypesis tridentata. Next base: position 7,533,714 of record JACCIB010000001.1, on the reverse strand, counting down.
CGCAGATATAGCTGTGCGACTCGATTCAACGGCTGAGAGGGGGATGGGGGCAGGAGCGAGGGAGGGAGACAGGTTAGATACATCCCTTCGCCCGACAATAAATATTAATGAGATAGGCGAAAGTGCGATCGATCGATGGCTCGTCGCAATTAAAAAGTATAGTCTCCCGGAGCATCTCCCTCGCGCTAAATAACGCTGATTTCATAAACGTCATTTGCGCCTCCCGGAGTTGACACTAATTGCAGCGGTCGGTCGAACTCTTTCAACGACGCTTTTATCTCTATCCAAAAGCTCTTTCCAGTTTCTGTATCGTCGCTGCACTGATTCGTTTACGATTCCATCGTGATAGCATCTTTCTTCTTCTCTCTCTCTCTCTCTCTCATTCTCTCGCTCTATACATCTATTTACAGCTCTCGCTCTCTGGCTCAGAGGCTGCACAAGTCGCTGTGCGCTGCAAACTTATAATTGGCTTACTAGCCGCGCTTGTGGTTTTCGTCTTTCTCCATTGGCGGCTTTGGCTTTAGTTTCTTAATGCGTCGGAGTCGCGATAAATTGCCGCGTAATGCATGCACAGAGGCGCAATCTAATAGACCCGGCGCGAGTGCTGCACTTAATGCGGAGCCTCGAGAATGTTTAAAAGACAAAACGTTAGGCGCGCCGTTGAATTGTTTATCTTCGTGTGGAATTTTTCGTAACGTTATTTAAACGGTGATGGCGTTAAACAGACTGCTATCACGTAGTTACACTTCATGACACTGATCCTTTGTTTTCTGCTTATCGGGCTCGTCATATTTCGATGCGAAGATGATGCATAATAATGGTCTGTCCACAGCATGTGTATACACTGCATGCAACTCCCATCCGTGACAAAGCTTTCCTAAACAGTCTCCAGATGTATACGTATAGGAGGCTCGTGTTGCTTACGAAGCTATGGCTGCGCTAAGTTCGAATCAAGGCGTCCGCGTATCAAAGTTTGAACCCAAGTTCGTCGCGTAAATACACGTGTGTGTGGCGGATGTGCGGTGTGGTAACCGTCGTTGTAAAGTGTTGCTTCCATACTGTAAACATTAATTTTACTTCTGTATTGCATTGAAATGAATTCTAAGTACTGCTGAAAAATTAAGCTGAATTTAAATTCATTATTCAACTGCATGCTTCTTTACTGAATGAGTTTTGAAAGTACCGCCATTTAATATAAAATTAATGTTTTGAAATCGAAGAAACTCTAATTTGTAAATGCGCACCTGACAATCATTCATTTTGACTAGTTGAGTAGCCACGGGATTTTCTTGCTATGCATCACTCACATTTGTGTCTGACCAAACACGTCTTGTTCTACTTACCTTTGAAGTTGCATCTCGAACGATGAAATTGCTATCAAGTTTTTTCCATTGCGATCCTGCAGTTTAATTCCAATTCGTCGAAAAGTATATATATTGATCGAAAGCTCAGCGATCCTTGAAACTTTTTCCTGAATCCTTTTCAAATCAGAATCAGAGTAAAACAGTCGATAAAGATTCGACCGAACGTATAGTGTCGATTTACCCAAGGAATTCACAAGGCCAAGAGCGAAAAAATTTCCCGTAGCTCTCCGTTAGATCCAGTGCTCTTGACGCGAGATGGACACTTTCCAGGATTTAAATGATCGAGCAAGCGAAAAGTGTCGCACGCACAAGTGCATCGCGTAGAGAGAGCCCTGTCTCTCGTTCGCGAGTCCGAGAACTTGATTTCCCGTTCGATATATCTCCATGACAAAGGGACACAAAAGTCGATAGCATCCTGGCTGATGGTGGCTTCTCCTATTTCGCGCTCACTGCACAATCCCGAGAGCGGAAAAACGCAGAAGAACGATCGACTTTGCGACGATCGGCGTTACCCGGAAGCCCGCGCGCTATCATATACCTTCCAATAAGGATAACGCGAGCGACTTGTCGCCTGTCGATTATTACGGGACAAGCGCTCGATTTGTCAGCGATTGAAAGTCAACAAAATTGAGCGTTAAAATACGGTATAGCGAGTTACGTAATAGCTTGTCGGTTGTGTACTACTGCGCAATAAACAATCAAGGGCCAATTCAGTTTATTCGATGCGGGACCGTTCCGCCCGCGAAATTCAGCGCGCGAAGCGAGCTTTTCGGTGAAGCGCAATTAAATCAAACGTAACGCGCGTGCCTTACGTAACATTTATACGAGCCGCGCGCATGGAAATGGGAATTTCCACGACATTTTATTCGGCAAAATCTCGGTACGAAAATTCCTTTGAAATTGACGCTCCGATATAAACAAACGTGCCCTAATTTTCTGAACGACCCGCGGTGAGTCATTTCCATGTATGAGCTCACTGTCACGGCTCATATGTCTCCTGGATAACTATGCACAATACAATTGAACGAACTTCCGATTTGATCACGGTCAATATGTACCTAACTATCTGTTTTCGTGGATTTCGCTAGTCGCATAACGGTATTTCTGGTAAACTCATTTCAGCGAATCTCCCATTGTATTTGCGGCCTGTATGTGCGCCGCGCCAACGGCCCTTTCGCTAGAAGTCGGTCGACTGGGTTTCACTGCCGCAACTTTTCAAAAGCAATTTTTCGCCTCGATCGAGTGAATGAAAATAGGCGAGTTTTTTTGCGATTGCGTCCTCGCGCTTCCGTTTGATAAGTTACCCTGCAGGTGGTCGCTTTCAACTCGCATTAGCACTGACGGATGGAGAAATCCCTTATATTTTTCGTCCGCACCCAAGGCGAAGTATTATCGAGTTTTTGTTTTAATAAAAATTGTTAGTCGCTGGTTTTTTAGTCGATAGATTAATTGATCGTCATCATTTTTTCTGAGCATCCCCGTTTAGAAGAATCATTACTTTCGTTCGATTAACATGGAAATTACGAGTCAAAGTATTTTTCTGCAAAATGAAAATGATGAAAATTACATTAAAAGCATTTGTATAAACGTATCGAATTATTGGCAATGAAAGAAGGCTTCTTGAGAAATAAAATTGTCATAACAGCGTAATAATACAGGTGTTACGCTTCCGACTTGAAAATTAAGCGCGATAATTAGCCAGCGCGTCGTTACAGCCCTTCCAGCCGCGGGGGCACGCAACGCCACTGTTAGTTCTCTCTGCATTCGGTATCGTAAATTTCGAGAGACGTAATTAAAGAGCTGCGTGCACAAGCAATAAAGCTTGATATGCAAACCGTCACGTTTAAATCACAATCCTTCCAACGAGCGCAGTCATAATAATCTTGCCGCGCGCGCGATATCGCGCTCGCGCTTGTCGCCCTGCATAGCCGACTATTAAAGCGGAAAATCATGCCGAAGAATGCCTGATGCTCTAGCGCGCAGGAGTAGAACGTCACTTGGCCCATTACGCGGAGGGACACATTTTTCCGCGAGGACTTTATCTTCCGCGACCCGAATTCTCGCGAGCCTCCCTCTGCGCGCACCGGCGGCGGATCGGCCACCTGTGGCTCCGCTCGCGCTACGCTGGCCGCGTGCACTGCGGCGTCGCAGCTCTCGACGCGACGCGACGCGATATTACGTCAACGATATCACGCGGACACATCGGTTTTCGCTTGTTATATACTGAAAGTCGCGCCTCCACCGGCGCATCCTTCGTTTCCAAGTTAAAGTCCTCTATCTCTCTCGACTCCGATGAATCGCAAGCTATATATATACGCGCGCGAAGTGAACGCTTAGACGCGGACAATTTTATTGCAATTACATATGCAATGCATTATTCATGCACAACTTTTTAGCGCTCGTAAGCCAACGCCATGATTAACGCAACTTAATTTCAACAATAGCACGCGAATTCAGGAGTGCGTATAGCGGCTGCCCTAGTTACCATTCATAGCGCCGAGTGTAAAATAAACGCTGCGCAGCGCGCGAGCGTATACAGCACGGCGTCATTTTCCATTTACAGGAGCCGAAAAACCGGGGCTACTCTCGGCTCAAAGGGTCAAAATGCAATAATGATATGCGCTTTCGCGCAGGAAGCGCCGCCTGCCGTATATATGTATAATTGTATACATACTTGCGGACACAAGGGGAAGCCGAGATTTTCATTGGCGCTCGACTATGCGGCGGTGCTTTGTTAATTAACGCTATACGCGCTTGCGGGTTAGCTTACGGGCCTCCTCGAGCATGTCGGCGTAAGCTTTACCCGAGAGGCTCTCGTATAATCTCGATAATGGGCTCTTTTCGGAATTAGAAAGAGCATCGTGGGAAAATGTGCTCGGGCCAAACACTGTAAGTGTGATTTTCGACGCCACCGCCGCTCTTTGAATCGATGGCTACTCGGATACTTCCAACCTAAAGACGGAATATTTTTCTTCGGTGCCATAGCCTTAAGGCTTTAATTACCGTGAGAAAGCTGCAGGCGCGCGTGCGTTCGAGCAAGCCGCTTACTGCTAATTAATGAGGAGCTTAAGATTATCGGGCGAGCTGCGCCGTATACCCCCAAATATAATGAAAGGCAAACCTAAATAACGGATGCGCACTATAAATCGGCCAGTGAAATTTGTTGCGTTTAGCTGCGTACCCTGATTGCGCGTCGCTCGTAGGTCTTCTCTCTTGTCTATTTTCTAGTTTCTTTTTTTTTCATTCTATTCTCCCCGCAAGAAAATCCGCGAATCCCCGTAGTTTGCAATCCGAGCCCTCGTCGCGCCTAATGACGAAAGTTCGAGTTTGGCGCGGAAACTTTGTCGAAATTTCATTGGAAGGACGGCCAATCAGCCGAGCTAGTCTTACAATTGAATCGCAGCTCTCGCTGCCTCGTCTTATTAGTGCTTCCAATCGGCGGACGTCAGAGGCACGGATTCATTAAAACAAAATGAGCCCGAGAAAGAGAATGTATACGGAAATTTTAAGCTATACGCTGTGGCTGTGTGCACTGCAGAACTTTCCGGAGTGCACTGAAATATTGGGAGTATTCACTTCTCTTCTCTCTCAGTGAGCTTTGTATATATATAATGTATATACGCGTTTATGATGCCTCGGGGAAATTTCATTGTAACACTGGAGAGAAAGAGTGATTTCTCTGCGGTGTTTTGGTACTGATTCGACGAGCTTGGAGATTAATCGATTGTTCGGAGAAAAAAACAACAATCTTATTTTCTCTTCGAATATAGCGTGTGCTTGGTTACTTTGTGTTTATTAGTCAGATGGAATATGGACGTTATTTTTCTGGGAAGCTTTAATATTTTCCAAATATTTTTTTAATCAAAGTTTCAAAAGCTCTGCAGAGCCCTCGAGTACCTTACTAAACAGAATAGGTAATAAAAGTGTAGTCTGTTCTGTTCAGTGGGCTTTGAAGCAGGTAATTAATCACACTAAATCAATTTTCGTGCAATACCGAGTAACACTTATGTAATAATTTTAATGAATTTCGGTACCGATATTTGAAAGTTTTAAGTGTATGGTTACGACTCAATACAACTTCGGGATCGTTTCGTCGTTTAGCGTAACTTACGTTACCATCCGACTCAATTTCGTGCAGGCGCTATGTTTATGAACAAGTTAAAAGGACTTGTCAAGGCGTTCGAGCTTGTAATTCTACGGGCCACTGCTGGACAGCGTCTGCCAAAGAGCTTTTTGAAAGATTTAAAGCGCTAGACGATTTCAATTGACTTCGAGGCGTTGGAAAGTATAATTATTCTCGAAGAAGTTTGCGAGGCAATTCCAAGAACATTGATTAACGCGTCTCATTTTAATAAGAATTGAAGCGACTCAAATTTATTGCTAACTTATTCCAATAAGAAATAAGTGAAGAATGAGAAGACTGTTGCTAACATCTTCATTATAGATTTCAAATTACTGTCAAATTTATAATAATTTCTCGAAAGACGTTCAATAAGCAATAAGTGAATAATGAGAAGACTGTTGCTAACATCTTTATTAAGTTTCAAATTACTGTCAAATTTGTAATAATTTTTCGAAAGACAACGTATAAAAGCGAGGCTCGAACCTGAAAGTGAGAAAAATCATTTACTCCAGCATCATAATAGCTTTTCGAAAATAGCGAAAAGACGTACAATATTTCTCAGGGGCTCGACGCTCGCACAATAACGAGATTTCTCCATCGACCACTTTTTATCTTATAACGATGTCGCAGAGGATAAGGCGTCGAATAATAAACACATTTATTATTTTCTTTGAAGCTCGCCGCTTCGTATTTGCGTTCAATCGAGATAAAATAATATTGTTAAGCTCCCGAGTCGCTCTCACATGAATATTTTTATTTACTGAACAATGAAATCCTATTAATTTTCAGTAACAATAGTTGCGCATTTAATTCCCTCATTAAAATTAGCTCGAAGCTCATTGAAAGTTTCAACGAGTTCATCTAGTATACCATAAGTGATAGCACTTGATGATATACAAGTTTACTAGTGTATGACCTTGAGACTTGTCTATGTAGCAATGTTCTCTCGGAGAGCCACTAAATGTTAGCAAACATTCAACGCATAAATCTATGCATAAAAAAGGATGTTCACGGATATAGATAACTCGTGTCCCGCTCGAGAAACGTATAACGGCGAGGTGCAAGGTGCGGCCATGATTTAGAAAAATGTTCATTGTATTTTTGATTTTTTTTCCGTTTGAATACTTATATGCCCCTCAAAAATTGTGCAAAATATACTTTCTATGTGATTGTTTGTAAAAATTTTATTTTTTTTAAGTAGTAAAACAGTTGTAAACTTAGTTTTGTCATATCTCAGGTTCCCTTAGGGTATACGAGTTGATTTTTTTTGAAAAATTTTTATTTTTCCGTGCTCTAAACAATGAATATAGCTTTCATACGTTTCTCGAGTGGGACACGAACCATCTATATCCGTGGGCATGCTCCTTAGAAAACAAAAACGACGCTATACGTAATTTTAACTGCTGTAACTTTTTTCCAAGCACTGTTGAAATTTTCATCTGACTATAGACTCGTCAAAGCAGTACAGTATCCAACGAGGATGAAGAGGCCGAGGCAGCCGGAGGAGCAACAGCGGCAGCTTCGAGTTCCCGAGCCGGCTCGATAATCTCACCCACAACAGACATTGTCGGCTCGCTCAAGTCCGTCTTCGCGGATCCCCTCGGCGGTTCACGTCTACTGTCGTCGAGTCGTGACCGCGACAAGGATGTCGATAGGGAGAGAGAACAGACTAGCAGCCGAAGTGGCAGCATCAGCGCCAGCACAGGCGCCATATGCAAGCACAGCCACATGCACGCCAGGAGGGAAAGCAGAGAAGCTCGTGACTACGAGCTACCCAGAAGCAGAGACTACGAGCCACCTAGAAGCAGAGACTACGAACTGCCCAGAATCGAGTATACTCATCAGCCGACTTCGAGATGCGCGGTATGACACAGCTTTCTTTTTATTCTCGCAAAACGTAGTTTCGAGCAAGCATTTTATTGATTTAAACGGAAATAGCTCGGTTTCTCATCTGTCAAGATCCTATAATTAATTCGATAGACAGAGTCGTCTTAATAATGATTAAATATTGAAAAATTTTATTTTGTATTAACTACTGCTAACTTGGGGACAATTAAAAAAAACAAAAATATTTGAAAGATCAACAAAACTCGATCGCATTATAATTAAAAATTGATTGATAAAGCGATTTCAATTATCGATATGATACCACTTTAATAATCTTTCATTTTAACTAAACGTTTTGATTGCACGAAACAATTCTGAAATTATATTCTTCAAATATTAAATGCGGAATCGCATGCACTGTAAATTAAACTCTTATCCAATCAAGATAAAATTTTATTTTTACCCCGTTTCGTTTTTATTTCAATCAATAAAATAATTAATTATTTTTATAATCGAATTAATTGTTAAAAAATTACTTGATTATAAATTTCAGACTAATTAAATCAATATAACGTATATAAACCGCTGGAATGTTTTATTAATCATGCCTAATGAATATTTATTAACGCTCTTGAACAGGTAGTTGAATAAATATTCATTGATTTTAACATTTCAATTTACTCAATTTCGTTTGTATTCATTATCTTGAAATCACTAAGATTATGTGATATCGACTTTAAGGGAGACGAGAGGGCACCTCGTCTCGGTCGCGAGTTTTGAAAAAAATTCACAAAGATGAAACACAAAATGAATCTTATATAGTTATTAACACCACCGTGTTCATTCGTTAAGGTAATAGGACATGACTTTTTCTGAAAAATCTGCGTCACAACTAATGTTTTTTACTTTAAATAAAGTACATTTGATTAAATCTAGAATTTTCTCTCTCAGTGTATAAAAAATTGCTTATCCTCGAGAGACTGCAGGGAAACTTTTTTCAAGTGCAGGGCTCGAGTAGTCGCGATGGGGCCTCCAGTATCTCGTACGACCCGGCGATTGCCGGGACGAGCGGTGGTTCATCGTCATCCTCCTCCGTCCCAGGTACCTCATCCAGCAACGTTTATGCTCTGCCAGCGACACCGGATCACCTCATGTCCAGTCTCGCCATCAAGAAGCCCCACATCAGCAAGGCACAGATGAAAGGTGACTCATCAAGGTCTACTCAAGGGAATGTCAAAGTCAATAAGGAACTCAGATTTCGCGCCGCAACGATAGCAGTTGAGAAAGGCAGCTAACTCGCTTGTACAACGAAAAACAAAAGCTAAACATAATGCATAAAAAATTAACTTGAAACTTTCGGAAATCTGCTTTTAATATATTTACGCTTTTTCATCTGCTATGTTGCAGCGCGAATTTGAATTTTTAATTAACTGTTGGCGTTCCTTTGAGCAGACAAATTACTCCGTCAATAATAAACATTAACGCATTTACAGTTGCATACGGTTCGTTTGCTTGGAGTATACAAACGCGGGTTTGCTTATCCCTATTCTCTCCTCGCCATATTAGCCCTACGCTGCCGACGAGTGGCAGGGCTAATGTAAGTAATCAAATTTGCGAAGCCTCGTCCGAATCGCGAGCGCGTTTATCCTCGTAACATTCGACTATAATGGAAACGCACAGTTTGCCTGTACGTGTGTATCCATCTGCTTTCGCGGCCTGTTCGGCGCTGCATGCAACACCTTGTTCCACTTTGCGTTTGGACGAGTGTCCATTTGCATCGCATCGCGTGCACAGCTGAGCTACGCACATACATATATATATATATATATCTTTTTTTCCATTTCAAACGGTTCTTTCTGCGACGCAACGAGCGAGCCGCTTCCACGCCGATGAGCTCGTGCTGCAGCAGGCGAGTCAGCGACGCCCGAATAAAACCTATCCACCGTTAATTTGTTTAAAATCCACTTCCTCGCAAAAGAAGCGTATAGACCGCGTATATCCGAGTCAGTGGACAAACGAAATCACAGTGCGAAGGCGTCGGGAAATTAACGGTGCGAATCAAAGTCGAGCCGTGCGTGTCGCGCATAACGATCGGGCCTATCGTTCAAAGGACAACGCGTGTACTTTGGCGACGCGTTGAAAGAAGCCGCGCGGGAGCGACTCCTCGCCCGCCCATTAATTTACATGAAAAACGGCGAGCAGCTAAATCCATCCGCGCGGATTAATACACCGCTCTGAACTCGCGAGATTAATCCTTCTCTATGTACCCTCGCGAGCGTGCGAGTGCGCGCGGTGTAACTGAAATCTCGCGTTTTTCACGCGCAACGTTTGAATTAGGCGCGCGCGCGCAGCTGCGCCCTCGCGTTTTCGAATTACTTACCGACGATTAAAGCGGAACGAGCCGAGCGTATATATATACGTGTATTTGTACAGTCGTCCATAGGCCGCCGGAGTCTTAAGACCGATCCGGAGATCCTGTAATATCCGGTTAAATTTGTAGATACAGATGTGGCTGCGGCTGTCTACATATATAAAGGACAAGTGCTTCGCGAAACTTGACATACATTATCGTTTAGATTAACGTCAAACCCATGATAAAGTCATGTACAGGCAATTGGCGAATCGCGTGTATATAGCTTTGAACTCGATTACTTGTACATCTATGCGTATTGCATTTGCAGTAAACACGCAGGCCACGCTCTCCGAGTAAATTCGCAGTTGGAGAGCCGGAAAAAGAAGGGAAAATTGTTGCGCGCGAGGCACAAGCTCCTCTGAAATTCAGGAAAACGCTCGCTCGGTATACGCATAACTTACGTTAATCCATGAAAGCCAACTTAGTGTACGCGTGCTCGTCGTATATAAAACTCGTAAAATCGCGCGCTGGAGAAGAACGTGTATGTATACACGCAAGAGCTTCTTTTTATTATCCCGACTGCGAGCCACGAGAATTTTTGTCGAAGCTTCGTGCATTATGGGTATGTAAACATCGGTGTTATATATTCGCGCAAGCCGCAAGCTTGGCGCTGCTGGAGGTGGAGGTGTACACGTAGAAATTCAATGGGCCGTGAAACGAGGCCATTAAGCGTCGGCTCGACGGCAAACCGATCGCACACACGTGCCGGTCGGGCTCTTATATATATAACCGCCGCGGACGCCGAGGCGGATCCAAACTCCGACTCCGGAGGGCGGTGGAAGAGCGAGGAAGCTCATTTCGCGTTTTGCGGGTATATACGAAAGTTAGCTACGCGCAAGCTCTCCACCTCTCTCCATCCTCGTCGAGAATAATTAGTTGGAGTGAGTTTATTAAGGGCTTACGCGTTAACTTGGTCGAATTCGAAATTCGCGTAAGGGAGATCGCGCGCGGCGAAGCCCTAATTGGTTCCGCTTGTCCCTACAACAATGCCACAGAGGGGGAGAATCGCGATTCCTTGCCCATTGCCCCGCAACTATACTCTCGAGCATATAAACGGACTCGCAGATAGACTCGTATCACGAGAGCGCGAGCCGAGAGCTTCGCTGTATACGCAGCGGTGCAGAAGCGCACTCGAAAGTATAGCGCTTCCTTTGACTTTGCAGAATTTCGGGAGGCCTTCCGGCTCTTTGACAAGGACGGCGACGGGAGCATCACAAAGGAGGAACTCGGCAGGGTGATGCGATCGCTCGGACAGTTTGCCAGAGCCGAGGAACTTCGCACCATGCTCGAGGAGATCGATATTGACGGTGAGTCGAGGGAGACGCGGAGCCCTCTCCGATTGTTCCCCGCCGTCCCGTTAAGTAGTCGCGATCAAGATTCGACGCGACCGTGGCAAGAGCCTCGGAAAGACGCCACGCACACACACACTGCTTAACGTACAATATACGCGCGTATCGCCGGGAAATTCGCGTATAATACGAGGGCCATTGCACACCCGCGGAAGACGACTCGCTCGAGAGGCGGCATATAAGCGCGCGATAAAGAATTTGCGAGCGCCGCGTGTAATACGCGAGGTTAACCGCGATGCCCCCCGTCCTCCTGCGGGGGAAGAGGCGAACGGCAAAACAAGCGCGCGCGCGCGAGACTGCATTATTCATACCGTCGTCGGAATAATAATAACCCCGGGAGCGACGACGCGGTGAAATCGAAGTGCTCGTAATTTATGGTCGAACGCTGCGCGCGGAAAAATACGCCGATAACCTCCCGCGCGCACACACACACACACACACGTTAACAGCGAGAGAAAGGGAGAGACGATCATCGCGCTCTTGCGCACGCGAATATAATGCCGCTTTAAAAAGCGCTCGATATGTTCCTCCGCGGCATAATTTATCGAGTGTCGCGCGCGATTTGGTCCATTAATCAGGGAAACGTTTATACGTGTATGTATAGCCACTCTGAGAAACGCGCATTGTGGCGCGCGGGAACGCCATATATATATACGTACATACGCGCGCTATCCTTAAAATCAAATTACTCACTCTCGCGTCTCTATAACAGGCGGCCGACTTGTGCGCGGCGGGCTTCGCGGCTTCTTCGAATTACGACTAGCTGCGGCGCGCAGCTCATTAATTCCGGAATGAAATCTAGCTAATTTGAGTTTCGCGAACTCGTTACACTTGTCGCGCGTATACTGCCGCGCTCTATATACATACATGTATATACATATAGGTATGCCTGTACGTGTGTGTATACGTCGGTGGAGAGAAAGACGAAGCGCTTGGAGAAGAGATAAGAAGAGAGAGGGCGGGGAGATGGGGGAAAGAAAAACGACGCGCGCGACGAGGACTAAAAATAATAAGACGCCGGCTTGTCCCGCCGCGCGCGGTTATTAAGCAGGAATGCGTCCGTCTTGAGAGCTTCCGACTGCGAGAGTCTAATTGCGGCTAATTTACTTTATTAAAAGGGACTTTCCTCCTCGTCGCTCCCAGCAAATTCTGCGCTATATGTAAATTATTTTTCATACGAACGAGAGCTCCGCAGGAAATTCAATTCAGCTTAATTGCGACGGCTTGGTTTAAAGGAAGAATCGAGTGCAGTGTAGAGCAGTCGATAACGCTGCGCATAGGTATACACTCGCGACTCGATTGCCCTGTACTCTATACACGCGTTCATCCCGAATCGGCAGTACTTATTTGCATTTCTTTCTGTAAAACGTAGCGAATACGTCTCGGAGGGACTATTTCAATTGTTCGCGCCGAAACAAAGTTATTTCCTCGCGACGAAATCCATTAAAAGTCGTATTTATTTAGCAGAGTATGCTTCTCGGCGATCGCAAGTCAGGGCGCAGAAAGTCGTCGCGGCGCGCTTAAAAAACTCGAATTGATAAGTCCACATCGCGAACACAGAGCGCTCGAGAGCCGACTCGGCTCTGTGGACAAACTCTCTCTCTCTCTCTCCTCGCCGACGTTTACTTTTTCCACTGTAGCAGCGGTCGCGCGCGCGCGCTGCGCTTCATTCTTCGCGCAGCCTTTGCATTATCGAGGCTCACGAGCCGCAACCCCCTTTTCACCTTCTTCCCGACCACCCCCTTAAGCACACAGAGAAAGAGAGAGAGAGAGAGCTGCGCGTAAAAGTTCGAAGCCTCTATTTTCTCTCCCCCCTCGTCCTTAAACGGCTCTTATCGCTGTCTCTATCTCGCGCTGCACAGCCCTCTTTCCCGACTCTCGTATGGATGAGGGAGAAGGCGGGGGAGGGTCGACGTATATCTATATACGTATACGTGTGTACATCGGGAATAGGAATCGGCGCATTGTTCGATGCACAATGACGCCGCCTTCCGACACTGTGACAGTTCGAGGATGTGCGCGGCTCCTTATACGCGAGGACGAGTCGTTTAACGATGCGCGCTTCGCTTGCTCTCCAGATTTTCCATGAAGATGAAGAAGAGACTTTCTGCGAAGCGACCTATACAGACGACTGCAGAGCTTTCAACGATCGAGCGAATCCGAATATTCCAGTGTTTATGGAATTTGATTAGCGCCGATAGTTACGAGGTCTTTTCCAGACTCGCGGAATTCGCGAATAAAACGCCACTGTCTCGCGCTGGGAAACTCAATGGGAACTTTTCCAAAGGGAATTTAAAATCTTCCATGTGCACTCGTATAAGACCAATTGCCCAGGGGCTAACCTGCGCTTCTCGTAATATTTTTTAAATTTGAAAGCTCGGCTACGGTATATAACAGAGTTTCGATGCAGCATGCGGATTCCAAAATACATATAATGTCGTGAAGGTTGCCCATTGCTTTGTAAAAAATAAAAATGAGAATCAGGGTCAGGTGCATTTATTTTTTAAAGGCACTCGTGCATGTGGAGATATAGGTATACGCAGTAAAGTAGAAAATGATCCAAGAGAAAATGCGTCATTATTATGTATTATTATTTAATGGTAATACAATTACTATACAGTCTGCGCCAACTTACACGCGTTACTTATTACTGAATGCATCCTTTTAACGCTCGATCATTCATAAATAATCTTTTAAAAGCTGTTGCAACGAGGTTATAGGTTTTGACAGATTTTAAAAAGCAAGTTTTTAAATCAATATTTGTGAACATTCATTTCATGAAATAGATCTCGAAAATATATCAAATATGAATGATAAATTTGTTTGAAGAAATTAGCTGATTGCTAATAAACTGACAGTAACTCTTTCTACATCATGCTGACTGTGTATCCTATCCACCCACGCCCATGAATAAGCTCCCAATTTGAAGAATTGGAAGAACACTCGAGAAATTTCGCAGATCCATCATCGTCGTGTCCAACATTAGATCTGTAAGAGATATCACTCTCTCGAGACTCGTGAATAAACTTCTAAGAGTTCCTTTTCGAGATATTCATGTCAGTTTTAAGAATTAAACGTTCTCCAAAGTCTCTCGCGAATGAAAGCAAATTAGTGATTTACGAACCAGGATTTAACAATCGCAGAAAGTTAAAAAAAAAATAAAAGAATATAATACACCAAAGTATCCTATACCCTCGAGAACGAATCTTCCTCCGGACGGCTCTAAATAATTCTAGCGATACTTTTCGATCGCATCTCTTTGGATTTTCAATAGTTCAGCTGAATAGTGCGCCGTGAATGAGAAGTACAGACTACCGAGGAAAAAAGCGGCAATCGAGGATCGCATCACTCAAGTTTCCTCGTAAAGAAGAGACGCCGCATCGATATCTTCTCTCTGCACATACCGTCAATCTATGCACACGTTCACGTAGCTCCGTTAAAAGTTACGTGGGCGCATGTCTCTCCTTTGCAATTTAATTCCATCGTGAGCGGTCTCTTTCGAGAAGCATATTTTTCGAAGACTATCAATATAAGCTCTCCGTTGTGCAACGCGAGCTTTATTGCGCAATCGATGGGATATTCAATCGTCTGATAGACACCAAATAATTCACGAACTATAATATTGCATAAGACTATTATCGACTGTGCATAAGTAAGAATTACCGTAATAGTAAAACCGCGAGTCGACGCGTCCAGCATAACGCATAAAAACCAAATACATTTTCACTCGATAACCCAGACTTTAAGTATTCCGCACAGGAAGCATACGGCGACATGCATGTAATATCGACGTACGTGGCTTGAGCGATAGTAAAAAATTCAAAAACAAGGCAAAAAAGATCAAAAAAGGCCATAGTCGTTACGCCGTTACAGTTTTCACCACCGGATCAGCACGTTTCCGTCAAACATATAACCGGTTGATCGTCTCTAGTTTTTTTTTTTTTTTTCAATACCTCACACCTATTCGCAGAATACTCGGATTTTTCTACACCAAAAATCAAACCTATATGCACGATATGTATACACGCCATGTTTGCTCGAGAGATTCCGCGCGTTGACACACGAACGTGAAATGTTTGTGCTCCCGCGTCTTCAATGCATAATTCATTGCGTGTTGCGCTCGAGAGGTCTTTGACACGAAAAAAAAAGTTGGCCCTCGTAAGTCGACGAAGTTTACTTTCGGTTAACCGCTTGACTTCGCGCTCCGAAAAAGCCAGGTGCAGAATATACAGCCAGCTGTTTTCGTACAGAATCGATGAGCCGCTGCAAAATCAAATCGAGCCTGGCAATGCCGCGTACGGACAAGCGTGAAACAAGGACGACAAAAAGAGATGGTTATAAAATCGCTCGTTATAATTTTCGTACGGCTGTACTATAAAGTTTGTTACGACTTTTGGCGCAGATTAAGTTCGTAACTCACCGGGCGATGTGTGCGTTCCTTCCCTCCTTACAACTCGCTTTCCGTACCTACTGCTGATTCGTCAGTCTGGTTATGAGCTGATCAAGAGCCACTTTGTATGCGAGAATGGCGTGGTGTGGGGCCAAGGAGAAAGGGAGGGTGGTTTTGTGTACATTGGCCCGGGACAAAAAGAGTCGCTGCTCGTTTAGTTTGCGAGCTGATTGGGATGGAGAAAAGTTCGATTTCGAGGGAGTCGATTCCGCGAGTCAACGAGTATTCCGCATAGATTTAGCGCAGCGGACTGGCCGAGGCCTTGATTAAGAATTAATTTATGCATTTGGCCTTACGACTCTCGCGTTCGACTCGGTTTGTTCAAGAGCGCATACCTAATTCCATTTGGGAACGGTATTTTGAAACTGAGTTTAGAAATTCCAATTGCTTTTGTATACACGGTTAAATATTCAAAATTATACTATTTGTTTTGTTATATTAACTGTTTTTATGAGAGCAAACGAGTATTAGTTCAGGTCCGATGGTCTCGAGAGTGTGTCCTAGATTTCAAGTGCATACATGTGTTCTGAACAAAATGCAAATCTGTTGGAAGAGTCAAATCCCTTAGGCTCTTTGCTATTTAAATTACTTGAATGATTATGCTTATTTTTTTTTCTTTTAATTATATGCATCCGAATTTGTATTATTCATTTATTACGCTATGAGATCTCCTTATCGGTGTGTATAAATTGTGCAGATGAATAAACTCAAACAGATTAGAGCCCTTACAAATTATATTATTTATTACATTGCATAAATAACTTAAATTTTTGCCATCATTTATCGTTCTAAACTCGTATATAAGACATTCTTGCCCTTGAAATAATCTTGCACGTATGAATGTACCATACGTTTTTCAGACCTTGACGTCGCGTTCTATTATGAAGTACTAAAACGCTTTATATCCATAAAGAAACGTGACTTTTCTACAATAAATATATGTGTCTGTATATCTATACAGTCATTTTGTAGTTACACCTAGTAACAATTCAGTATACTTATAAAGAAAACAACAAGCAACGCGCTGTATCAAAAAAACTTTAAGCATATTTTAATAAAGCCAAATTCATGCCACAATAAAAATTAAAGAATCTTCTTGAAGCTTACATCAAGTTAACTAGAATGCAATGATACGCCGCTATATTGATTAAGTCCTGTTTAACTTTTTGGGAAACAAAAATTACGTACATAAAAGCTTTCGCGCAAAAATTTATCGTAGCGCCTATGTGTCGTTTTGACGAAGGAATTTTACGAGCCGTATTTTATATCTGCTTCCTACCATTCATCAATATCGAGGCCGTTAAAAAATCTCTGTACAACAGATAGATATAAATTTTATCGCCGTAAACATCCCCGGCTTCTCTAATCGCCACAGGGCGGAGCGCAGGGTTTTTAATCATTCTCACTAGCGAAACGCATTTCGTGCAGGGGGAAAGTCTCTGGCACGGCAATTTTGATCGACAAAGGTAGCTGTCCTGTGGAAAATACGCAGACGGCTGCATTCGAAAGACCTCGCAACTTTCGACCTGTCGCACTTGCGACTGCCTCAGAAACTTGAGCGTGCGAGTTAGAAAATGGAAGAGAGGCAGAGGTGGAGGGGGAGAGATGAAGTGTAACGTCGCTAGAGGTGGTAATGTTTGCCAAACGATAGTTCACGCCCGATAAACACGTGCTACCCGACTTTGACATTCGCCCGATTTCATCTCACATGCACGCTCGAGTTTCTTTGGCCCATGAAGTATCGACTGTCTTTCCCTATGTATGTACGCACGCCGATTTGTAATACCGGCACTACCCCCTCTTGAGAGAAAATTATTGTACACTTCTGTGACAGCACAAGCTTTGTCAAATCGATATCCGGGGATTTAAATAAATACAGAAAGTTTCAATTCTTATAGCTCACGTGGTCTCTGATTATTTTCGAGGGCAATGACTGGTCTATCTTCAATAATTACTGAAATTTAAAAAATATCAGCTATTCTTTCAATTATCATTAATTTTTTAAACCGATTCCATTCTTTATAGGATTAACAATTCTTATATTTCATGGATTCAAAAGGTGTTCGGGTATCGCATATTTTTTTCCTAGTATAAACGTTAGTTTCCTCTATAACTTGGTTTTATCTGTCGCTAGAAATATCAAAAGCTTTTCTGGAAAATAAATTTTTTGTGCTATTTTTTACAACCTCTTTGACATGAATAGATAACTTTTAGAATAATCTACATTCCCAGTAAGCACACAAGTTATTCAGCCTTAAATTTTTCAGTTTAAAACTTAACGTATTTTTAAATCATGACTAGCTATAAATGCAAATACAAGAAAATATTCTTTTTATTCAAAAATTCCCATATAATAATTCATTGAAAATGACCACTCTAGACAACTTTTCTCCAGTATATCCAATCTGACCAATTTTTTTTTTATGCGAAGAAATTTTTTTTTCGCTGCTGACATCCTCGGGCATTTAGTACCTATACAGTAGAACAATGATTACTTTTTACAAAATTTCTTTTCATTTTGAATTTGAATGAAAAACATTCCAATAAAATTTTTATCAAGATAATGTTTGAACGCACAGCTATATTGAGGAAAATGATTAGTTTAAAATTTCTAAAAAAAACTTTAATTTTTATGAAAATTTTCAGTAATTTTTGCCAAACGTGTATTTCGTAAAAACGTGCCACTGTCAATGTAGCATAGTTTTCAATGGAATTTTTTTCTCCGTACGCTGAAGTCATGCTCTTATTTTTAAATTTATCATTCCCTGCAACTCTAACTAACGATTTTAAAAAGATTATCTCGTATAAACGTTAATCTTCTTGTATTCACGGGAAATGCGAAGGACACGCTTTGAAATGCGTATATCGCTGCGAGTTTCTGGCGAGTGTTAAGGAACTACACGGGGTCTCTCGTGCCATTAATATTTTTTAATTAAACTCGGCGATAAATTCTGGCTTTGTTAGGCTTCTGCATAGACGGTGTAACTGCGTAACACATTGCGCTGCCAAAGTTCACACTGGAGATTCTTATCACGTAGTGCAGCTGGATAAGACACAGCTCTCCGGCACGTATAATCATTACCTCCAGCCGCCTCCCCCCCCCCCTCTCCCGGAACTTCTTCGTTTCAGCCACGGCGGCGAGAAAAAAACGACTTGCATAAAACGCCGAAGAGAAAAGTATGTAACTGCTCTTCGAACGATTAAAAGTTCGTTAATTATGTTTCGAGGTGCCGCCTGCGCGCATCATTAAACGAAAATCAATCTGAGAGGCAGGACAATCGAATCGCGCCGTAATTAGAATGTTGCTCGGTAAAAAATTAAAAAAAAAATGCAAGCAAGCTCTGCGCAGCACGCAATTATTTCGCAACAAATCAGGGAGTCTCCCGGCCAAAGTCTAATCCCATTGAGCACAGGGCAGCGTGTATAGGAAAGACGTAAAAGGTACTTTCCTAATCAGGTGACAGAGACACAGAGTCCAACGAGATTAGTACACTCGGCTTGTCCCCCGCGTTAATTGAGCTTGCATTTGCAGCTCGGCTTTAGCTCTGTCTTTGATCTTGCTACGTGGGCCGAAATATGATTAATTATTGAACGCCATGAGGATCAATACTCATTTGGATAATTACTATGCCTGTCGTTTATAGAGCACACGCGAGGGCTTGGGAACGGGATGATACATAATGCCCGCGTCGAGGTGTATATGATTATTATTAGCTGCGTAGCGCGAAACGCAACATTTTCTATGCGCCTCCCAATTTACTTTGCGCTCAGGCAGCGGGAGGCGTCGGCATCGCGCCGTAACGGAATTGACGGACAATCGTCCGTAATGAAACGTTTAATTAAACGCGGGAATTGGTTTCCACTTTGCGATTGATTAGCCGTGTCGGTTGTCGTACGTATAGCTCGTTATATACTCTTCGGTCGCTGATTTATTTGACGTGCGCGCGCGCGCGCCTGCAGCCAGAGCGACGTTTAAACTGCATATATACATGCTCCACTTCCGTCTCGCGCTGTAGAAATTATGCGAGTTTCCTAAGAATCTAAATTTTATTGCTCAAATTAGTCGGTATAGTGTCACAAAGCCGGCTCTGATGACTTTTTCATTTACCTACTCTTTTGCGCCGACGGTCGAGAAATTACCGCCGCTTTACAGCTGGAACATCGCTCGTATACCTTTTAACGCACTCGCCCTCCCCCCCTCCCGCCCCCGCGCATTTTTGTCTCGTAAAACTTGACCTATTTCGTCCTTTACATTTCGTGTCCCCGGTCATCTAAACTACAACTACCGTTCCTCGAATCAACAGCGATTTTACCGCGCGCAACGAGTGCAAGAGGGGATATTCCATATACACCCGGCTCCAAAATTAAAAGTATACATTTTCAAATCCCTCCCGAGCTTTCCCTGCACGACAAAAACACACGCACCACTGACGTGCCTCGAGGCGATTCGCATACACGCAAGCAACAACCCGTCGATTTCCCTGAAAATTTACGGATCGCGTCCTCGCGATACGTATACGCGCTTTTGTTTAGCTGACGTCGCGCTGCAGCAGCGTCACGAAGAATCAAAACGACACGCGAGAAAATCATTTCCAGCCCTTCACGCGAAATCCCCGCGGAACGTATCAACCGCAAACGCACCGCCGAGGTCTATATTTTCATCAGACTCGCTTCGTAACGCTTGCATATACCGAATTCAAAGCTCAACTATTCTGCTCTTCTCTCACTCCCTCCCCCTCCCGAACGACGAGTCCTTCAAAAGTTAAAATTTATCGTGTTGACGGAACTTCTCAGCTGTCTTTCCTCTCCCTCTCTCTCCCTCTCTCTCTCTCTCTATCTCTGGGTGTCGAGATAAATCTCCGGAGCGGAAAATCTCCAGCCGCGACAAATAGAGACACTTGCTCCAGTCTCGTCGGGTGGCCGTTTAGTCTGGGCTTTCGCTAACGCGCCCGGCTTTTCACGAAAGTTGTGTGTTCGAGCTGCAATGATTGCGGGCGGACTACACGCGCGCGCGCGCGCGACGAATGCGGGTGTGTTCTTCTTCCCGATTCCACGGAGATTATGCCGACTACTGCGTCGCCCGTCCTCACAGATTTAGACTGCCGCACGTTTAATTGAAATTTCGCGCCGTTGGGTATTAGTCACCGCGAGAAGTACATATACCTGACAATCGCACTGCTGCTTTGAATTTGAAATTTTTGTACGGCTTTCCTCGATTCCGCCATGAAAGAACGGGGCTTTACAGTGCGCTTCGCCGCGGGATAAAAACGCGCGGCGAGGCGCTCTGCAAATAAGCTCCTCTTGCTTAGCGTTAATCACTCGTGATAATGGCGAAACAAAAGGGCTGCACCGAGCTGTCGCGAGTTTCGCGAGAAAAAAAATTCAGTGCTCGCGGTTGCGGCCATTAATAATACCGCGTGCGCGCGTATATTTTTCATCGCTCTCGAGAGGGCGATTTTCTCTTGTAATTGATAGTCTTAAGCCGCTGATAAATTTTGATTCCGAGCGCGAATATAAAACTACGTGCGTATATGCGCGCAGAGTATCGATCGGCATCGAGCGAGAAACATGTGCGTCTTGTCGTTGGCGCTCGTCTGATCGCGCCCGAATACGTAAACGTATATATCTGTGGCTTGCAGGAAGAACCACTTAAGTGACATTTTGCGAAAAATTTTTTTATGTCGAATTCGAGGTGCTCTTAGTACCCTTTTTCATTGTACAATAGTAGGATTTCCGAAATGCACAAATATTTTCAATGCCAGCCGATTGCATAATCACTTAACTGTATCTCTCGTAAAAATGTTACCGCAGAACCACTTAAGTGCACTTGTTTTTTTTATTTTTGTGCGAGATACACCGTGTGGAGTACATTAAAGCGGTATAATATATATCTAATTACCTATACCGATGTATTCGTCGGTTTTTTTAAATTTAAAAAAAATTTTTTAACGTTTTTAAATTTTTCAAAAATTGTCAATTTGCAAAAACAAAAAAATTACTGGAATCGCTCTGATAAAATTCATACGTATTCCTTAGCTGATTCTAAGAACTTATTACTCTTGAACATTTTTTCCAAAAGTGCGTGGTATCTGAATAAAAAATTCGTAAAAGTCTTCGTAAAAAATTTTCAATTATAATATGCGCCAGTTTGATCACACCGAGGTTCAAAATCAATCCCCAAATCACGTATCTTTTAGGTTTGGACATTTATCTCATTGGTTAGAGGGGTTCCAGATACATTGCAAATGAAAACGTTCTTGAAATCTCGAATTAAAACAAAAAATTGTGGAAAAACCATGCTTTTTTCCTTTAAACCGTTTTTTCTCATAGTTAATAACAATTTTCGAAAATTTTAATTATACCATTGGAAAGGGCATGAGTTAAACTTTAAAAATATGTTCCGCCCGAATTTTTTTAATCGCAAATTACATTAGTTACGAACCCTCAAAGAAAGTGACTGCATAACCACTTATCTGCAAAGTTCCCGCAGAACCACTTAACTCGAGTAATTTGTTTAACTTGGGCGTCGAGAAAGAAGCTATTTACAAATGTAATACTACGGTTGTATCCGTATCAGATACCTAATCAAATGAGCCAATACTTAGATCTTTTCTCTGACATTTCGATCTTACATATTACTCCAGACATTGAAATCGCTTTTTCTCGAAAACACGAAAATGTCACTTAAGTGGTTCTTCCTGTAAGCCACAGATATATACAGCAAGAAGCACATCATCGATGCGCATCCGCTTATTTGTCCTCCAACTACATAGGAATGCGTAATCACGTATCGATTCCGATCGCGGCGAACACGTACGAAGCCTCGTGTGTGTAAGTAGTTCACCGCGGCGAACGCGAGAGCGATATGCATATATATAGCGTATCGGTGTTCGGCGTGTAATCTCGGTTATACTACTAGCTTCACTATGTATGTACATGTACGGGCGATACGGAAACTCGTAAAAAAAAAAAAATCCGTGTTATATACGCCGGCGCAAGATTTGCATTGTAGATTAGATGTAAGGAAAAATTTTGCGCGAAATAACCGTATAGAAAGAGCTCCATCCGGAAAGTCAGAAGCAGTTGGGTTCTTAAGGCTACTGAGGGCACCCTCGAGCACAGTGGCGTCGTCCTGCACCGTTGGCTCTTCAACGATCCTCGAAGCCGCGCTTCATTACGTCTGTGTCACGGCTTGAGCCGTGCGACTCTTAACTTGGCTACTCGAGTGTACTCTCTCGACTCTTTTGAATTTATTCCGTCGACTCGATCGAGTGCTTTATCCCGCCGTTATGTATGTGGCAAAGTATTTTTTTCTGCTGCATACAGCGAATGCGTAAATTGGAAAATTTGAGGAAAAAAAGTTTTCGGACGAGGACATCGGCGCGACAACGAAGAGGCGAAACCCTAGAAAACAGCTCTCCCACTAATTCTCAACCGGACATTATCTTTCTCGCGCGCGATGCAACTTTTCGCTCTCGCCTGCAGTGCGTGCGTTGCTGCTTTATACCGTATACGGCCCTTATCTATACTACCTCTATTCCTCTCCTTTGTCTCCTCGGCTTATCCCGCGCGCTCGCGTCGAATTTCGCCCGGCGCGTCATCAATTTATTGCGCCTCAATAAATTTTACTATCCAAAACATTAACTTGATTGATGTATTCTTTTTCTGTACACTGTGTGCGTACGCAGCGAACAGTACGTATATAGCGATCGCGTGCATACGTATACAGAATACTGTCGCTTAGGGACGTCGATCCAAAAAAGAGAGAGAGGTCAAAAATCTCGGAAGTATCTCTTGATGTATACCTGTGTGTGTGTGTGTATGTGTATGCGTGCGTGTACGTGTGTGACGCCGTAAAAACGATTTTACGATCGCTCGAGAATAGCGAGGCTCTTTTTCTAATTGAATCGCTGACGCGAACGTGGATGAGACACTGCCCGCTCCCCCCGGAGCGTTCCGACCGAATTCCCAAAACGCCTAGGCGTCAGCTGCAAGCTCTCTCCAATTCTTCAAATGGCCTTTAATCCACAGCCGATCCACTTTACAAGTAAACTCTAAACCGAAGGAGAGACGCCGGTCCTTGAAACAATATCGTTGCAAGAGTCCCGGTGGGAAAAATTGAGGCACTTCTGCGCAGAATCTGTTAAAATTTCTGTGGAGTGGGCAGGTGTACCAGACCGTGCCCATAGATTTAGCGGCTGTGACGCGACGGCAACCAGAACAGAATCTGTTAAAAATTCTGTTCATCTATTAATTTGAGGTTACAACCTATGAGAGGGAGACAGAGAGAGAAAGAGAGAGAGAGAGAGCGAAAGCTTATGCGCACGCGCAGCGCACATCTCATGTGTATATACAGCTGCTCAGTACATATAGCTATACTCTCAAGTCTTCATACGCTGTACTCAAAGTGTAGTTCATACAGGCAAAATTAAATAACGATGATCGCGCAATGTATTATATCATGTTACATTAATATATATAAAAGGTCGATAACTCCTATGATTGAGTTCGTGAAGTTGAGGTTAAGTTATGGGATAACTCAGGACATGAAGCCCTCAACAGAATCTGGACCGAATGTGGGCACGTATCATAATAGATAGTCTTCTACAATTCTGCGCAGACGGTGTTCCCGAACCCATATTACATGCTCAATTTTCCAGCAGGGGTACGTTGATGGGAGCGATAGAGCCGGTGTCTATTGACTTTGAAGCCCTTTGACATATCTCTCGAGCAGGTCACGTTGCGCTTGCTTACGAGGCGCCGATGTCGTCTTCGATTAACGAGCCGCTCCATTTATATTCCGCGATCGAAGCGCGCCGCAGCGTAACGCAGAGCCGGGTATACGCATATCCGCTGAAATGCTAATCAGCGCGGCGCCCGCGCACTAGAAATTCAAATTTGCGCAAAGGTCACCGGCGGCCCGCGAGTGCATTGCGCTTTCAATTCCCGCCAGCTCTTCAAAGAGAGTATCGCCGCTGCAGATATTTGTCTTCAATTAGGAGGGAAGCTATATTGGGAGCGGTGATTATAGAAGCAGATACATAGAATTCGACTCGGCCGCGTTGGATTGAGTTGGCGATGACTGTTGGGAAAAGCGTCGTCTCCGGGGTTTGCACAGGATTACAGCTTAATTATTCGCGGTCGTGCCTCGCGACGTACACAAGATTCGTCAGTCGCGCGCAGCAGTGCCGCGGCGACGAGGTATACACGCGACGATTCGCTTGAAATAAGAGTCGAAATTGGGCCATTTCGACTCTCGAGGGGTCATGGAAATTCCGCTGCGAAGACAATCGTAAATTAGCATCGAAAGCGATGGCTTTGCATGTAGAGCGCGACGGCTCGGGAGACGCGCGAATTCCCCGCACCTGAATATTTTTATCCATTGCAGGCGACGGCAACGTCAGCTTCGAGGAATTCGTGGAAATCGTGAGCAACATGGGGGGCAGCGCGAGCTCGTCTTCGCCTACGGATCAGGACCAAGAAGAGCAGGAGCTGCGCGATGCTTTCAGGGTGAGTTCCCCGCATAATCTTTGCTTTCGCATGAGCGCGCCAAATTGCACGCGGCCGCGCGAGCTAAAATTCTATTCATGTTTTTCCGCGAGCGCGTGTAAGGAAAACAGACCGTGTCTTCTTGTACGCCCTCCGTAATGAAACTTCACCAGAAGATGCTCGTCCGTGATCTAATTTAGAATAGACCATTTTCTTTTCCGAGCCCTTTCTTCCTCTCGGCTCTCTCCTAGGCTGACGTGCATTTCAATCGCTCGGATGCGCGAGAACGAGAGAGAGAGAGAGAGAGAGAGAGGGCGCGAGTACAAAAAACTGAAAAGGAAAGTCTCATCTTCGGGAAAATAACGGAGGTATCGTCTTGAAAGGAAAATAATAGTTTTTCAATAAGCTTTCAGCAAGGACAAAAGCCCTCGGCAAACAAATGAGCCCGCGAATCCCCATCGGAAATTTTTTCACGCCTGGAATACAAAAACTGTGTATCCGTATCCTCCAGCTATGTAAGCGAAATACTCCTCTCTGGGACACGAGCGAGATTCCAGAAGCGTGTATACACATTTTCCGAGGTGGGCGAGAAAAATAAAATTCAGCAAGCTCTCGCGTAACCGCAAAACTAGCGCGCGCACCAGTT
Source organism: Philotrypesis tridentata (assembly GCA_018906965.1). Classification (NCBI taxonomy): domain Eukaryota; kingdom Metazoa; phylum Arthropoda; class Insecta; order Hymenoptera; family Pteromalidae; genus Philotrypesis; species Philotrypesis tridentata. The sequence goes on along the minus strand of JACCIB010000001.1, from coordinate 7,508,053 downwards.
GTAATTACAGACTGCGCGCGGCTGCACAAGAGGGCGAGAATCAAGAAGTGCCGGCCCGAAGGGATGCGCTCTCGCATATATGTATACACAGAAGAGTCGGAAAATCTCTATTTCGTCGAGAGTGATTTCATTTTTCCGCGCGCTTTTTCACGCGAAAGTATTAATTTTTTTTTTTTCACCCTCGCTCGCTCGGCAGCTTGTGTGTCTGCATTACACTCGCGCGCGGGGGCGATGCCGGCAGCAGCAGTATAGCTATTGTTGTCGGTAAGCGAGATGAAAACGTAACGTAATTATTTCGTCCCACATACTTTCGTCCTTCCCCGCTCGCCTCTGCAGGTTCGCCGTCCAGCCTTCGCGTGCCGCAGCTGTGTGTGTGTGTACAAGAAAATTAACGCGTATAAGAATCGAAAGTATACCGGGGCGAGCGCATCGCGTTTTTACGTGGATTATAATACCCCGTCTCCGCGAGAGCGAACGGGAAAAAAATTCGCGAAGTAGGTACTCGCGTGCCGCTGTTTATCGCTGGTGAGTAGCCCCATCGCAGCTGTTCCAGAACTCGCGGAAAAGGAAGGAGTGGGAAATAGCGGAAGCCACTGAAATGTATATATATATACGTACGTGCGCAGTGCTCCAGAGCGAAAACTACGCTTTTTACCATCGCATTACTTAGCGAGTAATGCGCAGGGCTCTCCCTTTCACGACCCGCCGCCTAAGTATATAGCGAATCCTTTTTCCTCTCTCTTTCGACTTCGACTGGCGCGCTCGCGGGTTTACGCGTTTATTAGAGAGTCGCCTAAGCATCGATCATTAGAAAATAAGTGCCGCGCGCGGAACGGCTTCGACGTTACTGCGTTCCTCCTTTTGTAAGTGGAAGAGCTTTCATTCTCCGTCGCGCTACTCTTGAGTGTGTTACTTATCGCGCGTTATTGCATTGCGTTTAATTTAAAATATCGCGGCGGCGGCGACGGCCGGAGTCCCGAAGGAGCAGCGCGCGCGGCAAAAGTCGTATTTTCGCAAGCTGATGTCGCTATTATGTTTCGTCTCTCGCCTCGCTCTATACGTATATACACCTCCTTTGGGAGGCCGAGATTTGGTTTGCCTTTATATTTTCAGGCCGCCTTTTCCCGCGGCATTTCAAGCTAAACTGCGTGCACAAAGTTTTTGTCGCACGCGTATCGCTTTTTTCCGCGACGTCCTCGCGATTCATTGTCGCTGTTGTTATTATTATTCAACTACTGTGCTGCGTGTACGTAGTGCTCGCTCGCGCTGGCTCGTCTGAATGCGCGCTTCTCGGGCGCGCTCATACAAAAGCTTCGTTTCGAAATCGAATGCGCACGCCGCTCAATAGAGTTTGCTCAATTTTTCGCGATTTTCTGTATGAAAGCTCATTTTTGCTAGATATGAATAATGCGCATTTTGTTGAAAAATATACTATCATTTGCGATCGGCGCGCGTCGAACGAATAAAATAATTAATTTTCCAATGTAATGGGAGCGACATGAAGCTTCCTAAAATCACAGGTCGAATTTTCTAAAGGCAACGTATATACTGCAGTCTCGCGCACATATATTTGCGCACTTCAATTTCGCTGGCTGATTCGCGCGGAAGCTTTCTCAGCAGTGTAAACACAGAAGGCCGAGGCGGCGCGTGTATATACGTTGCACCGACGCGACCTAACGAGCAGAGGACGTGTACAATACATTTTTCATCGACTATCTCGAATTCTCATCTCGTTCGAGCGGCGCATTAAATCCTCGCAGCTGGTAAACAGAAATTAAGCCGCCGCCGCCGCGCATATAGTACTTCCTTCCGACGAACTGATTTACATCGCTGGGTGCTCTCCAACGGACCGCACACTCGCTTTCATTTTTCTCCCGTACGCTTTGTATTTTCACGAGCTGGTGTGTACTCTTTTTTTTTTATTCCGAGCGAACATTTCTCTCGGGGGGTCGCTATTCCGCTAAAATGCACGGATCTACACAGGTATAGTGGCAGTGCTGTAGGCCCAAACTGATTTTCAGAATATGCAAAGTACCCGTGGTACGTATATATATATATGTGAGCGCAAATCGGAAGCGTCGGAGATTCCGGAATTTTAATACCATACAGAGTGAGCTTTCTCCGCTTGAGAAACTTCGTTGCCAGATTGATTTAATCCTCTTGCTTGTATTGTAAAAAGTACGACTTATTTTCAAGCTGTACTGATTACAGTTTTTCATTGCTATTCGATTTAAAAGTATATGCTGCAGTTAAAGCTCGTATAACTTCGAGTGTGCAGACCAGGCGTTAGAGAAGTCGATAAGGCTCTGCTGATAGACGCGAACTCTTGGAATTTTTTCTGCCACGTTGCATAAACCGTACTCGTTTATTCATAGACCGTGAAATCGTAGCTTCAAAAATATGCGGAAGACCCGTAAAACGACGACGATTTTACGCGCACGAAATGAAGCGGTAAGAAAAAAAGAATATTGCGTTCTACAAACCTGAAATCCTCACGAAAAAGCATGGAAAATTCCAACAATTGTCCACTCTTTCTTCCGCATCCCTTTAAGATTGCCGATGCAGTCAGCGGTGTGCGAGCCCTCCTCTCAAAATTCCAGCGCGTCTCGGCCATTTGTACTTATACTTCTAGCCTTTACCTCTCTCTCTCCCTCTCGTTCTCTCTCTGTCTCCCTCCTTATTCAGCTCTCGCCTCACAATGGCTCTCTAATGACTCTAGACCGGCCTACGGAGTTCTCTCCACCTCGGCGATTTTCCATTTTTTTTCCCTCCCTTTGGCCGCCCTTCCGAGTGTAGCTCTAACTTCCGGTTTCGCGAGGCTCTCTCTCTCGCTCTCTCTCTCTCTCTCTCAATGGCTGATTTGAGTCGGAGAGAAAAGGCAGAAGTGTACCGCAAAGATTCGACGAGAGAAAATTCTCGCGAGACTACGTCGACGACGACGCTGCCGCCGCCGCCGCCGCGGCCGTCTCGCGAAGCCTCGCCTAATGGAAAGCTTGCACGCGAGGAATTTACTTTCCTCGAGAATTACGTGTCGCTGTAGAGAAGAATTCCCCGACAATGCGGTGAGACTTTAAAGTACGATGTTTAGTGAAAAAATACAGACGCCGGCGGTTACTCGCGTCTGCGCGAGGAAATGAAATTCCCGTTGAAGATTCGACGATTTGCACGCGGGATATCGCGACGTGTGTGCGCAAGGCGCCAGAGAAGGAACGAGCTTTTGAGGAGCTGCACGCGACGAATTGAATTCCCATTTCTTTGCGCATTTCCTCCAATATTACTTCCACTTTTTCACGCTTTGCTTTGAGCGGAAGATGGCGACGCTCCTTACGGTGTATACAACTTTGCGTGTGCGCGTATGTGTACGTAAGTACGTAAAGATGAAAGAACACGTGTGCTTTTTGAAAATTTTTTAGCCCTGTTTCACAGCAACTTTGATAACCTGCCACGCCGGCTTCGATTCGACGCGCACAGCTTATTAGCGAAGCTCACACCCTTTAATTAGAAGAGAAAAAATAGGCAGCGCGGTGTACAAATTTTCAAAAGCACAGCTCCGCTGTATATGAGCTTCGCGCGCGCGGCTCGTGTCGATAAACGTGCCTCTTTAAGGATACAGCCGTTCCCGCGAAGCACTGTCCTTTAATTATAGACTCACCGCGCGCTGCTAGTTTTAATCAATATCCACGGCCTAATTAACAGCTCTCGGCACTTCGCTACAACGCCAACACAAAAATTCTCAATGAAATAAAAAATACATCGCCTTAAAAGGCCGCGGCGCTATGCTGCGTGCGGCATACATTTCCCAGGCAAAAAGAACGATCGGCCCACTGGACAAGCCACGAAAACCGTGTGCATGCGCTTTTTAGCGTCCCCTCGCCTTCCCGCGCAATGCGCGCGCGTCTCGAAGCTCTGAAAATGAAATATTCAGCAAAAAGCAAGTATACCCAGAGCGAGAGAAGACCGCCTGGGTGCAAGCTTCGAAAAACCGAGGATACATTTTTCATATAATTGTAAGCCCTCGAAATTATGTCAACCTGTTGCACAATTACTTAACTTTTCCAAAAATCCCCCGGGAATTCATCTTGTGATTTTTCATCTTTCTTCCGTGCCTGCGGTTCTTAAGGAAAAAGAAAACAGGAGAAAAAAAATTAAAAACCACCTCTGCCCTTGCCTTCCTCTCCCCTCGAGACATCGGTTAGCGTTCCGTCGGGCAAGAAAAGCCGGGCGAGCGCGAAAAAGAATTGCAGCGTTTTAGCCGTCGGTTTTTCAGCGGATCCGAGCTGCATCGCCAGCGGAAAACTGTCCGCGGCTTAACACTAAAGAGTTTAGAGCGACGACCGGCGAGAGGAGAGACTGTCGGCGGTGCGGGGGATAAGAGGGACGCGCTTTCTACTTAGCGCGAGTCGATATTTTAATCTCCGCGAAAGTTGGCCATTCGCGCTTCGTCGGCCGTATACTCGTCCGGCGAAGGGAAAAGGTACGCGGGAAAATCGCTCCGGTTTACACGAGAAGTAAATGCAGGCGAAATATCAGAAACAAAAAGGGTCGAACTTCCGGATAAACATCGAAGGTATATGCAGGTGTGGAAATTTTTTAATAACGTCGCTGAAAGAGCGTGAAAACGTAGAAAAGTTCAGCTCGTTTCCCACGAGCTATAGAGCTATGCGCAGCTCAAACTTTTCCTCTTACATGCCACGCCAAAGTCCTGTATACGTATATATATACCATACCGATGCCGGGCAACTCAATTTTTCGATTTTGCACGTTACATCGGAGAAAATTTTCGCTCAACTTCTTATACGAGCCCCCCTCCCTCCCCACCTCATCGCCCCACCGAAACCCCCGAGTCATTTCTATGTTTACACGTAAAACTCGTGCATTTTCTAGCTCTGACAGAGCCACCCGCACGTACGGGCTTCAGAGACGGTAAAGAAGTTACGAGCTGGTGTACGCGTGTTTTGTACATAGGGGAGGAGAGAGAGAGAGAGAGAGAGGACCAAAACAAAAAGGCGCAAATGAGCAGAGCTAAAGATGTCAGCGGCACAAAAAGCCAAAGCGGATAAAAGGAATTAAGGGGAGGGCTTATTACAGAAAGAACCACTACAAATGAATAGCCGCAAAGTAAGAGGTAGCACGAAGCGAAGCGAAAAAAGCCGAGAGTGAGCGTGAGAGAGAGAGAGTGCCTCGCGCGAATAAGAAAACTACGTCTCGGCAGTAGTAGGGAAAGGAAATAAGACGATCAAAAGGAGGAAAGAAGCCGTAAGCTTCGGAGGCGCTATATCGTGAATTTGGCCGACGTAATTCGGCTCCTTCCGTATTTTTCCCCGAGAGCGAGCGTCTGCGCGCGAAGCTCTTTCGTACACGCGCGCGTATATACCTATACACGGGCCAACATCGAAGGGAATGAACGCGACGTCACCCAAGCTGTCTCCCGAGTTCGCTTCGCGGTTAAAATTCTCTTTCCTTTTACCATCCTCGAATTTACTCCTTCCGATAGGAAATACCCACTTACGTCACTCCAATGATCGTATAACAGTGAGTTAGTCACCCCTCCCCTTCAATGCTCTCGTCGCTTAATCAAATCAGAACGAACGATATATATCTTCATCGGCAATCGAGACACGTACACGCCTCTCTGCCCCGTATATCTATAATTGTTTGGCGAAATTGACTTTAATTACCGCTTGGCGCGAGAAAAGCTTTTCTCCGCGTGTCGGAACGCAAACGATTTTAAAACTCCCGCCGCGTCCGCCGCACTGCTCTCTCTCTCTCTCTATATACACACACACACACACACACACGTATATATATATATATATATATATATATATATATATATAGATTTAATAATGTGAAGAAGGTAAGCACCTTTGTTTTTCTATTTATGGAGCTGCGAACAACACAAATTTATCGAGGCCCCCATATAAACTCGTAATTCTACCCGTACGCGCGGCCCGTATTATGCGGCAGGACCTTTTGTTTTATCGTAAAATGCTCGACAATCAACCCGAAAAAAAACTTCTTACAGACCGTCGACGTTTTATTTTCGCCGAAAGCACGCGAGCTTTCGTAATACACAGAGGCCTACACGGGTACCGCACAGCTTACCCCCCCTCAGAGTCGATAATTTAACCGGAAGTTAATTGAGCCCCGAGACGACGTCGATTAATCTGCGGAGCACATATATATATATACACAGGGATCGCGATCGAGTGGAAAAGCGGTCGAGATATCACGTCGAGGGGCCGCGCACCGCCACATCGCGTCGATAAATTTTTTTCAACGCTGAATTATAATTTCCACGATAAATCCGGAATATGGCGATATTTTTTCCCTCCGATAACACGCGTATCCGGATAATCTCGCGAACAAGCCGGCGAATAATAGTCAAATGGCTTTTGCTATGTATAACCCGCAATTAAGATTTCCGATCCGTCTTGCGTGCGGGGGCTTTTGAATTTCGCGTCTCCGTCTGGATGTCGAAGAGTGCGCGGTAAATTCGAAAATAAAAAACAAGCGGAGAGCTTTGGAACGCAATTTAAAACGAAGTACGCGTTTATTTAGACTTTCAGCTGCGGGCGCTTAGTTTGTTTCTCTCGTATATACGCGCAGGTTATATCTATATATTTTCGGAACAATGCCAGTCTCATTGTTAAAAGTTTAACGCGCGAACGCTGATGAAATCAGCATGTATTTAAACGCTATTTCCAGCGCAAACACTGCGCTGAGGCGCAGCCGTAGATATATATAGTTTTGCGGCGAAAAGCCAGCTAACTTTCGGCTAATTATTTTAGCCCGACTCTCGCGAGCGTATGCCATTTCTCGTATACATACACTATACCTCTCGATACGCGTATACGCGCGGCGCACTTTTTCAAAATTACGAAGCAATCCATCCGCGGGAAAAGCCAATAATTACGTTCTGTATGCAAACGCACGCGCGCGGCTCCTCGTAAAAAAAAATACTGGACAGTAAACAGTCGATCGTAAATGGTATATATGCGCGTCTTTGAAAACACAAAAAAAAAATGGATACAAGCAAAACGAATTGGCCGCTACGGCGTATATACGTGCTCGCGAAATCGAAATTTCAATTTGAAAATCCACGGCGCATTGGCGCTCGACCGCAAGCCCCGATGAGGCCGCAATGTATATTCCCGATTGATTTCCCCTCCCGCGTAGAGACGACGCGAATTATCGAAATAATCGCGACCGAGCCGAGAGATTGCCGAGCAATCGCGTGGCGAATATATACGCGTATGCACACGTGGTTTTTTATTTATTTATTTTTTTTTTATTATACACATTGCGAGCGACGGTCGTCCGGCAGTCGATTGTTTCCGAACGCGTGTACGAAGCGAGAAGATGTTTTCCCGATGTGAGAAGGAATTTTCTGATACGCGGATACGAGCGAATGAAGGTATAGCTACAGCAGATAATCGATGCGGAAAAAACAAATCACCAGCAGTTACAGCGGCAATCCGTGACGTTAGCGGCCGTGTAAAAGGAGCGGGGCCTGCAATCGGGACGCTATCGCTCGTCCATCGATTCCTCGATATCGAGCTTGGCGGAGAAGCGAGGGAGGTCCGATCACTGGATGGATATTCGATTTTTCAGCCTTCCATTTCCCAATCCTGTTTGGCCGCTTTTGCTGCGGAAAAGTTCCGCGAATGACATTTCTCGGTTCCTTCTTTTTGCGTCTTCGACGCGTGTATATATGCATACCCGAGCAATCGCAGGCGAAAATCGCCGAGCTTCTGAAACTCTCTCGGCTTGTTATAGTTATGCTACGACAGAGACTTGGTTGATTAAATTTTCAACTATATACGATTAGATCCATCGCGCAGTACACGAGCGAGGCTCCACCACAGCGTAATTATCTGAAGCGCGAAAGATAAAACGAGTATTAAATTACGCTAAAATCTCTAGCGGTCTGCGGAACTTTTCCGGCTAAAAGTGGAGCTTTCATCATATAACATCTCCTAATAACTTATATGCATATATATTATGAGTGTGTCCAGGAAATTTCGGAAAAAACTCGGACGGAAAAGTTGCAAAAAATTTTGTCGAAGGCACACCTACCAGACATATTTTTTCTCGTTGCATGGCCGATTGTAGAGTATACTTTTTCCGGAGCAAAAATGACTCGGAAAACGAGAAATAATTAAAAAACAAGAATTCGTAGATTCTTGTTTTCTCGAAAACTATGGACTTTTAAAAATATTTCATTATGAACAAAAATGTCTGCGAAAAATATCCTTAAAAAATCTGAAAAAAATTCAGAGCGTTCTTTGATGAATTCGAAGACATTTTTGTTCATAATGAAATATCTTTAAAAGTCCACAGTTTTCGAGAAAACAATAATCTACGAATTCTTTTTAATTATTTCTCGTCTGTCGAGTCGTTTTTGCTCCGGAAAAAATTACGATCGCCCACGTGAGCGAGCTTCCTCTCTCTCAGAATAATAAAGTATTTGAATAATGAATTCGAATCGAGGGTATTCTCGTGCTGGCCGCCGCCTACAAATGGCATATAGAGCTTCTTCGGCGCCTTGCCACTGAAGACGCGAAATGTCCGGAAGCCGCTTGCCGGACTGTGAGATTGAAGCAGGCGCGCGTTAAGTTATGGCTCCTCGGGTGGAAAGCAATGACGGATAAACCCCCGAGGATCAATCCGCCCGCGAAGCAAACCACGACGACACTTAGCCAGCTGCTATCAATCCTGATGCTTCCGCGATTTACCCAATACCCCGATTGATTCGTCCTTTACGGAACGTCGGCCGCGGATTATGCTCTCTCGCTCATATGTATGCAAACATGAGAGCTGCGTTGATGATCGCAATCGGGAATATAAGCTCGTTAATGCCGACGGAAATGATGAGGTGAGGACGCGTGCAGTATCCGCGTGTATGCGTATATGACGGAGTAGCTATGCTGCGACAATTTTATTTCGCTGACGGAGCGCTGGGTCAGTTGGGTCGGTACGAATTGATGCGACATTGATAGCCGGCGATGATCACGTTGTTATTATCGCGGCCGTCAAAATTACGTTTTCATTCTGTGTACGTATAATCCGCCCATATACGCTACTGCTTAATGCGTGCACGAATCGATTGGGCAACGAGCGATCGAACGATTATACGCTCTACGTTGTAACTCATTTGCTGATTAAGGGGGGGAGGGGGGGTAAAAAAATAGGTGAGCCGCTCGAGTTTGCCATCGTTTCCTCGTAAATAAGTTTGCAGTAAGTTTACTAGGCATTATCGTACATCCCGTGCAGCCCCGTTACACGTTCCCGATGCTGCAGAGACGCCCGTGCAACCAACGCGCGCGCGCGGGATAACCTGGCAAATGTTTTTCATTTGTTTCGCGTAAAATTGCGTTAACGAAAAGTTAGGATCTCTTCCCGTACACGTTTGCATTCCAAGCGCGGCGGCGGCGGCGGCGGCTCTGGCTCTGCAGAGAGTCGTATAGTCGAGAAAGAGACTGTACACGGCTCTGCAGCAATCGTCTAGGAATTGTTATGCGAGCCGGATCTCTCGCCACTATTCCGACTCTAATCGTTTTACTGAGATGAACGAGTTTGCTCTCCTTCTTCGCCGGCTCTGCGCTACTGCGGCGCGTATACAACGAACCAAGGGGGATTTAAGCTTGCCCCTCCACTCTTTGCACCCCAGGTACTTTCGACTATGGTATTATAGTTCGATAATTAATTTTGCTCTCTCACGCTCTCTTTCCACAAGAAAGGAGAGAAAAAAAGTGCCGAGTTTCGCTAATCAGGTTGCAAAACATTCTCCCCATCCCTCGCACTCTTGCAACGCGCAACGCGAATCGTTTAATAATGACGCGCGCTGCGCAAGGTACAACGCGCCCCCGGATAAGCAATCGATAAATTATGCAGGCCCGCATATAAACAGCTTCTTGATTACATCCTCGCGTTCAATCATATGTTGCAGGTGTTCGACAAGCGCAACCGCGGCTACATCACCGCCTCCGATCTACGAGCTGTGCTCCAGTGCCTGGGCGAGGATCTCTCCGAGGAGGAAAGTAAGTCGGCCGCGCGAGCTTGGGACAAAAGTCGCGCTCTACTCGCAGCTGCGCGCACAACTACGTATATTATACGCAAACGCGCGGGAGAAAAATTATGAAGACTCCCCAACAAAGTTGAGCGCTGCAGCGAGATCGGTGGACAGGCTGTCGCGCCGCTCACAAGGCGCAGGAATTATGAATTATGTCCACCCGACTACTGCCCGATCTCCCGAGGCCGGCCTCCGCCGTCAAGGCGAGCCTCGGATTTTTCGCCCGCGCTCGGGCTATAATAACAATAACGCCTCTCCGTTGCCGGCGGCGCTCGTTAAAGTCGCAACTTTGCTACGCCTTGCGCGTAGAAGCGACCTGGCCTTTTCCGAGATTAACATCGGCTTCTTTGTCGAGGGAAAGAAAGAGAGAGAGGGGGGGCGGGTGGGGGTGGAAGTTAAATTTTTTTTTCCTCTCTTTAGAGCTCCCCGCTGTTTTCAGATGCAAAGTCAAAGAGTTGTAATTCGACGCTCTCGAGGAAAACTATACCGGCTACTTGCGTAACGCGCGCGTAAAGCGTAATTATTGAGTTAAATTCTCTCTGTTTTGTTTTGGCGCTAAGAGGTAATTTGAGAAAAATCGCCGCCTCGGAAAGTTCAACTAATATCGGGTGCTCTATACCTGTGCACAGTACTGTTTGCCCAGAGTGTACGGATACATTTGCGCTCTTTCTGCGGGGGCAGTTCTTTTTCACGATAATAAATATAGCAAAGTTTGCTCGCGGAATGATAAACTTTTGTTCATTAGCCACCATTAGCGAGGGAGCACTACAGTTTTTTTAATGAACCGATAAGACTGTATGGCAAAAACTTTTGGAAAATAATTTCATTATAGGAAACAAGCTTTAACTACCCGGCGTCAAGCGTTCGCCTCGACGTGAAAACTGTCTTGTGTATTTGCACACGACCGAAATGAAAACAAGAAAATGGGAATGCAAACATTGGCTTTTTACAGTATTTTTAACAAGGTAATGCGATATAAATTTCACAGGATGAAAATGCATTACTCGCGAATCGACGGGTATATTACGTTATTATTTGTAGAAGTTTATACGCGAAGTTGATCTTTATAAGATTAGTTCTTTATGGCACTTTTCTCTTGTTCTTTTCTCACCGCCTAAGTGACGATTTCAAAAAGATTTACCTTTACAACGATCTCATTCTGTTCTAACTGTAATTTCCAGAAAAATCGCCGGAGGATAATATAGGTGAGAGCTGAGTCCGAATCTTTTCGATTACTGATGACGATAATGCGACAAAGCAGTGGGATATATTCATAACTTTGCGGTGAAAATTTGCTCGGATATAATATGAAAGGGAATTAGGGAGTCGATCAGATCTGGAGTATTACAGTTTTCGCCTGCGTAATCGTCCCGGAAAAAATCTCCTCTTATAACCGTCAACTTTTGCTGGCGCACGTATATTACGGTATTCCTTTCTTCGAGAACTTTACATTTTTAACTTCGTTACGACACTTGGCGCGGGAGGACATTACGGAAAAAAGGTCCAAGTTGGCCGCTCAGACCTTGTCCGACATTTAACGATAATCCCTATCTCTCTTTCTCTCTCTTTCGTCGACGTATATGTATAGTTACGCGGAGATCAGAGAAAAAGCGGTACTAACTATACTTAAACACTTGAATTGCAAATCCGGAAACTCGAAATTTCTGAAATCCAACTCGTCGGCCAAACTTCAAACAACCGATACATTTAATGAGATCGAATTGAAGAAAATTGTTATTGCGAAAATGCATTTTTGGTCAAGGAAAGAAACAATTTTCAAGTCGGTTAGCATATAAGGAAAAATCGTCTATTATTTAAAAACTATGTAATATTCGCGTTTCAAATTTAGTTTTATTTATTTGCTTTTGTAATTAAAGGATTGTCCACGGTGTCTCGCTCAGAGCCTACCTTTCTCAACTTTTTTTAAATTTCACAGTGAAAATCGCGTCTGATGTTCCTAGGCGTACGTCTCACATCCCTGATTTTATATGTACATATGAACTGACGAATTGTCTCCAAAAAATAGAGTCGTATCGCCTGTTAATCTTTGAGAGAAACCCCATACGCATAGCAATCATTTTTCTCCTGCGTGTCTGCTGCTCAATAAATTCCTCGGAAAAATAATTGACGCGACTGCAGAGTCTCCTTATGTACTTTCGATGGTTCGTGAGGTGAATCAAACGACTTGAACTATATTGAGCTGCGTATATAGTGCGACAGATATGAACTTGGCTGTTCGCAGCTCTTAGAAGTAAATCAATGGGCTCGAGTGTGTGTGTCGGTCGGCGCTTTACAAGTACGCAATTTAATACCCACCCACGCACTGCTCGCGAGTACATATACATTTATTTATGTCATGTTGCGCAAACACCTGGTTCTTTCTCTCTATGTTCCAGTCGAGGACATGATCAAGGAGGTGGACGTGGACGGCGACGGCCGAATCGATTTCTATGGTAAGAGGAAATCGCGCAGGAGTCCATTTTCGTTTTATACCTCGCACTACACGCGCTGTGTACAACGCGCGAGTACCGATAAAACAGCGCCGCCACCTTCCGCACATAGCCGAGAAGTCGCTGCGGGGAAGTGTCAGGACCAGTGCCTTCTGCGCGCTTTGATCTGGAAAGAAATTAATTCCGAGACGCGCGTACGTCCTGACGCGCAGCTGCAGCCGTATGGAGCTAAAATAATATTGATGCCGCGTATACTCGCTGCTGTATTTATTCCGCATAGATAGTGCACGTTTTCAATTTAGCGGGGCGGGAGGGGGAGAAAAAAATTTTGATTTCAATAAATTTCCCTTCGATGGCGAGTACAGCTAAGTGTAAATCTTCTTTATTTTTCGTAGAATTCGTGCGCGCACTGGGCGAGCCGGGAATCGAGGGTGACGACGACGACGAGGACGAGGAGGAGGAGGAGGAGGAGGAGGAGGGCGAGGAGGGCGAGGCAGTGCAATCGCCAACGTCGCCTTAAAGTTCCACGATAAAGTCTGCCGAAAAGAGTGCGGCCTGCGACTACTGAAAAATAGAAGCCAATCCGAAGGGAACTGGGGAAACAAGCACACACAGTCACATCTAACGCATACGCGCGCGCACGCACAGAAACACGACAGGCATTCGAAAGGAAAAGATTTACCAGGACGCCGTGTAAGCTTTTACGCCGCGTCAGCCGCCAAGTCGCGCGACTATTAAGACTTTCGATTGTTTATATTGAAAATTTCTGACGTATTGACGATGATAAAAAAAGTAATAGTAATAATAATGGAGGGACACGAGCGCGAATCTCGGCCCCTCGTAAAAAGCGGGGGATAGCGTAAATCTCCAGCATTATTTTAATATCCATACGCAGCTATATACATACATATATGTATATATACATATATATACATGTGCATGAGTGTGGCATCGCGGTATTGCACGCGATCGCTTTTCATTGTGAGGCGAAACGCCGAAAGCTGTGCGACTGCGTGTGCGACTCTGTCGCGAAGAATTTTTTTTTTTTTTTTTACTTTTACGACTTTTAACGCGCGAACAGTTCGATGGGAAAATTTCCAAGTTGGGTTTGTAGAAAAAGGGAGGCGGACGTTTTTCATGGAATGTCATTGAGGCAGAAAGAGTTTCGGGCGATAAAATGATCAAGTGAAAAGTACCATGAAATTCTGGAGAACAAAGTTGCGGAATTCGAAAGAATAGGTCCGGGGGAAAAAACGAAGTTTCGACGCACTTTTTCTTCGGCTAAAGCTTTACGACTTCAAATATCTGCGTTTTCTGTCTATAAAACAATCGAACGACTTAACTCTATCATATTTCGTATCGTGTAAGTAAATAGAATACTGTATCTTAATAAAATCTCTCCAATTTCACGGTCGACAGATGAATTCTTGCGTCGAGTTAGCTGTGTATGGAGAAAATCGAACGAAAGAAAAGTCGTAACGAAAGTTTACCATATTGAATTTCTAATTGAAAGAAAAGAATAACTTATGAAAAAGATTTAAATTTTTAAGTGTGGTGAGCTGTTGATAATCGATAAATCATATAGTCATATCGCATTAAGAGAAAAACGCAAGTTAATTAAAAATAATCTATATAAAATCTTTTTCCTCTTGATGAATTATACAAACTAAAGTAAATCAAATTCAAACGTAGTAAGTGTCAACATTCCATGAAAATCTCGATTGTCTTGATCGAGAGAAATTGACTTCGACGATGCAGAAAGAAGCTTCTCTATGAGAAACATCATTGCATCAATTATATATATAAATATAAATATCTCATAAGATATCACCGTTGACTTATCACATTCCACAGGCTTTAGTCGTATTGAAAGGAAAAAGAAATAATTAATTGAATCATTCTATGCAGAATCAAAGTTTATCGCTCCGCACTGCTATATGAAACTAACACAAATTTCTCAATTTTCATAAAAAGACTTTTTCGACTATTGCGTATACGTGCATCATCAAAAGAGATGTAAATCAAATGTACTTAAAATCAAAAGATTTTGACCTGACTGTTAATTCTTCGACTATACATATTTCCTAATCTAATAGTGGAAACGCCAGCGAGTTTTTGCTTTTACAAGCACAGCATAAATTCCATATATCGTTGGATTAAATGAGAATCTGCGATATATGAAAATTAATTTTTTAAATTATGTAAACATGCATGTAATAAACATTTATATACCTTTAAGTTATTATTTACAGCCTATAAATTTATAAGATTTTCAAATTTTACAAAGAAAACGACATAAATCACCATTTAATTCAAACTGTTATCCGAAAATTGTTTTACATAACGACTTACTTAAGTAAATTAACGATAAAGTTGTTTAATGAACTGGTTAATTGTGTTAACTTGTTTATAGCCTTATTAAACGAAATGAGAACACTAAAGAATAACTCGCTAACGTTTAAAATAAAACTACAAAAATACATTTGAATCAATAGGTATATAAATATGCGTGTATATTGTATAAGCTCGAATTAGTACGTACTCGGCTCATTTTGTTATAACGTCGCTTTTCTACGTGGAGAAGTGTACTGGAAAACTCACTTACCAACAAAATATCGCTAACTCACTTAATTAAAGAACAAAAAATGAAAGAAAACAGAATTGGTTATCTAACAGCCCGTGAGTGATTTTCCTGGGAGATCGACATTTAAATTTGTGATATGCTGCAAGATTATTGTAGTAAACTATACTATATACAAATTGGCTCTAATACTGTTAAATATTATGAGATTGTATATTTTATGTTCTTGTTTATTTAATTCGTAATATTCTAAACTCCTCTCTGTATAAGCGCAAATCTGTAGCCATCGAGGAACTGTTAGCCTGGAAATTGAATAAGTTTGCAAACTATCTCCATCCTTTTGTTTTAAATCCTTTCAAGGAAATTTAATACTATAAGTACTTAAAAAAAATTACGTTCAATTTCCAGGAATTTAGTTGTTGGCTTAGGTATTTGGTTTATCAAAATTCGTTACACGAATACAGTACTGATAAACTACTCGTATTTCTCTAACTCTAAATCTATGTTACGAATCAAGTTATTTCTGCTCCGTTTCAGCATATGCATATATATATATAAATATATATCTATTTTAAGAATTCAATAAATCAATAATAAATTACAAATTTTCTGGACTCGTTGCTCCGTATACTTTTCCCTCCTAACACAGTTTTGAAATTCCGATGAAGAGGTGCAATGATAAATAATAAAGAAAGTAAATTTTTATTAAGTTCGTTTTTATTAGCGATAAATAAACTTACATATCTATACAATAACAATGTAGTACTCTCATAACTCTCAGAAAATATAAGATCTATCCGTAATAATTCGTAAGTGATTCTTTATTTAGTTTTACATCATCTGACACAAACAAACTCGCCGCGCACCAACGATCCAACGAAGTAGAGCTTAAAAGCGTTTCAATAATCACAATTAGATCAATTAATTTAATTTATACTTATATTTAATTATTAATATAACATATACAATATACAGTTCCTAATCATCGTCTTAATTACTCGAAGTCTTAGTCTTTTTTATGTATTTCGGGGTCTCCTTCGTTCGACCGTTCAGCGCAGCGAGTCACGCAAAAATACACCGCATCTTTCTGTTTTTCTACGTTTGATTAAATTTTTATTTTTATTTTTTTTAACGTATACACATTTTTATGTAAAAAGTCGCGTGGCCCATTTGGAAAGCAGGTAAGTGGAACAACATTTACAGTTATAAATTACTCATATGCGGTCCTTTGCCTACTTCATCAGAATAGTTATGTATCCATTTTTATTATATAACAATAAAGTACGTGGAAGAAAATTCGTTGTGGACATGTTTAAGTGTTTTGCATAGTAATAATAATAATAATAATGACATGACATTTTTGTAAATCATGCTTGGTCTTTTAGTTGCATCAGTTCTTTAAAATTTTGCACATTTTTGTTTAATAAAACATTATTCCATGCTTGTCACGAAATTTCCTTCACAATACTTGAATAAAATCGATTCTTTTATGTATATAAGACACAATATAGTCTTGACATAACAGCGAAAAACAGATAAAATATTACAAAACCTCTGCATTTGCTTTACGGTTTTAAATAACATGTAAAATAAGAAATAAATCATGATCATGGCATTGAAACACTATATATCCGTAAGGTAACAATACATTGCAAATCTTAAATGTAGATATATTTATACGAAATAGTATTAACGAACTATGTACTGTAGCACTCACTCTTCGCTTGCACTTCAATTCGTCCATTCTCTCTCAACTGTTTGCTTACGATCAAAACAAACAAAATTAAAACGATAGTATAAGTCAACGAAGCACGAGAAAAATAACAAAATTTTTAATGATTTAATTTGCGCGAAACTTCATCTATATTTATAAAGCCGATACACAGCCGCATAATTATTCAAATGAAAAAAATGAAAAGAAATAATAGATTCGTATGTGCCGTCGATTAAAATGCGCTTTGCACCAACGTACTATATGCACATTATTTATTTTTATCGCCGCGAGTTATTTGCGAACACAATTAAATTCTGCTGCTTAGACGTCATGAAGACGCAGCTACTCGAATACATTATATATCTGTTCGACAACACAGAGACTGAACGCGTGCCAAAGTACAATTTTAATTTTTCCATGCTATAAGCACCATTTATCGAATATTTACATTCTATATATATCGATTAATTAGTTTATCGACAGACTCTCAAATCTGAACAAGCAAGCCTTGCAGCAGAGATAGAAATGTCATTTCCTTTATTTTATTTTTTTTTATTTTTTTTTGACATTTTACATACGAGACATCGTCTCCAATATCTTGAATACTGTTTTAGCTTTACTCTACGTAACCACCAAAAATCAAACGATCGCGTTGTTCCGACATCTATAAAGTCGTTTTTTTTTTGCTCCTCTCGAAGAGAAATTGTTATTTACAAGGAGATCTGAGAAAAATATGCCTTATCTGGTGCAGCACCTTCGCTAAATAGTGACTGCGCAATGTCTTTCATTCTCGATTACGACAGAAGGTCGTCGCTTTATCATGACCGCCATAAAGAGTACGACTTTGTGACTAATCGAGCTACTGTTGCTTGTGATTGACTAATCGACAAAAGTAATTCTTTCTCAGTTTTAAAAGCGATAAACTGTTCATCTCCTTGGATGTTGTTTACATCGCATTTAACCATCGCCAAATCAGAACCACAGTCTCGAGCAAAAAAATCTCTGGTGACTTGGCTCTCTACTCGACAGTGGATTCGACTTATAAAAAAGTATAGCCTTGTTTTAAGATACAGGCTGTTTGCACGTTTTTTCATCCCTTTTCACTCTCTCGCATCTCTTAAAAACACAAAGGCCTCTGAGACAGGTTATTGCTGCCAACTCTACTGTAAAAGGAATTCAGACCAGAGTTTCCATAATATTTTTTTCACTCATATCACAAACCTTTTACATTAAAAAATAACACATACATGTTTCGTCTCTGTCGAAAAATGCTGACGTTACTTCGATGTGTTCTCGAATATTATAAGTAATAATAAAAGACCGTCGGTGCTTCCCGCACCTTTTGAACGAGAATAAAAAAATGAATTTCGACATGATCAATGCAGTTAATTATTCATAAATGATGATAGAAAAAGCATTTACAAAAAGAAAACTCGCGCATGCCGCACAAGCCAGTGCAGGCAGTGTTTTCGCGTTCTTGCGCTTCCCAACAGAAGCATCGCATCACATTCGATTTGATAAATGTATAAAATGTTTTTTTGTTATGCAATAACAACTAAATGACGAAATAAGATGCGAAGATTAAGCGCATCGTAATTCTTGCACTCCCTGAATCCAGCCTCGAAACGCATGAAATTACGATTACATATTTGTCTCTCGTATATAGAAAAATACAAAAAAGAACGTGGCTAATGAAAATTTACAATGAAAAAAATATCACTCAGTGGCACATTACGAATTTTTGTCAGACGATTTTTCATCTAAATTTTCTCGATTTTTAAAAATTTTCTTACAAGTGTAAAGTGTCTCGCTCGACCCCACGTCTCCTAAAAATCATCGCAAGTAAAGTTTGTCCTCTACACGTTATTCACAAATTTTTGTTCCTTATCTAAACCCCTCGCTCAAAAATTATATAAAAACCCCGTACGAGATTCTTTTTTCACTCGTTCCGTCAATTAATATCTCAACGCGGAATGTGCGTCACGCATCTCAATGCTGTCGTACGGCATGATCGAGCCGCTTGGTCGCGAAGAGACTTCTACGCTTCGAGGTCCAGTCGACCTCACTAAATGACTTTCACAAGACCGGCTCCTCATCGGTCTCGTCGCTATCGTCGATTCTCTGTTGCTGCGAGGTCGAGGAGATCGACGAGGAAAATGACGATGCGGACGACGAGGTGACCAATGGCACTGCACTGAAGGAGTTGGTACGAGGCCGCCTGTGCTGTTGACGTTTCTGCTGGTGCGACTCGTTTTCCGTGCTCAAATTCTGCGCGGATATCAAAGGTCGAAGAGCTGAGCGCACGGACCAGTAAAGCCGCGGATAGGAAAGTTCCTGTCGATTCATGAGCTCATTCTTTTTCTGAAAAGTAAGGTAAATTAGTTGGAATTCTCATTGTGCACGAATGAGTATTTTCTTTTTTCTTTTCTCAGGTGGATGTCTACCTGGAGTGTCTCTTGGGAAGCCTCGGGCACATCCTTGACGATTGGGAGCTTTTTGCTTTCGGCGAAATGTCGAAGCGCTTTCTCCCTCACGTAAACGAAGGGTCGAATGACCCGAAGCTCCTGTTCCCGGATGTAGTAGTGCGCCTTCATGGTCCTGAGTTTTCCGTTATTGAATACCGAACTTAGAAATCCTTCGGTGAGGTCATCCAAATTCTGGCCCAACGCCAGGACGTTGTAGTTGTTTTTCTTGGCCATGGCGTACAGCTTGGCTCTCGTTGATTTTTCGCAGAAGCTCGTGCAGGGCCCCGCAGTCTTCTTCGCGGTTTGAGCTGCGTCGTCGGTCTGCTCCTTGGCTTCTGCGAATTCCTCGTAAAAGTACGGAACGTTGAGGGCTTTGAGGTAGGCCATTGATTCGAGCGGGTCCTGGTTGTCCTGCGCGACACCAGCAACTCCAATCTCGAAGTCGACGCCCTTTGATCTCGCATAGAATCTGTATTGATGCAGGGTGTGGAGAAGCGTGACCGAGCTTCTGCCGTTGGGTGCCAGGCAGAGTAGCACCCGATCGCCGTCCTTGACCATGTCGAATTCCTGCATGGCCTCGACAGTCGGCTTCCAGATGTTCTTAGGCGGACAGTGCCACTGGTTCGAGCCAATCTGTTGCTCCTCTCCACTGTTGTCGGCGGTGTTTTCCGTGCTACTCACCTGCTGCTGCGAGGCAGAGAAGAAGATCTCGTCGTCTTCGGACAGGTCGTCGTTGGTCGTCGCGCGACTCTGCTTGCACAGTGTAAGGGCGTTCCCAGTACCGTTGGAGAACCTGGGCCTGCGCATGCAGCAGCTGTTGCCGTTAGACTCGGCGCTGCTACTGCGGCCGAGCTCGGGTACCGAGCCGTCGACCGAACGATCGCTGTCGTGGAACGAGAGATTGATACCGCTGTCCTGCGAACTGACCGAGTTCACGGCCGAATATATCTTGGGCAGCGCCTTCTCGTGCTCGCTGTCCTCGTCATCGGTGTTGTTGCTATTGCTCGTCGTAGTGGCTTTACTGTCGACTATGTCGCGTGGCGCATCTGTCGTCGGAGTGGGCTTGACCACATAGATCACCGTCTCGTCGGAGGAGCACTCGGAGGACATCTTACTATCGTGCTGCGAGAGTTCGCTGATCTTGCTGCCCGGGAGAACTGGTGTGCGCGAACGCGACGCCGCCTGAGTCGGCAGGATCATGCGGCGACGCTCCGCCGGCGACTGGCAGCCAGAGGAGGACTTGTCGTCGGGCGAGTATCTGAAAGGATTCAATGTCACATTAGATGACTGCGCTGCAAACCAATCGATAAGACGGATATGATGAACATAGCGGATTCACAATAGATTGTTGGCGTGACATGTGAAATACACTTGAAGGATTCACATCATTCTCAAACAAAAAAAAAACGTGTGTTAAACAGTGAATGTTTTGGTCTGCATGGACAATAACACCACACGATAAAGTTTTCATTCATCGAGGGATTTCTAATAAAATTTATCTGGAGAATCAACGAGTTCGATAAGAGAACTCGAGTACAACGGATATATTAGAAATGCCTGCAAAGAACTGCGTACTGTATTCGAAGATGTAATCACCAATTTAAGATTCGTCGGAGTCAAACTTCATCGCGGGATAGTGCGCATAAATCTTCAAGCACTGAAAAATCAAGATTATTTTCTTATTTTTCCTGCTAAAATTTTTCCGGAATCCAACGTCATGAAACTCGCGGAATTTCCAGTTTTAAGTGCGATAAATCAGGCATTACCGCACCAAATAGTTTGCATGTTCCCACCACCACCAGCAGTCGATGAAACGAAATTAAAATAAAAAAAAATTAACTCGTACCATTACTTAATCGATAATCATCAGGCTCACCTATGGAGTCCATCAACGGAGTTGACCATACACCTGATCTCAGATTTGACCTCGCTGGCCATCTCCTTGGAAAACTCCATGAGGTACTCGGCAATGTCGCTAGCCGAAAAGGAATCGTGATGCTGCTGTTGCTGATGCCGCGCGTGATGCACACTCGACTCGGATGCGCTGCTCTCGGAGAGGGCGTCGTCCACCTTCGATATCACTTCGCGGATCTCGGACTTTATCTCCGTTGCCAGCTCCTTGGTGACCTCTTTGAGGTAGGCGCGCAAGTCGTCTTCGGAGCTGTGGCTCATGGCGCAGGACAGTACAGGAGACGAGCGACCTAGACGGTTGACATTCAGCACCGAATCAAAAGAAGACGATATGGAACCTACTTAGTAATTTAAAGTTTAGTCGATCCCGTCCAACTTTTAACAGAGTCGAAAAAAACTCGGTCATAAATAGCTAGCTCACCAGGTGATGTAGTTGGCACGTGTCCAAGCGACGAAGCCGATCGTCCAGGACTGCCATTGGTTTCTGATTCCAGCGATCCGTTGAGCTCTGTCTGGCTGCTGCAGCTGCAGTGTCGATGCCTGCTCTGAGAGTTGGCCGTGGCGATACCGAGACTGGCAAGAGTTTGCGGACTTAAAGGAATGGAAACGGGCGAGCTGGTACCACCTGCCGAGCCGCTTCTCACCCGACAACTCGATGTACTACCCAGAGAGTTGCATCGAGCTCTCGCTACGTACGAAGGTGAGTCAGTATTACTGGTATCGGTGTTGGTACTGGCGGTTTTTGTTTGCTGCTCATCGTTGATCAAACGGGTCACTGCTGGAGTGGCCGAACCTGCAGCATCCGGAAAATTTGATATATTTATGAACCAACCAGGCAGGCGAGCGAATCACTCGTGATGGAGAGTCATCGATAACGTACCCAATATACCGGCAGCTGCAGTAGTGACGGCCTCACCGACGGCAAACCTAATACTGGGCATCGGTGAGCCAGGACAGGTGGCTGGCGATTTTTGACGGACCACGTGAAGCTCGTCGTCGTCGTTCTCGCTTTTGATCGCGCTACTGCGCGCTCTGCGAAGTTCCGCTGGATAGCTGAGGGCAGGCAGACTGCGGTGACGAGGGGAATTGGGCGAGACGGGTGCGTTACCGCTGCGGGGCACGTCACTGTTCAGCCTACGAATACCCAGACTGCGGGCATTGATTAGACACAGAGAATAAAGCAGGTCGAAGGAAAAGACAAGAGATCGGTGATCCGATTAGAAATGAAACTTACCAGGACGCCTCGAGCAAAGCGATCCTGTAGCTCGTCGGATCGAATGGCACGTGATGCTTGACGTTCTGCGAGTGCCCGAGCAGCAGATCCTGCGCCTCGTGCGGCAGCATGAACCATCTCAAGCCCTCGCTCTTCTCGTCGAAGAAGACGCTCCGGTCGATCTGCATGGGATACCTCTGCGCCATCTTTCGCGCTCTGTTGAATATGTTCCTCGCTGTCTGCAGGCAGTCGCCGTAACTCTGGGGGAAGACACCGGGTCCGGAGGCGCGTCGTTCCGTCGCGTTCATGCGACCGTCCGTGTAGCGAATGGAACCGAGCCAGCGCCGGTCTTTGAAGACGCTGTTGGTGTGGTGTCGCCACTCCCCGGTCTCGGGATTCAGCACGTACTGGGGCAAGAGCTTCCAGCCCTCGGTGGCGACCATCTTCAAAGCTTCGAGCACGAAAGCAACCTCCGCCTCGGACATGAAGTACGGGAAGGTGAGACGAATGAATCCCGGACGCAGCGTTTCGGCATTGGATTCGTCGCGGCCTCCGTTCTGGCAGCTGTAATGTTATATAGCGTGTCGTTTCGATCTATCGTAAGACTCGGCGATCTTCGACTTACCTTTGAAGCAGCAGCGCTTCGTACTCCTTGGCGAGCTTCTCGTCGATGCCCATGAGATCGTGGGCGTACCTGCCGGCGCAGGCGCAGCCGCCTCTCGCTTGGACTCCGAAGACGTCGTTGAGAACGGCGCAGACGAAATTGTGATGAAGATAGGTGCCGCGGGGGTGTCGCACCATGAACGAGAAGGTGGGCAGGCGTTTCACGCTCTGCGAACTGTAGCCCAGCAGAATGAGCTCGGGTATCGTGCGCACGTGGGACAGCACTTGCCTGAGTGGACAACAATAAACTTTCGGTCATTCGAGCCTTATTCCGTGAACCTGCAAAAACAGCCAACGCATCTGCCGATCCTACCTCGAGATCTTGTCCTGCCGCGAGGCGATGGCCTGATGGGTAAGATTCTCCTTGAGCTGCACGGCGAGCCCGCAGCGAATGGCCTCGACGACCCCGCCGGTCCCGCTCTCGTCCCTCACCTCGGGATCACGGAGGTATCGGTGGGAGTCCCTCATGTCCTCGGCGCTGACGTCAGCGCCGAGGAGCGATCGTTTGACGACGAGAACGCCCGGCGACTGGGCGCCCCCGATGAACTTGTGCCCCGCGAACATGATCGCGTCCTTGTGCACGGTCGTCTCGCCGACCCCCGGCAGATTAGGATTCATCTCCATCTTGACGTAGGGAGCGGCCGACGTGTAGTCCCAGATGCTGAGGGCCCCGTGCTGCCTCAGCAGCAGCGTCGTCGCCACGTCGTCGGCCAGGACGCCGGTGATGCAGCTCGCCGCGCTGAAGTAGCCGACCAGTCTCGCGGCTGGATTCTCCGCTCGCTCCTTGCTCAGCTTGCGCTCCAAGTCGTTCAGGTCCAGGAAGCCCTCCCTCGTCTCGTCGATTCGCACCAGCTGCGCGCAAACGCAAAAAAAAAACATTTATCGAAGGCCCGACTTATCGCGCGCGAGCGTGCGCTTTTGCGACGCAATTGTAATTCTTGGACGAAAAAAAAAAAGCAAATATTGTAAACGATACGGCCGCGCGCCGAGTGGCCGATAAACGTTGAACTCGAAAATAAAGAGAGAGAGAGAGAGAAACGGTGAGTATAGCTGGCTTCTCGCGTGTGCATGCGTACACTTTTTTACGATGACCGCTGCGTCCCGTATCGGCCGACCGATAAAGTCCGCTTCCTTCGTCAATTCGTAAAACGCGCGCGCGCAAAACACTCGCTTGTTAACAGGCAGTGCGCAGTAAAACAAGCGTTAAAAATAACGGAAGCGCGCTCTCGTACCTTCACTCCGTACTCTCTCCAGGGCTTGAGGTTCGCGTGATGCTCGTAGGGCCCGACGAACACGCTGGTGGACGTCTCGAGGTCCAGATGACGCAGCAGCGTCCTCAAGGCTCCGGCTGTGCCCTGTCCGGTGAACAGCACCGCGTCCTGCTCGCCGGCCCCAACGGCGTGTCTCACTATGTCCCTGGCCTCGTGCCTTCAGGTGAGCGGAAAGAAGAAAGAAACATTGCCGTTAATGATCGTCGAGTTCTCAGTGCACTCGCGCGACACGGCGAAGCTGCCGCGCGCACTCGAGCAAAAAGACCTATATATTAGCCCGGGAAATCGATGGGAAAGTGTCACTCGATGCATCGGGTGTGTATTATAATAGCCGGTGGAAAGCGGCGACAGCGCGATGCATCGGTAGTCCTGAGATTCGGGCCACTTATACACCCGGTGTCTCTCTCGTTCGCGTATATACAACACATTATACCTGTGCACTCTATACACCCCCTCTAGATATACCGGCGGCTCGCGTAGCACAACAAAGGTCGGTACAAAGAGAAGTACAGCCCGCGCGCGTATGTTTCTCGAGGGGGTAGCCGCGCAACGCGAGACGGCGAGACAAAGGACGACGACGTCCATTGTATAATACACCGGCTCCGTCTGCATTTCTCCGGTACACACGCGTATGTATAACCCGTAGACTCCTTTGATAATCTTCACGTCACCGGGGGATGTCGTCGCACAGTTTGCGTCTCTTCTCCTGCGCGCGCGCGCGTGTGTACCTGTACGTTAAACACAAAGCCGCATTCGCTAAAAATAGGTCATCAACTCGCGGCTTCACCGCTGTCGCCATGTATACATGTATATGCAGACACGGGTTACATCCTGTGTATTGCTAGACTTATACGAGAATACGTACAACGTCGGTTGTTTTTTTTTTTCGGATACTCGTATTGCGCGCGGAGGAGGCAATAATCGATCTGCTCCGCGTTCGCTGTCGCGGGAAGATATATACGGCGAGACTTGAATTATTCGAGTGACGCGCGCGCACAGATATATCGTACAAGACGACGTCAGCCTCGGAGCCGAGAGACAATGATATCTCGGAGATGCATATTTACCTGAAGAGCGAGGACTGTAGGCTGCATATCGAGGTGGAAGTCCGCGTGTCGCCGAGATAAGGCAGGACTTCTTTGACGATGTAGTCCTCGAGGAACTGGAGGGATCGGCCCGTCGCCGTGTAGTCGCAGTAGACAACTGTAAGCAAACGATGGGTATCTCGGTTAAGTATATACACTATGCGTACAATTGTGCATTGCACTGCATTTGCTATAAACATATTGCACAGCGTATAATATTACGCCTTGATCCATTCACAGCTCGTATTATCCATTGACTCGCGCGGGCGATGCTCACTCGTTCGGCCGCAACTATATATATACGCCTCGCGCGTAAAATTATGTGTACACCGCACGTAATATAAGAGAGACGCTGCACGCGCGCGCTCCAATGAAGCTAATTGAATCAAAGGAAAGCCCATAAGCCGAAGCCGCCTTTGAGACACGCTCTCTCTCTCCCTCATCAGCTGCTATATATACATATACACGTGTGTGCACAGATAGACGCGCGTGGAATACATACAAGCATCGCAGAGGCTGCAGCGCGCGACGGCGCGGCCACGGGTCTATTTGCAGAGATATCCGCACACGTGTCATTTACCGCCAAAAGAAAGACCCAACACTCGCTTCCGCTCTCTCTCTCTCTCGTTTGCGCCGCCCATCAGTGCGGCTATACGATCTCCCTTACGCTATTTTCGCGCCCAGTAGCCGGTGCACACTCTGCTGCGCCCAGTCCTCTGATGTCGCTCCGCAGTCTGTTTACCGCAAAGTCCGCCCGTTTAATATATAAGTATACGTATAATTTCGGCGAAAATCGAGTAGCGCGGCATATGCATGTACTTTCGTTGCATAACATTAGCGATGACATCAGGCTATACATACGGCCTATCGCATCGTCTGTACGTACATGTATATCCCTCTCTCTCTCGCTCTCCGGTTTTACGTAAGTCGCGATTCATTCCTCCTCGGAGCAAGCATGTACGTACGCTACTTCGGCCGATTTATCTTCCGGCTTTTTTCCAGCCGGGGTTACAGCTGTCTTCTCTCTCTTTCTTTCTCTCTCGCGTTTTTGTCGGTACACAAAAAGCGATAATCCGCCTATCTCGATTGACATGTTGAACCGGCGCGCTGTTTTGCCGCTTTTATACCACGCGATTCGGCGTGTGCGCGATTTACGCGCACACTTTGTATTACGACTGTAAAGTGTATTTTAACAGACGTATACGCGCGTACACTCGATTTACGATGCGCGAGAAGAGCGCAAAGGGCGCGCAGCAGTGATGAGCGAGAAAATGAGCCAAGTTTTGCGCGCTCTCTCTCTTTCGCCTCGAGAAACGACGTCAGGAGAGATAAATTCTATTTATAAGCGGACAAATTTCAAGCGTCGCTTCTAAGGTATATTGCAGCGCGCGAAAGAGAGCCATTGACTGCGTGCATTAAGGACAATACTGGGCTTCTGCCAGCAGAGAGTCGGTCTCGTAAAGCGCGAATCTTTAGCACTGCGGCGCAGCTTTTCACTTAATGTGTCAGGGAGATGAGAACCCCGTCTCCACCCCCCTTCCCCGCGAGAGCGTATAATATATTTCCTTTTTTACCCCGAACTTTCGCGCGACGGCTCGCGCCGAGAATTTTCGGGAGCCGCTAATTTATGCAGAAACTGACAGCCCGCGCGCGCTATTCTCGGATTTTCGAATTTCGAGCTGCAGCACACACGAAAAAAGATGCCAAGGCAATTTCGTACTTTGTTTACCGCAATAAAATGCGTTATAGCATAGCGCGGCGCGCATTTGCTCGTCAACGGATGCTTGTTATACCTGCGCGCGCTTTTTTTTTCGGCTCGTCTCGTTCGAAGGTGAATTTGCGCTCTCGACTAATGCGCAAGGATTTTCCATGCAAATTACACGCTGCATGTATAAGTGCGTATGCCGGGCATATATATATATATATGTATATATACACACACAACGATAGAACGACCATTACATTAGCTCGGAAAACAAAGAAAAAATGACGTAGGCAAACACGGGGGAGAGATGGGAGCCGAGCACACGCTCGCAGGAAAAAGCTCCGGGGAAAACTCGATAACGTCCTCGTGCAATTAAAAAGCATTAAATTACATTATATAGAAGAAGCATATTGTGCGCAGAAGTGCTGCAGCGCATCGCTCGCGTCCAGTGTGTGTGCGCGGCACATATGCTGGTATATAGAACACACATCGCGCTGCACTCGCACGTATAGACGCTTAACGCGATAATGGTCGAGGCACACTATCGAGAAAGAGAGAGAGAGAGAGAGAGAGATAGAGATGCAGGTGTTCGGCACTTGCGAAACTGTCATCGCCGTAGCCGTTCTCTTTTTCTTCGAGGCCGCGCGAGCGTAAGTATACTTACACGCCGCCTGCACCGCCGGATTGTAATCGGCTCTATCTCTCGTCGGTTTAATAATCCTTTTCATCGGCGTCGCCCGCAATTTGCCTGCGTGCTCTCAGCGTCGATATTGCATTCCGATCTAGTCTCTCTCTCTCTCTCTTCGAGAGAGGCGTATAAGTGGCGGTATATTGAGAGAGAGAGAGAGAGAGAGAGAGAGAGTGCCGTACGCGCTCATATACGCGCTATTCGAAGGGTAGTTACACGACCATGGACGCGATGGAGTGCAAGCGTGTACGTACATACATACACGATTTTCGCAACAACTGCGTGACTGCGAGAAAATTATGTTACGGTTCGTTATGTGCGCGCTCGGCGACGCGAGTCTATATAGCCTATATACGTATACGCGCGCGGCTATTGCCTTATCGAGAGATAATGAAATTCGTCGTCGGTTGATTATGTGCAGCGCGCGCAAGTGCGTGCTCGAGAGGAAGGGCTATATTATAGTGTTATAGCTTTATTGCGTAATTGAGAATAATTCTGCGAGAGCGGAAAAGTCGGGATTTAACGAGCTTTTTCAATCACGAAAGCCGTAAACGAGCGATTCGCGAGGACGAGCGCGCATTTTTATATATATATAACGCGCGGCGCGTCGCGGTTATTATATTGCGTATATACCCGCACTGTGGAGCTCGACGAGAACGACGATCAATTTTCAAACAATCATCATGAAAGCCGGTTAAAAGCAAGACGCGCACGCAGACACGCGCAAGCGCGCACAATCGATCTGGAGCAGACGGACTGTCCCGACCGCTTGACACAAACATCTCACGCTCACACATGTGAAAAGAGAGCGACGCGGACACGGGGACATAAGGAGAGCGTCGAACGGTCCAGCTCCTCCTGCGTATACACGTGTATATAGACGCGCGGAGTGCAGAGCGACGCGAGAGATACCCAGGAGTTAACCCAGTTGCCTCGAGTGGCCCGCTGATCGCTTGACCCCCCCGTCGACGAGGAGGAGGCGAGCTGGCTCTCGATGCATACTCCGCATATCTTTTTTCTTCTCTGCATCGGAGCTCGTCTCGGCGCGCTTCAATATATGTGCTCGCCTCGAACGGCTATCGTGACTCTATATTCCCTCCGGGCATTGCGTGCGACACGACTATACGCTCTTTATGGAGCAGCAACTCCGATTCGACGCTTGTATACATGTATTCGCGATCAGGGTCGACCAGTCGATCACCATCGCTTTTTTTTGGCCTACTGCGCCTTTCCAAAGCGATGAACTGTTTATTGTTTCCAGGTAGCTGCAGCGTACACCTATACGTAAGGGGGGAGAGTCCACGGATGACGATCGTCCCCGATAATTGATCGCCGGTCACGCGGGGTGTATCGTATTAATTTCTGTACCGGAGCTTATCTGCGCGCATCGAATGACACGTTACAAATGAGCTGAGAATTACATGTTGCATTTGCAATGTATGCGCGTAAGACGGTGAAAAAAGAAATCTCAACAGACTTTGACGTGATTGCACCGTTCACTCGGTGTATATATACAAATGGCTTTCGCCAGCTACTGGTGTCGATCCATAATTGGACAGCTCGATCCCGACCACCTGCTCGCCTCTGTTATTCCTCTTATTTTTTTCATCCTCGTTGCAACCCCCTCCGAACGAGCCGAGGCTTATTACAAGCCTGGCAAACAATGATGTTTACCCAAGAGAAATTCGGAGAAACCGCGCGCGAGCCGCGAGAGAAAGAGAGGGAGACACGCGGAAGTGCGGAATATGCAAATGACTCGGGTCGTAATAGAATTCGGCGCTGTCGCGCGTGAGCATTATTGTAATGATTCCGGGGCACGCGATTCCACACGCACACAATGTACGACTTGTAGTAGTGTTAGTCTCGTAGTGCACATCTCTTACATATAACTCGCGTAACGAACGCAAGCGCGAAGACGCACACATATACACGCGCGCGCACACGAACTCGAAGCGCGAGTCGAAGGCCGTGGCGTGAATCATACATGGAAGCCTACCAATCAGTCTTAGACGTACTTATGCACTGGTGGCGACGGCGGCGCGCGAGCTTCTGTAGAGAAATAAAATGAAACGCTTTTCGAGAGTCAAGGCCGCCAAAGGCGCGCGCGGGGATTATATACTCCAATTATGCACACTTTGCGCGCGAGTTCGTCAAAGAAACGACGATGCGGCCGCGGCTCTGTTCTTCATTTTTTATTTCTCTTTTTTTCGCATCTCCGGCTCGTTCCGGTGCGCGAATCAAGTCGGAGACACGGCGAGTCGCGTGTATTATCACGGCGACGATTGAGTCACGGCTCGTCCGAGGAAATGTCATTACTCGCGCTCTCGGCCGCAGTGATATAACGCGCGAGTATAATATTGAAGTGCGGCGCAACAAATAAAATGCCTCGTGGCTCTTCCCTCTCTCTCTCTCTCTCTCGCGCGCTCTCCTTGTGTGCCAAAAGCGAACCGTGGAGAAACGTGCATGCAAACATTGATTAATTAACACATCAATAAGAACAATAAAAATTATAACGACGCGAGAGCATTGTTTGATAATGTATATGTATACTGTATGTGTATGTTGTGTACGTGTATGTATACACCTATACGTATCGACTGCTCCAATTAAACGTGTCTTTCGGGCTGGATCGAGTCGCGGCGGCCTACACGCATCGAACAAAGAACAATAGGGAAGACCAGTGCGCATCGGGGAAGAAAAGAGATATCGGACCCTCCGCTGGGTTTCTACGCGTCGCGCACACGGCAAGTTAAATTTGGAGACGTGTGTGCTGACCTATATATACGGCCGAGGGAGAGACCGCCGGGGTTTCCTACGGGCTATGAATCTCCCTCGACGAAAATAGTTCTTTGTATGGTGTGCGCGCCTCCGGCCGCGCCGCGCGGACTCATAAACGCGCCGCTTGTTTTCGTCGCAGACGCGAATAAAGCGCGCCCGCGTCTCTTTCTATATATATGTGCGTGCGTATATACGCAGCGGTAAGTAATGGGTTTACTGCGAAGAAATAAGGAAAATTATATTATACGTCCGCAGGCTCGGACACGTCGCGCCGATGACGCAAAATCATTCGAACGTTGACTGTGAACGTCTTGTGCGCGTGTGTGTGCAGTACGCGCGGAATACACGAACGAGACAAAAGATGCGGAACCATTTTCAGTGCTTTTCAGCGAGGAAAAGCGCTGTGATTAACGATGATGAAAA
Source organism: Philotrypesis tridentata (assembly GCA_018906965.1). Classification (NCBI taxonomy): domain Eukaryota; kingdom Metazoa; phylum Arthropoda; class Insecta; order Hymenoptera; family Pteromalidae; genus Philotrypesis; species Philotrypesis tridentata. Next base: position 7,477,031 of record JACCIB010000001.1, on the reverse strand, counting down.
AAAAAAGGAAAACATTGTCTGGCTATTGTTTGCGATTGTGCGCGGTTATGATTTTCGAAGAAAGTGAACAATGCCAGCGCGGCGATTAGGAAAGCGGTTATAGGGAGATACAGTTTTGTATTTTATTTTCTTTCTTTATGAGGACAGATCGTAACTTAGCATAAATTTTCGAAGGCTGTCCACGTGATTTCAAAGCGATCACGTGCGGTTCGGTCAAACTAAAGCATTACGAGAGGATCTCTTCACTATAGTAAAACGCAAAAATTGAGCAATAACGCATTATTTAACTTAATTTCAATAAAATTAAACGCTAAATTTTAAAAGCGATTCTTCTTTTATTTTCCACGTCTCAAAAGTGGTCTGTCCACTTAACTCTGAATTTTTAAGTATGCAGTCAGTGCCACCAACAAATAACTGTGCGTTTATCTCTGCGGATTGCATAACTATGTGCATAGCAGGCATATGTATGCATAACTTTTGTGCCAACACACGCTTGGATTTGATTTTCACAACTAAACGAATACATGCGGTCGTTTCGAATTAATCGTGAAATAAAAATGTGAGCGACGCGATGGAACGCCAACCAGTTTCGATCAGATCGAGCTGCGCTGTGCGCGTTTTAATCAAAACGAACAATTGAACATTTGCCCCGCGCGCGAGAGAGAACGACGACACACACATAGGTTCGCTCTAACAATCGCACCCGTCGTCGAGATATAGTCCTACACGTATATATAGGCGGTAGGATATACACGTGTCTAAGTTTCCGGTCGTATAGTCAGCAGATTACGCAAGCTGCAGTATAAGCCTGGCCAGAGAGAGAGAGAGAACGAGAATATATATACAAGCGCCGTATCGCCGGGCAATGTCAAGGCCAAAATCTCCAGCGGGCTGTGACGACGCGCTCACCTCAATAAACTCTCGCACCTTTTTCTCCTCTCTTTCTTTCTCCCGATCCTGCTTTCCGAGCACGTGGGGCGAGATATACAGCTTGTATAATTACGCAAGCAGCCATCAATCTCTCGAAAAGAGAGATCGCATGTTTACGCTCTCGGCTCGTTGGTTACAATGTGCTCCATTGTTTTCGTGTGAGACGGAGAGAGAGAGGGGGGGGAGAGAGAAAGGACTATCGGTAGCTTGTTTATCAGTACTGTGTGTTTGTCGTTTTACTCCCTCTCACGTTTGTTGACAGCGTGTTAGTACACTGCTCTGTTTATTCCCTAAAGTATATAGCAAAGTCAAGAGAGCTTCCGCGTGAGTTTCTTCGGCGAACTCCGCGTCGTGGTTTTTCCCCCCCTGAGGCTGTAAAATTCCATCATGGGAGAGAATCTCTTATACTCATGAGAGAGAGAGACAGACAGAACGCAGGGAGAATTTATGTAATGCAATGACGTAAGAGCATTGATATCGTAGGTATATGTGTACCGGGTACATATCAGAGGAAGTAGGTATTTTATTACTGCATAGTTCAGATAGCATCGAGAGCGAAAATGCGGCGACGATGATGGCATCCTCTCTCTCTCTCTCTCGGTCTGTTTATTGTAGTCGCACGAAGCGGAAAAGTCGTGTATGTGTACACGATGCAGCAGGAGCGGCTCTTGGGAACTTTTTATCGGGCCTGATTTTTTTTCTTTTTTTTGCGATAAGCTCGCAGCCGTATGCGTGGGTGCACTGTTGCCCGTGAGAAATCTGGCCTAGAGAGCTTTGAAGGGGCTCTCTCTGCTCTCTGCACTGATGATTCACTCGACACGCCTGTATGTACATAATACTTTCGCAAACATAATATCTCGCTCGGCTGCGTCGTCAATGATATTCGACTCGACGATTGGCCATTCGGCGCGATGTTCCTTTTTATTTTATTTTGATAAACAACGAGTGAATCTCTATAAGTATACTGTATAGATCATCAGCGAGCCTAGAACCGCAGATAAGATTCACACATAGAGAAAGACAGAGAGAGGCGTACGCAGAGATGACTAATTTTTCAGAAGATATAACTGTATATCGGTTTAACAGAAACTTTTTTTACGGCTCCCATTACGTCGTCTCACTCCGCGCGTTTATGGATTTTTTTTTTTTGGTTTTCCGCGGATTATACGTCTTACATAATCCGCGCAGAATTATGGATAAATTGCGCAATAATGGATGCTGCACGCGAGAGGAGAGGGAGAGAAAAAGAGAAAAAAGCCTAACACAAAATTGGAGAACACATTGCTATTGGTGCGCGACCAATTATCTTTTTGCGCTCGTCCGCTTATATACTTGAATTATTCATCAAATTCCCACACGCAGCCAGAAGCTCTAATAAACAAAGCTCACTGCTTGCCAAACGAGTTTAATAAAACCATTAATTTTCCGCTCAATGATCCCTCTGACTCACGTGACATGTGGCACACGTGACGCACGTTGTACATATATGCGGAGTGCGGACACTAATTTCAAAATCTCGAGCGTATATTAAATATCGGACAGAAGTCATAACAAGCCTCGCTATATATAAAAATACACGGAGCATGCGCGCGCGCGAACGCAAGGCGAAATTCAGAAATCCAAGTGTAACCCTATCATCTCGTCTTACACTGTATATATAACGACACGTACGATAAACACATGGCGCAGATGAGAGTACGTTGGGCAAGTTTGGCCCTTACAACCGGTTTTCACGTATATTATCGTCGACCGGCCGGCTCGTTACGTAAACTCTCACGAGCGAAGCGCGGTGCCGCCGCGTCTGGCGTTGCTAGATTCCCTGCCCCCCCCCTCTCTCCCACCAATTTCTTCATTTTTTACGCTATCTATCGCGCGCTTATATTCTTATCTCGACGCCTGTATACATCGCTGCGTTTTCGACGTCGACGATCCGTAGCGCACGGGACGGTCTTTGCCTCAATGTATGCTTCGATTATATATATATATCTATACAAAAATACACAAACGATCCGAAAAACGTGGCAACGCCGACTCTCCTCAAAACGTTCGTTCTTTCCATCAATAGCATGTAGATCGCGCAGTATCTGTCTCTATATACGCATAGAGGCGCACACAAACTCATTTTTTCCTCCTCGCACGCTTCGACAGAGTGAGTAAACTTTGTTTTCGATGCAAATCATCGAGCTCGGCGATTAGATAAGAAGCCCGATGTTTTCTGTTATGGTGCCACCGCGTCTGCGCCGAACGTAGCCTTGGCTCTCTCTCTCTCTCTCTCACTCTCTCTCTCCCCCTACTTCGGGGACTATAGCTCGCAAAAATTCAGGCCGATAAAGCCTGGCGAATAAATAATACCCAGCGATCTGATGCCAGAATCGGTTGCGCGCGTCTCTTACGCACGGCGCCCCTCTACTATGACAGCGCGAACGAGCTGTCACGAACGCTATATATCTATATATTTATTTTCATGTACATACGTTCGCGCGTATATGAGTCAACGCGTTTTGGAGCTGAACCAGAAGTTAATCGTCCGCTATAAGCGGTAACGCTCTCGCGATCATCGAGCTGCGATTTTTCGAATGAATCAAACGGAATTCGAGCTCTTTACACTCTGGCACCACGAGCGCCGCGCGCGCGCGCGCGCAGGAAAGGTAAAAAGGTTGCGCAAGTACTTTACGAGAAATGCCGCAATGAAAAACCCGGCGGCTCAACCGCTCATTATTTTAATGTGCAGCTATAGCTCTCGTGGAAACTATCGTTCACATCACATTGCATTTCGGCGCACCGTCCTTTTGCAAATTCCACGAATAAAACGCCACACGTGGACTCATACACGCGCCGCTGTGTGTGTGTATATATATATATATATAGGTACATAATATTGTTCGCGCTCGTCATTCGCCGAGCGCATGCACGCGTGCTGCGGCTGCAGCTCTCGCACGAGAGAGACGATAACGAAAGCTTTAAGTAGGTGCACAAACATCGCGAGGCTTCGCTCGCTCGTTCGAGAGAGATTTTACGCGGGTATTAATAGACGCGAAATGCTCACTTCTAAATAAGAGCTCTCCTCGTCCGCCGCGTTTACCTCTCTCTCCTATCCTCCTATACGTGCACTGCAGCGCGCGCGGCTCTCCGCGCACACACGTGTGTGCGCGTTTTCTTATAAAGACGATATGCTGGGCGTATAATATAGACACCTTCTCTCCGAGTGGTATAACACACGGATACTCGGGATCGTGTGTGCTGATCTCGGGCGGTTGTTTTCGTTCGATCGACCGAGATTTTTTTTTTTTACATGCAGGTGTTTTCGAATAAATATATACGCAAGTGTTTAAACGGAGGAGAGTCACGCGAGAGAACTTTTTTCACGTCGTGTAGCGTGCAGTAGCACGTAAGCGCAGAATAATTAAAGTTTTTCGAAATGCAGTACGTATTATACGCGAGGAGTCCACGATGACGCGCAAAATTGTCAGCGAACGTCGAGAGACGATCGGATATCGAGTGCGATTACGATAAGAAATTAATTGACTTGTATAAACCAGTCGCCTGTGCTCATCACAATTTCATCGATATATATATATATATATGTTTGCAATATGCGTGTTCATGTAAGTATATACAAACACGTGAAGCCCCAGCGAAATCTTTCTTCCTCATATACATATATAATGTGGTGACCTTTCGCTTTACACGCACATCTAAAAAATCATCGCGACACGATATTATATTAGCTGCCCGATGCGTGTCCCACAGAAGTGCGGCGAGCGCGTCACACACTAGCTGCATATATATAACGTGAAATCGGAAATCTACGTAGCTAAAAACCTTGACTCGAGAGAAAGAGAGAGAGAGAGAGAAAAGCAAGGCTATACGTTTATGTATGTATATATCTCTCTGCATATATATACAGCGTCGAGCGAAGACTCAGAGGGCAACGACAGAGATGGCTCATCGATACGCGCATATATACGTGTACGTGTATATGTATATGAGTTACTGTCACGTGAAAAACAAGCATATACAAGACACGGATGTGTCGCCACATACTGCTGCCACTGCTTTCCTCGTCGATCTCTTTATTTATTTGCAAGGAAGTGCGCCTCAGCGGTTTTGCGTAACTTGTATATATCATAAAGGGATATTGGCAACGCGAAACCGTTTGTTTGTCGCGCGTATAGTGTATCTAATGAAATCCGAGGTTTGGAATGTCACTATACTCCATTGATGATTCTATTTTTTTTCCTTGTTCGCGAACTCGCTGTCCCATATGAGTACAAGAGACGAGCTGGCCCATGATCGCACACTGCCAATATACGTGCGAGTGACGCACGCGACGCTCGCGCATCGCGATGAAAATAGAAAAAATTCGTCTTCAAATAAAGGCGCACTATCAGTCATCACACGCGGCTTGTCTTATCTCTCTCTCTCTCTCGCGGAGTGACACAAATTTTTTTTACCAATAATTACAGTGGCGCGAAAGTGCACGCGCGCGGTTATTAAAAAAATGTATGTATTAATACGCATAAATTTAGGCATATAGGGTGTGCGTCGTAAACATTGGCATTTTTTTTTTGTTTTGTTTGGGACCAAGTCGCGCGAAACAGCGAAGACAGACTGACAGCCGAGCTTTGCTTTGCGTGCAGTATCATCTCTAAACAAATTATAATTATCTCGTTTAGCCCACTGACCCAATTGCGCGAATTTGCACCGATATATGTTTTATGCAATTCGGATAGAGCCTCCCCACGGTATCACTGCGCGCGAACTTCGATTAAAAAATGAAATCGATCGCTGACATCATCGAGTCGAGTGGAAAAAAAAATTAAATCATCAAATAGATATACGCGCGCTTCCTATCGTATAGTACTCGATAAAAAGTCGATCGATTAGTATAATTTTCGAATTAGCGAGAAATCAAGACGAAGCGCGTCTTGATAAAAGAGCCCGCACAAATCGATCTCCCACCCACGAGTCCATAGAATTCGCCCACACTACTCGGTGTGCAGCAGCACTGTATACATCCTATGAATCGCAGCATTATATTTTCCTCCACAGCTGTGTATTGAAACTGAATTTCGAGCGCGTATCGATACACATATAGCATCGGCAGCAGCAGCAGCAGCAGCAACTGCGACGGCAGTATAGTATAGCAGCGCGTCGATGGAAACTTTCCAATTTCAATGCGCGCGCGTTCGCGCGGCTGGCTTGGGACCAAGCGTGGAAATGTACCAGGTTCGCGCGCGCGCGCGCGCGGCACTCCGTCGAGCGACGCCACCGCCGCCGCCGCGCTGGGTATTATTATAGCCGCGCGCAGAGTTCGCGCGCGAGATGGAGAGGAGGACTCATCTCATTGTTTTCTCTTTGGGAATCGCCGCGGCTTTTCGCATTGTTTCACGCCCCCCGCGCGCGCGCGCGCGCGACCGAAATAGCCGCCGCGGACACTTTTCTCTCTCTCTCTCTCTCTCTCTCTCTCTCTCTCTCTTTTTATTATAAAACCGACAACGTGCGCGACGATGCGATAATACACACTCGCGGCTGCGGACACGAGAGAGCGAGAGTTTCGTTACGCAACGGCTGTGTAATAGAGCGACGAGGAGGGTATTATATAGGTGCGATATTGTGTCGTTGGCTCTTTTCGCAAGTCTTTGCCTCCGACAGATTTCATTGATCTCGTTACGAGCTCTCTCTCTCGTTAAATATATACACCATTTTATTGAAGAGAACGACCGCGTGTCGGACGCTTCGCGAGTTAACCTTCCGGACAGCTTCTCGTGGACGGGAGAGAAAAGAGGTAACCCCGCGCGAAAAAAGAGTTTCTAGTCCAGGGCGAGCTTAAGTTCGACAGTTGGACGATCTAGTTGGCGTAATGCCTGCGCATGAAAATCGCGCGCGCGGGAGAGAGAGAGAGAGCGATCCGATAAATCAACCGAGAGAGTTTTCTCGTTAAAATCGGGCGTACACAAGCTCTAGCGCCAATAACCATTCGTCGCGGCTGTCAAACTCGGTGTAGCCGCGGCGACTGGACCGAACGAAAGTGTAAACAGCGCCCTGCTCTCGCCGAGTTATTTTCGAGAGAAACGGCGCAGTGATCGACTCTCTCTCTCTTGCACCGCCTGCATCCTTGATCCGTATTGACGTCTTCGCGGCGACGGTTTTCCGATTGTAAATTGTTAACGCGTCGCCGTCTGTCCTGTACTCGCGGGATATCTGGCTCTGTCTCTCGGATACACTGTTTTCTTATCGTCGCCTATCTCGCGATGCATCGCATTGTGCGGCACTGAAATTTCCCCAGTCGGATTTCGACACTCCGATGCGCGCGCAAGCGACGACGCTCGACTTCCGAAAGATCTGCATATAGAACGCGGGGAAAAGCGGATTTCAAGCATTGCGACTCTCTCGTCCCGTGATTTTTCTCACTTTCCGATGAGACACACCGCAGAATCTTCGCTTGATAGTAGACACGCGCGCGCGCACCTTCCCCGCAAACATCACACACAACTCGCTACGTCGTCGATGTTAATGACGATCGTTTGCGTAAGCCGAGTAGTGGCGACGCCGGGTCTGGCTCGGAGCGCTCGCGATGACGCGGCTTGAAATTATGTTAAGAGTATAGCGGTCTTTCTTATTCTTCTGCGGCTGATGTGTATACACGAGCCGACACGAGCTCTGCGTGTGTACATCGCATCCTTCTATATATGCTCGACTACATAGTGCTGGCGAGTCACGTGTTTCGCGCGGGTAATTAGATGGAGCGCTATACTGAGGTTATTTTGCGGCTCTTTGTTGCGCGCTTGTCGGAGAGAGAGAGAGACAGTATTCTCCTTTCGTCGAGCGCGCTGTTGTTGAGGGAAACCGATAGAGTTAATGACGAATCGACTATTTCTTTTTTTTTATATTTTCTGCATTTCTTTGTTTTTTTTTTGTCGTGGAATATTTGCGATGCTGTCAATCGTATAATATGATTTTTTTCTGTCTTCGAAAGCGGCGTTCGTTAAAGAGAAAAAAACAGCGCTGTTAACGATCGTCGTTTCGTATATAATTATTATTAAGAGAAGAGCCGAGCTGCTTTGATACTGCGCGCGAGAGAGTGAGTATATATACAGACGATAATGAAAAACGAATGACGAAATCTCTCGAAGATTACGACTTTACTGTAACGAACTTCAAAGTACACGTCTCGACGCATCGCCGTCGGCTTCATTTGTGCTTTACTGCGCTCCGAGTATATAATAATTTTAATTGTCGAGCTGCGGCTATACTCTGAGGCGCAGAAAAAACGGGGATATAAGCATATTACACAATGAAAAGCGCGATTCCAGGCCGTTTAATTGCATTTATTTTTACACCTCGCGTCGCGCGGAGCCGTGCTTTTTTTAAAAAAAACCTTTTAAGCCCCGTCGCGTTTTTATTTCCAAACAGTCGCTTTCTCCGCTCGAATCGATTTTTTTTTCCGGAGTCGCGCGCTCATTAAAGAATTCGAAAAAGCAAGCGACCTCGGCTTTACAATCGAGCGAGGCTCGTATATTCTCCCCGAAATAACGCGCTTCTCTCTCTCTCTCTCTCTCTTTCTCTCTCCATTCTCTCCATAAAATTAAATTAATCCTTAGCAGCCGGCGTCAGTCGTAAAAAAGTGTCGCAGCCCAGCCGGCGTAGAAGCACACACAGCCGATCGACATCTGGAAACAACTATACATACATATGTGCGTGAGCGTGTGTGTATAGCTCGTCCGGGCAATAAAAGCTCGCTCTCGAAAGATTCGTTTGTGAGAATGGCCGTGCGAGTGGGGAGAGAAAGGCGCGCTATGTGTATGTAATACTGGCTCGTCGGAAAACGTGACTGCCAACGATATGCGCGCGCGCAGTGTGCAGCGATCGGCTAAATTGGATGATTACGTTGCGCATACGGATAGAGGCTCATTATCTCTTTCGTGAAGTCTGGCGCTGAGTTCGATGCACCAAAGAGCGAACTGATAGTCGCCCGAGAGATGAGAAAATTAATGCAGTCCGGCTATCTCGTGAGAGAGAGAGAACCAGAGCCGGAAAGCTTGATTCGTTCTCAGGGCAAAAGTGTAGCTACGTGTGCTATAGTAGTGCACGTATATATACGTACACGCGCAATGAGACCTGCCGGAAGCAGCAGCTGCTCTGCGGAAGTTCGTCATTTTCGATCTTCCGGCCCTCTACCGTCGCCGTCGACGTATAGACGTTCGGCGCAGCCTGTGCATTACATGCACGCGCGCGAGCTATGGACTCTTCGCTAATTCGCGCGTTATGTGATCGGTAATTCGGCCTCTCCGGAAAATTAGCTCGCTCTCCGCATATTTTTCACTCGCCTCGCGCACAGCTCGGTTTATTCAACGCAATATACATAATGCGCCCTCTGCTTCTATATACTGCTGCTCCGGCGCTCTTGGCAATCAGCTGGGCGCAACGCTTTAAATATAGCATTTAAATAGATCGAGACATTTATTAGTGTATGTATCAGCCGACGCGGAATTTAGAAAGCGCTCGTTAGCGAAGACGACGCGTGCGTATAGTATATGAGATCCATTATACAGAGCGCTGGATTGACATTGGCCGGAGTCCCGCAAAAGTCGCGTTTTCTCGACTCGGCTCTCTACACATATATATATAACACACGCGTCCAATCCTTTGTCTCGCGACTCGAGTGCCGCGCAATCTCAATGCGTGCAATTCCAATTCGTCGGGAAAATCGATAGCCGCGCAGGCTCCCGTGCGCAACGGCGGGTAATTCGAGGCGATTACCCGCGACGGATTTGCCCGGAGCTCGGAATAACGCCTCGATCCTCTTAAGTCTGCACGCAGTATATGCAGAGGCGGAAGGGAAAAAGAACTCTCCTTCCTCGGACACTCGGGCCCGCGCGCGCACGAGGAGCGGATCAGCTGACAACGCTCTGGAATTTTCATTGTGAAAATCCGCGCCATAGCTGCTCATGCGTCCTCCTCGTCGTCTTAGTCTGGCTCGCGGCTCTGCTCTCTCTCTCTCACCCCGAATCAATAACGCCGCGCCGCCGGAGAGTCAAACGCCTCGCATGTTATACATACGAATATATCGTTGGATCATCGTAAACGCGACGGAAAAAGTATGCCGCCGCCGCCGCGGATCTCGCCTAATCGCATATAGGAGACGCGAATGAGGCCGGCCGAGTATAAAGGGGACAGAGCTATAGGCAGCTCCCGCTGAAATATGCATGGCGCGTGTAAAGCGCAAAATAGAGCGCGTCTAGCAGCTGATTTCGGAGGGGGGTGTGTTCGGAGCTATACGCGCGCGGTTATCGAACGATGCACGCCGAGTGGACTCGGCGTATAAAGCGGCGCATGCGCACTTCCCGCTACCTTGGCCCACGAGGCGCCTCTCTTTCTCTTCATCTGGACGCCTCTGATAGCTTTGTGTCTCCGCCTGTATTGTACATACGCACCGCGCGAGAGGGACGGGGAGAAACTTTTTTTTTCTTTTTCAAAAACACCGTTGGATCGCGTCTCTATACCTGTATATCGGATGCTGCGAGCCGATGAAGGCAATCGACAGTTTTAATTGAAAATATTTATCCGGATAATGGTTTCTGCTCGAGAGAGGATACCGCTGCGTCTGCTCGGATCTATTGATAAATTTTGTTTCGATTCGAAAATCATTAACTTGCCGCTCGAGGGCAAAATAAACTTCCGTGGAAAAATATTTGTCGAACTGGAGCTTGCCCAAGCGCTGCAGCTCGGTTTTAACATTTTCTCCTCTTTCTCAGTGCTGATGATCTTTTCAGCTTTTTATATATCGGCAACTTTTTCGTGGATAAGAGCTTTTTTCGACTCTCTTTTTAGAGAACCATTGCTAATGTTTTGTCATAAATACATGTATCAGCTATACATTCTCTATTAATAAGTGCAAGTGTTTTTTTTTTATGATTGACAGTTTTATAAAAAAATTAAACGAAAATTTGCACAAATATAAGGAAAAAAACGGTAATTTTTATAGTGAACTTCGCAATTAAAGATATTTATGATTTTTTTTCTGTTTTCTAATGTACCAAACTTTTTACCAATGCACGCAATTTCAGAAAGTGTTCTGTTTTTTAATTTACTCCTCTCCCTTATCTTTAATGATATTGGAAAAAACAATGATTCGGTTGTATTCCAGATATTTAGTACATGCCATTGACCTTTAATCCCTTCTTGTTGAAATTGTACTTTGTCATCACCTTTGATTAATCGATGCCCTACTTGATAAATACTGTATATTACTGAAAATATGTACGTTCGAATATTTATGCGTATAGTGCTTTTGGGATAATAAGTTTTTTTTTTTCAAGAAAAAAGTTTCACCTTTTTCACTCGAGTCGCAAAACAAAAAGTAGAAATTAATTTTTGTTTTTTAATGTTAAAGCTCTCTAATCGAAATGGCGATATACTAAAGCTACGCGGATATGATTTTTCAAGAGCACATGTATACATTCATCGTTTTAATTAAGCGTGGAAGTGTTGAATTAAAGATAGCAATAAAGAACAATTTTGATCTTAAACAGGAGGAAAAAAAAGTCAAGAGTGCAGCGCAAACAACAGCGTTTTGCAGCACTTTTCTCTTTCCTCGCGGCCCTTTCGTACAACGTAGATCGCAAAACGAACAAGAGATCAAGCAAGGTTTGAAAAGTAATAAGCTTCTTTTTTCAATTTTGCTTTACATTATCTTTTTCCATCGCAACTAGCAATTTACAATGTTTTCTTCGTCTACAGACAACGTACGTGCTCATTACGTAAGACGTGCAGGAAGGAGAGAGGATCGATTAAAATATTATTTGCCCCGCGTATAGCGGCAGTCGGATGGACCAGCCGTAAACTATAAATAAAATCGCGACACAGAAGGATTCGCGCGATGATGCACGTGTTTACTGAGCCGAGTGAGAGATGACGTCTTCGCTGAGAAGAAGAAACGAGTTCGGCCTTTCCCGTCGCGAAATTCCGAGGCAATTGAGGCCCTCGTCTCTTTCTTTCTCAACCCGCGCGGCGGCGGTGGCGGCGGTCGTCTCTCGCGCGCTAACATCTGTCCATAATAAAAGGACGCGCGACTCGCTCGCGTGTGCGATGTGTAGACGTATATACTTTTTTACACTTCAGCACTTTTAAAAGCTCGGAGTCGAGAACTTTTTTTAGCGCCTCGTCATCGGCCCCTTGTTCTTTCTTTCCAGAAGTTTCTTTTCCCGCGAGCGAAAGAGCGAGAGAAAGAGCTTCCGTACGTGCTCCTATATTAAGACTGGAGGGAGAGAGAGAGAGAGAGAATCCTTCGGCCTTGCCATTGACTCTATCTCTTTCTCTGCGACGTAAATTTTTCTTTCAGACCCGAGAAGCTTCGCGGCTTTAATACGACGCTACGTATATACGTAGAACTGTATACTCGGAATCGTCGCGCAATTTCTCCGAGCCGCGCGAGGTGTCGGGTGTTCGGGGGCTCGTCTTCCGGTCGTCCTCCTCGGAGTCCGGTCTAACATTGTATACGCGCAAAAGACGAAAAAATTCGCTGACGAGCCGAACTTGAGTTGCGCCTCGCTCACTTTCCAGCTAAGCTGCATTAAACACATAGGTATATATTTAATACGCGCTACGCAGCGCGTATAAACCTGTGCGCTCTCGAGGATCGTGTTATATGCACACGTCACCCGCAGATCGTCTTTCCCCTCTGTCCGCGCGATTTTGTTTTAGCGTGCGAAAACGCGCGCGCGGCGCGACGACGAGCCGCGTTAGAAGAATTTTCGAGGCTGATGCAACGAGGCGCGCCGCGCCGATGCACTTGGGGACTATTCTGATGTATGTACCGCGCGTTATTTGCTCGGCGCGTGAAAATTACCGCTTCTCGAGGGTTATTTCGCGCCTCCGCAATGTGTGGCAGGCCACTCGCGCAGCGACTTTCCTCCGCGCGTTTTAGGCGCGGAGCGTAAAGCTTTCTCACTCTCCCGGATTCTCTCTCTACACAGGTATATATATGCAATAAACAAATTAGAAAGCTCGAAAAGTTTCACCGCGGTGCACATTTTCTAGTTTCACCGCTGAAAAATATTTCGACGGGGGGGAAAATCAATCAAAAGCCCCATTCGCCACGGCGACTCGGGAGAGCTCGACGACACACACACACACACACACACACACACACACACACACACACACACACACACTTACGTATACGCGTATATACCTAAAGCATTAGCCACGTGCGTGTACCTCATGTACACGCGAGTATAGAGCTCCACACTTGCACGTGGTCGACACGGCGATCACGTGATGGACGTTTTTGGGTCACGGACGTCAAACCGCCTGACTCCTGATACCGTCGCGCTCCGCGCTCGCACGAGAGTATGCGCGAATATTTTTCATGTACACCGCGCGCGCGCTCGCCTACTGTGTATAAATATATGCAATATATTATGTACAGCTTTTCTCGCGAGGCATAGTCCCCGCATTAATGCTAGAACGAGAGAGAGAGAGAGAGAGAGCTTACGACTCCGTGTCCAAAGTGAATTTATACATACACACGCGGGAGAGTCGCATCGAACGAAATATATCACGGAGTGTGTGTCTGTGTGTAAGCCTATATAGCTTTCACCTAACGGAGTCCAACATTCGCGCGTTATCTGCATCGCGCGCGCGCGCACAGCTTGTACACAGATGTGCGCGCGTTAAAGGAAGGCGCGGACTCTGCGCTGTATACAAGGATAAATTAATTAACGCGGACGACACTGCGCGCAGGGGGGCGCACCATGCTCTCGAGCGTATACATATAAATCCGAGATAACATCGATAAATCACTTTCTATCTCTTTGCGCACAGCTGTTGCAAGGCCGCGTTTCCTAGTTTCACTTTTAACTTGCGCGCGCGCGCAGCGAAAGTGCATCGTTGCGCGCACGGTCCTGTATATATATATACACCTTTGCCAATATGGCTTATATATACGTGCACATATATTGTGGGAGAGTATACACACAGTGCGCAGCTATACAGGCATACAGGTATCTAGTACAACCGAGCGACAACGAATTCGGATCGAAGATATATAACCGGTGTCTGATATATGTTGTGTGTGCGTGTGTGTGCGTGTGTCCGTTGGGAACTATGTACGTGGGGGAACGATTATAAAATTCTCAGCGTTGCGTTTTTCCTCTCGAGGAAGGAAGCCAACCATGCGGAACTATCCGCTTCGCACACTTTCCGGACTCGCGTACGTGCACCTATTATATACATATACGCGTGTGTTATAAATAACGCGCGGCCAATGATTTTCGCTGAGCGTGCACTCGCGAGAAAGAGAGAGAGAAAGAGAGAGAGAGAGAGAGAGAGAATGAGACCTTATCTGCCGAGAATAAATGAGATACGCTGCTTTCGGATATACGATTAATTTTAGACGCTCGAAAACGATGCATATATTATCATCGTATATATCTGCGGCTCGCGGCTCTCGTGTAAAACGGTATTGTCTTGCATTTTTCTGCGAAACTCGCGGGAAGATCCTCCTCGCTTGCTCTCGTCTATTTATATATATTATATATATATATATATATATGTATATGTATACGTATGTATATTGTATATACCCTAGAGTGCCGTTATCTAATCTTATCGAAGGCAATAATTTTCACGAGACGTCGCGAGCGTCCCGCGAGAACGGACGACTCCTTCTCTTTTTTCCGCGCAGCTTTCCGCAATTATAAAATCGTATACGCAAGTGCGCGCACTTGAGGAAATATTTCGATATATACAGCGCGGCATCATCCCACCCTTTTCCGTGCAAAACCTTTCTAATCTCCGTGCAAAACCCTTCTAATCTAACTATACGCGTATAATTCTATATATTTGTACATTACACGCGTAGACTCGAGGCGGACTCGTGACTGCCCATCAATGAGCCACTGGCAGACAGGATGAAATTCTCCCTGCGCGCGCCAAGCACACACAGCTGACCCTCCTGCACCTCCTCCCCCCCCCCCTCCCCCCTGATGCACATCCGCAACTTCACTTTCACTCGGGCGCGACAAATCGATCCACACGCGCTCGTGCTCGCGCGCACCTCTCTATATACACGCGTGTCTACGTGTGCGCGAACCTGTACATAGATAGAAAGGATGCCTGATCTATACTACTACTGTGCATGCACGTGCATATACATATATATACATATATATACGCGCGGAGAGGCAGTGACGCGTGTAGCTGCAGCCTTCTCTCCAATTATTTAAATTACGACGTCGTTTCCGCGCGGCTTATTATTTTTACGACGACGCTTTTCGTGATTTGAGAGTAGCTGCACTCTCTCGAGCCCTTGGCACTGTGCGCCGACCGTCACTTTCACTTTCAAGGCGACTGCGCAGCCCACCTATATATATATATATATACATATACCTACAAGCGTTTATAGGTGCTGTCTGGTGCTGTGCACACCGCTCGAGGGATGCGCGCGCGTCGCGTGCGGCAGTCCGGGGATGTTTTCGAACTGAATTGTTGGGACAGGAGCCCGGGCGCGAATATAATCCAAGGCTGCGTAAGCCTTTCAATAGGGAAGAGATGTTTATATGTATACATGTACATTGTACACATACGTATATATAAAACAGGTATACACAGCCTATAAGTGTACGACAATTGCGACGGGTGAAAAAAGAGCGCTCGAGGCAGCGCTTAAGGATGTATTATCTGCCCACCCTTGGGGATTATTTCGCCCGCGGAGATCGGATTCTCCTTCTCTCTCAATATAATGCACGAGTGTAATTCCTTCGTTCATCGGTGTATTGCGCGGGTAAAAGCTCGGCGTTCGACGGATTTAAATCCGCTTCTCTCTCGCTCTGTAGCAAACAAATATAACCTCGCGAATAAACAATCGCACGCGTATCCGATGACCCGCGAATCTTCGAGTCGCGTGTGTGTGTTGTGTACCCTGTCGCAGGTCTGTTTACAACCTACATCTGCGCATCTCGTCCGTCGTCGTCGTCGTCGTCGTCGCTAATTTAGCTATGAGGCTCGCCGTCTCGTGCGCCTATTATTACCTCGAAAATCGGAGCGCATAGCTCTCGTGATCCCCTCGCGTGTCTCTCGCGATTTCGACATTTTTCGCGGAATGCGCGAGCTTACAGAGAGAGAGAGAGCCCACGCAGCTTACGAGAAAGAGAATCGCTGCAGAAAAACCGTGAAAAATCTACGCATCACGAAAAACCGAGGGAGTGGGGGGCGGGGGGAGAGGAGATGAATTTTCGCCCACGCAGTGACGCGCATGGTCCTCGCAGTCGACTTCCGCGGCGCCCTCCGACATATCAGCTGTAGACTGCTGTTGTGTACATATAGGTATACAGAAGCGTTCTCCCCTCGGTCCCATCGATTCGTCGCCGCAGTCGTATAATTCGTCGGCCGGCCGTAAAACCCACTATGACGTAACCCGCAGCGGGAAAGCACGTCGAAAAGGAGAGAGAGTAGTGCGCCATAGAGCTGCTGCTGCTGCTTCTGCTGTCTTCGATCCAGAGTCGGATGTGGACCTTGAAAAGGAGCGCGCGCGCGCGTGGCGGTTCTCGACTGCGTATATATATATACATATATATATCTATACAGGGAAGATAGAAAGAGATAGCTTCGTCTTTGATTAGCATGCTCCGAGGGGTAGCTGTGTGATTTCGTGTATCATCATCAGATGGTCATTGTGCGAGTCTCTCACGGGGGTGGTCTGCGCTCTCATTTCGTATATATACTGATCGGGTACAGCCGAGAGCCACTTTCCCGACTCGATGCTCTTGGCTTTAACGCGTGTACGCGCTGGACGCCAGAGATTAAAGAACGTATATCGGGTTGAACATTTTAGAGCACCTACTTTGACGCTGTGTATAGGTATATACGGCTCACTCGCACTCGCTGGCACAGTCATTCCTTTGAATTTTTATCAGGTGCATGTAGAGACGATTATGCTCTTGCGTCAGACTCACCTGAAACGGAAAAACAAATAAATTTTTACTTACGCACTATTGCTCATGTATATGTGCTTGGTATTTTTAGTTTCATCGGAATCTATGTGATCTGTAAGGAAAGCGCACGCCCACCGTCGCCGCACCGCAGTAATGCGATTCTCTGCGAATTCCGGCGACTGATCAATTTAATCGCGCGTCAGCGCGATATTTCGCCCGCGCAGTTTGAGCCCGCGTCGATGGAGTATATTATAAGGCATGTGCGCAGTATAATTTGTGTGTCTGTGTTTTCGGACTTTAAAATGCACGAAGGAAATCGTCTATAAAACACTGAATTATTGCGCAGAAGTAAAAGCGATTCGCGCTCTCCTCGCGACGACATAAGAAGACTTAGGTTCGTCGAGCTGAGCTGATTATGACGAATTATAAAACGTGACACATCGCTGTGACAGGCTTATACATTATTTTGCGGACGTAGAGCGTTTATTGTTACGATGCGGCGAAGGAATAAGGCACTACTCGCGCGTACGTATAGACCTGCGCGCACATAACAAGTATGTATATATAATCGGAAACCTCAACAGAACGATCAACTGCACTCAATTGATTGTCGAGGCATTGGCCAGCTTACGTGTGCGCGAAGAGAGGTTTGCGGTATAATGCAGGAGGTATATAATAACTATAATAATATAATAAGGTATATAACTATAACTAATATAATAAGGTATATAATAATAAGCCAGTACTGGCCCAATAATGGCAGACTCTATAGCAGTACTGACAGCCAGTACTTGCCCATTACTGGACCATCAGTATTGAAATGATAAGAACTGCCCAATACTTCAGTAATTTACTGGCAAATTACTGGAAACCAGTACTGTGCTGTTAACGCAGAATAAGGAAAATGGAGTAAATACAAAATTATACACACACACACATATATATAGAACGAGATAAAGGTATATATCATAATAATAAATGAATAATTTTTATTTTATTATATTATTATTATATAAAAAAAATCTTATTTTCTGTTCAATACTGAGTCAATACTTCAGCCCAATACTGAATCAGTATACTTTCGCGCAGGTATTATATTATACGAATGTTTGAGCTTCGTCTAAAGTCTGGCTAAATTTATTGGGCCAGTACATTTTTACAATATTGGCCCGTTCTTGTCAAACAAGTACTGGAACATTAGTCTGCCAGTACTGGTAGACAGTATGCTGACCGACAGTACAGGGTCAGCATTAGGCCGTATTGTCAGTGTTGGCAATTCTTGCATGGGTTGTTTTCGCGCTTAACAACCGCGTGGATCGCTTAATCAAAATCATAGCTGACGTGTGTGTGTGCGTGTGCGTGCGTGGAAAACCGAAGGAAAAATGAACAGAATTTGTTGAACCCCACACGGGACATTGACTGATCGCTGCTCTCTTGCGACGATAACCGCGCGCTCGCACGAGGACGTCCACAGCGTGCGCATACGCGTTATAGTATAAGCGTACAGAGAGTGAGCTCCCTGCGTGGAAACGCATAGTAAATAATGTCAGAAGTCAAGCCAACGCGCCGCCGCCGCAGCTCTATCTTAATTGATAATAGGTGGGCATTGTTTCATACTTCTCAGCCGTCGTTGTGAGAGAACTATATATACACACACTCCCATATGCATAAGACCGCTAGACACAGCGAGCTGTGTACATAAATCGTCGCGTGTATGCATAATAAAAAGACGAATAAGCTGCGCGCAGTCCGCTTGATCCCTATAAATCGTATATATATATAATCTAATGCATCCGATCCGCGCGCCACCCGCCGCGGATTAGAAGCAACGCTATAAACTGTCTGCCGATGCCCTTAATTCAATCCGACGCGCATTGGCGCGCGCGTTCGCGCGATTTCCCCGTTAAAGCAAAAAGTAGGCGACATTAGCATCGAGCTACACAGCTCGTAACGCATCGGCTCGATGAATGGCTTCCAGTGTAGATGGGCAGAGGTCGATTTATTTATACGCTCGGCAATTCGCGACGCGCTTGATTCTCGGCGATTGTCGCGAATACTCGTCGAGCCGGCGAGAGAAATGCGTGCGCGTTGCATATATATACAGCGCGCTGCGAAGGCTGTATCGCGCGAGAGACTCTGCACAGCGCTTTAATAATCGCCGAGTTTTATAGCGGCTGCAGCGCGTATAACTCGATATGAATATTCGCGTGAAAAAGAGAGATAGAGAGAGAGAGAGGAAGATACGCCTAACGAGTGTACACTGCTCTCGCTGGAATTGAAGTGTCGTGTGTGCGTAATACGCAGAAAAAATGGAAAAAGTGGAAAATAGCCGAGGCTTTGACACACACCATATATATATAGTACACGGCGAGAGCCGTGTACACAACGATCTCCCGCGACATCCGCGAAATGCTACTTCCGCCCGCAGCCAATATATGGAACAGGGTATATAGTTGCGTAATTCGCTGCACACAACCATTCGATTAACCGCACGCGATAAATTTACCGCAGCGGAGAGCCTCTGGAATCGGTTCGATTTCGCCTCCTCTACACACGCTCTCCTCTACACATACGTGCACTGCCGTGCTTTTCCTTTTCATGCTGCGCTGCCAATTGTTATTGTTTTCCAGCGCAGCAGCAGTAGCAACAGTAGCATCGACCGATAGAACGCACGACTTTTTTCCCTCGATGACGTTGGCGAAATTTATTACTGTTATATCCTATATGGCACGCAGCTTGTTTCCTTAAGCCGCCGGGATCCGTATTGATCCGAAGGGTATTTCAAAAATATTTACGGTTGTTGCGTAAAGTATATACAAAAGCGTAAAAATAAACGTACTTCAACGTATAAATTTCGGTCCGGTATAAATATCGCTAGAGTCCGAAAATTCAAAATAGAAACAAAGCAACGAGACGAGAGAGAGATATATAAACTGAATACTATCGAAACTAACTTCGCGGCCGAAGGCAACTTGCAGCTAAATGTATCATATACGCTTGGTAGTTTTTAAGAGCTCGTAATATAACGTCGACAAACAAAAGAAATCTCGTCCAGATCCCTTCGAGCTGCAATCGTTTGCGTATGCGCGCGCGTACACGAGCGATGCAATTTCTTTCTCAAAGTTTTTTATGAAAGCCCCCTCACAGATGACGTCGGTATAAAATTTATTATCACCGCGCTCACGCGCAGGGATATAGCTTTATCAATAAGTGCAGGATTTTTTGCCCCCGCATCATCGAGGCGATAATTGATAAGCGAAAGCGCTCGATCAGCTGCCTTTCCTTCGTCGCGTTTATTTTTTTTTAAATTTTAATAAACCAGCTGCGATAATTACTCGGCTCGAAGAGCAAGTCCTCGCGTATGGAGCGTGCATAATTCTAGGCGGAAGCGTCTCTCTCTCTCTCTTCTGGCGTGCGGCCAAATACGCTCGCGTATATAAAGGCGCCCACGCTCTCGGTGGAAAGTTTCTGGCAGCCGAGCATCAGCTGGAGTTTTCCTAATCGCGGAAAAGCTGCATAGCCGTGCGGCGGCCTGCGCAGCGTTACGTGACGCTATAACGTCTCGTGCGGCCTATACGTATATATAACAGCCGCCGGACTGCTACTACTGCTGCTGCTGCTGCTGCTCATTGTCACCAGACTGCAGCAGCTCGCGATAGTCGCTCACGTGGCAGACGGCGGCGACCGCATCGCGCTTTTCGCTCTCGATTATCGTTTTCTCTCGCCTTCTGCCTTTCTTTCCTATATGCGGATCGCGCTCGCCGCGATGCACAATAACGCGCGCTGCACTTAAGGGATTTTGTTTGTTGCGATGCTGCGCGCGCGCATTTGTTATACGCCCGTTTTGACGCAATCGCCGCCGCGCTACATACGCTCAACACGCGCACATAATGCTACTGCGCTCAGACGAGCGATGGAGCAGAGCCGTATGTGTGTGCAGTATTATACTATATCACGTGCTCCAGAGCTGCACTCGTGAGTCACGTCCGCGAATAGCTCTCCTCACGCATGTGCACGTCTTCTCATTCTTTCTTCTTGGCCTGCGGAGTGCATGATGCGCATATATATATATGTGTGTGTGTGTATACAGCGCCGCGAGTAATTTGCAATATTTTATTCTTATTCTCGCCGCCGGATTTCCGATCATTATTTTTCGAGTGCAGACTGATTTACCGCTCGCGGAACTTTGCGCGCGCGTGCTCGCATATACTGCTCGCGCATGACACACGGACACGAATGCACTTTTACGCTCACGCCCTTATTCACCCTGTGCATATAGCGCAGCGCCTCCGCAGACTGCACGCCGCTTGCTGGCAATGCGCGCGTAACCCACTTTCCCTCCGCGCGGCGTTTTACCATTTTCCTTTATCGACGTCGCTCTCTTTCTCTATGAGAGACGAGAGCGAAGGAGAGGGAGGGACAGAGAGAAAGATCGTTAATCGACTCTCTTTGTTCGCGACGCGCTGTGTGCAGCGCAGCTCGCGAAATTTTTTTTCCTCGTGACGCGCTTCTGCACGTGCAGAACGAAAAGCAAGGGAGAGAATGAGAGGTCTCCAATGCTGACAGGCGAAACGCCAGGGAGAGAGAGAGAGAGAGACGTGCATCTCCTCACGCACGCACACACATTACACACGCGCTCACCTTTTGTCGAGGCTTGGTATTACTTACGAAAGAAACCGACCCGATTAGCTCTTCTCGCGCGCAGTAATGAGTGTAAATAATGAGCGACGCATCGACAGAGAGATAGAGAGAGAGAGAGAGATAGAAAAATTGTTTAGAAACATATATAGCGACACGTATTGCGCAACGAAGAAGCGTCATAATAGGAAAGAGTTCTTCTTCTCTCCCGCGCGTGTGACAAGCGGCTCGTAAAGCAGAAAACCCAGTGGCGAGATCGACCTTGAAAAGTGAGAACACGCCTGCGTCTATATACATGTATATATACGTCGAATTCGATACGCGCGATAATGCACTTTCCTCGAGCGTCGCTGCCAAGGACGCGCGCGCGCGCGCGCGGCATGAGCGGAGAGCAGCACCGCGCCCGATCTGTACTTAGATATAATAGAAATGCTGTATAGGAAGCGAGTGTATATAGCATTATAGCGGCCGAGAGCGAACGTCAACGCGAGAGATCCGGTCTGTTGTGAGAGACGACGGCTGCTCTACTGCGGCGGTAATTTCGTCTCTTTATTGCTTTACGGACCTTTACGAGAGACAGAGAGAGAGAGAGAGAGAGAGAGAGTACCTATATAGAAGTGAAGGTGTTGCGCAAAGGTTACGGAGAAAACGCGGCGTGGCGAGCAGTACTACGCGTTTTTACGGTTCCGGGTCTGCTGGAGCAGCTCGCTCCGCAGCGGAGTGTATTTCGAAAATTTTTTATCGAGGGAAAATTTATTTATGCCCTCTCTCGCAGTGCGTATCAAATATTTTACGTACTCTGCATACGAATGAATAATTAACGGCCGTGCTTAATAACGCGGACGTACACGTGACTCAGGCTCTCCTCTCTTTCTCTCTCTGATGTCAGTCACTGTCTCTCTCCTCTGCGCAGTGTCCTATCTCTCTCGCTCTTTCTCGCGTTTTATAGTACACATGTATATACATTGCGTTGAGCTATATACTTCGCCTCTTAGAATAATGCGCCGACGAGCTTCGCGAATGGGCGGCCAATGATTATTCATAAATCGAAACAAAAGCGCCGAGAGTGAAATTGTAAACAGCGCATGCACGCGAGAGCTCCTCTCGTACGGTATAATAAATATCGAAATTTACGGCTCTGGCGGGCGTGTGCTCTCGGCAGTAAAGCCCCGCGTTTTGTCGCTGCTCATTTCCACTCCGCGAAAGAATCAACGTTCGCGTTCTGTTCTGCTGGGGCGTGTACGCGCGTGTGTGTGTGTATAACTGTATAGTATATGCATGTTTTTAGAAATTATTTCCACACTGCGAAAACGCGCTCTCGGCCTCTCGATCGTATACTTTTCATTTCGCACTTTGTCCGAGAGAGAGAGAGAGAGAGAAACAGAAAAAGCCCGTAGAGCGCGGAGTCGAGGTTTTGGCGCGAGAGGAAAAAAAAATTTTTTCATGCATTCACCGTGTGCGAACATTGCAGCGCGCGGGCACTGACATTTTTTGGAACAGACGAAAACGAGCCTCGTGCACAGCTGCGCCACAAGGAACTGAAAGTCTAATTGCCTTTTCTTCTCGGCCGACAGATTTTTAATTTACCGGCTTTTTACGAGCCGGGCCGTGAGTCAGCCGCTCTTTTCAAAGGTGTACACCTTGTTCTCTCGCTCCCCCCCCCCCTCTCGCCGCTGTATACAGCGCAAAAAAAAATGAAAAATCGAACCGCGATGTATATAGCCGATGTATACGTGTACGCGTACACACTCGTGACTCGTCACCGTTAATCGAATCGACATGCCACCTTCCGCACGTGCTGTTCAAGTCGTCTCGGTAAATACCGAAAGGAGGGCCTCAATTTTTCGCTCCGAAATTACCGCCCGGGAATTCCCGGGACACGAGACGAAAGCTATTCGTTACTCGCATATACATACATAACATGTACATACACCGCCGACCGGTTTAATTTCGTTCTGTCATCGAATATATCTTATATTGTTTCTTTTCTCGTGTGATACATATGCATGTATAGTTATATATACGCTCGCGCCGGCATGGAAATCACATTCTCATTGTTTTTCCGCGATGTATTATATACGTACATACGGCGCGATTGCAAGTGTGTACATAAGAGAACGAATTAACCGAGCGTTAACGCGTATATTATTACGTGATCGGGCTTTTTTGCATCGCGGCTCGTCGATCAAGAATCCGCGGGGGACACATGCCAACTTTATAATTGATACGTGTCGCGAGAGTATAATAATTTTCTTTATATTTTTTTGTGGTCGACGCACTCGCCTCTCTCTCTCTCTCGCGCGCGCCCGATCGATCATGAAATACTCGGCAAAAAAAGTTGGGTGAAAGAGGAACGCGATGCAATAATTCACGAGCGCGCGCGGGCACATGTGCGCGCGCGCTCGTCTTTTAATTTTCCTCGTACGTCTTTATCCGCAAGCGCTGCGGAGGACGATATATATATATATATATATTCTTGGAATTTATCGTAGACGCATCGCAGCGGCGCTTCCTAATGCGATCCGACGCCATTTGAATTTCAATGCTCTTGCATAATAGCATAACGCAGCGCTTTTATTCTTTTTAATGCCCTGCGCGCGTATATAGCCACTCCCGCACATTATAAATTCGCGCACTTGCGGATGCAATGTGCTTTCGGCGAGATTTTTCCGCTCGCGAGAGAGAAAGAAAATACAAAGTTGTGTACATATATGCATAATACTCGCGCGAGGAGCGAACGGAGAGTATATCGAGCTGCGGAATTCGGCGTGACCTATCAACGCCTCGAGAATCGTCTTGCGAGGCAGCCGCGAGAGAGAGAGAGAAAGAGGGACGAGCGAGCGCGGATTAGGCGGAGTGTGCAAAATATCGCGCGAAAAGTATGCGCATGCATGTACGCCGGCTTTTCGAATCCTTTTATGGTAATGAGAAATTTATCGCGCCGTAAATCTCCGTGAAAATTCTCGGGAACGAAGGACTGACTTTACGGGCTGCGCGCCACCGCCGCCGCAGCCACCGCCGCCATCGCTCGCGATGAGAACGTACGTATACATGTGTGTAAGCGGTTATGCGATTCGATTTCTATATGTTTCTCTCTCTCTCTCTCTCTCTCTCTCTCTCTTTTACTCTACGAGTTTTGCTTTTTCGCACGTGCAGTGCTTCACTTTGAGCGTAAGGCAAGAGCCTTGGCTTAACATCTCGTATATTTAAGTATCGCTGTTTGCGTGTGACTCCGTATCTGCGGAACTTCAGGGTCGGTTACACATCGATGAAATCCGACAAAACAGATAGAGCTTATTTTCAAAATTGCTAACTTGTTGCGTGCGTTATACGAATGCGGCTCGCGCGAGGCCTCGCGGCGTACGTCTCTCTCTCTCTCTCTCTCTCTCTCTCTACCATTAATAGATTTTCAAGAGTACAAAAAGAGCCTGTCGCTGTATGTATAACACTTGCGTACGCTGCTGCAAATGTGCAAGGAATCGATGTTTGCCGTGAGTCGCTAAGCCGATAATTACTTAATCTGTTGCAAGTAATGAGTTTACGTACGTCGTAAGTGGCGTTAATCTCGCGCGAAAATCGAGTTAAAAATTACTTCGAATCCGAGATGCAAATTACGTGTACGTATAATACAAGTGTATACAGGTGTATACGGATCATTACGTTAACGCGATTGAAAAAGGAAGTAATGAGTATAGTATCGGGCCTCATCTCCGTCTCGCCTCCTTGTTTAGCTCCTTTCAAAAACCGCGCTCGTTTTTACCGATAATTTATTTGTGCGTCGAAGCATAGATCAATTTTATTGGTCTCAATCCGTTAATTTAACATTTTTTTAGAAAATAATTATCGAATAAAATTCATTGTAAATAATGTAAACCTGCAGTTATCCGTTGAAGCATCTACATAATCGGATGTCCACATTGCACGTAACATTTTTTACGTGTAATAATAAGCATTTCGCGATGGCTTTAATTATACATATGTTCTTCCCAACGCTTTTCGCCAATCGATGCCACACGTGTCAGCACCTGCGGTGGTAAATATACAGGAACTTGGGGAAAAGGAAATAGATTTAAAAATCCGGAAGCTCATGTATATAATGACACAGGACACGCATCAGACATGGTAACGACTGTAGGTTCGCAAGCAAAAAGGTCGAGGACTGCCGTTTTAACGACGCGTCAAAGGCTAGCGCAACAACGTGTACACTGCATTTATATATAGTGTTTTTTCCACTTTTTCCGCGCAGCCGTCAAGGCGCTTTTTGCGCTTGTGACGCTAAACAGACTGGCAGTAGTAGACGATACGACCTTACTACACTCACTCTCGAGCCACAATTACGAGGAGTCGGCAATTTTTCTCTCCTCCTCCTCCCTCTTTCTCTCTCTCTCTCTCGCTCTGTCTCGTCGGCGTTCAATGGCAAAAGCCCATTATTTCGAACGCTCTTTCAATATTACTTATAAACTAAGAGAAAAGAAAAGAAGTCGTTTCGTAACCCGCAAAAACTCGCTAGCGCTGTTTTTTTGATTCGCGCGGCTACATCCTCTCTTTCTCTCTCTCTCCTATAGCGAATTCCATTAATGTATTAGCCTCCGCGCGAAAAAAAGCAAACAAGAAATAAAGGAGGCCCGCATAAAAGCCGGTTATGTATCGATCGACCGCCGCCGCCGCCGCCACTGCTGCTGCTGCTCACGGCGTAAACAAAAACCAGCATCAGAGAAAGTATAATGTATATACTATACTGTATACGCAGTGTGTGTAGTGTTATATAGAGGGCCAGAGAGGGAATATAACACTATACAAGACGGTCAGAAAGCACGTGTCACTATTCATTAACACGGCCAATTACTATACAGACGCAGTGTCTATATACCCCGCGGAACAACTCTATTCTCTATACGCTATACCATTACACACAATGTGACGCTAAGTCTGCACGCGTGTATTAATGTGCGCGTTTATACTTATGTGTACATAGACGCAATATCAAGACGCTGCTCTTACGCATCACGTTTTCAAAGTCGAGGCACGTGTCGCGGGCGAGAGAGAGAGAGAGAGAGAGAGAGAGAGAGGCAGAGATCCGAAAAGGCGCTCGCGCGCGCTTTCATTGAGCGCGTCTCGCTCTCTCGTGGCAATGAACGCGAATATATATATTTATCTTTCCCTCTTTCTCTCCCTCGCATCGCATTCCAACACGCTTTGTTTTCCTCTCTGCGCGACTTGTTCGTCGCGTCGAGAAAGAGAGAGAGAGAAAAGGAGAACCGACATACGCTCGCCTTACGCTGAGCCGCGAAATTTTCTCGCACCTCTTGTGTGCGCCTATGATGTGTATACGGCGCTGTAGGGAGTTAGCGAGAAATTATGCAGAAGACGCCTCTCTCGTGCAAATTGACCGAGCGATTAGCGAGTCTTTCTCTCGGTAAACATTTCGCCGCGCGGCGCGACTCGCCCACGCGAGTCTCTATATACTCGTATGAATATATATACTTGTGCACACTGTATACTCTGCGCTCGCGAGTGAGAGAGAGAGAGAGAGAGACAGAAAAAAAGTGACGTCACGCACGCGTAGACGCGGTAGTTATTTACGACGATGCGCTCGAGTAAAGTCGGTGCACGAGTGTCCAGTGTCTGTTATATACTGCGCTGGCCGCAATACCATTGAATAACTAATGCTTTCCGCGACGCGAATTGCCTTTAACTATATATACATGCCTACACGCACGCTCCGCACACACACGTGCAGCAGTAGCGCCGGTAAGCGCGAGGCTCCGTATAGGATGTGTACCAGCGCGCAAATGCATATACATTGCACTGTGCAGCCTTACCCATATACCTATATACACACTGGACTGGAAGATTTCGCGGCGAACGCGACTGGAGTATAGTGCACACGTGTGTGCCATGGCAGATTTGTGTATACGTGTGTATGCACGCCATGCATATTTCATCAAATACTCCCGGGAGCGAAATTGCCAAGCTGAATGTATATTCGCGCGCAATTTTCTCCTGATATATTATATAGACGAGCGACTTTTGCGCTGCTCCGATTTTTTTTCCGCATATATCGAAAAGAATTATTACGTTATTGTGATGCGGCCATTCACGCATTCACGCATCGATTCGGATCACACAATTGGGCACCTCGACGTATAGTCATTGGGAATGTATTATTGTAAATAAAAATAATTATTACGTTATTGGGCGATGCGGCTGTGTACAGGTATATGAGCACATACTCGTCGATTCGAATCGCATAAATGCGCGGCTGCGTCGACGTCATTATTTTATTATTGTATATAAATAACGAAATATCGTGTAATGTCATTAGCGCAAGATTTTCCTTGGCATTGAGGAAATAAAGGCTCGACGAAACGTTCGCATATAGAATTCCACCTTAAACAGCAATTACGCTCAATTACGAAACGTCCACACGTTGACCGTCCGCGCACCGCCTATATAGATATATAACATGCAGATATATATCTTAGTGAGCAGTGTCACCGGTTATTACCAGTATGCGAGGCATCAGCATCGCTGCAGCGAGTCGAGAGAGATACGCGGCAGTAAAACCTCGTCGTCTTGACCGTTTCGCGTTAACCCTGATTTCTCTGACGTCAGGGTTTTCTGTATGTATATATATCCCTATAATAACACACAGAGACATCGGGCTCTCGCAGAGCTATATAAACGAGTCTTTCCGCAGTCCCGGAACATATCCGACGACGAAGCCAGCCTCAATAGAAATAATAATTGGCTGAGAGTATATATATATATAATATAACACAGCACACGTGTATATATAGGTATACATATGTATAGAGAGAGAGAGAGAGAGAGAGAGAGAGACGAGAAGAGAAGAGCTGCAATCGAATTATGTCTATCGTCCGCAGAGCCGGGCGCTGTCTGCTATATTTGCGCAAACACGCGACTGACTCGATATATATGCGTGGGCTTGTGCGCGCGACGTGCAATTTGCGAGGAGATGGCTTATCGTCGAAAATCAATATTTGAATATTTTTCCCGCGCGAGCTTTTACATTCTCTCTGTTATTACAATGGACTCGAGCGGCTCTCGAGCCTATACTTTTACATCGGACAATAAAAGCGGCTTTTCCTCCGCCATTCGAAAAGTCTCGACGCTCACTATGTATATAATACCTATACATATATATATATATAGCGCCGCGAGCGAAGGTGAGGCGGATACATAAGGTAAATACCAAACACAGCGTGTTCCATCGAGCGCGCGTGGGGATAATTAAATCGCAAATTTGTTGTTAAAATCTATAGCAGCTGTTCGAAAGCCGAGTCGTCGATACGTACATATATATACGCGCTGCGTGCAGCACTTGCGCGGTGTCCAAAGCCTGCGCGCGGAATATATATAAGTGCTGCTCTGCGCGCGCGCAGCTGGCTATTTTCAAAACGTAATGGAATACGAGTGTAAGCTCGAGATTAAATTCTTTTTCAAGCATTTCCCAATCGTATATTCAACGCGGGAATTCTCGTATGCATATAACACGAGAACCGCAAGTCGAGCATTATGCGCTCGCGGCAATTGAAAAATAGAGTGTGCGCATAACCCACTCGGATATTATGCACTCGCGCTCTCGATGTTTGTCAAAAGGGAAATCCAAGCGTTTCTCAACTGCACTGCGCTGAGCTGCAGTTCTCGAATGTCGAAAACCGCGCGGCCGCGACGCGCGCCTATGTATATGTATATATATATATTTATATATACATAGATATATACATACGCATCGATGAAACTCCGCTGCACGCCTATACGAGAGCGCGGGAAGATTGTATAAGGTCATTGCGCGGCTTTTGCATACCCCATAGGAGGCTGACTTGCGGCTATGTAGGTGCAGTACCGCAATTGCGTACCGCTATACACACGCTCGCACACACGGCGTCCATTCATTCCGAGCGAAGAGAAAGCGGTTTCTCTCTCGATAGGAAAATCAAAGAGAGATACGTATCTGCATATACCCGCGCGCGCGCGCGCCCGTATACGTATCGCCGCGAGAGCGGGAAACTGGATGGAATTGTTCGTTTCTTTTTTTCTCCTGCTTTTTCCTCTTGCCGACGAAAATTGCATCCTCATCGCGTGTGCGTGCATCTGATACCGCCGTATACATGCGCGCTCAAAAGTCGTATGAGCATCAATCAAAAGGCCATTTCAATTACGGACTATAAAGGCGCGAGAAATCTCGCTAAAAAGTCGTGAAAAATTTTATGCAACTACGCGGAAGGCTATGCGTACGTGTGTGTGTGTGTGTGTGTGTGTGTGTGTGTGTATATATATATATATATACCTGTCTATACGTATATATAAGCGGCTGGAGCGCGGTCCACAAGCTCTCCTGTCGCGGGAATAACATTATATACACTCTTTTGCCGTCGCATATAAATATTCCAGGCAAATGGCAGGGTATACGCACTCGTTTTTTATTTTTCTCGTTTTTGCGAAGCCGCGTCTCTGCGAGAAAGAGAGAGAGTGAGAGAGGAAGCTGAACGACGCCGGGAAAACCTCGCCGTAATGTATATACACGCTCGTAACGGAGAGTCTCGTCGTCGCTCGAGAATTCAATTATGTAAGGCCGTACTCGCGCACGTGATAAGACCATGCGCATATATAAACGCATTTGCGCGACAGCTGTACCTGGCAATAAAGATCTTATAGTGCGGGAGGGGGGAGCGCGTGGATGATGCGTTGATTGAAGAAAGAGAAAAAAACGAAGAAATTTTTGCCTACACACACACACACACATCGGAGACTGGGGAGAAAGATGAAATATTAATTGTTTGCCGCGAGATTAATCACAATCGGCGGGGGTTGCGTAAGTCGACGACGATAAAATTTATTGGACCGATGAGCGCGGAATTCTCGTTAGACGATGTGCATTAATTTAGTCGCTCGAGTTACCGCGCGCGCGGAATTCCATACGCGCGAGCGATTCGAATTGGGATATACATGAGATGATTTTTATTGACGCATGTATAGGTGCACGTGGACCTATATACAATGCACAGAAGCTGCTTACGGTATAGAACCGAGGAAAAAAGCTGCGGAGGTAATTTATCTATATGCATACTTGTAAAGTCAACAAGTTGTCGCTCGGTTGCGCGAAAACACACTCGAGGAGGCGTGCAGTCGGGAAAATATCGGAAAAAGAATTGTTCGCCCGGCTACAATGCACCTCGAGCTATACGACTTGGCCAAGACGCTCAGCTACCGTTATATACATATTATATATGCATACATGCAGAATCGCCGCCGCGACTGTTCGTTATAATGGTATACGCGGCCTTAGCACAATCGTCGCTTCCAATGACACCAGATTTGTTTATCGCACGTGGTTTATAACGGTCAGAAAAGTCTCTTCTCTCACACATACACTGCACACAAACAAACACACATACAGATATTCATGCGCTACTGTACGCATTATTGTGCGATAAGCGATAAATCGGCTTTTTCAACTCGCTTACATAATAGATCCGTCGTATACATCAGTCGCAGTGGCCAGACTCGAGCGACTATGTATATACATACAGGGCTCATCGCGCTGGGATTGTTTACCCGATCGAATTGAAAATATTTTGCACCGAGATTTTCTGTATGACTTATCTCTCTCTCTCCCTCTAGTTGCGATTATACATTGTGTATCGTGAAAGAAAGGCCGAAAAAAAGTGACAGAGAAAGAGAGCTGCGAACAGTGCATGACTCGTTTTTCGAGAAAGAAAGAGAGATAATGAATACGACTCTGCTCCACTTTTATAATATCGCTCGGGCTTTTTGTCACCAGCCGTCTTTTCTTCAGCGGTCGTCTTTTCCTCTCTCGGACGCTCTCCTCCTCCTCCTCCCCCTGGAATAATAATTCAAAGGAGAAGCAGCGGCAAGAAGTCGAGATAATTTGGAAAAACACATGACTCCTCGTCTCTCATGACTCTGCATGTGTATATAAAAGCACATGCACGTGGGAGTTGAATGTCTGATTAATCTATCCTCGCGCATAAAGCAGAAGATATCGCCGCGTGCAGCGGATCCTCCCTCCCTCTCTTTCCAGTCGGCGAACAATAGGGAAAACTCACAAGGACTCTCCCGGCGACTGCTATACCTATATGCGCGAGAGAAAGAGAGACGAGCGCGAGAAATGCATGTGTATAAACACACGAGTCTCTTCATCACTGTACACATCACGTGTGCAGCTCTCGACTGTCACGCTCCAATTCGAGCGAGGAGAGAAAGAGAGAGAGAGAGAGATAGCCGGCCTGCGCGGTGTCTCTTCCTCTGGCAGGGCTCCCGAAAATCGTGGGCGTCCGCCGAAAAAAAAAACCCCCTCGGAATAATGTCCTGACCTCGGCTCGGTTTTAATAAAACCGGACGGACGTGCCGCGCAGAAAGAGACGCGCTCTGCAGTCTTCGGCAAAATAAACTTTGCGCCCGCCATTCGCGCACGCGTGCCTCGGCATAACGCTCGTATAGCCGGCATTCTTAATGAGCGAGAGAGAGAGAGAAGAGCGGGCTCTTTAATCTAATCGCGCGTTTAAGCCTGTGTGTATACGGCGAGCTTCTCGACATTGCCATTTCTTCTCTCGTTCTGTATGTACGAACCGTCCGCGTAAACAAACGCCGGCATTGATGCTTATCTGCCTAGTAGATATAAGTCTCTCGCTCGTGTAATACTCGCGCATCCGAGATATAACACGGAGATGTGTATATAGAGAAATCGTCGAGCGGAATTCAGAAGGAATCCCTTTTTATGTTTGCTCCTTATCTATCTCCCCTGTCACTCGAGCTGATCGAGTGCGTCGTAAAATTTCAAAAAGCAATTACACAGAGCACAGAGAGAAATATGTACCGAGAGAGAGAGAGAAAGCGTCAATCGTGCGCCGATTACGAGAAAATCAAGGAAAAATTTGCTCTAGGGGAGAGGAGAATCCCGAGGTGCAATGCCATTTCAACTGCTGCACGACTCTGCTGACTTTCGAGCATACAAATCAGGCGGCAGCAGCAGCAGTAGTATAGTGCACAGGATTTAATGTATGCGCGACTGCCTCGAATGCCCAAGTGATTTTCTCTCTCGCACTCTGCGCTTTAAACGATGGCTAGCTATATCTTTTCTAATTGAAAGCGAGCGTGGAAATTGGATAAGCTGCCAGTGGGGTTCGATTGCCTCTATGAAAAATACACCGGCGCTGCAGCATAAGCCTGCGCTCGCTCGGCTCTATATCGTATATATATACATAGAACTCTCAGCGCCGCAATGCACACATATATAGGTGCGCATACGGTATGCATATGCAGCCGCGCGCAGTGTACGTGTGTGCGTGTGTTGTTGCATGCGGCAGACACACGTATATACACACGACTTTTCGCAATTCCGCGGCGTAATCCGAAACTCATTCCGGCAGCAAATCACGCGAGTAAGGTGCTTCCACTAGCTGCTCGCTCGCTCGCTACACAAACGCTATAGGGCACACGGGCTTCCCTCGCGGTACCTATACACTACTTACATAGGCGTGACATCTCGTGCAGCTGTACAACGCCGAGGCAGTAACTCCGCCAGGTATACCTACACACACACACACACACACACACACATACAGCGCGGAGCTCAACGCGGAAGATTGAAAACCTAATTTGCATCCTCACGTAAGGGGGTCAATAAACGCTGGCTCTCCCCGAGACTTTTCGCCCGCGCGTATATATATATATACACACACACAATATCCTCGCGTCCACGCTGTACTAATATATTATACATACGCTCGTGCGGGAGAAGAGAAGCGTGACACGACGGGGTTAGAAAAGCTGTGCGTACCGAAGGCTTTTGGCCGGCTGCCCGTGCGTGGCTTTTTATTTTGTCGCGATCTTCGAAAATCGAAGGCGAGACGCCGGACTAGCTAGTTTCTTAGAAATAGACGACGAAAATAAAGTCGCAAGAATGCGCGTATAAGTGTGTATACGTCGCGCGCGACGAGACGCCGTCGCGAGAGATTTTTCCGTAAATTCGGAGCGGAGCGCGCACGTGTATCTCGCATAGATATATTAGGTGCCTCTAATGTATGGGGAAAAAGTCGACGCTTTCGACGCGCGCACACTAGCTCTTATAAGTATGTGCTTATACGCAAAAAAATAAAACGAGAAAGGAGCAGCAGTAACAGTGCGTATAATGCGCACGTCTCGAGGGTATATCTGTTTCTCTCTCTCTCTCTCTCTCTCGACTCTCGAACTACATACTTGTCATAACAAAGGCTGCGTTGGTGCATACAAACACCGTGAGATGTATACATGCAAATTTATACAGAGCGAGAGAGACAGACGTTTGTTTTGTTATCGGGTGTGTGCAGCGGACCCGGGGAGGGAGCTGGCTCGCACAGACGGTTTGATTTCCAGCGGACGTGTGCGTCTCTCCGTTATTACTTATATATATATATATGCACGCGCGCGCTTTGATATACGCAAGCGGTACAACGCACGCTATTATATTGGGGAAGTAAATCCTTTCGGAATCGAAAAGGCCATTAAGCGTGGCCGCCAATAAATCAATTAACAAGTCGTCAAGCTCGTACGAGACCGCGGAGATAGCCATAAATCATCGAGCACTGCACACGCACACAGAGGCACATCGGGAGCGATAAACGCGTACGCTAAAGTCTAATTATAAATAAAATAGACTGGCGCAGCCAGAGGTTATCTAACTGTACATACAAACGTTCGTGCCTGCAGAGTGTATCGCTGGAACGCCTCGCAGTCAATATTATTGGGGAGAAAAAAAGGAGAAGATACATGTGCACGCGTCCTCTGCGGAAGGGCGATAAAGACAGTACATATCGAAGAGGCGCAGCGAGGATTATGCGCACTAACCTTTTCTGCGTCCGAAGGGGCCGAGGAAGGTTCCGTTCTTGCCGATGACGTTGTCGTCGATGTACCTGAGCAATTTGCCGGTGTCCTCGCCTCTCTTGGCCGCGATCGAAGACTTGGCCGGGCGCGGCGCAGCGGCGGCGGCGGCGGCGGCGGCGCTGATCTGGACCCTCTGTATCTGTATCTGCTGCTGCAGCGGCGCTTGCTGCACGAGGCTCGGGCAGCTCGCGCTCTGCCCTATGCCCGGGCTGCTCTCCTCGACGAGGGCGTTGATCCTCCTCTGCGAGCCGGCCCAGCTCTTGCCCGCCGTCGAGATCTTTACGCTGCAGCTCATCTTGCGTGCGAGGCTCTGCTCTCGGGTTTGCCTGTGTCACACCGTCTCGCGGCGCGATCAGTCGCTCATTACTCGCGCCCGCGCACTGTCTCTCTCTCTCTCTCTAGTTTTCTCTCCCTGTCGTATCTGTAAGCACGCACTTTGCGGAGGAGATATTCCCCGAGTCCGTCTGTCCCGCGGGGACTGTTACTACTTGCGGCCGCGCTCCCGCGCTCGGAGTGTACACTAAGTCTCTCTCTCCCTCTTCGGCGAAGCGCGTACAGCGTTCTCCCTTTCACTCGCTCGACGAGATGTCGGCGGGCAGCGCCGCGCGCGCGTCGCCGCGCATAATGATTTTTGCCCTTTACACTCGCTCCGTCGGCTCGCGAGAGCTCAGGCGGCTGCTGCAGCTTCTCGCTCGCTTTTTTCGCCCGGTATAACCGCTGCGAGCTGCGAGAGAGCGAGAGACGGGCTCCTCTCTGCGGGTGTACCTACGCAACCGACTGCGCGCCTGCGCACTCCGTCTCTGCGGTTCTCTTCTCGCTTCCTCTCGCTGCGTGTGTGCAGCAGCAGTAGCGCGCGCAGAGCTCCTTCGGGTCCGCGCGGCGGAGAGAATTGTCGGCGATGTGTGCTAGGTGAGCGCCGAGCCGAGACTGAATGTCTGGCGCGCCGCGGAGCCGCAGCGCTATAGCGCGCAGAGAGAGAGAGAGAGAGAGAGAGACCGCGGCCGTAAGTCAAGTACTGCTGGCCGAGTTGCGCGCGCGCGAAACGGGAGAGGGAGTTCGCTTCTCTCTCTCTCGCTCTCGCGCGCACTACTCTACTCCATACTGTGTCTGCGTATAAGCGTGTACCCACATACCTGCGAGTATGTGTGTGCATAGTGTGCGAGAGAGAGAAGGAGAGACCCAGTTCGCCAGTGACGTCAGACGGCCGGTGGCAGCGCAGGCGCCCGAGTGTCTTCGGCGACATGGGGTGAATTGTTGCTAATGCTTCTGTATGTACTCTATAGTCTCTCGCTTGCATCTTACGGAGGGGGGTATATGAAGTCAGCGACTTTTTTAGACGATGACGATCGGTTAGACGAGCGGAGAGCTCGTCGATCAACTCTGCACTGCATTCTCGCGCCAATACAGTGCGCGTGTGATATGCTTACGCGGCGGTGCGCAGAGAGCGCTCGATTATCGCGCGCTATATACTTTGGACGCGCAATTTTCATTTCGCCGATGCGTAAGTGCACTATAACTCGAAAGTTTTTCGCAATTGCGCAAGACGCGCGGCCGCGACCGTGTATATAGGAAAAGCGTCACAGTTAAGTAATGTAACTCCCGCGAGACGACTAATTAACCCTCTGGCGCGCGCGTGCCGAATTAGCGTCGCGCTTCGCGACAAAAACGCGCTTGCGGTCGATGTGTGTACTTGTACAAGTAATATCATGCGCACGTTGTATGCATACACACACACACACACAGACGAATTATAATAATAGTAGCCACGGGGTGTCACGTCAATGTATAGCGCGGTACAGCAACTCGGAGAAACTTTCTAAGCGGAATGGAGTTGCCGTAATCTCATGGCAGGATCGCGAAAGCAATTACGTGCAGATCTTTAATCTATACACAGCTGAGCTCTCGTGCGGAGAGGCATAGGTACACCTCTATGAATGAACGAAAGGCGCATATACGTGTATATGTATATACGCTCGGCTAAAAATAATTTCGTGCACCGCTACATGGAAGGGAATGAGCTGTGTTATTTGAGCTATTTTCGCGCATTAATTTATGCACAGCCCCGGTCTCTCTCTCTCACTCACTTTTGCCTCGATGTTTCGAGCAACGAACCTCGACACGATTGCTCCACTATATACTTGCGAATTTATTGCAAAAATATAGAGTAATCGCTGTATAATAGCCGACTTGATTCTGACGTGCGATTAAAATTAAAACTTCTTGCGCGCATGAAATTCAAAAATGTATGCGAGCTAAAAATATTCCGAGTATACGATTCATTGTTCCCCCCACGCTTGCTTTCTCTGTCCTCATCAACTGTACGCCAGAAAGTAAAAAAAATCAGCGTCCTAACGCATAGCGACACAGTCGAGAAGTCCTCTATATACGGGGTTTAATTATCCGGCTAAGCAGGAATCCAAACGATCCATAGCAACGACGACGACGACGCGACTCGTGTGCGTGTCTCGTGCTTCCATTCTCTCTCTCTCTCCTCTCGTTCTCCCCCTCGTGTGTGTGTTTATACGCGCGAAGCCGCCACGGAAACCATAGGTTATTTTACCTTCACAAGTCGTCAGGGAGTCCAGAGCTCGACTCGGTTTTTTAAGCATCTCTCTCTCTCTCTCCTTTCCTCCTACAGGTTCGTTTTCGGAGCTGCAGCCGATGACATCATGCTGGCCTTTCAGAAATGCACGGCCCAGGATCTCAAAGCCGCCGCGGCGATCGAGAGAAAGCGCCGGCTAGAGGAGGAACGCAAGGCGCGGATTTTCAACCCGAGAGTCCGTAGGATCGGGGTGAGTGTCGCGCGTACAGCTCTTTGTAGGTTATACGTGCGCGGATTTCCGCATAGTTCAACGATTCTCTAACCGCAACGCAGATAGACAAGGAGTTTTTGGACCGGCAAGTGGAGGAGAAGAGACGCCAGCAGAACTTGGAGCGCGAGAAGGAATGTCGACTGGACGAGACTCTCCTTCGCAACAGTCAGCTCGCTATCGTGATCGAGAGGCAGCAGGACGAAGTATGTATATAGGTGTACACACACTCGCGCACACACTCGCACACCTGGAAGCGTATATATAGGTAGCCCATAATCACCTTCTACGAATCTATATTTTTTTTACTCTCGTTAATAATCGCTTCGCAGGAACGACGGAAGCTGAACAAGGAGATCAACAACTTCCGTCAAACTTGCCAGAAGCCGGAGTTACGTCGTGACTTCGATCTCTACGATCCGGAGCTGCTGAAAAAGTCGAAACCTCCGGGGGCGGACGGCGAGGAGCTCGGCCTCGCCTCCGCGCAAAGGTGAGGGCGATCATCGTCAAAGCTCATCGAATTTTCTCGCAACAATTCACGGTCGACGAGAAAGTAACTCAGTTCGATTTGCACGCGACCGCGACCATCGACTATCGACTATTTTAACTTTTAGCGTAGAACTCGATTATACTGTTTGAATATAATATTTGAAAATCAGGTAGCGCGCATAAGCCTGCGTTTTTCGTGTATAGTTATCATAACACACATGTTCGAGCATTAACTTCGAACTCGCGGTAAAATACTGCGCACGATTGTACAAATGTTGTTATCGTTCTCGTCGAGCTGCGCAAGTCAGTTTTTTATTCTCTCGAAGCAACCTGAATTGTCGATCGAGCGCAGCCGCGAGTGAAGCAACGAAAAAAAATGCGATAGCTTATAATGTACCCCCGCGCGCCGCACAGATTCGAGGGCGAGGACGAGAATTCGGAGCAGCGGCGCCGGGAGCAGCGCGAGCAGATGCAGAGCTGGATAATGCAGCAGATACAGGAGCACAGACTGGCCGACCGGGAGAGGCGCGACGCCGAGCAAACGTACGAGGAGGTCCTGCTGTCGAGGGACCGACGCGCCCTGGCGCTCGAGCGCATGGAGCGCGAGTGCCGCAAGAGACTGAGCGAGGCTACGGCGAGATTTAATCAAGCTCTGGTATACACGCATGCATACCTACACCTTCTGCACATCGTTATATACGCATTTATTTCGTTGGGATATCCGCGCTACTGCGCGTATATGAATAACGATAAGCCGTCGCGAACCTTGCTTGGAAATCGATTGTCCGATCGTTACACTCGAGCCGAGGCTCCCCCGGGGAAACTATATTTGGCCGGATCGGCCTCGGTTCATTATATCAGCTCGTCTCTTCACGCGTTAATTCGCGCAGCGAGCGAGTGTGCAAGTCACACACTTTATCGAGCCGCAACGAAAAAAAAAGAGAGAGGCGTGTATCGCAAAAGTGCATTATGCACTCTCCGGAATCGTAATAATAAACCGAGAGACGATTGTTCGGCGCTCGGCTGGTGCAGGGCCTTGACCGTTTTTTACGACATCCTCATACGCGTATCATAAATGTACACTTGTGGCTATATTGTCCGTGTATACTCTTAATATAAAACGTGCGCGCGCGCGCGCGCGCGTGTATGCGACAGGTGGAGGAGAAGGCGGAGCGAAGGCGCTGCCGAGCTCTTCAGGACAACGAGGACGCGCGGATGGAAATTTACAATCAGGTGACGTGCGACTTCCTCACCGAGCCCAACAATCAAGCGGAGACTGCTTTCGGGCCCAAGCTCTTGGTCAGCTGCTACAAGGGCATGACCTCCGATCAGCTGAAATGCATTCGAGACGAGCAGGCCCGGCAGATGGAGGAGATACAGGTATAATCGACAATGCAATGCTCTCCTATATTCTCTTTCCACGAATGACGGAGCGGCGGGTACATAATGATATATAAAAGTGGTGAAAGGGCGGGGAGAGGGGTATATACGTGTTTGTTTACGTATTTTCTCTCTCTCTCTCTTTTTTCTCGCGCTATCGGCGAATAAATCAGGCCAGCGAGAATGGCAATGATAATTTGTTGTGTCTCGCCGTTTAGCGAATGAGAGCGGAGGAAAACGAGAAAAACGAGGAGTGGAATCGGCTGATGAACGGAAACGCCAGAGCCGCGGAATCTTATCAGCGCGAGCTGGATCGCAGACGAGCGTAACTATACACACGCACTGTTTATACCAAAGCCTTGCATATATACATATATATACACTGCTCTCGTGTGTAGTCACATATATGTGTATATAGCGAGATTCGCTCGATGAAATGAAAAAAAAAAAAACTGCGAGTCTGATTTATATTTATCGTTTGCAGCGAGCTGAACAGGCAGATAGCCGAGGAGAACCTCAGATTGGCGGAGCAGCAAAAGTCCCAGCAAGATTACTTGAATCGTCACGTATACAAGCACAAGCCCGATCCTGAATTTTACGAACAATTCAACAAGAGTACTCGATGAATAAAAATTCTCTCCGTGCTTGTATGCTAATTTTTTTCTTCCGTCTCTCTATATATGTCTCCATTGTTACTTTTATACATTTTCGAATAAATCATGTGTGCAGCGTATAATTCGAGGAATAAACGGCTTATACTTTATCGGATTTTTGTTCTTAATCTCTATATCGCACCGTCCCCCCCGGGTCTCGAAGCTATTTATTTATTGTGTACTTACGGGCTCGACTATAATCCGCGGCACTGTAAATATCAGTGCGCGCGATAAAAGCCATTTTTACACAGCAAATAAAAAATCCAGGCCGTAAACGCGCTCGTTATATACAACGCGAATGAGAGAGAGAGAGAGAGAGAGATCGATGAATTTTATAACTTGACACGCCAGTGACATCTGTAAAGGCGATTCGCAAGCTCGAATCAATTACTTAGGCTAAATGCTTTTTGCGATTTGCATTCGCGTCTATAGATACGTATGCCAGTGTATTTCTCCTTCTTATTTTGCGAAATCCGCGCGGCCGTTATCGGTCGATGCTGCGGACACACAATATGCGCCTGCGAACTAGCAGCCGAACGGGCACGCGCCACCAGCTGCGCGGCGCGCTTCTGCTCTGTGTTTACATTTTGAAAATATGCACAGGGGAGTATACGGGACGCTTCGCGGGCGGACAACCGTCAACTGTCGAAATGTCTCGAATTTCGTTCAATATTTTTTACGGACACTTTGCTGTATTGTATCGGATAGTGATCGATGATTCGAGTTGATTTGTTCGTTACGCTGTGAAAGTGCGCAACGATGAAGGAATCGATGACGGATACGGAGGACAACGTGCTCCGGCACAAGTGAGTTTACAGGTTATGTTGCGCATTTTTGTTCACGCTTTTGTTTGTTATTTATTGCAATTATTTGCAGGCTCTCTGATCAAAATACGATTCTACACGAATACGAGGCTATTGTTTCGAGTTTGAAGGAGGAGCTCACTAGCTGCAAGGTAATTTGTTCTTAATAAATTGTGAACCTTCTTATACTTTGATCGAATAATGATTGATGACAGAGGATATTTTGTGAATTAGCTGGAACAGAGTAAACTAAGGTTGGAGATTGAAACGCTCAGAAAAGAAAATCAAAATGCTAGCGAAACTATTCGACGTTCCCTGACCGAGTGTGATCATCACAGGTGCAATGACATTGCCCACGACAAAGAAGCCTATGAAAATCTTGAGAAGCAAGTCACAATCTTACAGATGGAGAAGGATTCTGTTTTGCAACTCTGGAAAATGGCTTTAAAAGCTATTGATGTTTTGGAAGAGGAACTTAAAACTGTTCACAAGGACGATAGGAACACCAAGTTTTATCAAGAACAAATCAACAGTATCAAAGAAACATATTCTGAAGCTATAAAGGCCCTAGAAATAAAATTGAATGCAGCTAAAGAACATTTTTTTCAGCAACAGACTCTGTGGGAACAGAGCAAGCAAAAAACTGATTTACTGACAAAAGAAAAAAATGAATTAAGTCAACAGCTCAGTATGTTTCAACAACAAACATTGGAAAAAGAAAAAACCTATCAAATAACTATAGATAACTTGAAGGAAAACTTAAATTATTCTAAAAGTGAACTTGAGCAAGTAAAGCAATCAAAAGTTGATTTAGAAGAAAAATTGAGAAATGCACAAAAACTTGTAAATACAATGCTTGCAAAAGATCATGAAGCCAAATGTAAAGTATCAGACGCTGTTGACTTAATAGAAACTACAATGAAAGAAAAAGAAATGATTTTAAAAAGAGAAGCACAGCTGCAAGAAGAAAAGAATAGACTTGAGAATCAGTTATCTAAGTTATCAGATGAGTATACGACTCGCTTGGAAACTGAAGTAATTAAAGCCAAAGATATTTACAATAAGAATGTAAAAAAGTATTTATTAGAAATTAAGGAATTAAAAGCACAGATGAGAGAGCAAGCAACATTACTGGATAGGTCACAAAGAGAATGTAAATTGGCAGAAGAAGAATTAGAAAAAACTAAGCAGAGCTCGGACAATAATTTACAAAGTTCTAATTTGAGAATTTCAGCTCTTGAGCAAACTTTACATGAAAGAAATTTGAGATTCCAAGCAGGTGATGTAAGTTATAAAAGTGTTTACGATGATAGGATTTATTCGTTAGAGCGTCAAATTAATCAGTTGCAAGAAAAGTTGTCTGAGACTACTGATAAATTAAGACGTGTTCATTTACAGAATTCAAAAGAAGTAGATGATCATATCAGAGAAGCAGATGACCGTACCAGAGATATTATGGACAAGTGTCTTCATTTTGAAAGGCAATTATCCAGAGCACTTTTAGATAAAGAAAATTTATCCGCTAATTTACATACATTAGAAACGTCGTTTCAAAAAGAAATACAAAAACGGAATCATGAAAAGATGTTACTTGAAAACACAGTTAAAGATTTACAAAAAAAAATTATCAGCACTGAAAATATAGTTTCTGAATCACGGGTATTGTCAGATGATTTATCTAATAGGAAACATGTTGGACAAGAAACGTAAATTCATCAAATTATATTATTCAGAAACGTTTTAAATTATGCTTTATATATTTATTTTTATATTTTTTTCAGATTGATGAACTCAGAATCTGTAACAAACATTTTATCATTACAAGAAAAATTTGATAAAAAAACCAAAGAATTAACGCAGCATGTTGAAACGCATCAAAAATTAAGCAATAAGTAAGAAAGATTAAAAAAGTCACTGTTATTTAGAATAAATTTTTAATATTTTTTAATTCACTTTCAGATGGAAAGAAGAAGCTAATTTACTTACAACTAAATTTCAAAAACGAACCCAAGAACTGAAAACTAAAATAAATAACTTACAAAAGCAAAATGATGAACTGACCAAAGAACTTCTTTTTTATCAGAAACTATTAGCCCGATGCAATACACAGGTAGTTCAAAGTTACAATAACGAAACAGATGCTCGGTGACAGTTACTGAAAAAAAATTGGCATAAACTATTAAAACAGTCATTTAATTTATTCAAAAAATACAGACTATATTATACGAAACAATATTTTTAATAATAAATATACATAGTTTCTTACAATTAACTATCTTGTTTTCATTTTGTTTTTATCCTTTTTGTGATTTTGCAAAACTTTAAAAAAACTTTAAAAAAAACTTTACAAAGATTCAAAAGCAATAATCAAAATTCCATTAAAAAATTTGAAAAATAAAAGTCAAAAATAAAATTATTGTTTAGATTAACTCCTATGTTTTTGAAGCAATACAAGCAGTAAATAAACTTGGGAACCAGTACAATGGTTCTTCTTCATTTTGATTATCTATCCAAGCTAAACCTTCTTTAACCATATGATCTAAAGCTTTTTGTGCTCGTTCACCTTCCCACTTTAATTCTGTTTGTAATAATGACTTAGATATAAATGCATTTCCAGCATTATTTGTTTGCTGCAAAACTGCTGTGTGATCCATACTCAATTCTCCAGGAATAGATTGCACTAAATATTTTCCTCTACTTATTGGTACAACAGAGAATCCGTTGCCTAAAATTTTAAGTTTTTTAGCTGATGCTAATAAGTCTTCATTTGTTATTTCTTGATGTTCTTGTCGACGCCCCCTAGCTCGAACTAAACGATCCCTAAGCTCATCTAATGATATTAAACCTCCATTTTTGTAGTTTGTTGCTAGACAGACTTCCACTATCTGAACTGCAATCTCATAATAAAAGTCCCCAATTCCTAAAACTGACCAAAAACCTTTCCCTGATGCCAAAGGATCAACACCAATTGATGCACACATCTCTGTAAATTGTCGCCGAAATTGTGCATTCTTTTTTATTTCATTCTTATGTTTCGAAGCGAATTCTTCTAAATTTATTCGAAAAGTTTCCATTTGCTTAGTCATCTGCTCAAATTGATT
This sequence comes from Philotrypesis tridentata, assembly GCA_018906965.1. NCBI lineage: Eukaryota > Metazoa > Arthropoda > Insecta > Hymenoptera > Pteromalidae > Philotrypesis > Philotrypesis tridentata. The sequence goes on along the minus strand of JACCIB010000001.1, from coordinate 7,433,380 downwards.
TTCTTGAAGTTCTGTCCCCTTGTCTTTGTATCTTTCTTGTTCATATTTTTGTTTGTGAATTGCTCCAACTCCTGGTTTTCTTCTCATTTTGTGCAAATTTAATTTTTCTGAAAAATATATTGATACATTGACACTATCATGTATTAAATACCCATGACTAAAAATTGGAGTCATTTTTAGTTTGTCATGTTGAAATAAATTATAATTTTGTTTAAATTCCAAATAACCTTACCAATTTATTGAAACTATTTTAAACTTTCCTCCTTCAAGATTTTAGATTAGCAATATAATTAATGATAGCAAACAATTATAATATCCGAAAATTTATTTCTTTAATGCGCATATTAGAAAATTCAAAAGAATTTTACCGTCACACACACATACTTATTTTCGTTATTATATATTTGATACTGATCGTGAATCCTGATCAGCTGATCGGCGAAAATTATGTGAGCATATATAGGTATATACGAGTCAAGAGCATGTGTCAGAGGCGTCAGAGCTAGCGTGGCACAGTGTTGTTTGCGCCTTCATCTGCATACAAAAAGCCGATAGAATAGAACTAGAAGTTGGAGTTGGCGGTGTGGTACCAAGCATTTACTTAAACTTATATCTCGTCTGTTGTTACTTGCAGTCCTTGAAAACAGTAAAACATCATAACATGCTGGAAAGCGTGAAACACGTGTTTTTAGTACTGTCTGGCAAAGGCGGCGTTGGTAAATCGACTGTCAGTTCGCAATTAGCCCTTGCTCTTAAAGAGTCTGGTTTTCGAGTGAGTGTTTGTTTGTATTTCTAGTTAAGGAGGTTATGTTTTTAACAAATAATTTATAAAAATTAAATGTAGAAAAAAAGTTAACACTGTTTACCCTCTCATATGAGCAAGAAATCTATTAAACTTTATTTCAACTATAATTAACGTACTATATGTAAATACCATTTACATCTTGTGAATTGTAATGGTATTAACAATAATTTGAAATCTAATACTAATTGCAGGTAGGAATTTTAGATGTTGATTTATGTGGACCAAGCATTCCATACTTGTTAAATTTAGAAGACAAAGATGTTCATCAGTCAGATGATGGGTATTTTAAATTAATTATAAGTAAAATCTGGTAATGCGTAATGATATACTTTTAAAATTACAAATATTTGTGCTGTTGTGCAGATGGGTGCCAGTATTTGCAGACAGTGATCAAAAGTTAGCAGTAATGTCTATAGGATTTTTACTGAAAAATAGAGGAGATAGTGTAGTATGGAGAGGACCTAAAAAAACAAGTATGATCAAACAATTTTTATCAGATGTGGCATGGCAAGATATCGATTACCTTATAATCGATACTCCACCTGGTACATCAGATGAACATATAACAGTTATGGAAAATTTACGGTGAGTTTTTATAAAAATGTTAAAATTAAGTTAAAAAAAATAAGTAGAATCAAAATTAAAATTTATGAATCTAAATCTAATTCATTTCATTTATTATTTTACGCATTCATAATATTCACTTTAATAAAATCAGTTGACTTATAAAGAAACAATTTAAGTTTGTAGAGTATGCATAATTTTCTAATGATAATGAGAAAAACAATCACATGTGACCTGACTAACATCAGGCACATGTGATATGAGTGAGAGTCATGTGATTCCACAGTGAAAAAAATTAAGAGAGATAAATAGCATCAGTGAGTCATACAATGAATAAGCTTTTGATTTTTTAATCAAATGGGTTTTCATTAAGGCAATCAATTTAAGTAAATTCAGTAAAAAAGATTTGAATTGCAAATTATTTCAGAAATGTAAAATGTGATGGTGCAATTATTGTAACTACACCACAGGCAGTAGCAATTGATGATGTTATGAGGGAAATCACATTTTGTAGAAAAACTGGTATCCCTATTGTTGGAATTGTTGAGAATATGAGTGGGTTTGTTTGTCCCACGTGTACAGTAAGTTGATGTTATTTAATTATTAGTTTCGCATACACTATTTATTTTTGACTGTATTTAATTTTTTGTAGGAATGCACAAACATCTTTTCATCAAATGGTGGAGTTTCTCTTGCAGAAATGACTAAAGTTCCTTTTTTAACTAGAATACCAATAGATCCTACAATTGGCAGGTTAGCAGATAAAGGTCAAAGTGTTTTAAAAATGTTTCCAGATAGTCAAATAGCGCAGGTTTTTCGAAAATTAGTAGAAGAATTGACTAAAAGTAAGGAAGCATAACACAGATATAGGTTTTCATACTAAAATTTACTTCACCTAAGCGCGATTTTTTACACTTGTATATTATAAAAATATTACATGTACACAAAAATGTAAGCTACAATATATTTTGATTTTGTAAATCTAAATGCAAAGAAAAAATTATTTTACAAAATAGAAGTGTATATGTTGAAAAGCAATTCATTGAAAGTGTATATTTTCATATCTATATTACAAATGTTTTAAAAAATATGTTTTCTTGTACAGACGTAATATGTTATTACTAGTAAGGTTGGTAATAACTATACTTTAATTGGCATATAAACTAATAAACATATTTTTAATTTACATTTTCTTTTATTCTAGCTTCATAAGCTTCCCAGAGAACTTTTTTGTACTCTAAAATAGCACCTAATTTATCAGTAGCTTGAGTGATTCCTCGACCAACTACAACTAAATCAGCCCCTTTGCTAACAACATTTTGTGGAGTATTATACTGTTGTCCTAAATTATCAGTAGAAGTCGCAAGTTGAACTCCAGGTGTAAGCTGAATAAGTCCAGCATCATTGAATATGTTATTTTGACAAACGAATCCACTGATTAAATCAGAGTCCTTTGAGTCTGAAACTGCCGATGTCACATAATTTCCTGTAGTAAGGGCTCCCTGTGATGACATTTCTGCTACTATAAAAACTCCTCTATCTTCTGAAATCTCGTGAAGGCCACTTTTTATTCCTTGAATTACACCTTTGCCAGGAATTGGGTGTACAGTGATAAAATCAGCCCATTCAGCAATATTATAAATTCCATTTCTGTATTGATAAGATACAGTTTGACCAATATCTCCAAATTTTCTATCTTCCATTATGAAGAAATTGTATTTAGCAGCTATGCTCTTTAATTGTTGAATAAAGTTTTTTTCAAAATCTTCTATTATATCTACATGAATCTTTAAAACAGCAATATGTGGTCCAGCCACATTTACCAGATCAATTATTTCCTGAGTCTTTGTAAAGTCAGCTGCTAAACATAATGTAGTCTGTTTTTCAGACATTAATTTAAATAATTTTGCATTTACTGCATTTTTTGTTATTTTAGCTCTGGCAAGGAAGCTTTGAGTAAGTCTTTCACAACAATCCTTTACTTTCAAGGGTGCTTTAACTGATATAATATAATCTTTTACTACTTTTACTGATTCCTCATTTAATCTTCCAGCCTCTTGTAAATAGCCAACTAATTCTGTTATTGTGAAGAGATTTTTCACTGTGATTCCTGCATTTTCTAGATTTTGTTTACCTCCTTGCTCTCTGTCAACAATCACCAAAGCTGTATTTACCTGAAGACCTTCACTTTTTAAGTCTTTTACAGTTTCAATAATACTTGAACCACTTGTAATAATATCTTCTACTATAAGAGCAGTATCTCCAACTTTAAAAACTCCTTCTATCATTTTTTTTGTTCCATAAGACTTGACTTCTTTTCTTCGTATTATCATAGGTATATTGGAGTCTGTGGAAATTACTGTAGCTATAGGCAAGGCAGTGTATGGTACTCCACACACATGATTGAATTCTTTTTTATCTATGAGATTGAAGAGAGATTGTGAAATGCGAAGCTAAAAAATAATTAAATAAAACTTTTTAAAAAATTTAATTTTGAAGAAAGTAAAATTATCTATTGCAGTTAACCTCCCAAAATATTTTAGTTTTTAATTAGATGAATTAAATAAAATCAAAAACGAATAATCAAAACTTACCAATAATTCTGGATAAGAAATGATGACTCTCAAGTCAATGTAAATTGGAGTTTCGAGTCCTACTTTTGTTGTAAAATTTCCATACTTCACAGCACCAATATCATACAATTCAACTGCCAATTCTCTTAAATCTATCTTCATTTTAAAGAAATAATTTATACTTTCAAAAGTGTAATTGCAAAATAACTTTAAAAACTACTTGCAACTTTTATTAAAAGTTCTTCTTTCACAATCAATGATATGCTCATAAAAAAAACCTGCTTGTGGAGTTGAAAAATAAGAAACAAATAACTTAGGTAAGTATAGCAATAACCAGGCAGTATTACTTACAAGCACAATCTCAGATTGAGTTGAGCTGTTGAGCATATCCATATGTGGCATGCTTTTTTTGCATTGTTACCAACTGCAAAAATTTTAGGGGCAAATCTTAAGATTTTGCAGTTTTATTATTTAGATTATTTTGATTGAATAATAACCGAACATATTCGGTCTTGTTTTGAAAAGTGAAAATTTATTTATTAAAGTTATAACGGTCTCAATACAATACTTTAAAAATAATAAAACAAAAAATATAATTCATTTACGTTATAAATGTATATTTAGATAAATAAAAATAAAAGAATTTCATTTGCCTCCCCAGCCCCAAAGTCCTTTTACTAATCCAGCAATTCCACCCTTTTCACCCTTCTTGTCCTTTTCCTGTAATTTATCCGACAGATCAGGGAATTCAATCATATTGAATGCTAAATCAAAGAATAGCGGTTTGCATGGAATGCTTTGCATTGGTGGTGGTAACTTACAAACATTTGGTTGTTTAGTCAGCAAAGCTTGATCTTCTACATATTCATGTAGCCTTTCTGAAAGCATTTTCTTGCTCTTAACTTGCTTATTAATACCTATATCTTCCTCTTGGCCTTCTTCCAAAACACTGTGTGCATGAGCTGCACACTGTGCTCCTTCTATCAATGATTCTAGTTGAACTAAACTATTTTTCAAAGTAGTAGGTAAAAGTGCTTTATGTTCCATTGCATCTTTAACATGCTGCAATGATCTTTGATATAGAGCCATAGCTTCACGCCATCTGTGCAAATTTGCCATAGATTGAGCCATATAGAAACAACGGAAAGCTCTGTAGCTTTTAGTTTTAGCATCATGCTCTTGCAAGAAACTCTGATCATCTTGTAACTGTGACATTTCTACAAGATTATGAAGGGCAGCTTCATATAGCCGTACAATGTCTTGAGACTTGGCTTTCTCAGATTCCTCAGCAATCTTAACTAAAATCAAATTTCTCTCTAATGTTCGCGAAAGTCTAATGTACTGCAAGTATGAAAGTAAGTGTTGAGGAGCCTTGTCACTATCTTTATTTTTCAAATCAGTTTTGAATTCTTCACGAACAGCAGCAATGGCATCTTTGCAATCTATTAAGTGGGCTTCCAAAATTTCAATCTTGGCTTGATTTCCATTGGCTTTCTCCAAAGTGTTATTCAATCTGGAGTCTGCCATAAGTAGTGCCTGAGCTTTTGGTGGAGGTGTTCCACAAGATTTTCCACGCCATGTTACTTCCTCAGTGCTAACTTGCTTCTCTCTAGTTTGAGTTATAAGAGAATCCAAGTTATTCAGTAGGTCTCCACTCAATTTGCCTCTCATTTGCATGAGGTCATCTATTGCAGTATTGTCACCAATATTGTATGCGCAGTATCTTAGATTTGGCGCCAACTCTTCAACTCTTGCCTTGTAAATAAGCTGCTCATGTTCTGGCAATGCTTTAGCCAGATTTTCATAAACAACTTGAGCTTTTTTGAAGTTTTCCATTGCTGGTGCCCAGTTTTGTAATTCAAAGTTTATAGATCCCTGAATATAAGCAACATAGGCTTGAGCTTCCAGCTTTGTTCTTGGATCACAATCAATGTTCTGCAATATTAATATTAATTAAATAAAAATTCTTTCTTTAAATAAATACCTGCTATTAACATCAACCAAGAATCACAAAGAAAACAAAACTTCCTCTTACTTCAATAAGATTTTGCAGCTCCAGTGCATAAGTTCCAGCCTTTCTTAGTCTTGAAACTAAATGGAACTTTTTTCGAGGCTCAGTATTCGATTCCTGGCGTAATTGCATAGCATAGCTCCAAGCTCGCTCAGCCATTGTCAGTGGAATTTGCAGAAATTTATCATCTGTGACCATAGGGGCGATCACGTCACGGCGTTTGAAGTGACGCCTGTCACCCTGAGGTACTTTGAGTACCTTCCGCAGACGTGCCAAACGCCTGGAGCAGTAGCCTCTGTATCTCTGATAATCCCCATGCCTCAGACCGTGTTGTTGCTGCGCCTCCTTGATGATTTTTAGTACTGAAATTGCAGAAAAAATGTAATTAAATAAAACTGCACTTACAAATAACTTTAATTATATCGACAGCTAATTCAAGAGTAAGGGCAACATATGGAAAAAAGTCGGGAGTAGTTTGAGGTTAATAGAGAAATCAACGTGTCGACTCACTTTCAAGGGAGTAGACCTTTTGCTCTGGTACAGGAACCTCTTCTGGTTCGACGTCGCTACCCTCCTTAGGCGACATCGTGTCCTATTGTAGCAAAAGACAAACGAAAATCGGATTTCTACAGTATCATAAACGTTGGCCCACGGCCGTCACGTCATACTACCGAAGTACCGACTCCGATTTCAATCTCGACAATCGCCATTCGCCATATAATATATAATTATTATGTTTTTTCATTTTCTCAAGTTTACAGCATTGCACTTTTGCACCACGCATGCGTACTTGCATACTATATAGCTATACTGTACCCGGTACCGGATAAACTTCATTTATATTACCCTTTCCTTCCTAGTATACTGAAATATGAATTGAATCTCGCATGTGTATACGTATATGCACGAACAAACACATGAGTACACTGCAGTACTTAGCTCGTATTCGAATAGAAAAGAATCGCCCTCCACGACCCCGGTATCTTGCGCTGTTAGAATCGTTTCTTGCCGGCGATAAAGAAGAGTTGGTAAGTTTTTTTTTTCAAGTGTAATTCTCTTTATCTCGTTGCACTCGTTAACCCAATCATTTTTTTTAATATAAACTTTATTTATATATTTCTGTATTATAAATTGAAGATCCGAAAAAGCCATCGAGAGTGATAGTATTTGAGGTTACAAACATGTCAAATCTTCTTGTTCGTAAATCCTTGGTTGGATCAGTGAAAACCCTGAAAAGTCTTTCACAATTTGGAATTATTCCTGTAAGAAGGCTGAATCTTTTGGAGTACCAAAGCAAGGAGTTACTACGCGATTCCGGCGTTTCAGTTCAAAATTTTTCTCTTGTTGATGATTTAAGGAAGACACCTACTGCTTTGGAAGCTTTACGTATGTTGTTTTGATTTTTAGGAGAGATTTTTATTCCTATCTTTATTGCATGTGATAAAATTTATTGGGATATATTTAAAATAAATAGAGTTCATTTTGATGATAGTAGCTGAATGAAATTAAGAGATTTTATGAAAATAATAAAAAAATTTAAGCTTACTCCTGTTACGTAATTATAGATGCTCAAGAATATGTAGTGAAAGCTCAGGTTTTGGCTGGAGGCAGAGGAAAAGGATGGTTCGATAATGGTTTCAAGGGTGGTGTGAAAATTACCAAAGAGTAAGTTTATTCTTATTTTTCAATAAACATGTTTTGAATGTTCTTTATTTGTTTAGTAAGAAAGCAGTAGCAGAATATGTAAAAAATATGCTGGGTCACCGTTTGATTACGAAACAAACATCAAAAGATGGAATTTTAGTTCAAAAAATCATGATTGCAGAATCAGTAGATATTGCTAGAGAAACATATGTTTGTATACTCATGGACAGATCACATAACGGACCTGTTTTGATTGCATCCCCTGCTGGTGGCATGGATATAGAAGCAGTTGCAGAAAAAACTCCAGACCAGATCAAAACTATACCTTTAGATATCTATTATGGAATTGACGATGAAATTGCAAAAGATGTGGCAGATTTCTTAGGTTTCAAAGATCAAAAACTCAACCAAAAAGCAGTTTATGAACTGAAGAACTTGTGGAAATTATTTGTTGACATTGATGCTCTTCAAGTTGAAATTAATCCTTTGGTTGAAACTAAAGATGGAGCAGTTATTGCAGTAGATGCCAAAATATCATTTGATGATAATGCAGAATTCAGGCAGAAAGATATTTTTGCTTTGGAAGACACCAGCGAAAAGGATCCAAGAGAGGTGGATGCCTCCAAGTTTAATTTGAACTACATTGGAATGGATGGAAATATTGGATGCTTGGGTAAGTTCTTTGTGCAGAATCTAATTTTTATTTTTGTATGCTGTTTAGTAATATATTTATTTTTATTTTTAAAGTGAATGGAGCTGGACTTGCTATGGCAACAATGGATATTATTAAACTCAATGGTGGTACTCCAGCCAACTTCCTAGACGTGGGTGGTAGTGTAAAAGAAGATCAAGTTTACCAAGCATTTAGGATTCTTACTGAAGGTCTGACTTTTTTTGCTATTTCCATAAATGATACTAATTGGTCCAAATTCTTTTTTGAATTCTTCTAAATTAAAATAATTATTTATTTAACATGATTAATTACAAAATTGATTGCAGATCCAAAAGTGCAGTCTATCCTCGTAAATGTTTTCGGAGGCATTGTTAATTGCGCCACGATTGCCAAAGGAATAGTAGCCGCCTCACGTAACTTAGGTCTTAAAATACCTCTTATTGTTAGATTAGAAGGTAAATAAGTTAATAAAACTATTTAAGTTCGTGCAATAAACAATACTCTAGAAATTAATTCTCATTTATATTGTAGGCACAAACGTAAATGAAGCCAAAAAAATTATAGCCGAGTCAGGTCTGCCGATTTTGACTGCTAATGATCTGGATGAAGCCGCGAAAAAGGCGGTCGCCTCAATTCAAAAGTGATTATAAAGTCAAAATCAGATAAAAATATCTGATATTCCTGTTAATCATATCAGCAAACTTTTACAGATTGCAAAGGGAAGAGGGGTACACTGACATGAAGGTGAAAATGTCACAATAATTCAATATGTTCCATTAACTCGACTAAAGACTGGCATATCATTCCCGTGATCATGACCATGGATCATCAAATCAATACCAGTGCCACCATCATCTCTCAGCTTCCTTCATTCACATTTTATCGCAAACCATTTTTAAGGACCCGACGTTTACAACCAGACGAGTGCGAGATTCATTGTTTCTAGTTACATAAGATAAGACTATAAGGTTTTTTTGAAATAAATGTTTTGTTACAAAGATGAGAGAGATTCGACGTGCCAAACTGTCGTTCATCCGGCCGTAGAATTCATACTTAAAACAAGGCGAACCAGTCGAGAGCGATGACCATTTATGCTTGAAACGTCTTTTTATTGTCGATCGTACTTGCAGAGCGATACATACGCGCACTCTATTTAAAGTCATTTCGCGTGCCTTTAAACTCCCGTTGCAGACTTTCTTTCTGAAAAAAGAATTGAACTTTCCGATTGCGCGAATCTGCAGGCCACATGACCGACATGTACGCCGTCGAATATCGTTTTCTCTCCTTAATTTAATTTTCCTTTTTTACAAAAAAAGCCAGAACAACGCAGCAGAGTACAGATCAAGTCTCGACCCTGAAAGATCTTTAAATTGGCGGACCTCAAGCCAATTGATTTTTCTAGTAAAACATCTGCAAGACGAGAGAGAGAGAGAGAGAGAGACAGAGACAGAGAGAGAGAAGGACAACTGCGCTTGTCAGAAATGGATAAACAGGAGGCCGGCGACGGTCAGCAGCTCTTTGGCCGCTTATGGTCTTCTGCGCGGAGCTGTTGACGCGATCAGACCCCCATATTACGAAGTGTATCAGCGACGTGTATTACGCTGGCGTATAAGAGGAAGACTGCGCCAATGTGTGTATACCTGCGTGTACGCTCGATCGAGTGTGGTGGCGTCGTAGGACCATATACGGTGCGGGATTTTGAGCTGACTTTCGCGTGTCTGTATGTATGCGTATACATACTCTTATGTATAGGCGCGCGCGAGCGTTCACGGCTTAGTGGGCCAGCAGGTCACGGGGGATTACGTGGTGAATTTCTTTAAAAAGCGCGGCCTCGCTCGTTTCTCCTTTTCTTCGCGGCCCGAATTTTTGGCGCGCGAGCGAGAAAGAGAGAATCTCGGCTAAGCCTCTGGTATACCACGGATTTTTGGGAAAAGCGCCGCGTGGGTGGGACGCCGAGTTGCTAGAACAATAATAGGCTCATGTCCCACTGAGCGAATTATCGCATTTCAGCTATAGATTCGTATGAAAAAAAAAAAAAAAAAAAATGAGCGCAAACGACGCCCGCCCGACGGCTGTTATTCTTTTTTCTTACAAGTGTACGTCGCTTTTTCTTCTCGCTTCAGGGTATAATCGAGCGCTGTCTCGACGCTCTGACGCAAGGGGGATTAAATTTAGTCTTTGGAGAGGTGTCACTCGTTCTTTTAAATTCTGGATTGTACTGATATTGCTAACTTTGAAGTTTTAACTTCTTGTCTTGCGTTAACACATTCAATGTATTTCACTCGATGCCATTACGATATTTAAAAATTACAATGTCAATCACCAAGCTATCAAATTGAAAAACAAAACAAAAAAAAATGCTCACATTTGAAGCAATCGGCAAGTCTTGCTAATTCGGGCTCGTTCTACTTAAAACACAGCCAATTTTACAATCTCGCTGTTAAAACTAGTCGTAACTCAAAAGCTTCGACTATGTATTATCGGATGGTTCTTCGCGCATGACGAACGCGTTATGTTTCAATAAGCGTATTTTAGTCGTCTGAGTAAGAGGCGCAATAATGATATGCGGCTTTTGCATAGCTTTCCCGCTGAATCAAACTCTCGTCATTATATATATATAAAACAAACGCACGAATTCGCGTTCGGCAAAAATTTCGGCGTATTATTAATATTACTCCGATGACTAATGCGATGACAAAAAGACGATCGGCCCTCTAACGTCGGAATCTTTTGCGCGAAAAGAAAAATAAATAGCAAACTGTTCACGTATATACGCGAGAGAACGAGAGCGAATCTCTCGAGCCGGCAATATTATGCATTCGTGGGGCCACGGCCAAAGGACACTCGTGGCGCGCAGCTTCTCGTCGAGGCGTCGTTTTTTTTTCTTTCGCTCTCTCTCTCTCGTATACCTATACTCTCGCGTGCGCGCGTATATACGAAACCCCCCGGTGGCTCTCTCTCTTTCTCGCTTCTCTCTCCTTCATATATACGCACTCGTATGCGTGCCTGCACACCTACATGAGCATATGTATACACATATATATAGACCGGTCTTCTCTCTCTCTCTCTCTCTTTCTCTCTTTCTCTCTCGCTCGCTCGCGCGCGCTCTTCCTCGGGGGCGAAACGCGCAGAGGGACCGCCGCGAACTATTCTTGGAGAACTTCAGTCAGAGTCGCATTCGCCTTCGCATCGGCGACAAGTCGGAGAGTTGTGTGTGCAGTGCAGCGCCGATCTCTCGAAGAGCTTCGCCGGGCTTTCGAGATTCACGCAGATTCATTGTTGTTATCGTTGCAGTCGTTCTCTTTTCCTTTTTCACGTGCGCGACTGCAGTGCGCCGCCGAGTGTGCTTCCAAGGTATACTACGCATATAAGAAAAAGCCTTTCTAGATTACACGCACGCCTCTATCCGCGCCTGCAGTCGTCGGGCTGTGTGCGCCGTGGGACATGCCGTTTCTATAGGGACGCGAGCCGAGCGATGAGTTACTAGCGATGCTGTGGATTTCTCGTATGCTAATCGCGGCCTGTGTGTATACGTGCGACACGGTGTTTGTACATATATGTATATCGCGGCAGTGCAGACGGCAACGCCATGCGAAATTCCGCTTGCGAAGGGGATATCGTATTTTGTACACGAGTTTTCTACGCATACACTGAAACGATTGTGCGTTTTTCGTATACACTGCTCCGCTCGGTAAATTTTCGTTGGGTGCAAGAGTGAAGTTTCGAAACTGCGCCGAGTGACGAGTATACGATTGAGCGCTCGAAGTTGCATTTAACTCGCGTAGGGCGACAGCTCCGAGAATCTCCTTTCGAGATTTTCCAATCGGGTAATGACGCACAATTGCCTCGCCGACTTTGCAATCCGACCGAGAAATTCGCCGCTCTCGTAAAATTATAACTGCGCGCGCGACATAGCTTTCTAGATCTGGCGGTCTGCGCGACGGCGACGACGCTGTGTGCCGCTTGTCTCTCGCGCATCTAACAAACTGTTTTGTTGACCGGTGCCAAGAGCTTCGGGCTTCTCTGTACGCGTTTTATTGGAAAATTTTCGCGCAAACATATTGTAATAAAATTGAGACAAACGCTTTTTCGGCGCCTCGCGCGCGCGCTTTCGAAAGAAATCCTTACGTTCCGGTGCGTGGCATTCTCTTGTCACTTTTATTTATATACACGCGCGCGCGCGGGTCCACAATCGTACACTGTGCGCATGTAACAGCGCGTCGCGCTCGACGTAATTCACGGAAAGTGGTGACAGAAAAATAATGGCCCAGCGATTTCTGGGCTGGTTTATAATGCGCACTATAGCTTATGCGTATTCCCTCATATCGCCGGATATATTTCGGGAATGAAAATTAATTACGCCGAGTGGCAAGCCGCCAATAGCCGAATAATTTTTTTGTCGAGCTTCGCTCTCTCTCTCTCTTTCGGTCAAAGAAGCGATTCGCTCGCTATATGCAAGCCGCGATTGCACGCGCCGAAGGTATTAATTAACTCGAGTAGATTCAAGTCAGGCGAATCATCGCACTTAAGAGTCTTAATTGTTTGCCTTTGTTGCGGCCCATCGCAGAGGGGCAGACGCATCACTTCAAACGCGTACATTCACATAAGCTACATAAGCGTTGATCCGCACTTGAGATTATTAGCGCGTGATAAATCATCGGCGAAGCAGATATCGCGATCTCTCTCTCGCACCGCGCCGAATCGGGCCAACGCGCTCGTAAAACCTGCCCAAATGGAAGTGCAATTTTCGCAAACAAGTTTTACATAATGCGCGTGTGCGACTTGCGAAATCGCATCTGTCTTGGACTGCATCGATGTATAACTTTGTATTGGGGGGTCTCGCGTCGGCGCGCAGATTGTAAAAGCGTTATTGTGAGGCTTTCTCGATATCCTAGAGAAGATACGGCGCGCGGTGGTGGTGGCGGCGGTCTCCGCTGTTGATCTTAGCGAGTTAAAAATACTTACCCACTCTCCGATCGTTCTTTAGGAAACAGGAAAATTTTCGGTTCGACGGGCGGCCTTCGCGCTCCACATTTTGGAGTCCGTTTCGTATCGAGTATAATTCGTGCAAGAAAAGCTGTACCGGGGAGGGGGGAGGGGACGGAGGGTGGGGGCACTCGGCATAATAGAGCCCGGAGGGAAAATCGGGAAAAGACATTAATACGAGATTACGCGTCTTTGGCGGCTTCGATGCAAGAAAGAGAGAGAGAGTTTGCTCGTCGCGCTAAGAATAAATACACGGCGGAAGAGTTCGTCGATGCGGGGGGTTTTGAGACGGAGAGCAAATTTTTCGTCGATGAGACTGCCGCCTGTAAACATTGCTGCGCGTGAGTCAAAAAGATACGCCGTCGCGGATTTCGGTAGCTGACAAAATTAAGCGCGAGCGACAACGATAGCGGCTTATCGTCCGGCGCCAGAGGTCTTTGCCAAGCAAGTTTGACAAGTTCTATATTTTCTGCTTACAGCAGCAGCAGCAGCAGCAGTAGCAGCAGCACGTGTGCGCCTGCAGCCATAGCCGCCCGACTTACAGCAGTGCAGATCCCGACAGTACCGCAGGATCTCTCATACACATCAAAGAGCGAGTACAAGGTGCGCGCGCCGGTTGCGCCCCACCATAGAGAGCGTCTAGAGCGAGAAGCGGCTAGGGGAATCCTAGGCGGCGAGAAGGACGGAGACAGAGCGCGCAGCACTGTACCTGGCCGGCCGATAAAATGAATGAGAATGATAAGTCAGTCAAGTGCGAGAGCTCGCAGGCCGAGCACGAGGAGGCAGAGATGGTCGAGCGCGAGCTGGCCGAGGACGCCGAGTGGAAGAGGATCCAGCAGAACACCTTCACCCGCTGGGCCAACGAGCATCTCAAATGCGCCAACAATCACATCAGCGACCTCGAGAGCGATCTCTCCGACGGCCTGAGGCTCATCAGCCTCATCGAGGTCCTCGCCCAGAAGAGGCTGCCCAAGCACAACAAGAAGCCGACCTTCCGCTCGCAGAAGCTCGAGAACGTCTCGGTGGCGCTCAAGTTCCTCGAGAACCAGGGCATTCGCATCGTTAACATCGGTACGTCTCTCGCTCCCACGCAGTCTACGATATAACTCCTCGGCAGCGACGCGCTCTTTACTTCCTTTATTCCTCCTTTCCGACAACGCGTCTGTCTCCTGTCTCTCCTCTCTATTCTGCGTCGAGTGTCGCCTGTGCGTTACGTTGGGAGAGACCTCGCAAGTACCTCGCGGAATCCCTCGTCGCTCTCGCGAGCTTCGCGAGCTGAGGACGCGATTATTCAATGCGACGCGGTCTATCACAGCTGTGCGCCGTGGGCTTTAAATTTATCCGTTAATTCTCTGTACCTCGAGTCAATTCCGTATATATATATATGTATAGATCGTGTTATTGTTGTAAGCTCCGAAATTCGCTCCTCTCCTCGAGAGGTCGCGTCGCGAGCGCGTGTAAACAATAAATTGCCATGAGTCGTCGTGGAGCGCACATGTACCGAGGCCCTGTATATACACGCTACACATCGTACAGAGCCGCTCTTTCATTAAAAAGCCGTTCTATCCCATTAAAAAAAAAGAGCCGAGCGGCTGCGTTGCTTTTGATTTCCACGCGGCGCAGTCTACTGTACGAGCTGCGTGTGACTTCCACAAACGCTTCGTTGAAACACCGCTCGCTAACGTTTTCCCGCGCAAGCCAGCGCGCACGAAGCGTTCGTCGATCCGCGAAAAGCAGCCTTTCCGCAATTCGATAATTTTCGCGTAAAACCTGCCTCGGCGAGCGTCTGACCGGTCTCGGGCTTATCTACTCCTCGTTAAAACGCGCGGATCTGCGGAATGCATTCGGCTGCCTCGCGCGCTTTTTATTTTCTCTGGCCTCTCGTAAAACCGTCACACCCAGTGACCCTGTCTCTCGCGAGAAGCTCGCGTGTGACACTTTTTTCCCCTCTCCCGCTCTCTCTCTCTCTCTCTATGTCTACCTCGCCGCGCGAGACCCCCATAGCGTACAGTCACGCGAGACGCGAGTGCGGTCCAGATTCCAGGAGAAAGAGGTGAGCCGAGAAAGAGAGAGAGAGAGAGAGAGAGAGAGAGAGAGAGAGAGAGAGAGAGGAGGGTATAGGTGTAGACAGTGCACGCGCAGGTCCGCGGATCGATTATTTCGCCCGGGAGGCTGATGCCACTGCCCCGTTGGCTTTCCTCCCACTCCCGGAATGTCAACGTCGACGGCATCGCCGGCGCTTACTGTGCGTGCGTGTGTGCAGCAGAGGCCACGCAAAATTCCTAACGAAGCGAAAAGATAAGCGGCCCGTGCAGACGGTCTCTCTCTCCCTCTCTCTCTGCGTGTACGACGCGCAAAATTGCATAGCTAATCGGTCAGAACGCCTGCGCCGGCTCTCTCGACACGTGCTTCCAATGGCCACTTGTTGACGGCGGGCTGCGCGCGTGTAAGCTCGCGCGTGTGAATGTGTATGCGTGCGTGGAGAGAGCGAGAAAGAGCGAGACGCTTGTGTGTATAGCTCTCGCGTATTTTTAAACGGCGATTTTTGGCAATGTCAAAGCCGACGCGCCGACCTGGTGCATTGACACCGCGCACAGGCTCGATTTGAATCATCGAATCATCTCTCTCTCTCTCTCCCCCTCCTCTTTCTTTCTTTCTATTGTCGACCCAGGGCGTGTGCTCGGAGCCGCTTCGCGGAAGAGCTCCTCGCCTCGGCAGTATAAAAAGATACACGTGTATACAGATACAATGCGCGAACGTTCGAGAAGGGGAAAAAATAGAGAACCGGATTTATCGTCGCCGGCTTTTAATCACCGGTGTGCATAGACGAGCGCTATACGATAACTCGGCGTGTGTATAAGGTATACATATACTCTGCGCGCTGCGTCGTTGCAGTAGCAGTTCTCGAATACCAATGAGCTCCGCGCCTATAAGGGAACCGCGCGGAGAGCGATCGGCGAGGGAAAGGTTGCCCGAAAAAATTCGCGGCGGCTCCTCGATGAGGTAATCGCTGGGCGATCGATGACGTCACCGTCTAAACTCACGCCCGAGCACACAGATGTCTATAACTTACGTATATCCGTATACACACGGACAGCGCGCACACGCGCGTATAGGAGCGAGCGATGCCGGCGCCGCGAGCTCTATACAGCCTCGCGCATACTTACGGCAGGCGGCTTCAATGCCGTCATCGAGGTCGTATCGTCGCGAGCGCGCATAACCGCCTCACACTTTGATGACTCCGGGAGCACGCGGCTACTGTTCCTCTATATGGAATTAATATATTAAAGAAGCTGGTGTTTGCGCTCGCGCGCATATAGGCGTCCTGATGTCATACGCTTATTTTCGCGCTCGGGAGATTATGGCGCCTCTCCTCTCCTCTCTTTCTCTCTCTGTTACGATTCGATTAAAATGCAATTCGAAAGCCAGCGAGATCGCACTGTACGCCTCTCCCGGCCGAGCAGTGTGTTTATATATATGTGCATTATGCGCCGGGACGTTTTTTTTCCAGCCTGCGTGATGTCATGCGGCGCGTCGCGTCTCAGGGGCACGCGCGCGCCGAGAGCAACGCTATATACTTAAAATGGACGTAATTCCGTTTTTTTTTCTTTTATTCTATAATTCTTTCGCGTCACGCACGATTTGACGAAGTGCGCGATTTACGCGTACAATGAATTATCGTCGTGTACGGGTAATGATAGCTCGGAAACATTGGCGACTCCGTTTGTCTTCTCGTCGTCGTGGGGCGACGCGGGCGGGACCTTTCGAGTCCACAGAAATTGATGTTTGGAAAGCACGACCATCGCGCAATTTAAAACACATCGCTCTCGAAAATTCTCGTCGCTAGACAAACGGCTGATCTAAGCACACAAACACACACAGACACACACACACTTGTTTACAGGCACTTCGCTCTACGTTCGTATTAATGCCAAGGCTATACTTGGCAAATGATTCAATCGTGATCTCCGTCGCTGCCTCCGCGCTGTATAGAACAACCACCGCGGAGAGGTGAGTGACTCAACCCGCGCGAATGACGGAAATACAATACGCGTATTATATGCTTATTGCGAAAGCCTGAGAGAAGCCTAAAATTGTGCTTGAATCAGCTGTTGGGTATAGCGCTGGGTATATAGAAAAAGTGTCGACTATGTAGAATGCCGTGTATTTCTTGAATGTCAAAGTTGGATGAACGATACGGACGCCTTACATTATATTCGTCATTGCGATACGGGGCGTTTATTGTGCCTTCTGTGCTTTTGTGATTCAGTATACGACATCTTGATAATTTATCCGTGAAACAAACGCGTATATTACGTACATTTACCGTTCGAAAGCTACTGTTCTTGTTCATACCTCTGAAACTTTTACATATGAATGCTGACGCATTTTTTTTTATTCGCTCAGAAAATATGTAATGTCTCACCAACTGCGGTAAACTGCGATTAGCATCAATTTACTCGGAGATCAACAGACGAAAATAGTCTTATCGAGCATTTCTGTTTGAACACGTGGTTTCTGGGTGGTATACACACTCGGCGTAGCTCGGCTGCTTTTTATTTCGCCAATCGTCGCGCTTCCATTCGAAAACGCTGTTATATGCCTTTGGAAGCGATTCCAAGCTCGAGATACTTCTGGCGACCTTGAGGGCCATTCAGTTCCTTTATGAGATTCTCGAGAGTCGAGAGAGTTTTGATTTCTCTTTTTTTTTTATTCTTCTTCACTACCTTGAGAGGACCTTTTCAGTGAGCGTAACACTTTCTTCGCCCCTTCATTATGTCGAAGCTTCTTTTCAGCCTCCTTCAATCGCTCCGGTTTGATATTTTTCTCTTGAATGAAACCTGTGACGGAATCATTTCCTTTTATAGATCTCGATCGACACAGCAAACAATTTAATGAATATATCGGTAAAAAATAACTTGAGAAGCAAACAGCATTTCAGCCAATTCCGTATATGAAGCTGTAGGCACGCTCAGGAAATTTATGAATGAAGGAAATTTTGAGTATTTGCCTTAAGTAATATTACCTAAGGCTCCATTGTATGTACGAGTGCGCGTGGGAAGTCGGTAATGCGAAACCATTTGTACTCGTTTGGTCATGTGCTGTACGAGTTGACACTGAGCACCATTATTATAAAAAAAATGACTATTATTATTATTATTAACATAATAATGTACTGCTCATTGGTTTCCCAAGTGCAGCGTCGTCGCCGCTTTCGAAAACTGTAATCTGCATTATAAGCGCTCGGTAGAGGCTCTGCATTTTAATCCACACTGATCGATCCTTCGTTCCGAGTGAAATTGGAATAAAATTTTCATCGCGTCGATCGTTTCGGCATTAATATATATATACACACACACACACACACACACACACACACACACACTTAGAAATGCTGTGTGTGAGTGCCGCTTTATTCGCGGCGCTAATGATCCGACGCATTAATAAGTCAATCGCGATCGGAACTTTTTTCACTCCTCTCGCGCGGTATTCCTCGTCAATTGCGCGGAGACATATATTGTCCGGGACCGTATAAGAAAACGGCTGAAGAAAAATAGCCGAGCGCTATTATAAAGTGCTTTTTCGATATCGCGAGTAACGAGGTAGAGAGAGAGAGATAGACTTATTCGCGAACATAAATGACATCAGTGCATTTGTAATGCGTCTTAAAATAAACGGGATGAAGGTCGATTTTCAGCTGATTTTCGTCTGCGCGCAAGAATCTTGAATCATCGCGTGCTCTAATCCTATATATCTATTTTCAATTCGCGCACGATCTGCAGTGTCTCGCGATGAATACGACTAACGCGCGTATAAGCCTGTGAAGCGTGTACACTTCCCTACAAGAGATTCAATTTTACGAGAATCCTCTCGTTACACGCCTCCCGAAATAAAGCGCAATAAACACCGAAATAGTAACGAGATCCTCGCGGCTCTGCCAATTGCGGCCCATTCATCTTTCCAACCGAGGCTATTAACGCTCTTGCTCCACTAATAAACCGAAATTATTGTAGTCGGCGCTCTCGCGCATAAATATACATTATGCATGCAACCGCAACTCACAGATGTCTCGTGCGCACTTATACAATACACACGATGCACGCGCGAGAGGAGTTACCGCCGAGCATCGCAACGCGGCGTGAATCACGATTTCAATAGAGATGAGCTTCGCGCGCGACAACGCCCATAGTGCAGACGAGACTTTTTTACACACGCGTATAGATAGTAATCTTTTCTTCCCGCGAACCTCGCATTTTTTTCTCCACTCCGCGCGGCGAGTCGTCGTCGGCGCGGGCTGAACGCGTTTTGAAGACCGGCGGACACGGCCGAACGATCGTTCCGTCGACATAGAAATTTCAAGGAGAAAGAAAGCTGCAATCGGAGAATTCGCCGACACTTGTATATACTTTTATATTATAGGAGAAATGAATAGATGCATCTCTTCGAGCCAAAATTTCTTATATTTTGCGAACGTTTCGACCGATTATCGGTCGTCTTTAGGGCTATATTAAATTTTTTACAATTAATAGAATTTAAAATAACAGTTTTTACAATTAATAAAATTTAAATTAACAATGATCGTGGAAAATAAACAACATTTACCTTAAATAATAAAAACTTCTAAATATAAATATAATGTGACTGTCGTCCCTAATGAAACAAAATAGTACTAATGAACTAATGATTTTTATCAATATTGTTCATTAGTATAATTTTGTTTCATTAGGGACGACAGTCACATGGTCGTCATGTCGGAATAGTAATTTTATATTTAGAAGTTTTTATTATTTAAGGTAAATGTTGTTTATTTTCCACGATCATTGTTATTTAATTCTATTAATTGTAAAAAATTTAATATAGCCCTGAAGAGGACCGATAATCGGTCGGAACGTTGGCAAAATATAAGAAACTTGGCTCGAAGAGATGCATCTATTCATTTCTCCTAAACAACCAGTCGAGCGATAGAAGCAATTTTAATAACTTTTATATATAATTTCGAAAATAAACAAGAGCGCATCGCTCCGGCCGAGAGCCCCCCCCCCCCCGCGTATAGTTGCACAATCGAATCGCGCGCGGGCGCGGCGGCTTCTAAAATTGGCGGGAGCGGCCGAGCACACCGCGTACTTTTCTCCACTTTTCGTGCACCCGTTTCGTAAATATAAATCGAAAGCGGATACGCGGCGCGGCGACCCGCCGAAAAATTCGCCGCGGGAGAATCTGACTTTTCTCCTCGAATATTATTTTTGCTGATACGCGCCGCTGCGCAGAGAGAGAGAGAGAGAGAGAGAGAGAGAAAGAGACTAACTTTGCACGGCGGGCGGGATTGATGGGCGTCGAAAAGTTTCGCGGGAGAGAAGAGACTTTTACCAAAGTGCATGGATAGCGATAGAGTTTCCAAGTTTGAAAATTCTTCTGCTTTCTCTCTCGCTGTTTTCTATACCTTCTCAGCGATAAATTTTCTAGTTATATATGCAGACCTTATATATATACACGTTATACGTAAGAACAAGAAAGATATTGGATCTGTTCGGGAGGCACGTCCCGGCAAGACGAATCGCGATGGAAATAGCTTTATTTATGAATCCTCTTCGCGTGTAAGACGAGGGAACTTTCTCGTATGTTGACGCGACCTTGAAAGCTCCGAAAGCTCAGATCCGACTTTTGCCCCCTGTCCCCGCAGATTCCACGCACATAGTCGACTGCAAGCTCAAGCTGATTCTCGGTCTGATATGGACGCTGATTCTGCACTACTCGATCTCGATGCCCATGTGGGACGGCGACGACTTCGGCGACGACAAGGGCGCGACGCCGAAGCAGCGCCTCATGAACTGGATCAAGTCCAAGATCCCGGAATTGCCCATCAACAACTTCACGTCCGACTGGAACGACGGCCGGGCCGTGGGCGCCCTCGTCGACGCCGTCGCGCCCGGTCTCTGCCCCGACTGGCAGGACTGGAACCCCAAGGATTCCGCCCAGAACGCGGCCGAAGCCATGGGTCTCGCCGACGATTGGCTCAATATCCCCCAGGTATATTGCACAAATATACGCGCAAATTTATTGTTTAATACGCGAGGTCGTTGCGTTTATTTTTGAAGCGGGAGACACTCGTTATATCACACACGCGCACACACTGCAGCGACCGATTCGCAATTCTTACGGAATAAATAAGATTTATAGCGATGCGAGTTTCACAGGTGTGTCCCTTCAAGGATTTTTCGGTCGCTGTGGGAAACGAGTCCGTCCTTTTTTTCTTTCTTTCTCTCTTTTTTTTTCTTAAAGCAAGACAATGAATGGACTCTTAGCATTTCTTATCGTCTTATGCGTGTGCGTATGAGTTTCGGCGAAAAGGATCAAGGACACCGCACTCGATGTAGCATAGTGTGCGCTGGCTTTGAAAGGCAAACTACGAGTCGTCGAGAGTCAACATCCTTTGGCTTGAAAATTTTTTGCTCTCGCCCTTTTCAGCTCATCAAACCGGAGGAAATGGTCAATCCGAACATCGACGAGATGTCCATGATGACGTATCTGTCTCAGTATCCCAACGCCAAGCTAAAGCCAGGTGCGCCGATCCGCCCGAGAACCAACCCAAACAGGTAAAGTTCGGACTCGATCGACAATGTAAATTAAACATGAACTCTTTGTGCACACGCGCGTTCTTGGACACTATATACTGCACACTATACGTACGCTATATACGTACACGCACAGAAATTTACGTAAAGACACATTAGTCACTGATGAATATACAGTGTAGAGCACACATTACGTATTGTTAATTATTCATTAAGAGAATACTGCTGATATGGATAAAGTTGAATAATTAATAAATTTATTTCATGCCTTTTCACGCAGCGTGCCGCCACCGCGGTAAGTCCATCCACGGCGTATCGCTTATATATCTATAATCCTCGCCGCACAGACTCACGTACAAACACAGACACACACACACACACTCTCTCTCTCCTCTCTCTTAGCACACACGGGAAACTACCCCAATCGTCCTAATCCTAACACACAAGACACGAGACACACACCCCACAGCGTTTGCCCGATTGGGTTTTTGACTTTTGCGTTTTCGCCTTGGCGCATTAATGTGTGTTGCCACTACGCGGCTATATACAAAAACACGCACCGGTAGAGCGCAGTGACATTAAAGTCTCGTACTTTATGGACTCGCGAGCGTCTCTTACGTTATTATTTTGCCTGGCAGCATTATAACGCGCATATGTTTATGGAGGCATGAGTCGTCGGAACTTGCGCGATATGTGGCTTCCCATATACTATACTATTGTTGCACACGTTTCTGTATGTGCTTCTGACGCCTCTGACGTAACGAGTTCATCTATCTGTCTATCTCTCTCGCGCACGGGGGGGAATTGAATAATTCCTCTGGCTGTCGGCGAATACGCGAATACGCGCGGTATATAATGGAACAAGCGCGAGTCGTAGGTGATGTACCATGTATACATATTACAATGTATTTGATGTACACTAGTTTTAGTATCGAACTTCTCTCACGGGGCTGTTTATTAAATGTGCAGCTTTTGATCGCATTAACTGTGAGCAAGTGTTACACGGATTGAATCGATAATACTGTATTGTTCGGGTTCACGTGTTGCGCAGTTTTATTTTTCTGCTTTTGGTAACCGACTGGCGCTGATAGATTTTTTGAGTTTTCTCGACTGACTCTCTCTTTCTCTTTAATACTTATATACATAATAGCTGTATTATTTTAATTTTTTTATTGCATTGGCTTGGCGCACTGAATATCGAAGAATGTTGCAGGGTACGCGCTTACGGTCCCGGAATCGAACCTTCGGGTCCGATCATCGGAGCGCCGGCCAACTTCACCGTGGAAACGTTTTCCGCGGGCAAGGGTAACGTCGAGGTCACCGTCGACGATCCTAAGGGTCTTAAGTTACCGGTAAGCGTTTTTTTTTCGTTCTTTGCTTGACTTTGCCAGTCAATTTTCGCTCTCGTACACGTCGAACAGAATGTGGAGTACGATCAAGAGGAAAATTGATTTTTTTTCTTAATGGAGCTGTTCAAGTTTCTCGCTTATTCTGTCGATATCGGCAATGGCGATCCAACTTTACGAAATTCCTGCAGATTAAATTCTATGAACAGCTCTATGAGTATGAGGTACCAATATTTTTTTTTTAATTATTTTAAAAAATGTATATTATTTTACAATTTTTTTTTGCAAAAAAATATTTATCTTACACATAATACGATTATTATTAAAAAATTCAAATAAGTTTCCGTCGTTCAATCGACGTTGCAAAGAAAATTTCATCGAAACTTATTTGGTAGAAAACTTTTTTCTACAGCTTCACTCGTATAGGTATGACGATCAGAGGGCTCAGGTAAAGTAAGGCATCTTCCCACTGGCAAGCCGTGGGCAAATGCCTCTCAACCTAACAATAAAAAAAAAACCACGAAAACTGTTTGGACATAACTTACAGCTGCAATTCATAACAATGTTATTTTGTTGACTCTAACCCCAACTCACAAAACCAACTAGAAAAAAAAAATGCGTTGTCAAAAGAAAGCTCGTTAACCATTCCCAGCCGAGGAGACGATCGTCAATAGTTTCTCGCTGGATTCTAGGTCGACATCAGATTCAACAAGGACCGCAATCTCACCTACTCGGTGTCTTACACACCGGTGAACGAGGGTCTGCACAAAGTGAAGGTGCAGTTCGCGGGTCGGCCAATCCCGAAGAGCCCGTTCCCCGTGTCGGTCGAGGGCCACGCTGGAGACCCGAGCAAGGTCACCGCCAGCGGACCTGGTCTCCAGCCCGACGGCGTAGTCGTCAACAGGCCCACCTTCTTCGACATCTTCACCAAAGACGCGGGAAGGGGCGTACCCGAAGTCATAATTCTCGACCCTCAGGTATGCGCTCTTTCTTATTTTTTCCTCCTTCCTTCTTCTTCTTCTTCTTCTTCTTGCCTGGGCTTGTTTCTTGCTTTTTCATTGTGTGATGCGCTTGACCTCTCGTAGCTCGTCGCGGAATACGGACAGCTCAAGAGATAAAAGCATAAGCTGGAATGTGTGCTGCGGTGCTGTAAAAATGTAAAATTATTTTTTTTGGGCGTAGCAGCTGCGAACTTCGGGTAAAGTAATCAGCTGCGCGCCCTTTTACTTTCTTGCTTTTTGGAACCTGTTTTCGAAGGCTGCACGGAACGAGCTGCCTCGAAGATGCACGAGTACGAAAATATTTTGTTTTATTTTTTGTTTGCTTTTTTGCTTAAAACGAATCGGCATAAGTAGGCTCCTTTAACCGAATCTTCTTCAACTCAGGGCTCGAAGACAACCGTCCCGGTGAAGTTGCGTCAAACTTCACCAGACGTCTGGCGCTGCGAGTACGTCTCGCCGGTGATCGGCCTGCACTCCGTCAACGTCTTCTTCGCGGGTAAATTGATTCCCAACAATCCGATCGGAGTGCGAGTGGCACCTGTCTCCGACGCGAAGAAGTGCAAGGCCTTCGGTCGTGGACTTCTGGCGAACGGCATCCGCGTCAAGGATGACGCCGACTTCGTTATAACCACGAAGGACGCCGGCGAGGGAGTGGCAGACGTTAAGATCATAGCTCCTGGAGGCATCAACTTGCCGGCTAAGTATGTTAATACTATTGCGTCGATGTGCGTCGATAAGGTGGGGGGGGGGGGTGAGCGGAAGTGCGATCGATTGTTTCGATTCTACGCGCGACTGATAATTCAGCGGTTTGTATTGCGTGCACGTCCCTAAATATGGTTTTGCGCTTTTAGGATCACCAAGGTCAACGATGACACCTACGAATGTCATTACTATCCCGTGAAGGAGGGCCGTCACGTGGTGATGGTGACCTACGGTGGCAAGGAAATTCCCAAATCGCCCTTCGAAGTTAACGTCGCGCCTTACAAGGAGTCCGCCATCCGAGTCTTTGGACCCGGTCTCTACGGAGGCGTAGTCGGGCATCCGGCGAAATTCACCGTGGACACCAACGGTGAAATGGGCGCTTTGGGCTTCTCGATCGAAGGCCCCAGCAAAGCCAAGATCGACTGCCACGACAACGGAGACGGAACGGCCTGACGTCTCTTATCTGCCGACCGCCCCGGGACCTTACGCCGTGCACATCCTCTGCGACAACGAGGATATTCCAAAATCGCCGTACATCGCTCAAATCGTACCGCAGAGCGACTTCCACCCTGACAAAGTTTGTTGATACCTTGCTACTTTGTCTGCTATTTTGCAATTGTTTCGCAGGGAAGAATCATTTATGCAATTTGTCGTTTAACGCAGGTCGAAGTTCATGGACCTGGAATTCAGCCGGTCGGTGTAGTGAGCGACAAGCCAACCAACTTCACCGTTGACGTAAAGAAAGCCGGCCAGGCTCCTCTGGAGGTGGCTATCCAAGACGCCTTCGGTAGAGACGTACCGATCAAGCTTGAAGACAAGCGTGACGGCACTATTCAGGCGCACTACAAGCCGACCTCCGGATCTCAGCACGTTGTCATGGTACATTTAGCTCTTTAATTCACCGCTCGATTTCCGACTCGCATCGAATTCAATGGGGAATTTTTCGACTGCAGGTTAATTACGGAGGTGTTGCCACCAAAAAATCACCGTACAGAGTTAAAGTCGAGGCTCCCTTGAACCCAGCCTTGGTTCAAGCCTTCGGCCCGGGACTTGACAAGCCCAAAACCAACACGCCCACGCACTTTAACGTCAACTGCCGCGAGGCTGGTCCTGGAGAGCTCAAGGTCGACATGAAGACGCCGGACAATCACGATCTTCCGATTTCTCTTACCGACAACGAGGATGGAACCTACACTGTCGACTACGTGGCTCCCGATCCAGGAACTTACACAGTTAATCTTAACTACGGTGGCCTAAAGGTGCCCAAGAGTCCACTCAAAGTCAATGTAACCCCGCGCGTCGATGTGTCCAAGGTCAAAGTCGATGGACTGGCTAACAGTAAGTTTCTTTTACTGTGCGAGCATATAGACGTCTTTTTCGTTTATTTACGCTAGGTGTCAATCAGATCAAGTGGCTGAACGATTATTCAGAGAAGCTCACACTACGATTAGCGTCAAAACATTCGCCGTAGATTACTCTTTTGTACAAGTTTTACAGAAAGTTTAATCTCGAGACACGCAAATAGATGCTTGATCCGTAGATTTTAGAATCGGAGGAGACAATTCTCCGCTATTTGTATCTTAAGCTTCTCTTTGAAGGTCGCTTCGTCACCTAGATTTACACTCTCTAGACTCGCATTCTTATGCATATCTGTCAAAGTCAAAAATTCGCTAGCCCGGCTAGGCTCGGGCACTGAGAGAATGTATAACGGGCTAACGGCTAGATGTCGGCTATAAATACAACTTTCTCGGTCGGCCACGATACATGTATGCGCGCACGCGCGCCCGCTCGCTCGGGCGGATTCCAGTTGGAATCCGTGACGAGCACGCGAGTTTATTCTCGGCCGAAAAACGAAGAGAGCCCCTCTAAATTTACAAGTAGCGAGAAGTAGCCGAGGAAAATCTCGAGAACCGCGTATGAATATGTTTGTATAAGAAAGCGGAGTCTCCTAGAGAGTATATATATACATACAGTTGAGATCACAGCTTCTGTATAAAGAACAATCGTGTAGCAGCTGCATAAGCGACCGAGCAGGAGACGCCGAGTCGTCTCGCTTGTATACCGCGCGCTCTAACTCATTTTATTTCTCTCATTCACCTATCAATAACCGCTTGAAGCTCACTCACGCAAAAGCTGCTAAAATTTGCTCCTGCAATGTAACTCTATCTGCAGAGGCTTCAGCAGCGTTTCGACATTATAAACAGGCCGGAGACCCTCTCTCGCAATCACGTACGCCCGCAGGCATTGTAGTATGTGCATTATCAGAGGGACATCTCCTACATTATATACCGTTTTTTATGTATAAAGCTCTTGTGTGTACAATCGAACGATATCCATCATCTGAAACTCATCGCACACGATCACACGTACATATAGACCTATATAGCCATGCATTGATCACACGCAATAACACGACACACGCGCGAACCGAACAAGAACAAGCGAATAAAAGAGGCTGCGGTGACCGCTGATTATCGCAGCCGCACCCGTCAACAGTCTCCAGCAGTTTCGCGTGCTGACGCAGGAGGCCGGTCGGCCCGCTGACATACAGGTAGCCATCACCGCGCCGTCCGGCGGCCGTTGCAAGGCTCACGTACTGCCGACCCACGAGGGCTACCTCGTCAACTTCACACCTACCGAGCTCGGCGAATACCTCATTGGCGTGAGCTTCGGCGGCGAGCCTATCCAGGGCTATCCTCACCGTATCACCTGTCTGCCCACCAGCGAACCCTGGCGCGTCAGGGCTTCGGGTCCGGGTCTGAGTAGCGGGATCGTCGACAAGCCCGCCGAGTTCGTCATCGACACGAGGGGTGCCGGCCAGGGCGGCCTCGGGGTCACGGTCGAGGGACCCTGCGAGGCGGCCATCAACTGCCGGGACAACGGCGACGGCACCTGCTCGGTAGCCTATCTCCCGACCGAGCCCGGTGACTACGTCATCAACATCACCTTCAACGACCAGCACATCCCCGGCTCGCCGTTCCAGGCGATCATCGACGAGCTTCCACCGCTAGATCTCAGCAAGATCAGACTCATGGGCGCCGGCATTCAGCCTCATGGTCAGCTGCATTGCGATACGACGTTTTTTTTCTTTTTTTTTTTTTTGTATATCCTATAGCGTTTTCAATTCTTACGTATACTACTATACTCTGTATCTATCGTTGTTCTGAGTTTTTTCTTTGTATACTGTATGAGCTAGGGGAGGATATGCACTACACAGGATTTTCATTTGATTTTTTGCTCATGTTTTAATTGACATTTTATGGACGATTCGTTGGCTGCATGGTTCAAGAGTGAGAGAAAATGAATCCATACATGTCCTTATGTTACACTTGGAGAAGAAATTCAACGCTATGGCTTACTGTGCTGTTTACTGTGTTTCTACAATTTAAAGTTCTACTTTTTATGCATGCGTTCTGTATCTACTTCCGTTGTGAGATCAATGTAAATAAGCGAATCAGTTATACTCATGCTGTATACCTTACAATTCGCCCGTAATTATGCATAAAAGGAATGCGTTCTTTGTACTTCACTCATACTTTTATCACGAATGTTTTTTTTTTTAACTTGCGCAGTGTGATCATTAATTGTTACCGTTTTCTCATTAACATAACTAATCTTTTTACTCTGCCATTCACGCTGCACAAAATACCTTGAAATCTATTCTGCTCGAATCGCCATAGTCCGTGAGCACACAACGGATTTAACGTAAAATTTGACGCGTTGCAGGTTTGAACGTATATCAGCCAACGGAATTCACGATCGACACGCGAGCGCTCAACAAGCCAAAAGGCGAGAGCGAGAACATTGGCTGCCACATCAAAAACCCTAGCGGAGGCGTCACCGAGAAGGTCATCACCCCGCAAGCCGACGGTACCTACCGCGTCAGCTACACGCCGTTCGAGGAGGGCAAGCACACCATCGACATCCTTTACGACAACATCCCCGTACCAGGATCGCCCTTCAGCGTCAATGTCAAGCGCGTCAGCGATCCCGGCAAGTGCCGCGCTTACGGGCCGGGTCTCCAGAAGGGTATCGTCAACAAGCCCAACAAGTTCACCGTTGAGACCAAGGATGCTGGAACTGGAGGTCTGGGTCTGGCCATCGAAGGACCCAGCGAGGCTGTCGTCTCCTGCAAAGACAACTGCGATGGAACGTGCAGCGTTGAATATCTGCCGACTGAACCCGGCGATTACGACATCAGCATCAAGTTCGAGGACAAGGACATTCCCGGATCACCTTTCAAGGTTCAAGCCGTGCAGCCCGTAAGTAATCACGAGAGTCTTTTTCGCGGACGGAGTTGAAGAATTCGGAGCTAACGCACCCAATTTTCGCCTCGACAGAACGACTCGAACGTTGTAGCCTACGGACCAGGTCTGCAGCCGCAGATGGTGCGCGAAGGTGTGCCCGCGACGTTCACCGTCGATTCGACCAAGACGTCCAATGCTCAGCTGGACGTCAAGGTGAAGACAGACCGCGGCAGCATCGGCAAGCCTGAGATCAAGCGTGTCCGCGATGGAATTCACGAGGTGACGTACATGCCTGGACAGGCTGGCAGTACCGCGACTGTCGAGGTCAACTACGGTGGTAAACCCGTCCAGAACAGTCCGTTCAAAGTCAAGGTAGAACCTGGCTGCGATCCCAACAAAGTTGTGCTCTCGGGACCAGGCGTCTCGCCCGTTACCACCGCTTCTTTCCCAGCTGACTTTGTTGTCGATACGTCCAAGGCTGGATTTGGCGATCTGGAAGTTCAAGTTTTGGTAATTATTAGCGACTTTGTGAAATCGACTCGACAAGCATCGCTTGCGCGAATTACTAATGGCTCTCGTAATTGTGAATTTTAAAGGGACCAGACCAGTCACCGCGTAAAGTCGACATCCAGAACGTCGGCGACGGCAAGTACAAAGCGACTTACCTGCCCGACGACTGCGGTCGGTACAAGGTAAACGTCAAGTACGGCGGCAAGGACGTGCCCAACAGTCCGGTGAGCGTGCAGAGCGTATCGACCGGTAAAGCCGACGCTTGCAAGATCAAGGAGGGCGTGCAGCGCACTCTCGCCCAGGGCGAAGAGTACTGCATTACCGTCGACACCGAGAACGCCGGACGGGGTGCCCTCACCTGTCGCATACGCTCTACCTCCGGAAGGTAAATAGATCGCCGAGTGCGGAGGAGAATTCGGGAGATGGATGTAGCGTTAGGTTGTCTCGCTGGTTCGTGGTGAAATTTTTGTGTATCACTTAGTCACTTAGGCTCGCAAAGTTGGGAAAAATTGCGTGAGATCGCTTATCTCGCATTAAATGAGAAGGTACCAGTTCATGCGGCCGAGATCCTTAGGATGGTCCCTTTGACGTTGGTTTTTAAGTTCGTTAAGTTGCGGTACGTATATGCCGATGGTCGGATTAACCAATTACGTATGTTTTTCGTGTTGTTTACTAACAGGGATAGCGACAATTGTTGTTCCGTAGTTTTAACTTGGAGATTATTAAATTCAGCCGTTTCTTCAGTCCCCAAAGCCATCGATTCTGTCTCGAGTTGCGGTCGCTGCACTAATAATACATCACACGAAGAAACGTCCCTCGAGATCCGCGACCTACTAAGTCAGATTTTTTACGCGCAAAGCACTCTGATCTTGATTACAGAATCGTCGAGCGTCTAATGAAGTTTCGCACTCTATTTTGTTTTGTCTAACGTGTGCGCTCGAATGTTTTTATTTATCTTGGTTTCTCGATTACTTGGACTGAATTCAAATCTATTTGTAAACACGCGTACGAGCGTTAAGATTCCGTATTTCGCCATCGGGCGCATAAAGTGCTGCGACGCTGCTTATTCGCTTGTTGAAACGTGACGTAACGATTCAAGTGTCCATAGAGAAAGTTAACGATTAGCGCCGGCCGTTTGGCAGAAAGCGACAAGCGCCTGCCTCTCAAACAATGACAAATGAGATGCGCGGCGCTGCAGCGGCGTCGCTCGAGTCATTCGAGAATCACTCGTAAAGTATATTCCTCTTTCCGGCACTCATTGTCGCGTGTGTGGCTTCGCCGCGGCAATGATATACGCGCGTGATTCATTCCACCGCGACATTAATAGATATTTCGACGAGCAATTAGCTAGAGGCTGGCAGCCCATTCGTGCGCCTGTTTCACACGCTCCGCGAGTCTCTCCCGCGGGGGGGGGGGGGTGGGGGGACGGGGAGAAATAATTACGCGGAGCGTTGAAAAATTTCGCGAATCAGCCGCGCTCGCCGGAAACGCGCGCGTACACATATGTACGCACGCCGCGGCGTTTGTAAAAGCTTATGGGTTATTTCGAGCGACTAGGCGCGTTAAAACACGTTATATATACTTAGTCGCGAGCTTTCTTCGCGCGTTCACGCGCGGCACTGAAACATTGTAGCGAGTGGCCGAGCTTTAAAGTGCTCGCCAAATCCGAGCCTATTCGAGTTGCGGTGGCAGCAAGCCATTTGACAAAGTCTTCCAATCTCGCTCATCTCTCCCCCTGCGCGCTCGTGTACGCGTGCTTGTTACACGACGCGACTTAGTGTCTGTTGTCCGCGTCCACTTGAAATCCGACGACTCGGCCGCATTGTGTAGATCGTTTGTTGCAGCGAGGCCCTTTATTCTCCGCCTAGGCGAGCGTACGCGCGCTCGACTTGCGAAAATAGACGTTTCAGGCCGATTGTGGTTTACTCTGCAGCGCGCAAACACTGCGTCCGACGCTGAAATTCATGAGATATTTGGCTGGCATGATCGCCGCGGCTTTCGAAGAATCGAAGCCACGGAAAATATACACTCTCTCTCTCGCCTGGGGGGGGGGAGGGAGAAGGTGGATTATTATGGGTTGTAAATTAAAATCGTTGCGGTGTTACACACAGACGGCGTATATTCTCTTGGCAGCCGCATCACCGGCGGGCGGATTATTATCGCAGTGCGTGTAACGACACGATGCTTTCCGGGAGAACAGACTTTAAAATATGCTGGGCGTTGATTTTCTGTTCGCAGCGAGGACGTTGACATCGACATTCAAGATAACGCCGACGGTACGGTCGACATCTTCTACTCGGTGGAGGACGCTGGCGAGTACACTCTCAACATCAAGTTCGGCGGACAGCCGATTCCCAATGGCATGTACACCTTCAAAGTGAGTATACGCAATTCTGAATAAGTACGTGTCGAGCGTGTACTGGTCGAACAATCGCTCGGCGACCCACTCACCGCGGCAACGGCGAGCGATCCGTCTTACATCCGTCACGACGAGTCGTCGGTCGCCGCAGGCATATACAGGCCGAGATATCGCGCGACATCCCTCTTTCTCTCCTCTCTCGAAAATATCTCGATGCCGTTCGTGGGTGGGGGATTGAGTAGCCGCGCGTCTAACTATAGCTAGGCGCGCGTCGGTAGCGGCGAGGACATTGTCGCGCGCGAGCCCTCCAGCGCCGACACAGTTCACTCCGAAGACTCATCGGCACCGCGTCAAGACTTGGGCCAGCCTCCTCGTGATCGCACATCGACGGCTGCAAGGTGAGTATAGAGGACCGCTCGGACGCGGCGAGACGCGCTGCGAGTCTGTCGCATATAACTACGCGGAGCTTGCGGGCTCGCCGCGCTGACGTGACGTGTGAATCGCGGCCCCGTCTCTCTTTGTGTATACGTGTGTTTGCATCGTGTGTGCTTCTTGCTCCCACTCCACCCACTGGGATCTAAAATTTGCCCCTTTCGATCGACGCGACCTCGTCTCTCCATGGACGCACTGCTCTCCCGCGAGCTTCCGACTCGACGACTTTGAACAGGTGCGCGCTGCGAGTCTTTCGATCGGTACAATACATCATGCACAACGATCGATCATCGATCTCGCCCCCTCGACGAGTCCGCGCCGACGACGCGCATATGCGCTTATCGCGCGCACCAGGATAGCATATAGCATAATCGCGCGCTCGACGGAAATTGCCGAATTTCACGCGCGTCGCGCTCCCGCCGTGAAATCGGACAGAATATACTGAATTACCGCGCTTGGGAGCGGGTGCGTGTGCGTGTGCGCGCGCGTATATACGCGACTCGGCCGCAGATCACTCAAGTGCAAACCGCCGAGCTAGTACACACGCATAAAGTAGTGGTTTTGCGCTGTTTCAAAATAGTACAGATCGCGCCTAGCCCTCATCCCGTGCAGGCAAAACTGAAATATCAGCTCTAGAGCGACGAGCGAGGCCCCTGATGATGCGCGCATATTTCCCCGCAACCCAATTAACCGATCTCTACGGACGGCCCGGCTTTATATATACGTGTGTGTGTGTGTGCGCGCGCGCACACACCTGTCCGATTTTTCAAGCTCACCCCTGCACGAGCCATTAGACCGCGGACGCTCGAGGCGTGCCACCGATGCACGCGCGCAACGAGAGACCCGAGATATCGCCGCCGCCGCGTATAGAAAAGACGACAGAAGCGCGCAGTGGTAGTAGGCGGGAACAGTCGGACGTTGACAGATGTCCGAGTTTAATTGCCCTCGGACACCCAGCACTCGCTCGTCTGTCGCTTTGTTTACAGCCTTGGACATAAGTGACGGCTCTGTGCATCGCGTCCGTAAGCTCGACGCTTGCCGCGGCTGTAGCTGCAGCCGCCGGCGCCGTCCGGAGCTGCATATTGCCGAGATAAGCAGTCGATCGTCGAGCTGCAGCAGCTTTTTTTCTTCTTCTCTTGCTCGGAAACATAATCTTATATGTATCTGTATAGAATTCGGTGAGGCGCCCTCGCGAACTATTTTAAGTGCTCCGCTGGCTTTCCCAAATTTATAAGCTTAGCCCCGCGGAGTGGGTGGACGCCGAGATGGCGCGGCGGCAGAAGCCTCTCTGTATTAATGTCTCATCCGGTTAAATTAAACGTCGCAGCTCAATGCACAACGAGAGCGCGCCTGTGCGCGGCATACGCAGACGCGGCGGACCGAGCGAGCTTTTGAGCTTTCGCCGCGCGGGTGCACGCGGATGGGAAGGGCGACGATTAAAAAAATGTAATTATAGATGACGCGCTTTTTAGGCCGTTCTTTTACTCTCCCTCTCTCTCTCTGTCTCTGTCTCTCTCTTTCTCTGGCTAATACTCTCGCGACAAGCTGTATATCGGGGAAATAGGACGGCGAGTTTCTCAACATCCGCGGGACCGAGGATGGGGCTTCGTTCTCTCTTTTTATTCTTCCGAACTAACGCGTGTATCGAGGTATTTTCGTAACTAAGCTGCGTGCGATGTCTCTGTCTTTTCCGCGGCGTCACGAAAATAACAAGTTGTTTATTGCGATCTCTCTTTGATTTTGTTTGCACAACGTGTATCCGATATTGCACATTCGACTGATGTAACGTATAATAAAAAGCTTTTTATTTTCGACGAGAGAGCATCCTCTCGAGGCGAGCGAGAGAAAGAAGCGCAGCTCGCGCCCGCTCGGCTAATCAAAGAGCGACGTGTAGTCGAGAAACAATATTAATACGGCCAATTTTTATTTTTAATCGTCGCCGTCGTGTTGCGATCGTATGCACCGAGTGGCGCAAGCCTCGAGTCGCGCGGCGGAAAGTCGCGGTGCGCGCAGTCCCATTAGTTCAATTAGACGGCTCATTTGTGAACTCCAGAGGCCGCGCACAGCAGCTCGCGCCGGGGCCAGTTATAAAGAAAAGCCAGACGAGCGGCGAAGGAAGACAAATCGTCCGGGACGGACAGTACAATAATTAGCGGTACATGCGCGCGCGTATACACGCAAAGAGAGGCGCGCCGCAGAGACGAGCGTCGCATCTCCGCGGGCAGCGCACAAGACGTACGAGCGCAACAGCTGCGCCGCGCGATTCGCATGAGCGGCTGAAATTTTCAAAAATAGCCGCATCGCCCGCGCGCGCTCGAGAGCGAGCGAGCGAGCAAGAGAGAGAGTGTGAGGGAGCCTCTAACACACGGTTCTATATAATAACCATAGCGGGTGTACGCGTGATCGACACGCGATGCTCTCTCTCTGGTACACTGAATACTACTCATATCGCAGCTCTCACCCTCTTTTCGGCTCGTGTTCAACAAAGAGAGCTCGCCGGCCGTCGGCGGCTCTCTCTCTCTCTCTCTAATGGAATTTCGCCGATTGATATGTAATCGCGCCACTATCATAAAATTATCGGCGGAGAGGGTCTGCGCAAGCCCGGAAAATTAAGCGTCAAAGGATTTTCGCTCTCATTAATTTCCGATGTAATGGGCGCACACAAAGCCATGTATAACGAGCGCGCGCGCGCGCGCGCGCGAATAATGTGACGCACGAACGCGCGAGATCTGTGTAAAGCGAGAGAAGGTCCTCTCTCGCTCTCTCGAATTATGTCACGATCTTGACTATGCTGACATTCTTTAGAGCGTACAACACTAGGCGAGTCGGAATTCAGTGTAACCAAGAGCGACATCACACGCGTATATTTTCGGAGCAGTTGTTTCCGCCAAGCTTGTTTATGCATCCTCTCGCTCTCTCGCGCTGTTATATACCCCTATATCCTATATAGCGAAAGCACGCGCGCGCGTTCGAGCTCACAATACTCCGACTCTCTCGCGCTCTCTCTCTCTCTCTCTCTCGCTCCCTCAGTTTCGCGAAGAAAACAAGAAGGTTATATAGCCCCCCCGTTGTGCTCGCGCGAATACAGTAAGTGGGAGGAGGAGACGCGAAGAACAAGAGGCGCACCGATCCCCCGAACTATTATTCGCATTGTCGGGCAGCGCCGGCGAGCCACCGCTAGTCTCGAGCACTTTTTCGCACGCTGCGCATACGCTCGCTCTTTATCTGGGGTAAGTCGCGCGAATTGTCGCGCAGTTTTTCGCGGAAAATTCGAAACATAACGCGCGCGCGCGCGCGAGTCAGCGCGCGAAACGGATCGGCGCAGGTGTGTTTTGTGCTTATTCCTATATATCCACGTGCGGACGCATAAGTTTTCGGCCTCTCAGGACGATGTGTGTCTCTCTGTGTATATACGTACGTGTGTGTAGCAGCTTCTCCACGTTGGCGGAGGTTGCGTAAGCCCGCGCGCGCGCGAGAGAGAGAACTGTGTACATCCCTGGCGGAGCACCAGGCCCGCGAGTAATACGCAGATTCCAATTAAATGAGCTGTCGCTCCGAGTAATTTTCGGCGGATTCGCGGGAACGGGACGCGTGTGCGCTGCGCGCGCTATATACGCACGTCCACCGCGCTGCTCGGCGACGACTTAATCGAGGCTTTCGATGATGGCCGTAGCGTCGCAGCCAAACTTTCCGATACTTCGTACACGCGCTGTTGTCCAGGCGTCGAATCGGTGCGAGGACGTGCGCTACAAACTATTGTCGCTTTGTCTTTGTCTTTAAGATACGTTTTTTTTTTTCACTTTGGACTTCGGCGACGCCAGCTTCGCGACGCAAGCACGCGCCCGTGAAATTGAAAACTGTCCGACTATTTTTGATATCTGAACCGTGAAGATTGTCGTAGAGATATACTCGCGACGTGTGCATCCCTATATAAATGCCTTGTGCTCCAATTCACAAGCGCACGTCCGTGAATGCCAATCGTGTCACTGGTCAATGCTAACTCAGATTCCCTGACAAATTTGTCTTTTGTTAGAAACTAATGTCAATAGTCATTGTTCTATGAAACGCGACTTTCGCCATTTACTCGCGCGACTAATCCCGCGTTCTTGCGTCAAACAGGCCACCTGTCCTCTATATGCATATTCGACATTGCCTTGCACAATTTTGTTTAATTTTTGTTATACACGCGTATACTCCGGAATTACTACGTGACCTGAGCAACTGCAGAACATACTTGTTTTACGAGTACGCTTTTATCATAGATTTCGCAGTCATTTTCGCAAGAACCGTATAACCATACGTGATTCTCTCGCATAATTCAAAAAAAAAGAAAACAAAAATTATTGCAAGTAAAAATCCTCCCGACGCAATTACGTTCCGCAATTGCACAATGAATTTCATTAGGTCATCTTTCTCGCCGTGCCAATGAAAATAAAAACTATTTTTCTCGCGACTGGGTCTCGTCTCCCTCCGAATAACAGTATGTGTGTGTGTGTGTGTGTGTGTGTGCGCGCGCGCGTGAAAATATATACATGTATGTACGTATGTATGTATTTCACTGGCGGGTACAGCGCGAAAAACTGGACATTCTTTTATTGCGTCGTTAACACTTTAAAATAAGCACGTGTGTGTGCGCCCGCTCTTTATAGTTCGCGCGCTCGCGAGCGCGCTGGTTTCCTTCTTCCTCGTCGAAGCGCGAGAAAATAGATTTACGACAAAATTAGCGTAAACAAAATGGATCTAACGAAATTTATAATGAACAGAGATGATGTACTCTTGGCTCTCGTCTCGCGGAGAGGACGTTTCCCGAGGCGCGGCAGCTTAATCAAACCCGCATCGGACGAAATTTCGACGATGCGCTAGACCATCGCGGCGAAGAGACAGAAACAAAAGCGAAAAATCGCGAGGCGCTCGTTCGTCCGAGGTGCCGAGGTATAGAAAAGCGAGAATAAAAAAAACGACTGTTCACAGGCGTCGGAGGAGTACAGGAAGACCACGACCAGCCACAAAACTCGTCGTGGAAAGAAAACGAACAAGCACAAAGAGGAGCACATTGTCGAGCAGACCACCGAGAGCAGCTCGACCTACACCAAGCGCAGCACCACCAGCAGCAAGCAGCAGTTCAACGTCATCCGACTGAACGGAATACCCGTACCCTCGATCGCTGGTGGCAAAATCGCATGTAAGTATATATTTATATGTGCGTATATACCCCCGACGAGCGAGATGAATGAACGCTAATAATCCATTCAAGACACACACATTGTCCTCTGTTTATACGAGTTGGATGGAGAGACGAGGTGTACAACACGTGCTCCTCCCCGTCTGTGCCATTGTCAAGCTCTCGAGAAGTGAATCACGCGGATGTATTATATGCGATTTGAGGATCATCCTCCTCCCTCCCCCATCCCCGAAAGCTTCGCGAGAAACGATGCCAACGGGTTATGAAAATACGGGTTTTACTTAATTTTCCGCGGCTAAACGTCAGCCGGCTATTTATTGTCGGTATATGCGCGCAATATTCCAAAGCTCCGATATACACGTATACATTGGACTCTCCGCGCGCTCTCGAGGTTAATTACTCGCTGCCCCTCTCTCTCTCTCGCGCGCTCGCGCTATTAGAGACTTGTCAACAAAGCGTTATATTCGACGCGCGAGATTGTCCAACGCTGCATTTGTGTATATCGGGGATTCCCGTGTGGCTTTTCACTCCGCGCATTCGTATAAATAAACCGTGGAGTAGGGAGGCCTAATTCAGCGCACGGGTCGTTGGTTGCGAAGCAAAAGGGAAGCGATCTCGCGGGAGAAGTACGAGGACAGCTCTCGATAAATTAGCGCTCGTATAGCGCGGCGCGTCCGAGGCCGAGAAGCCGCTGCTGGCCGCGGGATGAATCGTCGTGTGGCGCGTGTGCAGCAGCAGCAGA
Organism: Philotrypesis tridentata; assembly: GCA_018906965.1. Classification (NCBI taxonomy): domain Eukaryota; kingdom Metazoa; phylum Arthropoda; class Insecta; order Hymenoptera; family Pteromalidae; genus Philotrypesis; species Philotrypesis tridentata. Next base: position 7,395,030 of record JACCIB010000001.1, on the reverse strand, counting down.
AGCAGCAGCAGCAGCAGCAACCGAGTCAATGAAAATCTGCGGCAAGCGAGAGCGAGAGAGACGGACCTGAGCGAATAGCGCGGTATGCCATTAATCATAAGCGCGGGCTTGCTCCTTTTTCACTCGTGTTTCACTTGGCTCGTACCACGCGATTTCCTGTCGAGAGCAGCGCGTCGTCGACGACGACGAGAGCTGCTGCTGCCTCGCGCCACATTTCGGTGCAATGATCTTTTTCTTTTTGTCGACGGCTCGTACGAGCTTGCAGCGCGCGCCCGAAAGCTCCCTGCAGCCGAGCGAAAATCGCGGGATTAGAATTACAACGATATCGTCGCGAGGAGGACGCGCGACAACGCGCACACAGGAGTTTCCAGTGTCGCTTCCAAACTGTCGCGCCTCGCGTATACATGTATATATATATTCGGGCATGTCACGTTTCACGCATTATACGAGCTTTTCGGCCTCCCTGCCTCGCCTCGCCTCTCCTCCCGATCCCCTCCGACCCGATATAAAAAACAAGATCGCGGGGCAAATCAAAAATAAACCGCGTGCTTCTCTCTCTCTCTCTCTCCAGCCCGTGACCCCGGAGAGCTGTCTCTCGCGGCGGGTCTATATCCATCGAGGAAATTCTCCAGCTTCTCTCGTGACACGGCGCGCGTCGCTCTCGCGACGTAATGTAACGCATCTCTCGCTCGCCCTCGCGTGTGCGCGCCGCCTCGCCTACACGCGCGTCTGCGCGGCGGCCCGGCCTTCTTTAATAAATACGCGCGTATAAGCCTCGGGAGTCGTCCGCTTGATATATCGTCCACCTCTGGCGGCGCTGCGCGCGAGAGAGAGAGAGAGAGAGAGCTGGAAAAAAGCTAGGGAGCTCACTCTCTCTCTCTCTCTCTCTCGCTCACTCTCTGGCGCGCGTCTTTCGATACTATCTTAGAACGGCCGAGTTGCGCGCTGAGAGCCGCGTTTCAGTCTCGCCGGAGATGCGCCCACGAATGGTATCAACAAGTTCGTGTCGTTGTTGAGAGAGAGAGAGAGAGAAAGAGAGCGAGAGAGGACGACCTTATAACCTGGAGAGACAGATAGAGAGACGATCATTCGGTTATACATAGTTCGGTCATGTGCCCGGGGCGCGATCCTTGAATCGATCACGAACTGTTGGGAAAAGCGTATACAGTGTGCTAAATCATCGGATCGATTTATTTTCGGTACACTCCGCCGCAGCTCGCGAGTCATGTGATTCGCGAACTCGTCGCCGGGAGAGCAGCTACGTCGACACACTCGTGAGATATCTCGATTGCGAATAATCGCTGTGTCCGCGCGATCGATAAGGGAATCGATAAGGAAGGCGTCTCGAGCGATCGCATCGGAAATCGGTTGTAGTAGAGGACGAGGAGATCGGTATATAGACGCTAGCTCGCGGTCGGTTCGAAGAACACGGGGGAGATGTCGGGTGGACCCGAGGTGCTGTTGGACGCTTGGGCGGAACTGTCGACGTTCTACAAGAGTATTCTCAAGGCGGTGACCTACAGTGAGCTGGACAGACCTGCTGCGGGCCCGATTTGCTACGCGAACACTGCGTCCCGGAAAGGGCCGATCGACGAGGAGGACGACGCGGAGGACGAGGAGCAGCTGAAGCAGGCGCGGGCGAACGGACTCAGCTTCGTGCCCCTCATTTTCCAGAGTCTCTTTTACATTCGCACGCGAACAGGTCGGATTTTCCAACTCAATCAATACACACGATTTTTCTCTCCCTGTATATAGTACGCGATGTATTCGCGCGAAGAGTATTGCGTAACGAGGATCGCATCGACTCGTATTTTTCGTGCATGAACCTTTCCTACACAGATCGCGTGCAGTGCTTTCCGCAACGAAAGAAAAAGAGAGAGAGAGAGAGAGAAAAAAAGGCCCGCGTAAATGTTTATTGCGAGCGACTACGTTTTCCGATACGATCTCTTTGCATGGCCAATCAATCAAGCCGCGCACACACACCTTACCCAACGGCCTGTCTAAGTTTAGAACGAATTCCGCTCCACATCTACTCCGGGATTCGGGGCTCCAACGCGATATACGCGCGTGCTAGTCCTTCGCGCGACACCCCGCGCGATCTACCGCGCTAGTCATTCGATACGGTTCATTATACAGCGCGAGTCGTCGCCACCGCCTCGGCCATCGTCCGAAATATTCTTTTCGATCGGAGCAGCATCAGTTCCGTATCGATTTCGAAATCGACCGATTTTTTGGCGATCGTCCAATAAGCTCTCCCCCCCCCCTCCCCTTCCCCCGTCGCGCTTAATCCTTTATTCACGGAGGACAGAGAGCCGCTACTCGCTCTATAGCTATATTCTGAATGTGTGTTCGCTCGTGCGTGTGTGTGTGTGTGTGTGTGTGTTTGTGTGTGTAATATATATACATACGTAGTACACGCAGACTCGCCTACACGGGCGGCCGTAAAATCGGCTGAGCGACAAGGCGCGCTGACATTATAAGGAGACGCGCGGCATAAATCGTTCTCCAGTCAGCGTCGTGTCTCCCCCCGTCTCGCATATACAAGAGCCGTGTTCGCTCTGCCGTTTATTTTTTTTTTCCTCCTCCTCCTCCTCCTCCTCCTCCCCCGGCACATTTTTCTCCCGAAATAATACGACGCGCGCTCCAGGCCGCATATATAAGCACTGTACGTAATTCCCCGGGGCTTGTCTGTTAATTATAGCGGAAGTCAAGATGCCCAGCGGAAACGTGGACAAGCCCGTCGTCGAGGATAACCGCGATGGCACCGTCTCGATCAAGTACGAGCCGAGAGAGGAGGGCACCCACGAGGTCTACGTCAAGTACAACGGCGAGCACGTGCAGGGTAAGTCCATATAACATTGCGCGTACAGCGAACGATCGATTAAGCGTATACGCGCGCGCGCGCGCATTTTCTCGCGAATGTTCTCGAACGGCGCGTCGCGGGTGTATACGATGTGCGAGATATATAGCGCGAGGCGGCGAAAATAGTCGCGCGATAAATCCTCGCGCGAGAGCGCGGCTGTCTATACATCCAATGTATGTGTGTGTGGTATATATACGGCAACGGGCTTATCCGACGAGTTTCCCATGCAGGCGAACCGTTAATAGAATTTTAATGACTTAAGTGCTCGACTGCAGGCAGGGCAGTGTATACTCGCGCGTATGTGTATACGTGCTTTTCGCGGCCGCTTTCCGGGGTCGTCATTTATAAGTCAGCAGCAGCATCGTATACGCACCTACTCGCCAGCCGTTTTTTCTTCTCCTTCTTCTTCTTCTTCTTCTTCTTCTTCTTCTTCTTCTTCTTATTTTTTTCGTCGTCTTCGCCAATTTATAGCGAGAGAGAAGGAAGGAGAGAGCCTTCTCTGCGGTTGGCGAAGAAAAAAACGCGATTATACACTCGCGCATCGCATAAAAATAGAATAGTCGCGGCTAATTTATACGCGCACGCGGGCGCGCGCGAGCGCAAGGGAGCGCAACACGAGAGATGGCTCTCCCCGATAAAAGGCCTCTCTCTCTCGTAAAAATAGTTCTCCAGTGGAAGCCGGAGAGAATGGCTGGAATCGAGTGCAGTAATAACGATCCTCGTGAGTCGTCGCGGGGACGCAGGGGGAGTAAGTATCGAAAAAGTAAAGAATTCGGCAAATTGTCGCAGGTTCCCCCTTCAAGTTCCACGTGGACTCGCTGGCCAGCGGCTACGTGACGGCCTACGGCCCGGGTCTGATCTACGGCGTGTGCGGCGAGCCCGGCAACTTCACCATCTCGACGAAGGGAGCCGGCGCCGGTGGCCTGTCCATGGCGGTCGAGGGTCCCAGCAAGGCCGACATCTCCTGCCACGACAACAAGGACGGCACCGTCTCGGTGTCGTACCTGCCGACCGCCCCCGGCGAGTACAAGATCTCCGTTAAGTTCGACGACAAGCACATTAAGGGTAGTCCCTACCTCGCCAAGATAACCGGTGAGTTGGTCTTTCGATTTCACGTCCGGGGTGGTTGGGCCTCTTTTTTATATCTCACGACGACGATGATGACGATGATCGTGTCGTTGTCGGATCGGAGTCTTCTCCAGGGGTGGCTGGGGGGGGGGGCGGAACCACCACCACCCCCCCTGGAGAGGACTTGGATTCCTTAACGACGATTATCTATATCTCTTGTCTTCTTCATTGTTTTTCGCAGCATCGTCCAAGTAGGCAATGGGTTAAATTGCGACCGTTTAACCATCGTATCATGGAGGTTGTATCGCTACGCGCTAGTCAAATCAGCAGAACGCAACGAGCACTACGCGAAACTACTCGCTTTACACGTCTCGCGTTTCTCTTTAAGAGCATCCTGATTTCAGCTTTAAGTCTTATATTTAAACACATTATATGTATTCTACGGTTTATTGTTTCTTTCACGGTTGGAGAGTATACTTATTTGTTTTATTATCGATGCCGACACACGTGTATGGATAATAAAAGTTAACAATAAAAATATTTATTCTTTTGGAAACGTTTGACTTTCTCAATTAATGCGTACATATCATAAAGATGCTCGTTTACGAAAGGTACGTTGCCAATGTTGATTTCGCTAGCACGGCTGTTAAAAAAAGTTTTCGTGAAATAGAGAAGCTTTTTTTAAACCAATAACTCATCTAATGACAATTAACTTTTTTTATGCTTCATTAATTGTATTAAAACAGATCAATCAGACTTTATGCCACATACTTTGTAAAATACGATAATCTCATGACATTTATAATTACGAAAATTAAGCTTTCACCGCGCAAGCGTATATGTGTACGCGCAGCTGCCGATCCCTCGCAGTGCACCGAAAGCGAAGCCCAAAGCGCAGGAGATGAAAGCTTAATCGAGTCCAGTATGTGGTGTAATAAAACGCGAGGCTAGTGCGGCCTCGGAAAAGCGCAAATAACCCCCGCAACGTTTTTGTCTGGTAACCCGCCGCCGTTATACATAGACGTGAATACGAGAGAGTGCAGGAGTAGCGCGGAGTCTCGCGCCACAGCCACTGCCCGAATAATCCAATAAGAATCCGTCTCCACTAGGCGAGGGCCGCAAGCGCAACCAGATCTCGGTGGGCTCCTCCTCGGAGGTGCAGCTGCCGGGCAAGGTGAGCGACGCGGACATCCGCTCGCTGAACGCGTACATAACGGCGCCGAGCGGCCTGGAGGAGCCCTGCTTCCTCAAGAAGATGCCCAGCGGCAACATCTGCGTGTCGTTCACGCCCCGCGAGGCCGGCGCCCACGAGGTCTCGGTCAAGCGGATGGGCAAGCACATCGCCAACTCGCCCTTCAAGATCGACGTGAAGGACCGCGAGGTCGGCGACGCCAAGAAGGTCAAGGTGTCCGGCGGCGCTCTCAAGGAGGGCAAGACCCACGTCGACAACACCTTCTCCATCGACACCCGCAACGCCGGCTACGGCGGCCTCTCCCTCTCCATGGAGGGCCCCAGCAAGGCCGAGATCCAGTGCAAGGACAACGAGGACGGCACCCTCAACATCTCCTACAAGCCCACCGAGCCCGGCTACTACATCATGAACCTCAAGTTCGCCGACCACCACGTCGAGGGCTCGCCGTACACGGTCAAGGTCAGCGGGGAGGGCAGCAACCGCCAGCGCGAGAAGATCCAGCGGCGTCGCGAGGCTGGTCAGTTGCTTACATGCGCGCGGGTATAACTCTTCGATCCGCTCGACTCCCCGACTCATCGGCTTGGCTTTCTCGCTTGATTCGCAGTGCCCATCACCGAGGTCGGCAGCCAGTGCAAGCTCACCTTCAAGATGCCGGGCATCACGTCGTTCGACCTGGCGGCCACCGTCACCTCGCCCGGAGGTGTCACCGAGGACGCCGAGGTCAAGGAGATCGAGGACGGACTCTACGCCGTCGCCTTCGTGCCCAAGGTAAATAGATCTGTAATTCCCTCTCGCTTCTGCGCTGCCCCGGCAATATTGAATCGACAGTGGGTCGTCCACTTAACGTCGGCGTAAATCACTAGTACAGCGAAAAGTATTATCTGCCGCGGCTGCCGCTGCCGCCTCTCAAACGGGCAGTAAAGACGCTCGTTCGAAACTTCAAAGATATCGGCAATACACTAAAAGGAGGCAATATTCTTCTCTTTTCTCTGCGGCCGGAATACAGGAGCTCGGCGTTCACACAGTGTCGGTCCGCTACAAGGACATGCACATCCCCGGCTCGCCCTTCCAGTTCACGGTCGGCCCCCTGAGGGACGGCGGTGCCCACAGGGTTCACGCCGGCGGCCCCGGCCTCGAGCGCGGCGAGCAGGGCGAGCCCTGCGAGTTCAACATCTGGACGAGGGAGGCCGGCGCCGGTACCCTCGCCGTCTCCGTCGAGGGTCCCAGCAAGGCCCAGATCGACTTCAAGGACCGCAAGGACGGCAGCTGCTACGTCAGCTACGTCGTCTCCGAGCCCGGTGAGTCCCCTCGGTTTTTTTTTCTCTCCTCCCCCTCCTCTCGACGAAGAGACAACACAGCTGAGAGAGAGAGCGCGCGCGCGAGAAAGAGCATCGGGCAGGCCGCTTGATCCAGAAATACCGTCGTCTATATTTGTTAAGGTGGAATTCATATTTTCGAGAAGCGCCGTCGCGTCGATCTGATGCCTCACGGCTGCTTCGCGCTCACTCTCGCTCTGCGGCGGTTTATATTTGGGTCAGGCGGCTCGTCGCCGCAATGAAATTGAGGAAGATGGGGCGGAGGAGGCGGAGGATTTTAGATCGCGCGCTGAGTCAACCCGAGGCGAAATAGTGTGCCACCGCCGCGTGCTCTTCGTGTTTTATAGCCTTCTGATGCTCGTTTTTTTCTCCCCCCCCCCCCCCCCCCGTCTCCGGATATACTCTCTCGCTTCCGCGTGCCGAGCGTCGCGCGTATACTATATAGCTATTGTACGCGCCGTCGTCGCGCCTTCTCCCGCTGAATGAAATACGCTAATGACGAGTACATCAAATTTACGTACGCCAATGCTATTTTTCTCTTCTCAAACTCCTGTCTCTCTGTCCTTCTCTACATGTGCGCACAGGCGAGTACAGGGTGGGAATAAAGTTCAACGACCAGCACATCCCGGACTCGCCGCACAAGCTGTACGTCGCCCCGGCGGTGGGCGACGCGCACAAGCTCGAGGTCGCGCAGTTCCCCGAGGGCAGCATCCAGCCGGACAAGCCGTACACATTCCTCGTTCGTAAGAATGGCGCCAAGGGCGAGCTCGACGGCAAGGTAGAGTATTTATATATTTACCGGATACCTATATTTTATACGGGAGCGCGTCGTCGCGTATAGCGTGTCACTTGCGCGACTCTCTCGGCTTGCGCGCGCTCGAATTAGCGCGCGGAGAGCTGGGCCACTCGTACTTGCGTCAAAATTGTGATTGAGTGCGCGAGAGCTTTTGTTCTTTTATGATTGGCAGCGCGCGATGCGCGATGCGGTGTAAGTGTAACACACACACACACACACACACACCGAGCTAGAGAGCGCTCGTTCGAATGCACTTTTAATTGTCGAAATTTATTCTAAGCACGCGCGCGCTCTGACTCGAAAATAAATGATACGATACAAGCGCTATAGAGCTGTTTTATTTGCGTCACTTGCGCGAAAATAGCCAGCTCATTACTTAGCTCTTTATGATGTGTGTTGCGCAAAATATCGTGTCTATATGTAAACGAAGAAAAAAAAAACAACAAATTGCAGATCGTTTCGCCAAGCGGCATCGAGGACGACTGCTTCATCCAGTCGATCGACTCGGAGGAGTACTCGGTGCGCTTCATGCCGCGCGAGAACGGCATCCACAACATCCACATAAAGTTCAACGGGGTGCACATAAACGGCAGCCCCTACCGCGTCAAGGTCGGCAAGGTCGACGCCGACCCGGCGGCGATCCACGCCCACGGCAACGGCCTCAAGGACATCAAGACCGGCCAGAAGACGGACTTCATCATCGACACGTGCAACGCGGGCGCTGGCGCCCTCGGCGTCACGGTCGACGGTCCCAGTAAAGTCGCCATGGACTGCACCGAGGTCGAGGAGGGCTACAAGGTCAGGTATACGCCACTCGTCCCCGGCGACTACTACGTCAGCGTCAAGTACAACGGCTACCACATCGTCGGCTCGCCCTTCAAAGTTAGCGCCACTGGTGAGTTTACAGAGCAGAACTTTTTCCCTCCTTGCCTATATAGCTCTCGATCGAGCTGTGTAACTATGTATACTTGACTGACGACGTACGTCGAATCGATTCGCAGGAGCCAACTTGGCGGAGAAAGGGGCGCAGGAAACGAGTCACATCACCGTGGAGACCGTGCAAAAGTTCTCGAAGAACAAGCAGACGGGTCCCATGCTGCCCAAGTTCAAGTCGGACGCCACCAAAGTCACGAGCAAGGGTATGGGCTTGAAGAAGGCCTACCTCGGCAAGCAGAATCAATTCACGGTGAACGCCAGCGATGCAGGTACGATGCATCTTTGGCAAAATTACGCATATCACGTCGAACGTTGGAGACGGAGTCGTAACCCTGCACTATTCTAATTGCAGGAAACAACATTCTGTTCATCGGTATGCACGGACCTAAGGGACCCTGCGAGGAGGTATTCCTCAAGCACACGGGTCGCAACAGCTATAACGTGAGCTATCTGGTGCGCGAGCGAGGGGAGTACATCCTAATTGTCAAGTGGGGCGACGACCACATTCCCGGCTCGCCCTTCAAGGTCGACGTCTAGATCTCCTGATGCGGGCACCCCATTACGCGCGGTCATAAACATATTATAAACAATCGACACACTAATTCATCGCCATCGACCACTCAATCGCTCATCAGCGGCGCTTTCCACGCTGTCGTCGAGGGAGGAGGAGGAAGGGGGGGGGGGGAGAGAGAAGGACGGCGAGGAAATCGAGCCACGTACGAGTCAAAGTCGACGGGTGCGCATAGCTATATACGAGAGCGAGCCGTAGTTCTCTTCTGTAAAACTGTACAGCCTGCAGTGCTATACGCGTCTAGCCCGTCGACGACGACGATGTTTTATTTTTCTTTCAATGTGTATAATTGTCACTACTATATAGAAATCGACGTGTACAGGACGAACTCAACGGGCCGAGAGTACAATAGTAGAGGGAATACGTCCAAGGGCGCGCCTATACGAGTATCTATCATTTGTGTTTAATGTAATTAATACAAAAATGAAGTACTGCACTCCAACGAGTCAATTGATAAATGCTGCGTGTTGCGCGAATTCGTGAAACGATGTTGAAGGAAAGGAAATCCGTGTCTCGCCAAATGTGCCTTATTGCCATGTATCATGATAAGTATACATTATAAATGAACATGTACTTGTAACAAACGGGAATCAAAAATGAAACTCTTTGTCACCTAGCAATGTATACATGAATCAATTTTAGTTTTCTCATAAGAAACATTATTATTATAATTATTACTATTATTATTATTATGATTATTATTATTATGATTATGATTATTATTATTTGCTATTATTGCCTCGAAAAGGAGGAAAAGTGAAGTAAATTATCTTGCAATAATATTCGTCAATATTTTATCGATCATCACGTGCGTACAGCATAAATTACATTGCATATTGTTTATGATATATGATATAGAAATAAAGCTAATATATTTATTAAAGAAAAGCTGTAGCGAATTTTTTCAAAAGAAAAACCTATACTCAGATCCTCGCGAAGTAAGCTTCGGTCGAAGCGAGAGGCGTATAATCTTTTTCCCAATGCACGGAGAGAGAGAGAGAGAGAGAGAGAGAGAGAGAGAGAGAGAGAGAGGAGAGTATGCAGAGAGCGTATACGTAGTACACCGACATATCCAGCGCACGTAACGCCGTGGCATTTAAAGCCAGCTCTTTCATTCGAGCATTTGCCTTTCCTCCCCCGCACTTTTCATTTTATTGCGTTTGTCTTGTGGGTTGGCTCAGCCATCCATCAGTCTCTCTCTCTCTCTCTCTCACTCTCTCACTCCAGAGAGAAAGAGAGAAAATTTGCGCGGACGGGCCTCCCCACCCCCCGGAAGGACGGCGGTGCGGATACAGCGACGGGAGGAAAAGGCGAAAAAAGCAGCTTGCATTCCTTCGCCTTGGGAGAGAGAGAGCGCGAGAGAAAGCTAGAGAGAGAGAGTGAGAGAAAGGAGGAAGCTGGGCGGGAAAAGGTGGTTAGAGAGGAGCCGCCGGATAGGACGATGGGCGGCGCCAAGGCACTCGCACGCACCTTCCCCAGCGCGGCTGCGCCGCTCACTTCCTCAGCTCTATACAGCGGCAAACACGCCCATAGTTGGGAGGAGGAGGAGGGAGAGAGTCAGCCGGAGGTTTTAATAGCGGGTGCATAGTCGCTGGCGCGACGCGCGACCTCGCGGACGCTCCCGCTTCGCTCTCCGCTATATAGCGCACCAGCTCTATATACCTGCGCGCACCGATACCTACATATATATACACAGTATACACACTCTATACAGCCGCAATGCTCCGCACTGTCTTAGCTATATACATTGCTCTACACGTATATAGAGCTGCATGTATAGCGAGCCAAGCTTTTTCCCAGAGATTACGGCTCTGCAGAAGCTTTTATCGCGATGAGCCCTCCGTATATATATATATATATATACACACACGTAGCCCCAACTTATGCATCTGGATGACTTTTTTCCTCGGCGGAATGGATTTTATAGGATATAGTTGCCATCAGCGACGCGCGAGGACGTACTTTCTTATTACCGAAGGATATCTCATCTCCTTTTTCTGCTTTCAACGGTATTCGCGCGTAATATATATGTACATGTATACACCATTTACACGTGATATTTGTCGTGCGAGTGCTTGGTTCGCGCTGCCGAGGACCATTAAACGCGAAGCACTTTGTAAAGCTCGATCGGGGGGGATGCCCGCGTTGTTTATGATCGAACGCACTGCGATTCGAAATATTTTACAATTTATATTTATACATTCCTGCGAGGAGCTTGAGGCTTTTACATTAGGATATCGAGCACGAGGGAATGCGATCAAGGCATTAAACATCAAATGCAATTTTAGAATAACGAGATGTTCGCGTTGAAAAATTCACGTTGAAAGCTAATAATAAACACTGCGCCGTACACGAGAATTTTTTTTCTTTTTTTTTTTTTATTAATCGACTGTATAATTCGAGGTCGGCGGCGCTGTTGCAGTATAACGCAACTTTTTGAGATTTTCATGCTCATCGATTTTGCGCGTATCGAAAAATTATCATCATTATTATAACAATATATTCTTTATGCGTCATTCAAATGGGCTATTAATTCATTGCATTATGTTAACTTGATGCATTTTTAACAATGAGCGCGTCAGCGTTCATACGCCGTCATTTAATGCATTTTTACTGATTACAACGAGTATTAATTGGCAGTAAATTTTAAAAAATGCTCTTTCCCATCGTTTATTTTTCACAATTATAATTTCGCATTATGTAACGCAGTACGTAAGAGTATTCTGATATGTTTACGATGTACATCGTCGAAATGCTTTATTTTACACTGTGTATTCTACGCTAATTCTCCGTGCAATAATTAATAGAAATAAACAAAGCAAACAGAACGAAGAAAAGCAAATAAAATGAAGAAAGAATTCAGTGCCGAGGGGCATGAAGCGAAAAAAGTCTCCTCTTCTAAATTATTCTCTCGGGCGCTCGTCGGCTGCAGCGGGGGGCAAGGAGAGAAGGAGCCGCATTTCCCGGAGCAAAGATCCCGGGTCTCTCCTGGCGCTCGATGAAGCCTCTCTTTCTCTCTCCCTCCGATGCAGCGGCAGTAGCAGCAGCAGCAGCAGTTGCGACGTCCGGGCCATGTAACCCTCTCCAGCTCTCGGCTCGGACTTTTACAGCGACTCATGATCTAAGAATAAAATTGTTCCCCGGCACCTCTACCTATCCGACAGCGAGGAAGTCGAGCTTCCCGGGGATTCGCTAAATCGCGTTTTCCGCGAGTCCGCAGACTCGCCGAGGAGTCGTTTCGCGCGGGAGGCGGAGCTTTCCTCTCGAGGCGCGGCCCTCCGCCCCCACCTGTGCTGCAAACATTATATATATATACATACCTCTCTCTCTCTCTCTCTCTCTCTTTCTCTATATCTACGGCTTATGTCCTACACTCGCACACCATACCTTTTCACGCTCGAGGATTTTCCCTCTCGCGCCATTTTCTTGACTCTCGCTTATTTTTATACTCTCTCTCACTCTTCGGCTCTTGCACACCCCCGCGCACAGATACTGGCCGAGCTCTCGGGGTCTTTCGTCATTTCCTGGAAATAAATTCGCTCGAGCGGTGAAAGGCGATTTTCCTCGGAGATGGATACCTATTTCGTTTCTCGCTGTGTACGTGAAACGCATGAATATAAGCTCGATAATTTCGAGCTGCAGCTCTCGCTACATTGGCACTTCCGCACCTATACATAGATATGCATGTACATTGTGTCTCGAGCGTAAAATGAAAAAGTCTACTTACAAGAAAAAAGCCATGGTCCAACTCCCATCGTCGGCTTCGCCTTCGTATACACAAAGTCCTCTCTCTCTCTCTCTCTCTCTCTTGGCCATCGCCATTTTGTATATACGCGCCGTTCGGTCGGCTGCAGCCGTCTCGGGCTTTAATTAGAGCGCGGACGAGTCGCCGCTCGCCTTTGTGCGTAGACCTCTCCGCGAGAGGAAGAGAGAAAGAGAGAGAGAGAGAGGTCGAAAGATAACCCAGGCGCGATAGCTCAGGAAATTAAACCAGCTGCTTTCTTCTCTGCATTGTTTTCTCGCCCTGGCTTCGCTCTGACTCTCTCGCTGCTGCTGCTGCTGCTGCTATACTGCTGCTGTAAAGCATTTTTATTGCGGCGCCGCGAAAACGATTGCTCTCTCGCTCTGTGTATAAGCGCATACGCATATACAGGCGCGCGCTACGAAATTCAAAAGAAATATACGTATATCGCGAACGGAGGAGGAATACGTGCGTTCATGTACATGTGTGTATGCGTGTGTGCATGTGGATGTGTGCGCAGGGATTATGCGGTTTTTCGAATTAGACCGAAGAGTAACGTCGTCGTGGATTGTGCGAGTGGGCTTTGTACGTGCGGGATGGAAGGGTTTGGAGAGAAAATATACAGAGACGCCGTGTACAGTTTCATGATGGTCGTTTTATTTTGAATACAGCACAGTTGTTTTGTTTATTATTTTTCTTTTATTTTTTTTTTTTGCTCTTCTTAAACTTCAGGATTTTTATACGAACGTCGGCTCGTTTATTTACAATTTTTATAATCGCCAGTCCATTTTGCCGAGAGTACAGAAAAGTCGCGCGACCGATCGCAGTGCCCCGCGACAGAGGGAGAGAGAGAGAGAGAGAGAGGCGAAAGGATTTCCTTTTTCAAAAGAAATCTCGTCCCCCTCCCCGGCCCCCGTCACTAGACGCGAGCACTGCGACGCGACTCAATTCGATCTATACAAGAATTCCTACGGAGACAATTTTTCGAGGAGTTTGAAAATAGAAAAAATTATATCGAGGTTCATCAGTGTGTGTGTATATCTATATATATATAATATATATATATTTATCAGATCGTACTTTTTTTTATGCTCGTTACTATCTGCGTTGAGAAATAAAAGAAAACGTCCAACTTTGGGAAACGCGGGCTCGCCGATAAAAGTGATTAAAAAAAAATCTCATGAATTCTATTACGTAATATAATAAAGATTCGTCTAAGTTTTTATTTACAACAATCGAAGGTGCATACGTAAACGCAGGCGCGTCGCAGACGATACGTGCGACTCGAGATATACATTGGAAATGAAAGATCGCTTGTCTCTCGCTGATTTTTTTTTCTTTTTCTTTTTTCGTCCTTTTCAGTTTCATTCGCTAGACACGATCTCGAGAAAATGCATAGTGTGTAGTCAAGAGCGGGGGGGGGGGGGGTAATAAAATTTACTATCTATACGTGTTCACCTTCGCGTCTCGTCCATCATCATCTATAATGTATGACTTTCCTTCGTTTAAATGCTTCATTTTTTTTGTTTTCGTTTTGTTTTGCTTAGTAGCGTGCAACGTCTATAGACAAACATGATAGTGCGATTTCGGCAGCGGGCGAAACGAGGCTGGCCCCTTCTGCTCGCGCGTATGTACGTGAACTGCGTGTGTGCATACCCTTACTCGTAAATGCAACGTGGACGACACAAAGAAATTATAAAGTGGCGGCGCGAAAGGGAGAGAGATAGAGAAAATAATAAAGATACGAAGACTCGCTCTAGCGCGAGAACGGAAGTCGAGTCAAAGAAACAGATCGTTCACGCGGCTAAACCGGTATATGCAGAGAGTATTATTGACCGAGAGAGAGAGAGAGAGAGAGAGAGAGAGAGAGAGAGAGAGAAACAGAGTCGCTGAATCGAGTACTAATTAAAATAAATTATCCCTGGAATTCCAGCAGTCCGCCGGCTCAATTAGCAGGCGTTGCAGTGATTAAATTCGCCGAGAGAGAGAGAGAGAGAGAGAGAGAGGGAGTAGTATCGCGAAATAAAAAGAAGACGAGTAAATTTCGCACCGCCTTGTTTATGGCTAGGGAGCATACCCGAGAGCGCGTAAGAGTGTACAAGTGACTCGAAATCAGCGTGGATTGTTTCACCTCGCGAGAAGCTAGTTCGCTGCGGTTTGAAGGTTGCGCGCGCACGTGCGCTGCGAGCCATCGGCCTATGACTCTCGGTATAAGTACACCACATACACTGTAATAAGCGCGCGGACAATCGTTAGAAAAATATGGGGCAGCCGCGAAGAAGAGTAGGCCAGCTCTCCCTCGCTTCGTGAGAAAAGAAAAGAGAAGGAAGAGGAAAGCTTTGCGTCGATCCTCGCGTGCTCGAGACGTGCGATGCGTCGACGGCTCGTCCTATATATATATGTATATATATATGGCGCATAGAGAGTGAGGGAGAGCCACCTCCCGATGGCGATATACATACGTTCGTATATCGCGATTACCTATGTATATGTATTTATATGTATATACGTACGATCCGAAGGAACGGCGTTTAACGCTTCTCTACAGGACAGAGAGTGAGAGAGAGAGGGACAGAAAGAGAGTGATAGAGACTGAGAGTTAATTTACTATACTGCGGTACTGTAGCTAAATACATAGGGTGTTCGTGTCGCTGTGTGTGCTCGGGTCTTGCCTGGTGAAGAGGAGAGAGAGAGAGAGAGAGAGACAGAGAGAAAGAGAGACAGCTGCAGGGAAGGAGAAGAGGAGAAGGAGCGAGGGGGAAGAGGAGGGATCGGCTTTGCGTCGTTAATTTATAAGGTAATTTACAAATGTACAGGAGGCAGAGGAGGACAGAGAGGGAGAAACTGAAGTCCGGTTTAGCGGCTGCTTTGATGGCTCGGAGAGTTGCGTCCTCACATGTAGATCCGTCGCAGGTCCGACGGAGATGTGATCATGTTGCACTGCGGGCAGAGCTTCTTCGCCCCCTGCGAACAGACGTGCGCGCACGGAGCCGTGCGTTGTACATAAAATTCGGCGGGAGGTGTCTAATGCGGGGCTCGCGACTATAACTTACCAGAGTGTGAAGCCAACACTGCTCGCAGTGGACGTGCCAACAGCAGACGGAAGTCACCGGCTTTTTGTATTGCTCCTGGAGAAAAGGAAGGATGAGCACCGGTAAAGTCCAGAGTGCATACATACGCAAGAATCTCTAATGCGAGAGCCTACATGCAACGCAATTTCAGATCGACTCACCATGCAGATGAGACACTTGAAGGCCTGGGTGCGCATCTCGGCCTCGAGTTCCCTTATACGTCCGCGAAGCGCCTCGACGACCGGCGTCTCGGGTTCGCTTTTCGCGTCGAGCAGCGGCATCGTCGAGTTGGGCGAAGTACTCGTCGTCGTGGCGTCATCGCCCTCGCCCGACTGCTGCAGCTGCTGTGTCTGAGACGTTGAGCTGGGACTGGCCGACGGCTCCGTCTTCACCTCGACTTGCTGCTGCTGCTGCTGCTGCTGGGACGACTGCTGGGAACCGCCAGGCGATATGACGGCCTCGCGCAGGGCTTCTCGCTCTTTCTGCTCGCGGGCCGAGCCCTCGAGCCGAGGTGTCACCACGTCGGCCTCCGTGTACTGCGACGGGCCGAACTGCGCGCCCTCGTCGCCGTCGACCACCAGGTCCACGTCCTCGTCGTCCTGACCCGCCTCCCTCGAACCGTTCGGCCCGCTGGACCGATTACTCGACGACGTTGCCAGGCCTGCGGCTGTTCACGGGAGATTTCACGTTACGAGGGTGTGCTGTGCTTTTGCGGGCTCGCGAAATGTCGGACGATGCGGTTACTTTTTATCGCGGGGGGAGTTATAATTGTAAATTAAAAAGTATGCTGCCTGGCATAGCGATATTTTCGGGTTCATAAAGATGATAATTTTATCCGATGTATAAAAAAAAAGCAGATGTAGATTGAATTCGCATTAATGCTTTCCAAAAATGAAGGTTGTATAATTTTGATTTCAAGATATTCGACGGGAGCAGAGCTGAAGCAAAAGTTTAAAAACAGCGGTTAACGAGAAAATCGAAATTCAAAAGAGCAGAAACTAACTCCAAGATTTCTGTAGTTTTAAAATGTTGCAACTTCCGAAGAAATATCCGTTCGAAAGTTTGCAACGAGTTGCTGGCAAATTAAAAAAAAAATTGCTAATATAAATTTCCATTGCAAATGAAACTCACCAGAATAGCCACCAAGAAGCATAGACGATGCTCTGACCCTCCTCTGTCCGGCCCACTCGTACTCCTCGAAGGTCTCGGCGTCGCCCTCGACGTCGACTTCCTCGTCGTCGGGGTTGCCGTTTTGTTTGTTGAGACATCTTTCGACGTGATGGTTCAGCTCCTCCGCCGAGCCTGAGAGTCGCTCGCTGCACACCGGGCAAGCGGGCTCGTCTGCTTTCCTCTTCCTGTTCTTTATGCGTATACGCGCCTGAAGACAATTTATCATTTATTCCGTCGTTAAAAATCCTCCTCTCGTCCCGTTTCAGGTCGTGAAAAATCAGCGTTCAAAGTATAAAATTTAACATCTACGAACGTGAATGTGTATCTGAAATTGTGTAAGCACTTTGAATCTTGGATCAATTTCATATGAAAAAAAGGTGACCAACGGTACGGTAATATTTGTTGGAAAACAAGGTTATGGTTTTTCTTATAATAAAAAAACATTGTACATCAGCGCGTAGAGTTGAGCAATATTTTATGAATCAAAATTAATTTTACTCCCTGTAACCTTATGGGTGTAGTGTGTAAAGATCCATGAATATCAGTGTATGCTCAGTAAATATGAAACCAAAGGTTCAAATATGTTATACTTATGCTGTATAGTTTTAGTAAACAAGTTGCGGCTTTAGTAAAAATTATTTTTACAAAATAACAGTAATATTTATATTTCCCTATGTCAAAATTTATCAGACTATATTCTGGTAAATGTAAAGGGATGTTTTATGCCCTTAAGCAATCATTTCAATAATTTAATAGTTGCAATATAGCAACATCTATTATATTAACTGCTGCGAGAGTGTAGCAATATACATGAACCTGACGAATAAGAAAAAAGCCCTACCTCACAAAATACATGTATAAGAAATATGAAAGATAAATGATCTTGGAGCAATATTTATCGCAATTTACTTTTGCAGACATCATGAATACTCAATGTTTCATGTTAATCTACTATCCACTATTTCTCAAGTGGAAAATAAGGTCGCCGCATACAACGCATATAGCATAAAGTTTCACCACTCGAAACCACGAGATTTTCGCATAAGCAATAAATAAAGACTGTGATGCAGAAGAAGCAAATAAACCTACTTGTCTGTTGGCCTTGATGCGCTTGTAGGTCTCCCATCTGCCGATCGGCGTACCGTCGGCGGCCGACGGCGTGTGCAGCAGCTGTCCGTGGCCGTGCTCGGGTCCGGAGGGCGGCAGACCAGGCCGCGGTGGCCTCGGCCTCGACGACGCCGAGGACAGCTTGTACAGGCGATCCAGCTCCTGGAGAAAGTGCTGCTCGAGCTCCTGGGGCCTCACCGTCACGCCGCATACCGGGCAGCAGGTCGGGTCGGCCGAGAATTTTTTCTTTCCTGCGAGCAGAGAACGCACCAGTACAATTTTCAATTTTCGCCGCTGCAGAGTGACGTGAAAAATAATAATAATAATAATAATAACAACAGAGGTGCGCGATGTGATTTACGCATTTCTTTTTTTAACGCGCGCGGCCCCTAAAATTGAAAGATTCTCGCTGTATTCGTAAATTGAAACATCAACTAGCGCTGGTACAATAACCTTGTCAATCCAGCCGGAGCCACAGGAGTAAAAACTTTACCGCACTTTAGTGTCGCAGTTACTCTCATACCCTCCGCTACACATTGTGAACCCATAAACAATTCCCGCAGCCCCGACACTCGCGCACACATACATGCGCGCACACATGTGTATGTGTATATGTATATCTATATATATATATATATATACCTGTGCTGAGCAGCCACACGTGATTTGTGCTTCCATCGTACGTATATACGTGCGTACACGCGGTAGACGCACAGACGGAGAGCTCGACGCGGTTTATTTTGAAAATAGAAAAGAAAGAGAGAAAAATAAGAGGCTCGCGATTGTAAGTAATCTCGAGCAAGTCCGATCGTTTGTTTTCCCGAGGGCGCGGTGCATCGAAACGCACCGGAAATCGTCCCGTATTATCGTCCGCCTCTCTCGTACACGCGTCTATTTTCACAAGCGGTGCGGCTATGCGCCCGCGGCTCCCTTCTCTATCTTTATCTCTCTCTCTCTCTCTCTTATCCCTTGGAAACCAAAAAAAAAGGTTTACGCGTACAGACGTCAAGTGATCTCTTGGATTTTCAACACTGTACACACGGGACTTTGAGCTTTTTTTCGAGGCCATACGTCTTCCTCAATTTTTTTCTCTCGACGCTCACGTACACACGAGTAAATGTGTTTTCACGCGTTAAGTATGATTGTTATTACTTCGTTAGAGACGAATGAGACGCATTTTTTCCGTCTATCGCGCCGCGTACGCGCGCTTTTATCGTCGGGCACAGTGCGAGAGAGAGAGAGAGACGCCGACGACAGGCCGAGGCTGTAATATAGGTATATAATCCAGTTTTACGGTACATGGAAAACACGGGAAAGATGGCGTGTGCGTGCAGTGCGATGATAAAACGCATAAGATATACGCGGCGTATACGCGTCAATATTCCGAAATTTAACGCATTGACAGAGCCATGAAATAACTCTAAAGCTTTTGCGACACACTGCGTGCGCGCGCGCGCGCGCGCCGCGGCAGCGCTGCGCACTAAACATATCAAAACTAAAATTGTTTTACATTGCCGCGCGATGAAATCAATGAAATGGAACGATCGCGCGCAGTTTTGTTTTTAAAGTTCTCCCCCACACCACCGCCGTCACCCCACCCTTCTCCCCCCTTTCTCGCGTTACCCGCAGCCCGGGCTTTTTTTTTTATTTCGACCACGCGACTTTTTAGTGTATTTTTTTTCCACGCGCGCGCGCGCGCGCGATCCCGACTTTTTTGCGTTAAAAGAGAGTAAGAGAGAGAGAGAGAGAGCATTACCACACGCGGTCGCGAGACAGAGATGAAAGCATATAGGACTCTCCGGTATTCAGTAACTGTCCGCACCGCCGTTAACATGGTTAAATGCAGGAGATCGCGATACACGAGGCGTTAAACTGTTAATGCAAGCGTTAACTCGGTTAATACTGTGACCGGCACTAATGAATCGGAGCGTATAGTTTTGTGCGGATCAATATGTCAGTTAACTATTGTGCGTGCGTTTGTGTGTTTGCATGTTTATATGCGTGTTCGATGGGAGGGATTTCGTGACATTTCTTTTCATTGGCCAGCAGATAGCAAACTACTACTGGAGGGCGAGTGCGATGCGTATTTTATTTTAAATTCACACCGACATCCCTGTAATCTCATCTCTATTCACGCGTGCGTATACATATATATACGCGGCATGTAGCAAACGCGGCATTTGCAGCATTTTTCATTAAACTCGCTTTTTTTTCTGCCCCGGCTATAGCATTTTCCGCGCTGCGCACTTTACAAATGTTAGCAGCATTTTTACGATAATTACCGCGGCTCTTTTCAGAGAATATTTTGATAGGGAGGGCGGGTGGGGGGAAAGGAAGCAAATGCTTCACTTCGAAAATCAATAATAGTCCGCGTACGTTACAACCGAGCGAAAAAAAGCAGCGGTTTCGAGACGAGTCAATCCAACCCAAAATCGATTGCCGAGAATTAAGAGAGCAGAAGCAGCAGCAACATCGTCGTCGACAACACGACGAGGACGACGACGAGGACGACGACGACGACGACGAGAGTGAAACATTTCTCACCATCGGCCTACAAAAAGAATCCATTAAAAGGCGCAGAAGAAGGAGCTGCGGCAATAAAGTCCCTGCAGCGACGAACAATTGGCCGAGGGGTTAGCCTCGTAAAAACGTAAAAAGGCGCGCGCGCGCGCGAGCAAGCGAGCGAGTCGAGATTCAGTTCGGCTGAGCGGCAGAGAGAGAGAGAGAGAGAGAGAGAGAGAGTCTCGTTTATTTGTCGAATGCCGAAAGGCATTCCCGAGCCGTTTAACATATCCGCGTCTCCTTCCGCGCGGCACGCACACGCGCTACTATACGGAGGAAGAAGGAACTCGGCTTCTTATTCTTCTTCTCGTTCAGCTTCTTTGTCCTCTGGTATAGGAAAGCTTCTGTTATTCCGGCTCCTCGGACTATTCTTTCCCCTTTCAATTAAGTGCCTTCGCAAATTTATGTGGGCCCGTGCCACTCGATATTTCCCTTCCCTCTCTCTCACTCTCCTCCTACACTCCGTCCTCGAGACTTTGAAGGCAATTGCAGCTAGCTCTGCGCGCGATCTAATAACAGCGGCCGAGTGTAATATATGTAACGGGCGAAAAAGAAAGAAAATCTCGTCTCTCTCTGTGTGTATACGCGTGCAGTGCACGGCATTGTGTGTATAAGAGCAGACGCGAAGAGGAGCTGCGCCTATATATATATATGTATATAGCAGCCAAGTGAGCGTAATCCCCCTAATAATAAGAATCAGAGACTTTACTCGCTCGTCGTCGTCCCTCGTTTATTCGCGCAATTAAAGAGGAAGGAAAGAAGAGGCGTTGATGCGTTGCGCGTCGGCGAGAAGACGGAGCAGGTGGTTAAGCCGCGAGAGGTCCTTTATCTTTTTTTATCTTCCGCCCCACCCCCGGTGCGCCTCTGCGCGAGGGCAGTTTCGCGGGACTATCTCTGCGACCATAACGGCCCCTATCATTTATACAGAATGAGAGAGAGAGAGAGAGAGCGCGCGAGCGAAAAAACGAGGAGACACAAAAAAACGGGCCATTCTTTCGCCTTTTCTCGCACTCTTTCTCGCCAAGATAGAGGAGCAGAAGCGCGATAATACCCCTACTGCACCTTGGCCGCTGCTCTTCTTCTTTTTAATTAAAAAAAAGGAGAAGCAGCAGCAGCAGCAGCAGAAGAGAAAAAAAGAAGCGTAAGAGATATCTCGATAGTTAAAGAGCTACTCCGCGGGAGATATAACGCGTCGATAAGCCGTTATTGCCCGCCCCCACGTCGCGTGCTTTATTCTCTCGCGTGTAATGAGCTCGGAAAACGTCGGCCCACGCACCGAGCCGAGCAGGCTGCAGAGTCGCCCGCGGACACCGGAGCGCTAGCGAGAGATAGCGTTAAAAACAATACTCCTCCCCTTATCTCGGCTAGCAGTAGTCGATTTCTTCATTACGCGTCGACGCGAGGCTCTCGCACCGGTTAACCTGTCTCTATCTATCTCTCTCTCTCTCTCTCTCTTCGTTCCTTGTAAACTTTCTTTATCGCCGTCGCGCGGCTACTAGAGCGCAATCGTCGCTCAATAAAAGCCGGCCCATAGCCTGCACGTACACACCTACATAGACTGCAGCGCACGCCGGGCGACGACGAGCAAGACGAATCAATCTCGAAGCATCCGCTCGAGTCGTTACCGTATATAGAACCGCGCGTACCAATAGCGGAATGGCTGCGTTCGCAGAGATTGGTACTGCCCTCTGTCTCTGTCTCTGTCTCTCTCTCTCTCTCTCTCTCTCTTGCTGGTTTACGGCTCGCCGCGATTTGGATTCCCGGAGCATCGGCCGACATCTGAATACCTCTTTGATTTAATAGAGAACATCAACGGAGAGAGAGGGAGGGGGGAGGCTGCAAACGCGCCGCCTGGAGTAGAATCGAGAATCGAGGGCGAACTCTCTGTCTCTCTCTCTGTCCCTCCCTTCCCTACTTTCTCCCTTTGTGATCCATCGAGCCTTAATTAATTTCGCCCGTTATAACGATTACGTTTCGCGGCTACGCGCATTCCGTGTTATTGCTCGTAAAAGCTCGCGGGCGCGGGCTTTTATGAAAATGGAAAAGCGCGACGCGCGCGAGTGAAAAGCGTGACGGGGAGCAGGGCGGTGGGGGGGAGTGAAAAAAAACAGCGACAACGCGCAAAAAAATCGCTTCGGATTTAAAGACGTGAGCGCGCGCGGCAATTAGCCCCCGAGCGATATTTATGCCCCGACGCGGCGTTAATCCGAATGAAGCAATTAGCTCGGTTATTGACGAGCCTTCGAGGGATCGGGTATATTTCTTGCGTGGCACACTCGTTCCAGAGGAAGAGAGAGGGAGATAAGATACCGGAGGTTTTTTATCGATATTATTATTATATTGTTACAAAGCGGATTATAATCGATAAGGCGCGTGTAATTATATGTGTGCGGCGTATAGCCGCGCGAAGAATCGAAGTTTCGCGGGAAAAGAGCGCGTGTATTATAGATGTGTAGATACATTATAGAGCAGAGAGCGAGAGAAAGAGAGCTACGGGGGAACTTTCGTATAATCCGGTTTTAATTAAATAACCAGCGGGAGCGAACTCCGACTCTCACGAACCGAACAACGGGGAGAGGAGAGCGAGAGCGAGAGAGAGAGAGAAAATCCAAGCGAGAAAGAGTTGGAGTAGCTGCTGCTGCTGCTGCTGCTGCTGCTGCTGCGGTCGGGACACGCACCGACGGCTGTCGGACATTTAAGCGTCAGGCATTTAACCACAACTGTGGTCTTCCGATTGCCTGAGTTATGGCGCCCCCGACGTGACTCGAGGGTTCGCGGCGGCGGCGACTAGGACGAGACGAGGAGGATACGCGCGCGGCTGTGCGCCGCGTTTGAGGAAAAAGGACTCTCGCGCCGACGACTGAACTCGCCGCGCGCGCGATAACGCGCGACGCTCGCTGCGTTCTTTCTCTCATTGCGTTATATCCTCGGCGCCTCGTGAAAGAGACGTATCGAGGGCGATAAACGCGTGTGCGCGTGATCATGCGCGAGCTCGTTTATGAACTAAATATAATGCCGTTGTCGTAAATAGCCGGGGCGCTCGCGCTCGCGTCTCGATTTTCGTCGTTAAAAGCGCGTATATATATGTATACACATATGTATATTGTCGTATTGCGGTGCGTACTCGCGAGTTGTAACGCGGCCCCGCAGCGTGTCCGCGAGTCGCTTGAAATATATACAGGGGCGCGTTATTAATGCTATACTTTATTAATGATTCGCCGGGCTCGCGCTCTCTCCCCTCCCGCTCGCGCTCGCGCTGCGCGAGCGAGTGTGTTTAACATCAAACATTTGCATTGCGCAATGGGATTTATTCAAATTCATCCTGATAAATATAACCAGCGCGCGATCGCCGAGTGTAAGCGAGAAAGAGAGAAGCGAAAGTATAAGGAAAACATGTTTGCAGGGTTCTCGCGTATACTGTCAGAGCCCATAAGCGCGCAACTCGCCGCGAACTCGCGCGCGCATATAAACATTCAATTTGCATGCAGTACGTATATAAGTGAGAACCTCTCTCTCTCTCTCTCTCTCCGCGCGGTGCGTGTTTGTTCGCTTTAGATTTTGCGTTATCCACGCGCTTCGCTCTCCCGCATATATACACAGGCCGAAATTTCGAATTTAATCATCCGCGCGCGGCAAAAATAACGTTTGCCTTTGATCCATCAGCCAGCGCATCATCACGCGCGCGATGTACGTGTGCGTCTGGGTGCATGATCGCATGATGATCACCGGCGCCGAGCAAAATATAACGAATAATTATCGGGCTGTAATTGCTCTTCGGACCTGTATTACGCGCCTATATACTCCCGGAAAAGTCCGCGCGCACTTTTTCTCCGCTCCTCACGGCGGGGGGGCTACTATGCGGTGCTTGGACCGCCGAGAGGAATTTACGCGGTGGGATTATACGCGCGGTATGCGAGCGGACGAGGGGAGCGGCGCAAAACGAGCCTCTTATTAATAAGTTGAGCCGTGCGCGAGAAAACAATTATAACGGGCGTCGCGAGTGATTTCTCCGCGGCGTCGTCGCTCTTTATGGGAATAAAGTACACGTCGTGTACGGAGAGCTGTATACACACCGGGACGTGTACGCGCGAGAGGAATGCGTCTCTTCGTCGTAAAATCTCGGCGGACAAAAGAATTTAGTGCGGCGGCTGAAGGCCGATGAAATTTTTTCTTCCCTCCCGCAGCCAACAACGCGATCCCGTGTCTACGCGATCTGCATGTATTGACCAATTCTCATAGAAAAATGCACTTTTCGGGCGCCGAGAAATCGAAAATTTTTTCTTTACACTAGAGGTTTCGGACCGATCAGACTTTCTTCTGTTAGCTGATAGATAGTCAAAAATCCAGAGGAACATGAGAAACATGGAACATGAGAATTAAACATGGGGAGATATGTGGAAAAGAAAAGAAAATCGGCTATTTCGATTTTTATTTACTTTTTTTTTTGTCAAACGGACATAACTTTTCATCAGAGCATCGAATCTGGGCATATTTTTTAAAAATTATACCTCTTTTGTTGTATTTTATTGTATTGTAATTTAAAATTTTATTTGTGCCTTGGAAACATTCGTAGTTGTCGTTATTCCAGTATTTCAACGCATTAATTTTTTGTAAAAAAAAACGTAAAATGACTCAGAAATATGGTTACTAGTAACTCTTCCCATGTTCCTCTGCACTTTTGACTATCTTTTGGCTTGCGAAAGACAGTCTCAACGGTCGAAAACAGCTCTAGCTTTAAAAATAAAATTTCTGGACCGCCGAAAAGTGGATTTTTCCATGAGAACTGGTCGTATACACTTGCGGCTTGTGTGCTCGAGACTGTATAATGGGAGTACTTGCGCGCGACACACAGGTTCGCCGATGAATCGGCTTCCCTCGCTCGTCGGTATAATAATTCGGAAAATTAGAGGCGGAATCCTCGAGCTCCTTTGAGACACAGAGTATGGAGAGAGAGAGAGAGAGAGAGGGAAAAGCCATGAAAACAAGATGCTCTCGAGCCGGTTAAGTCAGCCCGGCATAAGTTTGGCAGTTAAGGATGTAAGGACGAGAGGCGGGCGGTCGGGGCGGGGTAGCCTAAGTAAGGACTATGCGCCCGCGCTCCTTTCATGCATACCGTAGCAGGGGATCTATTTCTCTATTTAATTTCCCATCTCGTTGGGAGTATAGCGCGCGTTTGTTCATCTCGTCAGCTCTCGATATCGCCGCGACGATTTACGGCATACGTGCAGCGGCAGCAGCAGCAGCGCGTTCCTTCGTCTTCCTCGTCTTTCTTTTTCCAGCGCGCCTCGCGCGCACAAGGGATCCTCCTAATTCGCCTTTACAGCTCGAGAGAGAGAGAGAGAGAGAGGAGAGTCTAGTTTGCGTATAGGGGAGGAGCTCCTCGTAAAAAGTCTCGAGGCCGCAGCGCGTCTCACCTGCGACCTAATAAGAAAAATGAAGAGCGCTGTGCACGACGCCGAGGAGCGCGAGAGAGATTGCTTACGGAAAAGTCGCAGGGTTAAAAAGAGGGTCCGTCGGTGAGTAGTGAGCGTCCTCGTTAGCCGAGCATATATTAAAGCGACGAGCGTAGTTGCGCGCTTATCCCGGCTAATAACGCATCGGCGTCTATAGACGTCAGACACAGTAGCAGCAGCAGCAGCAGCAGCAGACTTTGATCGCCGTCCGACGGCGCCGCGAATTCCAAGAGCAGCCCGCCGCAAAAGTCACTATCCGCGCGCGTCCCTAATATCAAAGAGTCGCAATCTCTCACTCTCTCGCAGCCAAAAAGAGAGAGTCGCTCGCTCTCATGGTAATCTCTTTCCTTTGCCCGATGTGCAGGCTCACGCGTCAGCGCGTTTCCGCTTCCCTCATATAGACATTCCAATGCTGCTGCTGCTGCTGCTTCTTTCTCTCTGGCGTATATATACAGCTTCTCTCTTGCGCTCCCGCATCGCCGGAGCCCCGAAAAAGCAAGTAGCCGCAGTCTCGGCGCGGAGCGAGAGAGGAAATCCTAGAGCGCGCCTGCGCGCGAGAGCCGAGCCTTAAATCACGGCTCTTTGTAATTAAGTGAATGAATGGCCTGTATCAGCAAGTTAATATTTGCGACATGACGTATGACGCCGCCGGAGACAAATCCCTTATATATCATCGCGCGCTCCCTACGAGAGCTCTTTCTCTCTCTCACTCGCGCCCAGCACACACAGGTCCTTGCTGCTGATGAGCGCTGCAGCGGCACAGCAGCAGCAGCAGCAGCAGCTTCTTCTCCTCGTCCTCTCTTCCCTTCTCTCCTCCTTTCTCTCTCTCTCTCTTTCTCGGAGAGCAGAAGCACTCGTGTACAGCAGCAGCAGCAGCAGCAGCAACAGCAGCAGAAGCAGCAGCAGCAGCAGCGGCAGCAGCGTGCCAATATTCATAAACACGTCGAGGGCTCGGCAATATCTTACTCGCCGGCGCTATAAAGACGCCTTCGCTCGCGCGAGGATGTCGATGAGTTTTTTTCCGCAAAAATTTCGCAGCGGCAGCGCTAGCATCGATATGGCCGCGCATAAACATTTGCGTCGCTCTCTCTCTCTCTCTCTCTCTCTCTCTTTCCCGTGTTTCAGGCTGGAAACAAGGTTGCAGGCGGCGGGAGAGTCCGTTGCCGCTGCTGCTGCTGCTGCTGCAGCGGATAAGAAAGATAAATACGAAGGCAGTTTTCGCGCGAGGCCTTTTTTAGAAAGAGAGAGAGAGAGAGAGAGGAGAGACTCTCGCTATACAACAGCAGGAGCGCGGGCTACTTTATGAAGTGGACGCTCCCGCTCGCCCCTCTCCCTCTCTCTCTTTCTCTGTTCTGCCTGCGCGTGCGTGTGTGTGTGTACCTTATTACATTATCATTTTTTTCTCTCTCGTCATTTTAGCGTTGGCCGCATACGTGTGTGTATATATTTATATACAGTACGTACAGACTTGCACGTACGTGTATTATATACATACGCGTATACGCAGGCTCGGCGCGTTAGTTATTCCGTGCTTTATTTAGTTTCGCGTGTTGCCGCCGCCGCCGCCGCCGCTGCAACAGCGAGAGAGGATAATTGGACTTGGACGGCAGCTGGAAAGGAGAGGCAATAAGGAGAAAGCGCCGCCGTCGCCGCCGAGGCTTTATCTCGCTAATAAATACGCGCGGCTACCGCGTATTTGCGCTCGCTCGATAATAAATACGCGCGAATAAATAATAGCGCTGAAACACGCCTCGAGATTTTTCCACGACGATTAATACAGCCTCTCGGCAATTTGTTCTCGAGTCTTTCTCTCTCTCTCTCTCTGTACCTATGTACACGTGAGCGCATACGCGCGTACATACAACGCCCATATAAAGCGTTACACACGTTACATTACGTATGTAGCGCCGTGTGTCTCTGTATAAGAATTTTCAGAAGCTCGCGCGCCCGTGAAAAGTATGAAACATGAAAAAGCGCCTCTTTGTGCATCTCGGCCGAAGAGAGCGAGAGAGAGAGAGAGAGAGAGCGTGGCCGAACAATCAGGGAACAATAATGAAAGGGCCAGCGCGAGAGAGCCGCCGAAATAAAACAAAACGAAAACTCGCGGTAACAACCGGCGCACACCAGCAGACAAAGCGAGAGTTACTCCCACCCACATATAGCGTATAGCTGCGCGGCAGAGACTCGAAGCAATTAGCTCGCGGGAGAATGACGATGACTATACACGGCGTATATATATATGCGCAGTGGCGGCGCGTGTTATGCACACGTATCCGCGCGCACGACAGAGGCTCTCCTCTGCTCCAATGTGTGTCTGCTGCTGCTGCTGCTGATGCTGCGTGGTGTACGTATACACGCGCAGGGATACAGAGGGAGAGAGAGAGCGAGTTCTTTGATACCGCTGAAGCGTGAGGACGTTTTGGCAGGCCGGCGTCCGGTTATGATTGTGATATTACACCGGAATGCAGCGGGCCGCGAGTCGAGGAGCTAATTAAACGCCGGCTACTACCCCCCCCCCCCTCACCACCCCCTTCCTCCTTCTCCTCCTCCTCCTCCTCTCCGAGGATATATTAATTAAACGCTCGGGCTCTCGAACGCGAAGCTCGAAGAAAGCGCGTGGGCGACTTTCGATAATTGTTGTACTCTCTGCTGCTGCTGATACTGCTACCCGCTGTGTGCGTGTATCGAGGATAAGAATTCTTTGGCACGTATAATTAACCGCGCGCGCGCGAGAGATGCGCGTCTCGATAAATTTGGGAGATAAGCGCGGGATGTGTCGCGTCTTATCGTCCCTATTAAATTACAATTAACGCGTGTTTAATGCGCCGATATTTACGCCGGGGATACCGTGCGTACGACCCTCTCGATTGTGTTCGTGTGCGCACAGTGTAACGTGTATACTGTATAGATATAGGCGCGCGGGCCCTGCGACCGCATTGTACTTGCTGCCGAGTGACGAAATATTTTCTCTCGCCCCCGATAATAAAGCCGGAGGATAGACGCGTCCGCGTCAAAGACGTGTTTTACATCTCCATTGGCTTTCTCTCGGCGTCTCTCGCGGTGCGTGCAGTGTGTTTGCGCGCGTGTGCACGTATGTATATAGCGTACATGCGAGATAGCGCGACACGAGGAGTCAAGCGGCGATCGGCGCGTTGTCGCACCGCGGGGGGAACCCAGCAGCAGCCGCGGCTCTTACACGTACCTTCGCTTTCTGCATCTCTCAAGTCTCTCCTCTCTCTCTCCCTCCCGCGCGCGCGCGTATGTGTGTGTGTGTATAACATACGCAACTCTTTCTCTCTCTCTCTCTCTCGCGCCTACTGCCGCGCTTATATAGATGTCAGATTTTCAGAGTTATAAACGGTTATACTGCCCCGGCCGTAAAGTCGGCCTCTTTGACCATAGGTGTATCTCGCTCCCCCTCGTAAATACCGCGAGAGAGAGAGAGAGAGAGAGAGAGAGAGAGAGAGAGAGAGAGAGAGAGAGAGAGAGAGAGAGAGAGCAACAGTGCGAGAGAGAGAGTGAGAGAGAGATATCGGCTTTTTTATATAAATTAGCTGCCGCGAGCGCACATTCACACGGCGTGTGTAGGCCTCGCGCGATAAAAATTCTACCGGGCCTTTGTGCAGTACGTCTCTCTCCTTCTCTCTCTCCGCAGTAGTCGTTTACGCGGGACGTCACCCGCGCCGCCGCCGCTGCGCAGTCCCGCAAGCTTTAATTGCAGCGTATAAAGCGAGCGACTCTCGGCTGCAGGCTTTGAGAGAGAGAGAGAGAGCGCTGCGAGCGACGAGTACGACGGTCACTGCACTTGCGCGCGAGATTATGAATATAGATAAGACGGGTGCATACTGCGTATACGTATATCCGCATATATACCTTGGAAGACGGGACTGAGATCGGCCGGAGCGTTGAGCTTGCCAAAGGCCGCGAGGCTCCAGAAGAGCGCGGCGTTGAGCGGCGCGACGCTCGGGTGGTGCGGGTGGTACATCGACATCTCGGGCCTGCGGTCTTTTACGGAACTATGCGTAACGCGGGACACTCGTTCGGCTGCTGCACTGCGGGGATTCGGGAGAGCGGCGAGAGCGAGACGAGCAGAGCTCACGAGTCACGACGACCCTGTCGCCAGCCATTCGAATTCGAAACTGAGCCGGGGAAAGAAGCCCTGCCATGCAGTTGCTGCTCCCCGACAGCACACGGACGCGCGTTGCCAGTGTGACTGTGTGTCACGATACTTTGAGAGGGGGAGAGAAAGAGAGAGAGAGAGTGGGACACCCGTATATGTATACACATCTCGCTCTCGGCGTGTCGCACCCTTCTTTGGCTACTGTCGCTTGATTCATCCCCTGATGTGCCTTTTCTCTCTCTCTCTCTCTCGCTGTGCTGACGACTATACTCGGCTGTCGTGCGCGCAGAGAGCAGAGGAGGAGGGAAAGAGCAGCGCCGAGACGTGTGAGAATTCGACAGGTTTTGTCCACGAGTCGAAAAGTCGAGCCCGTACATTATATACACACTCGGTTATAATAATATAATGTTCGATATATCCAACGGTATGTGCGTATATAGACAGACTGCACACATACGCACACGTGTCTATCTCTCTCGTTTAATTTACAAAGCCGATAACGGATAGATCGAGCTCTGAAAGACTCATCAATCACGCTTTCGCTCGCGCGCGGTAGCCGTATAAAAATCTCGGCGGCGACGGCATTTGTCGCTCGGCTGCGAAATACTCGATACCTCGGTTTTGTCCCCCGTGTGTATTAGCTCTCGCAGCGGGAGGCACGCGCGCGCTATAGACTCTCTCGGCGGCCGATTGCGGAGTCATCGCCGTGTACGAAAATAGACGTCGACCGAGCGTCTAATGATGACGTCTTTCTGCAAAACGAAAACGAGAGACATTCCGTATACGCGCGCGCACGTGTGTATGGAGAGCTCTAACGTTCGAGATAATTGTTCGACTAGCCAGGAGGGTAACGCACAGGATGGGATGGTATAGTATAGTATAGTATAGAGAGAGAGAGAGAGAGAGAGAGAGAGTCAAGAGAGACAGAGCTGACTCCTGACGTCGCCACAAAGAGCCGGGCCTGCAGATTAGTGAACTCACGCTGAATGACACACGCACACCACCTCGCTGTCTATATAGACTATATCCCTCTCCGACAAGGGCGCACAATGTGCCGGTTTCTCTCTCTCGCTCTCTCACTCGGGCCATACATATGCATATAACGCTCGGCCGCGTGTGTAGCGTGAATAAGAAAAAAAAAGAGAGCAGCAGCACCGCCGACAATATAATAATATCGCCGATAATTTCGTATATTAGGGGCAATTCGGCCGACGACACCTTTGTGCCTTTCGGCTCGTATACACACAGCTCTACCCCCTCCCCACCGCCTGCGATCACTGCGTATATTATATACATATATATACGTATACCTACACACGGATGCACACGGCTCTGTGCCTAATCGCGCTAATACAGATGTCAGCTCGTCGGCGACACTTCTCTCCGCGCTTCTGTATATACAGCTGCAGCCCCTATAATATCCGCACGTCCACGCACACGAGCGCGCGAATGCGTGCGTCTGCGTGCGTGCATGTGGATATACGTCCAACTTGTTTCTCCGTCGTTTCTTTTTTTTTTTTTTTGGCGCTCGATCGTCAGGCCGCCTAATTGACGAGCGAACGAGCCGTGGAGCGTGAACGAGCTTGTATTATGTACCGGGGCTATAGTCGCACTGTTATAGTTTTATATTTATATATATATATATATATATATATATATATATCGCGTGTGTGTGTGCGCGCGCGCGCGTTTTCATTGGGAAAGTTATACATCGAGTTTATCGGATGGTTATTAGTTGCGCCCGTGCAACGATCTCTAATGCGTCCGTCCGCCTATTATATTGGCTTATTCTCGCTGATGGGATTACATCGGGACGAGATGCCGAAATATACACTCCCTCTCGCGCGCGTTGAGGAAATTTTAATCGAACCGCAGCGCGAAGCGTCTTCATTCTCGGATTCGGAGATCACGCCGCGAGATTGCAGTCGAGTTTGTATACGTATATATATACGTATATACGGACGTAAGTATGTTCGAATGAGAAAGGGATCCGCGGCGGAGGAGGAGGCGGCCGAGATGTCGGGAACGAACGGCGAAGCGCGAAAACGCGCAACAAAGGGAAAGAAGCTCGTATTTATGCGCATTATAAAATACTTCCGTATATGCAGAGAGTGTGAGGTATGTAGATATAGACACAGAGAGAGAGAGAGAGAGAGGCGTTTATATCAATGATGTATGCGAGGGCAGCGCGGGAGAGCGGCAACAATGATACGTTAGGCCAGTATCATCGGGTTTTGTCCGAGGGCAGCCGAGGAATTCACACTCGGCTGCTCGACAGTCATGCGAGATTTTGCGCTTATGCGCGTTAAACACCGAACGCACTCTATACACACACCCCCGCAACGCGTTCCGTTACGTCTGCACTGTTCGCCTCTGCGCGTGTATATATGTATAATGTGTATATACACGCGGCCTCTCCACCATTCTATACACGCTTGTAGCAGTACACCGTATACAGATCCGAGGGTCGGAGCTCTCTGAGAGACGTGTTCGCGCCGCGCGTCTTCCGCGCTACGTCGGGCGTTAAAGTGTCTATACGCAGCGCCCGTAACTTCTTTGTTCGCCGGACTCTCTCCTATACTACGACTATACGTTATAAACGCACACATCTAAACGCGCATATATCCTTATTCGGATTCGTATAAACAATTTCCCACACGGGAGTGGTCCAGCAGCGCGGGCCTGTGGCATTCCGGAGAGATGTATTTACGCGCGCATACATCCGAGTCATACACAGAGGCGACTGAATTAATCATTCGAAAATCAACATGCGGTTCGCTCGACAAGTCCTCTCTTCCGTCGACGCGACAATCTCATTAGGCCGTAGAGGTGAACTCGTCCCCTATACTCGCACTCTTTCACTGCTGCACTCCTATATACGTATTGCGCGCGTATACTATATACATACGCGTCTCGCGTGTATGTGTAATAAAGAAAGCTAAAAAGCAATGCTCACTCGAGCGATTAATCACGAGCGGAAAATCGGGCACGAAACGAGTTTTCGTCGTACACAGAGAGAGCGAGCGAGCGAGCCGATCCGGAGATTTGATTTACGTTCCTCGAGCGATTTGTCGAGGCGCACAATGGACCGCTTGCGACTTTTCAGGTGAGGAAGCTGACGCGAGTCCGTGTGCGTGTGTGCGTGCGTCTATACACGCATAACGCGCGCACACACGCGGGGCGACGGACGGGTCGGCTCACATTCTCAAAGAAGCTGCTGCTGCTGCTGCAGAAGTCGCTGCCCCCTCTCTCTCCCTTTTCACGCGCGCGCGGCGGAGAAAGAGCGAGCGCGGAAGAAAGAGCCGGATTATACAGTCAAAAGTCATAGTTCGAATTTGTCGGTCCATTGACTCACTCGCTCGCTCGCTCTCTCTCTCTCTCTCTCCAGCGGGGCCGACGAGGAGTCGCTTTAAAAAGGCTTCCGGTTTTCGGAGAACACCTGCCTGTCACGGGGATGACTCTCTTTATGCGACCAACGCTTCTCTCGCACTCTCTCGTCATGCCATTTAGACTCGGTGCTGTATGTGTGCTGCGCGTACGTGCGCGAGTCTGTATATATATACATTATATATGTGTGTGGACGGAGAGTTTACGTTTAGCGCGCTAATCACATTCGAATTGACCGACAGCTCGGACGCGTTTCCTCTCTCCCTCTCACTCGCTGTTTGCGATTAATTCGGTAATTTCTACGATGCTAACTATAAATGACAATTTGTTGCCGGCGTGCCGCACACTCGCTTATATATACATATGTACGTATACAGTTTTGACTCGCGGCAAAAGTGGCTTGTATTATTGCGAGTGTGTATCCCGTTACTCACGCTATTTTCGGATTTACCGGTTCGCCACGTACATTATCCATGTATTTATATAAGGTGTATAAGGGCATCAGAGCGTAATATCCTGTGTATGCGCACTGTATGGGATGAAGAGATAATGTTCGAACGTCGAGTTTCTTTGCTACACTCTCGCGGCTAGCTTTTAAAGCGCTATTCAAGCAGCTCTCTTATATAGGTATATTCAGTGTATAGGTGTATAGGTATAGCGAGAATGCGAATCGACACTATAACTCTCTCTCCCCCCTCCCCCGACTCGAGCAGTTGGCCAGCACTAGCGTCTGTATATAAATGCTTGGGCGCATCACCCCCGCTTCAATACTCGTTAAAGTGCCTTCGGTCCGGCTCTTAGCCCGTGGCCTTAATAGTCTCACTTAGTGAAGGGAGCATAAAGCCAGTCCACTAGTATAGGCTCGTCGGCCCGAGATTTTTAGTTTCTCGAGATCGACGCGCACACATCTTCCTGTGTAAATCGGCTCCGTCGCCCGTATACATACCGACTGCGCGCCAGGCAAGCTGTTCCCGAGAAATAGACTATATAGCGCCGAGAGAGAAAGAGAGCAAAGGGCTGCTGTTTTGCTGCGGATAATAATAATAAAGGAGGCCGCTTAAGATATTAGTTAGCGGGAGGCGATCTGTCGCACCCTTCTATCTCTCTCTCTCTCTCTCTCTCTCTCTCCTTATTTCCTCGTTTCTCTCTCAGTTAGAGAGACGCAGAGAGGCCGTAGCTTCTTTCTGGCCGTCTTATCGTCGCTCGTCCCCTTTGATGGGCCGTTTCGACGAGCTGCCGAGGGCATAACAAGCGGGCTACACTCGGGGCTAATTGTTTGATAGCGATGCTCGATGTCGTCGTAGAGTCGAAGGGGGAGAGAAGACGTTACTCGATTACACGAGGAAGAAAGAGAGAGAGAGAGACAATCGCGAGGAAGGGTATAATTCATTGGCGGTGCGGGGAATTCGATTTGGCTTGTTCTCCGATTCGAAAGTGATTATCGCTCGAACGGAGCTGCGAATATTGCGGGGAATATATATATATACACAGTCGAGGAGAGAGAGAGAGAGAGAGAGAGAGAGAATATATATATGGGAAAATCCAGCGAGTTTTTAATACGAGTCGTTCCCGAGACTTTACAGCCGCGTGTCTATTACCGTCTGTAAAATATCCTCCGTCCTCTGTGCGCGCGTGTGTGTCTGTGTGTGTGTGCTGCACGTTGAGTTTCTCAAAATACCGATACACTGTTGCTTTATGACGCGCCGCGACGAGTCGCGCGCGATATCCGCAAACCAGTTTTCCTTCTTCTCTCGATTTTGTCAATCGCCGCGCGCGGCTCTCTCGCGCTCTTTCCATATGCACTGCAGCGCATATATACAGGCGCGCAGCTCATCACCGGCGCACTTACTTTGTTACACGCGCGCGCGCGCGCGCATATCCACCTGACTACTTCTCGAGAAAAGAGTAAAATCTACTTGTAATTCCAATGTTTACGACTGAAACTTCAATTTAATTATATGCGAGAGAGAGAGAGAGAGAGAGAAAGAGAGTTTGTTAGTTGTTTTTTTCTTCGCGTACAGCTATCGCAGCGCGTACACGCGAAAACTACTCTCTCGGATGCCTCGGATTCCAGCGCTCGCGTCTCGACTTTATAATGTAGTCGCACGACGGCAGCTTTCGCGCGCGGCGATATAAACAAAATAATATTCCGTGTTTCTTTAATTAAATTTTACGTCGATAACACGGACTCGGCGCTGAGAGTCTCGCGCGGGGAGTTCGTTCCTCAATTAGTATGGCTCGATACCGGCGAAAACACGCAACATATCCGTAATAATTCGACGAGAGAGAGAGAGAGAGAGAGAGCCTCCGCGAGAGAGATTAAGCAGAGCATATATACGTGCGCGCGCATACACAGCGACTCATTATCTCGGCTAAGCGATCTACCGCGAGACGGCGAAATTAGCAGGAACTTTAAGTAGCGCAGAGTATATTTTAATATCGGCCGTATAAACCTCGGGATTTTTATTGTCCGCAAAAACTACCGGCTAATCGCTGCGCTCAACGGTAAATCAGTCTCTACGATCGGACGATTTCAGGAGGCATACGCACCGACTAATGATCGCTCTCCTGCCTCGCTTCTTTTAACGTTGTACATACTAGCGACTTTAATGTGTGCGCGTGCATTGCGCATTCTTTTTTTTTTTTTTTTTTTTGAATCACGCACTTTTTTTCTTTTATAAGCCACTTACGCGAGCGCGCGCACCGGCCGAATGATCGATCAAATTGCGGCTAAAAAAAATGACATCGCTTTTTCAAAAATAAAAAAAATATACGACCTACGTATATTCAATTAAGAGGTAATGTGCACTCGACTATGGCCGCGCTGCATATATTGTACAGTGCACGTTGTACGTACATGCACTTTCGGGCGCGATATATACCATCTGCAAGAGTTGATGAAACTACCGTGATTGTCGGAATATGTATAGGTATTATCAATCAATGTACGGTAGCTCTAAAAAAAAAAGAATGAATTTTGCATTAAATTCGCAACTCGGCATGAGTTGCACATGCAGACGCACTATATATGCATTTTATTCAAGCTCTCTCGTATACTTTATCGACGAGATACAGTGTAATTCTATAATTACAAGTTTTTTTTAATCAGTATTGAGACTTTGATGAATCTGTGTAAGAGCGTCACTTCAGCTCAGCTACGTCACTAAATTTTTTAATGATCTCAAATTTTTGAAAGTGAGTATATTCCGCTTTCGTTTTTTTAGCAAAAATGTTTAACTGCTCGGAAAGAAGTTTAAAACTTTCAAACCGAACGATTCGCAGTTCGAGAATGAACAGTCGTCAAGAAATTCGGGAAAAATAGTACCTCAAATGTAACAAAGTTATCTCTAACATCAAATACATCTATATTTTACGTTCAGACACTACACGCCGCAGAATTCGCAGCAATTTTTTTCGAATATTGCCGTACACAGAACGCGTACGCATACACACAGCCGTGCGTGTGTTTTTTTTTATTGCAGAGCGAGGAGCGATGTCGCGCGCGCTCTTACTCGCCGCGCGAGTTTTACACATCTCGAGCGAGCGAAGCGTCAAAACAAACCGATCTCTCAATTTTTCCGCGTCGATATACACAGAGAGCCGGATAGTCGGGCTCCTTTTATATCGTCGCTCTCGTTCCTCGAGAAAGAGCTGCTCCTCGCGTATCTCTCCATATATACATCGACGCGAGAGCCGCTCTTTATTCCCCCTCGCTCTCGTCGCGCGATTTCGTCTAAATTCGCGAATAAAAGTTTACACCGCATCCTGCAGGATGCGAAACGGGGGGGAGAGAGAGAGCGGATCATAAAATCGGGATTCAATATCGCGCAGTAGGCGTCATGCATGACGCGCGCATGTCAAGGGGGTGCAGAACACCACACTACTGCTGCTGCTGCTGCTGTTCAGCGTATACGTGTGTCCCTATACGTATAGGTATACGCGAACAAGAGAGAAGCGACGGAGAGGAGAGTCGGCGGCGGCGGCGGCGGCGGCAGCGACGACGGTATAGGTAGTTTGACACGCTCGTAAAAGACGGGCATTTTAATACAATTTACAAGAAAGTATAAGGCGGCAGCTCGCTCGAGACTCTCCGAATCGGGACGTTTTTCACTTTGAGTACAGGGCTGAGCGCGAGCGAGCGCGCGCGCGTCGACGAAGAGGAGGAGGAGGACAACGACGGCGACGACGACGACGACGACGACGACGACGAGCCGGACTGCGCTAATAAAACCAAAGTTTAAGAGCTTTCAGAAAGTCTCGACGCGCGAGCGAGCCCTCTGATATCTCTAAAGACGACGATAATAAAATGATAAAGGAAGCCGAGCCGAAAATTAGAATTGCTTTCGCTAAAGAGTTTACGAGGATAATCTTTTAGCGCGCACTCGCGGCTGCTGCTGCTGCTGCTGCGCGGCGCACTGTACTCTCGAGGAAAAATCCGCTTCCAATACTCTCCTATAATTACCGGCTTATTGTGCAGCTTTTTTTGTTTAAAAACAAAAGAAGACACAGAGAAACCTGAAACGACTTCTCCCTCTCTCAATCTCGAGGCAATTTTCGGCGGCTCCTACTTTCGCTTTCCCTGTACGTATACGTATATACGTGTATAACACGCACGCCTACAGCAACAGCGCAGCATCCGGGTCCCCCCGAAATTTCCGCCGCGGTCGGCGTAGCTATCGACAGCTGATTGAAGTCCGCGAGGGAGCGGGAGGGGGGTGGAGGGAGAGAACTAGCGCGAGCGCGCGATCGACCATTTGAATTTAATTAATTATCGTGGATAATTGAACTTTCAGGTCGCGTGCGGCGCTCGGACGATTAACAACCTGTGGGGGTAATTCGACACGATAATGCTGCGGTGTGTTTCTCAGGGCGAGTAGTAGTCGGTACGCGCCGCGCAACTTTACGCGGCTGAACTTTAATCCGCCGAAGTATATCGACGTATAGATATACAAGTGTGCGGATTGCACTTTGGGATTTACGGCCTCGTTTGGCTTTCGCGGCTCTCTCTCTCTCTCTCTCTCTCTCTCTTTCTCTCTGGCACCCCCCCCCCCCGCGTCTCGTCTGCTAAGTCTCCTCACCGCGAGAGCGTTTACTTCAGCCCAGCGAATATCGAGCGAATATAATATACACATACCGGTTTCTCCTTCCTCGCTCGGCGCGAATTACATCAGGCGCACTTTTTTTCCGCGGAGACCACACGTAAGCCCGCGCACGCGAGGAAATTTATTCGGGGGAAGCATGGGAGAGAGAAGGATTTTCTCGTGAAGTTCGTTAGTTCTTTCGCCGCTGACGGTTAGTGAATTGTAAATTCAATTACACCGTCGGCGAATGCTGACGAGTTTTCGAGAATTGCTTTCTACATGTGTTCCATATGTGCATGTACACGTGCACTCTATAGTCCGTATGCTATTATTCGCCTCCTGCTCGCGGATAGTCTGCTGCGATTTTCGATCGGCGTTCATTCGCGTGTAATGCGCTTATTTATGCGAGACTCCTTACCAGCTGGAGATTGCAATGAGAGAGTTGTGCATCGGTGTGCTGAGCGTGGAAATGGGAAACCGCTTGGTTATTTACAACTTGCCGATCATTTTTCGACGAATATTCTTTCGTCGATCGATTCGACGAGTGCATGTACAGACTGCTGGAAGAAATCGTATTTTAAAAAAGACTTAAATATTAAAGCTCATTTGTGTCATGAGTTTCTTTTTTTTAAACAAATGTTTATCGAAAGAAGATTCCCAGGTTCAGTACTGCAATTTTACCGACATGCGCTCATTTTCGTGCAACAGAGTTTGTTAATTATTTCAACAACTCGACATCAGACGCTTTTGTTTAAACTCGAAACGTTTTGGAATCGCTGGTAATTTGTACAAAATGTGCGTGTACACCTTATATTTCAGCGAACGGCAATTCGAGAAAATAATTTACCCAAAGAATCATTATAGCCGCATAGTTATACATCGCAGTGACGACTCGATTCGCTAATTACAATTTGCAACAACATGCATTATGCATATATACCAGCACGATTCGTTATTGCATTCAACCGATTCTCCAAACATTCAAATAAACTCGTAAGATTACACTGGGCGAGAAAAAAAATGTCATTGAATTTCAGTATAGCCGTTTACCGCGCAAATATATACACAAATTCGAGACGCATCTATATTATCGTGAACAAATATAATATTCAAATGTATGCGCGGATATCGCGGTGCTTTAATACGGTTGAAGCTTATTCCGCATAGACTTTTCTTCCCGCTGCAACATCATCATATCCGTCGGTATATCGCGAGCTATCGAATCGTAACTTTGCGATCGCGCAGCAATTAACCGGCTTATCGATCGCCGATACGTATTATACAGATGAACGAGCGCGCACTCTTCCTCTCCTCCCCCCAACTCTCTTGCCGTCCGCGCAGTGTCGCAGAAACAGAAACACACGGCAATCACGGAATAATGCGGCCGTCCCGAAATGTGCGGCTGCGGTCGTCGACCAGCCGAGCACTTCCGACGGCCTCACAATTATCGCAACGCGTCACCGTGCCGCGAATTAATTTGCGCGCAGCGAAAATCGAACGCGAATTAGATCCCAGAGACAGGGATGCCGAGGGCGAGAGAGAGAGAGAGAGAGGCATACACGCAGCGGGATAAAAAGAAACCCGAGCCGTTGCGGCTCACTCGCGCGTGTATAATGCAGAAAAAGAAGAGAGGCCCGCGGAGATACATAAATCGAGCGGGCTGAGGCCGGGAGGAAAAACCGAAGGAGGACAATTAATAATTCGAGAGGCGCAGGCAGTGCGTTATACCGGCCTGCCGACAATTTGTCGGCGCGGAATTCCGCGCAGGCAACTTTTTGAGAGAGCGCCCCGACACACGTCCGACTGACTGACTGACTTGTGCCGCGTATTTCACTTCTTGCTCTGATCAGCGCCTCCTCTCTCT
Organism: Philotrypesis tridentata; assembly: GCA_018906965.1. Lineage (NCBI taxonomy): Eukaryota > Metazoa > Arthropoda > Insecta > Hymenoptera > Pteromalidae > Philotrypesis > Philotrypesis tridentata. Next base: position 7,354,731 of record JACCIB010000001.1, on the reverse strand, counting down.
CTCTCTCTCGTCGCGATCGGTTATTCACTGTTTTTCCTCCTCGCGCGCACGCGTGTCTATATGTATCTCCCGCAACTCGACTGCACTCTCTGGTAGCGTTTTAAAAACTCGGGAGTCGCTTGACCATGAATGGGAAGAGGGAAGGGACTGCACTCGCTCTCTCCGCTCCGCGGACGAGAGACTCGAGAGGCAGTTTATCGCGGCATTGTGTCCTATGCTAATTCGCGAGAGAAGCAGAAGGACACGGAGCTTGTTCTCCATTGGGGTTTTTCTTTCGAGAGAGCGCGCGCGCGCGAGAGAGAGCCTGTGTATAGGACAGGGAAATTACGGGAGAAAATGCGCTCGTAAACATTTCGCTGAGACCCTGCAAAAAAAAATCTCTCTACCTTTGGCGAAACACGCGCTCCCCGCGCGATAATTCAAAATGAAAAGTGCGATAATTCACTCTGGAGGTTTCAGCGCGTGGAAAAGGTCAGAGCAGCAGCAGAGCAGCAGCAGCGGCAGTAGCAGCACTCTCACCCTTTGGACTATCATCGTCGATCGACGCATCACACTCTCCCCCTACTCCGGCTCGTATATTGGCCTTACGCTCTGCAGCCACCCCCGCGTAGCTCCATTCTATTCGCCTCGTATAAATCGTGACTGGCCGAGCACCAACACACGGACACGTCCACATGCGCGCAGTCGAACGCGAGAGAGGGAGGGAGAGAGAGAGAGGAATCTCACTGTAGCATATATATACAACCGAGCGCGCGGTGTATCCAGCCGCGTAAAGGTCGCCGAGTCGCACCGGAAGCGATAATGGTGTCGCTGACGTTAATTGCATCGCTCGCGTCCGAGTCGGCCTTTATTCGCGTAAACGCAGTCCGCGCGCTTTTGATCATTCGGGAGAGGGTGTGAGGACTGGTCGCGCTCTGTAACGATTATGCAACGCTCGCCGCCGCTGCCGCCGCTGCCGTTTTAACGGCTGATTTTTGCGAGCCCTTTTTACGGCCCGAGAGCTCGCGCGCATTTTGCGTCGCTCGAGAGTCAACGCAAAACAGCGCGGCGGCCTATGTGGAAAGTGGCGCGGCTCTACTCGCAATCAATTAATATTCCGTAATAAGGACGTGACGCGCGGCGCTCGGCCGCGCGATGTCTATCTCCCTCGCGGCGCGCTGTGCAGGTTTGATTTATCGACGATGTGTATATACAGCGTTGTTGTCGCGAGCTCACAAGAGTTTTCGCTGATTAACGCACACACACACACGCAGAGCACACGTGCGCACGTATGTGCGCTCGTACTCTACGCTCGCGCTCGCCTTAACACGCGAGTTATTTCCTTATTAATTCCCTTGCGCCGGCTGACAAACGCCGCGGCTTCTGCGCGAATACGTCGCGGGGCCAACTTTACGGCTGAAATATTCAAATTCGGCGCGCTCTCGAGTAAACTCTGCTTCTTTATGGGGCGCGCTCACCTTTCCTCCCTCTCTCTCTCTCTTTCGTTTCTTTTTTCTTTTATTTTTCTTTCCTCTCTTTTCGACTTCTTTCGATAAATTTGCCCGGTGCAGCGCGCGCGGCGCACTCTAAATCCCACGGCTTGAATAGCGGCTCGTTGCAGCCGAGTAAATCAGCTGATTCTATTAAATTTGCCTACACACACACACACACACACACACACACACACACACACACACACTCGTATATATTTGTATATATACACGTCTTTGGCGCGAAATTAATTAATAGCGGAGCGCGAGCCGAGAGTTTCCCCTGGGCAGGCTCTCTTGTTAAATTATTGCGGTCGAGAAGTCACAGCTCACTCCTCGATTAAGTTTTCCATATCTATACGGCGGAGGAGTCGGGGCTGTATATATGCGTGTATATCTATACGCCGCGCGCTGCACGTGCAGTATATACAACACCGCACGCGCTCGATATCGACTCTCGATGCGATGCGGTTATATGTACTCGTATCTTTCTTTTTTCCTCCCGCCTCAGAGTAATAGGCTTAATAAGACATTAAGATATCTCGCCGGATTTTTTCTCGTTAATAACGAAGCGAAAGCGAGCGGCCGGCCGGCCGGCCGAGAGGGAGCCAAGCGAGAGTGCGAGAGAGAGAGAGAGAGAGAGAGAAGCGAAGCGGAGGCGGGCAGGTATGACTGCTGCTGTCATATATAATAACAGCATAAAACAGATACGCGCGAGCGAGCGAGCGAGCAAGCCCCGCCGCGAATATATTATGTTGCCGCGACTAATTTACGATTATAACGTACGTGTATAACTATCATTGTTGATATACTGCCCACGAGGAGATGCAGCAGCAGCAGCGGCAGCAGCGGCGGCAGCAACAGCAGCAGCCGCAGCCGCAGCAGCAGCCGAAGAAGAAGGGGGGAGAAAGAGAGAAAGAGGACTGAGTAACAACGGCGCGCAAAAGGAGGAGTGAAAAAATTCGGAGAGATGGGAGCTCGGCCGAGGAGAGAATCGCGCGCGAAGGATGAGAGGAGAGCAAGACGAACGGCGGGACTAGCGATGCCGAACAAGTGAATAAATTTATTCGCACTTTTTGCAGCCGGCCACGCACATGCACTGCACACCGCTCTGTGCATATAGACAGTCTTTTTGGCTCGCGCGGAATTACTTCGAAGACGAGAGAAGATCGAGGGAGCGACCGAGGGAAAGAGAGAGAGAAAAAAAATAAGTGTACACGATGGCGCTATGAGCTTCATTTACTCGCGGATCCATAGAACAGGTTTTTCCACGCTGTCTGAGTGTGTGTCAACGCCAAGAGAGACTCTCGAAAATATCCGCATCGCGAAATAGAGCGTATATAACGCGCATTATTATACGCGTGCGCGCGAGGAGGCGCAGAGGATGGCAAAAACGCGCATCAGCGACTGCCAGAAGACGCGCACGCACACCTTTTTTCCTCCTCCCTTTCCTCGGCGACGTCCCTCCAAGCGATCGAATGATCGGCAATTGCCGTCCGATTTCATTGGGGACCGGTCTCCGCGCGCGCGCGCGCGGCGTCCTCGCAAGTCGCCGCAAGAAGTCGAAACGAATGGCCGGGGATGGCTTGACCGATGACAGTTACATGTCAATACGGCAATGAAAAGTGGCTGCTGCGCTGGCTTGAGAACAAAGAAAAAAAAACACACAGCCCGAGAGAAAGAGAGAGAGAGAGAGAGAGAGAATGGGAAGATGGAGACGTTTCGCGGCGGCCGTTTTACAAGAAAAGCCGATCTGCCGGAAGCTTTGAGCGCTTCTTTCGCGAGCCGCCGAAGAATATAAGGGAATCGCGTCCCCGTCGTTCTCTGGAAAGTCGATGAATTCATTGAGTGCGCGGACGGAAGGCCGCGTCGTTTTTTGCGAGGGAAACTTCGATTCGGAAGCATCAGTCAACGACTCCTCCGCGTATATATATATATATATACACGTATGTATTACCCCGATTTCCACTCTACACGCACGCAGTCTACAAAGCGTATACTCGACTGTTATTCTAGTACACACATGATACAGAAAAAAAAAGTCCAAACAGACGTGAATCTTCCTCTCGCAAGGAGGCTGCGCGCAGACAGATGCTCTCGAAGCTCGTCCACAAGAATAACACACACACAAGCGGACTAATCGGTGTTGCGGTGTATATACGTGCGGGTAAGGAGTAAAAAAAAGAAGGAGGCGTCGAAACGCTCCGCGCGGTCGAAGCGTTTAACAGATTCGAAAAATCAGTCGGGGGCTGCGACTCGCCGCAGGGGACGAGACTGCGGCGGCGGCGGCGGCGGCAGCTTATATAGAGCACACTGGCTTTACACACCAGCAGCGCAGAGCCCCGTAGACTTTTGCTCTCGGTGAAAAGCGTCGCGGTCGCCGGTATAACGTCATTTTTCATTTTAATGGTGGACGAGCAAGAGAGAGAAGTGCTGCCTCTCCCCTCGCGTTTATTTGTTTCTCTCTCGCGAGAGCGGCGGCAGCAGCAGCAGCAGCTCCTGATCCTCGCGCGGAGGAGAGAACTTCCTTTTATCCCTCTCGCTCTCGCTCTCGGCGCGAACGTCTTAATAGCCGGGGCCTTTCTCCGACTCCGGTAGCCCCGGGCGCACTTCGCGGAAGCCTCTTCTTTATTTACATTTTCTTTTATTTTATTCCGCGGGTCCCGGGCTAATTGATTCTTTTTCGCCTCTTTTTTCCGCGCCGAGGCAGCTCCTTTGTGATCCCTTTGCACTGCATTAGTCGGCGCATGATGTATATATACGTAAGAAAGGCGCGTTTGCGCACCGGCAGACTCTCTCCATTTGGCTCGTCGAGAGCTCGAAAGTCCGAAGAAAAAAAAGAGTGGACGGTTTATACAGATATACGCGTATCCGTATACAATAATTGATAAACGCTTTTGTCCGTATTTCAAGGTATACACAACGCTGTGTGTGTGCGTGTGCGTTACGAGAGCGAGAGAAATATTGTTTTACAGCGTTAATTATAATTAAACGAGCTGCACTAGAGCGAGTGATACAATTACGCGTGGCCCGGCGCAGCCGCGTGTCGGTGTACTCCACTAAAACGTCGGCTTTTTGCGTTGCTTTATGATAATGAAGAAACAATCGCAATCAAAACAGCCGATTGATTTTCCTACTTTCGCTCGGCGCTCGCATGTATAATACACCGAGAGAGAGAGAGAGACAGAGAGAGACGGCGATTCATTTGCAATTATAAATTTGGTTGGGGCGCGTATCAGTCAGCGGCGGCTCGCGAGGAATCATCATTTCCGCTGTCTCCATTAACATTCGCATAAACGAGTTATTGCGCCGGAGTGTGCGGCTCGCGCACGTCAGGCGTCGCCTGCGGGGGGGGACGGCGAAAAATACGCCAAGAGTGCGCGGGGGCTGCTCTACAGCGCGAGAGCTCGTGTAAAAAGCGCATTAGCGCGATAAGTCGAGAGGAGTCGCGAGCGATCCGCCGGGCTGTCAGTCACTTGTCGCCGCGATGATGCGCGTCTTGTGCGAGCGCGACGTCGCTCCACTGCTGCTGCTGCGATGACGCTTTTCCACGCCCCGCTGTCAAAACAATGGAAAAACTCGGAAGAGAGAGTGAGTGAGAGAGGGATACTTCCTCGTACAAATTGGGGTGTAACGCTACCGAGAGGCGCGCATGTGTATTTTTCTACGCGGCTCGTTTCTTTTTTTTTCTACCGAGCGATACGGATATACGCGCGAGGATCGCTCTCTCGTTGCTGCTGCTTCTTCTGCTTCTTCTTCTCTTCACATATAATTGGCTGTTCTCGCACTCGAAGCCGGGACTCGATTTACAGCGCGACACTTTTGCTTGTCGGATTACAAGCCGTAGGATCTTTTGTGTGCAATGCGGCTACACGTGTATGGGTAACAGCAGGATAGTGTGTGTGTGAGAGAGAGAAGCTCGAGGGGACTACAATGCCGGCTCGTATACGCGAAAACTTTGATTTATCATTTCGTATATACGACTATTTGTATTGGAAGCGAGGTATGGAAGTCGAACGAAATGTGACATAATAGACGGCCCCAATAGTGCATGTGTATGTATATATGCGTGTGTTCTCTCCACCCCTCGTATACACAACTACTGTGTTCATTTTGCGTTTGTCGGACCGGCGCATATACTGTATACCTACTCTCTCTCTCTCTCTCTCTCTCTCTCTCTCTTGCAAACGGTGTGACAAGACCGCCTGTATCCACTGCAGAGATGATCCATTAATTTTCTAATAACACGGGCAATTTCGAAAATTTACTTGGTCATACTCTACGACTGATTCTGTCTCTCACACCCGAATCGTTATAAGGGTGTGTATATACAGCCGCCTGTGACTAGGTAGCTTTATGCGGTCTCTGCGTTAAACTTTACGTTGACTCTTTCACTGTTCGTTATGCTGTAAACTTATATCTTAGTTTCTACATTGACGGTTTCGTTTTGTACAATTCATTCCGTGAAAATCAGTCTTTAGGAATGCATTTTATTTACCTTTTTTTCGAAAATATATTACATGTTTAATCCTGAATTAAGATATTATTTTCTAATGTTTTGTAATTTATTTTCCCATATACATTTCAAAATTCAAAAACTCGCAACTTTACTTTTGTTTCATTGCATTTTCAAATTGTTTAAAAAAAGTCAAAAACTGGAAAGAAAGAATGTAATAATAATCTGACAAGGGATTTTTTTCTGATAAGTGAAAAGTATAACAATTACATGTCAAACATTCGTTGTAAAAAATTGTAGTACACGTTCCATCAGTTTATCATTTACTACGCAGGAGTGAATAAATTAATTTGCATAAAGCTACCTAAATAATATCCTAGAGCATATTCATTGTTTTTTAAATAACAATGCGCTGTCTGTCAACGTAAAGGCGAAAAATTTACAGGCTCGCCCATTTTGTTGCCCGTCCCCTTTACACGCACGACTGCATTTTTTGAACGTGCAATATATATATTGTTGAAGAACTATGAGCTCCGCGTGAAATTATGCAAAATTTCCGCGGGAGAGAATTATGTTTAAAAAACAAAAAAAAGTTGCCTCGGACAAATAAATAAAAAAATGGAAGAAGCCAGCGTCAGCGGTATAAGCCAACTCGCGCGTCATTTCCAACAAGCGACGCTGCGGTACACATTGTTAGAGAGACACGGACATATGTATCTCTGGTGCGTATGTATAGACGTGTGTGTGTGTGTGAGCGAGCGCGCGAACGATATCCCCCTCTTCTCTTCGGCTGTCAGCGCGACGTTGTATATTTTTTGGATCGCGATTTAGTGTGATATACGGCCGGCCGAGGCTTTGCGCATAAGCGGGCGCGCATTGACATTTATCCCCCCACGCGCGGGCTTGTGTTGCGCGGATAACGAAATCGACGACTAACGAGAGAAAATAAAAGTATACATATACCGAGAGAGAGAGAGAGAGAGAGCGCCGGGCGAAAAAGCGATCTGTAGGTATAACCTCCAACTGTCGAATTGACTTTCGCGTGACAAACAGCGTCCCGGTAAATCTTTGCCCTCCCGGCTAATTCCAATAAGTGATTCCGCCATAAACGCGGAGCGAGAGAGCCATTATATCCCCGTTTCCGCGGCTAATTTCGGACCTCGTAAAGTCTATATCTGCACGCGGCCCTTCTCACTCTCGCCGACTCGACTATTACAGGGAATCGGCGCGGTATAGTAGGTCGCCTGATTTGTCGTCGGGGCCCGTGTAAATCACTGTATATTTCCAGCTATATACCCCCTGCATCCCGAGAGGAGAGTGATACGCTGTTGAAATCGACAACGACGTCGAGGGATTACTTATATATGAGAAGCCGAGTGAGCGGAGTGACGGACGATCGAGTGTTCTATATAAGTGGCTGATGCTTGCTGCCGGGGGATTCAAAATAAAACGTCGTCGGGAGCTCGAGAGATGAATGAACACACGGAACCCTTTAAGAGCTTTCCAGAAATACCACAGGCATTTCGACGGTTATTACCGAAAAAAAATTGCTCTCTCGCCCCTCCCCTTTTTTCACTCTTCCCGCACACGCACCATATAGGCACCTATACACACGCGGCTATCGATAAGGGCGCGAGCTCGAATTAAGGCTGCCGCTGCGCACTGGTTCCCTCACGCTCTCGCTGAGGGGCATCAGTCAAGGGATTAGCGCGGATTAGCCCTCGAGGGGGACTTGTTAATTGCTCGCTTGCCAGGCGCCCCCGGGACCGAACACCGAGACCGGACGGCTGCCGCCGCTTGTGTCGGAGAGAGAGAGAGAGAGAGAAAAGCGAGAGAGCAAGAGAGAGAGAGAGAGAGAGAGAGAGAGGGAGGGATGAGGGAAAGAGAGAGGAGGACACACAAATCACGGCCAGAGTTACGGACTTAAGGAGGCTTACAACTGGCCGCGGCCACAAGCCGACACACTATACTCCGCTCAGCTGCTGCTGCTGCTACTGCTGCTGCTACTTTGCTCCGATGCGGTTCTGCTTGGCCACTGCTGCGATTGACGTCTTAATCGGTTGTTGTTGTTGTCCAAGTTAACTGCTCTGCTGCCCGACCAGTTTGCGAATTTGGATTTGTAAGAAATTGAACGGAGCGAATGGATATGTGCATGTGTGGTATCGTGATGTATGCATTGGAAGAAGTAATGGAACAGGTGACGATGGGTTGACTTTTGCAAGCGTTTACAGTTCTTTTAGTCTTGACACTGATTGAAGATTTGCAATAAATATACGTCAGTCAATTACACGATGTGATAATCTGATGGAAATACTTCCAAGTGGAACCCAATGATTATACAACTTTTATTGAATATTATTGACAGTAATATTCAACGCCATTTAATAACCTATACGGTTATAGGATTGAATTGATTGCTGCATCCACCTTATCACGAGTCTCAAGCGTAAGAAGACATTATGGTTGCAAAAAAGTATAATCGTCACCAGATAATCTCAGCGAACTCTACAGGCTTATACAGCGGGTGTGTGTATACAGCAATTTCAAAATCCAGTAGATTCCCACCCCGTGTCCCTCTCTTTCTCTCCGAGTGTGTCCAGTCTGCTGTTATTTACGCGTAGTATTATTCAAAATGACGAGTATAAACGTCAGCGGGTCGATTTACACTGGATGCTGCGGTCTCGGGCCTGTCCGCGCAGGACACTCGCGTGTCCCACAGTATCCGCTGCAGTCGGCAGACAGAGAGAGCGAGCGAGAGAGAGAGAGAGACAGACTGCGTGCAGTCGTCGGGATGCGAGTTCGCTGCATTAGTGGATCGTCTTTCATGGGGATCCGGCCGTTAAGTCGGCACGTGGTGCGCATCGTCGAGTCGAAGGAGAGAACGAGAGAGAGAGAGAGAGAGAGTAAGAGTTTGCTTTTTAAATACCGCTGTAAATCTGAGGTGTTTTCCCAGAAGTTATCTAATCGACTGTATATCGCGCGCAAATAGACGTGCAGTGCGACGGGAATCAAACTCGAGAGAGGGGGGGGGGGGTGGAGGAGGACGAGGAAGAGGGAGAAAAAAGTCGAGGACGAACTCGAGGAGAAGTAATAACGAGAGATAAGACCGCATGATCGGGGGACGACTGGACAGATGGCGCTAGGTAAACAAAGATTCGTTAACTATATTACCCGGAGCTCCGCCGCGCCAGACACGCTTAATACCGTAATATCGCATTCTATACTTGTCTCTTAGTAATACGCGCGACACATAAAGCGGAGAGAAGAAGGACGAAAAAAAAAAACTTTTGCCAATATGGCCATATGATGTATATACGAGTGTAGTAATCTGATGGCCTGCAAAGCCCGACTCCGCGACGACGAGGTCGGGGCAGTGCCGGACACAACAGTATTGTAATTTGCCAAACGACTGTATAAGCACTCGTTATCGTTTATCCCCAATCTCCGTTATTTCGCTCACTCTCGCCTCCTATACGGCCGAGCGTTTTTTTCGCTTTCCCCGAGAATACGGCGCGAACGAAAGCAGGGGTGTCGGGGCAGTCCTTCCGAACGTGGATAAAATGCAGAGGCGTTTGTCGTGATGATATATCGATTATGATGACGGAAGAGCCCGGAGGGGCCGCGACGCAAGGACCGCAATCGAGCGGATGAAGAAGAGAAAGTGAAACGGCATAAATAGCCTCCTTATACACGCCGCGACACGAGCAATCTGTATAAACGTGCGCATATATATACAGACACGGCGAAGGAGGAGGAGTAGAGCTCGATCCCGAAAAATAAAGCGCGTATAGGAGCTACCGCTAACATATGGCGGTGATAATACTCTCTCTCTGTCTCTCTTTCTCTCTCGTTCTTCGGGCTTTAATCTGGTCTGTCTCGTTAAAAATCCGCGCCCACCACCCCCACCCCCTCCCTCAGTCCTGTACATATAGGCGTGTGTACCCGCAGACGTACAGCTGGTGCAGAGTGTGTCGCTTTAGTCCGCGATCGACTGTGTTTGTTTACGCGTGAGAGGATTAAGCGGCCGGGCGAATTATCACCGGGCAATTTGAGTCGTCTGCTACTAGTGTTACTGCCGGGGCGAGGGAGAGAGAGAGAGAGAGCCAGTGATACTGGCCCATCGACTCGAGTGTCTCCGGAGCGCGATATCTTGATCCTCGCGCGCTCTCTCTCTCTCTCTCGCTCCGTCTCTTGAGCCGCGCGCTCACCGCGTGTATTATGCGGGACGCGCGAGGGGCAAAAGGTACCTGCGGCCAAATTGAGCAAACGCTGTCGCGTGAGTATGTCCTCGCCTCTCCCGTATCCTCGAGAAAATGGAGCGCGCGCGGACGTCGTAAAACAAAAAGCCGATTATGGCGCGCGCGCGCGCGGGTCTGTGTATGCGTACATATACCTATATACATATACTTGGCTGTATATAGAAAGACAGAGAGAGAGAGAGGCTCACCCTCGCGCATGAAATATCTATATATATGTATGCATGTATGTAGGAGGGTAGCACAATGGGGTAATTTTCACGCGAGATTTGGGAGGTGATCTCGAGACAAGTACCCCGCGGCGAGGCGCTTGAGATACGAGCTCGCCGCGGCCGTTTCAATGTAGCCGAGCGTTTGTTATTCCTCGGCAGTTTGTTATTCGGAGAGGCCGGACAAATGGTCGCCGCTGCCGCCGCTGCTGCTGCTGCTTCTTTTACGGTTAACCGAACAATAGCGGCAGGAAGGAAGCGCGGTTTTCGTTTTATCTGAGTCTCCCTCTGTCTCTGTGTGTGTGTGTGTGTGTATTTATATTATATATACGTATACGTGTGTGTAGAGCACGACCGACGATGTTCGCGCCTCGGAGAATACACGCGATTCGAGCGAGAGCGGCTACCGTTTCTCGCGAGTGCAGTATTGATCGAACGGGCTGTCGATCTTTTTTGTAATTTCGTTTTCATGTTTATGTTTTTTCTTTCCCTCGTATATTCTCTCTCTCTCTTTCTCTGTCTCTTGTTGAGAGAAAAATTATTGGCTCGAGAGGAGACGAGCGTCAGTACGGCTTAATTAAAAGCGAGAGAGCTGAGGGAGAGAGAGAGAGAGAGAGAGAGAGAGCCGAGGAAAAAAGCGGGCGCCTTCGCAATCGGGGACAATAAAAAGCGACGACGTCTTACTTCACCTGCAGCTCTTCGCAGCGAGACGTCAGAAAACTCGATTCGCGCATCGAAATAAGCCGCCTGGACGGAGAGAAGAAGAGAGGAACACGTCCCGTATACGGTTATTGCGCTGCCGTACAATCGCTGAAGGGAGAGAGGGACATCGTAACATTTAGATAGGCGCCAAGAAAAAAAGAAGACGACGCGTTTCTCGGGTGACGGGGCAACAGCAGCAGCAGCAGCAGCAACGGTGGCAGCGGCAGGCGATATAGGCGTATATAGGTGTCCGTGTCTACACGTATACATGGGATCGAACGTGCGACTCGTCGAGGAGATTTGGCCGTGTAATTGGCTCAGCTGGTGTTGACGCGATCCTATCATCAATACCTCATCAGCCGCCCCCGGCGAAGCTGTATCCTCTCTCGTTCCCCTTTTAACGCTCTCTCTGTCGCTCTCGTTGAATCCACGCGAGAGGCGGGAAATTCAAATGAATTGAAAGCCGCGCTCGCGCGCGCAGTATACTTAACGCGTTCGCGGCCTTAAGATTCCGCGATGAAATGTAAAATCCCCGGAGAGTGGACTCTTTCTCTCTCGGGCTGCCGTACTGATGGGCGCGAGAGAAAGAAGGGACGCGGAGCTGCGCGAGAGAGCGCTAATCCCGAGACTTATGCGGCTGCTAAGATGCTCAGATTTATCTGGCTAAGCGCTCTGTCGACAGCGGCGCAGCTTCTGCACATGCGGGTGCGAATCAACTCGTCGCCGGCTCTCTCGCTCGCTCTCTCTCTCTCTCCCTCTCGCCGTCTATATAAGTATACACCTTCTTTTGCAGGAGAGAGGCGAGCGAGCCGAGGTAATAAAACACGAGAGAGAGAGAGCCCCAGTCACGCGAGGCTCCGCTTATTCTTCCTCCGACGCGACTCCTCTTCCTCCTTCTGTACATACACATAAATATAACTTGTATATTTATAGATATATTACATATATCTGTATATAGGCGAATATACGGTATAGAAGAGAAGTGGCAAGGGCCAATCTCCTCGATTATTCAAAATCGGATTTTCCCCACCTTTCTCTCTCTCTCTCTCTCTCTCGCTCTCGCTCTCCCGAAGCTCATTTCGTACTCGGGCGTCGTCCTGCGGGGGATTTGAGGCTTGCACGAGCTTTTTGTCCGTTTTCCGCGCGGGGCAGCTTTGTGTGTCCGGCAACGTGCGCGCGCCTCACGTACAATAAACTAAAGTCTCATCATCTGCGGGGATTTGCCGGCGATAACGCGCTTCCGCCGGCGTGTCATCCCTTGGGAGATGGCCGTCGTCGTAGTCGTCGTAGTCGTCGTCGTCGTCGTTGTAGTCGTCGTCTTCTTTACCCACACACATTCGCAGCCAGAGAGCAGACTGTTCGGACACGAAGCTCGAGAGAGAGAGAGAGAGAGAGAGAGAGGCACACTCGGCGGCCCCGACTCTGCAGCGCTGTGGTCAGGCGTCCGAGGGATTAGCGGCGAAAGCAGGGTGACCGCTCGCTCTCTCTCTCTCTCTCTCGTCGCGCTCGCGCGGGATCAGCCTCGAGCGCCTTTTAATTTAGACAAATCGTCCCGATTAGCATAACGGGATAAATTATGGCCCCGCGTCATGGGGTGTGTGACAAGTACCCGACGAGTCAGAGCCTCACCCTCGCACTCTCTGCTCCGCAGTTTACGCGTTTCTCTCTCGCTTCGAGTCTCTACATATACGTATGTATATGCGCATTACGTATATATATACGTGTATAGAGCCGCTTTGGACCTTGCGGTTATTTCCAGAGTTTTTTCTCTTCTGCGGAGGGGATTGCGTTTCGAGGCCTTGTTTTTTTTCTCCCTTTACATCGAATCGAACGCGAGCGCGCGCACTCTTCTGACGATTTGAATGTTAATACAGCGAGTTTTTGCGCCTGCGGCTACCGCGCGCTACCGTTAAAACTCGGATTAAGGAAGTCGCTCCTTCGCCGGGCGATAAATTCGAGGATGAGATCGTCCTCGTCGGTACAAAGTTGCATATAGCCTCGAAATTAGCGACGATCGACGCGAAAGCAGGCAAAAAGAAACTAAGAATCGAGCTTTTAATAATCCGTAAGAGCGACGGGCAATAAAATCGAGATCTCATAATCAGCATTCCTCGGGCCGGGCTTCTGTTCGGAATAACGAGGCGCGAGCCGCCCAAACGCACACACGCGCGCGCACACACACGTTTGCGTATATACATACACATAATTTAGGACTGCAGTAGCCGCGCTCACTCTCTTGGCTCCACCGTAAAAGGCCTTCCTCGTGTCACCGGTTTCCTTTGCGCTATATTGCACGCGCGTTATACACACATATACAATGTATCCGAGAGCAGCGGGCGAATATCGAAAGAAGACGTCTCGCGTATAGATGTATATACACATAAGTGCGCGCGAGTGTAGCGACGTATATAAGAAACTGCTAATTGAACGCCGGGCTGAGGAGGCTACCGAAGTGGCGCAGCCGAGCTTATATAGCCCCCCAAAGTGTATGGGCGTAACGCTTCTTCTCTCGCTTCAATTCCGCGGCTTTTTCCAACTTTTACGGCGACTCGCTGCGCCCTGGCAGTCCATAGCAGCTCGGAGCGGAAAGTGCTTTGACACCGCCTTACGCGAGATTTCACAACGAATATGACCGCACTGTACACGCAGCGCAGCTCTTTTTTTTTATTTATATTTTCATTTATTTATTTTTACACGCGTCGCGCTGGGTTGATTTGAAAAAAAAAGTTGCCGAATTTTCGACGCCCGCGGCGCGCGTATTTCGGCCAGTTTTTTTTTTCGATGACTGTTTTCGCGTGCATAGTTTTTGGTCGGCTGGTCTAAACAAATATATGCGCGCGAGCGGAAAGCACTTTTTAAAAGTCGTCGCAGGACTCTCTCTGTACAGTCCTACTGCGCAGAGCGAGCGAACGAGCGGGAACGAGCTGAAAAATTCAATACCGCTTGTTTTTGCGTGGTGCGCGCTTGTAATCCCAGGCGATAACTGAGTAGAGCGAGAGAAGCAACTTTATCTCGAACGAGATTTCCAATTGCACTTTGTATATATAGTAGTTGCCGCTTAACGATATAGGGGGAGGAATGTGGAACTAGCGAGTATACAGTATATGCGAGAGCAGAGAGCGGGAATATCGGGATATCGCGCGAGTCGCGTACAGCGGCTGCAGTGATATTCCGAGAAGCGCATAATTTTCCGAAAAAGAAAAGACGAGGAGAGCTGAGGAGGAGAACGTCGAGTAAATAAAGTAGAGGCGGGAGAGAGGCAAAATGTTTGGTCGTTCAAAGTAATGCGAATCGAGGGGAAATTATGAGAGAGTCGGCTGTATATAGGTATATACGGGCTGTGTGTAGGTCGACTGTATAGAGAGAGAGAGAAAGAATCTGAGAAAGAAAGAGGAACGAGCCAAGTGGGTACTAAAGACGAGAGCGAAGACAACATAGAAATCCGGTTCGCCGCTTCTTATACACAGAGTATGCGCGCGCGCGCGTATATACAGAGGGGGGGGGGGGAAGAACTCGAACACTTTGTATCCGTATTCATGCGAGTAATCCCCCTTTCATCGGCGATTCTGCCACTCTTAAAAGGTCTTCCTCGCGTGCGACTATTTCTTCCTTTTCTCGACACCCGCCGCCCAAGAGAATGCCCTGCACTCGCGAGAAAAGGAGCAAAAGAGCAGCGGCAGCAGCAGCAGCAGCAGCAGAGAAGAAGAAGCGCCTCCTTTTCGGTAAAGAGGAAACTCCGAAGAGCTCTCTCTCTCTCTCTCTCTCTCTCTGTCTCTCTCCTGAGAGAGATCGTTAAAGCCGCGGAGGTTATACGGCCGGTATTTAGCGCTGGACTTTACGATCGACTCGTCTGGGATTTGGGCCAGTGATAAAAAAATGCATGCGCGCTGTCTTGTTTGTCATAGGGGCGACGTGATTTGCGTCTATACCTCTCGGACGGCCGTTAAATACCGCACTTGATCGCCGGACAGGCCCGGAGCCTTGTTAAAGCTCGTCGACGTTATAATACACGCGTATATCACGCAACTTATGTACCGGCGCCGACGACTCGCGAAAATGAGGTAAACTCACTCTGCCTCGTCGCGGCTACCGCGTATATACATGTATACGCAGGGTATACACGTATATATAGGTACACTAGCGCGAGAACGCTCTGCACGGGACATGGCCGATAAAAAGCTGAAATATCAATTCCGCGCCGAGTCGAGAGACGAGGAGGAACAAAAGAAGATGCGCGTATTATAACGAGGCGCCCACAGGAAAATATCGACGGCGCCGAGCTTTATAAATATTGTATACCCCGCGACCCGGCCGAGCTGAAGGGCTGCCGAGGCGATAATGCGCGCACACGCCGCGCCCCGCCAACCGGGATATTCAAATGTCAGCCCGGGATCAGTCGCTTGACACATTTTAGCTTCTCGAAATATTGTTTGCCCCTCGAAAACTTTCGCTCCGCCGCCGACGCTCGCCGTCGAATACCGCGCAGATCTTCCGCTCTTGCTTCTTCTTTTTTATCTCGCTCGCTCTCTCTCTCTCTCTTGCCTCGCTCTATACACAAGGGGGGAATGGGACGCGCGGCTTAACGATTCAATAACCGATCGCGTCGGATATCGGAAAGCTTAGTTTGCATGGAAAGTGCGCGTCTTATTGTGCGAGCCTGAGATCCTCCTCCTCCTCCTCCTCCTCCACCTCCTCTACGTTCATTTTTCGCTTACACCATCAGAGAGAGGGTCAGCTCACCGGGCGCGAAATTGCAGAGAGTGTTTACGAGATATTTAGATATTGCTGGGAAAGCCGGCGGCAATGCACGCGCGGGAGGGGAATCAGCTTTGAGCGCGAGTATTTTTAAATTATTTTTAAGTCGACGCTTTCGCTTCGATTGACAATCGTGTATATATGTACAGCGACAGAGAGGGAGAGAGAGAGAGAGTGGGAGACGCGGGGTCACGATGACTATTTATGCGATATTTAAAATGGCCATAGCCCCGCGCACGCCTGTATGAGCACACAAAGACTTGATGATCCCTGCGATTTCGTAGAAATAGGTCCGCGAACCGGGCGCAAACGGGAAAAGTGAGCCCCGGCGCGTTATTTACGCTCTGATTGGTCTATTAATTAACCATGGACGCGCGCGCGTGTCCCCGGCTATATAGGCGCGGCAACGGCCGGCAGCAGGTTTAACCAAAGCCGATTAACTTAAAATATCAATAGTCAAACGAAAGCGCGCAAAAGCTGGCCAGCAGCGCCGGCAAATATATCCTACATCATTTTACAGTTCCATGTGCGCACAAGTACACACACACACGCGCGCGCGCACTTGCCAATTTGAAGTTCATATTGCGCTCGCGCGCGCGACGGCCCCGAGAAAAAAGAGGGAAATTCTGGCTGTTACGCGCGCCGAGAACCGACGAGTAAATTAAAATATCCACCCTCGCATGAAGTCTAGTGGCGAATCGAAAATTGAGCAAAGCAGTAGCCGTCTTGGAGAGAGAGAGAGAGAGAGAGCGAGCGAGCGAGCGCATCTCGAGACTTTAAAGAAGTGCCGGCGCGAGGCTTTGGCGAAATTAAATGATTATGGGTAAACGATATCAAAGGGGCGCGCGACGACGCTCTCGACATGTATTTCAATTCTTCGGCATGACGGGGTAGCAAGATTGCGTATTTTTAAGCTTCGCTCGGCTCACTCGAACGTCTTCGGAGCGCGAGAGAGAGAGAGAGCGAAAGAGGGCAGATACATCCCGCAGGCGTTTCCGTTTCGCTTGAGCCTCGACTCGAGCTCTTTTCTCGCTTCTTTTCCCAGCCGCCACCGCTGCGTCGTCTTCACCTCTTTCACGCCACTTTTGCGCTGCGAATTTTCTCGATCTCTCTCGTACTTTATTTCCACAAGTATTCTCTCTCCATCTTTCTCTCTCTCTCTCTCCCTCTCCGCTAATTTTAAATAGCTTTTAAATCTCATTCCCTCGATTACGACAGACAAAGCCCGTTTTTGTTTCGCTCACCCACCCCTGTCTATACATCCGCTCATTCTTTTTCTCTCTTTATGCCGCTGCCGATGATGATGACGAGTGAGAGATCGATCAGTCGTTTTTTTTTTCTCTGCCGAGCGGCGAGAGCGACAATAAAAAAAGAGCCGGACTCTGAAAAACAACGGCAATTATACGGATTAAATATTTTTTTCTCCGCTGCAAATTAAAATGAAATATCAGTAATAAAAGTTTTTAGCCAGCCCGCCCGCGCGCTTACAAATCGATCGGACGAGCGTAGCGCACTAATGAAAAGCCCGCGCGATTATTCGTCGTCATCGTTCGTTATAATAAAAATCGGGAGAGAGAGAGAGAGAAGGAGATAGAGGGCGGCTAAAAAATGCGCGCACGCTCAAATTTATGAATATTACGATTGAAATTTCGCGATATTCGGCAATCATCGAAATGCGCTCGAGCTTTTTTCCCCTACCGCCAACCTGTCGTTCTCGGTGTGTCCAGTGCGCCCGAGTGTGTATACGTGTATAGCAAAAAATACAAGGGAAAGAGCGGAGAGAGAGAGAAAAAAAAGAGGGACAAAGAAGGACAATTAGGAGAGTGTAGCGCCGCGCGTGGATCGAACGATCGGCTAACGGGATTAGGAGTTAACGTTGTTTTCGCGGTCTCGAGCGAGCGCGAGCGAGATGTGCCGCAATTAAGTAACCGCAGAGGGCTAAGTGACCGTAAGGAGAATTTATGGGGGCTTCGCTCGATACCGAATTCGCGTCAGTCAATGTGCCATGAAATACAAGCCTTAAACGCACGACTCCCTCTCTCTCTCTCGCTCTCGATAGAGAGAACAGATACGGCGCTATAATCGCTCGCTCTCTCATTTTTTTTCAAATAATAAATTCAATAAAAGTCCTCCTCCAGGAGTTTTCGCACGCGCGGCAAAGTGGATTTATACATTTCGACATTTGGAGAACTTGTACTCGACGCAATATAATAATATTATAAAAAGCGAATCCTCGAGAGCCGCGCTGCAGTGGAAATCCTTTGTGCGCGCCCGAAAATCCCTGGGGAGTCAATCCGGGCATCGATAACAAAATCAAAGGGCCATTCGTTACAGCCGATGCGACGTATTGCCCGCTCGTCTGGGCTTTGTAAATGAGCTTGCGAGAAAAAGAAGACTTATGCGAAAGAGAGAGAGAGAGAGAGAGCCGTCCGGCTGATGACACGCGCAGTGTGTCCGGCGCATCGATTTACATCGAACCCGCCGCCGCGACCGATGACGATAATCGAGGAAAGATTAGACAGCGGCCAGCTGTTCTCGTTATGTATAGATACACACGTACAGCAGACTGGCTAATCCGAACCCACACACGCACACACACACACTCGACTTTTCTGCCGCGTCATTCATAAGAGCGATTCGCAGTGTCATATATAGCGGCCGCCTCGGTCTGTGCAGATTTTTCAACGTGTATAAACATCGTCGACGTAGAAAGAGAAGAGAGAGAGAGCGCCGAGACGAGCGACGAGTGAAGGAAAAGTAAAGAGTCACGGGAAAATTTGGGTGTGCGCGCGCTCCTCGCCAGCGCGTGTCAGCTGTTACGGCGTGCAATAAGCATTATGAAATTGTGTGCGCGGAATATAGTCCATATCGAGCGTTAAAGTTGCCGAGAGAGGCGCTCGCGCGCAGATGCGAGAAATCGACAGAACTTGCGAGAATGATAAGCCGAGAGTGAGATCCCCTCCCCCCACCCCCCTTCGAATGAAACACACAACTCTCCGTCGACGGGGAGAGGAGAGCTTCTAAGTATAGTTGCGAAGAATGTCAATTTCGGCTATGCTCCTCTCTCTCTCTCTCTCTCCCTCTCTCTCGCGCGCATAGAGTGAGATGCGAGAGAGAGAGACGTATATATAGGCGCGCGCAGCGCGAGCTTGCGCGAGAGATCCATGACGTATCGACGTATTATAAAGCTTCAGTGTCAGACAAGTGTCCGCGACACTATGGCATTGTTTAATTCGAAATCGCTCTGGTAAAACACACTCTCGCGGCGCTCGGATTATCCGCTGAATTCTGTCGAACGAATTTGGAATCGCGTTACCGCGCGCGCGATCGCCCGTCAAAAGGCCGAATCAAAACAGTGCCGCGGCAGCCGAGAGCGGGCGTTTAGACATCACAACGAACCGCGCGATTCTATAACAAGCTCTATACTCTCCATTTGGATTTTACAGAGAGAGAGAGAGGGGGGGGGGGTGAGAGGCAGATAGCGAGATCATTAATTGAATTTCCGCTTCTCGTTATATTCTGTTTCTAAATAAACCTAGCATATACATATACGTTGTGTGTGTGTGTGTGTACACGCGCGTATAGAGCGAACCGCTCGCAGGATAGAGATCCTTATGAATAATGACTTATCAGTCCCGGCTCGATTTCGAGTTTCGTCCCTTGGAGGATCCCCCCGAAAATAGTGTATATACGAGCGGACTGCGCGCAGAGGTATAGAGCGGCACAGGAGGTCGGGTAGAAGCGGTAAACCGCTTGCTCAACCCTAATACTAGTGCGCCGAGTGCGTATACCACTGGCTCCGAGGAATTACTTACAAGTGGGCGGGGAGTAGTCGGGGACGACGAGCAAAAAAAAAACAAAAAAACTGATAGTTTATTCAAAGATAGATTCGAGAGAAAGAGAGACAAATCTGTCTGCACGCAGGCTGTGCGGAGGACGACGTTTGATACACACGCGGAGCGCGACGAGGCGCGCGCTTGAGCTCGTATAAGGGGGAGGAGGAGGAGGGGTGAGGGGCGTCTACGACGCGCCATACGGACGAGCCATTTAAACTTCTCATCCCTCGGCTCAGTCTCTCGCTCTACCACCACGGCGAAACGCCTGTCCGCATTCTGACTTATACCGGGCATCGTTCAACCCGTCGCTACACCGCCGCACACACCTCGACCCCTACTTTACGCGGATGTATCTATATGTACGTGTAATATATACGTCTATACGTATATACGTAGAGCCTGCGCTCAGCGCGATTTCTGCCAAGATCACACGCGCCGACAGTTTAAACACGCCGGTTTCAAAGCTTTTCCTTCACCTTTTTTTTTCCTGCTCCGGCTGCTGCCGCCGCTGCCGCTGGCCCCTCGAAAGACAGGCGGGAAAACTGACACCTCTGCTGATTCTGCGCGCGAGCAGTCGAAAACTTCTCTCTCCTTGCCTCCGCGCGTAATTTTATTCATTTTTCTTGCCGCCTCTCTGTTTGCCTATGGAAATTCGCGGCAGACAGCCGCCCCGTGTATATTTTCCCCGACGTCCTCTCTCTCACTCGCTCTGGCTCTCTCTCTCTCTCTCTCTCGCTCTCTGTCTGAATATTATTAGTAATTAACGAAAAAGAGAGCCGCGCCGAAGCGGAGAACGCAACCCCGGCCGGATATCCGATTACTTTCCGCACTTCGCCGTTGATGCCGAGCAAAGAGAGCAGAAAAAAAGCCCGCGGAGCCTCTTTGCAATGGTAATCGGGCCGGATCTTTCGCCGAGCGCCAGTGTATACGTATACATAAGCGACGGCTTTTTTACGCTGGTTCGTTAACATCGGGGCTGGAATAATCAATTACAGCGATTAGAAGGTATAAAGCTCGACGAAATATGTAAAATCGCACTCTGCTCGCTCGATGTGTGCACTTGTATGTATATATTATACGTGTGTAATAATAATGCTGAGGATCGAGGGGGGGGGGGGGAGGGCAATAACTCATCGCTAATTTTTACGAGGAAATCCGCAGCCCTTGCACGTCGCGAAAAAATCCGCACGTACATTGTCGAAACGCGCTAAATTTACTTTGTGAACACGCACTGACTGCGTGTGCGAGAGATACATGGAGAGGGATATATGGAATTCGTGAAAAATGGTGCGCACTCGTCATGGAATTATTAAACGAAAACACGCACGACGCTGGGGATGGTGAAACTTGTTAGCGGCGGAAAGAGAGAGAGGGGGAGGGAGGGAGGGAGAGAGAGAGGTCAATCAGTGTGCTAACGCGGCCGAATTGAGGCTCCCTTTAAACTCGACAGCGAACTGCTACTGCTGCCGCCGCTGCTACTCCTCGCGTTTTATTAATTAATAACAAATGTATTTCTCTCTCCCTCTCTCTCTCTCTCGACAAAATGAGTTTAATGTCAAATAAAACGATGATATTGGCAACGATACACCCCGATCACGAATATATCCGCGAACGCACTGCAGTACTCGATGATTAAAGTCACTCGCTCGTCTGATCGCTGAACTGTATTTTTCCCCCCGGTTGAGATGAAAAAAAAAATAGAGAGAGATAGAGACAGAGAGCTCGTTGCTCTCGCGCACGTGTCGCTATACACGGCTCGCGCAACTATCCGCGAATCGAGCCTTTCCGCGGCCCATCCTGTAATCCGACGCCCCGGCGGATCATCGCCGAAAGTATACGATACATATACGCTCTCGCTCTCTCTCCCTCGCGCCCCGCAGTCGTTTGTGCGCGCGATGCTGCAGCAGCAGCGCGTCATCGACGATCCTGACAGCTGAGAATATTATTATCGATCACGACGCCGGTAACATAACGATGACGCGTATAGTGGATACGGTCAGAGAGTCCGATGATACATCCGCGAGGCTTTCATTTTCATTTTCCTTTTCTCCCTCTCGATGCATCGACCACGCGCGGCGCTCTCTCTCTCTCTCTCTCTCTCTCTCTCTTCCTCTCCCTCTTTGTGTATATGCACACGCGCTAATCATCCGCTGCGATAGCGATATCCCGACTATATATACGCGCAATCGAGTACGCGTGTCATTTATTCAGAAGACATTATATTGATGCTATGCGTGTCGTGTATGTATATATATATATATATCTCGACGCCTTCTATCTCTCTCTTTCTCTCTTTCGTTCATGATGTTTATTCGGGAGATTTGCTTTTTCGTACGCCACGCGCTTTCTCTCTCTCTCTCTCTCTCTCTATACGTTTCTATGTTGACTTTTCTCTGAACGTTTTGATAGGAGTGATTTCGAACGCTCAAACGGATCTCGTTTATAACACGCGGCTTTGCTCGTCTGCCCGTTCCTCTCGTATTAGTAATGACACTTTTCTAGAAGCGGCTATTTCCGTAGCGGCCTCTGCTATATGCTACATATGTACTAATCTGTTATATGTATATACATTTACCAATGAGTATCATAGAGTCCAGATTGTCTGGGCGATATCTAATAATAATGTGCGAATATAGATTCTTTTACTTTATTTACAGGAAGCTTTTTATCAGTTGATCGTAGATTATTTAAACGTGGAAGTGCTTATCAACATTTTTGAAATTCATTTTACATGTGAAAATTGAATATAAATATATTAGACTGCGATATAATTAATAAAATTGTTAAAATATTTCTGTTCACTTAATAGATGTCCCGATCTTTTTATAAATTGGCAATATCAACTATACAAAATAATTCAATTTTTACTAAAATTTAATAAAGGATTCTAAATATTTCGCATAAGATAATTGAAGAAAACAAGGTTTTAACTACAGAGATATTCACCATAGTATTTGAAAATTTGAAAATTTCTTTCAAAATTATTGAAATCATACTTACCGCAAAAAAAGAATCTACTAAAAATATAGCCTGCACTGAACTAATGTTCATTGCAAAGTCCAAATCGTGCAGCTATAGTCTCGGCATAACGTGTATACATCGGCGATATACGCGCGCATGTACGTATGTTCTATCGTTCTACACCACACCTTGAGAAGAAAAAGAGCGTACATGCAAAAAGGGCTGACGACGCGCTCTGCGGCGTGGAAAAAGAGACGCGTCGTAGGAATTTGTATTTGTCGGCCGACTCGCTTTACGAGATATACATCCATCCATCCCCGCAAGCTCCTCTCGCGACACGACGAGGAGAGAGCGGGCTCTAAACTTGACTCGATACTCGAGAGCCCTCTCGTCTCTCGTGTCTTCCGCTCGTCGCTCCTCCCTATACGATGCTCTACTTCACGGCGGCGTTTTGAGCAAACACGAGAGAGCGCGCGCGCCGCGGTAATAGATGCGCTCGCGACGCAGGGGAATCTCTCCGTTTTTTTTTTTATTCCACCACCGCAGCGTCCCTCTGTACACTCGTCAATGCGTGTGTGTATATACGTGTACGCGCCGACGGCCTCTATACAAGCTCTCGATGCGAAAATCGATGGACGGAGGACGGCGCGGTCGCGAGACACGTGGGAAAACGGAAAAATTCCATGGGGCTCGAGGAGCGTCCTTAATCAAACAATTCGCCGGATGATAAAACGATAATCGCAGCGATAATTCAGCCCTGCTCTCCGTCATCTTTCAGTGCGCCCCTCCCCCCCTCTCGTGCTGTGGCCGGAGAATGACGCAGAAGAAAGCGCGAATGAATTAGAGGAATTCGCCATAAAAACGCAGGCTGTCCCGCTCTCTCTTTCCGCGCCGCAACCGCCGAGGGACTGCTCGTCCTGCGCCGCTATTGTGCGTATATACAGAGAGGCGAGCGCGCGGGCGGCCGATATTAAAATAGCGGCATGATTGATGCGTGTACCGTGCTGTATGCCCCGCGATGTGTATATATACACACGCGAGCGCTGCTTCTATGTACAGGCTATTACACATCTTCGCCCTGCGGCCCGTAATGTATGTGAGGCGAGAATGAAAAATCCCGCGGGGAAAACAAAGACTTTTCTCCTGCGCCCGGGATGCTGTTATTGATGCATTGCATTGCTGACTCGAAGCCGCGATCAAGCCGTAAGTCGAATTTTTCGAAATACCACGACTGTATATGCGCTGGGTTAACTGACGATATAAAACATCGTAGAGAATTTGACGAAAGCCCCCGATGTCAGTTCTGAGTATTAAGTTCAACGGCGTCAATTCTGAATAATTGTCGTTGTCGCGTATTAACTGCGATGTTTACAGATTTTTTTTTACGTAGTATTAAATTTCTATACTGAAAATACAGAAATGGAGCTTGCATTAGAAAAAAACAAACATTTTTACAAAATTGGCAATTAAATCTGCTGTTTTCCTCAAATGCTTATAAGCTCGACTCAATTAATAATTTGTTTCATCCCTTTTATCCTAACTAGTCCTTGATCCTATATCTTTATCTTTGAATGGACGAAAAAATCAATCGCAAAATGAGACAAAAAGTTAAGAACTTGAAAATGATGAAAAATCAAACGAATGAAAAAAATCAAGACGACTACAACTATAAACAGCTTACCGTCACCACTGAAACATTTCGCTTTATTGCACAGAGAAAGCTGAAGGAGTCTACATGCATTTGTATACCATCTAAAATAAACCCATTGCAAAGTTTCAAATTTGTCGCCGCTACGTTGCGCAAAGGTGCAAACATTTAAATACGATTTTCTCGAAATCCCAAAAAAGGAACTTACGTCGTTACGCCTTTAAGCCAGAGATATATTGTTCCGAAGAGCGGGATCAATGCGCGTTTAAAGCGTAGCTCGGCGAATTTCAATCCGGTCAGTCCATAGCTTAAAGAGAGAGGGAGAGAAGCGAGAGGAGAAAAAAGACAACGAACATCATCCGTACATAGCTTAATCCGAATGCTAACATCGATAAAGCAGGAATCTTGTCAGAGTGAGAGAGAGAGAGAGAGAAAGCTGCAGGAAGCCTCAAACACGTGCACAGCGGTTTACAGCATTGGCTCGTCGGCTTAGCGGACGGGCGTTTGTTCTCCTCCTCCTCCTCCTCCTGCTCTAGCTCCACAGTTTACCGAATTGTCGCGCGCGCGAGCGAGCGAGCGGGCGTTTATTTCGTTCGGCTTATTCGCCGTTCGTTTGCCGGGCTGCCAGGCCAGGAATTCAATCTGCGGCCGCAGCCGAATTCCTTCGCATGACATATGATCTTCCATATTGCTGCGAGACTAGCCCAGTATGTGCGTACACGCGTCCCTGTCTCTCTCTCTCTCTCTCTCTCTCTCTCTCTCTCTATACGTATGTCTCTCTAGCAAAACGGGGGGGTTGGAGTCGATGTCAAGCCTACGCCTTTGCCGGCGTAATATCTCAGAGTTATGCCGAATCGGACTGCCGACGAGAGCTGATTTAATAAAAGGAATGGGTAAACGAGGAAAAATGAAGGCGCGGGTAAAAGGGGAAAAAAGGTAGCGCGCGCGCGGGCGACGACTCTGTTTCTTATTAAATCGTGTTTATTAAAGAA
The DNA here is from genome assembly GCA_018906965.1 of Philotrypesis tridentata. Classification (NCBI taxonomy): domain Eukaryota; kingdom Metazoa; phylum Arthropoda; class Insecta; order Hymenoptera; family Pteromalidae; genus Philotrypesis; species Philotrypesis tridentata. The sequence goes on along the minus strand of JACCIB010000001.1, from coordinate 7,329,447 downwards.
AAAACGTAGAGAGGAGGGACGGAAGTGCAGGGCTGCTAAATCAGAGAGCGGCTTTTGTCACTGCTGCGCGTCCCCTAGAGCGATAACCTCCAGGATTAGCCTCTATCTCGCGCTTTTCCGCGCGCGAACGCTACAAAAAAATGCTAATTCGATCGGAAAAATCCTCCTCCGACGTACGTGCGTTACACGCGCGCGCGTCTGCGTGTATGCATGTGCGGTATATCCCTTTTTTTTTTGTTGCTCCTCTCCACCCACCTATCCGTCACGGCCCTATCTGCGCGCACGTCCGTGTTTTTCGGCCGCGAGATTTTAAAGAAAATCGCCGCGAAATTTAGAGCGCCAGGGGGGTGAAAAAGACGACAACGCGAGAGGGAGAGCGCGCAGCCGTCCGCTATCGGAGCCGCTTATCGTATCCCGGGGTAGGCTTATGTGGATCCGACGACCGCCACACATGTTCCACCGTCGCCACCGCCACGCGCACACTCTGGGTGCGTATATATATGCGTGGCATCAGCGACAAATAGGTAATAACGCGGTGCGCGTGATTATGTGCTGCGAAGGAAAAACCGGTAAATCCTGCGGCTGATTTTACACGAAATTGGGGGACTTCTTAGAGCCTTATATATGGCCTGTGTGGGACGCTTAAATTTTAAAGTGGGGTGTGAGAATGAGAGAGAGAGAGAGAGAGCCTGCGGATCGAGCTGAGAGATTACGCGAAAGCGATGGGGCATTTATTTAATCAGCGCGAGCGCAGTTTTTACATCTGTTACTACCCACCCGCCGCCTGATAAAGCCGATGCGCGCGTTGTTTCTTTTTTTTCTTTTTTCTTTTTTTTTTTTTTTTTTTTTTTTAGAGTCGGAGGTATACGCGCCGATTTATGGCTCGATCGTTTGTCTTGGCGAGAGAGCGCGTTTTTCTTTTTAAAGCCGAATTTACATTTTTCGTGAAACGTATAGGCGCGCGTACACGCGTATTGGCGCGTATCGAGCGGAGATTAAGCCGATCTTCATCGATTAGATCCGCAAAGTTTTATGTATCTCCCGAGCATGCGAGGGACAATTTTTCTCGGATATCCCTCCCATACGTGCGAGGAAGTCGGGGAAAAAGCACTACACGACAGAGGGGGATGAAATTGACGTTTGACGGGAGAAAGAAAGAGAGAGAAAGAGAGAGAGACAGCCTAGACGGAGTTATTATTTTCGGCTAGACGCGCTCGTTCCGCGTGATTGCGCCGCTCCACGGCGCACTTTACAAGCTCGGCGACTCTTTTTTCCCCCAAATTCCGTGGCAGCAGCTAGTTTAAAAGAAGAGAGATCGCGCGCGCGTCAGCGATCATTTCCGTATTTCTTAATTAAAGACATCGCCTGCGCACGGAGCTTAGGCAATTAAAGAAAGCTTCTCGCAACTATTTCGCCCTTCCCCTTCCTCCTCGCTCTTTCTGAATTCGTTTACTTTCTATTACTTTGTTTTATCGGGGAATGAGATCATTACAGTAGAGCGGAGCTAGACACTTGCCTCTGGAATAGAGAGAGAGAGACAGAGAAAGAGAGAGAGAGAGAGAGAGAGAGAGCCGAGTCCGAGACACTTGGCACCTCTCTTCTCCGATTTTCCCTGGCCCTCTCTTTTTCGCTGGAGAGCTTGCGACAATAATTTTACTTAATTAAATTCCGTTCTCCCCGAGCGAAAAAGGATCTGTCACTGATTTTTTTTTCTGTCTCTCTCTCTCTCTCTCTCTCTCTCTCTCTCTCTCTCTCTCTCTCTCTCCCAAGCCAGCGCAGCACCCCGCGCGTGGTCTTCTCGATATCCCGGCAGTCCGAGTGCATATCGCCTCGAGTATTTTTCAATTATTGTTCGAAAAAGGCCGAGAGCGAGAGAGTCAAAGAGCATCGAAAGCGAACAATCTCGGCCTGCGTGATGCAGAAGAGAAACAGAGAGAGAGAGAGAGAGAGAGAGAGACAGTGTACGCGAGGACATAACGCCGCGTCTGGAGTACCTTGGAAATTAAGAGCTTCGAGGGGAGCGCGATCACGAGGTTGTCGGGCTTCTTATTACCACTTCATCTGCAATTAACATTTATAACCGCGCTGGCGCTTGCCGCGCGACGAGAAGTCGTGGAAAAACTAATTAAATATTCCGAGCGAAGAAAGCCGCGAACGGGGAAGCAGCAGCACAGTAGAGAGTGAGAGAGCGAGCGGAGGAAGAGGCGCTGCCGCTGGTGATCCGGAGGGGAGAATCGTCGCTCCCTTTCAGCTGAACGAGCTGCGAGAGCGAACTACGATACACCTTTTTAATTAAATAGTTCTTCTTCTTCGTCGTCGTCGTCTTCTTCTTCTTCTTCTTCTTACTCCCGAGATCGCGTATAATACTTTCCTCTCTCTCTCGCTCTCTTTTGGCCGTCGGAGGGACGCGCCGCTCTCGGATCCGTAGCGTATAAATCAAGAGGATCGCAGGCGACGTTTGACGAGTCGTATAATGCGTATAATGAGACGGCATGAACGGCGGCGAGTATAACGACGCGGTCATTCGATGATGAGCGTCTTACGAGGGGCTATTCTCCTGCTCCCGAAATATGTGTGTATAAAATTTTTAACGGCGTCTTTTAGAGCCAACGCACCGGCGGCGATTTCACCGTCGCACACGTGTACGCATACGCATGTGTGTGTAGACGCACACGCACACACACACATACACAGAGGGAGAAGAGGAGCAGCAGCACAACGGCAGCAACGGCAACGGAGGGGTTAGTGTTTTTCCTAGTATATGTCGGCCGTACACGACGCTCGCTCTTGTAATGGTCGCCTTTAGGGCGCGTATATCGCGTATAAGCAAAACGCGAGAGCGGCGGCGGGCTTGTAATCAAATTTCGAGCGCGCGACCGGAGATGCGTTTATAATTGCCGCAGCCAAGTTCGCGCGCTCGCTCTATATACCTCCGTATAGCTCAGTGCAGCCAACAGTACTCGGGCTAACTTTTCTTTCGCCGGCAATTATAGAGGACGTTATACGTACACGTATTATACGCATACGCAGATGTTAGAGACAGAAGATGTCTCTCGCGCGGACAAAGATTCGTCCCGCGTAATAAGAAATATACTGTAATACAGGATTTCTTTTAATGGACCAATACGAATAGTAAAGGTCGAATCTATCGTAGGAAAGAACGTCGGGTATAAACGGTGAGAGCGATTGGCCGGTGCTTCCTGCGTAGCATAATACCATACGCACCCATGGGCATTTACGAAGGGGTGGGAAGGGGGGGGGGACCGTATAAAAGAGCCGTAAAGATCGCTCGCGCTGCGCGTCAAAAACCTCAAAGTCGAACGCGCCGCTGGAATCGAGCGCGCGGACTCTGGCGACTCGATTTTATTGGGGGCTGAACATTAATTTAACCGTAAAAAATGAGGAAGACGGGGGGAGAGAGAGAGAGAGAGAGGAGAGCAGAGCCCAGCCTAGATATAGGTGCGAAAGCAACGGCTCTCTCTCTGCGGCGCTCGGTTATTTACTGGCGCTTTATAGTAATCGCGGCTTTACGATTTCTTTTTCTTGCTTTATATACACGTGCACGCAACAGCAGCAGCAGCAGCGCAGCCGCGCATATACATAAGGGCCCATCTCGCTCTGCTTTTGTCTCGCTGCCTCTAAAAATCCGTGTGTAATTTAGAGCTTGTAAAGCGCGTACATCCTACAAAAAGATTCTGCCAGAGCCTTCGGTAGTCGGCCGTCACACTATGCTCACTAACATTTGCACACAAACACATATACTCGCAGAAGATCTAAATCGTCTTTTTATCCCCGCGGATGTATATCTATGTGTTATATATTTATATATACCTATAAACTGTATAGAAAACCCCAAAAGCCCGTTGATGCGGTGCGCCCGATAACTGGCCATCAGCGTCGATTATGTCTGCGAGGGATAAAGAGTTTTCGATGTAAAATAATTCCGCACGAAAAAGCCGGGCTACTGCGAAAAAGGGTAGAGCCGAAAAAAAGGCCATACAGAATGAGAGAGATGGAGAGAGAGAGAGAGAGAGTGAGAGAGGAGAGCGAGAGAGTGAGAGAGAGAGAGACGGCACAAGTCCGGGCGCGTATAATCTGCAGGTGCTTTTGTCCGAATCCGCAGTGCGACTATATAAATACACGATTGCCCCCTTCCCCCTCCGAATTCCCGATGCGCGCAAGTTTCAAAAAAGCCGCCACGAAGAGAGAGAGAGAGAGAGACAGAGAGAGAGAGCGAGAGAGAAAGAGAGAGAGAGCAGTTGAACGCAGGCCGGAATGAATATTGGAATCGGCACTGCAGCAGCAGGAACAAAGTGGAGCGGATATTGAAATATGTTTTCGACGACTGTCATAGAGCCGGGCAATGCTCTCTCGGCTCGTAGAAACCGCGGCCGCTTGTATAAACAAATCCCCGGTATCTCTCGCACGTACGCGAGAGCTTTTTTTTTCACGGCATCACACGGCTGCAGTCCGCGCGCCAGGGTATACACACGCGCGCTGCAGCAGTGCAGTAGCCGATCGGCTCGGATCCGAAAAATCAACGCGCGCAAAGTAACAAAGATTTCTTTGCCGCGAGTGCGCGAGCGAGAGCTGGAAAAGAGGCTCGCGCGAAAATTGGAAATGGTATAGCGCGGCCGCCTGTAAATGCAGGATTCAATCTGGATTTTATGGCGCGCGCGTTTCGGTTAGTTTCCCGCGGCTGCACGCTGCACTCGCCGAGAGTTGTTGTATATTAGTCTCGCAAGAGCCTCCGTATAATGATGTATACGTACGTTATCGACCTGTGTGTACGCATATATTTATGCGTACGCAGGAGCTTGCTGGTTCGTATATACGTAGATGTACATTATTTATTATATTTATCTATATTAGTGCAATTGAAAAAAGTTGAAAAAATTGATCATGCGGTGCTGCGTTATGGCAAATAATAATAAAATACAGGTATATATGCGTGTATGTACAAATATATCTATATTCGCGTGCGTATTAATAAAGTGAAGAGTCTGCAGGGCAAAGCAAACAAAAGGCGGCTTGAAAAATGTATAACCAGAATTAGCAGCGACAGCGGCGGCGAGTTAGCGGATAACAGCCGTGAATTACAGGGTTAATTGGTTTGATTGTTACGGGCGTTGGGCGAACGCGGTGAGGACAGGCGGAGATAGAGAGAGAGAGAGAGAGAGATAAGAGAGAGATTATCAGTGCGTATATGTTTATGCGGATTGTTAGGCTTTAATTCTGCAGCTGGGTATAATGTGTGTGTATAAAATAATGCAAGACTTAAAAAGAGAAAGAGAGAGAGAGAAGAAAGAGAGGAAAAGAAAAAAGAGGTGCACATAAGAAAGTAAGCTCGTTGCAGCAGAGCGGCATAATGAAGATGGCTGGTAGCCTACCTTGGTCGAATACAAGGCAGCGGGTGGTCTTGGCAGCGAGCCCCGGGGGCAGAGCGAACCTGTAGGCCGGGTTAAGCGACATCAGGCCGAGACCCAACGCTTCCGCGCCGCATCGGCCCCCGAACACATTCCCCACTAAAATCACCCACACAACACAAGCTTATCAGTCATCGTCGCCAAGACATTAGACATTATCTTTATAAAATTTTTATTTTTATCCTATAGTATATGTTTATAGATAAGTATGTATGTAGCTTGAGGGGAGAAGAGCCAAGTTCTCCTATAGAAAAGTAAAAAGATATACATATATGCACTAGAAGAATATACATAAGCTGATCCACAATTCGTGAGATGGAAGCTGAATCTGTAAACATTCTTCAAGAGTATATTTAAAAATTTATTCAACATGGAATTTCATAGTAATCGAATTAAAAAAAACTTGGCCAATTCTCTTTCGTACAAAAAAAAGAAACGCTCCTAATAAAAGTGGCCGGAAATATTGCGAAAAAAAACTATGCTCCAAAAAAAAAGAGTATACGAGAGAAAGAGAGAGAGCGTGTGAGAGTGAGAAGTGAAAAAAGGAAGGTAGAGTGAAAATGAGAGACTGCTGCAGAATCGGTGAGCGTACGTTGTGTGCACCGCATAAATGAAAGCGAGAATTTCACGAGGATCGCTCGCAGTACTCGCGCAGCAATCTTCCCGAGAGTCCATATTACCCAGTTATTAATTCTAATCTCGTTTAAAAGAGATGCCGGGATTAAAAGCCGATACTGCAGCAGTAGCAGCTGAGCAGCAGCAAATCGGAGGGGGACAGCGCAGGACGACAGGAGCAAGTGTATACTGTATATGTATGATGGAGAGAGAGAGAGAGAGAGAGAAAGAGGGAGGACTCTCGCGTCACACACGCGACCGCGTGCGTCTGGATTACGTACGTATGCACGGGCAAACACGAGGGATCAAATGTTCGCGGAGCGTTTATCTGGCTGCGATATCGGAGTTCCTTTTTCGTTATACCGCCGCCGCCGCCGCTACTGCTACTGCCACTGCTGCTGCCGTCGAGCTACCTACTGATACTACAACCGCCGCCGCCGCTGCTGCTGCTGCTGCTGCTGCTGCATCGGGCTTTATTATGATCCCATATAGATAGCGTAGCTTTATTGCTTTTTAGCGTTGCACGTGCCGCCGCGAACCTGTCCCATTGTCGGAGCTTTTTGCGCGCTCGATGAATAAATGCATAGGAGCGGATCTTGAATTAGAAATTTCGAGAGTTTTATTGGCCAACTGTCTCTCTCTTCTCACACGCGCACGCACTTTCTTGCCGCGATATTGTTGCACTGTTATACGTGTACATATGACGAAATCCATATTTTTCATTCAATTTTTTGCCCCCAAATGAAAAAAAAATCTCGGGCTACATCGACCGGGTAAGATTTTTTCTGTTCTACAGAACGTACAGAACAAGAAAAAAATAGTATACCCACGAAATCGATCTTGTGACACTGTCTTTTTTGGCCGTCTTTGATGTGATTTTATGCCGAGATTATTACGCATTTTTTAGCAAAAAATTCTAGATTTTTTCGAATGCAAGGCTATATAAATAAGTATATAAATATAGGCTTAAAGTACGCTGAAGGATTTATCATTTGAACTTAAACTTGTTTAGATTGGATTCACTAATCAAAAGTCACGTACTTTTGAAATAAACGAATTTTGCTTCAGACTCTCTTTAGGCTGGTACCAAAATCCTCGATTTTATATTTTTTTTTCTTCGAATCTCCGTAACTTTTGATTCGGTGACTTGATTTTAACGTTTAATAGATCAAATTAAAGCTATTTTCTTCTACTTTTCTGCGAATGAGTCTAAATAAAATTTTTTTAATATAGTGAGCTATATTAAATTTAAGTTAAAATCGAGTCACCGAATCAAAAATTCGAAGAAAAAAAATGTAAAATCCAGGATTTTGGTACCAGCACAAAGGGAGTCTGAAGCAAAACTCGTTTATTTCAAAAGTACATGACTTTTGATTATTGCATCCGATCTAGACCAATTTGGATTCAAACGACAGCTTTTTTACTATACTTTAAGCCTATCTATATGCCTATTTAGCCTTGCATTCGGAAAAATCTAGAATATTTTGCTAAAAAATGCGTAATAATCTCTGCATAAACTCACAGAGATGCGGCCAAAAAAGACAGTGTCACAAGATCCGTTTCGTGGGTACACTATTTTTTTTCTTCTGTACATCCTGTAGAACAGAAAAAATCTTCCGCAACTTTTGGGGGCAAAAAAGTGAATGAAAAATACGGATTTCGTCATATACGTATTATACGCAGGCGACCATTATCGATATTGAATTCAATGAGATTATATCGCGATGATTGGAATCTCCCTTTCTCTCTCTCTCTCTCTCTCTCTCTCACGTTGAATTTTAATGGAATTTTATCAGTCGTCGAAAGCGACGAATTACAAGAGTAGACTCGAGAGCGTGAATTAAATACGAGAAAATGCCGCATATAGTAACTGCGCGTTACATAATTAAACGATTACACAGCAGAGAACCGTCAATCCTCCCTTAGAGGAGCACATCGAACGCAGTGGCAGCAGCAGCAGCGGCGGCGGCGGTAGTGCGGCAACAGTGAAAGCTAAGTCCACCAGCAGTGAGAAAATAATACATGACGAGGGCATGATTGACGCTCGGGAGAGGCTGCGTGGAGATTGAAGGCAAACTGGCGCTCCCGTGACTTTGTCAATTCTAATCCCCCGGCCGAGAGAGAGCGAGAGAGAGAGAGAGAGTGCAGCGAGAGAGGATATGCGGGCCTCCGGTGCAACACAGTGCGAAACGAGCGCTGGCGGGCCACTGTCACTAAAGGCACTTCACGCTAATTAGCGCCGGCCGGCTCCGAGATCGTGATTTTCGAGATAATCGGGAATTACACGGGAGAGCACGACGAGCGCGCGGCGTTAATTGCCCACTTGGCTGCGCTCGATTTCTCCCATGCCCTCCTACACACACCCCCGCATATATGCTAACGAACGAACTAACCCGCGCCGCTACACTGTGTCCGGCGTATACGCGTACAGGTGTCGTGGAAAAGCGCAGGCTCGCTTCGTCGATCTCCAAATTTCGCACGTGTTATACACATCTTTTCTTCTCTCTCCTCCCCCCCCCCCCTACGCGTGTATAGTTCACTCGGGATTTTTTAGTCTCTCTCTCTCTCTCTCTCTTTCTCTCTGTACGAACGCACTCGCTCTCGAATTAGAGGCTCTCGATATGCGGCCAGAAAAAGAGAGGATGAGGAAAGAAAAAGCAGAAAGAGAGAGAGAGAGAGAGGACGCGCGCGATTCTCTCCGAGGAGCGGCGAATCGAAAGACCTCTCTCCTCTCCTCGGTAGCGCGATGAATTATTCAAAGTGTCTCGATGCTCTCCTTAGACGGATCGTTCTCTCTCTCTTTCCCCTTTCTGTTTGCCGCCCTTTTTGCCAAGGACTCTCTCTCTCTCTCTCGCTCTCTTGCTCTCGCTCAGATTAAGATCGCAGGCCGGCTGTCAAGGCGGTATTGCAGACACACACACACGCGCGCGCGCAGGTATACTCACGTACACAGGTGCGGCCTTCTACGGAGGACTGCAGCAGCGCGCGCGAGATTTAGTGCAACGCTAGAGCTGTAAACAGTGCAGCGCGAGTCGTCGGCTTTTTTTCCGATCCGCTGGTGATCGCTATGCCGGGGGGATATGTGTATACATTCTATACATATACGTATGTATCTATAGAATATATATATATATATATATATGTGTGTGTGCATATACGTAGAGGATGTAGAAAAAAAAATATTGCTGCGGCTCATATTTTATTTATCGACGATATTCCTCTCCGCGTGTGTGCGCGACCGTGTACTATAGTCTATAGTGCATATACACATACGAGCGCAATGCATCAATTTCGAATACTCTGTGTGCGCGCAAGGGCGTGCGAGCGTATTTTTCGATGATTGAATTTGGCTAACGTCACCATGGCTTCCTATACCGTAAATTTTGTTTTAATTAATTTTGTTATTTCTTTGCGCGCATATATGAATAGCTCGGACACATACATAATACGTATATCTATGTACAGAGACACCTGCATATACACAGGAGAAATACAATCCGCATCAACGCTCGTCTACTGTTTCAATCATCAGTTGGCGATTAATATCGCAGATTCCGCACGAAACTTTCTTCCTTTTCATACGTGTACAGAGGTCATACGCATTTTTTGGATGCAATCATTAGTTGCTTCGAATCAAGTACAGCAAAAAAAGCAGATGGTTTCTTTTTCTCTGTACACGTTTATGTGCACATCCAGGAAATATCTGAAACAATACTCCCCAAAAATTGAAAAACTTTTTTTTGAAGGCACACCTACCAGGCCTGCTTTTTCTCGTTCCTTAAGTAATTAAGAAAAAATGCTCTAAAATTTTTTCAGATGGATCCGACCCAATTTGTGAGTTTTCGAAAATTCAAAAAAAAAAAAAGAAATTTCGAAAAACGTCTTTAAAAAATCTGAAAAAATTTCAGAGCATTTTTTCATTAATTTTAAGACATTTTTGTTCTAATGAAATATTTTTAAAAGTCCATAGTTTTCAAGAAAAAAAATCTATGAATTCTTTTTTTTAATTATTTCCCGTTTTCTCGAGTCGTTTTTGCTCCGGACAAAAGTATACCCAACGATCGGTCATGCACGCGATATTTTTCTCTTTTAGAATGACGTATAATAAGCGAGAAAAAACAGGCCTGATAGATGTGCCTTCAAAAAATTTTATGCAATTTTTGGGGAGAGTTGTTTCCGATATTTCCCGGATATGCACATGCAATATATACATGCTTAATTGGGGATGCATATATAAAATATCACTGGCTGTCCTTTACTCTTTCAATATGAAGACACGAGGAAACTAAAAGTTGCCTGCACTGAAATTTGCATAAACATTCGGCTCTCGCGCGGAAGTGCGTCTCGTGTACCTGCGCACGGGCACAGGCGGACACAATACGAATGCCATCGGTTAAAGAATGCGGAGAAGCGGCGAAAGAGAGACACGCGACACCCGAGAGTTACTACATATAATACAGAGGCAGAGAGAGAGAGAGAGAGAGAGACTCATATTATATGCACTTGTACGCAAGCGAGCACGTGTTATTACAGGTGTGCGACAGATCGGAGAAAAATGAGGGAGCATGCAGCGGGAGGCGCGTAATCGATTTCGTAATCGATTCGCGCATGAAACACGCGCTCAGACGTCCGGAAACGAGGCGACGAGTGCGGGCTCGTGATTAAGCCGACGGTCCTGGCACACGGCTGCAAGCCACACGTATACATATATACAGCCGGCCAATCGCTCGTCAACGCACGGCACCTCTCGCTGTGTACACGTATGTGTGTACACACACTGGACGATTCTACGGGGAGAGAAGGAGAGAAGCCGCAGCGGAACAGCAAAGAATGCATTAGTGGCTACCGCGAACAATCGTTCGGAACGCGGCTGTTAATAGCCGACCTGATGAATTGCTTTGCGGTTGCCTGCGCGCCGGCTATTTTTCTCCTCTCGCCTCTTGTGTGTATAGCGAGATTTTCAAAGGAGAAGAACGCTCCTTCAGGGAAGCCGATGCCCTCGTTTCCTCGTACACGCGCGCAGCCCGCCGAGTTTAAAATTACCCGCGCAGGAGGAGCGAGCGAGCTCGGTCGATTTGCCAAATCGTTCGTTAATTACTCCCGACGTGTGCGTTATACGCACTGCCGTACGTACACGGCCAGTGAAAATTGTTGAACAAGCAGAGCAGCAACAACAACAACGACAACAACAACAATAATCGCAACAGCTGGAAAGCTGCGCGCACTCGGTAAAGCAAACTCGGCGCATATAATGAGAAAGTCCGTGGAGGGTTTACACGCATCGTGACACTGCCGGGCGCGCAAGAGTCGCCCCGTGCGCGAAAGGATAGCCAAAGATTCTCAGGCCGTTCATGTTTCAGGCAGGTTGATATTTCATACAGACGCGCGCGCGAGCGAGAGAGAGAGAGAGAGAGACGAGCAGTCGAGAAGAGGTGGTGGGCTGCTGCTGCTGCTGCTGCCGCTGCAGCTCGAGGGGGCGAACGCGCGCGCGAGTGTATGTATATACACTACGTCAGCGATATTGTTATACGCAGATCAGTGCGCGGGCCTGGAGCGGCAATAGCCGAAGACTCGCGCGAACAAAGTGCGGTTTCGCGTCCGGCTGCTCGGCGGGGCTTCACCGATCGCGCTCGATATATGTACACGCCGTCTACACATCTCTCTCCTCCTCCTCCTCCTCCTCCTCTGCTCTCCCTCTCAATGTGTCTCTGTGCAGCAGAGCAGCGGCAGCGGCACTGCCGTCAATGTCTTCATTGTCCAAGCAGCGTGAGAATCCTGCAAGGCATGCATGCGCCCGCGTAATTGTAAGCCTTCGAGCGTTAACTTAAGGCAGAAGCAGCGGCGGCGGCGGCGGCGACCTTCTTCGGGAGAGGAGAAGAATTTCCTTGGAGTATGCGTGTAAAGAGGAGGAAATTGAGGCAGTTACGCGGTGTTAGATTGCGACAGAGAGATTCGGATTTCTCCACAGAGTGAAAGACAGAGAGAGAGAGAGAGAGAGAGAGAGTCTAGTGAGCCGGAGGTTAATTCGATGCAGACGTGCGCGTCTTTTTCACACAGCCAATTATTTTTACAACCCGATGCGCGCACAAGTACATGCTAGAATAAAAATGAATTGGATCAGGATCGGAGCGAGTTTCGAAAGCCTTGCGAGTATATCGACGCCGGACGATCTGCACCGCTTAAAGGCGCACCCGTACGATCGAGCAATTATTCCGACCAGCAGCAGCGGCGGCGGCAGCAGCTTGGCTCTCGGAAATACGCGAGAGAGCGAGAGAGTGTGGAAAGCTCGCAAGGGGCCGCTTACGGGATTACACGAGGGTATTAGCGGACTCTCTGCCCTACGGGCGCTGCTGCTGAAATCCTTGATAAGCTTGCCTATAGCGCGCACACTCTCTATCGCGTCCACAGGTATTCGCCGATAAATATATAATCCGATGTATTCAAATTAACAATGTTTCTACTGAGCCTTCGGGTATTACTCACACGTGCATGCCTCTCTCTCTCTTTCTCTCTCTCTCCGATATGTATGCATAATGTGGGTTTGTGTATACATGCGCTGCGCATACATACGTATAAAGAGAATATAAGTCTCTCCTCCCGCGCGCGACGAGCGATAAACGATCTCTCCCTCTCTCTCTCTCTCTGTCTCTCTCTTCTCCTCGAGTTAAAACACACGCGCTCGAGCAAACAGAGGCTAATCCGTTTGATATGCCCGGAGACGTCAAAAGCCACAAATTATCCTCCTCTTTTTCGAGCTTTTCGGAGAGTCAAGCATCGTGAAGAAGAGACGACGTCGAGGCAGCCGCCGTCGCGCTGCTGGCAGGCTCGTTAAGACTTTTTTTTTCTCTAGCGCGAGAGCAACTTAACGAGCCCCACCGCACGCACGACTCTCTCTCTCTCTCTCCGTTAAACGCTCGCCGTGTGTACACTCTGCCTCGCGGAAAAAGTCGTCGGGGGAAACGAGAGAGAGGAAATCGATATACACTGAGCAAAGTGTGTGTGCAATATGCTCGGCGATGAGAAAACTGGTTTCGCAATTATTTAATCTTCTCGAGGTGTCGATTTAACACACATAACGTAAGCGCCGTTTCTTTCGCGCCGAATTAGATTTCCAGTCGGATAATGCGTATATACATATGCGAATACACACCTATATAATCCTCGCCTCAGCGGCATCTAATTAAGCTCGAGCAGTCCGAATTCGCGCGGCGACGGCGGCTCCTCCTTCTGCAGAGACTTGTCGCAGCTAAGACTTTGCTAAGCCCGTGTTGTCAGAGTGTATAAGAGAGAGAGAGAGAGAGAGAGAAACAGAGGAGTGTAAGGAGAAGAAGAAGACGAAGAACCGACTGCTAATCCAAGATTTATCTCGGCTGATGCTGAGCTCGAGCGTCTAGCCCGCATTTTTCCCCGAGATTCTTTTCGCCGTGACGAGAGAGGAGCTTCTCTGCGCAGCCTCGTTAAGACGCGGGGCCTCGGAATCAAAGCCACTCGCGCTGCAGCCGGACAGTTTGACGAAAATTTTCCTCGACTCGGCGAGCTAGGGCGCAAATGAAATTCCGCGCTCACTCGAACCCGCGTCTACGCGTCTCGCCTCTGTGTACGAATCCAGGGACGAGTATAACAAGCGTATACTAAGTCGTCCCCCCCCCCTCCACCGAGAAAGCATATTGCAACGCGCGCCTCGCTCTGAGAAAAGTGCAATTTCCCCCCCCGACAAAGTGGATAATAGATAAAGATAAAGAAGAAACGGGGGCTCTCTCTCTCCTTCTCTCGAGTCTGCGGCTTTCCTCGGCAGAGAGAAAGAGAGAAAGAGAGAGAGAGAGATAGAGACAGAGAGCGAGAGCAGGAGAGAGATGCATTATTCATGCCGCGGGAGAAAATACGATATGATCCAATATGTGGCGCGCGGACTGGAGGAAAGAGAGCAAAGCCCCCCGCTAAGCTGCCGAAAATTGCCGCTCGAATTTTCGCGTAATTCACAAGCAGCCGCGATGGATTTTTAATTCTTCCCCCGACTACCGTGCATCGCCGTCGTCGTCTCGCGTCCTCTCTCTCTCTGCGCGTTGTACAAAAGAAAAAGGCCACTGGTACACGCTCGCGAGAGCGAGGGAGGGAGGGGAGAAAAAAATTATGACGAGGGTGTCGTCGTGATTAATCGCCGGATCGCATCTGCGCCTCTCCCGTGTAAATAGTTTGTCTCTTAATACGGGAGGATTTGTTCCGCGGCGTGGAAACGATTTGTCATGAAATCTCGCGTAAAACAAGCTCTCTCGCGCGCCGCGCGCTTTCCACTCGAAAATTAATACCCGCTTCATCTGTCGGCGCGCGCCGGAGCATTATACGACGCGGGGCGCAACAGCCTCAAAAGAAAATACCCAGCGAATAATAAAGAACGCGGAACGCGCGCGTTTAACTTCGCTAATACGCGTATAAAGATCGCTGCCGCTGCTGCTGCTGCTGTTCCCGCTTTATACGGCGCGCACACGCACTTTAAGGCCGATTATAAAATGCCCCGGGAGAGAGAGAGAGAGAGAGAGAGAGAGAGAGAGAGAGAAGAAAATCGGTTACGAGCCGGTTTTACGAGCGAACGGGAGAGACACTCGCGCGCACACACACACACACACACACGTACGTACTCTCGTTGCTCGAATTTCAAAAGCCCGCACGAAATTTATTTGCCGCTTCCCCGCCTGATAAGGGAGGGAGCCCTGCAGGAGGAGGAGGAGGAGGAGGCGGAGGACTGACGCTTTATTCAGCTGACTGCGCGCTGCGCGGCGGCCGCCGCCGCCGCCGAGCGAAACGTATTAACACACAATGAGATAGTTTTGTCCGTGAGGAAGGCCCGGACTCTCGCTCGCGTCTTACTGCGCTGCAAGAGGCCTTTGAGAGAAGCTCCGACTACCGTCTCGAGCTCTCCGCTGCCGCGCGCATATACCGGGTGTGCTCTCACCTGTGAAGTTCGCCGTTTTTGCACTCTCTCCTTCTCTCGCGCTCGCTTACATACACTCGCGGCTGCGACGCAGTCCGACAAAAAGTCACCGCCTAATGAGCGACCTCGGACTAATCGGAGGAAAAATATTGCAGTGACCTTAGCGCATGCACTCGCTCGTATGAGTGCAGTGCGACGAGCGGTCGGAAAATAGCGCGCTCGATGAATTCTGCGGTGGAGACACCGTGTTTGTCCTCCCTCCCACTCCCTCGCCCCTTTCTCCCCATTGTCCGAGAGCCGCGACTCAGACGCTTTGATAAATTGTCGAATAATTGTCAAATGCGAGGGAAAACAAAGAGCCGTATGCCGAGGCTACACTTGCGCGCGAAATGCGCATAAAATGTACAAAATCCGCACAAAGGGACAAGAAGCCCTCTTCCCCCCAACCCCCCCCTTCCTGGCGTCTTTACAAGCTGCGCGACACGAGTGAAGGCGCTGAATAAAGGAGTAAAGCGGCGAATAAAAATCGCCGACTTTATTTGCACGCGAGAGTTTATACGCAGACACGCATTTACACGGCTGCGCACATTGTGGGAACTCGATTCGCGCGTCTCTGACATTTCTCGAATGTTTCGCGAGATTAAAGAACCAGAGCAGCAGCAGCAGCAGCAGCAGAAGCGGCCGAGTAGGATAAAAGCCAAGGAGAAAACAGAAGCGAAGCCGTATAATCAGGGCGATTTAATCACGTCCGAGTTTATTTATCCTGTCGAGCGTGATGGCGGAGATTAAAAAAAAAAAAAGCGAGCGAGAGCGAATCTCCCGACTCGAGTAATCGAGTTATACGCGCAGGGCGCCAAATTCAAAGCTCGGCTCTCTCTTCAAAGTGTTGGAGCGTTTTATCATCCGTTATAGAGCAGTGAGAGAGACAGAGAGAGAGAGAGAGAGAGGCCGGCTGCTACAGCAGCGAGACTGATTGAGCCCCTCGGAGAGCGATGAGGCCGCAAGTTGCGAGCGCCCGTAATGGCCCGACGCGGCGACAAGTGCGACGCTGACAAAGTTCGAGGGTCGAGCCCGCTCTGATTTCAGTTAATCGACACGCCACACTGCAAGACTGGCCACGTATACGTAGCGACTGCGGAAAAAAGTTGCGGCTCCGCGTGACGGATGGAACCCGCGCGAGCGCGCGCGTCTGACCACTGCCCGTACTTCACTACTACAGTATACTGTGTAACGCTACGTCCACGCCGCGCATTGCGTGTACACGCATGTATAGAGTGGAAAGCAAGACGGCGCGCCGAAATAAGCAATAGGCTTAAACGTCAAGTCGGGAGTAGTCCTCCCGGTTTTTACGACGATCATCATCGTCAGCTCTCGAATAATCCCTTGGCAAGAGAGAAAAAGAGAGAGAGCATAGCGTAAATCAGCGTAATAGGTAGTCGTGCGCTTAAAATTTACGACGCGGGCCAAAGGTGAAACAACGAATGCTCGCGCTTCGAGTGAGAGAGAGAGAGAGAGAGGGAGAGAGACAGACTCTGACGCTGACAGTTCAATTGGAAGTTCGCTCGGCGAATTTCGGCCGCAGTAACCGCAGGCGCGTGATTTCTCTCTCTCTCTCTCTCTCTCTTGGTCTTTCTCTCTCCTCCGACTACTACCAGTATGTATATACACGTATATCGCGCGCACACAGATACAGGCGTGCGTCTGCATATGCGCTCGCACGTATATATATATACATATAGCGGAAAGAAGCGTCGCGCAGGTGGGCTGATGTGCGGTGGCCGGCCAGATTAATATGCAGCAGCGTATATAGCCTTCGGTCGGCGGCGGCGGCGGCGGCGGCAGCGGCAACGCGTTTAGTAATTTCTGTCACGAGTGTCGAGTGGCGCGTGTGCGTTAGGACGCCTCGATGTACGTGCGGGCGAGGTGATGCTTGGCGGTCGCCGCGGAGAGGACGGAAGCCGCGGACACGCGGAAGAGGATACTTTTCCCCGCGGCTCCCGATGCCGCTGCGGCCGCCGGCATGAAATTTGCCGTTGGTTTTGCCGGGAGCTCGTGCCGCTGCGCGCATATACCGCTATCGCGACGACAACAGCCCCGCGAAAATTACATTACCACGCCGCTCGTGATTGACCAATCTCCGACACTTTGGACCGCGACGCGGAAGTATCCCGAAAATGTGCGTGGTATCTGTGAGGCTTTTTTCGGGGGGCGGAGGGGAGGGGGAGAAGAGGTAAAGCTCTAGCTCCTCGATTAACCCCCGTCGACGTCGTCGTCGGGGTCGTCGAGGACTCCTCCTCCCTCCCTCCCTCCCGAGCGTACGTATATTTAACCGGTGGTGCGTCTGTATATAGGTAGTCGTCTATAGAGGTGCACCACGCCCGGGGGGAGGAGGGAGGATGAGGAAGAGTCGTATAACTCAACTCTCTCTCGCACACACAGACACACAGGGTCTCGGGCGCGGAGGAGGACCGCGCTTCTAGGAAGCTCCGCCTCCGCAGTTCTATTTCTAAAAACGACGAGGACGCCGGACTTTCTTCCCCGCGACGAGTCTCTATGCGCTACTGCCGCGGCAGCCGAAGTAGGAGTGTAACGGGTGGAAGCGCGCAAGCGCGAGTAGTACTGCAGCTCCGCCTAGGAGACTCTCCGAGCTCCTCTCTCTTTCCCCGGACTGCAGCGGCAGAAGCTTTCTCGGAGGTGTAGTACACCGCGCGCACTCGCTCTCTCTATCTCTCTCTCTCACTCTACTCAACTGCGCGCCTTGTACGCCGCGCCTCCGTCAATTACCCCCTCCGACTCTCTGTATACCTACTACTACTGCTACTGAGAGAGAGAGAGAGAGAGACTCTGTAGGTGCACCTGAGCGCCGCGAGTGTACTATGCTACTGTAGCCGCTGACGATGAGTATAGTCGTCTCTATGTACGTACAGTCTAGAGAGAGAGAGAGAGTGAGAGAGGAGGAGGGGGGGAAGGGGATGCGACCTATACGCCAGCGGGGATTAAACGCTCTGATTTAGAGGGGTATTAGTAGCTCTCGAGAGCTGTTACTGTATATATTCTCCGACTCCGTTTCAATCGGGCTTTTTACGCGGCTGCAGCCGCGCGCACAGCTGCTTTTCCGATTTCCAAAGATCAGCTCTTATACATATAAATGCAACGACGATGATCGCATCTCCGCCGGAGATAGGTTCGCGGCTATTTTTGCCTTTTTCTCATCTACGATGGGATATGGGCGCGCCATCCGCGGGCATATTACATTATCTTTTACTGCCGGCTCGATCGTAAAGACACGGCGGCTTGTCTATTGCCTCAGCGCGGTATTTACAATGTGACTCCCAAGCCTGATATTGTCCGTCTCTCTCCCCCTTCCCTCTCCTCTCTCTCTCTCTCTCTCTTTATATACCTATATATGGATTATTGTACAAGTATTTTATCGCCACGCGCGCGGGGACTTTTCAGAAAGCCTTCGTGGACTGCAGCTGCAGCAGCAGCAGCAGCAGCACTCTTTCACGCCGGGATTTTTAATGACTGGAAAAATCGCGAGCTCTCGTCGGGATTGCGCTTTTTCGCTTTGCGAATACGCGTATCCCGCGTGATCCTGTTATACATATACATTTGCTGTCTCTCGATGATACAGAGTTTATGTACAAACTGCACGTCGCTTTTAGTCGCACTCGCGTTCACAGCCGCTATGCGTTGGAAAGATCATAGGTGGGAGGGGGGGGGGAGGGGAGAGGTTGTTACAAAAACTCGAAAAAAACACGCACTCACACGTAAAAGTTTCGCTCGTCAAACTAGTCGGTGTAAATGTAACCTCGCGCTAAAGCCCCCCTCCTCCCCTCCCCACCGGCTGTAAAAAGCGCTCGATTTAAAATATCGGCCGAAAAGCTCTGCGCGCGGCGCGGATGGAACCGAGGGGGGAAAAAGGTGCGAATGCGTTTTCCTTGAAATTTACATGCCGCCATACGCTCGACGAATCGGAGAGAAGAGCGAGAGAAAAAAGTATAGGCGAAAACCGCAGGCCTCGCTTATCGCTTTTATAGAAGTTAAAGTATATCGAAAAGCCCCGAAAGCCGCCTGGGGATATATATAGCGCGTGCGAAACACTTGAAAAACGCCGCGGGCAATTTTATTGAAAAATTCCACGAGTGAAAGCGTTTCTGCTCCCCGCGCGCAGCGGCTAAGGTGTGCAGTTGTCGCGCTCGGTCCTCTGTACACGATACACACAATGTACAATGCGTATATATACATCGCATGCGCTGCAGGAGAGGAGCAATTGCATTCAGACGACTGCACGCGTCTCCCCCTACCACGACCTCTCCGACTGCGCGCGTATGCGTGTGTACGTATACGTAGGGAATCTGTGCGAGCATCGGCGGTGTGTCCGGTCCGACGCGCGCCCGCACGCCGCCAATTACCGATCGCTCCCGCGAAACAATAAAGCAAAAGCGCGGAAAAAATTTCTGTCAAAAGTATCGCCTTTCATATGCAGCTCAGCTAGTGCGCATCAGCGCCCTCTCGGAAACGCGAAACCTCCCCCCCGGATCTCACCCTCTCCCTGCACACACACACACACACACACACCTACGTACGCATTTCTGTTATTCTTTGTACGTTGAACACATGCACTGCACGCGCGTCGTCGTTGGTCGCGCGCGTCTCGAAGCTCTCGCGGTCTGTGCGAACGAGCGCGGCGCGTTACGCAAAAATATATGCCGCCCCGAGTTCTGGATTAAATTTATCGTCGCTATAATGAAAGACACACCCGCGCGTACGCGCGCGCACAGACGCGTGGCACGTGATTGCGAAAAAATTTCCTCGGCCATTATTTCATTTCGTTTCTGTTTTTTTTTTTCTCTTTTCGTTTTGTTTTTGTTTCTTTTAATTCGTTAAGCGCGAAGCAAAAGCTGAAAAATAATTTGTATGATGTGCAAGCGAGAAACGCGAATCACGTGTACATCTAGAGCTTTGAAAGGTATACAAGCAGACAGCGTGCAGTCACGCGGCTGTTGCAGTGAGCTACATATACCCCCCGTCGCCCTCCCTCTCTCTACCCCGTTCTCCCTCCCCATCCGTCTGTAATACAATAATTTCATTTCGTTTGTAATTCAGTAAGCTAAGGCTCGTTACGCTCATTGTAATGAGAGTTTCGCATTTCGTGGATATACACATATATTCACGAGCCTTTTCGCGGGCACGTTATAATGCACACATACGGAAAAGGGTTACGTGTAACGAGAGGTTCGCGTGCGCTGTAGAGAACCGGATAGTAAAAAGTGCCAAGGCATCGTTTGATTACTATCGTCTTCGCCGACTCGTGACTGTCATCGAAGGTGCAGCGGTGGTAAGAGCAGCAGGATAGAATATGAAAAGCCGAATATTCCGCGAACATCGCGCGCATACACGGGGCGTATTCCCTCGAGCGGAAAAGCAGTTATCCTCATTTGTATTCTTAGGGCACAGAGAGACAGAGCCGTACGTACGTTTACGTAGGTATATATAGGTACATACGCCGCGGCAGCCGTCCTCGATTTAGTATCACGTCGCGCGAATTATTTCGTAATCAAATCTCCCGCTCCTCGTGTCTCTCTCTCTCTCTCTCTCCCTCTACGTCGCGTTGTTGGCCGCAGCAGCAGCAGCGGCAGCCCTTATGGATGATTTCTCTATTTTACGGCCCGGCCGTGAGCGTGTGCGTCGCCGCAGTCTCTTTTTTACTCGCGGCGCGCCGCGTTCCTTTTAATACATGCGCGGGAGAGCGAGCGAGCGAACGAAAGAGAAAGAGAGAGAGAAAGAGCCGCAATTTCGTTTCCCTCGTTTATTAATTGCCGGTCAGTCGCTCGGAGAATTTCAATGCTCGTTCCGGCCGTAAGGGAGCTTTAATAAGGTTTCAAGCTGTTGACGCGTGTCTTTCCTATATGTACATAAGCGGCACTTCGTTGGTGGCATTTACGCGCACATGTCGTCTGTATATCCGTGTTTAAGCGCGTGTACGCGCAGTGATATACACACGCGTGCGTTATGCGAAGAGAGCGAGAGAGGATTTCGCGCTAGGTTTTCGATCGCGAGCGCTTTAAAAGTGCTGTTAAATAAGAAATACTCGCGCTTGAGTGTTTTTCGCGGTAGTCATTTGGCTTCAGGGTAATCCCTTTATGACTTAACAACTCTTTCGGAATGGCGAAACTTTTCGAGACTCGTAAATGACAGGCAGCTTCAAAACTCGAAGCTCGTCGCTCGTCAATGCGAGCGAGGATCCAGGTCGTAAAGTACGACGCGCGGCGGAAATTTTGAAATGTTTATTGTGCGCCTCTCTCTCTCTCTCGCTCTCCTCTGGCGCGCAAGCCTGTGCGCGCGTTTATTAGTCGGGGACGACAATGACACGTGTATTATATATACATTCTTTTTTCTCTCCCGCCAACACACGCGCCTGCGGAGAAAGAGCGTAAATTCCGAAACGTATCGAGTTGATGCGGCAAAAGTTGGCTCCGCCGAGCCCCGCGATAATTAACCCATCAGGAGGGCAAAACCGCGAGCGCTGCCCCCGGCGGTGCGAAAAAGCGCGCGTATGATTTTCGAATCAAGCCAAGTCGCGCTCGCGACGCGATTTTTCCCGCAACGCTCTCGCTGCGCACACACCGCAACGATCAGTGTAACAGGCGGAGGCAAAAAAAGGACCAGCAGCAGCATCTGCGGACCTCTCTCTCTCTCGCTCTTGCGCGCATCTACTTTTTATGAGCGCGTAAATAAGCGAGGCGAAGCTTTCTCCTCCCCCCACCACTGACCCTCCCAATGGGGAAAAAAAGCTTTTTTCTACACTTCAATGTCGCTCTATCAAACGCCGTCGAAATGGTCCGCGGGTGGAAACAAAAATGCCCGCTGTAGAGTGAGAGGGAGAGAGAGAGAGCAGAGCGAAAACCTAAAAGGGTAGATATACTTTCGGGTGTGTATGTGCGTGCAATAGTATCGGGATGAGGTGACGAGGGGGGTTGGGGGTGGAGGAGGGGTGCCGGTGTTGTCGCGCGCTGCTCTGCTGACAGATCGGAAAACGAAGAGCGCAGTAGCGCTGCAGGTGAAAACATTTTGCGCACGGTTCGGGCGAAATCTCGTCAAAGCTGTATTACGTAAACAGAATGCGGCACCG
This sequence comes from Philotrypesis tridentata, assembly GCA_018906965.1. NCBI lineage: Eukaryota > Metazoa > Arthropoda > Insecta > Hymenoptera > Pteromalidae > Philotrypesis > Philotrypesis tridentata. The sequence continues at coordinate 7,307,342 of JACCIB010000001.1, read as the reverse complement.
CGCATAACCGGCGCGAGTGGTCAGAGCTGCGACCCCCCCCCCCCCCCGTCCCCCTCTGTGTGCGCTGCACACTGCTCTCGAGCATTCAACGTCCGACTCTCCCTCTCGCTCTATACCCACACTGCTGTGTGCTGCGCCGCTGTTTGCGTAGCCTATCCGCCGGTAAGCGCGTCGACGGCTTTCTCTCTCTCTCTCTCGCTCTCTCCCTCGATGTTTTGCAACGAGTTTATTCCAGTTATCAATTTCCTGACAAATATCTGCATTCCGCGCGCTCGGCCACACTCGCGCACGAGAGAATACATACACACGTCCGCAGATCTCTATAGGCGCATACACACGGTCAGAGCGATGGGGGGGGGGGGGTGAAAGGGGGTGGGCGGGGGGGACAACAGCGCTTATAAATGTATATACGGGTCGTGTTCGCGTATAACGCGCGGCGGCGGCGGCGGCGGCAGCGGCGGCAGAGGTATTGACTGAAATCCGCAGCACATTACATTGCAATGCCATCGCGCGCTGACATCGCGTTACATCGCCGGGGACATATCGTTCAAACGACGAGCAGCGAGATTTTATGCCGTGACAAATTTTCGGCCGACGGACTCGCGCGCGCGCGCTACTGCAGCGTGCCGAGTACAGCGCGCGCGAGAGCTCGAACCGTAAAACTTTTAAAACTCTCTCTCTCTCTCTCTCTCCCGCACTGTCGCACGCATGTGTCGATGCGCCGCGTCCGTGTGAATATGTATTATATAAAGGTGTGAGCGTGAAGGTCCATACGCGGCGGCGGCGGCGATGATACTCGCCGCACAGTGGCCGAATATGCGTTTGCCCGCGTATTACGAGCGCGAATAGTACGAGCGCGCGAAGCATTATCCAATTGCCGCTGAGCGCGCGCTCTCTCTCTCTCTGCTCTACGCTGTGATGCGATGGCGGCGGGGGTGAAAAATTTTATACTCGCGGTTTCGTCGGCTCTACGCGCTATATGCGTCACACGCGCGCGAACACGCGAATTTTCAGTTTTCACGCGGCAGGAGCTCGGCGCGATTTTTCCTCAACCGATGCGGATCTATTACGTGCGATATATATATTATACGGCTCTCCGACGCTCTTGTGTGCGTATAGCGTTACGAGACGCAAAAAGGCGAGAGAAAAGATAAAGGTATACGCGTCGTAGAGCGACTTTCCCTTGAATTACGGCCGCGCAGCTCTGCGCGCTTGTCCAGCCGAGCGGGAGCATCCCGTAGCACCGTTTTATTATCCCCTCATTTCGGAGAGCGTCTCGGCGGCATCTCTCCTCTCATCCTTTACAACCTACTAAACGGCCGCACTTACGTACCTCCCGTCCTCATCAAACGCATCGCGCGCACACGAGCAGCACACGCACACGCACGCGTGCGGATGTCTGTGCGGATCCGATGACATCGACGACTCTCTCGCGTTAAAATCTCTCGACTATGCGCGGCGACGCGGATAGGAATGATCGTACACGCATAGAAAACAGCTAAGTAAACGAAAGCTAAATAGAAGAAAGCATCGCGGCAGATGTCCGAGCTTTATTCCAGGCAGATATAGCGGAGAGCCAGAGCGAGAGAGCGATGCGTTACAGGTAGCAGCGGCGGCAGGGCAGAGGTAAATTTATGGAATATACGAGAGCCGCATTATGTCAACGGGCCATCGGACGCGAGCGCGGTCGCGGAGTAAATAGTCCGCTAAATGCAATGTAAACGGCGGGGGAGGGAGGGGGTAGAGAGCCGCTGAAAATGATTATTTGCGCTCTCGCGGTCTCTTCCAACGAGTCGTCGGTGCGGCCTAGCCGCCAGCCGGCCAAATGATGCGATGATTTGTATAACGGGGACGAGTGACTGCTCGGCCACCGGCGCTCTCTCTCCACTCTCTGCAGCACGCGCGAATATACATACTATGCATACACGGCGAAAAGTTTGCCGAGGTGATTTGATACCGATGCGCGCATCGGCTGTTTAGAGGAGCAGCCGGGGGGCAGACATAGACACTCTTTATCGACTATAAATCAAGTAGATCGGGGGTGTGTCGGGGATTAAAGGGAATAAGGAAATGCGCATATTATAGATGCTAGCACTCACTTCTGTAAGGCCGTCCCTCCTCGGGCGTGGATCTCTCGGTGTTCTCGGAGCACGGGGTGGCGCTGGCCTCCCTCTCCTGCTCGTCGGTCGGCTGGCCGGCCGCGGCGGCCCCGACCCCGAGGCCCGGCGTCTGGGCCGATCCGGCCTGGCTGCCCGTCGGCGACCTGCTCGTCGAGTTGGCCGGGCTCTGGGGCGCGAGATCGGCCGCCTGCGAGGCGACCGACGGCGAGAACATGCTCGACATGCTGGACAGGGAGCCGAGGCTCGACAGTCCCGTTGGCACTACTCCCGCGGCGGCTGAGACCGCCGGACCGCCGCCGCCCGTCGAGCCGGAGCTCGCCGGTCCGGGATCCGTCTCGAGCTTCAGGCGCTTCTGCGGTGGCGCGAACGCCGACGGGGCGAGTGGCCGGAATGCGCTGCCGAAGGGTAACCGGTGCTCCAGCGGGTGCAGGAACTGGTGCTGCAGGTGCAGCATGTGGTGCAGCCGGTAGTCCAGCGACGCCGCCGCTGCCGCCTGGCCGAACGGACTCTGCAGGTCCTTCGACTCGCCGATCTGGAATCAATTTCGTTTCCTCGCTCAATACACCGCACGCTGCAGCCTCTCTCTTTCCGAAGACTCGTCCTCGCTATACAACGATTATCAGCTATACGCGCGTCCTCCTCTGTCCGTTTGAATAGTAATCGACGATGAAATTTCGATTTGAATTTCAAATGAAAAACACACGCGAATGTATAAAGTTTAATGTCCAATTTCGATCGCATAAATTTTGCGGGAGGCGACGAACAACAACAACAACAAAAAAAAAAAAAAAAGAAAAAAAGAAAAACACGAGCGACGAATCATTGTTGCACGCGAAGGATGAATTTTTAATACGGTTTGTTAGCGCCGAAACGCACAGAGCGAGAGAGGATGAAACGCTGATGAAAAAAAAAAAATTATGACGTTTTTATTTAATAGACGTATAATCGATTGTTTGCCCGACGAGAATTGCCTTTATAAAATACCTAATCGTTAATTTAAGAGTGTAATTAGCAACGATTCGGCCTTTCCCACATTTTTTTTTTCGCTACGTCCTTTATCCGCTCGCTTATATGTATCTCGTTTAAACTCTCATCATCCCTACGCGACTATAAGCTTTACAAAAAAAATTTACACTCTACACTGAAAGCTGCGGACCTCCGCGCATATATCTAGAGTTTTTTTTTGCTTCAGGTAAACAACGGACGAATTTTTTCTCCTTCTAACCACCCGTACAAAGTTCACACTATTTTACGGGCTAGTCTTCCAGTTCCTCCGTGTAAGCGCTATAAACTTCTACCTTCGGCCAAAGACTCGCCGTGTGACGCGGTGTAAAATTGCCGACGCCTAGAGTTAACTTACAGCAGACAGCATTTTACACGTTGACGTTCGTGAACTTCAACGGGAGGGACATTAGCGAAACATCGTTTCGTCTATGTGAAGCGGCGACAAGCGACGATACGCGATGTTCTCAATAGCGTAACAATCGGATTCATAGAATATTCGCGCATTCATTATTACATTTGCTAAACAATCACCCTGTCAAGCGCATTCGCTTAAAAACAATAAAAAAAAAAGGCGCAACTGCGCATATAGAACGCGCAGAGAAAAGCCTCGAATGTAAAAACAAAAATATAATCTCGGAAATATCGCGTGCACGCGTCATTCGGCGAATTTCTCTGAAAGCAATTGTTTTCTCGGTGCACACAATGTAGCCGAGCGTTATATTCCCACAGTAATTAAAATTGCGCGCTTTTATTTCAAATTCGCCGCAGATAATCGCATCGGAGCAGACTTTCGAAAGAGCGCCTAGAGTAAGCGCGGCGCGCGCCTAACAGATTTCTACGCAATCCTCCGCGCGCTGATGCCCGCGCCGAGCGTTGCGTGATTTTTTAATGCGCTACTTTCATGCTAATTTATAATTTCCTATATAACCATCGCTCTCTCTCTCTCTCTCGCGCGCGCGCGTTCTTACAGAATAAGCGCGTACCGCGTATTTTTATAGACCATAACTTATATTGGCTCACGCGCCGCGTAGCTTTTAACAGCGCGTCCGCAAGAGAGACAGAGAGAGAGAACTGCGCGCCACACTATTAAATTACAAAGTATGAATGATATTGCGGGAAAAAAAGCTTTACGTGCATAATGGGCCCGCCTCTCGAAGGCGGAGCGGGCGTAAAAATTGAATTGTAACCGAAAGTATATACGCGGGACTTAAGAAGCGCGTAAACGCCGCCGCGCAGCCGATCGGCTTATATATACGCGTACTGCAGCCTGCGTGTACCAAATGTGCGTCCCGAGGAGAAATTCTTTATTTTTTCATTGCGAAGCCACGAGTTTTTTTCGAAAGAAATACAATATACAGGCTCGTTCCCATCGTTAAGCCGCGTGATTCACGTCTTCATCATCGGAAGAGAATAACGTTAATGCGTCTAGATCGCAAATCAGGCGCTCTCCTCTCTCTCTCTCTCTCTCCCTTCCTCTCTCTTTCTCTCTCTCTCTCTCAACACTGAGGAATGACTCGTAAAAGCTCGCGATCAAATTTATTCGGTAAAAAATTCGGCGCGTGTTTTATAACTGTTCTTAAAATTTTAAGTTTTGTCTTTATGCGCCGCGTAAATAATTCGCGGACGCGATGTAAATTTTTTTACGAGGCGTATATTTCACGGGTAGCAGCGAGAGAGAGAGAGAGAGAGCGAGAGAGAGAGGAGCGTGCACAACTATACACAAAGTCATCCGCTCGCGGGAGCGACCAAGAAGCGCGTATATGATTTTTCGGGAGCTCCTGGCGAAAGCGGGTGTATCATAAGCGCATACGCTTATTAACGAATCCTTGGTGGAGCAAGCGCGCGTAATTGAAAAAGTCGTAAACTCCAATTCGAATACCGCGGCCCGTTAACCAATTCGAATTTCCCGCCCGTACGCGTGTTGTGACGAAACGCGCGACCGCGAAAAATGCCGACGAGCCGCTTTTTCGCATATACGTATATCGTAATACGCGCAGGTAGACCACAAGTCAATCGAAGATGCGAGTGAGAAGGCAAAGAGCAAAGAGGGGGGAAAGGGACAGGCCGCGACATGAGCTTGCAGAGTCGGACGGAGAGACGGAAGGGAGAGCGGGTTATTCGAATCGCGACAAAACGAGGAGCTGCACACGATCGCGCTAATAACATCGGCGCACGTATAGCGTCTTTGACGAGGCCAGCAGCGCGAGGAGCACGGCGAGCCTCGCGAAGTGAAGTCGATCCGTCGCAAGTGTATCGCGTGTCAGCGAGCCGGTTAAGTTGCCCCGACTCGTATCCTCTTCCATCGCGACCAACCGCACGAGTAATAAGCAGGTATGCGCGTACCCGCGCGCACATGCCGTATCGAGGTGTGCGGAGGCACAAAGGCGAGGAGCTTTCCCCCGCGTACACAAGTACACGCAGCCGTGTGGCGGAGGGAAGATAAAAAAAAAGTCGTAGACTCGGAGGAAGAGAAGGAGTGTGGCGATACTAACTTGCGGATTAAAGGGCCTCTGCATTCTTAGCGCGGCCTCGCTGAAGCCCCCGGCCTGCGAGAAGACGACCAGGGGCGGCGGTAGCTGGTTCGGCACGTAAGCCGAGTTGTCCATCGTTGAGCGTTTGCGTGCGTGTGTCGTGGGGTGCTCGGCTATGGAGTCGTCTACTCGGAGCGCGACGCGCCTCGCGAAACTCTTGGGTCGCGCTCGGGTGCGACGCGTAGAGAGAGAGAGAGAGAGAGAGATTACTAGCGGCCGCAGGTACAGCGTGTACGCGGGCGCGATATCAGCGAGGAGAGCGCCGCGACAGGTCTAACGCGGTAGCGCGCGCGCGGCTGACTGGCCTGCGCGTGTTGTGTATATTCAAACGGTTCGCGCGCCTGCTCTCCTTCTCTCTCTCTCCTCGTCGTCGGAAAGCCGGCGCTAACCTAACCTACTACGATAGCGCTATCTCGCTGCTGCTGCTGGTGCTGCTGCTGCTGCTGCGGCCGCTGCATCGATGGCGCGAGCGGCGACGCGTGCATCGTGTGTATACAGACACCAAGCAAGCGCACTGTGCGTATCGACGAGAGCTATGCGGCGCGGAGGAGCTCGGCCTGATCCTGATGCAGCAGGAGCGTCGAGGCGACGAGGTGGCGGCGCGCACAGACGAGGCTGCTGTCCGTAGCCGAGGTGCAGGGGAGAGAGAGCCGCGTCGGGGCCAGCATGTCGCGCGGTTTTGACGATAGTGTGCACACGGGGGGGGGGGGGCCCCGACGTCCGACCTAACCTCGCGGGCGCACGCGATACGACTGTTTGCCGCGCTGTGGGAGGTAGGCTCGTCGCTCTGGAGGAGCTGCCTCGAGAGCATGCGACTGCAGACTGAGGCTACTTACCCTGCTGCAAGTGAGAGGAGGCGCGAGATCAGGTGGTGGTGGTGGTTCGGCCTTCCTCCTTCGCGATAGCTGCCGCCTCGTTCGTAAGCTCCGTTTACTGCCGTGCTTGCCGCGAGGGAAGCCAGGGGGCGCCACCTCAGGGGCGCGAGAGGACGGCTGTCGGCTTGCGGCTAGTGGCTACAGGCTATACAGCCAGAGCATATTACCTATGTGTAGGTATATAACGCATACTCGCCCGCGCCGCGCCTCGTGTACTCGGTATTATTGTGTGCACGTGTGAGAGCTGCGCATTTTTCTTCGAATCTTCGGCCTGATGAGAGGGTGAGCGCCGGCGTGAATCTCGTACTCTCTATAATGTTAGCGTCTTTTTGCAAGAACGAAGAGAGTATATGGCTGCCACTGGAATCTCAACGGTTCTTTTCACTCATTTCGAGTGGATTCTACGAAGAAAATGGGGAAGGAGGTAAAGTAAAAGACTTGTGTGCGTACAGTAATTCGGATTTGATTTCGGGTTGTAAATTGATTGTATGACTAGATTACATTTGTCGCAAATACGATGAACCTTCGGACTTTGATCATAAGAATTACGAGAATAAAGTTGAAAATTATATGGAAAACGTGCTCACGCTCGTTTGAAAAAACAAATGAATAGCAATTATTTTTATGTTGCAACTATATTGGATATGCATATATTTCAATTCCTTTTACAAATTTTTCATACAAAGTAGTCAAAAAAGTACAAAGGGTTTATTTTGTTTTTATTATGATGTATACTATTTCGAATGGTTCCAGTTTAATATATTTTAATCATCGCCTTGCAAAAAATTTTCATTTTGCATAAATAAGGTTTCTACGCATCTCATGCAACTGTATACGTTATAAAAAAATTAAAAGTTTGAGAGCAATCAAAAATGATTGGTGTCTCCATCTGTTGAGAAATACAACAAAATACTGATTCTCCGCTACACTGTGTCGATAAGTTAATGAAAACTTATTAAAACAAAAATGTACAAAAACTTAATTAACATATATACAAACTATATATAAAAAAATATTTAAATATTTTTAAGACGCATGTATCAAAATAATTTATGAATATTGTATGAGGCCTAGTAGAGAGTCTACATTTTCCTTTTCAGATTCTCCTTGGGTAACAATTTGAATAGCATCATCGCACACAAATATCTGTTCAACAAAAATAGTATCTGTATTAGATATTGATTCGCCTTCTATGACATGTATTATTTCTTCTGATGGTTGGTCTTCATCTTCTTCATTTTCATTTTCTTCTTTTAATTTCTTTGAAATTTTCTTATGCTTTGATTTGGATTTGGTTTTCAATTTTTTATTATGAATTTGCATATGCCGTTTAAGATCATATCTTCCAACAAATGTTGCATTGCATATATCACACTCAAAGGGTTTACCTTCCGTGTGTGTCCAAATATGACGACGTAAAGAGGCGGTAAATGTGAATGCCATTCCACAGACTTTACATATATAAGGTTTCTCTCCTGAATGTAATAAACTGTGATCTCTTAAAGTAGCTTTTTGATTAAAACTTTTACCACAAACTCCACAGGTAAAACTTCTTGGATTCGAATGAATCTTTTGATGATTCATAAGATTTCCTTGTTGTGAAAATGCTTTACCACATTCTTCACATTTGAATGGCTTTTCTCCAGTGTGCACCCTCATATGTGTTACAAGTGTACGATTATTTAAAAATCTTCTTTTACATACAGTACATGGATATTTTGGCAAATGAAGACCTTGAGGGTCAATATGAGATATCAAATGGCGTTTGAAATTCCCTTTGTGATTAAATACTCTGGGACACTGACTGCATTTAAAAGGTGCTCCTTCAACATGCGACGTGATATGTGTTTCTAATTCACTCTTAACTTTAAATCTTTCACCACATTTTGTACATCGATGCCTGGGAAATTCAGTATGACAAGCCATATGCCGCTTAAGATATCTTTTCATTACATATGCTTTATTACATAAAAAGCATTTATATGGAGTTGGACCTCTATGTACCTTAATATGAGTTTTCAACTGCTTTATACTATCACAATCTTTTTCACAAACAACGCAGTAAAATGGTCCTGTACTTGGCACATGTAAATCAATTATATGATTCAAAGCTTCTGACAGTACTGAATAATTTTTTAAGCACAGTGTACACTGATGCTGCACAACCTTTCCTCCTTCCTTGATCTCTTTGACTTTAGTAATTGTATCATTAAGAGTTCCTACTACATTTCCACGATCATTCATATCACAATCAGAATCACTAACTTCATTCTCAAGCATTTCATCTTCTACTGCTTCATCTACAATCTTTTCAAAATCTTTCTTGAGACTATTTTTAGCATTTGTATTCTTTTTTTTACTTGACTTTTTTACTTTGGAAGACACCGATTCTGCAGCAGAAACTGATACATTTTGTTCTGAAACTATAGTTTTTAATCCTTCAATCCCACAATTGTTTTGATTTTCAGCTTCCTCTATTTGGGCTATTCTTTCAATATCAGCTACTTGATCTTTGTGGAATACCACATGAAGATCTTGTAAGTCCTCATTAACACCCAAAGTTTGGTTTGCACTAGGATCTAGTTTTAAAATGACTGTATCGTTATGCTCTAGTTCTATAGCTACTTGTTCCAAATTGTCTACTACTATAGCTCCATTTACATTTTCCTCGGTTGTCTCCAAGATTTCATTCAAGTCAATATTTTCTACATCCTTGGTATACAATATACCTTCTTTCTCATCTATACTGATATTATCCATTCCTGCTGGTGAAAATTCTTCAAATTCAGCGTTTCTTTGGTTATTTTCTTCGTTATCCTAAAAATTGAAAGCCGTCATTAAAATATCCTACATCAGCTGCAGAAAATAAAGAAAAGATCTTACTATTGTGTCAGTATAGAGTATAACTTGTTCGTTGAACATGTCCTTGAGCTTCTTATCGGAATCTCGAACCATTAACTTAAATTCCGTAAACGCATTGGCGTAATAGGCACATTTTGCACAGAGTTTGGTCGGTAGGCCGTCAGATCTGTTTATCTGTAAAGCAACGAACGCGTAAACGTGAAAAACAAAAGAAAACAATAACATATTGTATTATGCTACAAATGTAAACCACCAACAGTGAATTCTAACCTCAATTCCAGCCAATTCAGCCAGTTTAGCAGACAGGTCACTGCCGTCGACTTCGTTCTGCTCATCGTACAGGGACAGCAGCTCACCTTCGACTTCCATGCAGGCTCGACACATGTCGGCCCAGCTTACTTCCCAGTTCATCTTGGGTTGTTCAGCGATGATCTGTTGCATCAGGCACAGCGGCATAATTAGTTTTCCATAGTCTACACAATGGACATACGCTTGTCAACGCGGTACCCGCGTTCACGCTTACCTGTCAGCGCGAGAATTATCCAGCTGGGACTCGAGTCAACGTTCGTAACCTGCAGTATCTCGCATCTTCCTCAAAAGGTAAGAGTCACGCATGTTGATCTTTTAAACTGTTGCTTCCGCGATGTTTATGTCCTGTGCGACGCGCTCCTCTAATAATTTTTTCCGCGCAGGTATTGAATTTGTCAATACACGGCCAGTCGCAAGCTTGTAACCACTGTCGACATCTGCACCGCGGGAAGATGAACGCGGAACTGCGCTTTGCCAGGTATAGTTTGGTAGTTAACTTATCGATATTTGGAATTGCGACGCAGCGCCACCTGGTGCTGCTGGACCCACTTAGTGGCTAAGCTCCGTTGGCACTCCTGCCTTACCCTTGCCCAGTACGTACCCTGGCTACATTCAATCTATTAATAGCCGAAATACGCGAGTTTCCACGAATTCACGCCAACTCCAGAGTCGTTCGTTTGCCGTCGGCGACAATAATAGAATGATTCGGGTGGCGATTAGCCTTTCTCAACAATTAAGCTAAGCAACATATCGCAACGCTACCAAAAATAATCTCTGGGTCCTCGAGTTTCGTAAACACTCCGTGAAATCCGAAAGTTCGTTTATCGCTCAGCGCGAAGATTCGTGGCTATTTAAAACGGTGTAGCCCGTATTAGCCTTACGTTCACAATAAGCGCATAAATCGTGGCGCACACATCGCCTCGATTGGAGCCAGAGAGAGAGAGAGAGCGCTCGCGCTGTACAGCGGTGACGCAGTAGTTAATGGCCGGGTAGAGTCAGACGAAGCTTATGAGCCGCTCGCTCGCGCCTCGACTCATTTCCGCAGATTTCTATTATATAGAGCGTCGCGCGAATCCGCGTGTAAGCGTGTATATGTATATACACACACATCCGAACGCCATGCGCGTATTTCACTCTCGATTCGGCCCGACGACGTCTTCATACGTATATAGTGATGCGCTCTAATCCCGAAATCCACGCGCACACGCGTATAGGTATACACACATATATACGCAGAGACGCACAGGATACACGTGCGAATTAATCGCTTATCCGATACAGCACGCATCGCGCGCAATCACATTAGTCGCGGGCGTCTTCATCAATCGAAATCGGGGCCGGGGTCGATAAATCAGATCTCAGCGGCGTGTATATATCACGGCTGGAAATTCCCGAAAATCAATTCGACCCGGGATTAGCTCGTCGTATATCCGCATGCACGATATATGCGGATGCGTGCGTGTGCAAGTGCGCCTCATCCGTGCGCGGTATAGCGCGAGGCTGCGGAGCTGCGCGTGCACGCGTATATATACAGACGAAGTGCGCGCTCGCGCGCGATTATCCAATCGTCCGGCGCGTCGAGTTGCTGGAAAAGAAAGGGAAAAAGCGCTAATCATTTCCCAGGCCGCAAGTGGAACGGCCTCTGCTGATGAAGTGGCTCGCGCTGCGACGGTTATATAGTCCTATACAGCCGTCGTCGCTGCTGCGAGCGCACACACACGCGCGGATAAATCAAGTGCAGTAGTGGCACGTTTATAGTGTCACGGCCCTAACGAAGGAAATTACGAGTTCGCAGTGCGTCTGTCGTCTCTGCGCGGCTGTCCGCGCGCGCTCTCGCCGCGAACGAAAGAGAGCAATCGCGCAAGTGTTATATGTCAGACTCCGTCTACGTGTCCATATGCAGGCGCGTATAGAAAGCGTCACTCCCGCTCTTCTCTCTCCCCCTCCGCGAAAGACTATCGATGCATAAATCTGCATAAGTGGCGGATAGAGCGAGCCGTATCGACGGGGGCTGCATATATATATATATATAGGCGGTAGCGGCGGCGGCGGGATAATTGAAAATTGGCGGTGGCTGCTCCGCGTGATTTCCCCAGCGGGAAGAAGAAGCTATCGATCAGTCGTTTGCTCTCGCGCGCGCGGCAAGCGCAGCGAGCCAGTGGATAAAAAGCCCCGAGATTCGCTTTATCGGCTGGGCTGGGCGCAGGCGCCGCCGGTGTAACATATTCGCCTCCTCTCCCTCTCTCTCTCTCTCTCTCTCTCTGTCGCTCGCACGCACTCGGAGCTTCTCCGGCGGCTCCGGGGGGGTATAAAGCTCGGCCAGGCGGCCGCGCGGCTCCAGTCTGCCGCTGGCTGCCCGTGGCTCAAGCCGCGGCTCGCCTCCCCTTCTTCCCCCCGTCGTCTCTGCAGCCGAGCGTCCAGTCTCTCCTCTCTCTCTCTCTCTCTCTCTGTCTCTCTCCGTCTCTCTCTTCTTTTACACGCATCCGCATAGACCGACAAGAAAAGAAAAGAAACGAACGTAAATAAATAAGCAGAGAGCGCAGGCACATGGCGCTCTCGGCTCCCCCGCACCGTCCTGATGACCAGTGAGACTTGAGACTTGTACGACTATACTGTGCGCGTGAGATGAGGAGACGTTCGCCACGTTATCCAGCCTAGTGACACACGCGCTCGCGAGACACAGCGCCGTGCATATATCTACACACGAGACAGATATTCTGTGCCGCTGCTGTCCCAGCTGATTCCTCTCGACTCGGGGGTAGAGTTATACATACGCATATTCGCTGGATTGCCGATATACGTTAGGCGCCGGGGTGTGTGCGAGTCTTCGTCGTGCTCTGCCCTCGAGGAGAGGATCTCCGATTCGACGAGACCTACTGGATCGACGTCGTTGGATCTGCCTCTCCGCTGCAAGACTTGAACGTACGTCCCCTCGAATCATCGCGAACACGAGCTATCCATGTGTATAACTTACCCTATACGCCCTGCATCTATACTCCCACTCTACTTTTCGTATACGTCATGCATCTTCTATGTTTTATCACGTTCTCTCTTCAACGTCTCTTCATACTTCCTGTGCATATTGTAATACATATACAACTACGTCTCTGTAATTGCCATTCATCTATAGTTATATATATATATGTGTGTGTGTGTGTGTGTGTGCGTACACGTTTGCGTCTCTATAATATACACGTATGCCGCGCTCACGTTATATTATCCCTGGGCAAATACGTGCAGTCGCGGCCCAGCCCTTTCCCTCTGGCCCGACGACGAGCTGCAGTCGCAGATTCTCGGCGTCGCGCGGCGTGCGGCCAGCAGCGCGGGAGCGAAACTCGCGCGCGGAGGACACGTCCGCTCCCATGTGACGCACGTTCGTTATATCCTCGCTTCTTCGCGCCATTCCCTACCCGTCGGTCTCTGTCTGTATAACGCATTATGTACATGCGCGCGTCGCGCGGAAACCCGGCGAAAAAAGCCGGAGAAGAAGAAGTGGAAGGGCAAACGTCCCCGCTCGCCAGCAGCGCCTCTTGCCAGCTCTTAATTCAACGACGTATATACACACGAGCTTTACGGCACAGTGTATATACCTGTTGGCCGCGGCTCGCGTAGTTTTGCTTGCTTATCGGTGGAACGGGCGTGAGTAACATCGCACTCTGTTCTCGTCCCGACGTAATTCGCGCCCGTCTGATTAATGGCCCCACTGTTAGGGATTCATAAATCAAGGGAGTAGAGCCCGGCGCGTATAGTCGCAGGCTACACTCGGGCTTTTTCTCCGCGCGCGCCAACCCCGCGCCCTCAGATTCCTGATGCCTCTCCCCTGGCGTGTACACGCGCGCGCCTTTGTCTGCGTTTCTGTCTGTGTTACGTATGTTTGTATATACGTGCCTGCCTGCCCGCGTGCGTGCGTGCGTGTCGGAGGGCAAAAAAGCCGCAAGTCCAGCGCGTCAGAGTTTTTGCGCATCCCTCTGCGGCACCTTGTGCAGCACAATGTATACGCGCGGCAAACGGTCAGAGGGGAGACTTTTTCACCAGCTGATGCCGCGCGTCGCGTGTCCCACATCGAGCGTGCTTTTTTTTTTCTCTCGTGACGCGCGCGACTCGCACAAAAGCCGTCTCCGAGCTCTCGTCTAGGCAGTAGCGCAGCTCGAGCAAGATGAAATCCTCACTCGGGGCTAGTCGCCTATACGTATGCATATACGTATATACGCGTGTGCGAGACGTGCGGCCGTTCGCATAATTAAACGAAATTAATTACGCTGTCGAGAGTGAATCTGCGCGCGCGAGTCCCCCCGGTGACTTACGGCGGCGAGAAGAGTCGTCGTGTCGGGACGACGCGAGGAATCGGCCGTTTTCCATTAGTCAGCGCGCGCTGCTCTCGCCGCGCGGCGCTCCTCTCTGATTATGCGCGAAGCATTTTTATCTGCCGAGAATGGAGAGAGAGAGAGAGAGAGAGAGAGACACTGCACTGCACTGCACTGCGGGATCGGGGCTTGAAGGGGATGGAAAGAAAAGGTTTATCGCGGCAAGACTATAATCTCGTATATATCGCCAGGTATATATAGTGGTAAGCCATGGTAGAATGATTATGCGCGGCGAGCCTAGGCCGCCCCCAGCCCTCCCCCCTTCCCTTTGTTAACGAGCGCCTAATCCCGAATTAACATAAGACCTCGGCACTCGCAGCCGCAGCCGCGCGCCACTGATCGTTAAAAGCCGCTTAAGAACGTATAGAGAGTAATTGCCGTAAGAGTATAGGAGCCGGAGCATCGTGAAACTACTGCCGAGCGAGCAAACGCGAGTTGTTTCCAACTCGCGCGGTACATCGCGCACGTATATACGCCGCCAACTTCATGCATCTATATAGATGTATGTGTATATGTGTACGTGTGCGAAATTAGCGGGGGAGAAGGCGCTAAGAAAGCGGGACTGAGAGAGAGAGAGAGAGAGAGAGAGAAATGTAGGCTAATAGAGAAAAGACAAACGACTCGGCAAAATAGGAAGTCACCCATCCGGCGTATACAGTGGCGCGCACATACACCGCGTGCGCGCGAGAGATTCTCGGTAAATCCGTGTAGTGTTTGCCGAAGAGGAGCTCCTCGCGAGATAGATCACGGCTAGTCGACTGCACATAGCAGTATCTCTCTCTCTCTCTCTCTCTCTCAGTCGGAGTCTCTTGGCGAATAACGCTTAGCTGACCTGGTTCGGTGCTGTGCATTTCCGGGGTGCCGGAAGTGCGAGAGAGAAATGGATAATGGATGAGCAGCGGCGCTCGCGACAAACGCGAAAAGGGCGGAGTGCGCGCGCGTGCACTGCGTTAAAAGCCCAAACTATCTCTCCCCTCCTACTTCCCCCCTCCCCCGAGTCTCGCTCGCCAAAACTCGCGCCGCGATTGCATTCATTAGGACCGACGAAACTGTTAAGCTGCGTATATATGCACACGCGCGCACGCGAGCTTTTTCCCGCTCTGGATTTCCATCGGCGCGCCGTTTGTTTGTACAATCGACGCGAGAGAGAGAGAGCGAGAGGGAGAGAAGTAGGGTAGAACCGGAGAATCGAGGAGTATGCGTGTTTCGTATTGTTTGTCCGACTGCATTCCACGGATTGCGTATACACGCGGCTGAGATTCTTGGGAAGCTGCGGCTGTCTATCCAGACGCGCGATACGCCAGTCCCTCTCTCTCTCTCTCTCTCTTGCGTCGAGAGGCTTGATTAGTAATCGCGTGTGCGGCGGGCGGGGGAGCCGGGGAAAACCATCCGCTCGCTGTCCATTGATTTTACGCGAGATGAGATTCCCTCCCTGCCCTGCCGCGGCGCGGAAATCGAAAGTCCAAAACAATGGGGCGGATCGTGCATGCGAATGATATCAGTGGCAGGTGAGCGTATACACGTGAGACGGGCGTATCCCGTCCCTTCCTCGCAGAGCCTGTCCTGCGCGAATAATAGAATGGAGATCCTCGTAAACCCGTGATTCCGTATATTATCGTCTCGCGCGCGCGCGCACGTGAAACTTTGTATTTATCGCTCCGCAGCGCTCTAAAGTTAACAATTTAAAATATGGCTCTTCCAGAATGTGCTAATCTTCGTAAAAGCCGGGGGCAGAACGATATAACGCGCTTTATCACGCTCGTTGATTATGCAACTAAAACGAGAGATGTATACGCATCGGTCAGCGTTTAATTACATAGCAACGAAATCGCCCGGCCGTCTGTTCCAACACATACGCGCCCGCGCGTATGTACATCGTCCTGTCGCTGCGCCGCGTAAATTCTTATTTATACAGGGCGGGACAGGTTGTATTGCGTCATCCCGCGTAATTTTACAAAGTGCCACTGTGCGCATCGTGCAGCCGCCGCGTGCGCGCCTGCTGTATGCACTCTGCAATTGCGCTCGATGAAAAGGAGCTATGCGCTGCTGCTTCATTGCCAATAACGTGCGTCGATATAATAGATGAAGGTGTATGCATGTGTATAGCTAACCGCTGACGCGCGAGAGGAGCTCTTGAAAATTTCAACTCTCGCCCGCGGCATTTTCGCGGGAATCAAAAGACGAGATGTGTATACCCGATGCTTGGCGTACACACACTTGTTAGTATTAATAATGTGAGATTGTTAATTTCGTGCGGTTGCGTGCATTTAGCGCTATAGAACGCGAGAACTCAATTTGTACAATACAGAAACTCGAGCATTCGCTTGGCTCTAAACTCGACGCTTTCGTCTCTTATTATACATATACGCGCACACTGGCGAATCTTACTTCTCGCTGTCTCCCACTCTCGGTTAACGTGTGTGTGTGTGTGTGTATATATATATACACACGCGCGCGTGTCAGAAGTGGCTTAATCCCATGCGCAAAGTCGAGTTGCGCGCGCGTTAACCAATTAGTGTCACATACTCACTTGGCAGCTTGATACCCTATATAACAGCCGACATGTATATTGTTGCCGGTGTATTCCGCCTTATGCCTCGCCTTAACGCCCCACTCGGCTCGAGAAACCTCAAGCACCCCTCTATATACGTCTATACACGTATATAGCCGCGCAATCAAAGTAACGGACCTCGTGTACACCTGCTGCACTGCCAACGCGCTATCTCTCTCCCCCCCCCCCCCCTCTCCTTTCTCTGTCTCTCATTCCAACGTTAAAACTCGAGCCGGCGAGCAGCCGTTATTAAACGTAACGACGCACAATGAGCGAGTAGGCGAATAGCACTGTTGCGCCTCTCGCCGGCAGTGGGCACTTAATGAAACGACGACGACAGCCGCCGCGGCAGCGGCAGTTTTATTAGATTTGGAAGGCTCCCAAATGCAGTCCTATCCTCGCGGTATGTATTACAGACCACCGCCTCACTCTCTCTCCCCCCCCCCTTTGACGCTGTATATAGAGTGATATAAGCTCTTTTTCTTTCTCTTGCTCTCTTCCCTCCAATGGGAGAACGTGTTGATCTGGCCGAGTCAGCGGATTTTCACGACTGTGTCTTACGAGAGAGCTTCTCCATTGAATCGGGGTTATTTCGAGAACGACATATATAAGCGCAACCGATTCGGAAGAAAAGACGCCGACGTGAACGGACGCGAGGCGAGAGCCGGCGTCGCTCCAATCATTGGCTCGGCTATAATACGTCCACTGATTTTTCGCGATCCATTGCGCTCGTCTGTTTGTCATGTAGCACATCCTACGATCTGCGGAAGGCGAAGCGCGGCCAGAGCGTCGATCTATAGCGAAGCTGCTGCGATGCGTTTTCATCGCGCTCGCCTGCTCTTTACTCGCCCCCTCGTTCGACGCGATTTTTATTCGATTGCCCCTTTTCATCGGTTTTTCCGTCGTGTACTCTTTTAAAATTGTTTTACCCGCCCGGCTCTCGCAGCGTGAAATGAATTTGCACTCGAGCGTTTTGTAACTTCATTCGATTACAGAGCTTACGGTGTTTCAAATAGCGGCGAGATTCTTATATCAAAGTTAAGGGCGAAGTGTAAGGGCAACCAAGTGCTTGATCCAATCAAACAAAGTTTTTAGATTAGACTTTATTAAAATTCGAACTCCCGGACTTTCGGCGCTCTCGCGGCGGCAAAACTTGACTGCATTGATTTTTCAAACTTTTTCGCGCCGGGGATCCCGAGGCAAAGTTTCATTCAATTGCCGAAATTTTCGCAAAAAACTCTCTATCTTCTTTATACGCGGGGGAAAATAAGTCAAGCGAAAAAAATGGCTTAGACTTTTTGTATTATAGTTTAATACGCTTATGAGCAATGTTTAAGGGAATCTATATATATCCACATTAAAATGTTGAATCTAGTTATGGCATGATTTACTAATATTTTAATTCTATTTGGGGTCAAATCAAAACTTTCGTGTTTTTTATTAAACTATGCTATAAAAATGGTTAAAAAATATTTTTATCCAATGTCATGTGTAGATGTACCTATCTCTAAAAACAGCTACAATAGAAAACATAACTACATATTTTGTGTAAGCTCGGAAAGATTCAGACTCGCTAAAACATCCGATTGGACCACCAAACAATTTTTTTGCTCGTTGGACATTTATTTATAGATTAGTCGTGCCATTACGAGATTTAAAATTTTAAGATGGTTATAGATCCCCTTAAGCCGGCACGTGTCGTTCGCTTTCTAAAATTCATAACGATTCGACATTCCAATTTGCGTTATTAAAGCAAATAATCATTATAAATTATAATTATATAAGCATAGCTTCGTCGATATAGCATTGTTATTTACTTTCAGCAATGAGGGTGTGTCCCGCCATCCGGAAACGCGACGATCGAATACACATAACGAGACCGTGAGCGGTTATTTTCAGCAATTAACGTCGTGAAACAACATTGACCAAGCCCATAGTCAAATCGATTTACTGTATCAATGGCTAATATTTAGTTAACGATTCCACCGGGGTTCTGCAATTCATCGAAGACAATCCCCGTTTCTCGGCTGCAGGGTTAAAGTAAACAGAATTTCCATAATGCCCGAGATCGTCAATTTCTTAGCCAAATGCGAGGCAAACAGACTCAGGCGGGCTAGCTCTCTCTCTCTCTCTCTCTCTCTCTCTCTCTCTTTTTTCCGCTATACCACTAACCCAAATTAGTCGCGAGTTTCTCCCATTCGATAATTTCCTCAACGATTTGATAATAATTTGATGTATGCATCCGAGAAGCTACGTAGTTACACCTGCCTTTCGACGCACATACGTATACGCAAACATACGCGGTACGAATACACACGTATGTGTCAACCAAGGTAGGACAAGCATCCGAAGTAGCGGCTTGGATCGTGTAGCACAGATATTTCGATCAATCCTCTTTCTCTCTCTCTCTCAAAACGCGCGCACACACAGACTGCATATATCCATTTATATAGAATCGCGGGAGGAAGAGAGAGAGAGAGAGTAAGAGAAGCCATAGCAAGAGAAAAGCCGGGCGTAAAATCGCCTACGTGCCGTGGAATCGCAAGCGGTTAAACGGCGACGAGCATTCGATTTGATTGGGCGTATATAGCAGCTCGTTCTCTCGTCGTCGTCGTCGTCACCGTGAGTAACGAAATCGTTACAGCCACAGTTCTCCGCTCCCCTCGTCCGTGCGATCGAGTATTTCGATTAAACCCTCCGTCTCCCTCTCACTCACTCCCCCCTCCCTCCCTCTCTCCCTCTCTCCCTCTCTCTCAAACGCATACGTATTGACCTTAACGGCTATCTGTACATGTATATACGCATACATATATATATACACGCAGACGCGATCGTACTCTGACGTCGAGGCCGCGGGCGCGATTTTCCCAACCGGATTCATAAGCGGAGCCGCGAGCCGTATGCGGAATTTTAAATTAGCCCCTACGGCTGCTTGCGCGCTTTCTCTCTCTCTATCTCTCTCACTCTCTTCTGGAACGCGCACCGCCAGCTCCGCTTTTCATACGAAATTCCGCGAAAACGAATATTCCCTCCTACTCCCTCCCCATCAACGTGGGATTACGAGGCGTCTACTCTGTTATATATACTCGAACGCCGGGACGAATTATAACACAGATTTGAAGGAGCGAGGGAATTCGATTGAACGGGGATTATTGTGACGTCCCTCTCGCTCTCGTCTCGCTCGCGCGCACTTTCTTCACGAGCTTTTGTTACGGGCCGATGTTTCTCGCTGGATTTATGGCTAGACACGCGGAGGAGATTGCCAGGGATGAAGAGAGGAAAATTGACTCCCTCTGTCTATGCGTGTACACGTCTGTGAGGGTGTCTGCGCGCGCGTGTGAGTGTGCTACCTACAGTGGACTCCTCCCCCCCTCCCCCCACCTTTCTCGTTCAACGTCCGCTGAAACGATTCGAACAGAGCCATTTTTCTTCCCCGCACGCGTGTGCACTGTGTGCGCGTTTTTTCTCCTCCCTCGAGAACTAATTAATCGGAAAAACGTTGTAAAGCTCGCTTAATTAAACGCACATCGAGCAAATTCGGTCAATAAAATCGATTCGCACGCACGCGCACGCATAGAGCGCTCCTGGCCTTTTCAAACTTGGCGAATAATGGGATTAATATATATGTACATTGTACGTATATATGGTCGAGAGGCTATAACAGGCGTCGAGGGGAAAAACACATACGCCCGCACAAAAGCCCTCGAAAGGAATTTTGCAAAATCACGCGCGCGAGAGCTATTGTGCGGATATGAAGCCTGCGAAAGTCATTTTCTGTAGGTCTTTTATGTCAACCGAAAAAAAAACCTCCAAAAAAATTATAACGAGTAGAGAAAGCCCACGAGTGTATGCCCGTTATTAGGTTTGAAATTAATAATTTAACTGCAGCTGTATAATAACCGATCGATCGCAAACAGAGCGACGAGCTGGATATTTTTGTGAATATAAACTCGTGCCTTGACGACAGTAATGGATCGTATTATTTCGAAATTTTTGTGCATTGCGACTGCAGTCGTGCACTTGAACTTTATTTAAATATACTGTTGATCGACTTTTCTTTTAAATAAAAGAGCGTCAGCGTTAATCGTTAATTTATTTGTATATCGTCATTCGATTCGCATATGAGATTTTGTTGCGATTTGGCTTAAAACGAACGAATTCTCGTTATTTATATTTTGTAAATAAAATCGAACGCCTGCGTATGCTTTTGAATATATTTCAATAATATATCTCCTTCCATTCGCTTATCGTAGCGTCATTTTCATAATGTACGTGGAAAGTAATAAGTTTCTTTATTTTTAACATATTTATTACTTTTATCGTCGTCGAAACTGTTATATCGATAATTTGTATATCGAAATTACTGATACATAAATTTAGGTAACGATGAAATTTTAATCAACTTTAAATAACGAACAGAATTTAATTATTTTATACTCGCCTCCGAACGATTCCTCTACCGTTGTAAAACCAGAGTTTTCCATATAAAAGATGAAATCTACGAAAAAAACTTCCTTGGGTCTACAATCGTCAAAGTTTTTTTAATACTATAGTTTGAGCCAATAAAATTTTATTTCATAGGTCGAAAATCGATAAAACATTTAAACCAATATTGAAAAAGTTATATGCGTGCTTGTTTCTTTTACCATTATGATTATTTGTAACAACAGTGACCGGAACATGGAAAAAATGGAATAATGTCGTAAAAACTGAATGTTTAAAAAGTATTTAAATATTCAGATAATAAAAATAAATAACAGGAACACACCTTTAATTAAAAAAGAAAATTTATTCCGATCGTATACTCTGATAAAAGGATATTTGCGTTCCAAAATAGCAAATACAGCTTACGCAATTCGTTATAAAAATAATGGATTCTTTCGCATCAACAGATTTCAACTGTTATTGAAGTTTTACAATTTTTGGCTCAATTCACTGATTTGGCCTATTTTTCTTTTCGTCGGCTATTTTTGTTTCGAACATAACACGATTGACCTGTAACCTCTGGCATTAAGAAAAATTTTAACTCAACAGTATGGACGCGAAAGCAAAGAGCGCTTTTAATTCGTGCCGCGTTTTTCCATGCATCTGCAATGAATATTTATCGCGACCACGTTGCCCGTAATATGCTCAACATAATGATTCTATTTAGTATCTCCAATCTCCCGTCGCCCAGTAAACAGTCACAATGAGCCAACACGCTATTGGATTTTACATTATTACATGCCATTGTCGTTTTGGCGTAGAGTCCAGTAATTCCCGCATAATAGGCTACAATCGTGCAGCGATTGGATTATTAGCCCTGAACTCTCTTTCGGAATTCCCGCACATAGCCAGGGAGTTAAGTGTATTCGGAGAGCGACGATCGCAAAGCGCCTGAATTATATCAAGCGCGCGCATTTTGACGTTTACGGTTATATTAAAACAGAGCCTCTTGAATTTTCAAAGCCTCGATATTCCGTCTCTGAAAATGTTTTATAGAGAAGCGCAGACGCAGCAAAAAAAAAAAAATAATAATAATAACTGCGGAGCAGCCATATATCCAGAGTATATATCGAGCCATAATAATACCGAGAGAGCGAGAGAGAGAGAGAGAGAGAGAGAGAGAGAGAGAGAGCCACAGTTGGTAGCCTAAACGCAGTTAGCCTTTTTCCGGTGGTCGAACCGCAAGCTCAGCGCCCGCTTCCCACAAGGATCCCTCGCGGTCTCGCGGGCTAAACAATAATAGGCAGAAAGGCTCAGTTCGATATAGTTGACTGACGATAAATTCCTCGCTACGACTTCGGAAGACCTTAATCCGTATCGAGGATAAGCGATCTGTTGCTACTGACTCCTCTCTCTCTCTCTCTCTCTCTCTCTCTCTCTCTCTCTCGCGGTCTCTCTTTCGCTCTCTCTCTCTCCGTGCACGTGTGCACGTGCGCGCTACGAGTCAGCGAGGGGATTTATTATTGTGGAAGATTGCCAAAAGCCCTGAGGGACAGCTGGATTTCTTCGGCTAGTGTAGCGCATTTTTCAGCATTACGCTATATGTATAGCATATGTATACAAGTCGAGGGAGCCAGTGCTCGCGGGTATAAATAAGAATGGGAAATGACGATTCTCCGGTGGGAGAGAGTAGCTCTCTCTCTCTCTCTCTCTCCTTCTCGATCGATCTTGGTGTGCGCAGTCGTAAAAATAGTTGTACGACACGAAAGAGAGATATATATATATATATATATATATGGAGTCGCGCATTTCGTAATGGAAGAAAACGCGCTAGAGCCGTAAGCTTCTTGCGCGCGCTCGCTCGGGAGATTTTTTGCCTGGCAAGCTTAATTCCTGCGCGAACTGGCTACTCTGCGTCCCTTAATTAAAAGCTTTTTTGCCTTTGCCGCAGCACCCTACGTGTTTTCGCGTCAGAGAGACTTTCTCCCCCTCCCTCCCTTCCCCCCACTCGCTCTTATACCTTCTATTTGCATTTTTAGCCACAGCGTTATAAGAGAGTGAGAGAGAGAGAGAGAGAGAGAACATTTCATTTTTAAATATTCCCTTTTTAAATTTTAAATTTGCCTCTTTGTGCGGAGCAGCGTGCATTGTTCGGAGCAAAGATAATGCGCGCGTGTATGTACACGCGTGTACTCGTGCGAAGGAAAAGCAAGCCGTTTTTCCAATCTAATAATTCTCAGAGAGATAGCGGCGTCATGCTGTACCTAAAAAATACATTCCCTCTCTTTCTCTCTCTCTCTCTCTCTCTCTCTTTCTCTCTGGTGCGTATAGAGCGCGAGCGCGAAGAAGAAGGAGGCGGAGAGGCTGCGGCGAAGGGAGGTACTCCAACAGCTGTTGAAATGAAAGGGGGGGAGGGAGGTGTCAACGGTATTGAAGCCGAGCTATTTGTCTGCGAAGATGGATGGATGGATGGGAGAAAAGTGTGCGTTCCACCTAATTAATACCTCAAGTGATTCGACAAGTCTCGCTATTCACAGTCGATTTTTCAAAGGCACACGCCCACGCGCATACGCACTCGATCTGCAGAGAGAACGAGCAGGGAGTTTTCGGGAATGGCCCTCGTAAAAGTTTTTCCGCAAAAATTGCTTGCTCGTAAAGAGCGAGCGAGAGAGCGAGAGAGAGAGAGAGTTTTTTATTAGGCGCCGAAACTACTCGCCCTGATGTCGTTCCGTATAGTTAAACGGTTCCGTCAATTATGCTGCCGGTTCAGCGGGCTGAACGCCTGGAATGCCCTGGCTTCTTACACGCGCATAAGCGGAAACGAGGATCGACGGCTATAACGGCTGGTTTTTGCCATTTCACTCAGCTCCCTCTCTCACCCCCTCTTTCTGGACACAGGACACAGACGACATCGGAAGCACTGCAATATTTATCGAAACGAAGCTTCGTGCAGACTGATAAAAAAAAAAGAAGAAGCTAATTCGATTACAAGCATTTTATTACGAGGCTGTTTCATTAGCTTTGACCTGTCAATTTGGACTTGCGTACCTTTGACGAAGCGGAGAATCGTTTCACTTTGACGGCCAACGTTTTGCTTTTATTTCATTGAATCGCGCAGTAATTTGCTCTTCCTCTATGGCTCTGTGTACTGTCGAAGCTACTGCGCGAGATGAGCATTTAATTTTATTCCATAACTCACTTTTCTGCAGCAGCATAGAACGTATATGTATATATATATATAATATATATACGCGCGCGCGCATACCTCTCGGACTCGGGTTTTCACGAATAACCTCAATCATACAAACTATTCCAAGCGTTAATTCAACCAACAGGGGAGAAAAACGCAATTCCCGGGCGCGCATTATCTCTAATTAAGCAAATCCAACTGGTTCCCGTCCTCTCTCGCGTAAATTCAAGAAAAGGAATATCGTACGCAATTACGTTTTTCTCGACTCTCTCTCTCTCTCTCTCTCTCTCTCTCTCTCTCTCTCTCACTCTCGCTGAGACCAACGACACACGTGGCTTGCCATATCCGTCAGCTTTCTCTCTCTCTCTCTCTCTCGGTACGTCGACGGCGAAACTTTTCTCATTTGCGGAAAATTCCCTCAAGCAAGCCGCCGACATTAGGATAAACTGTACGTATGCGCGTACGACCCCCTCGAAAATCCAAATTACACTCTTTCTCCCTCTCTCCCTCTCTCTCTCTCTCTCTCTCTCTCTCTCTCTCTCTCTCTCTCTCTCTCTCTCTTTGCGTCGAGCAATGTATCGCGCCGAGACCCAAAAGTACATCGAGAATAAAAAAAAGGAAAAATCCACACAAGAAGCTGGGCCGCGAAGCTTGATTAACTTCTTCCCTACGACGCTCGACTCGTCGGGGGGCTTAAAGAGTCCAGCGCATTGTGCCGGAACGTATACCTTCCGCGCAAAGAGAGAAAGAGAGAGAGACAGACGAGGTACTCCTGTCCGAGATAACTGGCCGTTTCGCGAGCTGCGCAGCGTTAAGAGCCTGAAAAGATATAAGCTATTTTTAGAAGCTCTCTCTCTCTCTCTCTCTCTTTCTCTGATGTGCGCGCAGCTGATGCGTGCATGATAATATACGTGTCCAACGCAATCCCGCGGCGAGAAGTGTGCAGCTTTTATTCGCTTATAACCAACGGAGCGGGGGGGTAACGGGAGTAGTCGGGATAGATTTTTACGGCGGGAAATTTCGAAAAATCGTTAATTCAAAACGCACCGCCGTAACCTCGGCGTCCCCGTCGCCGGAGTATAATGGACAATTTTCCAGAGTCAACGAATCATTTTTTTCTCCTCCTAGTTCTCATTTTCTTTTTTTTTTTTTTACAGCGCTACGGATCTATGTATGCGACACGAGAAGCTTTATGACACTTACATGGCACGAGCCCGATTTTACGCCCCTTTCCGCCGTATAATGTAGGGGACAAGGAACGTCATAACTAAGTGAAATTTCAGCCGGTCTTCTTTTTATTATCCTCGTATAAACGCTCCCGCGAGCCCTTTCTCTCTCTCTCTCTCTCTCTCTCTCTCTCTCTCTCTCTCTCGCCCTCGGAATATACATTTTCCTTTCGCCTCCCGTTACTCGCCCGGCCGTACCTTATTGCATACCTATACGCTTTACTTCTCCGACTCATGCGTACGGAGCCATGGGGAAAAAAATCGAATGTTCATACCGCGCAAGTATGCTCGGCAAATAAATATAGGTATCAAGCGGAGCCCTTAATCGGGAACCGTTAACTACATTGCAGGGCTGTGGAATTAATAATTCTTCGTTAGTTTAGCATTAGGCGAGCTTTACCGATAGCTTCCGGCGCGCACCGCGCGGCGATCGATTCTCGCTCTATGTTTGCTATCCGACATCGCGCATTTACACGCTGCTCGCGCAAATATTCATAACTCTTTGGCTCGAAGCTCGTCGTCGATGCGTCGCAGGCGGGCGACTCGCTCGCTCGCGTTTAAAAATTCGAATAGTCACCCGGCAGTGCGGGAGCCTGTGCGCGCATGCACAGGGCTTCATTAATAAAGCTCAGAGAAAGAAAAAATTTCCAAGCGCCGAGGCAGTCTAGTGTAATATGTCACGGGCGGGAGGGAAAAGTTTTGTAATACCCGTGTGTGCATACATGTACGTATGGATCTATGTACGTGTAGGGGGTGCAGACAGTCGGTGTGAAAGAAACAGGCGTCAGCGTTGCATATGTATGCAATATATGCGTATCCATATATATATATATAAATGTATATATGTATACATGTACCCACGTACGTGTGTAGAACATAAACCGCAAGTTCTGCGACTGACTGGCTAAAGAGGGCATCGACGAGGAGTGAAAGGGCTCGCTCGCTAGTATAGCATTGATAAAACATGCCCGCGTGTTTATACTGGGCCTCTGAGGTTCGCTGTCTATATGGCTTGAAAAAAGGGGCGAATGTGCAGGAGCGTCTCTGCGCGATATTGAAAGACAGCTGGCGAGAAGAAGAGCATGGAGTAGAAGAGAGAGAGAGAGAGAGAGGGAATAAAAAATGGAGGGTGAGAGAGATTCATTTGTAAAGTGCCAAATGCATCATCACGGGCCACTTGCCCTCTTAGCTGCTATCGCCGTTTTGCCACAGAGATGAACACGGACGCTCTTTGTCCCCTCCGTATACATGTATATAGACCTCGCGTTCGCTGTCTTTCGGAGCGACTACTGCCTGCTGCTGCTGCTGCTGCTGCTACTGCTGTCTATTGTTCGCGCATTTTTCTCTCCTTTTGTGTGCCGCTTCAACTTCCGCTTACAACCAATTTTTGCCACGACGACTTCTCTCTCTCTTCCCCCCCCCCTCTCTCTGTCTCTCTCAGTCTCTCTGTAGCGCTTTTCTCTCGGGAAGTTTGTAACGTATCGCTCGGATCACGCCCTCTGCACTTATATGGCTTCCCTTTCTTCTACCCTCTGCTTCTCGGTTATATATATATATATATGTGCGTCAGGTACGACATGGGCAGATATTGTTAATTAAAAGATTTACAATTTTAGAAAACGGGAAGCCAGACGTGCGTGCAGTTGAAAAACATTTGTTGTTCGCTGGTCGAAGGTTTTCTCCAATCGCTCAATTTCCATTGCCCGATGCAGCTTTTTCCATGCACACACTTGATTAACCGCGAAGATGTACATGGAAATATTGAAAATGCACTTTCATAGAATCAGCGCCGAGCGAGTTTTAATTAAAAGTATAAAAGTTTGCTTTGAAGCAAGCATCCGTACCGCGAATGCGTATATGGATTATTCAGGCGGTATAACTTATTTCTCCACTTGCACTCTATTTTCTCGAACGCGCAGTGTATTATAGATAATGATGAAGTCCGTATAAATTCAGGAAAGACATTACTTTATCGCGATCCGGAGAAACGTCGTGTACTCTACTCGAGAAACGGCAGTGCTGGGGAAACATTTATTTTTTGAATTATAGATACACTCGCGGCGGAAGTCAATTTTGCTGCGGCTGCTTTTCCTTTCCCCTCTCGCGACCTACGAGATCAGAGTGTTTGAAAAAACGTTCTGACGCAGAGTCAACCGCGGTTCAGTGCAGCTAAGTAATAATTTCGAGAAAAACAAGCAATATTGCAGAGGGTTGACTTAAAAAAAAACCATTCCACCGCTATCAACTGTAGCGGCAAGCGTATAACATTGCAGACAGTGACGTAGACTCCTGAAAATTGTATTCGTGCTGTAATTCGAAAGTTTCGAACTATTTAGAGAAAAAAAACATCAGTTTCGTATTCTTCACTGCAGTACGTATACACTTGCTTGCATGTGTGATACAAAAGCAGGCGCAGTCATTTCAGACGGGCAGAGCACTCCGCTGTTTTTTAATCAAGCCGCCGTCTTACGTTTCTGGAAAAACTAGAGCGCCGCTATCCCGTTCTCACCTTCTCAGAGTCTAACTCTCCTACGCGTGTATACTTATGTATATATATACGTTGATTAATTTAAAAAAGAAAACAAACAAAAAAAAGTAATTCGGGTCGTCGCGCACGCCGGCTTTTCGATAAACACACCGCGCTATCCCCCTCTCGCATTGCGCTCAAGTGCGTGTTGGTGTGCGAGGCTAATGGTCCCAGCGGCGCATTCATTATGCATGCGTAATAAGGAGTAAGCCCCCGTTAAAGTATGTATGCGCGTTTATAGTTGCGCCACGACGATCCAGCCGATTATTGTTTTGTCGGCCGGGCGTATCGAGAGAGCGCGTAATCTGCTCTCTGCTTCTGTCCTTTTATTTTCTTTTTCACTCTCTCTCTCTCTCTCTCTCTCTCCCGTTGGGGGAAATTGCTTCCATATACCGTTATTTAATTCTCCCTCTTTCAGCCGTAAGCCCGAGCGACTTCAAATAAGTTTTCATCTCTCTCTCGCTCTCTTTCTCTCCCTCGTAGAGATTCGAATAAATTTGTGTATTTAATAGCGACCGACGAGAACGACGACGACGACGGAGACGACGACGACGACGACGACGACGGCGAAACGCGATATTGAAAAGGGAGTAAGCGCGCGCTCAAATGAGGGAGAAGGATTTCACGTCGCGGCGATCGATCGGCTGCGCGTTTACGCTTTTCCACGCGACGAGCCCTCCCCCGAGTGCCTGCTTTATTTTTCCAATCGCAACGCGGCATCTAAGCGCGCCGGCTCTCTGATCGTCCTGTGAAAAGAGAGACAGGTGCAGCCTGCAGTGTGCGCGCGCGTTCGCGTATTTATGCAGCGCATCAGGCGGCTGAATGCCTCTCGCTCTCTTTATTTTCGTGCTTGCGCTTAACCGCGCGCAATCAAAAAGGAGGCGTCGGAGGCATCGATTATTGCTTCCGTTTTACACGTACGTGTGTGCGCGCGCGCGTGTGTGTGTGTATGCACGAAATGCATATACGGCTCCTGTTATAAAGTGCATAATAGGGGCTACCGCGTTGAATGAGGTGAAAGAAACGTCGAAAAAAATAATTGGTTTCTCTCCCTCTTTCCACCGTCCTCTCTCTCTCTCTCTCTCTCTCACTTCGAAAAGAGCTATCGACCGAGGCTAATTAGATTTTCGCGGCGAGAAAAAGCGCACTTTCCCGCTGTGCAAAGCGTTGATGCACGCATACGTATATATATATACGCGCGCGCGCGCATTGCACTCGTGAGGCGAGCGAGTTTTCATTTCCGGCTTTTACCTGTCATCCTCTTACTGTTGCAGTGCTATTCCGTCAGTTCTCTCTCTCTCTCTCTCCCGCCCTGCCGCGTAATGTGCTGCCACACACATACAAGCGCGTGTGTGTACGTGCGTTCGGGAGTCGCATCGCTAATGAAGTTGGAGAGGTATTCGAAGGAGCATCATTAGAGGAGATAGATTTTCTCTCTCCCTCTCTGTCTCTCTCGCCCTCTGTGCGATTGATGGAGAGGTATATTGACACTCTTAGGCAGTGCGTTATCACAGAGGGCGTAAATAGATAACGAGTCTGCGGTTTCCGGCAACGCGAGCAGCTCGGCAGCTCGATTCGTAAAATCAATTATACCCGAGTGCACGTACACGTTATACGTCGATCTATAAATAGAGCGCGCGCGCGCGCGCGCGAGCGATACCTATATGTTTAATGTATGCCCGCGTTTAGGTACATAAAGCATATATATGCACGCGCGTACGTAAATCGGACGATGCATACATATACATATTATATATAAAGCAAGAGCATAAATTTAGTGAAAAAGCGCAACGTGCGCCGCACTGGCGCGCGTTGATCGCAAATAAGCACGCACGCTGCAGTCTACACGCCAGAGGATAACGTACCTGTTGACTCTCTGTCTTTCTCTCTTTCTCTCACTCTCCTGCACGATGCAGCGTCACGTACACGCGTACGTAATGCGCATGCATGTCGTCGCGTTCTCGTTTGTCACACACTGCGAGAGAGAGAGGGAGAGAGTGAGAGAAAGAGAAGTAGCGTATCGGCCGTAGAGAAACGTTTCTTATCTGAACCAGAGCGAGGACTGGCTCGCGGCGCGGGCTCTCGTTATATATAGAAGCCGCTCTCGCAGGCTGATAACGGACTCCTGATCGTTTCTTCCCAGCCTCCAAGCTCCTTTTCAAATAGAGACTAGCTAGCATCGATCTCTTAACCTACTTTGCGCCCGCCGCGCGCCGAGGCACAAAATTTACATTCGCCGCGCCGCCGCCGCCGTCGTCGTCGACGTCGACGTCGCAGTCTTATCAGAACTTGCTCCGCTCATTGTCCTTCTCTCTCTCTCTCTCTCTCTCTCTCTGAAAGATGGCAGCGCACGTAAGTAACTAACACGTGTTCGATCTTCTTAATATAATGCCTACGCTGTGCGCAGAGCGGGACGCGCATCCCTATACAGTATATAGCCGCACGCTGGACGACCTCACTCTATTTCCAGCCGAGCGCCGGTCCATCAGCTAACTTTTCTTCTCTTCTTGGCCTTTCTTGTGCGCTCGACGTCGGCGGTACCGACGACCGCTGAGGCGCACAAAGCCCAAGAGATAAGGCGACTACGTCACGCGCTGACCGCTGTCCTCACCCGCCGTCCTGTCGGGGGCGCACTATATATACCTATACTCGGCTATATTTACGAGATGTCGAAGTAAATATCGTTTCCCGCGCGCCGGCCCTCTCGGCAGTCACTTTGGCCCCGGGCGCGGAAACTTAGTCGTCGACCGAGGCAATCACCGAAACAGGATAAACATCCTCCGCAATTCAAAAGCAAAGCCGGGGTCAGCGCGCCGCGCGCCACGTCCAAAGTTTTACGGCGACAGCGACGCTCAGCGGCGGCCGATTGGCAAACTCGACTGCACCGCCGACGCCGCACACCGTCCCCCACCCCCGGGCCTTAATATCCCTGCACACGATGATGTATACACAAAAGCGCAGGGCCGAAGCTTTTCCTATAAATCTCATTATATACTATCGAGCCCAAGTTATGGGCCGGCGAAAGCGCGGCCTCAATCAGCACGGCGGACGGCACTTTGAGCCGAGCCCAGGGCCAACTGATTATAATACCGAGCGTGCAGCGCGCGAGCGCGGCAGCCCTCGAGTTATGATCATCAGCATCGCTGCTCGGGCTGCCTTTATCGCTCTCGGCCGTTATACGACTTTCTGGCAATAAAGCCAATCGTTGCGTCTGCCCGTTCGCCTTCTTATACGACTCGATCGTCCACCCCTCACCTCGCTCCGCTCCCCTCCTACCAGATATATAGATATATATGCATTCATACGTATATATACGTTATAGTCTGACGCAGAGTAAGAGTGGGAGAGAGAGACGGCTCTGCTATTGACGATCCTCCTTCTATCGTTCGCTCGAGCTTTAGTGCGGCTCTATATGCGTATAGATGCGCTTATTATGCATATGCAAAGTCGACTGATCATGATTCGGAAGGAGGAGAAGCGGCCATTCGCTGCATTGCTCACTCGAGCTGCAAGCTCTGTTATGCGTGGAGTACGTCCTCCAAGAACGACGATGGCTGATGCGATAATCATTTCTACTGCAGCGCAAAGTTCCCGCTAATCAACACCCCCCCCCCCCCACCCCGCCCGCCTACTTTCCATTCGGAACGCGAGCGAGGAGAGTATTTAAGAGAGGAAAAACCCAGAGCTGTAATTAAAGGATAGCGATAATCACGCGCTGGGTCTTTCCGAAGCGCTTTATTACCGGTGTATTGTCCGTGCACGGGGCTCAAGCGAGTCAACAAGCAATTATCGGCTTCTGCCGCCTGGGCTGACTTTTTTCGCTGTTCTCCGTCTCTCTCTCTCGCTGCTCGAGAAGAGCGATTTATCCACGGAGAAGCTGATTCTTGAGTAGAGAGCGTCGCCGCGGGTTCGAATTGCATAACGCATAGAACGAATGGAAAACCTGGTTCATGTTCATTCTTGTTCTGAAAGCGCTCGCTTGTTAGCCCTCGAGTTCTCGGAAGTGTCGGAAACGCATCCTTTCCCGATTATAACGCTCTTGAAACATCGACGCGTATATCCTCGACCGGCTTCTATACGCACATCGATGAAATTGTACAATCAGTCGATGCGTTGGATTCCAATTTTATTTCACAAACACTGGATATATTGATATTTGTTACCAGTCCCCGCGATATCTAGGTCAGCGCCACAATTATCTAATATAATAATCATAATCTTAGCGTAATTAGCGTCAGCGGTGAGCCCGGCTAACGTTATGTGCAGCATATATGGTTAATCGATCGCGCTCCCTCCAGTTCGCTGCAGAGCTGGAAATCCAATCGGACTTAAACACGCTGTGTACACGTACTTTGAGAATATCATGAATCCTGCGGTTATGCAGTTTTTACATCGCATTTAATCTATTTTGCCGTAAATTGCCTTGGAATCGCGAGGGCGATATTCGGACGGGGCGATGTATTACACGTATCCCCCACGTAACGTGTACCAAATCCAAACTTGCCAATAAGAGGCGCGTAACCCGCGCAGCAGTCGATACATGCGCTTGCTTGAAATTGAAAGATAAAGAGAGAGAGAGAGAGCGGGACCATCTGAGTAGTTGCAATTCCAATCGAAATAGATTACCAACTCTGTCTCGTAGGCGGCTACACGTCGACGTTGTCCCTTGGAAAATTAATAGGGAACGCTATACGCGAACGGGGGGCGGCGCGTGAGAGAAAGCGGCGCAATCTCGTTGATCTAAACACGCACAAACAGACAGACAGGGACGCTGAAGCCCGAGCGTATCTGTAATCTCAAAAGCCATTTATATATTGCGTTCTTTCATACCGAGTGTATTATGTATACATGTGTGGCCATACGTCTGGGGAGCAAATTGCCGTTACGCACATTCCCCGTGGCTTGACATTATGTAAAAGTAAGGAATAATGGCAGCTCATCCTCTCCTGCGTATATCATACGCAGGCGCGCGCACTCAGGGAATTGTAGGTCCGACGCTGGAGGGGCGAACTCGATCCTCTCTCTCTCTCTCTGCTTGTATCCGTATATATACACAACGAGACGCCGGATGTATATCCAAGCTTATATACATATATATATGCGAAATTGAGATTTCACGAGGGAGAGGACGAGCTCGTTTGTCCATTATGACGATTTTTCTCGCGTAGCTCTCCCGGGGCCGACTATACCGCAGGCTCTTATTCCTTTGAAGCCTTCGCCAAATGAATTCACTCTTCCCGTCTTTCTTTCGCCCCATTTTTCACGGCACTTCGACTCGTTCGGCGGACAGTATATATATATATACATCAAAGGAGAGGCAGAGGGAAAGAGAGAGAGAGAGAGAAAGAGCTGTATCGCACTCGTACTGCTCGCCGGGCACGGCATACATGCCGCATAGTGAAAAGCCTCGAGAGCGCATATTCTCTCCCTCGCCCTCTCTCTCTCTCTCTTTTTCGTGAGATACTGATTTCGGGAAAGAGAGAGTTTCGCCAGCTTTTTTCGAGTGCCACGAAAAGTTTCACGCATTTTTAAGCGTATATCTCTTTTTTCCTCCACCCTCCCCCCTCCCCTGTCCCGAAACTTGAGCGCGGTGAAATTTCAATTTCTCGCGCTATTCCCGAGAGCCCGCAAAGGATTTGACGTCTTTCTCGATTTGAATTTTGATTATATAATATCAATGATAATTATGTCGGTAATGAAATGAATCAATTACCCTATCGCATCTCATGAATAGTGATCGAGCACGTTATTATAATCGAGCGCGCGCCGCGTTCGCGCGATTCTTCTTCCGACTCTCTCGCTACTGCAATATAATTAACGTTATATACGCGTGCGGCAGACTGCGCGTCGAGTAAAATCGCGAAATCAATCGCATCGAGAGAGTAATGGGGTGGGAGACAGGGTCGAGGCATTTAAAACAGGCAGAGCGATAAAAGTGAATTTGCAGGGATATAAACGCTGGCGAAACCTCGAGCGCGCGCGGACTCGGGAACGGTTATAGGACAGAGATACCGAATAAAGCTTAATCCGGCGCTCAGTGCGCCTCTTTCTATCTCTTTTTCCTCCCTCGTCTCCGCGTATCTAACCCGCCGATCCCTGTATTCATTTTCCGCCTTCGCCGGAGCTATAGCGCGCGACCGCGCGGCGGCCGCGATTGTTCCGCATAGTCGGAGCGGTGGGAAAAAAAGTTCTCGCGCAGTGTGTTGGCCGCACTGGAAAAACCAGCGCCGGATTAACGTATTAAAGAGGAAAGAACGCCTCTGTCTACTACCATGATTCCCGCGCTACTCTACTTTTTCTTTCTCTCCTTTTATTCTCCTCGCGCTGCTCCCCAACGGAATATTTGCCCGTAGCATTCGCCGAGTTTAACTCCCAGATAAAAATAGCAATTACGTCGCCCAGTCCCTTTATCTGCGCGAGCGCGCGCGCACACACACGCACACGCAGACGCACACGCGGCAACGGCTCCTTGGCCTCTTTTAAAAATACAATTCGAATTCCCAGTGTGTACATAAAGTCTCGGGCGCGCGCGCGAGCGAGCGTAAGCTACTTTTCGCGGGGAGAAAATGGTTATCGTCCCTGCGGCGTCGCCTCGGTATAATCAGTCGAGGAGGGGGGGGAGAAAGGGTGGAAGGGACGGGGTTGATGGGGAGGGGGTGGGGGGAGGTGAAAGAAAATATAGAGGGAAAAAAAGAGGTGTACGATAGTGCGCGGCTGAGAGAAAGCGTGAAGTAGGCAAAAATTTAATTATCAGGGAGTTCGCGCGTTTGCCCGAGTTATTAAAACTATGGGGAGGGGGGGGGGGCGGGAGAAAAAGCTCCGAGAAGAAAAGTTGCTCAACCCCCCTTTCTCTCTCTTTCTCACTCTTTCTGTTTCGGTCAAAGGCTGTGCGCAGCTGTTGCGCGAGCGAAATTAAGGGTACTTGGTCGCGTTCAGCCGCAGACACGCTTCTCTTTTTCGCTCTCTCTCTCCGCAACGGGTCCCTTAATTTCATTAGGCGGAATCGCCATCTCCCCGCCCCCCCCCCTCCATTATGTACTTATTACGCTTTACACGTCTTCGTTGCCACTGCTGCACCGAGTAAGGAGGGTGCATTCTTAGTCGATTCGAAAGAGAGAGAGAGAGAGAGAGAGAGAGAGAGAGAGGCGGGGTGAAGGGGAGGGGGAGGGAAGGGTAGAGCGGCAGGGAATGAATCTACTGAGGCTCCTTTCTTGCCAAGGGAAATTGGAAATTCTTGGCGAGTATTCGACAGTAATGGGGGAGTGACTCTGTGGCAAGACGCGACGTTTAACGCAGCGGCGCGAGCTTCCATCCGAGCTAAGCATAAATCCCCGGCTGCTGCGAGCTCATGGAAACCGAACGCGGTAAGCGCGAAATGCTTTTGAGATGTCGAGCATTCGTGGAGTAGCGATGATGATGACGCACCTGCAGCCTATAGAGACCTCGGTTGTTTCGGGGAAATCTATTCTGACGGCAATAATTATCGAGAAACTACGCGCGCACGCCCACGCACACGCACACGCAAAAGTGTTATATGAGAAATTGTTTCATTGTGCACGAGCGGTATATGACGGCATATCCTTTGCGAAGCCATCATAATATAACGACCGCGACCAAAGAGCTTTTGCATTTACTTTTTGTCATTATTATTTTATTTTTAATCCACTCTATATATTGATGGGTGCATCGACCTCGATTCTCTCGAGTTCGAGTCTGTATACGTATACCGTTGTTGTCGGAGGAAAAAGCCGTTATACCGGTGATAGGGAGAAGGGGGCAGCAGCGGCATGCACCTGGTGCATTATGCAGCTCGACTAAAATAAAGTACATCGAAACTCCTCGGCAAAGACGTGGCTACCGCAAGAAATACGATAGATCGAGAAAATTAGTTCATTAGTAGAGGAGAATAATGAACCGGCGCGCACAGCCTCGACTGAATGGAGAGAGAAAGAGAGAGAGGAGAGAGAGGAGAGAGAGAGAGAGAGCGAGCGTCTATTCAACGAGCGCAGTGGAACAGACCAGCGTCCGGGCAGACGCGCTTAATGTACACCCAGTCGTTTGTATAAGGTTAACTTACACCGCAGTTTTTTTTCTCCCCCCCCCCCCTATACACCTCCTTTATCCGCCTTCATTATACACGAAAGTTTACGTTTTCTCCTTCCCTTTTTTTTCCAATTTCAGCGAAGCTTGGCGGAGCTTGCATTAAAATAACCCAGAGCAATATCGGCCTGTTTTCCGCTGTCTGCGCGCGCGAATTTACCGTGCTTCGTGCACGCGAAACGCATTTTTTTCAAGGGTATAGCATGCCAAGAGGACAGAGCCTCTCGTTAGCGGCAACAAAACAATTAAATGGTAACGGCGTCTTGGCTTACCGTCGTCGCTATATGTTTTTTTTTCTCAGCGTCGCAACTCTGCAAGCTGTACATCACCGAGCGCAGCGCAGATGGAGAGAGAGCGAGAGTAATCGATAGACTCACGAGAAAATTAACCGTGTCGGACACGAAGAACGTATAACGCGGTTTATTATCCGTCGAATTCGATGAAGCTTCCACTTGTCGAGTGAGACGCGAAGGCTACAAATTTTATTACCCCCGACTCTCATTGTTTGCTCATGCTACCACCGATAATTAACACTGTCTCGCCTTCCTCCCATCTCCCCTTCTACGGTCGCGAAAATAAGAAAGCTTGATCCTCCATTACAATGGTCGGGAATCCGAGTCAGCCCTGGAAATATAATAATATCCCGTTCGAATCGTAACAAGATCTCTTGGCGAACCCTTAAAATTTTACGTTTGCCGTATACTTGGAGTGAGAAAGAAAGGGAGAGAGAGAGCAGTGGGTCGCGATAGGTGAATAAGGGTCACGTATTGCTGAATCAGCTCATAACTGCAAGAGGTCACCGAGAGCGAGAGGCACTGATAAAGGCCTCTTTCTCTCTCTCTCGCACTCTCTCACTCTCTCACGTCATGTACACAGACTGCACAGAGTATACAGTTTTCGTTAAACGTTGCACTTTTCCGGAGGAAAAACATACCTCCGCGCATAAATGAATAGCATTAACTCGTTATCTATTCCCTGCACACAACTGCACGCGCATCTACGGTCCTCCCTTTCGAGGAAGTAATGATATTACCGGCACGTTTTCATTGAATCGCAGCAGACTCGTGCGGTCTATGCTCGCGCGCCAAGACTCAGCCAACTGCTAATTAAAACCGTTGCGGCTATATACGAGTCTCATAATCGGCCCGGCGCGGCGGGCTTGCCATATATATATACCGCGCCCCAACCTTTTCCTTCCCGTTACATCATCATCCTCATACCCGCCCGCCCGACGACCGAATATAACCCGCCGTGCAAGAAACGACGCCAGAATACACAGTTATGCTCTCCGCCTCAATTATGATCGTTTAAAAGTGCGCGCTCCCCTGCGGCATTCGCAGAAGAAAAAGCGACGTCAGCTGCAGTGCGCAGCCCTATAAACACTGTGGGAAAAAGCCTGGGCGGTGAAGGGGATACGACTTTACGTACGCGTGTCTATAGCCGCGGGTATATAGGTGTGTGTACACATCGGCGGAGGTGGTAATTAAGCAGCGTGACGCAAGAGCAGTTCGCGGGACTCGCATCGTTGAGGACTCAAGAGAGCACTGCGCGCTCTTTCTCTCTCTCTCTCTCTCGCTCTCTCTCTCTGAAGCCGCATCGCGTATATCGAATCAACTTTTCCGCGGCGCGAATTAATTGTTGCCTTCTTCTGCGCGCACTGCAAACTTTGACCGAGCCGAAGCTTTAATTACCCCTTTCCTCGTGCAGCCGAACGCGCTATAAGCTCACCGCGGTTGCTTTCCCGCGTCTGCATGTCGTATAGTGTGTGTGTGTGTGTGTGTGTGTGTGTGTGTGTGTGTATATATATATATATGAATCAACGCTAGTTTTCCTTTTTGCCGATCTGTTATGCATTATGCAGGTTGACCTACTGCGCCTGTATACTGCATTCTCTTTTCGAGCAGTAGCCGCGCGCGCCGGCCGTTAATGCTCGAACTCGCACAGCCGCGCCGTTTGTTTGTTAGAGACGGTATACAATATAGACTGCGCGCTTATGCGATTCGCTTGTTTTTCTCGTGCTCGATTGTCTATGCTAATACGAGCGATGCGGATGTTTACGATTATTCTGTTAGAGGAAACGCGACAAACCGCACTGGCCAAATATATGTATGGGAAAATTCGCCAAAATAATTCAGATAATTGCAGCGGAAATTGGCCACAATAAAATTTCGTGCTACGCGTCTGGGATTGAATTTTTTCGATTTTTACAATTTTTGAAAAATTAAAAAATGGCTCAAAAATGTTTGAAAAAATGCATACGCATTCCTTGAGCAATTTTAAGCGTTTTTTATTATACAACATTTTTTCGTTAACATCACATTTCTCGAGTAAGAAATCATGAAATTTAACATCACGTTGTCTCACAAAAGCCGCCGCCATTTTGTTACAAAGATCATAGACAAAAAAACTTGACCAACTTGAAAAGCTCAGATATTCAAAGCTCAGATCAAAAATAAACTTCCTTTCCTCTCTAAATTTGGATTGAAAAAAAATCGCTTAAAGAAACGATTTCTTTTTTTTTTAATTTTTCCACAAATATCTAAATACCAAAAAAAACACATTCGATTTCGTGGGAACACTATTTTTTTTCGTGTTCTAGGTGTCCTATAGAACAAAAAAAAACGCAGTGCCAGACGAGTAGCAGGAAATTTATTTTGGTCGATTTCTTCTGAATTTATCCGAATTATTTTGATGGATTTTCCCATATACATGCGCACACTGCGAGCGGGGCGCATTGTCGTCGTCGTCGTCGTTGTCGTCGTATGGAAGAAAAATAATTTCGATAGTTGAAGAAAAAAGAAGAGCAAGTTGAAAATTTATTTAGGCGGAGAAGCCAACTCGCAGTAGAGTAGGTCCCGATCCGGCCAGACGACGGCTCGATTTATGTGAGGGCGTGTGTGCGCGCCGTATTCTCTGCCCCTCGGGACTTGTGAAACTTACATTCAAAGCTCGCTAGCGCTGAAATTTCCAAGAACTTTTCGCTGATCCTCTCCCTTATCTGCGCATCAATTTCCATGTTTTTTCAAGCAATACTTTATATACATATACTGAGTCTTGCGCGCAGAAAAAGCGTATACGAAAGTTGCGTATAGTGATTATAAAAAAAAGTGGTCTTACACGGGGTGAGTCTCGTTTCTTTATTACGGTATATATAGCGGAAAGAGCGAAAGTTTCAACGGCTGACAAAAAGCGGAGGGGGTTCGCGGCGAAATTAAAAGAACTTCGGCAGCGTGCGCCGATGCGACAACTTTTGCCGTGTGGTGTATTACCCGGTGATATGCGCACTGCTCGAGGTACATGTATATATACGATATATATATATATATACGATATATATACACGTATATTATGTATACATATGCGCGCGCACTCTGGGCAATTTTCCAACTAGATAGAGCGTGAGCATATGCCGAGAGAGGGAAAACACAATATAATTTGGGCAAAAGCCGGCTCGTCGCGAGCAGTGTGTGCCACTGACAGATCGAGGAGCGACGAAATTTACAATTCCGCACGGAGAAAGGAAAGAGAGAGAGAGAGAGAGAGAGAGAGCACGCGATTCATTCACGAAGCGAGATAATGACTTTTGCTAATGCGCGATAAGTCGCTCCGGCGTATATACATATCTATATACGATTCGTTTGGCCGAGGTGAGCCAGCGAGCGAGCGATATTCCGAGTGTATTGTCCGATTTTATTATACTGCCGGAAAAATTGAAATTCCATTACCAATTCCACATATAGCCGGGGGAGGGGGGGATTATGCGCTTCTCGAAGCTAAGAGGATTAATTACGAATTCGTTATAGTAAAAGTACATTTTCATGTTTCATTTTCAGTACGAGTAATAAATATGCGCAAGCAGAGCGCATCGATCGATAAGGCGGACGCGCGAAATTCGAAGCGGCGAAGAGCGCACGTACTGTGAAATCGTGATGATTCGACGCGTCTTTTTTCACGCGCGCCTCTTCGCTCGTCGATATTGACACGCGGCGCGCGGTCGGAAGAGACGGCGGGGGGGGGGGGCGGGGGGTGAGTCAGACAGACAGACATATGCAGGACGAAGCGCGGCAGCTCAGAAAACAAACCGAGCGCAAAGAACTGGAACGAGCGGCCGCTCATGGCACGCGAAAAGGCGCTCGCGCGCAAAGTAAATGAAACAGAATTCAATAGTCGATCGGCTGACACGCCGAGTCACTTTAAAACTTTTCAATGTGCGCAGCACTGCCTTCCTCTCTCGCTCTCCCTCTCTCTCTGTATACGTATACGTGTATCATCCGTCTGTCCATGTTTGTAATGTATGCTTTGTGCGCTCGATCGCAATTTTTCGTCCGAGATTCCCACAACAAATCTCCCAGTGTTTTTCAATTGCATTTAATAGTCGTGCGCACCGCGACGGAGAGCTTAATTTCATCGCGACAAGCAGCCCCGCTGTACAGGATAAAAACGCGGCCCAGCTCTTTATTCTGCGATATAATTGTGTAATCAAGCGAACAATTGCGAGCTTAATTGTGCATATAGGGCGGTTCATTCAGCCCTCGCTTTTGCTTCCTCGCGCTGAAAGCTCTGTAATAGTCAAATTCCAAGCTTTTCATTAAGCAGATAAGGTATATCTTATAAATGTCATCTTATTAATTTAGTTAAATATAGTGCGCGCCGTGTATACATACCGGGTACAACATACTTCAGATCTGAATTCAAAGAGCTCTTTTGCAGCATAATTATCGTACGTGAGTGTGGAAAATTAAAAATTCTGAGGCGAATGGGTTTTTTGAAAAAAAGACGTGAATTTTCTCGCGGTTTTTTAAAGTTTACCTTTCAAATATAACTAAATGCACCAATTTATTATTCCGCACGAAAATGATAAATGATAGTCAATTTGGAGGAAGCTACGTAAAAAATGAACTGACAAAGATAATTTTTTCATTGTGGCGTGGAAGCTCATGAAGCTATTGTGTGGGGTTGAGTTAGATAAAGTGAAAAGAAAATAAAAATAATATTGTAGTCAAGTTTGGCGTAGTTACATGATAATGTACTTTAAATTTAACTGGGATTTTTCGTTTAATAGAAACAGACTGAAAACTAGAAATTCTGATTTGTAAGTTAAACTATGCTGCGAATAATGTTAATAACGTTATAGAGTTAAAAGTTTTTGTTTGCCCTTAGTTGCGTGAAAGCAACATTCTTGTTAAAAACTCCCCAAAGTAAACATATTTTTCCATACATATTGCTTTAGCGAACGTATAATTACGGCTTTTAGATATTGCATATGCACCTATTAGTTTGTTGAGTAAAGTATTGCGCGAGTGAAAGAAACCACAACAATTGGTACAAGGAGAATTTATAAGTTTGAATAAAGCATGATATATGATTGCGTATGCGCAAACGGTTGAAATTTCGAGGACCGCGCTTAACCGCCTTAATTCTCTTCTAGTTTAATTATACGAAAATTGAGCCTTGCTATACTTGTGCAGCTCTTGAAAACGCGCAATGAAAGCCGTATACATGCACTCGTGTGAAAAACAAGTACTGGATGCCTGTATATACGTATATAGGCGAGCTTGCAAGTTCGTACATCAAGGTATTTTCCGCGATGCTACTCTTATACTACAGACGAATTTAACAACTCGCTGCGGGTTTTCGTATATAACGAACAGAGGCATAGCTTCCAGGT
This sequence comes from Philotrypesis tridentata, assembly GCA_018906965.1. Taxonomy (NCBI): domain Eukaryota; kingdom Metazoa; phylum Arthropoda; class Insecta; order Hymenoptera; family Pteromalidae; genus Philotrypesis; species Philotrypesis tridentata. The sequence goes on along the minus strand of JACCIB010000001.1, from coordinate 7,265,589 downwards.
ATACATACATATACGATCCAGCTTATTTCTCACGTTTTGTTTTTTCGCACATATATACAGATTGCAGCGCGAGAGTGAATTGAGTTTCTCCCCCCCCCCCTCTCTCTCTCTCTGTCTATCGAGCGCGCAAGTACGACTACAGTCACACAAGTTTCTCGTTTATTTTATTCCCAGTTCCTACAGTGGCAGTCACATCGGTATACGATATATAGGCTATACAGGAAAACTCTCGGAATACCAACGTACACCATTTGTAAAGCCAATATTTTTCTAATTAAGAAACCTCGCTCGCACAGCGCACATCGCAAGCTCCTACACGCCGCGCACTCGCGAGAATTAATAACTGTCATGGCGAGCTCGAATCTACTTCGGATATAACCGATGATTTACGTCACTCCCGGGACAGTCTGCACTTCTCTCTTTGCGGCGCGCACACGCAGCGCAAACCGAGAGAGCGGTCGCGGCCGGGTAAAAAGCCGCAGCGTAGCGGCTAAATCAGTGCTGCACCTCCTCGTCGGGGACGCTGCACAAAAAGCTACCATCAGTCCACTCGCGACCAACTCCGGCCTCAAAAACTCGCCTGTCGCACAATACCTTCTCGCGCAAATGACTACCCAGTCGGGCGCGCTCGCGCAACTATACATCATTACACGCCGCGATGGCGAAGAACATAAGACAGGTCCTCGGTAAAAACTGCCTGCTTCTTGTCGGCCCTATAACGCAGCTGCTGCCGCTGTACATTCGCAGTGAGTAGTTTAAAGCTGTGCGCGCAAAAAAATAAAAAATAAGCGCAAGATACGCTCGCGCAGTCACGTAACAGCTGCTGCTGCTGCTGCTTTCCGGGAGCGAAGGTGGAAAATCGACGAGGGCGCGTGCCTTAAATCGACGTCTCGAATGGCTCTTTAGCGCTCGCGACGTTTATCTCGTCGAGAGGAGCTTTCGCTCTCGAGGGCCGTCGAGACGGGATTGAGCGCGCTTATCAAAAGTTTTAATTAACCTGCGGAGGCCATAGCTATCGTTCTCTCGTGTTCTCCTTCACCTGCTGCTGCTGCTGCTGCTGCTGCTGCTGCGATTTAATTCTTCGAGTGCGCGCGGGCAAGCCCTCGCGGCTCGTTTCACTCTTTCTCTCGCCCCCTCTTGTCCGCTGCGTATAACTCTCTCCCTCGTCGTCTCTGATGCGATTCTGCGATAGCTCCGACTCAACCGCTCCCGGCGGCGCCGGAGATTTATACAACATTATATACGGACTCTTAGAGGCAGTTGGTTAAGCGGATGCTCGCCTTTGAGTACATTGCCGAGCCCGGACAAACAAGAAGAGATATAGCGGCTGTATTCTACGTCTACGTGTATACGTATACATACATTATACATACGCGTATATACGTATATATTTGAGCGGGCGCGTCGCCGCGGGCGGAGCAAAGTGAACATCATCGCCGCCGCCGCCGCCGCCGCCGCCGTCGTAATGCGCGCTTCCTGACGCGGGGGAGAGCCGCACCGGGCCAACGACGTGGAAAGCCCAGGGAAATCATGAATTTTTTCGAGATGAATCCGCGACAGTTTTATCTCGGAAAAATGCAGCTCTACGCTCCGCTTTTCCGACTTTGAGAAATGCCGGATGAAGCGACGAGGCGATTTGGAAACGAGCGCCGCGCCCGCCAGTATATATATATGTGTGAGTGCGACACGGTAGTTTGTATGCCGTGGACGGCTCGTTACTTACTCCACGAGTGCCAACTTGGCGATTGCCACGTCTCTCCGCTTCATTCGATGCTCTACGGCTGACACACGGGACGAGAGAGAGAGAGAGAGAGAGAGAGAGAGAGAGAGAGACCTCCGCCGCCAGAGTTCTGCAGTGTTTTCGTCATTTTTTCTAATTCAGCCGTACACCCAGCTCGTCGTCCATCAGCTTCAAGCGAAATTTCGCTTGCGTGTCGCTTTAAACACGGATACATCTCTGTCGTCGCAGTCCTCGATTCTCCCCGGGTATATATATATGCGTATATATACGCACAGCCTTTTATATATGTCGGCTAGACACACAACCACCCTACTCTCGCCGCCGACGACGACGACTCGACGAGCGCGAACTGAGCGATTGGAGACTTTGCTCATTAAAACTTTTTCCTGCGAGAGATCCAAGTTTGCGCGAAATTCTCCCGAGCCTGGCAAATTTTTTCTCCCCCCCCCCCCCCCCCTCATCATCCGCGCCGTGTTAATCATGCATTATCGGATGTATAACGGACCGCCCTCATCGCTTGTCACTCGCTTCATTTGCCAACTTTATGCTGACTTTTATTCAACTTTGCCGTGCGGCGCTTGCTTCGCAGCGAAAGTCTCCTGCGGATTTGCAAATATTATACAAACTGGAGCGCGCGCGTAGCTCTTCTCTCTCTCTCTCTCTCTCGCTCTCTCTCTCTGGCTCTCTCTCTCTCTCTCTCTCTCTCTCTCTCTCTGTCTCTCTCTCTCTCTTGCTGAAACGCTCGCTGTGTATATCGACCCTCGACGGAAAATAAATCTCTGTGAAAGCTGCTGCACACGCATGTGTATAGACGCGCACAGGGCTCCAGAGCGCGCTCACGTCAAAGTAAAATTTCTTACACGTGTTAAGTGCTCTCTCTCTCTCTCTCTCTCTCTCTCTCTCTCTCTCTCTCTCTCTCTCTCTCTCTCTCTCTCTCTCTCTCTCTCTCTCTCTCTACTCTGAACGTTGAAAAAATTCCAAGGAGCGAAACAGAGAGGAAGCCGAGTATTTCGCGCTCAAAAGGCTCGGAAAATTTATATATATATCTCGGCTGTCGGTTTATACGTTTCCAGTCTCTCTCCATTAGAAAAGCGAGTAGTCGTCGTACCGCTGCGCTGCGCCGTCTGCAGACGTATACGTACGTATAGACGTATATATACATGTGTATACGCTGCAACGGTTAAGTCCAATAGAGAGGAACGCCAGTGTATAGAGCTGCGCTCTCGGGCGGGGAAAAAGTTTTGCGCGCAGATTTGAAAACATGACAACAAATGAAAATTGCTTCGCTGAGTCTCTCTCTCTGTCTCTCTGCTTATAAGCGCGTCCCTCCCCCTCGATCCCTTCCAACGCTGTATATAGCAACGCTGCACGGCCTCGACAGTTTCAATTTCAAGTATAAGTACATAAGCGAGATTGCAGTAACGAGAGCCGCTACGACGATTACTGGCTAAGCACTTAATTATACGTAAAACGAAGCGAAATTAACGAGCTCGACGGCGCGCAGGCGCTATTTATTAAGCCGGCAACTCCTGCACCTGTATATCTATACGACTCGTATTCGCGCCGATTTCACTATGTTATATACATCCGAACACGTTGCGCTTGTCGTAGGGCGAGAAAATGGAAAGTCGAGAGTCGAGACTCTCGATGCGCGCGACGGCTTTCCCCCCCCCCCCCCCCCCGCTTTTCGTAGAGAACTTTTCTATTTTCAGAGACGCGTGTACTCCTGTACATTGCAAGTATGTACATTCGCGGTTTTATCGCGTTCGCCGAATTTACGATGTTGTATATAGCAGCTGTACGCATTATGGACGTCACTCGTCAGCGCGAACTCGGCTGCGCGCGCTATACACTTGCATTTCAAGAGTTTAATGCGCAGTTTCGCGCGAATATAATAATAAACAGGCCTCGCGTGCAGTACTTTTTGATACTTTATTAAATCGTCGATACCCGCGAAATGGATCGTTCGACTAAGCGTATACTACACCGTAAGTGCTGTACGGATATACATGGCGTCGGATGCAGCTTCTTTCTTTCGTATTTTCTTTTTCCAAAGAGATTACGCGTATGCGGCGCTGCCTGTTTTTTTCCCCCCTCTCCCGTAATGCGCGTACGATTACACAGGCGGACACGCTCTTTCTCCCCGGGCAGTGCATCGATTTCTCGTAAAGCAATCGACTTCACGTTAAATATACGAAAGAAAAACCAAGCGCTCCATGTGGTCTAACGCGTAACGATCATTTGATACGAAATCGATACGGCGGTTCGTCTATAATGCGTAGCCGAAAACTCGCTTCGAGCCAAGTAAGCCGGGCCCAGCTCCCATTCTCACCTGCGCGCCGAGCGGCTTGTCTCGTTGTCCGTGCGCGCTTAAACGCGGACGAAAGGCTCGCGCGCAGAGAAAGAGACCGTTACAGCGGAACAGCGGGAATGGACACGAGCCATTTCCGCAGTTCCGGGGTCGAAATTTTCAAATGTTTCACCCTTCCCTTGTTTTTCCTGTTATACATATATATAGTTGACGCGTGTATTATTTCCAATACAGCCGCACACTGCCATTTCTGCAGTGCCTCGTATAACACGTATGCGTATATATAGCACCGATGCGCGAACCAGCTAAAAGCTAATAGCGCATCGCGTTTATCGATGTACAGAGTATATAGACGCCGTAGATCTATGTGCGCACGTGTGGGGCGTGAGTAGGCGCGTGTGTACGTGTGGCGTGTATAGAAATCGAGTCAGCCAATTTGAGAAATGTTGTCTCAGGAAAGAGGCGTTAAAAGTTCGGCCGTATAACCTCCGGCTCCTTTAGCACACTTGCGCCACACTAAAAGTTGCGAGAGAGTGAGAGAAAGCAGCGCCACAGAGACTCTCTCGCCATCGCTTTAATACTCTTGGAAAATATCTTAAAGCGTCGAAACTTTCGGCGGCAAACTTGATAAGCCCAATTCGATTTCGTTTTGCGTGGAAATATAGCGCGAATCTCTTGCACCTTGAAATACAGCTCAAGCCATTCGTTACCGTCTCGCCTTGATTATTATCTTTGCGTAAACATTAGAAATGAGTTAACTTCGGCGCGAGTTTTCAACCGGATCTTAAGTCGCGCGTTCGGACGCTGCGAAGACGCTTTTGTTCTTGACTGAAGGCATATTTTTCGTTGAGCGATAAGTTCTGTAAAAGACGATTCGGAGCGAAGAATCGGAAATCGGGTGTACGAGTATGTCAATGTAATGAGAGGGAAAATTTGTTAATCTTTGAAAAATTGGAAAAACACTGGATATTGCTGCATACTGCGCTATATGTGGACCAGTTTTCATTTTCCTACTCCTCACTCGCGCGTAAAATAGGGCGTATTCAAGCCCTCGTCGTAAAAAGTAACAGGGGAGGAATAGCTTTTTTAGGCTTATTGTAAAAAAAAGGTCAGTTTTCATTTATAAGCAGCCTTGATGTACTCCGACGGCATATAGATATACGTATGCCCATAACCATTACTTTTTATAGGGAAATTTTTCAAAATAAGCCCTCGTACCGAAAGCATTTTGCACGCGAATGGCGTTTCATCTGCGCAATATCCCGATCGCACGAGTGTACTTCAAGTAATAGACACAGAGTTTGTAAAAATGTGTGCACGCGCAACGTGATGTATACATGTGCAGCCGAGCAAAAGCAAGTACAGAGACGTAGATCACCCGGACCGACAGTACAAGCCGGTGGAGTGCATACACACATACATATGATGGCATCCGTTGGTTACAGGTACGCCGGAGGCTCGCGCGTCTTTGGCGAGCAACTGCGGCCTGCAGGACTATACGAGGAGGACGAGGCGGAGGACGAGGACGACGGCGACGGCAACGACTACCGGTAGTGTGGTGGTGGTGGTGGTGGTGGCGGCGGTGGCGGTGGTGGCGGCGGCGGCGACGGCGGCAACATGAGCAACTGCGGACCGCTACTGATGCTACTGCTGCTGCTGGCAGTGGCTGCCGTCGCCAGCCAGGCCTACCAGGTAAACAGGAACAACGGCATCGAGGACGGCTCCAAATTAATCCGCATAGTTGGCGACGTCATTTTCGGCGGCATATTCCCCATGCACGAGCAGGTACGTCGCATATACGTGTACACGCAAACACACACACACGCACACACGCTCTCGGTCTCGATACACACGCCGAAATCGACTATCGATCGATTTCACCGGGCTCGCGCAATATCTCTCTTGCGAGAACGGCTTAAGCCAGGGGATACTTGGGCGCATAACTTTCGTATTTGTGTAGAGACTAGGCTCTCTCTCTTCCTCTCCTTCCTCAGTGTGTGTCTGTGTGTGTGTGTATGCACAGAGGAGTGTGGACGACTAACGGCGCGACCGCGTGTGCTTATTACAAATTCAAGCACTTGAAAGAGGCTGGTGTATATACGTATAGGAGCGAGGCTGCACAGCGCGCAGAGTTCGACGAAGCTGGCCGCCGCACCGCCCCCGCGAGATATATAACTCCCGAGTAATTTACCTAACTGACCGCGCTCTACTGCACACTTGAATTTCGCTCTCTCTCGCTCGAGATCTACCATAATACTGTAAAGGCGAGAGCGCTGCCGATCGAATATATGTATATACGGGACAAGTTGGGCGGTCGAGCGAGCCAGCAAAAGTCCCACTAAAATTTTTCGCTCTCTCTCTCTCTCTCTCTCTCTTTCTCTCAAATCGCGCTTGCATACACCGCGTACATCCAATCTATACTCAACGGAGTCCAAGATGCTTAATCCGTTCTCGTGCGCGCGTTCGTCCGGTCGGTAACGGTATATATAGAGCCGCTTTCTCTCGCGGTCTTCTCGCCGTTTGTTTATCGCAACAGCGGCAGCAGCCGCGACGGCAACTTCGGAAGCAATCTCGCTAATTCCCCCCCGAGCAGAGTTTCATTGGAAGCGAGGATCGCGCGCTCTGTATCTCTCTTTATCATTCGACTTGGACGTTATAATACGGCTATGTGCACGTATAGGGGAAGACATGACGCGCCGCGGCGGGTCTGTGCAGCCCCCGCAGCCGAGTGCACGAGTAGTCGCGCGATTAAGCGAATCTTTTCGGATCGATGCACCTCACCGCAATGACGAGCTGCTCAATAATTCAGTCATAATATCGCGCACGCAACGAATGTGTCGTCTCTCCTTTCTCGCAACAGCCGTACATATATATAAATGTATATAGGTATACGTGTACGTGTATGGGGGGCGGGAAGAGGAGAATCGATTCCAAGACCTCGATTTGCCAGTCGAGCGGACCTTGGCTTGGGACCGGCGGCGCGCGGGCTACACTTTTATCGCTCTCGCGCAAACTTTCGAGGATTTCACCGGGAAAGCCGTGGGTAAGCCCTCGACTTACGGCAAATAGCTCTGACACGTGCGATACACAGAAATATATTAGAGCTCTCGCTCTCGAGTCGGCGACTAGCGGTGTATATATACAGCGATACTCTGTGTGTATATATGTATATAGCGCTATAGCGTAGTGGCGCAATAACAGTGAGAATTGATGCCGACAGGTTTCCGGGCCACTCGGACAGCCGCCTTGCGGCGCGGTGAAGGAGGAGAAGGGCGTCCAACGACTCGAGGCGATGCTCTACGCCCTCGACCAGATAAACGCCGACGAGCAGCTGCTGCCCAACACGACCCTCGGAGCCCTCATCCTCGACTCCTGCAGCAGCGACACCTACGCCCTCGACCAGTCCATGGAGTTCGTTCGCTCGTACATGAATCAGGTGGGTGCCGTAGCGCGTCGTCCGCACGCACATATATATACAGACGCGTCATTTCGTCTTTATATCCGTGGCCGTGCGGTGGCAGTTGTGCGCGCACTGTGCATACATACATTGCAGGCCGAGCCAACCCCTTTAAGTTGAGCTACTTTCCTCTCTTGCTCTCTCTCTCTCTCTCCGTTACCTCATCCGTTTCAGTCTCTGCCGCTGCTGCTACTGCTGCTGCTAAGCGCACACGAGTTTTCGCTTTAATGTACCTCTCCCTATTACGGCGCAGTAGGGCCTTGGAGTGTTGCGAGAGAGAGAGAGAGAGAGAGAGAGAGAGAGAGAGGTGGGGAAACAACGACGACGACGACGACGACGACGGCGGCGGGAATAGCTTCGCATCCCCGTCGTCTTCGTCCCTTTTCTTCGTCGTCGCACTTCCATTTGTTACTCCTCTCCGCTCCTCGGGAATATGTTAATTTAGCAAATTTCACTACGCCGGCCTGGATATATTCCGATGCTATTATACTTATTCGAGTGAAAGTAATGGGGATGAACGAGAGACGCGACGCGGCTTAGAGGGCGCATCGATCGGTTAAAATTAGTCGAATATGCGCGCCGACGGGACAAGAAAGAGGGGGGTATGCATGAGCTTCTTAGCCGTAGAGCCACTTTCTCTCATGCCGGCCGTTCCACGACCTCGCCGACTCTCTTTCTCTCTCTCTCTCTCTCTCTCTCTCTCTCTCTTTCTCTTTCCAAGTACCTCCGTAATTGGCCATCTTCAATGATGCATTTCAATTTGTATTCCTCGCTCCCCCGAGGCCTTTCCTCCCCGGCTAAATGAGCTTCTCTCGGACTATAAAGTTTTATTCCACCACCGCAGCGGTGCAGTGCTATTTAACTCGGTAATCGGCCTGTCCTGGGACCATAATCGTCGCCGTTATACAGCGCGGAGAGCAGAGCCGGAAACGCCCGATTGAAAATCCAGCATTTGCCTCGCTATATGCACAGTGCGCGCGAAGTGCGGATGAGACGATCGATCCTCTATGTATACGTGTATACTGCGCGTATATATGTGCCGCACGCGCCGCGCGCACTCGTGCGCACGGCAAATCGTCGGGCCAATCGAACGGTGAAAAGTGCGGGATTCGAAAGTTATTTGCCCTCTCGATGTGTGTCTACGTGTATGTTTGTGTGCGCGCGCGCGTTATATTACAGACGATGTGCGTTTACCATTCGCTTCAAGTTTCCCCGGGAAATTTCGAGCCTCGTCAATGTTACAATATTCTCTCGGCGCTCAGCGCTGTCGGGTCCAGGCGATATCCCATCAGAGAAGCTCATCGGCCGGGCGTTATTCAGGCTTGACCGGCCGAGCGTCGACTATATAACCGAATCAGAATCTTGAGTATTAGGCTTCGTGCATGCGCGCGGGGCTGGTAGCTGTACGGCCTCGTCAATTATTCGAAATAAAAACGGAAAGTCCGGGAGTTGGGGGGGGGGGGGAGATATTCGGGGTTATGCGCGTCGAGCGAGGCGCGGCGACCGCGTGCAGTTTTGTACACACGCGCCGCGGTGTGCAGCGGAAAAGTTCGCGTAAGGCCAAGGTAAACAAGGAAACTTTCAATTAATCCCTAACGAAGGAGAGTGAGAGAGCGGAGTCGGAAATTACTTTTTTCCAATTAACCAGCTCTCCCGCGCTTACCAGCTCTCTTGCGAGGAAATTTTCGCGAAAAGAAAGCTACTCGGAAATAAGGAAAGAAATCCGTTTGGGAAATTTCAAGAGAGAGAGAGAGTCAACTCGATCGCTAGCCGATTGAAAGATACAGCGCGCGGAGAGCACTCGCCGTATCAGCAGCTCGTCTTATCGACGCGTGGGAATAAAGGACGCCGCGCGGACTTTCCAAAGGGTACACACACACACACACACTCGCACACGTGCACGCAGGGAGCGAGAGAGCGAGAGGGGGAAGAAAGAGATTGCGGTTTTATTTTTCGCATGAGAAAGAAAGAGAGACCGAACGGCGTGACATATATTGCCCGAGGCAGCAGCTTCACACTCTCCTCTCGCTCCCGCGCTCTCTCTCTCTCTCTCGGTTTATATATACATCGCAAGCTCTCCCGAGAATATATCCTCAGCAGGATACTCTCCCGACACGACATCGCACTTTCTGATTGATCGATTTTCAGCGGCGCGCAGCGGCAGCGGCAGCATCTCTCTCTCTCTCTCTCTCTCCCTCAAGAATATCTCTCCGCAGCTGCAGCAGCACTAGCAGCAGAGCAGCAGCCGCGGCTCACGCTCATTAAGACTTAAACGACTTTTCTAATCCATTTATCTTGGGGATAATCCACCCGTATATATATATACGGCTATAGCGCGTGTCCATCTCTCGGATTTTCCGGGAGACGTATAAGTTCGAGCTTGCGAGCCGTTCGCGCGTTTTAGCATAGATTCCTCGTTAGAGGTGTCCGGCGAGAGCGAGCGGGAGAAGCGAAAAAGACCGTGTACGTCGCGTGAAACACAGTGCGGGAGTCGGAATAAAAGATCCTCATTAAAAACGCTCCGTTACAGCGTGTTAATCTCGACAAAAGTGCGCGCGAGCGCCCGCGTCATTCATTTTGCGCCGTATTACACGACTCGGCGCGCGTCCCAATGAAAGAAGGTGACAAACAAAGCCCCGCCGCGCCGTCCTCCAGTTGGAGACGAGAGAGAGAGAGAGCACTGGGCTCTTAGCGAAAGTCGCCCCCCCCCCCCGACTCTCTCGCGCGCGCGCGCGCGCTAAGTATAATTACTATAGTTTTGAAATAATACCCTTTCTCTTCGTAGCGAAGCTGCGCGCTCGGAAAATCCCGGGCTGGAAACATAAGAAGGGGGCAATTAATGGCGAGTTCGTTTTCGGCCCTGACGGAAGGACAGACAATACGTTTGTGTTTTAATGACATCGATGTCTGCGCTTGCTATCGCTTACTCTCTAGACTCTCTCTCTTTCTCTCTCTCTCTCTCTCTTTCGACTCTTCTTCTTCTTAGAGCTCGAGATGACTATATATAGTACGTATACGTAGAGAGAGAGAGAGAACCCTTTCTCTCGAGGCGCTTGAACTCTTAGTTCCGCATTCGAAATGAGCCGCCCCATTGTGCGGCTCTCGAGGAAACTAGCGTGCCTCCCCCCCCCCCCCCCACACTCCTGCTGCTGCTGCTACTACTGCTGCTGCTACTGCGCAGATATTATTTTCCAAAGTTTGCGCTCGCGAACTATGTTTCCGTCGAGCGACTAATTGGCTCGGTTTCATTGCGCGCTCCGCCGGTGGGCTCGATTTCTCTGTACGTGCGATCGCGCGCGTATACGCATGTGCGCGCACGCGCCCGTGCAGCGAAGAGTGCGTAACTCCTTTGCTAATGCTTGCAGGACATCACGGAGTACAAGTGCGAGAATGGAAAGTCGCCGATCTACGAGCCTCACAAGCCGGTCACCGGCGTCATCGGCGCCTCCTTCAGCGGCGTCTCCATCATGGTCGCCAACATCCTGCGGCTCTTCAAGGTCAGTTCTCTTCTTTTGTTCTTTAAGCGTTGCCTCTTTGGCGTCCTCTCGGAGCATACACAGAATGACCCTGATCATTAGCGATTTATCCGAAAATTTACAATTCCATCAGTCAGTCACCTCGACATCGTATGGCATTATCGTATTTTTAAGTATTTATCAGCGCAGCGAGCGATCCGTTCAATTTAATGAATTTTCCATGCGGATGTATTGTATTGATGACATTCACTGCGGCTATAAAGTCAATCAAGCTTATATGTAAAATATATTAAATGCAGAAAGAGTGAGAGAGAGAGAGAGAGGGAGCGCTCAGCAACATCAATGGAAATATAATCGACGAAGCGCGTACTCTTCGTACATAGAGCTGAAACCCCGAAAAAAGCCTGCGCCGCGGAGCAAAAATGAAGCGGGAAAAAAAAAGAAAAATACGAGCCTCTCATCCAGTTCGCTCGTGTTCTGTACGGCTGCAGCAGACATCCCGGGCAGACGCATCGTTGCGATGTATACATCGTCCACTCGATCCTCTCGCCAGCTTGAAATATCGCAGACTGCTCTCCTATATATATATAAAAGTGTGTGTGTGTGTGTGTGTCTGTGTATTTTCTATTTCTTTTTTCCTCGAGAGTGCTGCATGGATCATTTCGATACAGCTGGCAAAGCATTCGAGGTGGCCCTTTTCAGCGCCTCTATATTTCTCGAAAGATGTCGAGCAAGCACTTGGTGTCGTCCCTGCCGCCGGCCTGAGTGGCTCTTCTACAGGCTTTTCCACCCACCCTTTCCTCTCTCTCTCTCTCTCTCTCTCCCTCTGTCGCTCTCTGTATGCTTGACTGCTGCTGCAGAGCCGAGCTTCAAAGCGACGCCGGTGCGCGGCGCACGGTAAAAATTATGAAATTACACCCTCGGCCGCAGCCCTCGTTCAGCAGCTAATGGCTCCCCGGCGAAGCTGCCTCGAGCTATTTACATGTGCCCGGAGAATCGTTACTCCCTTCCTATACACGCGCCCATCTCCGCGAGCTCGCGCGAGCTTCTCAATTAATTCATTTTCTCTCCGCCCCGTATTGCATATTCCCCGCGGCGCGACGCAAATGTAAATAGAAATCGATCCCTCGAGCGCGCTGTTCCTCGCGCGCGGACGCGCGGCCGCTCCAATGAGACTGAATAATAAAAACTAACGACGGCGCGGAGCGCTATGCGGCGGCGCTTCGTGCACGAATTCAAAACGCGAATCCATCGGTCGGGCATGTTTTGGGGATCGAGCCGCTGCCGGAAGAGAGCGCGCCCGCGGACTGCGTATGTGTATATAAAACGATTAATATGTATGTGTACGCGAGCGCGGCATTTGGCTCTAGAATATAAGCGTGATAAATTTCGTGCGCGAGTGGCCGCGCGGCCGTGTATACAGCTCGCTCGCGCGAAATTGATGGAATCGTATATATAGAGCTGCGACGAGATGCGCGCACATAAATATACGCGGGTGTATCAAAAACGTTTCTTACACTTCGCTCCCGCCCGTTTCGCCGAGGTAGTCGCCCTGTATGGACTGCTCTCTCGTAAACGTTTTTCTCCCCGACACTTCGATACACGCAGCCGCATCGGCCGCTATGCACAACGCGCGCGAACTGTTGCGAAGATAAACTCGCGCGAATGTGTATCTTATAACGTCGGAATATAACGCGAATATATATTATGCATACAACGTTCACTGCACTCGTATCTATATATCCGCGCTCGCGATGGCAAAGCAAACAGAGCCTCGATGGATGGCTAAAAGTACATACGCGCGCCGCGTGGCGCTTAGATTTGGACGTGATCCAATAAACGTAAATCGATGTGTGTGCGTGGAACTAGTAAATATGAAATCGCATTAAAGCCAGGTAATTCATTTTAATGGATCTATTCGGTTTTTTTTTTTGGTTCCGCGATGCGGATTAGCCGCGCTGATCGCTTCAAAATTTCAAGACGCGAATATGTACGACGTACGCGGCGTTCGCGCGCGCGGGCTCCGCGAACTTTGAAAAATGAATGAAATCCCGCGGCCGCGCGTACGCGAGATCACTTCAATTTTGCGCGATAAGAATTTTTTGTTCGACTCCGTCAATATTGATTTTGGACGAATAATATTCCAGTATTTTCGGCGAGCTTGGACACGCGAGTGAGAGGGGGGAAGAGGGAGAAAGAGAGAGGAGAAAAATATCCATCGAGATAGCAGGAAAAAAGAAACTCTACACCGTACGATTACTTATACGCGCGCGTAGCAGTAGTAGTAAGCCAATCCTTTGAAGCTCGCACGAAAAGCATGTATAGTATACTGGCCGTGTGTACAACTAAAGCCGTGCGCGCGCGCGCGCGTGGGGGCACTCGGAGTCGTGACTATTTTCGAGCCGAGCTATTCTCGGAGTTTTTACCCAGCGCGAGCCGCGCTTACAGTAACTATGGACATTCGATCTCTGTCGAAATATAATAAACAAATCGGAAGCGTGTCGGCGGGAGAGAGGCGAGCGGGGAGGGAAGGGAGAGAAGCGAGAGATAGAACGAAGCCTTTACACGGCCGAGGTGATTGACAGACACGGGCTGGAAAATTTCTGATCGAGGCTTTTATAATAATAGCCGGCTCCCCGCCGGCAGCATCGAGCTCGCTCCTATAAGCTGCCGAGATTATAAAATCTCCGAGTTTTCTCGTCGAGGAATTACTAATTCAGCGCGTAAAAGGCCCCGACGGCTTGATTGAAGGGCTCGTGGAAAGAGGGGTGGCCTGGCGCATTTAAGGCTGAGAGAAAACTTGACACAGTTGCCTCGGCACGGTAATTTTTCCGCATTACTTTTAATCGCCTCCAACGACGTACTACCCTCGCCGCGCTTTCCCTCGAGGCGACAAAAGCCGACGGGTTGAATTAAAGTTTTTACTTTTACCTATATCACGCGCCATTATGTCGCGCGTCGGCAGACTCATTACGCGTCTGCATCAGCCGACCCCTTCTCCGCCCTAGGTATTCGTTATATATGTATCCAGGCGCGCAGGAGGGAAACGAGCTCCGATCCGCGTTCAGCCGCGCGAGCTGTACAGCTTTAATTGCGCTTTGATTCGAGAGCAACAACTTGAATGAGAGTCTGATTTCAGAGCGCGCGCGCTGCGCATCTTCGTCTACTTTTTATTATCTTCGCCGGGATCCATTAGAGGAGCGAGAGCGAGACGAGTCTCAATGAAAATGGAATTACGGCTTACGCAATAAGTCGCTTTCTCCAAGTGGATCTGGGGACTTGGCTCGCCCAGAGACGATAATCGATCCGCGAAGCTGCTGCTGCTGCTTCAAGACTGGCGTTTGCCCACGCTCATATATCGGCCCTATCCAAACGCGTGCTGCAGCTCCGAAAAAGCGGCGGAAGAGGAAGAACGAGAGAGAGAGAGAGGAAAAAGTAGCGCAGCAGACGAAGAACATAAAAAGCTATGCGCACGGATGACGATGATGAAGAAGAAGAAGACGAAGAAGTGGAAGACGAAGAATAAGAGCGGAAGGACTTATGGAATAGCGATGACGGCGAGTCTGAATTATCCGAGGCACTTTTGCTCGCTGAAAAGAAACGTCATCAGCCTACTACTACTCGCCTCCTCGCCCTTTTGACGCGCTCATGTGCTCGGGCTCTCTGCCGTCGAGCTTTCACGACCTTTCAATCCCCCTCTCGTCGCACCCCCCCCCCCCCACCCCACCTCCCTCCTTCACCGCCGCCCCTCGTGAGCGCCAGCCCTGTAACTGTCTTTTGTTTCCGGCTGCACAACTGCTTTTTTTCTCTCGTTCTCTCTCCCCAGCATCAGCCTCCCAACTTTCTGGCGGCTCGAACTTTCCTAGAATCAACGCGGGCACAAAAAGCTCCCGTGGCAAGCAACTTCGAGGGTGGGGGGGAATATACGAGTCTGCGTATTTGCGTACTTGCGTGTGCGTCTATAGGCCGGCTAACAGCCTGCAACCCATTAAAATCTTTATTTCGGCGGAAGATAGATTTTACGTTCGCACGCGCTGTGCCGCGGTGACTCTTTGACGAAGAATTTCAATGAGAATCCCACTTTGCGGAAATCTCAGCGCCGCGAGTTTATTGCTGTTTGATCCGCGTCTCGCCTTTCATACGGGGAGGGGGAATATTATCAAGTTTAAATATCTTTGCGGCCGCGTAAACTCTTGCCTTCGTATTCTTGCGCGGGAGGCGAATAATTGCTCGACCAAGCAGATCGCAAGATTGTGGCCACTCAACTTTCATCGGCGCGCCACTCGCTATTCGGACTATCGAATCTTTCCGCTGCCTTGCCCGACTCTATATACTATACGTTTACTTCGAAAATACTTTACAGCGGCTTATTTATAGCCCTCGTCGTTGAAACAAACTTTTTGCATTGCGTTGCACTCCCCCTGCACGTTCCAGTCAGAAGGCAAATATATGGACTATTGTAAACAGCGAGCGTCCGGAAATTTCAGAGGAAACCAAGTTTCGAACAGCTCTACAAGCGAAATCAATGAGGCATTCTTCGGCAGAGTAGCGACTTCGGAGCGACTTTTAATTTTACTTTCAACTCGGTTCGATTTGTCGAATCGGTCAATTTAATTGATCGCCTGCGGTCCCGACGCCCCATTCCAGCAGCAGCAGCAGCAACATCGCTACATCGAATTGACTGCTGTACAAATGAAATGTAACGAAAAGCGACGAGTCGTCTCGTTGTGTCTTCTTGGCAGAGCGAGTCAAACTGCAACCAGTCTTTCTCTCGAGAATTCAACGGAATGCATTATTGAATGCGTTCGCTTCGAGCGTGTATATATAAATATATATATACAGACGCGTTTCAAACGTCACTGAAGATTTCACGAGCGTATATGCATCGCGCGCAAGCTCTACCCCACAGCGCATTTCATCTACATTTCGTAACCTCGCTAAATAATAGTCGCAGTAAACACTGCGTCGTAATAACGCAAATATTTACATATCCCGTGTCCTGTGCAGCCGCAACGCGCCGCATTGACAACGCTTTTTGAAATTCCCCAGCTCTGCGCGCCGCAGCTTCGGGTTTCAATACGCGGCGATGCGTACGCGATTTGCAAGGGAAATATATACGGCGACAAAGCGAAAGAGAGAAAAAGCTCTCTCTCTCGTCGTCATCATCTTATTCGTTCAAATGAGAGACGGTGTGTACATACGTGTGTGTGTGTGTGTCTATGTATATATATATGTACGTATGCGCAAGGATAGCCTTTGAGTGTTTCTCTACTCCTTTTTTTTGGGGCCGCAGCTCTCCTCTCTTTCGTTATTTGCATTTCCCGTGGACCTTCCGTTCCGTCGCCAGTGAACAATGCATACAGAGGCGTGGCCCCTATGACATTATGCCCTTATACGCTTTTTTCTTTCTCTCAGCGTCCCTCCTGTACACATATACATACAGACGTCACTGGGACGTTGCACACTCGAATGTGTCTTCGCGGGATTCGATTGGAAACGTATGGGGGGGATGGGCGGTCGGGGGCACAAACAGTTGGAATTGACAATCGGCGTTCGTCCTATCGACGGTCGCGGTGATTACGAGGTCACGTTGCGCAAGTGTATATATGCATTGATATATTCGAAAAAATGGAAGGAGCGAGCAAAGCGCTTCGTCACCAGGACACTCCCTGCGCCCTCGTATATTTTTCACGATCGAGCGCTCGTCCATTTCTCTCTCGCGAGTTCCCCTCCGAAGAAAGAAAAGTAAATCAATAACTCAGCGAGTATACGCACGCATTAAAGGAAAGTTTGTTCCCTCCGCGCCCTCCTACAACCCGCCCCCCCCCCCCTTTGCGCGCACACCGGACTGTTTATGCCTCGGATTCTGTGCTCCGAGAGGCGAGATAGCGCGCTCTCTGTCTCTCTCTATATATTTCCTCGAGCTGCGAGCGCATTAATGTACAAACACGCGTACGTGATTTTGGATTTTCGCAGATACCGCAGATAAGCTACGCCTCGACGAGCACGGAGCTGTCGGATAAGAGCCGCTTCGAGTACTTCAGCCGGGTGGTGCCGCCGGACAATTTTCAGGCCCAGGCGATGGTCGAGGTGATCCACAGGCTCGGCTGGAAGTACGTCTCGACGGTCGCCGTCGAGGGTGACTACGGCGAGAAGGTACGTATATACGTGCGCAACTCCTGGAAGCCATGCAGCTTCCGAGTCTCCTTCGTCGCTCTCTCTCTCTCTCTCTCTCTCTATCCTCCACCGCCGCTACCACCGGATTTTCCTCTTCCTTTCCAAGATACATGGCTGTGCTCTGTACTCTCCCGGGAGAGTCGGGCCAAAGTTTTCACTCTCCGTATAGTCGGCGAGGCTAAAGCGGACGGCAGCTGACTTGTAAGTAAGCAAAGTGACCGCGGTCCATTTGAAATACCGCGAGCGCGCGCCCGTACTGTATAGCTCTGTCTCTCGTTTAATTTTTAAAGCGACGCAACGGCACGTCGCGGAAACGATCGAGGACGTCGTTATTTATATTTGCCAGAGGGAAGAGCTCGCGAGCGAGGCAAATTGAAGAATAAGAATCCAATATTTATACACACAGACACACATATATATTTTATAACTGCAGCAGTAACCGCGGCGGTGGCGAATCACGGATAAGATTTTGATCGATCGGAACGGCCGAAACTTCAGCTGGAATAAGACGGATGCGGCGCGAGGCCGGGCGATTCTTTCCTCGCTGTTTAATCAATTTCGAGCGCGCGGAACTTTCCAGCGGAACGCAGGCACTGTAAGGAGAACGGGGGAGGGTATACAGGCGGGCGGAAAAAAAAAAGAAAATAAAAATTCAATCCTCCGTTGAATCGAAATAAAAGCCGCAAGGAAAAGAGGTGAGAGAGGAACAGAGAGAAACAAATTGCGCGGAATAACTCGCGTATAATAGCACACGGCGGACTTTCCTGCTCCCCGTCCGGCGAAGGCGCGCGCGCGCGCTCCAAATTGCTGCGACAACGAGTGCGCTCCGCCACCTCCCAGATTAAACTCTCTCTCTCTTTCTCTCTCCCTCTCTCGCTCTGTACCAGTGTCGAATGGCGCAGAGCTATACACATCGCTATGCTTACTCGTACATGCTGCACTTGTATACATATATAGATATGTATATATACATACGGAAAGAGACTTTTTTCCTCCTGACGAGTACATGCGCTGGGCAGCGCGGCGGCTCTTTGCACCTTGGACGTCGACGACGAATGAAAAAACGGGGTCAAGCCGCCACGGCGCGCGTATCATACATACGTATAGAGCAGCTGTTTCTCTCGCTCTCGCTTCGTTATGCACACAGTGTCGGGGACGCGCGCGCGCGCTCGCTCTACGCATATAACACGCGCGTCCGCCAATTTATCTCTCGGCTTAATGCTCGAATAGCTAAACATTGACAAATCGATGCTGTATGCATGGCACAGAGGCGAGAGAGAGAGAGAGGGACGACACGGAGAGAAAATATAGGTAGGCCTACTACTTTTTACACTCGTCGGGAGTAGCGATGTAGGGCGAGCCTGAGCGAGAGAGAGAGAGAGAGAGAGAGCGAGGGGGACTTGGAAATAAAGCGGAGGGCCATCCTACGTAATTGGCCCATCGATCTCTCCTTCTTTCGTTCCCCGCCGCCTCGTCGTCCTCCTCCTCTCTCCCGCGCGCGCACCAAGAGTCCCAGTCCGTCCGCTCTTCCAAAGCCGCGCGGCGCACTCAAAAACATTTTCCCAATCAACTCTCTTGTTCGCCTCGCGCAGTCCCGCGCGCTCTTATTTTCCACGACGCGCGCGACTCCGCACGAACGCGCGTAAACACACTCGCGCGTATACACAGCTGCATATACGAGCATATATAGCCAGGCATGCCCCCGAGCGCGTATCGCGAAATTATCTCATTATCTGCGGGGCGTGCGCGCAGGCGGCGGAGGTGGCCTCACCCCCCCCCCCCCCGCCCCCGTCCGATGTCCGTAATAACTAGCGCGCACAGGTCGAACGCGATACACCGCGCGGGCTTAATTGGCTGCAGCGCGCGCGTTTTGCGAGTTCGATAATTAGTGTCGGCGTAGCTGCGCTATACACAACTCCCCCCCCCCCCGCTCTCTCTCTCTATCGCAACAGACGCCCTTCTTGTTGCGCTGTGAGGCTCGTTAAAAGATCTGCTCGCGCGAAAATTAGAAAATTTCGCGGCGAAGATGAGCCGGAGAGACGACGAGGACGCTGCTGCTGCTGCAAAGCTTAATTGCATCGTGAGGATATAACGCCAACGAGGCTAGTACACGAGCAAACTACTGACTGGCGGACGAGAGCGAGAGCGAGAGAGAGAGAGAGAGAGAGAGAGAGAAGAGGTTTCACGGCTAATAGGAGAGACGTCGAGGCTGGGGACGCTGTTGTCTCGGGTTTCCCGACGTCCGCGCGCATATAATCGACCGATGCTCCGCTCGTCTTTCTGTCGCTTCTGCCGCCGCCGCTGCTGCTGCTGCTGCTCTTGCGTCGTTCTGGACTTTTCAAAACGACTTCTTTCACGAAAGCTTCTAGAGACATTGTTCGACAGCCGCGCACACACACGTTTTACATGCGGCGAAATCTCATTGCACTTGTTCCACCCAGTGCGCAGTAACTTTTTTAGCTTTCTTTTTTTTTTATCGGAAACGCCGCGCGCAGAGCGTACGACGACAGATAGATAGATATAGAGAGCGCGCGAGAGAGGAGGAGCAAGAAGCCGCCGCGCAGAGAAAAGACCGATGTACGCGACGTCGGATTCTCGTTATATTTCTGCGCGCGAGTTATTATTATCCGTTTCAAGTGGAACAAGCAGATTTCGGTGCGACGCGCGCGCCCTGGGCGGCCCGTACGCCCGCCGCCGTCTCGCGAGTAATCCGGCCCGCGATTCTCGTGTCCCGCGCGCGTTTAACAAGCGAAAATCAAAGGATACCGGAGGCCACCACGGGAATGTAGGTCAATCGCGTTAACGGTATGCACGAAAGCTCAAAAGAACTTAATTCAATAAATCGCGCTCTCTCCGCACTTTATTGTACCTGCACCAAATGCGATTTAGTCGTTAGACGCGCACACCCCGGTATATGCACGCGGAGCTTTTAACTGCCGACACTTTCGCCAGCGACGTTCTCGCTATGCGTATATATTCCATATATACTTGAGTGTGTGTAGGAGAGCAGAGAAGCCGCGAGTAAATCACACGGGACGTGCGTCTATGTCGGTCGCCGGGAGAAATACAAAGATCCAGCGCAGAGTATATATATGCGCGTCCGGAGAGAGTCCTGGATTCGCGGTGCTCCGGGGCTCCTAAACATGCTCATCGAACGGTAAAAACAAATCCACGTCGGGCGCTGTTGGACCGTGTCCAACGGGTGTAGTGGGGTATTCTTTGTAAATCAGGGGTTAATGCTTCGAAAACTCGGTGGGAAATTATTGGAGACGTTAGCCTCTCCTCGAATAACAATGCGAGATTACCGCAGGCGAGAATTTTTCACTAGCTCTGCGTCTCTCGCTCCGATGCGCGCGGCTAAAAAGTTCGCGCTCGACGATGATAATAAAGCTTTGGCAAAAAGCTCCCGGGGGCAGGGAGGGGAGAGGGAGGGAGGGGGGCAGCTGCGGGGAAAACGGAAAAAGTTCAATGCTAACACCTCGCTCTTTTCCGCTTTTTATTTTTCGCAGGGCATAGCGAGCTTCGTCTCCCTCTCGGCCGAGTACAACATCTGCGTGGCTGTGAGCGAGAAGATAATGCGCAACGCCAAACCGGAGGACTTTGAGCGCATTGTCGAGCATTTGGATTCGAAGCGCAACGCCCGAGGCGTCGTCCTCTTCGTCGACGAGGACAACATCAGGTGAGAGAGAGAACGCGAGCGCCAGAGCTTTGTTCGGGCTCTTATGTACGTTTTATATCGCGTGCTCGTAGCTACACTTGCTCTATCCTCAGTAATCGTCCCGCGCACGTGTACCACGTGGGGATGCTAGTACTAACAGAGAGAGAGAGAGAGAGAGAGAGGATTTGAAGTCGTTGGGCCGGAGCTTAAGAAAAGCAATTTGTATTACTCTCATGTAAATGAAAATCAAAGGAATGGCTCGAGCTCACGGAGCTTTGTGCACACGTACATAGCAGCAGTCGAGGCACTGTGTATAGCGACGGCGACGTGATCCCCCTTCGTAATGAAAGCCGCTTGCGAGCGCTGAGAGTTTTCCCGAAAATAAAGAGGCCAAAGGGTACAGAAAGAAGTAGGAGAAAGCGAGAGAGAGAGAGAGAGAGAGAGTAAAAAGCGCAAAGAGAGAGAGAGCGAGAAAGAGAGAGAGACAGAGAGAGAGAAAGAAAGAGCAAGGCAGCCCGGATAGGACTCGGCCGGAAGAGAGCTCAACTAGGGTTAACTTCGGTCGAGGGGATTTCACGCGCAGCGGCAGCGGCGCCCGCTTTTCTTTCTTTCTCCCATCGTCTTCTCTTCTGCCTCTCGCCTCGTACACTCGAGCCGATCGTTCCTCTCGATATGTCATTCCGTGGAACTAGAGCGGCGGGGCTGGGGAGGGGGGGGGAACTATATACTGGCGTAGCCGCCCTTTTAAATAACGCGATTATTTTTCCGGCTTTATAGCGCCACCGGCAGCTCCTGATGTTTTTTTTTCTTCCACCCAGCTCACCGAGCTTTCATTTTTCTTCTCAAGGGGATCGTTGCTAGAGCCAAGCTTTCAATCGTCACTCCCAAGCGGGGGAATTCCGAACTTTCGTCCAGAGATATCATCATCGTCGAGACCGAGTGAAAGAGAGAGAGAGAGAGAGGGAAGGGCTGCGAGTGTTGATGCGTACCCTATACACATACACTCCCCGCCGCCCGAAAACAGGTTCGGCGAGCTTCGTACAGTCGAGCTGAAAGAAAAAATTATTTTTTAGCGATATTGATTTTGGATTAGGCGCGTGCCCGGGGGGAGGGGAAAAGAGCTTCCCTTGAGAAAAACAGTACACACGTATATAGAGAATATATACAAACCGCAGCGTCCGGGCTTCCTCTCTCTCTCTTTCCTTCTCGCTTGACGTAGAGACGGCAAAAATTCCCTCATCCGACACGTAACCCGGATAATGCTAATACGCGCGGAATTAGCCGCTTAATCCTCGTACGCGCCCCTATAGTCCTCCCCGCGGATGAGCCCGAGCGAAAGACAGCATAGCAGTGGCGCCGCCGCGAGAGCGGATTTGCTCGCTCCGGCGAAAAGGCGTTTTTCCTCAAAGAGACTTATACACCGCGCGTATTACGCGCGTAAACACACGCGCGCGGCTGTATGTAATATTATGTATTTGCGCGCAGAGCTCCAACCGAGCGAGAAACGGGCCCCGCCTGCGGATATCAAGAAAGCGGAGCCGCGAGCCAAAGAGAAAAATCATTATTCAGCGAACGAGACTGAGCGAGCCATTTTCTTTTTTCTCTCTCCTCGAGGCGCGTTTCGCGTGTGCGTCGCTGCTACTGCTGTGTGTGTGTGTGTACACTACTGACTAGCGTCGACACTTTAATTTCGTGACTTGGCTGGATTCGCGTGGCGCACTGCCATGACGCATCGGACGCGTCGCTCAAAGCCCTCCCCGCCGTGAATGCCTGCGCGCGCGATTGACGTATCGAGGCCGCTGCTGCCGACGCTTTGTATTCTCGCGGGAAGATGAGAAAGAGCGCGCGCGCGCAGGAAAACTGCCATACAGCTCGGCATCCGCGCTCGTGTGTGTGGGTGGGTGTGCGCTACCGGCTACTGTATATAGCACCGAGTCTGCTGCTGCTGCTGCTGCTGCTACTGCGCTCTCTCTCTTTCTTTCTCTTCTTCTCGCAATGTCATTCGTCATTGGCTGGGCAATTCTTCAGGAAATTCTTTGCTCGGAAATTCCGAGCGCAGGGGAAAAATTCCTCCCGCTCTTTCCAGCAACGCTCGCAGCTCGCCTCGGCAACTTTTCCGTGCGCGAGCTGCCGCGGTGAAACAGCCGCATTCTCGCGAAGAAGAGAAGACGAAGAAGCTTTCCCGCACGCGGAGAAGAAAGAGGATACAAGCATGACTGCGGAAGAGGGGTGTGGGACGGCAGGCAGGAGGTAAAGATGGATAGAAAAGGAACGCCGCGAGAAAAATGAAGCGGTGCGACCTTGCGAGTCCATACAGGCGCACCTGAGCTCTTTTGCTCTATACACACGTCTATGCTCTGCACACGTATGCACAAGCGCGCCGCATTAATATATACATGTGCGGACGCGAGAGCAGCTGCGCCGTTGCGAGCAACAGATGCGACGCAGCTTCCGTTCGATTACGGCCGCGCGCGCGACTCCATCGCCTGTATTGCTTATCAATGTTTCATTTCGGCATGGCAATCGTTTTTCCCGTGCATTTTCGTCTTTTCGCGGAAATGACGCGGAGATCGGCTAAGGAGCCCCGTTTGAAAAATGCGCGCATCCCGGCGAACGCGCCGCTATGCCTGCAGCCGGGAGAGCTGAATTTTACGACTGCACCGCCGAGTCCGCGTGCGTGCGAGCAATTTACTAAAACTGGCGGGAGAGGACGTGACGCCATTCCACGGCTGGCTACGTGATGAATTTTCCCGGTCAGGAGATGTGTCTACTATACCCGCGCTATTGGCCTTTCGCGCTCTCTGTATGGCAAAAAGGGAATTTTAAATGAACGAAATTCGCCGGGACAATGCGGGGATGCTCGCTCTCGCGTTCGGAGATGAATATTTTCGAGAGGAAACTGCCGATGACGGCTCGGCGAATTGCCTTTTGCTTAAGGCGAATCGCGCGAGGAAACGAGCTTTTTTCCGCGCGCGGCGTCGTAATCGCTTTCGCGGCGTTAGCGCAAAAAGAAAAAAAAACGGCCGGGAATGGTACTTTAACAAGATCGAATGGAGACGCGCGGCCGCTGATTGTCGCGCATAACGAAGCTAATCCGCTTAAAACAGCCGCGGAATTGATTGACAGGCGCATCTGGCCGAGCTTTCGATAAAATATCAGCGCGCGCGCGCGCGGGAGAGAGCCGATAATTACATCAGTCCCGCGCGCTTACGCACACGTAAAAATCCAGCCGCCCGACTGATCCCTGTCGATAAGCGTTACAAGCCGCCGGCTTGAAAATCTTGTTCAGCCTGGGGCTGCTATCTTCAATTCGACAATGCGACACGCTTCGCGTCCTCGTTATATTTTCCCGCGCGAGAGCGACAGAACTTGCGTGCGCGGGAGAGATTATCGCGCGATTTAGATAGGAGCTCATTTTTTTTTCAACTCCCTCCGCAGGTTTTTTGTATCCCGAAGATTTTTTTGCGCCCGTTCCCAGTACGTGCTTGGATTTCTAACAGGCGTTTCGTGATTCCCTAACTAAGCTTCAATCTGAGCGGGGGACGCGAGAATTTCAGTAGCCTATTTGCACCCCTCTCGTCCTCGCGATAAACGCGTTTTGAGAAAAGAGAAAAAAAGAGAGTGAGAGAGTATGAGAGTGCGAAAGAATGAAAAAAAAAAGAAGTCGGCGAACGTACAAGTAAACAGCAGAGCTGCGTTGTCTCTTATTTAATAATAGTAAAAGGGTTAAATCGTTTCCCGATCGGTTTACCCGCTTTTCGCACTTATCGGCTAGACGCCCCCCAGAGAGGGAAACAGAAGCGGAGTAAATCCGATAGCAACGAAAAGACCTCACCTCCTGTTGCCAAGTGGCGAATGTTCCGACATGCACTAGACGTTCTCTCTTTCTCTTCTCACTCGTGTCTCAATCACGCGGAAATCAGTCTCCCGTTAAAACGAGGACAAATAAAAACAAGCATTAAAAAGGCCAACGCGCAAT
The DNA here is from genome assembly GCA_018906965.1 of Philotrypesis tridentata. Classification (NCBI taxonomy): domain Eukaryota; kingdom Metazoa; phylum Arthropoda; class Insecta; order Hymenoptera; family Pteromalidae; genus Philotrypesis; species Philotrypesis tridentata. The sequence goes on along the minus strand of JACCIB010000001.1, from coordinate 7,240,790 downwards.
ATCGAGCAATCGGAATCCGCTTCGAGAAACGATTGAATAGTATTTTTCGCGCCGCGCCACATGCCGTGCCTGGCAAAGAAGAAAAAAAAAAGACAATTTTCGCCGCGGGCAAAGTGGAGCGAGAATCGAGTCCTCCGAGTGTCTGATATAAAGTTGATGGACACATAATTTCATTTCTCGGATATTTCTATTGTACTTGCGGCCGAAACCTGCGCGCGAAATCCGCACGAAAATCCGCGGTGAATTATGAGCGCAGCTGGCGGTCGAGAGAGAGAGAGAAATTGTTTTTCTGCAGAAATTAGTCGTTTCCTCTCCGTACGGAAAAACATTTACGAACGACAAACAATGGGACGGAAAAAATAAATTAATATCGAGCATGGAGAATTTAACGATGAGTCAGCGCATTAGTGTATAACTAAAGCGTCATCAGCGTCCAATAATCAAACTAACACAGCGACGATACAGTTCAATAATTAATGGCCTTCTGACGTAAAAGATGGCTAGTCGCAGCGGGCTAATCTCACGAGGGAGAGAATCCCATAACTTCGCAGCTGGCCGAGCAAAGGCATTTTCCACAGTCGAAACCGAGAGAGAAGACAGAGGGACGGAGGGGGGGGGGGAGAAAGAGCGAGTGAACGAGAGGTAGAGAATCGAAAACATACTGAACGAGAGTGCAAGAGAGACTCGTTGTGCTTGGCAGTACATGTGTATACATATATATGTATATATTTCTTCGTTCCCCGGATTACACCGACTTAGAATCTCCGCTGCACTTATCTCGGATCAAAATGCAGCTCTTTCTCTCCTTCTCGTATACGCCCGGAGACGGGGGAAAAAGGCTCGTTTGTTTTACGCCGCGAGGCGAAGCTCCTCCTTCACTCTCGCACACATGCACACACGCACGCACGTACGCACGCACGCACCCACACATGTGTATAAAATCCGATCGATAAAAGTGTCAGAGCGATAGCCGATCTAAACGTCGTCTTTTATGGCTCAAGTTTTAAGGCATTAACTCCGGAGGGAGTGGGAGAATGATTTCGGTCGTGGCTGCGGTGAACTATATAATCCTGCCGCAACGATAGCGAATAATCGATCCGATTGTAAAATCACTTTGGCTTACGTTGTACAGCTTTGCGTTTATGTAATGTTGCCTTTACCCGCATTCTCAGCGCTCGGCGGTTCACTGCACACATATTATAAGTGTATGTAGACGCTCGTATACATTTATTTATCGAAAGCTTCGAAAAGTTTTCTCGCGTTCATTCCGCTCCAGAGTAGCTGGTTCGTATATAATCGAGTCCAATTAAACGATACACTGGCACACAACGCGTCGTATCAAAGTCAGGGGTACTTATCTGTCGCTGATCGTCCGCCGATAATTAAACGCTCATTGATCAATTGAACGGTTCGAAAGGTGATTATTCGCTCAGCGTGAAATCTGATAGAATCCACGCCCGCTGAGAGAGAGAGAGAGAGAGAGAGAAAGGGACAAAGCCAGAAGATAGCCACCCGCGAATAACGATCACTTTGCCAAATTGGAAAGTCGCGAATTGAACAAAAAAAAAAAAAGAAGAAAAAAGCAAAGCAACGCACACGTGCGCGCGCGAATATATGTAAACCTATATCTATCTATATATCTGTACCGAAGTCCGCCGCGTGTTCTCGCAAATCAATAACGTCAATAATTTCTCCGATACACGCGCTAGCCGAGGCGCGTTCAAATAAACGTCGAAATAAAATTAAACCTCACCTATACTGCACGCTCGACTTCTCCGGCAAATCCCCTCACGACAATGTACAACTGTTCGGCTTCGATCGATTCGCCCCTTGTCATTTTAATCAATCCGCTTGATTACCAACCGCTGGCTCGCGCTGTCCCTCCCCTATACTTACTTGTATATACATCGTGTGGAACCGCTTAATAATGGTACGCGCCCGTAGCGTCACGAGTCAAGCTCATCGCAGTCGGAGTATATATATATATATATGTGTATAGGGGAGGAGGAATATTTTCCGAAGCTTATGCGCGCACGACCAAGCGGCAATTGGAAATGACAAAAAACAAATCCATTTTTGCAAAAGTATAGCATCCGCGCGCGTCGCGGATTTCAATGCTTTATCGTCGCACATCCGCTACCAATTCCCGTACGCAAACACACATCCGCACGCCACATACATATTTAGAGATCGAAGTGTATCTCATGCGCTCGCAAAGTAAAACCGGCGCAAAGTGTGTTGCGTCTGTACATAGCGTATATTACGTGTGTCGCGCGCATCGATGCACGCGCTGCAGTGTCACGTGGGGGAGGCAAAAAGAAATCGACCCTCTCTCTCGAGATGGATAGAGAGGAGACATGCGCTGTATAGGTATCTGTGTGTGCAAGGCTATGGGGGGGAGGGGAAAGGCGATAAGCTGGAAATTGAAAGTACATAGGCGGCGCGCGCGTATCATCGCTTTTCATTACGATCGCTTCGCGCGTCGCATCAAATATTCAGTCGCTCCGAGAGCAGTGCCAGAGAGTAGTTCTCTCTCTCTCGCTCTCGTACGAGTCGAGACAAATGGATGAAGCCCGAGCGTAGCTCGACTCGAACTACTAGTCGCGCTCCCGGACTCGTCCGCGCCTGGGAATACTTCCAACTATATACGAAGCTCTCTCTCTCTCTCTCTCTCAGAGCTGGACTTTACGTCTCCGCGGTAATTTACTGCCCGAAATTAACTATTAAAAGTCGTGGTCCGTGGAAATCCTGGATATTGTCACGCGCGCGCGTACAGCGCTTCCGAACGTCCTTGCTCCTTGCACGTGTTTTGCCGAGAGAGAGAGAGAGAGAGAGCGTTCTCAACTCTTGTAATGGAATAACTAAGAGAGAGCTGTCCGCCCTCGCTTTGATTTTGCTGTTTAATCCTGGATAAGGATTTGTATGATCTTTTGGGACGATATCGTTGAGAGCATTATGCTGCCGATGATGCGAGAATGGGATTTTAAGGATTCATGCGGGGAGCACGGGTATTAAACATGAAATTTCGACTTTTTGCCGGTTATCGATACGCAATCGCGTTTATCAGAAAATTATGCCTCTGGCATCGAGTGCGGCCCTCGGTGTACTGTAAAAAGAGCGGATTAATGACGCTCAACGCTTTTGAATTAATGCGCTTTCGAGCACTGCGCACCGATATATGTACTCGCATTTTGACATTTATACAATTGTCTCCCGCAGTGAATTTGCGCTCCCACACGACCGCTTTTCCCTCGCGAGCTCCGCGCGAATCGGTGTAGCGGCTGAAATGGAAAAAATCCTTACAGCGTGTATGGCTGACCATTTTCAATAATCACGTACTACGAGAGAGCGAAGTGCGAAATTGAAAATTCATTTCCATCTCCTCCGACGTGACGTCGATACTCGTGTATGTGCTGCTCTCTCCGGCGTGTTCCAGGGCTGGAAATTTTGAAATATCGGACAGAAAATTTCGCCACCGCAGCAACGCGCGAGCGCGAAAGTAGGCTAATTAAAAGCTGCAGCGGACGAAAATCAGTCCTTCCCTGGGCTTTCTATTCCCAATCAAGGCCGACTCCCACTCTTCCTCTCTCTCTCTCTCTCTCTCTCTCTCTCTCTCTCTCTCCCGCTCCGGTCCTCTTCAAGAATCTCCGGAATATTCGCCCACCTATATATGCACCCGGAATATCTATCTAACTCGAAGCTTATCAAAATGTAATTACGAAGGAAAGTTACGCTCGAATTTTCAATCGGTCGTATCGCGCCCAAAATTTATGGGCTGCTCCGTGAAATGCTCCAGGAAAATCCAATAATTAATCGCGGTCACGAATGTGTTTTCCCCAAATACTCGGACAAAAGTATAAACGCGTTTGCGCTTCGTATTCCACGTGAGGACAGCCGCCCCGTCAATGACAAAAGCAATTATTTGGGGGGAGGGGAACGAGGCGGTGGAGGCGCAAGAAAATTGTGCGGCAAGAAAAAAAACTCGAAGCGCGTGGCATTATAACTGGAAGAAAAACACGACACGCCCATCGATTTTCAGCCTCTTCGTCCCTCTCTCTCTCTCTCTCTCTCTCTCTCTCTCTCTTTCTCTGGACAGTACAGGAACATTCTCCTGCATAAAGAGCCATATAATGGCTATACTGATTTATCGTCGGCGAAGCGTGATCGTCCAGGGCAATGAGTATATATACGAGCACACAGTGCCGTATAACACGGATAGAATAAAGAGGAATAAAGTAAATTTAGGATTGCGAAGGCCGAGCACGTTTGCTCGATGAATTAACGTATTATCAGCCTCGGGGCTTATCGTGCGCTCTCTCTCTCTCTCTCTCTTTCTCTTTCGGCGCTCGATTAAAAGAACAGCGCTGTAGATTGGGCGCGCCGCGCCCGCTATAATAAACGCGCAGTAAACGAGGCTTTACGATGTGTTCACAGGAAGCTGCTGCAGGCGACGATCAAGGCCAACAAGACCGGCCACTTCATGTGGATCGGAAGTGACAGCTGGGGCGCGAAGGTGCACCCAGTGCGTGAGCAGGAGTTCGCCGCCGAGGGCGCCATCACCATCCTGCCCTTTCGCAATTCCCTCGAGGGTGAGAATGAGATAGATCTATATATATATATAAGTATATTCATGCCGGCCCCCTTTTTTTTTCATTTCTTACACTTACTTCTCCTATCGAGTAGGTGCAGCTCAAAGACAGTCATTGTCGATTCTGGGTCAGCACACCGAGGAGATAGGATAGACGCGCGAGATAATAAGAGCGTTCTTACATTGATTCGACTTATTGCTCGAATATTGATAGGATTATATTAAATTTTTTTTTTTCACAGTCCTCGCCCGCCGGATGAGTCGCTCGACCCTGTTAGGGACGTCTACTCTGCGAGTTCAATTAGAAATTCAAATTTCGCTGCGATAATGCAGCGCGTAAAAAACAAACAAATATATTCCTTTATGTAAATATGAGCTTACAAGCTTTCATTTTTACGCTGAAACCCCATTACTCGTTTCGGTATATATTGCGATGTACGCGGGATTGCAATTTTTTTGTTCAATGCATGATACGTCTCGTGATTAGTTGTATTCTGAATTTCATTACTTTTTCCAAACTGTGTGCAGCTGCCCGATGCTTATCTGACGTATTACACGACGGGAGGAAATTCAAATTTTTATTTACTCTACTTTCGAAGCCCCTTAAAATTGACACAAGTAAATTTTGATGTATTGCATACGTAGACGGCGCAGTATATATGCCGGGATGACACAGCTTTATCATACTACTCCGCTACATTGACGTGTACTTTTGGAAAACCATGACATCGATTCTTTCATCTCTCTCTCTCTCTCTCTTGCTTTCTAAAATAAATTCAATCCCGTGACGGAGCGGCTCTGAAAAATTCAGTCGGCTGCATCGATTTTCCACTGTAGCGAGAGGGAGGGAGAGGGAGAGCTTTTTTCCCAATTACGCTAACACAACGGCAAACAAATATTTCGTTTCATAATACGAGCAGTAAAAGCAGCATAATAATCATCCCTTTGAACACACACGCGTGCTCGGAATTCATCGGGGCGAGTTCATTTCATCGACGGCTTTTCGACTGTGCGGCAGCGGTAAAGCGAATGAAAAACGAGAGATAGAGATTGAGATTGCCAGTGCGTCTCTTTGGATTTCTCGCGTCGACGGCGTTAACGCGCGCAGACGCGACTCGGCGATTCTTGTGCGCCGGGCCGGTATAATGAAAGTGGCGCTTCGCACCGTACACGCGGAGCAAGTGCGCGGTTCGCGATCCCGAAAAATTCGTCGCGTATAGCCAAGTTTATTTTAATGCGCTCGCCACTCGCGACTTGTCGTCCGAATCGGCCAATTAATTGAAAATTCCAAGAGTGCGTTGTAGACGAGGCCCGAGCGAGTGTTACACCCCCCCCCCCTCCTTCGTAAGCTCTGCAAAGCTTACAACTGCCAATTAAGCAGAATTGGAAATAACGACGCCGTAACGCTCCGCAGGAGCCTTTAATTTCCATCTTGGCAATAAACTCCCGACGAGTACAATATATAACAATGGCTCCGGGGCCATCGCTCTTCTATCCTCTCTCTCTCTCTTCTAGCATACATAGTATGTATGTACTTCATCCGAATTCAGCGACGCACGGCGCGTATTCACGGCGCTCGGAGCAACACACTTGAAAATCAAACAAACGACTTCATTATCCAGCGAATAACGCGCGCAACAAAAGCCCGTCGCCCCGAATACCAAAACTCCTATTCGCAGGGAGCGCACACACACACACCACACCACTTCCCCTCCCCCTCCCCCCCCCCTCGTAACTTATCAAACCGCTCGTAATAAACAAACAGCCTCCGACTGGACCCTTTCTCTTTCTCGGCCCCTTCTATATCCTTCCGCGCGAGCGGGCGCGCGGAGAAACGATCCTTCTTCCCTTCATGAATTCTCGGCTCTCGCGCTATACACACACACATGCCCTCTCATTATGTCTTATATTAGCCGCACACGCGGCCCCACACCGCCCTGCATTATTTCTCAGACGAAGCGTGTGTGCGTCCTCGCTCTGAAGGAAAGTTCTTTCCCGCAGGCTTCGACAACTACTACAAGAACCTTCTGCCGCGGCTGGGACGCGAGTGCGAGGGTGTTCACGAGCGCAACGTCCCTCACCGCACCATCGCCGGGAAGTACGTCAATTGCAGGAACGTATGGTTCCGGGAGTTCTGGCAGCAGCATCACAAGTGCAGCTTCGCGGCTGCTGACACTGGTGTGAAGAAGTGCACCGGCGTCGAGGAGCTCGTCGATTACAAGCAGGAGGGCCTCGTACCCTTTGTCGGTAGGTATACACAGTTACATCGGTGTGCGCGTACGTATATATGTATAATGCGCGACACCGCGCACAACTTCATACATACATATTTATATGGGCAAGTGCACATCGGACCTTTTCCGCGCAAATCGCATTTACCCGGGCTAAAGCGCGGCCGCCGCCGCCGTCGCGAGGGCCTTAAGAAATCCAAGCACGAAGTTTCGAAACGCGTCTATCTCTGCATGCGCAAGTAGAACGCGCCGGGCTCCAGTCAGACGCGCGTGGCAGGCTTATTTTATTTTTGGCTCAGCCCTGTTTCGCGTATAGGCTCGCTCTTATCTCTTGCCCTTTTTTCGTCCTATTTTTTTCACTTCTCCCGCGCGGAATCATTAGCGATTCAAGGGAGGCAGCGGCTTCTCGCTCTTCTCGAAAATATTCTCGAAAAAGTCAGGCGTCGCAACGGAAAATATAAATATCTTGGATTTGCCCGGAGCCGAATTCGCGCTGTGCGTGCGCCAGCCGTTTTAATCTCACTGAGAGCTTTCGTTAAAGTTTGAAGAGGAAAGAAAAGTTTATCGTAATTAGACATGGGATTCGGGGCTGTGCACGCACGAACCGCGCGAGCCAAGCGCTAAACACATGCGCGTGAGAGTAGCATTGCATTCCCGTATACGGTCCTCGTACAGCCGGTATTCGTGCAGTCCTCGATGTATAGCTATTGAACCGATGCGCTGTGAGGTTCTGCATCTGGCTTACGGCGGCTTTTCGACCCTTATGCGATATGTATATTCGAAAAAGGGATGTAACCATTAGCGGTTTGCCTACGCGCTCATCATCACACATGTATATTATGCACTGCACGGCTCTCGTGTCGCGTCGTTACGTATTGCCGGACAATTTGGGCAATGATGTAAGCCCGAGCTTGGCTCTCGACGAGGCTCATTTCAATCGGAAGTATTAAACACTGCACGGGGGTGAGAGAGGAGGCGGGGGGGGGGGGGGTGGTGAGCGAACCGAATCCGTGGACGAAGCGAAAAAGCGTTTTATCGGGATTAATTTTAATGCTCCTCGAAAACAATACTCGAGCCGACAGTGAGCACGCAGGCTCCGGTGGAAAATGAAAAAGCGTCCGTCATGCTTAAAAATGGCGTGGGGGGGGGGGTGTGCAATCCAACGAGAGAAGAATGTATACTGTTGCAATTGCTTTTACTTCCAGAGACTGAAACCGCGCGCCCTCCGGAGCTCGCGAAACTAAGCGTCAGATATAGCGTAGTGTATGTAATCGTCCGACAAACAAAAATCTCAACTGCGGTGTAGAGGCAGTTAGAGCGAAAAGAGAGAGAGTTTAAGAGCAGAAATTGGAGGGAGATGACGGCGACGCCGACGAAATGAAAATCAAATAAAAGTCCAGTCGCGGAGTGTGGTGTACAACGGCGTTGGATAGCCGGAGCCAGTGCGACAAGCATCTCCCGAGGTTACACACTCGCGCGATCTTATCGTCGCTCTGAAATACCGCCGAGGATTTCGGTGCTGGCCCTTAACACACGTGTCTGTGTACCGAGTTTACGGAGCGTCAGAGCTATATAAATGTGTCGGGGAGGATGAGACGAGCGCGTGGCGTACACACGGAGTACTATGCGCTGTAAAGACACTGCACTATATACAGCCCTGTCTCTCTCTCTCGCTGTTTCAGCGGACGCGGTCTACGCCATGGCCCACGGCGTGCACAACGTCATAGACGACGTCTGCCTCGAATCGTCGTCCCATCAGCTTTGCGACAGTCTCAAACCAGCGCCCCAGGGCCAGCAGCTCTTGCAGTACATAAGGAACGTCACCTTTGTCGGTAAGTCCTCGTGTCCTTCCTGTTTTTTTTATTTCCCTCTCTCTTTCTCTTTCTTTATACGCTCCTAGAGAGAGAGAGAGAGAGAGACGCTTCCGAAGAGAAGCAGAGAAGTGGCCATAAAGTATCGTTAGAGATAAGACGCGAGGATGTTTATGCAGGATCGTTCTTTACTTAAGGGACGCGCAATAAAAAGGTTATAAGGGTTGGCTGACGCTGCTGATGCCTCCTGCGCGCGCGACGGGAGAGAGGAACGGTGACATAATACGTACGCAAAGTCCGACGGATAATGGCCCACTGGGAAAATCTATACATAAATATCGCAGAGAGCTAGGCCCGTTTCTTTTATGTATACGCCAGGCGCGCCTTCTCCGCGCTCACGCGCGCGCTATATCGTCGGGCAATTACTCGTCGCCGTATATATATATACGTATAGACGTATATAAACACATACATTCCGGCGAGAACACGCGTTCTCTCGTAATCCAGCGAGCATTTCGCTTCTCGGCCCCGCCATATACATAACGCGCATATACACGTGTACACACGTCTCGCGTAAATCAAAGCAAGTGCCTATCCTCGAGTGCCCACTCGAATCGATTGGCCCGCTGGTACACGGCCTAATGAGCGAGAGGTGTCCACAGGGGCGCGAGAGCGTTTATCGCCAGGTTAGGCTAGTGTGCGCGTCCCCGTCCTCCTCCGTGCTCTCGAGGTACAACCTACCGGCGCATTAACTCCGCGCCCGTAATGTGTCATTGAAGATAATTACGGTCGCGGAGTTGATTTACGCGGAGCGCGACGACGACAAGGACGACGTCGACGACGACGACGACGACAACGTCGTTTTAACGCCCGGCACTCTCGCTAACTTTTTTACGACTCGGCGAATTCGCATCGTTAAAAATTTTGTAACCGCCAAACAGCGCGCTCACCTCCTCTCGCGCATGATTTATAAATACGACGAAAGAGCCCGCGCGGCCGACGAGACACAGAAATCCAATCCGTTGACGACGAGACCGCGCGCTGTATAACGCCCGCCTATATACACGGGATTATAAACGTAAAAGCTGTTTGCACCGTGTGTACGCGCTGCATCCGAGACGGCTCGGCTCTATACTGCGGCCCTTAATCGCTCATTCATCGGGGGGCAGCGAGAGCAGTACCGCAGGCCTGCGGGACCCCGACACAACTATGTGTGCGCCACTCGTAAAATTCTCTCTCGTGCGCGGCCGAGAGCCGTATACGTGTATACACAACAGAGTGGAGGAGAGATGCAGAGGCAGTGTATCAACGCGCTCGGCTATACACGGGGAGAGTGGAGAGGCTACTTTAATGCCCCGAGAAATATACACTCTCTCATTACCGCTGACTCGGCAAAAGGCGCTGGAGCGATGCTTGTTCGTGCCGGAAGCCATTCGGAAGCTTCTCCCGCTCTCTCGCTCTCTCTCTCTCTCTCTCTCTTTAGTCCGAACGACTTTGACGCCTCGAAAAATAACCGATCGATTATTTTTCTCCGTGGATATGGAAAGCGACAAGTCACGCCCACGGAAATTTCCTTAAGCGACTGCTGCTCTTGCTGCTGCCGATATCCACATTCCTAGACGACGGCGCACACACACACACACGCGCGCACGCACGCTATATGTATATATATAATCGCTGATAAATGACTGACACTGATAAATGCTCGGAGAGCTGTGCACTCTCGCCTCCCGTTTATTTTTTTTTTCTCCCGCCTCCTTTTCGTCTCGCTGCACCTTATTGAATCCCTTCCACTCCCGAGCCAAAGGCGAGACAAAATTGCGGCCGGCGGAGAAATTGGCGCGAAACGCAGGCGTCGGGGGCTGCATTAATAGGGCACTACACTACCACTCCCACTCTCTCTCTCTGTCTCTGTGCTTTCAGGTCGGCAAGGAACGGAAATTAAATTCAACGCCGACGGCGACGCTTACGGCTATTACAACATTTATCAGTATCAACGAGGCGAGGACGGCCGCTACAATTACACGCTCATTGGCTCCTGGAAGGAGAGGTTCGTCTGGCTTTCTGCAGAAGCTTCATTGCGGGGCGGAGAGGGTGCGAGAGCGTTTGACGCGCCACCCGTCCGCACGTACGTCTCTCTCCATACGCGCGAACCTCTGCATTAAACATCCCTCTCTCTCTCTCTCTCGTTCCAGATTGGATCTCGAGATAAACATGACGCAGTGGGCGACCGGCCCCGGCGACGCGCACATACCCAGGAGCATATGCAGCGACGACTGTCCGCTCGGACAGATCCGCAATTTCCAGGTACGTGAATGAATTCGCCAGAGCTGGCCCGCTCCCTGTTTTCGGCTGTCATCCCGCGGCTCTTTGCCGCGCGCATTGTTTCGCCGATCGCGACGCGAGGCCAGACGATACGAATAATCGCGCGGCCCGTCGCAAAGTTGCGAATTGTTCGAGAGCGGCGTGCATCATGGGGGGAGGGGGGGAGGAAGGGCTTCGCGCTATTGTGCGAAAAATTTTCTCACCCGCGGCGGATTAATTGTTTTCATTAGACGCCCCATCGGGGATCGAGGCATAAATCATACTCGCTATACTCTTCGCAAACTTGGCGCTACGGTTTTAATCAACGCGCTCTGAACGGGATTAAAGTGTCCCCCCTCCCCCTTGATTCCGCCCCTCTGTCCTCCATCGCATTTTTTGCTAAAAATAAAAGAGGAGGAAACAAGCCGGGAGGATCGAGTTATCTCGGGAGGTACTTACTCCCGCGTGTTCTCGGCATCAACAAAGCGCCGCGTATATCGCGGCTGCTGACATATCGCCGGCGATAAACGTTTCGAAATGGCCTAGTCGCTTGTACGCGCATCAAGCTCTTTTTTTTCCCCGCGATGGAGAAGCAGGGCATTTTGGAATCTGGGCAACGTCTTGCTCATCTCTATTTTTCTCATATTTAGTTGCGCACTTTCTTTACTGTCTCACTAGCCTCGCCATCATTAATCCGATGGCCGAGCTATACTGCTTTCTCGCACGGAATCGATTCGTAGCGTCTGCCGGCCAAATAGATTGCCACCCGTCGCGCGGCAAATTGACGTCGGCGTGTAGCGCGCTCTCTCTCTCTCTCATCTCTCTCTCTCTCTCTCTCTCTCTCTCTCTCTCTCTCTCTCTCTCTCTCTCTCTCTCTCTCTCTCTCTCTCTCTCTCTCTCTCTCTCTCTCTCTCTCTCTCTCTCTCTCTCTCTCTCTCTCTCTCTCTCTCTCTCTCTGCGTGTTATATTCCGGAGATGGAGCGCGCGCGGGCGTGTGGGACAAAAAAAAAATATTGCTCGCTCGGAGAAAGCAGGGCAACGATGCCCAGAGAAACGAAAAAGCGACCCGCTAGATCTTCTGCCCCTCCCGCGATCTTTACGCCGCTGATGCTCTCGTTGTGTCTCATATTTGTTTTTTTTTTTCGTTTTTTTTTTCGTTTTTGTTTCTCGTTCTCCACGCGCGTGTAAAAGGCCTCGCCGTCGGGAGCCGCGCACGCGAACGCGTTTTACTAACGCTTCGACGGGCCCGTGCAATCTGGAAATGATTACTCGCGACGAGGCCCCGAGGCCCTTCAAGCGAGTTCCCTCTCCATCAGTCCGTCCCAGCTTGATGAAGAGAGACATGCTCATACGCGTGTGGCTACAGACGAAACGCCGCGCGTATATTATACAGCACTCCCGACGAGATTGCTCCAGGCGCGGAGATTTTTCTCGGCGAGCGGCTTTATAGAGCGGAATACAGGGCTCTAAACTGCAGAGCGAGCGAGTAGATAACCTTAACGCGCGTGTCAGGTATGGATGGGTGGGTGTGTGTGTGTGGCGCGCGAGCTCGCGGGTAAATCACCAGCTCGCTTCACCCTTCGAATGATTAATCGCTCCGTAGAGAGGCAGAGCGCGAGCCAAGTGGCGTTTCTCTCATTCCAGCCGGCAAAGGCAAAATGTGCACACGGTTTACGCTTGCTTGTGTGGGTACGTTGCAGGAGCCATGCTGCTGGAGCTGCGTAGCTTGTCGGGAGGATGCCTATGTGTTCAACGACTCGTGCAAGCAGTGCGATGCCGGCTGGGCGCCGGACGTGACCAAGAGCCGCTGCATCAAGCTCTCGGCCGAGGTAATCTCGTGGACTAACCCCTGGGCCATCGTGCCCCTCGTCTTCGCCTCGATCGGCATCCTCGGCACGATCTTCACCGGCGTCGTCTTCATTTCGTAAGTATAGAACACCGCTGCCGGCCCGGCTCTTTTCACTTTTTCTCTCAACCCTCCGCAAAGGCCACTAGGCCAAGATCGAACCGACGCGACGACCCCGCGGCTATATATCTGCCCCCCACCCCCTCCTCGCCGCGCGTGTATGATTATGCAAAGTCGCTGCCGTCTAAAAATAGACACCTGCCAGCTCCCATCAGACACCGTGCAGCTGCTCTACAGGTAGATACGTGTACACACATTCGCGCGTTCTCTCCTCCCATCGCGTCCCATACGTGCGGCAAGTGGCTGCGCATACACGGGCCGTAAAGCATACGAGTATATCCAGGAAATTTCGGAAACAACTCGGACGGAAAAGTTGCAAGAAATTTTTTTGAAGGCACACCTACCTGACCTTTTTTTTTCTTGTTCCTTTGGTCATTCTGAAAGAGAAAAAGCTCGCGTGAAAAACGAGAAATAATTATAATAAACAAGAATTCATAGACTTTTTTTCTCGAAAACTGTGGACTTTTACGAAAATTTCATTAGAACAAAAATGTGTTAAAATTCATCAAAGAATGCTCTGTAATTTTTTCAGATTTTTTACGACGTTTTGCGAAATCAAAAATTGTACCAGATCAATCTGAAAAAATTTCAGAGCATTCTTTCATAAATTTTAAGACATTTTCGTTCTAATGAAATTTTTTATAAAAGTCCATTGTTTTCGAGAAAAAAATCTGTTAATTCTCTTTTTGTTATAATAATTTCTCGTTCTCTCGAGTCGTATTTGCTCCGGAAAAAATATACCCCGAGCTTTTCCGTGCACGCGAGCTTTTTCACCTTCAGAATGGCCTAAGGAATGAGAAAAAACCGGTCTGGCGGGTGTGCCTTGAAGAAAATTTTTTGCAACTTTTCCATCCGAGTTGTTTCCGTAATTTCCTGGATACACTCATATAGGCGTATAAAGCAACAGCTTCGCCGCTTTCGCTTTCGCGCCATTTTTAGTGCGACGATTTATTCGCGCGGCTCAAACTGTTAACATAAATCGGCCCGACGGGGAAGAGGAACGACTCCCCCTATGGTAATACGACGCTCCCGTACGCGCGCATAATCTTGTCGTCGCGTCGTTCGCTGACGCGTTATACACGGGGGACGAGCGCGTCGAGGCGAGGCCGACGAGGGAAGTTTTGCGCGGCCCGGAAAGAAAAAAACAGCCGGACCCTCTTTGTGCGCGCCGTGTATACAAACACAGTAGGCGAGAGAGAGGCGAGTAGTCGCGCAGTAAAAAAGTTGCTGAAATATGGGCGGCCCGTGTCTGACTAGTGCCGGCGCTTTTCCACTGCCGCCGCGTAGCCGATATATATATAGCCGCTGCTACGCTGCAGCACTCTGTGTGCGCAAGGAATTTCGCTTTGTTTCCCTTCTTGTTTATACAGCCCGGTATAAATTGAAATTTTTCCTACTTTGTCAACGAGCTTACGCGCTCAGCGAGGCGGGCGCGCTCGTTTCTTTCATTCGTTTTACGACGATTCCCGATTAGCGCGCTGCACGTACGCGTTACGTGTGCGCGTATGTGTGTGTACAGCGACGCGGCGCACAGCCAGTCGGCTTTTTACGGCGCAGAGCGCGATCGCCCTGGCAAATTGTGCTTTTTAGCCTTCCATTAGCCTGAATCGATGGATACGCCGCTGCCGGTTCTGCTGCCGCGCTTCCGCGGGCGTGTCGTGGAAGTGCTACGGGCACTGTAAAAACGGCTTGTTTTCCCTCGACCGAAGAGCGGAAAATATTTTCCCAAAGTAACTCTCCGCGGGAGAAAGTCCATTTCGTGAATTCGCCGTAAGCCGCGAGTAGTTTAAAACAACAACAGCAACAGCGGCGGCGGCGGCGGCGGCAGCAACAAAAAAAAGGGTGAAATCTAAAGCAAGCTCGGTATATACGTGTGTGCGTCTGTTTTTCTTTGCCCTACAAAACACGGACGCGGACGCACAGGTACAACCGGACGCCAGTGATAATGGCCTCGGGCCGAGAGCTCTGCTTCGTCCTGCTGGTCGGCATCCTCTCGTGCTACCTCATGAGCTTTGTCATACTGAGCCAGCCGACCAAGTGCAACTGCACCATTTTGAGAATCGGGCTCGGGCTCTGCTTAAGCCTCTGCTACAGCGCCATACTCACCAAGACCAATCGCATATCGAGGATCTTCAATCAAGGCCGGAAGAGCATCAAGCGTCCCTCCTACACGTCGCCTAAAAGCCAGGTCGCCATATCCGTCGGTAAGCCCTACTCTATCTCCACCTTATATATGCATGTATGTATACGACAGTATATCCCTGTCCCTCAATCTCCTTCCATCTTTATCTCTATCTCTCCTCTCTCGCTCCCGCTCTCTTTCCGACTGTCTCTCGACGCTTCTCGCTCTACGCGCGCGAATATGGATACGTTGCCAGGACTTGGAGGGAGATTTATCGCACTCGTAAAACTGGAGTCATGCTGTCGTGATACTTTTCTTCTCGGCTCCTTTCTCTCTCTCTCTCTCTCTCTCCCCCCCCCCTCTCTCCCATCTTCTTCTTCTTTTACAGCGCATTACAGACTGTATGTAATACAACTCTCGTTTATTTCGATTTATACCGACGAGCTAGCTACTTACACTGCCATTTTCAAGCGTCTTTACGATCCGCAGCTGGCTTCTGAATATTTTCGCATCGCAGACTCCTCGATGAATTATTCCCTGCCAGCTTTATACACGGGGAGCTCATGGCGCTACCTCACGTCTCCCTCGCTCCGTCTGTCTGCGCGCATTACGTGCGTTCAAACGTCGCGACTCGCACGATGTCCGCGAGGACCGGCGAGTAAAAATTCAAAGGACGTCACCGCAGCGTATGCTAATTGCGCGATGCACCAGCTCCCGAATTTCTCTCGAAAAACTGCAGAAAGAGCGATCTCTGCTCGCGCTCTCGCTGCGCGAACGAAAAAATTTCGCTCCCCAAATATTTAACTTTTGACCAATCCCCCCCCGTATTTTCCAGCATGGACGGATTTGCATGGACGTATATACGCGCTTCGTCGCGAGCCTCCTTTTTTCGTCAACTTTGCCTTTTTCGACGAAACGCTCTCGGTTACTAGTAGAGAAAGCGAGACGAGCCGCGCAAAGCCGCGGATTTGCAACAGGAGATTAAAATTTTTTGCGTGCATTATTCAATCTCCTCTATTGCAGGGATCCTGATGCACGGCAGCGCATTCGAATTTCCGTGACACAATGCCAAGGCTAATTTCTTTTTTCTTTCTTTCGCTCCGTCGTTTTCGCCCCGACGTTACGCCGCCGCGACGCGGCATAATGAGCGAGCAATTAGACTGGCGGAAACGATTATCGCCTATACCGCGTACATGTATATAGGTAGATCTCGGCCTTACTGCTCTTGGCAGCGAGAGCGACTCTGCTCAGCGATTCAGCGCGCGCGGCCGTGACTCGTGCCGAACTTCTATTCCTCGGTGGCTCGTACATCAAAGTGGCTGGCACGTCATAGCCCCTGCATAAAATATCGGGTCTCGCGTTTCTGTCGGGAGTTTCCTCGCTTTGCAGAGAGCGCTCTCGGGCCGGAAAAAATCAGAGTCACGTGAGAAGGAGTATAGCGTCCGATTGAAATTTAGTTAACAGCGCCAGGGCTTGAATTAACGATCCATTTCTCTGATGAAGTTCACGCTCGTGATTGCGAGCTTTCAGAGACGACGGGAATTTCTCGGTAGCTGAATGCTGCATATAGCAGAGCCGCGGGCGGAGCGTGACGCGCGCGCACGCCGTATATATACGCTGTTTTCATCCGGAGCACGGACTTTTTTTTTCATTTCAATTTTACGAATTCGAGCGTACATCTGTGTTTCGACTGTTTTCCGTGCGGGAGCGCGCTATTGGTTAGTTTTCTGTATTCTCCCTTACAATTTTTTCTGGCTTGGCTGCGTGCACGGTAATATTTTCAGAGTCGGCATTCCTTGTCGACATGGACAAGGCGGATTGAAGTAAATCCTTTTGGAAATATTGGTTAAAATTATTTCTGTACTAAACAATAATACAGTGTTAAAAATGATTATTATTTGCGTATTTTTGTGTAGCGATTTAAAAAATATATCGATTCTCAAAAAGTATTACAAGCAATAAGCATCTCCATATTACTAGAATAAATCATAATATTAGTTTTGAAAATAGTGAGTCGATACCAATCAAGAAAAAAGATACTACAACGTATACATGTTATTTTAAGGAAACTGTGCGTACAAAAATTTTAGAATACGTTAAATTCTCCAAAAAATGCAGTTTTCTTTGGTCATTTTACGTTTTTTTACAAAAAATTGATACGATAAGATGTAGGAATAGTAAGAATTGCGAGTGTTCCCAAGGCACAAATGATTTTTACAATTATACTACGCGATAAAGTACAATAAAAGAGCTTTAATTTACAAAAGGTATGATTCAATGCTCTGACAAAAAGTTATGTCTGTTGAAAAAAAAAACAAAATGAAAACTCGAATAGCCGATTTTCCCCTTTCTCTTCACATTCCTTCCCGTGTTAAATTTTCATGTTCCATGTTTCCCATGTTCCTCGCGGGCATCGCAGAAGAAAGTCCTACTGAGAAAAAAGTGTTACAGGTAATTCAGGTTATACCTCTCCAAAATTTTCAATCCTACTGTCTGTGCGTAGAAACACATGTTGCTGATAGCTAAAGAATGTTTCTTTTTTTGTCCAATTCAATTCCTCAGGAATCACGTCGGTGCAGCTGGTGGGCGCGATAATCTGGCTGATAATCGAGCCGCCGGATACCTCGGAGATCTATCCTTACCCGCTGACGGCCGTCCTCACCTGTCGCGTCTCGACTTTCGCCCTCATGATGTCGCTCGTCTACAACATGCTGCTCATTCTCTTGTGCACGCTCTACGCGTTCAAGACGCGCAAGATACCGGAGAACTTCAACGAGGCCAAGTACATCGGCTTCACCATGTACTCGACCTGCATAGTCTGGCTGGCCTTCATACCGATTTACTTTGGCACCAACAACGATTATAAGGTAAAAGCGCGCGCGCGGCGAACGACGAGATAGGCAAACATCGGGAATTAGGTCCCCCACCCCGTGAGTCTGTATAGGCTCGCTTACACTTCAGATACACACGTATACGTGCATACGTGAGCCGTCGCGCGGCAGCTCGTGTCTAAGCTCTCGAGGAGAGTCTTTGACAGTATAGAAGCGCCGTGTAAGTCGAGGCTCAAGCGATCTCGGTTTATCCAAGGAGATGTACACGCACGTCTCGCTCCCTCTCCACTCCGTGTTGCACATACACTCCGCATCCCTTTGTACACTGTACGTAATGCGCCTCGAGCGCACCGCAGTCGAGCCGACTAATTGTTTTAGCAAGGTTTTTATTGTCGCGCCGTATACCCGTCTATATAGAGCTCGATTTATTTTTATTGGCCGCACTCTTTTAGCGCGAACGAGCTAAACAAACGGGGTCTATTAGACTTTAAATTGCACGCTCTCTCTCTCTCTCCTCTCTCTCGTTCTCTCTCGCAGTCGGTAGTCTCGATAGACTAGCAGCTGAGCGACGAAACGTCGATGAAATGAGAGAGAGAGAGAGCCGCGTTTACAATGCGGCAGAAACGCCAGGCTTTGTTCTCCGAACAGCGCGTACATGCGGCATTTCAAGAAAACATTGCTCCGCGCAATGTCGTCTGCTGCGCGAGCGCCATTGTCATAACTGCCGCGACGGTTTACTGCGAAAACTTTATTTTTTCATTCTCAACAATAATGATGTCGTTGTTGAAAAGGACGTAGTCTCGTCCCAACGCAGCCTCACCGCGGCGCGTGAAAGCGCGTATATTTTCGGTTTGCCTGCAGCACCGGTTTTATTTTTTTTTTTTTTTCGATATCGGCACCCTATCTACCGGAAATCAATATCGGAACCTGTTGAAGTACATAATTCATAGACGATTGACGATAAGTTAAGTTGTCGCCAGCGCGCGCGCAGATGCGAATTTGTCCTAGCGACAGATTCGTTATTCGATCGATTCGAGTGCGCGCGCGCGCGCGCGACCCACATTTTCGAATTTCCATCTGTAAATTCTCGTTTGACGAATTTATTTTGCGTTAAATTAAAATCGAGTGGCCAATTGAAATTTTCGCTGGGCTCGGGCTCTCTCCCTCTCTCAATAACAGGGCGCTTTCAGCGCGCATTTCTCTCGTCGCGTTCATATTAAATTCTTCGTAATCGCTATATGTGCGTCGTAACTCTTGATATAATGAAAGCGAATCGTTTAACAGATGCGCAAAGTCCCCCGAGAACCGAAATGTTATTTATGAGTAGTTTTCGAGTTACGCTGCCTTTTACGAAAAGCCATAAAACTCCGTGTACATTAAAGTGTGGATCCTCATAAAAGCTGTAGTAGGATAGTATAACTCGCAAGCAAAGCTCTTTCGGGGCGCGCGCGCATAAAAAAAAAACATTAGCCTGAGAAGAATTAGGAACGGGAAAAGCCTCCCTGGACAAATAATGGAAAGAAAGGGGGTGAAACGCATTTTCGACTGATCAAACAATTACGGTGGGCGTAAACAAAGCCGATTTATTGCGTCAATTCATCGTGCGCTCGATTTTTTTCTCTCTCTCCCAGCCCGGCTGTCCCGTCCCGGAGTTTATGCGCGCGTGAGTCCATTGTCGAGAAAGAGTTCTCTTGATGAAGTGTCTGACTCCGCTTGTATTCCTCTTACGAAATTCGGATTTCGATTTGCCAGGATAGAAAGGTGGGCACAACAAGCGACTCGACGCTCTATAACGGTTGAAAACTATTTGCATTCAAAAGTTTCGTTATAATTATCGTCGTACTTGTTAACAACCACGCCCCCACCGACAAAATATAGCCCACTTTGCAATATTCAACAAAGCCGTGCGAAAAGTTTTGCGACGGGGATAACAATATTTTTGCCCGATCGAGTGAGATTTCCGCGGAAATTTATGAAAATGCTAAACACATACGGAGGATTACCATAACTATGATAATGTAGAGCACGCGCGCGCGCGCGTTGAGAGAGACGAACGAATTAAAATTCAATTAGAAATTTATATAAGCGCGTAAATTCACCAACAGTTTGCCCGGCAAATTCATAACACCCTTATGTACCGAGACCGACGCGCGTTTATATACAGCGCATTCAGTTTTGTGACGGCGATTCCGACCGATGCGACAATTATTATTTCCCTCGCAGCGCGCGCGGCTGCGTGAAATATCGATGCTCGAACTTAACTGCCTCGCGCAGTAAAAGCTCGACGATTACAATTTAAAAAAAAAAAAAAACAAGAAAAAAATGACCCACCGTATAGAACGACCGTATCCTCGGGCGCGCGCGCGCTATATACACACGAGCTTCGATCATTTCTGAAGCGAATCCATTCGATAAATACTGCGCCCTGTGTATATAGACGATCAGAGAGGCCCGTTGAAATTTAGCCACGTGACGCACACGCCAATAACCGCACGCAGTAATCCGCGGCTAGCCTGGTCGAGAGATAAGCCTAAACGTACCTTATCGTAAATGCGTGCGTTGGCTGCGTTATATGGGGAGGGAGGGTAGTTCAGGCTTTAAGCTCAGAGTGGATGATATACGAGTTGGAATTGTGTACGACGAAGGCGTAGCATCTGCCCTGCGTCCGCGCTCGGCCGGGCTTTGTGTGCGCGTATAGCACGGATACACGCATGTATACGCTCACGAAGGAGATCGCATCGCGTCATTGGTGCTTGGTTCTGCTGCTTTCAGATCCAGATAGCCAGCATGTGCATGTGCATCAACATCTCGGCGACCGTAGCCCTCGGCTGCCTCTTTACGCCCAAGGTCTACATCGTCCTGTTTCAGCCCTACAAGAACATTCGACCCGGACCCAGCAACGTGAGTATTCCCTCGCATACACCTATACATATATATATTCACGCATCTCGAGACACATACCGCGAATAGTTATTTTATATATTCATAAATAATATCACCGACACCCCCCCCCCCACCCCTCACCCCGCACTCACGTATATATACGTACACTATTATACATATGCACATAATATGAAGCTCGCTAGCGCTGCAGCACAAACATATACCCTCACACGTACACGCACACACATACACACTCTTTCACTCTGCGTGTACATACGGTTTTGATGTATATGGATTTCGCATATATAAATATATAATAGACGCTCTTGCGGAGGCGCGCAACGGCATACCCGCGTATAGAGAAGACGCGCAGAGATCGAATGAATCAGTGATGTCTGACTGCGCTTAAGAGGAGACTCACCCGCGCGCGGATAAAAGTTATTGGAAAACTTGTCTGGCCTGTGGAAGGGAGCCGCGAAGGGGGAGGGGGGGGGAGGGGGTAACGCGTCCCGAGGATATAAGCTAGTGCTATGTTTCCCCAAAAACTATAAAGTTTTTATTACGGAATCCGAGATGTGACGGTATATACGTATGATGCCCGCGTGTCTGAGAGTGTCTTGCGCGCGTGCTCGTGTCATATGTGTACACGTACACGTGTAAATATAAGTAAGTATGTATAGAAAAAGTCACCCGCGGCGCGTCTCCTCGCGTCGTAAAACGTCGAAAACTTTTAAAGCGCGTGTCGCGCAAATATTATAGCAGTGTTTTCCATATTTCTCGCTGCGAGCAAATTCAATCGGCATACCGCCGCGTATAGCCGCGCGCGCGCGCTCGCAATTTACTTCGCCTTCGCGACGGCTAAACAATATGCCAGAAATTCGTAGAAAAGGAGTCCCACAACGCTGCAGTGTCTATCGGAAATTTTCCAATTCCAATACAAGGAAAAAATGCGCGCGCAAAACGACGCTAAGCTTACGCGAGCTTTCGCTTTGCTCCGGTTATATATGAGTGAGTGAGATAGAGAGAGAGAGAGAGAGAGAGAGAGAGAGAGAGAGACGGGAAGTGTTTGCCGGCGGAAAAAAAGAAGAGAGATAAATTTCTTCTCCTCGTATACACTCAGAAAAATAAAGTTTTGTCTATTTCCACGACGACAACAGCCGTAACGACCCGCACACAGACGCACGTGCGCGCGCACTCATATATATACACAGGCTCGCGCGCGTACAAAAGGAAATAAACGAGCTTTCCATAATGCGCGCGAGTGCAGTGGGAAAAATTTACCGGTGCTTTGCGCCGCGAGAGTTCGCGATGCGAAGCGCGCATTACGAGGCAAAAAATTTTCATAGAGAGAGAGAGAGAGAGCGAGAGATCAGCCCCCGCAAGAGTTTTCCGCGAAGTCGACGACGTCCCGAGACGTTAACGACAACAAAACGACGAGCTGCGCGCACTCTATATATATATATATATATGTATAATACACCGCCGCGGATATAACGCAAAAAGTATATAAGACTGTTTTCGAGGAGCTGAGAGACAGTAGATACGTGCCGGGAATGGTCAGACACGATGCTCCTTACACTCGACTGCTCGTTTTTATTGAAAAACCGGATGAGAAGTTTCGAATTAACTTTGGCGAGTGCGCGCGACTCGCTAATCTCGAAATTGGATTGACGCAAACTCTATACGCCAAACTGCTTGCCTCTATATATACTCGCTATATACTAGCTTTCAGTGTGTACTCTCTTCATTACTCTTTTTTCTCCCTCTTTTCTTGCTCCACTGCGCTCTGTATAGACTTGCACACTCTGGCTCTTTTATGTACCTCTGATAATATGTGCCTATGTATACAGCTGATCCCTATATCCAGCTCCTCTTTTTATTAAATCTTGTTGTTAAAAAGACATCGGAGATTCTCTTAATAACTCGCGCCTCGCGGAGCTCTCGCCGCACAGTGTTTTTCTTGCCCCGTCTTGGAATATGCAAACACATTATGTGCATGTATATGTAAAGACACAGAGAAATCTGCTTTTTCCTTGAAATTTAATATTCATGATATTCCGCGAGCTTTTGGCCTCTCGGAATTCATAAGAAACGCAGTTAATTAATGCAAAATTCAAAAGTCAGCCGGCACGCGCCGAGTTGAAATTAATGGCCGCGGGCTCGCTCGCTCTTTCTCTCTCTCTCTCTTCCTCCCTGCTCTCTTACTCACAGCAGAGCTTTCTCGCACATTTAATTTAAATAATTCCAATTTAACGATCTCTAAATATGCTTGTTATAACCGAGTGACGTAATGATTTATTGGCCGCGGGCAGAGCTTTCGAGCTCCATCTGTCGGCGGGTAAATAACGTCTACTCTTCCACGAAAGTAAACGTAAAATCGAGACGGCGTCGAGACTCGAGCCACGGGCAGCATCTCCTCGCATATAGTAGCAGAGCAGTGTACATCGCCCGTACATCGTTCGATTGGATTTCTCGACTGCATAGAAAATGCAATTAAACATTCCAATCTAAATATGAATTTTACGTTTCTACGAAATTGGACGGGCCAACGGCGGAGAAAGCGAGAGAGAGAGAGAGAGAGAGTTGGATATAGCCGTGGGCACGAGGAAAATATCGATTTTCCAAAGACTGCTCCACTTGGAATTCTGCCGTGATTTCTTTTCTCTCGCATATGCAGTATATACAGCGGAGAGCGAGCGCGCGCGCCCATACATACACACACACACACACACACACACACACACACACAGGCTGTACCATCGAAATTGATTGAATCTCCGAAAAACATCGGCACATGTACTGCACACCTATATGCTCTATGACGCTCTGTGACCGTATACCATATTGCAATCGAATGTGCAGCGAAAAGTCCTCTCCACCCCCGCTCGCCCCCCCCCCCCTGACCTCACCTCTCACACAGCCCACACACTCACTAGTGTATATGTGAAAAGGAGATAAGGAAAAAGATATAAACGACTAAAATCAAGCCTCTCGCTCTTGAACTTTCCAGAGATTGCGATACCGTCACACGTATTAAATTCTCCTCGTGTCTGCGGCCTGGCTCTCTCATCTCTGCTCCGTCCGCAAGCTAAACCACAACCTATCGCATGTAGACAGACAGAGAAATATTGAGAGAGAGACAGAGTGTGTGTGCGTAGATACATACGATCACGAAAGCTCACGCGTCCACATGTCCGTCATCCACAACACTACCACCACCACCACCACCACCACCACTACCACCACCACCACCATCATCATCATCATCATCATCATCACCATTAATATCATCACGATATCTCACCACCACCACACGTCGCAAAAGCAAAACCGTAAAGACAATCCTCACGAAAATAACGAAATACCCGAAACGAACGAACCGTCAGAGCTGCCAGCAGTCGACTGGAGCGAACTATCGGCAGGGATACAGCTTGCGCTTCTCCGCGCCGGGGCGCAGCCAGACCATGCAGAGCGTCACCTCGGGCTCGAGGAGCTCGCCGCCACCGAGCGCGGGCCCCACCACCACGACCGCGGCCACCTCCTCCGGGGCCAGTCAGCAGCAGGCCTCCAGACCCAAGCACGCCTCGACCAACGGCGAGCCTCAGCGCACTCAGGTGAGACATTTTCAATTGTCCTCCGCTTCTCGCTGCGCGTTATCGACTTTGCCGCAGCACGCGATGCTCACGCTCTGCAAGGCAATACGCTTAATTTTAAACGGGCGCTCCTCCTAACGTCGCGGCTATAGCTGACGGATACACGTGGCGTAAACCGCATATAAATTGAAACGTCGCTGTACACGCGGGAAATGTTTTTTGCTCGGCAGACCGATCCGGCGACGACGACGTCGACCCCGGCGAGCACGACCACCGGAGCGGCCAGCCCGACGATCGAGGAGAGCTCGGTGAGCTAGGTAGCGCTTGTGCACCTGCGCGATCCCCTGGGCGTGACGAGCCAGGATCGCGAGGAGCAGGTGCAGCGCCTGCAGGACTCGAGCCTCTCGTAGCATCCGGAGGACGCGGCCGCGACGCCGCGCAAGCACCATCACCACCATCACAAGCGGAAGAAGCACAAGCGCCACAAGCAGCAGCAGCAGCAGCAGTCGCAAGCTCAGGCCTCGCCGCACAAGAGCGCGACCGAGGAATCGGCCGACGAGATCGTCGTCCTCACCCCGGAGAAGAGCCAGAACGGCGACGCGGCCGCGCCCCGACGACTCCTTCAGCTCCAGGACGGCTAGACGCGCCGTCCTGCACTTCGCTGCGTAATATGTCCATGCTCTCTCTCTCTCTCTCTCTCTCTCCCTCCCTCTCTCGCACGCGCTCGCTTAATGCAATCGCGGCTGATCGATCGAAGGCGTGGCGAGTGGCCGTTTGTTCCTACTGCAGGTGTATCAACCTCGAGCTCATGCTCTGCATAGACTTGTTGCACTGACGCGTGTTCTTATTACTTTTTACTTCTCGCCACCTCTCCCCCCATCTTTCTCACTCCCTTGTCTCTCCCTCTCTCTCTCTCTCTCTCTCTCTCTCTCACTATGCGTCTGTTTACGCTGCATCTGTGTACGCAGTCGTAAAGGCCCTCTTTTATATATACATGTATTCTTCGAGTGTAAAAGGGATTACGCTGAGAGCCCTACTGCTCCTGCCGCTGCTGCTTCTGCTGCTACTGCTACTGCTGCTGTTTCTGTTTCTGAAGTGGTCTGTAAAGCAATGAGTTCTCTCTCTCTCTCTCACTCTTGCTCTCTCCTCGCGAACTTTGAGGACGTCCAACGCACGAGAGTTCGCCTGAATGATTTATATATACGAGAGAAGGGGCAGAGAGAAAGAGAGGGAGAGAGAGAGAGAGAGAGAGACAAGTCGAATTGAGCTTTGTCGAGAAGCGCGTTAAAACTCTGCTGAATGGCTTTTCTTGCCGACAAGACGCAGAGAGGAGAGTTTTTAATAGGACTCGTGAATTAAAAATCTTCCGCTGTGCTGCCCGCTCGCTATATGCTCTCTGTATCGAATAATACGGCCGCCGCGGCTTCCGGACACGAAGTTTGAATAATAAACGGGTCAGCCGCAAACACTCCACTGGCTCTATTTTCGATTGCTAGCCCGTTATATTCTGGCTCAATAGGCATTAAGGCGGGCGTGAATTATTCAGTCGAGGCCCGCCGCCGCCGCCGCCGCCATTTCTTTTCGCGGTGTATCGCGCGCGCGATTACGGAGCAGAGGAGAGACGAATTATTCCGCAGACCAATTAGGGGAGCTCGTGAGAAAAAGCGCAGTTTTTCGAGCGATCGGCCTTTCTCTCGGAAACCAGTGCGAGAAGGCCGCGGATTCTCTGCGCAACGAACCATAACTTTCCCTATATATACAGATTCCGCGCGCCATCAGTCCAACAGAATCGTCTGCTGCAGACCAGACGAAGAAGAAAAAAGTGCGCTTGACGATGGACAGTCGAGATGTCCATTTTGTATAGCGAAGCGCAACGGCCCCGAATCCGCGCCTAGACGAGACTGTTTTACATTTTTGTATCGTCGACGAGAAACCGCAAGCAAAAATGACTGACGATCCCTTAATCGCATATCGAGATTATCGTTAATCGGCTGAAAGACGAGGCCAGACAATCGGCTTTACAATACGCTTTCCGACCCTTACGCTTCCTCGACGAATATTCTCGTGGCGCTTGCTTCCGCGTAATCCCTTAAAGCGCGTTTTTTCCTCCTCCTCCTCCTCCTCCTCCTCATCCTCTCAAAACTCAATTATAGACCGGTTATTCATGGTCACACTTTTTTGTCCCCTGGGTAGACTTCGATAACAATTGATTCGAAATTTGAAAACCGAATTTCGGGTTTAGTACCCGGGCGCCGCAGACTGGGCTGCGCGCGTTATAAAAATCAATAAAGCGCCATCATTCGGACGATCGATTTCGGGATACGGGATAGCAATAGCACGAGTTCCGGGATGATTGTCGAGCGAATAACATCAGTTTTATCAAGTGCGCACCGTGTACGCTCTAACGAAATATTCGAGGGAACATTTTGTTGAAGAAAATAAAAGAAAATAAAAAAACGAGATGCGAGATATAATTTTGAAAATATAACGTATTCAACGATGGCACTGCGCGAATACTCTCGACTCGCGCACAATATAATAGTCTGCATACGCGCATTTTTTCCGAGAAGGAGAGGAAATAAGAGTGAGAGAGAGAGAGGAGAAACCCTTCTGCATTCCGAGAACTTAATCTTCCATGTCTGTACATTCCAAACTGCAGTGTGTGAGACGCTACGACTGTCGAGGAACTTTTTAATTGCGATAGAAGGGGAGAGGGCGCTGAAAAAGGAAAGGAGAGCAGAACGAACGGAGAAATAGCCGGCTGCACTAAGCAAAAGTCTTCCACGTATTTATACATACAATATAGGCGACCGGAAAACCGACGAAACCGCGGTGACTCTCGTACCAGCGCGATATTCTAATCGACTCTCCGCCGACGAGAAAAAGATATTAAAAAAAAAGAGAGAGAGAGAGAAGCCCAGAGAAAACTATAACGTATACACACGCAGACACACGCAAACTACGAAAGAGCGCCGCGAGAGACGTTTCCGCACTTGATTTTTCTTATTTTTTCACGGATACTAGTATCGCGCGCATAATCCCATCCGCACCTACCCCTCGGGCTCAACGTACACACGCGCACACATACAGACACATGTACATAGTTACACATAGCAAGAGAAGTAAAAGGCGAAGGAACGAACAGATGTACACAGGAGCGAGTATATAGCCGTCGTTTTTCGTTAGGCGAGTTGGGAGAGAGAGAGAGAGAGAGAGAGAGAGAGAGAGAGAGAGAGAGCGAGAAAGAGTGAGTGAGTGAGCGAGAGAGAACGGCAAAAGAGGCGCGGATCTCGAGGCGATGACTTGTTGTCGTGTCAATTTGCTCGAGTAGGCCGAAATTCGACGAGAAATGCCTGTCTATCCATCCCAGGGCTCCTGACGAGTGCGGAGATATAGAACGCGAAGCTCCACACAGAGGCTGCGGGCGCGCACGAAAGGAGAAAAGAGATAAAGAGAACTGGCGAGAGAGGGCCAGTACGTATATACGGTAACTTGATTCACGCTCGAGTATCGATGTCTCGGTCGAGTGTAGTCCGCACATCTATATAGATATATGTATACACTCGCGCGCGCACGTAAACGTGTATGCGTCTATGCCGTCATAAGACTATATGCCGTACAGCACATCCCGCACACGCGAGCTAGGAAATCCAATATTTTTCGTTCAGGTGCAGCAGTTCTTCGTTCTACGTTGTTTCGCCTCGGCGACGATAAACAACATTTCCTAGGACGTGGATAACTTTATACCCTCTTTTCCTCTCGCTCTCCCTCTCTCGTTTACTCTCTGTGTATATGAGGGGGAGGAGAGGGAAAAAAGCCGGAAGCAAAAGATAAGTTTAGAGGCGAACGATAAAGAGAGAGAGAGAGAGAGAGAGAGTAGGGGGAGGGGGAGGAACATTGCTCGTACACGTAAAGCGAGCGAGTTGTGTAATGTAGTTGAATTTTATTCGAAGAATTTATGGAACCTGTATGTTAGTTGCTCTGATAATGCATATTCGCGCACTCGTTTGTTACCAAGTTTTCGGATTTTATTCTGTCGCATATATTGTTCATTTGCTCGTTTCGCGAGAAGGAGAGAGTCGGAGGAAAAGATAAAGTACGGCGGAAAGAGAGAGTGAAGCATCGCTTTTTGTTTTCAAATGTTTATTTGACTCTCGTTGACCGTTACGTTATACGTATGCGCATACGTGAACTCCATTCGTTTGCATAATTTACCGAGTGTTTATCAAAATTAGAGAATTTACAAGGTGCTTTCTCGTTACACATCTTGAAAAAAAAAAAAATTAAATAAAACCACGTGCACAGAGACTGCAATTTTCTACAAAATATTTATAATAAATAAGAGTCAGTATGAGTCGATACGTTGACAGACGAAGAGAGTAAGCATTACAGCACTCGTTAACCGTGTAATTTATAAAGTTATTAACAGAAAAACAATAATCAGGTCGGGTTTTTTAACACTTTCTATGGATGACTCGAGTCGATTTCTTCGCGTAGAGATAATAAAACCGACGGCATTTCATTTGTATACAATGGACTACAATTTTTCAATAACTTCCTCCTCTTTTTTAAATAGACGCCGGACTCCAGTATCATTATTATAATACTGTGTAGCATGTAAGAGTACACACTTGAAAGCGAATTTTTATAATAGATTAAACTGTGTACCCGTGTCAGGTATATACATGAATAATAACTATATAGTCGATGTGTATGAGTGTGAAAAACAATTTAAGCAGAACAGATTTAACGGGAAAAGAACCTAAAATATAAATCTAGTTGTATTTCGACGTGTAATGAAAATTTCTTATTAACGCTGAATTTAAAGGAACACTTAAGTGATAAAAAAAAAACTTGCATAGGCACAAAAATGAATTGCTAGTTAAGACATACATTTTTTAGACAGTTAAAGGCGAAAAATGGCAAAAAAAAAAAAATTAATCAATAATAATACGACCGATACAAGATTTTTACCTCCGAAGCAAACACATACATCACACCAGCATTGACGTAAAAATATACTCGCTGATATTGATCGTCGAATGTAGCCTTACAATATGAATTTCCCGATTTAGCGACGGATCCTTCGCGTCGTACGCGCGTTCCGGGACAATTGCAAGAAAGAAAGACGCCCCCGGCTTTTATTTCCTTCTGCACGCTTCGCGCGCGATTAACGGCGAGCGAAAAATTCCCGGAGCGTCTGCGATACATAATAAGCGAGCGCGCGGCAATCGGGAAAAGCTTCCCCGTCATCAATAGCTTCGCGCATCGCTTCACTTAATTTATTTATTTGCGCGAGCTTGCAAATGCAAATCTCGATTCGCGCAGCAGCTCTGCGTTCTCCCGTGATCCGGCATTATGCAAAACTTTGTATCGATTATTTCCACACAATAAACTTTGGACGGAAATTAGTGTGTATGCGTATTGCGTTTGATGCTTTTCTTTATCCATTTGCGCTCTTGCGAAAAAAATATGCCATTGCGACTGCCTTGCGATACAGTCGTGGATTCAATTCCTCGCGAGGAATTAAATTCTACGATAGAGCTTGCGTCGACTGTTTACGATTGATGGATAACGGCCTTCATGTTTGGATCGAGGCAATTTTTCTTTTCGCAAGAGCGATTTTTATACATGAATACACTGTATTTATTGAAATAATCGATGCGAATGCTTTGCATAATTTCACATACACCTTTTCTATATATCGATCGTCAGAAAAACAAACGTAATTAAAATTATATACTGCTCGGCGAAATCGCGTCTATCTCGCATGCCCTTAACGTTGACGTCTATTAACAAAAAAATGTATTCAAAAATTACTTTAGCTCGATGTGTACGTACCTGTAATTGACATAGCGCAACCAAGTTGCGCCCGTTTGTAGAATGTAATAAACGCATGCAAATCAAAAACAAAATCACAAAAAAAATGATGAGATACACGACAGAACCTTCGAAACTATTGTATGTACATAAAATATACAGAGATACTTCGAGAAGGAAATTATTATACCGAACTTTGTACAAAGTATAATAGAGAGAAAAGCCAAGCAGATTTATGTAAGCGTAATTGTATGTGTACATATAGCTATAACGCGGAATAAGTTATTATAACTTAATAAACACGAAGAACTTGTAAAACTGAATATATTGCCTACATAAGAAAACTAAATAGTAAGTAAGAACATATACTATACACATACGTCAGGACGAATCGTCTTCAACCGAAATGAAGCGATTCCCATTCCTCAGAATCTAATATTTAGATATATATATTATTGTTTAAGTATTAAGAAAATACGAAAGACTTTTGGTGATAATGTCAAAGTAGCTGTAGCGATTTAAGCCAAAACTCGAAAATCTGCGGGATTTCGAGGGATTCTGAGTAACTGAATACATAAATATTATTATAGAATAACGCCGTATACGTTTACCAAGTTTTCATTACAATATCGAAAATTAATTAAGGCTCTATAGACAACATCATTGCTACAATTAGCTAATATGTGTTTAGAGATCATTGTATTTTTCTGGGTCTTAGAGAGGGAGGGACACAACTGATGAGAAATCCTTTCTTGTAGTGTATCTCTGGGTCGATCAGAATGTATCAAGAGCCGTTCGTATAAGTTCCAATTCATGTACCCGGATAAAATTCGTATACAGTTCGACTGTTTGTAGAGATGGTCGGCGTTGTTCCGGAATAATTCATGATGTTCGTGAAATTGTTACATGCACAAACTTTTGCTTTCTGAGTTACCCCTCAGCACTGTAACGCGTATAATCAACTTTTGTAAAGTTATATTTCCGTAAAAGCAGACTAACAATGCAAGTTTTCATAAACATTTGTTTGCAATGAACATTTCGTAAATCGTTTGAATTTGAAACTGAAATTAACCAATTGTTGGTAATGACGTCGTAAACATTTCAACAAAATTTGGACGAATTTTTACCAGGGTACTTTTGTAAATATGTAATGTATAAAAAACACTTAAAATTGTTTTTATTTAAAAGAAATATGTGTACACATTATTATATACAATAAGCAATATCGTTTTTTATATTATCCTTAAGTGAAATGTTGTATTAACGAAAGAAAAGTTATCATTCCTGATAGCGTAAGAAAATCAACTCTTCATAGGAAACTTGTCGAGACAAACACTTTAACTCTAATACGCAAATGATGTTGATGGTTAGGTTTTATTGTTTCTTTACATTTATAATATACTATATATACTATATAGTGAGTAGTTGTAATTGCGGAATTCATATCGTGGAATGGACTTCCCGTAATTTATTTATGTCGCACTTTACGCACACACGTTCGTTAAAAATTCATAAAAGAAATCCATAAGATTTATACTTCCTAGGAGTATAAAAAAATAAATCGTTGTCGAAACAACGTTAATGATTTTCGTTCACTCTTAGAGACTCTATGTATAGTATGTACATACATAAGTATCATTTACTATTAAATCATAAGAATTAAGAAATCTCTACCAGTAATCGCTGTCCTTTATATAAAAAAAAATAATCAAAATCATAATATCAATACGCTAGTAAATATCATTTATCAGTTGCTTTCCAAATGATATAAGGCGTCTGATAAATTATCCCGTGTTTTGACTAGTAAACAGTGTTAAAGACATGTGCATTATGAATTTAGAACTACATATTAACGATCAAGAGATTACATTAATAGTTATAAAATAAGCTCTATCAACAAATCCCTGGTTAGGAAATTTTTCTAAATAAAGCTTTCAATTCACGTCGTTAAGTCCGAGTTCATTTTATTATAAATTTATTTAAAAGCAGAAAGTTATGTTGTTGCAAGTTTATCATAAGTACATGATGTCAACACTATATCTAACAATTAATCTAATCTTCAATTACATTTTCTAGCCAGGGATACACAAATAATTGTATTTTTTTCCATGGCATACTATTTTTTCATTTTTAAAAAATAATACTTTTACATTTGTTACGTTTTAATTCAAGTGAAAATTATAGTTAACAAATACAGATTTTAAAAAACTAGGGAGATAATCAGCAGGAAGTTTCTGTGCCGTTTTAGTATTAAGAACAAAACACGGAAAAAATGTTCTAGATGTAAGTGTTATAAAAATGAGTTTTATTGTTTGTTAGTGTATGATTGTTCGTTAGAGATTTATGGAAAAGAGCAATTAAAACTTATTAAAAGAGAAGAGAAGTACTCAACAATCAGTATTACCTGTGCAAAAGAAACAAAAGTATGTATAACGACTGGTCGTATACTTCAAATATATATGTATGAATTTTGAATATAAACACTAAAGAATTGTATAAAATTGTTTCTCGAGAAAATTACATTTTCATTTCCTTACATTATTACCGATCATTTGTGTGAATTAAAAAAAAATTAAGACTAAT
Organism: Philotrypesis tridentata; assembly: GCA_018906965.1. NCBI lineage: Eukaryota > Metazoa > Arthropoda > Insecta > Hymenoptera > Pteromalidae > Philotrypesis > Philotrypesis tridentata. The sequence continues at coordinate 7,208,058 of JACCIB010000001.1, read as the reverse complement.
ATTAGTGCACCATAGATTTCTTTTAATTTCAACATTTGTATAGTTTTGATGTACTTTATATGTGATTTATACATTTTAAAATTATGTTTATTTGAATAAATACTGCCAAAAGTACGTACATTGTTTACGTTCGATCACTTATCAATCTATCAACTACCTGAACGTCCTTTGAAAGTTAATTTACATAAAGAACAATGGATAGTTATAAAAATTCTCTTATAAAAATGAAGATCTAATATAGTTATGACAATTAGATTCATCAACACTTGCTTGTTTATAACAATATTACAGCCTGTACATCTCTCTCATTTTTAATAACTGTGTAAAAATATATCACTTTTACACAATGCGTAACAAGAGTGCAATAAAATTTATTTACAATATTTATGGTTTATTATATCGCACTTTCACACGGTCTTTCTGATCCCAATATTCTGAGACAATCAGTTTGCATAAGAAAAGATGGAAAACGATGATCAGGAAACATATGCTCACCCAAAAAAAAGTCGGTAAACCTCCCAACTGATGGCCATGTTTATGCAAAGCCATAAGATGATGATCATGAGCTGGCGCTGTCGAAAATTAATTTAAGTAACACATATTCTTAAAAAGAAATAAATTACTTAGATACTTATGTTATCAAAGATTGAATATTAACCTTCATCAACTGCATGAACATGAAGAGCGTTTTGTAAATCTTGCATGTGTTGATAATCCGAAGTTATATACAGAATAGCTGTTAACGGCGTCGTCAATTTTACAGGAAAGTTTGTATAAGACTGACTTAGTGGTACTGGTGCATCTAAACAGCCAGCATCACATCCATAATATACACTATCACTTCTATCAAGTGCCACTCCTAACACAGCTCGGTTGTCCTCATTAACATGAACTGATATATTGAGATGTGTAACGTTTCCATAGCTAATTCTTCTGCAAAATTATTATCAAGGTTAAAAAAAAATAAGCACAAATTTTCCTGTTCACATTTATTTTATAAAATACCTAAATAGAAAATCCCTATGCAAGTGTTGAGGATCTATATTGAATTCTAAGTGTTGATTACTAAACCTTAAACCACCAAGACTCAGAACTATAGCTTGTAATACAGCAGATGGATTTCCAGTCATTAGTCGGTGACAACCTTGTTTTTCTAAAGTTATAGACCAAGCTCTCACCAGCTCATTAATTGCATCAATCGTATTAGTATCTCTCCATAAACGAGGAGCATCCCTATTACAATTATTATAATTATATGAATATTAAAAATTTAAATGTATAAATGATCATTTAATCATTAAAACCTACAAAGTATGATGTCCTCTGTAGCAACCTTCATTGTTGATTACACTTTTTTCTACATCTGCTAGTGCCTTGGGTACTTGACTCAAAACATAATAAATTGTTGAATTGATTTTATAGCCATTAATAGATCCCTTAGCTTTTGATTCACTTATCCTAAAACCAGAATGCCAATATTTTTGCCAAAGAGTTACATGCTCATGCTTCAAACCTTGACTATGTTGTTTTACAAGAGCTTTTCTCATTTGCTAAAAAGTTATTTCATTTATTAAAACTAATTTTTTTTTAATTATGTACAAAACTCTGAATTCTCACTTACATCAATAGCCTTTTCTCTAATTGATTCCCTTTCTTGTTGATATTGCTCCATTGCAATTGCCTCACTGTACTTAATGCTAGCTAAATACTCCAGTTTTACAGAACCTCTTGCCTTAACTTCTATATTTTTTGGTGCTGCTTGATAAACTATTGAAATTGCAACAACCTTATGCGAATTTGGTATATTTACGTATCCAGAGACCAAGGTAAATTCATGATTAATACGTTCAACTAAAATACTGAAGGAAATATTGTCATAAATACTTTTTACTAAACTAAATTGAATTTGTAATAGAAATACTTACTTTATCGATTCTGTGAGAGAATCAGTCCAATGTACCACCGCTTGTGGTTTAAATGGTAATTCCTGCAAATTACTCAATGGATTGGAAATTTTGATTTCCTGCACAAAAATCCCTTCCAACTCTCTATGAGCATAGTACTGATAACCTATGTGGTAACCATCTCGGAAACATTGATATTTGTAAACAATACCCTTGGTATAGTGCATTACCGTTGCCTCCTTATAGGAAATATATTCAGGAACTTGGTAGCTGATAAGCGGTTGCCACTTTACAGGCAAAGACAAAGTTCTTCCATGCTTTACGTAAAGCCAAGATTCTGTTTGTATGGGAATGCCAAATATACCATTGCCAATATAAGGCAGATAAGTATGCTCGCCTTCTCTTGGTGGGTTAAATAAGATGTTTGCATTATATTCCACAGAGTCAAAGTAGAATCCAGCCAGCCTCTCGTTCATGCAATGCTCCTCGTAGGCTACACAAAAATAAATGAGTTTATAATTCCAACATACTTACGCACAGAAAGATGAAAACTTTTTCACATACCTTCTATAGGTTCTCTCCTGCTTGAAAATAGCCATTGAAACAGAGAAGGACCAACGTAGAGCAGAAAACCTCCAAAGATAACAACCAGCACAAGTATCTTCCTGTAAGAGTAGTTTCCATCAAGGGACCGTCGGACTCGCTTGCCAAACTCGTGCACATCGAACATGCCACCACCGCCCCTCATCTTCGCAGCAGTTTTCACTCCTTGTCGTCGTTAAACAAAATCTTGTAAATCACCTGGTGAAAAATTATAACCTCAAATCAACTTGTTCGCGCACTGCATGCGTATCTCCGCAAAAGAGACGAGCGCTCGACTTTCTCGCGAGTGCATTATGCAAATTCGGCAATGAGCAAACAACACCCACAATTATGTCATTTTTGTCGATTATTGCATGGAACACCGATCAACCACAACGGCGTATAACTGGACCATCAGCCGGTTATCACACATTGACAGTATACACACCACCGCACCAGACCAGAGTAGAGAGTACCAGACAGTATCATCAAGTGTTCAACATTGAAAACCTGACTGTCATTGACTCGGTGACTCGTGACTGACATGTATACGCGGCACATGCGCCGATTAGCAGACTGCAGTCTGCTCTCAAGCGCGAACTTTTTGCTTTATGCAAAATATTGCAATTTACCGTTATACTGGAGCTACATCACGATAGGATGTACATGTGTTATTGAACAAAACAGAATGTGACTCGTAGCAGTGGCAACAAATATAGCGCAACCATAGAATTAAATACACAAACAAATCTTATTCATTAAATTACATACAGCGTATTAAATTACAAAGAATTCTAAATAGCCAAGGTTGGAACGCTGTGATTGTCGTGGATCTTAATTATCGATGGATCGAGAGCTCGTGACTCATGATTCACAAATTAGCGTTATTGTTTCCTCTCGATCGTCGAGCGCGCTTATATTGTGTTCGCTGATGGCTCGCTATATACTGCGCGCTATTGAGAGGTGGCGCCGCTCATCCGGCGCTGTCGGTACTTACTCGGCGGTGATGTGCGGCGAACATTGAAGCCGTCGCACTTTGCCGTTTACCAATACATATAGGTAATGCCCTCCAACAAGTATTACGGGTGTAAAAGCTCGTTTTGTGCGAACGCCACGCAAGATTACATAAGTGTCAGGGAGACGCTGTGTATTATCAGAGCAATCTCGCAGCTATCGCTTTCTCCTCAACACACTTGCGGGGAATTCACTGTATAGCACGTAATCGAGCGTAGGGTATACTTACACAACTTGTACGTACCTATATACTTTGGGATATGGGTATAGCTATATATACTTGTACATTTAAGTTCCTGCGCGTGAGAAAGTGCGTAAGTAGTACAAGCGTACGTAGAGACAGGAAGCCTCGTAAATCCACGTCTACTGGGAGAACCGGGTTGCAGGCTGACTTTGGACGTAACACTTTTTTGAACAAGATGGAAGTACACTCCATGAAAATTAATTAAAAGTAATTCTTGACGCTATTGCGTATGCGTGCGTTGTTATAATATACCTTTGAAAAATGAAAAAGTGATGAAAGACTTGCTTGATGTTATCACCATAACGTTTTTTAAAATATTCGTTGATATATAATATTTTAACTATATCATTCGTAAGCGAAGACTCGTTTTAAAACTCTATAATTAATTCGATCAAACTTTGTAACGTATATCCCTGAATTTAATATAACAAGTGAAAATTACGATGAATCCAGCTTATCGTAATACAATGGAATAGAAATGATTATCGATGCTGCACTTAAAAGTTTTTTCATTTTATTACACAATTATGCAACAATTGAATTTGCTTAATTAATTATGCAGAGATTTATGAATGCCAAGTTTATCGAGGTCTTCTCGTTCGTTACCTTTCAGTTCAGTTATTTCACTTCACCCCAAGACACAATTGAACCATTGTCTCTGCTCACTATACTTATTACTCGAAAGTATGAATATCCGTGGTTACAATTGAATTCGCGTACCGAAGAGCTTTTTCCTCAAAATAGTGTGTACACTCGCGGACAGCCGATATCTCGAGTTTGCAATTCACACGAGATATGGACTGTCCAAGTTTTTTCCTCCCCACGTGCACAATACACCATTACAACAAACGTAAACCAACAAATAAAATTACATCCGCAAACAGATCTTTCATTAATCACAGCTGACTCGACGAAATTTCATCGCTCCAGGTAAAATCCTCTGAAACAATATTGCAGCATATTGTGTCACCAATAACTGCGGAGTCTTAAAATTCGATTTCTCACAGTCAACAAAAGTCCGATCGCTTATCAGCTCCATTATCGATAATCCCGTGCGCGCAGGCATTGTTCGCATAAAAGGCCGCGCTTGCACTGCAGCGAGCGATCCCGAAGGGAAGCGACCGCTTGTGCGGCCGAGAGAGAGAGAGAGCGAGTGAACGACGAGCCTCGAGCCATATTGCGGCTCGATAATTTCATTCCCATTGAAATTAATCAATAATGCATTCGATGCGTATCGGCTATTCTCTTCTCCGCTGCAGCGCGGCGGGAGAGAGAGAGAGAGAGAGAAAGCGCACGTATACCATCAGCTATGAGCGCGTAAACTTCGTTAAAGCCCAAACAGACGTATATACAATAAACTCGTCCCAGGATACTGGGCTGGGAAAATTCAAAGATTCACCGTATACTGCGCGGCAGTCATACTTTTTCCGAGTAAAGCCCTCTTGTGCGCGCGCGCGCGCGCGTGAATCCAAAAAAAGAAAAGCACTGCCGTAAACACGGGAAAAGCCCGCGCGCGGAGTTTGCCGAACAAAGTTTATCCAACTTGTAGAGCAGCGGGCTAAAAGACGAGAGAGAGAAAGAGAGAGAGAGGGAAAATATCTTTTCAGCTGCATCCCCGTGTGCCTGCGCGCCTGTCCATATATTATACGCATATACGTATTACGAGCTGCTCCAGTTTAGTTACAAGCGCGCGGGCATTTAAAAAATCCGGGCAGTGGCATTTCGCCGGCTGTCCTCTAGTACTGTGTGAATAATTGAGGGAGCAGTCGAGAATGGAGGGGAAGGGAAAAAAGCACGGAGACGAGCGATTGCGGGCGCGCGGGATGGGGTGGGGGGAGGGGGAGGATAATAGCCGATGGGAATGAACGCGTAATCTCTCTAGCCACCGACCGGGCATAGACTGCAGCAGCGAATCTCCGATTCGTCGGGGTGGCGATCGCTTGTGTAATCCCGTTAACGAGAAGCTTCTCGCGGGGCTCCTTCGAATTTACAAAGAGCGCGGGCTATCTCTCCCGAGCTTCCCGACGAATCGATGTACAATATATATATATATATATATATATATATATATATAGATATGAGCGTCGATTATAAATAACGATTTTCCGATGACTATACGTATATATATATATGATGCAGACCGAGAGCTTGCGAGCCGCTCCATCACGGCGGAGCTTTCAGAGCTTCCGCCACTGCGGTGAGAGAAAAGCTCTCGCGCACGGGTGTAGAAAAATGTAACGTGTTTTTCACGCTGTACAAGATGATGGATGCGCCGCTCGAAAAAAGCTTCGCGTCTGCTCCCCGCCCCTCGAAATGATCATTAGTCAAGCATTAATATATGTGTGTGGCCGGGGTTATATACATATATATATGCGGGTCACAGCTTATAGGCGGAATATAAAAAAGCTCGGGTGATTCCGACCCCCCCCGGTCGAAAAGCTCTTACGGCATTCGTCGTTGTACTGCGCGGATACACGTCGCTCTCGAATTCTCTGCGGTGTCCTGCACAAAATGCGCTCTGTGCGCATACGACGAGATAGAGAGAGAGAGAGAGAGAGAGAGCTTTGGTAAGTGGCAGAGCAGCAGCAGCAGCTGATGCATCAACGCGGAGAGCGACGAGTATCAATCGGGAGCACGTGTTCTCACAGATTTAAGTGCGCTACGCAAGAGATCGAAGACACGCTCTGTCTCTCTCTCTCTCTCTCTCTCTCTCTCTCTCATCCGTGATCTAGGCTCACGCTGCAGTGTGCATATAGCGGGACGATATAGGAGAACGGTGCGCGCCACTGCAAGCGCAGGAGCGCACGTATGCGTGTTCCATAGCGGATGCGCGGGGACGGATCGGTGTCACGTGCAGAACTTGCCGACCCCCTCCGGATATAGGAACTTCCTAGTCTTATGCGTGTACACCTACGCAGAGCGTCTATCCGTCGCTGTCATGGGATTATAATAATAACAATAAGTACTGGCGGTGCTAGTGCTGCGGTAGTATACAGATCCGCGGCGGTACGAAACTGGATAAATATCGGAGACAGAGACCGCGGCCGCAAGTACGCGTACACAGAGATATATATAGATACATGATACGCGGGTCTATATACATGTGCGCGCATCAATTAGGAAAAGCACATCAGCTGCAGGAGTGATTTCATCCCTGAACGAGCGGAGCTTTAGTGGGCCAACGCGTGTGTCCGGCGCATCGCATGCTCTGGAGCCGTGCGCGTGTGTCGCAGCCGCACACACGTATATATACGATATACGCATACATCGTACACGTATATAGGCATATATAGGCAAACGCGCGTCTATACCGTACGCATAACTATATAGAAGCCTGTCTTGCATTCTGGAGCGACAGCGACGCTCGCTGATGATGATATACTGGTGACGCGAAGCCTGCGGCTGTGTGTGCGCGTCCCCGCCGTTTGGCACTTGTGTAATACGCGTAGCCGCGCGCGCTGTGTATATACGCGAGACGAGCTGAGAGGGGTGCAGGGCACAGCCGTGATGCTGGCCCGTCGACGGGATTCTCGCGCGGCATATGGGCTAGTTCCCTGCGAGCCTCGCGCAAGCACGCACGGCTCGTGTCGCACTTTTTATTTCATTGTCACTCGCTCGCCTTTTTCTTCGCTCTCGACGCGCGCAGTATATACAGAGAGAGAGAGAGACAGAGAGCTTGCTCTTGGACCTACTGTCCTACAGAGACGACGCGATCCGAGCCGCGGCGACGAGCCACGTCGAAGTTGAGTGGCGAGCGCCGCGTTGCATTCGAAGCTCGCATCGTCGCTTCCTGATCCAATAACTCGCTGAAAAAAAAAGAATATAGATTGTCGGAGATCAAAGTATATATACATATATATATATCGAACGCGCATCAGACGTATCGGAGACGCGGGGATCGACGCTCGGTCGCGCATTCTACATCGTATATAGAAGCTCGTTCGCTCGTTCTCTCTCGCTCTCTCCGTGTGCGCGCTGCGCGGTGCGCGCGCTTCGAGCCAGGAAGGAAGGAAGGAAGGAAGGCTCTCCAGCATCCATCGGCATCGCTCCAGAGAGACGGAGAGAGAGAGAGAGAGAGAGAGAGTAGGGAGAGAGAGGCTGCGTGGTGCGCTGGCGCAGGAGCGAGACGCACCGATACACACACACACTCGTATATATATATACAGAAACGTAGAGTGTACAGAGACGGCCAGCGGCCGAGGAGAGCTACGGCCCGTAGTGCTGCTGCTGCCGTCGAGCGCGAAGGACCGCCGCTGCAGTGAACTCTGCCGTCAGTTAGGTGCGTATTCGTCTGCCAACGAAGGCTTTACCAAAAACAGAAAAAAAAAACACGAAAAAATACATTTCGCCACGCATTGCTCATCCGCAATCACCTTTGTGCCATCGCTCCAGTGCATCCCCTCTTTGTTTTCTCATCGTGTTCAAACTCCCTTTCTCAAGAAGGAGGAGGAGGAGGAGGAGGAGGAGGAGGAGACCGCTCCGGGGCGTGCGGAACTTTCGAAAGGGAGGGTTGAACGCGCGCGCGATAGGATAAGTACACACACGCATGTAGAGAGAGAGAGGAGGGAGGCGGGAGGAGGAGGACTAGGCCACTTTTCGCGAGCGCGGACCCACATATTCAGCGGCGGATAGGAGCGAGAGAGAGAGAGAGAGCCGCTCTCGGCCTCGGCTAATTAGAATATAGCTGTTTTTTATGAGCGTGGAAGAGGAAGAGGGAGCCCGCAGCTCAGGAGGCCCGCTCTCGCTCCGATATTTATTACACGGGACCCCTGCCGGACATGCACATTAGCGCGCCTCGACTCTCTTCTTCTATACGCGCGCGCGCGCGCTTATATATAACAAGTGTATAGAAACGCGTATACAAGTGTGCGTCCATCTCTCTCTCTCGCTCTCTCTCTCTCTCTCTCCATGAAAACAGTGCACGTATGCACACACAAGCTGTTGCTCCTCTCTCTCTCCAAATTTTCTCAACTTCGCGTCGTCCCTCCCGCGCTCCCGGGCGCGCGGCGCAACAACTCGGAAGTTTGCCTGCTCCACTTTTCCACTACGCTCTAATGTCTCCGACTCCGTATACACACACACACACACACACACACACACACACACATAGACTCGCACACGCGCGCGGAGCTATGGAATTTCAGACTTCAGCCACTCCAACTTGTATACATCGCGTCTCGGTCTTCTCAGCTCTGCTCCACTCAGCCCCGTGCGCGCGCGTTTTCCGACGCACGGGGGGCTCCCCTCGTCGCCTCGCTTCGAGATTCGAGTATCTGGGCTCCAAAGCTTCTCTCCGTCTACGTGTATATACATATACGCATCTACATAGGCAGGTCCTCCGCCTGTCTCTCTCTCTCTCTCTCTCTCTCTCTCTCTCTCTCGCTCTTTCTCTCCCGCCCGCGCGCGCACGCATAGGTGGAAAACTTCCTAGATCGATTATTCGGCAGTGGAAAACTATATACTCTGCTGCTGTTGCTGCCGCTGCCGCCGCCGCCGCTGCTGCTGGGGTTAATCTCTCGTGAGATGGATGTGTTGGAGCCGCGGGAGGGACGAGGAGAAAGAGAGAGAAAGACGCCGCGCGAGAGGGCTGCGAGGGGGAGTGGAAAAAAGTGCGCGAAAAAAGGCGAGCCAGTGTATAAGTATAGATAGGCAAAGGGGCCAAAAGGGGGAGGGGGACGAGAATGGACGAAACAAAAGCGCGCGCGACTTTGACTTGCCGCGCGTGGACATGACAAAAGCTCGCGCGCGCGCGCGCGCGAGAAGACTCAACCCTCAAGGATCGCATATAGCCGCTCGACGCAATCTCTCTCTCTCTCTCTCTCATTTTTGTTTGTTTTTCGCTTTTTTTTTACTTTCCCTCCACGGCGCGAAAAAGCACAACAAAGGAAAAGCCCGTCATTCGGATTCTGATGTTGTCTGCAGTATATGTATATATGCAGAGCAGCAGCAGACGCGCGCGCGCGCGCGAGTGCTATAGAGGACAGGGTCGCGAGATATTATTTTTTTTCCCCTCGCGCACGTGTCCCTTTGAAGACAGAGAGATCAAGCGGCAGAGAGTATAGCGAGATCCGCATACGCATCGGTGAATAAATTAAATTTCCAAAGATTCGTATGTGTATTACAGACGCGCGGGAAGACGCGCGCGTATATGCGGGCGACGAAGGGAGTCGAGATTATCCGCGTATACACTGCGTGTATACCTCGCGAGTCATTATTCCGCAGCGAATACATCAGCCCGGAGAGGAGGATCGAGCGAGGATCAGTCGAGATAAGCGTCTCGGAACGAGATGATGAGGCAAGAGAGAAATGGATAGAGTGCAAGTGAAGGGGGGGGGGGTATGTATCCGCGCTACAAATCCTCTCCCTTCGAGCGAGCGCGCGCTCTCGGCTCTCCTTATCGACGCGAGACGAGAAAGCCCCATAAGGCTGGGGGAGGAGAGCTGCATCTCTCGCTCCGACCGAGTGAGAAAAACGCGGATAGAGTATAGGTCGCCGGACCGATCGGAGAATGACTGTCCCAATTAAGAGGGGGATCGGTTGTTATATACTCGAGGGTTAAAGCGAAGGAGAGAGAGAGAGAGGGAGAGAGGACGCGAGATCGATTATGACGCCCCAGAAAGCGCGCCAGAAATTTTCTTTGTTCGAAACTGGAGCGATTGGACTGCTCTGCTGCTGCTGCTGCCGTCGTCGAATCGGCTGCTTCCGCAGATTTGCTTCCGCGGAAACTGTCCCCTGCGAAATTGCCCGCCACCACCCCGGAGTGTATCTCGAGATTGAGAGAGAGAGAGAGAGAGAGAGAGAGAGAGAAAGAGTCTTGAGCTTGACTATGCGCACATCGACTTATTTCGGCGCGGAAATGCAACGAGGTATTTGCGACGGGCTGCGAGAGATAGGGAGAGGCTTCGTCGAATTCCTGGAAGGCTGATGCGAAGATTCCACGGCTGTTTCAGTCGCTACGCTTTTTCCGGGGAAATCTTTTTTTTCTTCGTCTTCGTCTTATCTTCCTCTTTCGTGGACATCGTGGCCTTTCGAGATGCGTCGACACTTTGCAGCGACGCGAATGAAAGGGTCTCGCAATTCGCGAAGGACGACGAGATTCTGAAAGCTCTCGCGTAGATTTTAGAAAATTAATGCTATCCGCCCCTCCGACTTTATTCTCGTCTCTCTCTGGCTCTCCAGCTCTTCGCGCTGGTATGCGGACGAAGAATGCAAACGGAGACGATTATTCTCTGAGGTTGGACAATGCTTTCGGGGCAATTACTTTGATTAAGTGTGGAACTTTGCTTTTTCAAGGCTCTCTAAACTTTTTAATATTCAAAGTGCTGCGCAAGCTCGAGCTTCAATTCAGCTTTCATGCGAGGAGAGAAACATTCTTATCGGACGCTCGACTATCTCTTCCTCTCTCTCTCGCTCTGTCCCTTGAAATTTTAAGACCAGTTCTGAGTTATTGCGCTTCTTCCTCGGCTTTTTATCGTCCCATTACCGAACGCAAATATTTACCCCCTTCCTCGTCGTCGCTGAGGCTGCGCGAGCCCCCAGCGCCAACACTTTCCATTGCACGAACGCGCATCGCGTCGCTGAAGTTTCGCGGCTTGTTAATACAGCGGCGGGTCCCATTAGCCGCGACTCGAAAATCTCTCCTCGAGAACCAGTCGATCGGGATTTCCGCGCGAGATAGCGGAAGCACATCAACAGCAGCTGCAGTAGTCCTGATATATCGGAAATATCTCAAGTTGGAATCCCAACGCGCGTTTGTGTATTTACGAGCGCGCGGGATTCCACCTTGAAATATTTCCGATAACAGGACGCGACTGCAGCGGGCGTCGATTAATTCCATTCGGGGACCCCCCCGCAAGATCGCCCACTCCGACGCTCTCGCGACAGCTCAATTATTATTATTACTATTCTTATTATTATTTCACTTTTTTCTTTAATTCGTGCGCTCTCTCTATGTATCTGCGCTTTCCTCGTTCTTCCGTCTTTCATCGGCCGAGCGTTGGATCGCCTTTGTGTTCTCGATTTTCGTATCGTCGAGGCCGATGTCAAAGGATTCGTGGGGAAAATTCGCAATTGGAGTGTGCGCGATGCAGCTCCCGCGCGCACGTGCCCCCCCCCCCCCCCCTGGGGATGAGAATTATAAATGGTTTCGTTTTGCCTCGTTTCGAAAATAGGTTAAGCGTGTGTAGAGCGAGAAAATTCCCCACTCGACGCTGATATATACTCTTTTTTTTTCATTTATAACGCAACGAACGTGGGTGCGGGAGAGGAGGGAGGGTGAAGCGGGATGGGGGGGGGGGCTAAAGAGAGAAACTCGTTGAAACTTTGGAAAAGGGCGCAAATACCGTTCATTACTCCATCGGCTGCCGTCAGCAAAAGGGGCGCGCTGTGAAAAAAAGAGAGAAATTAACGATATACCCATCCCGCAGTAGAAACTTCCCGACACGGTCAGCCATTACTCCGCAGAAAACGCGAGTCTACGTATATGTGTATGTATTCATCAACCGCCCACACCAACGTAGCAATTCATGCATGTTCCGCAGGTGTGAAACGTGCGTTTGTTATGGGCTACCCCGACAGTCTTCAGCATCAGGACTTGGGACACTAGAGGCTGACACATCTCGGGGCCGATCTCCTTCCTTCCGCCCATTGGCCTGCGGAGAGACGTCGAGCCTGCAGCAGCGTCCACACAGAGCCGAGTAGAGAGAAGGAGAGAGAGAGAGAGAGAGAGAGAGAGAGAGAGAGAGCGAGAAGAAGAGCGAGGCTAAACGATCGAGTTCGCCGCGTAATAGACGGAAGCAAAAATGTCGGTGTCGACGAGCAGGGAGCCGGAAGTTCTCGACCCGGAGAGCGGCGGGGGCGCGGCGGCAGCCCTGAACAGCTCGAGCACCGCCGTCGTCGCCGCCGCCGCCGCCGCCGCCGCGACCAGCAACGGCGCTGGCAAGAAGGAACTGCCCGAGCGCGGCAGCTGGAGCTCCAAACTCGACTTCATCCTCAGTGTCGTGAGTATACAATGTAATGGCCTGCGCACCCGACGCTTCCAAATTTATCGAGCACTTGTTGAGGCTTCGCTTCATACGGCCGAGCCAAATCTCTCCTCCACCTCTGTGCACGTATATATGTATGCATGCCCGCGCCAAATCTGTGTCTGTGCGCACAGATATACCCCTTTCGGGCTGTTGTGCACATAACGACGACGTACATCTTTAGTGCATACCGCGAGGAAGACAGGTTTCTGGCAGGATACTTTTCAATTAAACGCCGAGCAAGAGACACGTATACGCGCGACTTCGCGCGTGTATTTGTAAGAAAAAGTTCCTCCGCTCTCGTCGCGGCCTGCAAAGTCGCGGGATTGAGTTCGAAAGGTTTCGGCGCTATCTCTCGCGCTCGACGACGGGACTTGCTCTTTTTCCCTGCGGATTATCGTTTCGGCTTTGACAGGAAATTCTATAATCGACTGTCCGGGCGTCGATATGGCGTATTCGATGCTTGGAAGAGTACACGAGTAATTAGCTTAGTTTTAATGGACTTGCGGGCAATATCAGTGTAACCTACATACCGAAAATACGGAAGACTTGGCTTTTCTTTTTATCTCTCGCATCGGAATTCTTCTCGGTCCTCGCCTGTGTATACATCACAGGTTGTATCGTAACACTTATATACATCTGCGCCTGGAAACGAGCGACGCGGACGCGTGTGCAACTGACACGCGAGAGCATGATAAACTCGCGAAATAATCTGTTCCGGAAATTCTCGGAAAAGCAGCTAGTTTCCCGCGTTTCCGCGCTGATGCACATGCACGTACACACACGCGCGTACTCGACGATTTCATTACAGCGATGTAATGCTCGCGCGCGAATTATCGATCCGCGCGCAAGCATACGTATATACATTTACGAGAGTTAGCGAGCTTTCGAACGAATGTACATCTCCGGCGATGAAAGCTGCAAGTTTTATTCGAAGCAATCGTGAAGCACTGCACTTTCAATGGAAATTTCCTCCGTATCGCGCGAAATCTGTAAAAATATTCTCGAAATCCTCTGCTACATCTGCGTACATGTGTGCAGAGCGAAAGGAGACGCGCCGTGAATAATTTTGCGCGAATAATTTAACGGAAACGCTTGGCGAGCATCACGCAGGCAATATGCGACGATGCGGAAAATTCTATTTTCGGATCGTCTGCGAGCCGTAAGTGCGTATAATGTGTAACATGACAAGCACAACTGGGGAACGCATAATAGTTAACGGTATATCAAAACGAAACTTGTTTCATTAAATCGTTCGCTCGCGGCCGATGCGCGGCGATATATATGTATATACAGGGATGGCGTATCGCCCGCCGTTATCAGCCGATGCGCTTTTTGCCACGGCGAAACTTTCCCGCATCTACAATATCCAAGCAATTTCGATAGTTATTGCATTTTACGTTACATCGCTGCGCTCGACCAAATTCGTTTACACGTGTTACGCGCGATATAACGAGGCGTTATACTAAAGTCTCGTATATAGTTAACTTTTTCCTGCTTACATTACTCTCGGAGACAAAGTACATATAAACAAGTAGGTTTAATAGCGCGAAATCGCGGCGGACCCGGTGAAAAAGCAAACAAACGAATCAGGCAGCCACTTAGCGCGCCGTCGCCGCGATTTCCTCTGGGAAAAGGAAACGGGCATAAAGGGTAAGCCAGCGAGAAATTGGCTCGAGCAGCCTCGAGCTGACCCGCGGCAGAAACGAACCGCGTGTTTATGAGCACGAGGAAACGATATAAAAACGTCACGACGACGACGACGACGACGAGAGGCTGAAAAATAAAAACACAGCGTTTACTGTGTGTACAGCTGTGCGCGTAAACGCTATGTATAGAGATAGAGCTGTGGTTCTTCGGTCGAGCTCTATACCGAGAGAGAGAGAGAACCCTCCTACGTTGATTAAGTCTTATTGGCCGAAGCAGCCGGGAGCGAGTGAGACGCGTGCGCTTAATTGAAGAAGCGAATCTGCATAAATATCGAATGCGGTCGCTCGCTCGTTCACGACGCCCGAGAGTGTGTGTGTGTGTGTGCGTATGCATATGTATACGTGCAGTGCAGAGAAATTGTCATTGGCAGCGTCGACGTTGGAGAAAAAAAAACGATAAGAAAATAAGAATGATTTTCCGTGCACACGAAAGGTCGGTCTGGCCATCGGACTGGGCAACGTCTGGCGATTTCCGTACCTGTGCTACAAGAACGGCGGCGGTGCCTTTCTCATCCCGTACTTTCTCACCCTCTTCCTCGCCGGCATTCCCATGTTCTTCATGGAGCTGGCGCTCGGCCAGATGCTCACGATCGGCGGCCTCGGCGTCTTCAAGATCGCCCCCCTCTTCAAGGGCATCGGCTACGCCGCGGCCGTCATGTCCTGCTGGATGAACGTCTACTACATCGTCATCCTCGCCTGGGCCATCTTCTACTTCTTCATGTCCATGCGCTCCGGTGAGTTGTCTTTTGCTTCTCTTTGCCGCCTCCTTCCTTTTATTTTTAGCTCCAATCGGCGAGACACGCGGCCTATCGATAAGCTCCGCTCATATGCCTTTACGCCGCTACTGTGTGCGCTCTCTTTCATTATTTTTTCGGCAGAGCTACCCTGGGGCGCCTGCAATAATTACTGGAACACGAAGAACTGTGTCAACCCCTACGAGAGAAAGAGCCTCTACTGCTTCGAGAAAATGAATCAGAACGGCAGTCTCATCAAGATGTGCACGTTCAATCACGTGAACGTCAGCGCCTCGACCCTCAGCGACCCCGTCAAGGAGTTCTGGGAGTAAGTCGTGCAGAGAGACGCGTCGAGCGAGCCGTTAACGCGCCGCAGTGCACCCAAGGAAAATCCCGTTGCTTTCTCCTTTGCAGACGGCGAGCGCTGCAGATCAGTCCGGGCGTCGAGTACATCGGCAACATCAGGTGGGAGCTCGCGGCGACGCTCCTGCTCGTCTGGATAATGTGCTACTTCTGCATCTGGAAGGGAGTCAAGTGGACCGGCAAAGTCGTCTACTTCACCTCGCTCTTCCCCTACGTGCTCCTCACCATCCTGCTCATCAGAGGCATCACGCTACCCGGCGCCATGGAGGGCATCCGCTTCTACGTCAGTCCGAACCTCTCGAAGCTCAAGGAGTCCGAGGTAGGTGTACAGACGCTCTTCCGTAGCTCTCGCTTCCATTTACGACTGCACGGACGAATCGCCGGCACAGGTTTGGATCGACGCGGTCACGCAGATCTTCTTCTCCTACGGACTGGGCCTGGGCACCCTGGTGGCCCTGGGCAGCTACAACAAGTTCACCAACAACGTGTACAAGGACGCGCTGATCGTCTGCTCGGTCAACTCGTCGACCTCCATGTTCGCGGGCTTCGTCATCTTCTCCGTGGTGGGCTACATGGCTCACGAGCAGCAGCGGCCCGTCGCCGAGGTAGCGGCATCCGGTCCGGGTCTGGCCTTCCTGGCCTATCCCTCGGCTGTGCTGCAGTTGCCCGGTGCTCCGCTCTGGTCCTGCCTCTTCTTCTTCATGCTGCTGCTCATCGGTCTGGACTCGCAGTTCTGCACGATGGAGGGCTTCATCACTGCTATGGTACCGTTTCCCTTCTGCTTTGCTTATTGTCACTCGGATTCGCGAATCGCTGACGAGTGCGCAAATCGACAGGTGGACGAGTGGCCCAAGCTCCTGCGACGGCGCAAGGAGATCTTCATCGCGATCGTCTGCATGCTCTCGTACCTCGTCGGCCTGTCCTGCATATCCGAGGGCGGCATGTACGTCTTCCAAATCCTCGATTCCTACGCCGTCTCCGGATTCTGCCTGCTCTTCCTCATCTTCTTCGAGTGCATCTCCATCAGCTGGGCCTTCGGGGTGAACCGCTTCTACGACGGCATCAAGGACATGATCGGCTACTACCCCCTCATCTGGTGGAAGTTCTGCTGGGTCATCGCCACTCCCTGCATCTGCATCGTGAGTATAGAGCGTGGCGTGTAGATGAAGAATGACAGCTGGTGATCGTTCCATTTCCTCGTTGACAATGTCTTTCTTCGCGTAGGGGGTGTTCTTCTTCAACCTGGTGCAGTGGACGCCGATCAAGTATCTGGACTACGAGTACCCCTGGTGGTCACACGTACTCGGCTGGATAACGGCTCTGTCCTCGATGCTTTGCATACCCGGCTACATGCTCTACGCCTGGATGACTACCCCCGGTGACAGGCAGACGGTGAGTCGATCGAATTGCAGAAAAAATTCGCAAGGGGGCTGCGCGACAAAATCCCTTACAATTCTTGCTCTTTCTTCTGCGCAGAAATTCAAGCTGCTCATCCGGATAGAGGACGACGTGGCGGCGTTAAGAACGAAAATGGGTCACTCAAGCGTCGAACTGACACCCCTGTAGTCCGCCACTAGGTGGCGTCTGATCAAGGAAACAACCTGCAAGTCAATTTGCTGCTTGTAGGCTACTCTTATACGTTGATACTCCCGTTCGGTGTCAAGATCAAAAATTCTTTATTCCTTGTAGTTGATTCTCTAATACGATATGCAGTGACGCGTTGCCCTTCGTTTATAATTAACCGTTGTAAACGAAGTGTCAGTAGAATTATTGTAATACTAAGAGGGATCAACTCTGTATAGAGGGGGAAAAATTTCAATCATATCGTAGAAGAACTTGCGTAGATGCAAGTTGCAGGCGTGAATTCCTCCCATAACTATCGAGAAGAATACGCACCTTGGTGGAAATGTTTGTCTACGAAATATAAAAAGGACATACGATCCGATCGTTCGATCAATACCCTAAACCGAACGAACAATAAATTTTTTATGGTTTATTCAAATTATTTGGACGTTATACGCGTAGACGTATAACGCGGGACACAATACTGCACACGTACATATGGTAATTGTATCAAAATTTTTGCTGAAAAAGATTCGTATCGTTAAATATAATAAGTAGAGCGCGAAACGCGCAATAATTTATTGAAGCTCGCAAACCGTACAGCAAACTAGTACACGCGAAAGTTTTCACTAGGGTAGGCTCAACTATCAATCTATATGTATATGCATATATTATATACATGCATATCATGAAGCAAAGAAATAAGAAGAAAAAAAATTACACATCTAAGAAACATATAACATGGTGATTCTGAAGGGGGATCATTCGAAGCAAGTTACTCAACAGATTAAGATGCTTTATCGTTGTAATAATGATTTAAAATATATTTAGCGGCGCTCGCGAGTAAGAGAGAAAGCGAGTGAGAAAGCGCGCGCGAGAGAAAGAGGATGAGCGAGAAAAAGTGAGAGGGGGATCGATGACGATGGGAAAATACGGGCATTTTTCAGCGAATCATTCCTTGTCTTCCATCAAATGCCGCAGCTATTTGCACAACCGTTGTCGTTTTTCGAGAGGCATATAAATATATATATTGTTTCGACGTTATAGAAAATGAAACAGACATGATGTTTATTATATGGTGTGATATACAATTAAAAGAAAAACATATGACAATAAAAGAAACACTAAACAATTAAAAACAAAAAAAAAATAAGATAAAAGCACAACGAACTTTACAATTTATTCGAATAAACGCGCGCAGGCTTAAGTGACTTTTTTAGAAATTCCTTTTAAACTCGTTCACTACTTAGCGAAGAGCAATGCCGACTTGGAAAAGATGTTGAACAAATATCTAGTCAATATTTCGAGAATTAGTAGGTTTAAAAAACCAAAAAGAAATACAAATAAACAAACGGACAAAAACACTTCTTGCTTTGTAAAATCAAACAAAAACATATCTTTTTCGATTATAAAAAATGACGAATGTTTTTATGTCACTTCGCGCATATCATCGCATGATAGGTTGTAATAAATTAAATTATATATTACTATAGACCGATGAAATTGGAATCGTCATTATTGCGTATATGTATTTTCAAGTTATACAAATGTTGTTGCGCCTCGCCTGCGACGCCGGCGTTATGCTCTAGACGAACGTGGGCGCACTTTCAAAGAGTACATAATGCGAATGTTTAACGACGAATTCTGCCTATTAATTTAAGCGACTATTTATTAATACCATAATTATTATTACTACTATTATTATTAATATTACTATTACTACTACTATTAGTATAAATATTATTTCAACGATTTGTTTGTTACAGCTACATTGTAATTTATTTAAAACTCACCCCATATTATGTATTTATCAAACAACGTACCGATATTCGTTATAATAATTTTTTTCATTTCGCCGATATATTTACATATTTAATATATTATATACATACTATACACACAGTCTAAGATGCAAGATAAAGAAACAATACAATTACGCATATAATATTGACAAAAAAAAAACAAACGTTTCGTTCGAATGAGTAAAAGCGCGTGCGTATATGCGTATGCGCTCGCGCACATACGACTCTGTATATCCCTGATATAGAAAAGTGCGCGAATATATATTAGTACATGTGCGCGCGCGCCTCTACGCGATATATAAAATATATAGTGTATATGAAAAATATAAATGTATCATTGTTACCTGTGTAGGATTTAATGAACCGTGTCTGTATCAATTAAAGAAACAATAAATTGTATTAATGTACAACCAATTTAGGAATAAGGAACGATTCTGTAATACTCTGCTATATACAGTCGTTTGATACACACTTGTTGAGGAAAAAAAAATTACGATGAGAATGCAGGAATTCTGTAAAACTCTGCACATACACGCTTTGAATTGTTGAGACACGAAATTAAACCAAAAAAATCACGATAAAAAAATCAGGACAATTGATCGAGATGGTCTTCATTAAAAATAACGTTCGTCTCGGCGATCTATATTGTAATAAATAATCCATAATTTTTAATAATTCCTTATGGTCCTTACAAATGTATAAAAGAAAAAAATGCACAAGTATAATATCGTTGCATTGTTGAAATGCGCTCGGAAAAAATATCCTTAAAATCACAGTCTTCCATTTACACATAAATATATATATACATATACATATATATTAATTTTAGATTCAACAAATTTTTAACGGAAAATTCTCCCCGTATGTGCTCTTTGCAATGAGTATAAAGAGTGCTTTATAAAACGATATTTGAGAAAAATATATAAGAGAATATACGCACACAATGGATACATAAGCGGGCCCAAAGCGCTGCAATTGTTATATGCGCGCGACACAAAAGATATTTAGTGGCGGAGATATTAAAATGCGAGAAAAGAATTGTACCGTGTATTAGGTAGTTGTTCGTTCGAGTAGAAAATTTAAAAGAGAAAAAGAGGAGTCGTACACGGGCGGGTATGGGAGATGAGAGTAATTCTTCGTACAGTTTGCATTAACGAGGTTTAAAATTTGGTGCTTGGTTATTTTGTGGATGATTGTCACGAAACGGCATTAATATGTAAATGTTCGCCAATTCTAAACTTCATATATCTATGCGATACCGAGAGAGAGAGAGAACAAATGTAAAATGCTCTATGACAATAAAGCTCTTGAGATGAGGAGGGGGGAGAGGGGGGGGGGGAGAAACAGTCGAATGGAAAAAGTAAAAGGTGGAATGAAGAGCTACACGCAGCATTATTTTGCGCCACGCAAACATACTTACTAGCCTTAGAAGACTAGTATTTGTACTCTAGATCTGAAGGTGTTCAAAATATAGTTACGAGCGTAAATCGTCTAGGGCCTTTCAAATGATTCAATTAATAGTCCTTATTATATAAACGAATAACATAATATATTATTATATTATATAATAAAAAATCAAATATAGAGAACAAATTTAAATCGTTCATATATAAATAAATCGGACGGATATATCGTATAGAAATTTGTAGATGCGAAAAATTACACTTATATTATATACCTTAGTGAAAATGTTTGTCTACGAAATTTACACAAAGAAAAAAATAACTAAGCAAAAAACAAACAATTCCAATCGTTCGATGATAACTCAACCGAAGGAACCACTAATCGTAAATTTTTGTATTATTTACTAAAATTATCCAGGCGTTATGCATAGATAACGTGGCACAATATATACACTGTAAAAGTATCGTAGTATTCGTCCCCAAATTTATCCGAAAAAAACTTCGTATACATTGCAACAGCGTAAGGACGGACATTGTTTCAATACTGCTACTCTGCACAATAGTACGCGAAAATTTTCACTAGGGTAGCTCTATTATCCGTGTTAATAGGCACACTCGTATATGAAACATACTACACGGTGTGATTCTGCTCACGAAAAGAAATCCTTCACAAAGTTACTCGAAAAGAATGTAACGTTTTATTGTCGCCGTAACTATTTGATGATACATTGTGCAAAAAAAAAGGAGAGAAAATGTGGTATTCCTGTGCAGCTAGTGCTGACAAACAATGCGCCGAATTTGAAATAACTTTTTTCTCACCGGGAGTTGAAATCCATTTTCTTTCCTTATCAACTGCAAGCCACGAACTTGATTTCGGGCACGAAATTTCGGATAGGAAAGAAGAACCCGTCATCGCAAGGATTCTTAATTTAATCAAACAAATCTTACACTTTTTTCATGCACCATTTCCTATCCTACTTTTATGCGCATGAAAAAAAGTTCACGCTCAAGTTTGAAACAAATGGATTGATTGTACGCACTATGTACGATAACAAAAAATAGCGACAGCCATTGTGGCAAGCAGATGTATATTTTCGAGTCTGTTTTCAAGAAACAAATAATAGAGGGGAAGAAAAAAGCTGGGAGCAATTATACAATGGAGAATACGGTCATATCACAGAAAATTACTCCTTGTCTTCCATCAGATGCCATAACTATCTGCACAGCCGTTGTCTTCGCGAGAAGCGAATATTATTTGAGCGTTTGGAAGTGAACACAAACAGATACAATATTTATCATGCGAAATGAATAAACGCAAACAATATAAAAGAGAAAACACAAAAAGCACAACGAATTTTACAATTTATTTAAATAATGCGCGCAGGCTTAAGTGACTAGCACAAATTATTTTCAAACTTTTTAGTGAGCTATGAGCAAGAAGGAAAAGTCTTGTATATTTCCAAAACTAAGTTGCTTTGATTGTCGAAAATATTATGTCACTTCGCGCTTATTTTCAACTTGTTGAAATCGATTGATCAGAAACTTTTTCTGAATTTGACTAAGTACAGCAAATTGATGAAATGAAGATTGTCAGTCTTCTGATTATTCTATAATGTTATGCTTGAGGAGCTCGTTTTCGTTAAGCAGTGCGAATATTTAACAACGTATCTCCCTACTGCTGTAAGCTGCAATTTATTGTTGGTGTTACAATCATTTTAATAGCTAATTTGTTAAATAGTGACTTTTTAAGCTCCACGAACACATATATTATCCTTATTACGACATGAATAACATAAACAAAATCTGTTTAAAACAAACGCTTTGTTTGAATGAGTATGCGCGAGCGTATGCGTAGGCCCTCGCGTACGTATGGCTTTATACTAAACGCGTATACTGACACATGTGCGCGTGCCTCTGCCAAATATATACTAAATAGTGTATATGAAAAATATAAATGTATTATTGTTACCTGTGTAGGATTTACTGACATGTGTATGTATCAATTAAAGAAACAATAAATTGAATTAATGTAAAATTAATTTGGAATTGTCAATAATGTTTTTCCAATACCCCAATGTTAGTTGATTAGCTTAAAAAAAAAATTTAATGATGTAACTTAAAAAAGGATAAAAATGGTATTTATTAAAAACTTTCTCATCTATAGATTGTAATAAATAACTCATTTTTTATATTGCTTATGCTTATAATTCATACAAAAGTATAAAAGTATAGAATCGTTGCATTATTCTTATAAAAATATTATCAACAAATACTTAAAATAGAAAGGTACAATATTTGTATAAATCTCGTATTGTTATAATGCATTATTTTACAAAAGTTTCGGTTGCTGCTTTAAAGTTGATATATCTAAAATTTTGCTTGGACAACTGACCTTGGAGTTTCCTGCGAAAGTCGGATATATGCGAGGGCTCGGCTCTCTTCTTTCGGCAGCTTTCAATTCGACTCTTTCATTTATCACTGGCACTGGAGGTCCTGTATAATCTTCTCTTATAACTTCTACAAAATAAAGTTTATTTTTTATAAAACGATTTAAAGTGTACACTGCGATTTTGTGATTGATATTTTGAAACAATCATACCTCTTGCAGGAATAGGATTATTACCAGGAAGCAGTTGGTATCTTTGAAGATAATGCATTGTAGCAAAGGACATATTTGAGTTTTGGATGTTATTAGAACCTGCTTTTAATCCACCAACTCGAGATTTTTGCATAGCCATATCCGCCAATTGCTCCTCATTTAAATATTTCCTTGCTAAAGCCTTCATGTGC
The DNA here is from genome assembly GCA_018906965.1 of Philotrypesis tridentata. Lineage (NCBI taxonomy): Eukaryota > Metazoa > Arthropoda > Insecta > Hymenoptera > Pteromalidae > Philotrypesis > Philotrypesis tridentata. The sequence continues at coordinate 7,184,927 of JACCIB010000001.1, read as the reverse complement.
ATACTTGTATTCGTTTCAATACCACTTTTGGTGGCTGAATGAGTTTCAGGACCTTGCCTTGCATAGTATGATGCATCGAACATTACTCTGCAAATCAGTTACAAAAAATTACATATTTATAAATTTGATATTTTAAGTGATTTACAACTTAAAGTATCATACCTTTTATTGTAGTTAGTCTCTTGTTGATCAATATTTTCAGAGAAACTTATACCAAGTTTTGTTAGTTGTTCTAGAGTAGCTGCTTTAACAGTATCCATTATAACATTATTGTCATATTCTTTTCTTCCATTACTTCTCACACCATTTATTGATTCGTCATCTGAACAATCATTCATTGGCGAGTTCTGTAGGATTTGATTTACTTGATCTAATACATTGTTGTAAAGTGTCCATCCCACTTTTTGTGCTTTATGAGGAGGTAGACTTCCATTTTCAGAATATTCTTGCATATCTAAATGAATACTTGGCTCTGGACTTGGAGGACTTGGGTCTTCTACATCTAACTCACTGCTACTTAAACTTAAGCAATCATCAGCAAAGTTATCACACTTTGTACTTTTCATTTTAGTAATATCTGTCATTATTGGCTCTGTATGAAAATCTTCATCAGTCTTTTTTTCATTTGATTCTTGATCAGGAGAAGAACGTGGTTTATCATATGGAAGTTTATACTGATATACTAATTGTTCTTGTCCAGCATCTCTCCCATATGGTGGTTCTCTTCTTTCGCAATCTAAATTACCTGGACGATTAGATCTCTTATCTTCTAAATGATTATTAAATTGAGTTGGTTCTGTAATGTGTTGCATATTATCATTTTCTTGAAAAGTTTGTCTACCAAAATTGCTGTTTTGTACTTCAAGAGAGTCATGTCCTTCTATCGATTGTCTTGTTGAGTCAGAACATAAGTGACTTTGGCGAAGGGAGGATATGTGACTTTCTGAGCCTTCACTAATATTTTCTAAAGGAGTGGGTTGAAATAAGTGTTGCTTTTTTCTTATCATTTCCCCAGTGTCATTGACAAGGCTCTTTATCATATTTGTAGTTTCTAAGCCAGGCATGATTTTATCTGTATTATTTTTTTGTCTGATTTCATTTTCAGTCAAAAGTGATGGATTGTTCTGAACTTTTAATTCAAAACTTGTCATGACACCAATAGATACTTTTTGTTCTACAATCGTTTGTTTATTCTTTTCATCCTGCAACTTCAGCTCTGAAAAGCATCTTTCATTTTCTTTCATCAAATTGTTAGGTCCAACAGGTATATTAGTAGTTTTGCATTTATCATACATTTGAGCATTTTGATAAACAATTCCTTTGGGCTGACATGTGCATTGATTTTTATCCCTCAAACTTTGCTCATGCAATTTCAGCAAACGCTCTACTTGTTTTTGAAGATTTTTGATTTGCTCATTTTGACTAGTAATTACTTGCAACAGATTTTTCACCGTTTCTGTTTCAGAATTGGAATTATTATGACTGGATGTACAACAGCCTTGATAATGATAACCACGTTCTGGGCTGTATTTGACTGCTTGTAATGATCTGGAATGTTTTGAAGAGTTTTCTGCAGGTATAGCTCTGTGAAAGTAATTATCTGCATTTGAATATGAGGATGATCTATGAAGTCTTGGCTTTTGTCTTTCATAAGATTGCACTGCATGAGTCTGATCAGATTGTCTTCTGTCATAAGAATTTGTTTTTTGCCTAATATCATATGCCTCTGCTGCACTCGTAAAATCAGATCTCCTTCTGTCATTGGAGCTGTTTTTGTGTCCAACATCATAATTTTCAAATTCATGCAAATGGTCAGGCCTTCTCCTGTCACCAGAACTTGATCTTTGTCTCATACTGTAAGATTCTGGTCCATGCAAATGATCAGTTCTTCTTCTACTCAGAGGACTCGAATTTGGCTTTGAGTCATACATTTCTCTTTCACGAGAATGATCCAATCGCCGTCTCATATTAATACTAACAGTTTCATCTGAACTGTGAGATCTTGATGAACGATTATGTGCATTCACATGATCATTGGTGCTAACATTTCTAGCATAACTTAGAGTATATTTGTTTGGAGTTTCCAGTTGTCCGACATTTCTTGTACTAAACCTTCTAGGAGATTCGTTGCTTTGATTCTTATAGTGGTAATCTTCTCCATCGGTAGAGTTATAAGATCTTAAAGACTGCCTTGAACCATGAAGATCTTGCAAACTGCCAGTGTGAGGAACTGGAGAATAAACTTGTTGTAAACGATTTGGAGGAGTCCTGTTTGGCTGTGAAGGAAATTGCTTTTCCTTCCATGCAGCGTACGTTTCACTTGGTTTCTCATTGGAATCACGTGGAATGTTAGATCTCATTTCAGGTACAGTGTGAGACAAAGAGTCCTCAACCCTTTTTGATTTAGGTGGCTTATCCATGATCAAAGAAACCTCTGGCACCATTGGGAATGGTCTAGACTGAAAGGAAAAATTGAATGCAATACTTGCCAGTATAATAATCAATAAGTAAAACTAATCCTGCAAACTAAAGTAGCAATAGAAAATTATAAAAGAACACTATTTACGTCAAATTTCGATGCCGGCTTCGGCATACTTCGAGGCTCCACTTCATCGTAACAGCTGAATACATCATTTTGCATCGTTCTTGAAAATTAATAATAATTTGTCTATAGTTTTAGGTAGCATGAATGCTCGCATCAATAACTCGCCACGAAAACGAAAGAAACAGAGTCGCTTTGTTTGTTGTTATGTTATTTGAACGGAGTTGAACTCAACGACATGTGTAAGAACAGTCATATATATACATATATACCTAGGCCGCTAGGCGTCAGTGACACTATTGTCAATATTACGAATGACTACCGATGCAAAGGAGGCAAACTAAAACGCGCCATTTTCAGGAAAAGTCAACTAACTTCAGAGTCTATAGAGCCTGACGCCGGCAAGTTCAATTCCATTGGAATACCTTATACACCTGTCCCATTATTTTGTTTGAAAGAGCAGCTGATTTGCATTTGCCTGGATACCTGTTATCGATTTATTGCTACGCTTCGACGGATGTTTTTCACTGTTTGCCGATGACGTCGGAATGTAGCTGCTCTGGCTACTACAATATTTGCCTGCTTTTTATAAATATTACATTACCAACCATTTTTATGCAGATTGCAAAAATGCATGCATTAAAATTATTGTTATTGATGGTTTTGGTTAAGTGCGGTAAATGCACTCTGTGCAAGAAAAAAAGTAATAATTATTATTAATAGTAATTGTTCGATCGTCGACAAGAAATTAGAGAATAAAAGGATTATTGCAATTTTGACAGTGTAGAGATCTGCAGTCGGTAAAACAGTTCCTCATCGACTCGTCTGCATCTCGGGGAAAAAAAGTCATCTCCATATTATTGAATATCAAGAAAGAATAAAAAAACAACGGCCTCAAACCCATCTCCGAGTCGCCATCAGCGAAAGCTCAAAACAAAAAAGACACCGATCGCTCTGCTGTTTAAAAGCCAAGCATCATGACCTTCTACACTCGCACCTGCGAAATTCAAATTCAAAAGTAAAGATCCGGTCAGCAACAAGGTAACAGAACAGAACAGCTAAAACGGCTTTCCACGTGATACAAGAGTACATATTGGCAAGCCTGAGGGACTCTAGCTTTTAACGACTCTGTGTGTGTGTCTCTCTCTCTCTCTCTCTCTCCCTCTCTCTCTCTCTCTCCCGTGCAGCAGCAGCAGCAGCAGCAGCGAGCTGCGCGCGCGACTTTTTTCCACGAAGACGAGTCGTGAGTCGTCGCTCGCGAAGTCGCGATACCACCACCACACGCCGTGCACGCACACACCATCGCGTACACGGTCACACGACGAGTGTATCTCTCTCGGAGAGCAGCGACGAGCCTCTCTGGCGAGCACAGGGGAGGACTTGAAGTCGGCTGTCGCGCTGCTCGCGGAGTAGTAGCGCGCCCCGCCCAGGACGGACAGAGGGAATATCTCGTGTAGGAGAGGAGAAGCAGCAGCAGCAGCAGCAAGAATTGCCGCCCCAACCGAAAAGGATCCAGTTCTGTTGCGGGACGATCATCTCTCTTCTTCCATTAAGAGAGGCGCGCAACCGCCCGTCTCTCTCCCTCTCGGCGCGAGTGTATGTACATACATATAGGTATAGTCACACATACATATATACTCCCGTCTAAGCGCCTCTCAACTAACTGAGCTGAGAGAGAGAGAGAGAGAGAGAGAGAGTGCAAACGAACGTGTGTCATATCATATCCTCGTCTTTTTCTCCTGTGAGAACAGTGGGCCCGCGAGTGTGTGCTAGAGTGCAGTGTGCCGTCGGTCAGTCGTCGTCATCGGTGCGCCGCAGAAAAAAGTCGCGTCGCGCACAAGAGCTGCAGCCCGGCCTCTGCAGTCGATCCTCGTTCCGCGATAATCTCTCGTCTCTCTCGGAGGACAGCCATCGGCCCGAAAAAACTTAACCTCAATTCGCCAGGCTCTGGCTGGACGGAGTCAAGGCGACGGGCACCGTTCACGAGTGCGCTGCATCTCTTGCGAGCCCGCAGGAGCGGAGCTCGGAGGCGACGAGGAGCAAAGCGGAGGAGTACTTATCGCACACAGTGCTGGGGATAAAAGACTCTTGGCTAAAGAAAGACGACCAAGAGTCAGAGCAGTAGCGCCGTGCAGCAAGAGCAAGAGAGAGAGAGAGAGAGAAGGAAAGCGAGCTACGGGTAACCAGAGAGAGAGAGAGAGAGAGAGAGAGGGAGAAGGAAAGAGAGCAGCGGCGCAGCTACGGCGGCACTCGAGGAAGGTACATCGATAGTGTGCTCGGCCGTGTGTGGTGCGCGCGAGCAGTGTCGCCGCCGCGCTGCTTTTGTGTCGACCGAGTCGCCTCCGACTGTATGCGCTGCCGCCGCCGCCTCGAGGAGGCGACGACGAGGAGGAGAAGCAGCAGCAGCAGCAGCAGCCTAGGAGCACGGGCCGTGCAGCAGCTGCGCCGCCACAGCCGAGACGATGGCTCGTAATGGAGGCCTCCTCGCGGCTGCCCCTCCGAAGACGACGGCCGCCGCGCTCAGCAGCGACTAGTGACCTGCCCATATCACCGGCCGGCCAGCAGCAGCAGCAGCAGCAGCAGCAGCAGCAGTAGTGAGCCATTGACCTAGAGGATCCATCCGCTAGTGGTGCTCCGTGTGCGTGCCTGTGTATACAGAAAGAGCATATATATATCTATACAAGCGTTGAGTGTGCCCATAGGTATATATATATAATTTCGTGTGTGCATCCGCGCCTCTTCATCACTATCTCTTTTACTCTGTCTCACTTAGTCCCCTCTGTGCGCGAGTGTGTGTATGTGTGCCTCCGTGGTGTTGTTGCCTTCTTCCTGTGCGTCGCCGTTGCCGTCGTCCTCGAGATAGCAGTCGCCGCAGCTGCCTTCTAAACATGAGGATTGTTGCTTGTGCCAGAGTGACTCTAGACACCAGGCAGACTTGAGAGAGCGAGCAGCGAGGCTGTTGACTTGTTTATGGAGAGCATCTGCTAAAAAGTGTTTTGCTCTGCGTGTGATGGGGTCTGAGGAGTCGCTGCTGCTTGGCACCCAGTACTATCAACACTGACCCTGGACAACCGGAGAGCAAGGGGATAGCGGATCCCTGAACATTAGTTGAGCAGAGGTCGATCCAGCTCCAGACAGCACAGCACAGCACAGCTGCAATCATGCAAAAGAAGGAAGGCAGAGACGGTAGGGCTGATAAGGAGCCTCAGCGTGGCAGCGATAGGGACAAAGAGCGAGAGCAAGAAGCTAATAAGAGAGCCTCGCGGACCAGCAATGCCAACAGGCCCAACATGCATACCTCTCGACACAGTGTCACTTCCACGTCGAACATACTCATGGTTGGTCCTAATTTCCGGGTTGGAAAGAAAATTGGCTGTGGTAACTTTGGGGAGCTTCGACTTGGTAAGTTAATTTCTTGGATGTTTTTTATTTGATCTTCACACATGCTTTACTTTGAGCCAAGCTTCTATTAGAATCTTGTACAGTGTTAAGTACAAGTAATTAGAGCTTGAATTTTCTTCAAAAGCAAATTAGTCACGCTCCAATAGGTTTGGATTCTCTAAGCTTTTTCAAGACTAATAGAAACTTGGCTCTTTGCATTCTCTGTAATCATCTCCTCAAACTGCAGTAAAACTTTCCTCCATTGAATCCCACACTGTACAAGATTATTGCTTTTCAGTTACTTTGTGCATTGCCATGTCCCTGCAATTAAACAAGGCATCGATGGCTTTAGGGCAAAAAAAAAGATTCTTTTCCGATTTCCCTGCTTTATTTATAGTTCAAGTTTCCTCGTAATTTGTTTGTCCTATTAACTTCAGAAATTAAGAGTTGGCCAAGCTTGGCGTCTATACTAGAACTGGGCAATTTTTCAAGCAGCCATGAGGCTAGCGCTGCGACAATAAATTACGTTTGAAAAAAGAAGGACGCCGGGGCCGTTAACTCCAATTTTAAACGTCGAGAATTGTGACGAACAATTCTCTCGATCTGATTAATATTTTAAATAAACAACGAGCACATTATGATTTATTTCCATTATAGTCATCTGCAGTTTATTGGCCTGGTGATGCCGCCAAAAACAAAAGTCATTCCAATACTTAGCACCCCGTCAGCGCCATTTCGTACACAGCCTCGCAAGAGAGAGTGAGAGAGAGAGAGAAAAAGAACGAAAAACCGAGCGAGAGCTGCTGCAGGTATTCCTGTGCATGCATGCACAGTTCACACGCCTGTGCCTACCGGCGAGTAAGGCTAACGTGGCATTTTGCATTCAGCGTCGATCGTCGCCGACGCGTTTCGAAAGTGCGCCCGCAATACAGTCATTTCTCCACTGTCGTAACGTTCGTTCCAGCTGACTAAAGTGGGATTAGCAACTGAAATATCAAATTCGCGTCCGTTGCCTCTCCGCGTTTTTTCACCTCGCCGCAGAGGAACGAAATGAAAAAAAAAACACACACACAAAACAAAAGTGCAGTGAGAGGAGAGAGTCTCTCCCGACTGATCCGCAGAATCAACAAAGCGCGCACACACAGTGTATATAGAAAACCGCGACGATATAGGCGACGGAAACGATAAGTTATCGCGTTACATTTCTTTCTCTTTCTCTCTCTCTGAGTCTCTCTTCTTCTTTTCGCTGCCCATGGATTACGCTTACACACTTACGCTCTCCGATAATGTATACCATATATACGTTCTTAATACAGAGTTAAATAACCTGCAATGATACATCTATACCTGTGTACACGTATGCCAGAGAGAAGCGCAAGAGCAGCCAATGCTGCTCCTCGCCGCCTGCGAAGGGTCAGAAGAAAAATAAAGGCGTCGGGCCGATTAATAATTCACGATCGACGTTTTCCCTCGGCGCGCGTGTGTCTGTCCGTCTGCGCGTATCTATATATGCATGTACATATGCGCTCGTGCAGTATCCCAAACAATCGGGATATTGAATTACGTAAAAGAGCCGCGGCATTGGCAGTGCCGCGACTATAACCGTACAGGAGCGAAATCAATATCGTCGTGACGCTCGAGCGATTCCGAATTCATGATTTATCCGTGTGCACCGCGCGCGACTATGAGCAGCGGCCTGGTGTATATAAGCATCAGCGCCGGAGTGCAATCTTCGGAAGTAAATAAACGCGCCGAAGGACTTTGAGCGGCCCGCTAGCTGCTGATGCACTCTCGCTGTGTAATAAGCTCCGAAATTTCCATGCTTACAAGTATACGTGTATCCATGTGTGTATAGGTAGGCACGGCTCGCCTATCGCGTTGTACACCTTGATTATATTCAAAAAAATTTTTTGCGCCGACTCCTTTCCCACAGGCGACCGCACAATCCTGCTCCAAGACGAGACGGGTCCGCGGCCGGCCGCCTTTGTGTCCGTATAGTTACGAGACAGACACGGCTTCACTGTCTATGTATGTATGTGTGTGTGTGTGTGTGTGTGTGTGTGTGTACGAGTGTAACGAAGACTCGCAAAAAAATCGGATCTCTCAAATCGCTTCTCACAAAGGAAGGATATACCGCAGCGACTAGCGAGAGAGTTTGCTTGCTTTTTACCTATATACATGTATATACAGAGTATACACTCAGACGCGTGTATATACACAGGTATATACGTGTATATATAGGAAGAAGGGGCGCTCGATCGACTAGTCACGCTTCTGAGCAAGTAGCAACCTGTTCGCTGCTGTGCTGTGCTCTCCGCGAAGCAGCCAGAGCAGCAGCAGCAGCAGCAGCAGCGGAGTGAGAGAGAGAAAGAGTATATATAGAGGCGGCCGAAGAACAGACGTCGTCGGTGTATATGTATATATACTCTCTTGACACTGCGTGCACGTTGGGCCACAACGTGAGGAGACTAAGAGACTCCGTTTCTTTCTGCGAGATGTGTATACGCGTTTGTATGTGTCTCTATAGGATTGCGAGCCTTGCGGCTCTCTCTCTCTCTTTCGCTCTCTGCTGCAGAGCGTGGGCGGCTCGAGAGATGGACTTCACTCTTCTCGATGCCTCTCTTTGAATGATTCTTTAAAGTTGCGGACGAAATGAACTCGCCCGTGTACGTGCACACGTTTTTGTATGTGTGTGTGTGTGTGTGCTCACGCGCGCGCGCGCGCTCGCGTTGTCCGGCGCGAATTTTCAGGGGGAAGAGGTTGTTGATCTCTCTCTCTCTCTCTTTCTCTCTCTTATACTCTTCGAGTCGTGCTAGCTCTTTTTTTATTTCTTCGCTGCAGGCGTGGGATGGAGGTGTTACGTGAGCGGTTTCCGGTCGGAGGATGGCGCGCCATACTCTATAGTTGTATGCTCTCTCGAGTTATCTCTCTTTGATCGGCAAATGAAAAATTTAGTTCCCTCTGCGTTCTGTATATTACAGGCCGCGCGTGGTATTTTTTCTCTCCAAACTTACACACGCATACACGCACGTTCGATTTCCTTTGCCGGAGGTATTAAGCGCGCTCGAGATGCACGAGAGAGACTAGATATAAATTGCGAAAATTTCGCGCGCAAACAGCTCGCTCTGATAAATATTGATGCAATACATACAGCCCTCCAATAAAAATAGGATTATGATTCGTGACGTCAGGAAAATCCTCCTTTATATAGAGCGCAATTTTAATCGCCTCTGTAGGCACAGACCGCATGCACGCTGCAGCGGCGCGCAGGCAGAGAGCACATGTGCTATATGTATATAGACATAGACACAGCAGTCGGAATCCGGCGAGTTGAATTAAGCGTGTAAACTGATACGCGAACCTTACGTGTGTCTATAAGAGCGTTCACAAAGCGCAATTGTGTGCACATCGCCGCGTTACTCCCAATTACGAGCGGCATTCATCGCCTACAATGGAGATTTACACATCGTCGTGTCAATTCTCTAGCTTTAATTAAAAAGAAAAGTAGAAGATGAAAAAAATATGCGCGCGCGAGGGATAGAGAGAGAAAGAGAGAGAGAGAGAGAGAAAGAGAGATACAGCCCGAGGAGAGCTTCGAAGCTCGTTTCCCAAGAAAGCTGCGATTTCGAAAGAATGACGACGCAATATATGAGAGTAGAGAGTAGCCGGGATGCTACAGACTCTGGAAGAGCTATAGCCTAGGCTGTGATCTGCCCTCGCCGGCGCACGGCTTAGTTTATTCTTGTGATCGCGGCGACACAGCAGCAGCAGCAGCAGCAGCAGCAGTAGCAGTAGCGTACCCTGACCCACATTTCCAAAGAGCGTCGTCGCGCACAGACGTTTTCGTCTTTCTCTTTCTCGCTACAATCTATTTGTTTGTTTATGCCCGTTCCTCACGACCCTTTAAACCTCGGCACGTATATGTGTTGTATACATCTCGTTACAGCGAGCGAGTGTGACTTTCCAGTGATGAGCTGCTGCTGCCGCCACTTGTTTTCCTCTCTTTCTCTGCGCGTATATACTTTACCGCCGCAGTTGGTTACTCTCGCGAGAGCTCATTTGTTTGCTTTTACTCCTGATGGCTATGTGTCCGTATACATATATATGTGTATACGCTGACGTACAGAGGCACAGAGCTTTTCCTGATGGGAATTCAATTTTTCCCGTATAACAGCGCCCGGCCTTTTGCACCCAGTGTCAAACTCGTATAACGAGATTCGTCGTCCGGGCGGCGCAGCGCGCAACACAGCAGACTCGAGTCGAAAGTTCTCTCTCCTCTCCTCTCGTAGCAGCGCTTCACGGAAATCCCTTTTGAAAATTTCTAATCTTCGCGCGCGTCCGTTCGCTCTGTTACGAAATCGCACACGCACACGGACAGGCAGACAGTTACCGAGTTTTCGAAATCTGCAAGGGGTTAGTGTGTAGAGAATATGGAGGTCGCGGGAAGTGGAGCAGACAAACAAAAATCGACGGCAACTTATCGAGCATGAAAAGATATAGTTCGAGTCGGGTGAAGTTCGAAAATACACGTGGATAGACAAATATATATGAGAGACACGTGTATCGAATCTTCTTTTCGTTAAATGTGTTACGATGTGTGTGTGTGTGTGTGTGTGTGTGTGTGTGTGTGTGTGTGTAGGGTAAACTCGTTGCCTTATGAAAAGCTAGTGTACCTTGAAACTCTCGCACAGCTCGAGAAAATTGTATAATTATCCTAACTTTCTCGTGGCGAAGCTCATAGACACTGGAGCACTACGCGCGCTGTATATACGTTTCCATCGTATAATAACTTCCTCATTACGGGCATAATTTGCTCGATTCAAAGTCGCACCTGCCCCCGCGGACTCGCGTCGTCCGAGTTGTACAGTAACGCCGTATATAGCAGGCTCTTGCACGAGAAATTTCTCCCTCTATCTCTCGTCCTCGCGGTAAACAACGAAATACCAGCTGTTTACATCGGCAATCTCCGCGTTATGCAATCTCAAACTCCGAGCTAACGAAGAGTAAATTTAGAATTACGAAGTTAACGAGCCCAGTCCACGTGGCGAGAGAGACAGAGAGAGAAAGAGAGAACGAGCGAAGAGCGTAATAAAATCATCCGTAGCAACTCGATTTTCCTCTCCCGCGGTGAAAATCCTAATTAGCAAAGAGCGAATCTATTTAATTTTCCATTTGCGCCGCTTGGAAGCAGCGGTGCTTCTTCCCCGTAGCCCCGCGGAACCAAGACTTAAAAATAATCCTCGATCATCCTCTCTCTCTCTCTCTTCTCTTCTCTCTCATTCTCGTCTCTGCGCGCGGAGCACTCATTATCAGCCAAACTCCTCTCTCGCCATCGACATCGGCAACGCTACTGAATAAACATTAAAAACAAAAGAAGAGTATAACGCTCGATACTCAGTGAGAGGCAGAGAGAGGGGCGTCAGCAGCGAGAGCCGGTATTCTCAGAGAAAGCTCCGGCGCACGTATAGGGTGTCGTGCTTTTTCGCTCGCTAGGGCGACCAACTACACAGAGTATACAACGCACACGTATAGGGGCGGCTGCCCTCTCTCTCTCTCTCTCTCTCTCTCTGTGTCTCTCACTCGCTTGTCGGAGAGCGAGAGAGCGAGAGAGAGAGAGAGAGAGGTGCATCGATCGACGGATATGCTACTCACTTGCGCGCCTATCTTTTCTCCGCCGCCGCCGCCGCCAATAAGCGCGCACGACTCGCATGTTATTAACGCCCGCACGTGCGCCAACTATGAGCACGTGATTCTTCACGCATGACGTATACCTATAGAGCGCGCGTATGTGTGTGCGCTTTTTCGCGTACACACTTTTCTAGCGGCGGCGCAGCGCAGCGACTGTCCGCGGCGCGCTGACTCAGTCCTCGAATTACTTATTGCAGAGGCTTTGATCTTTTCGACCATGTGTGTGTGCGCGCGTGTGTGTGTAGCGTACACGTACACGTACGGTGGCCGCGAAATGTCCGAAGGAGTGGGTAGCCGATGCGTGCATTGTATAGTTGTATACGCGTGTAAGTAAAGCAGAAGCCGCTCAATCTCGCGGAATCTCGGCCGGCAAAGGTTTCACGGTCACATGCGCTCAAGCAAATCTAATAATTCGGACTCGAGAGCGGCCGTGCCCTGAGATCCACCTATGTGTATTGAATATATTGATGATACACTATGTATACATAATATATACACGTCGCTCTGTTGCTGCGCAAAGATGCTATATTGACTTGCGTTGTATGTATAATTAAACTGTCATAGTCTCGACACGATATTGAACTGCGTTTCTTTGCTTACAAACTCTGGCACGTGATTCAGGATAGATCGTGCTTTCTTTTTACCCAGGGAAATTTGAAGCCCTTTAGCTGTAAAGATCGTCGCGGGCGATTATTATTAAGCCAAATCCGTTTACCTAGGCTGAGGACTTACATAGACTAGACTCCTCGCGGGCGAAGATTAAACGATGTCAAAATATTATAAGCCACAGGCGCGCGCGGGTGTTTGCTGTACTCAATCGGTTCTCCCTCCTACTCTCAAATCGAATTACCGTCCGTCGTTTCCTGCCGCCGAGCTGCTCCGCGGATTTTCACAGTTTATTGAACTGCAAAATAACAGGCGGCGATTCTATTTTCGAATCTCCCGCCGCGGCGAGTTATTATGTATACCTACCTCGTATCTATCTCTCTCTCTTTCACTCACTCTCTCGCTCTTTTTAACCAACACGAATAAACGCGTCGTTGGTGGGTAATGTGGTTTCTTTATTAGACATGCACGTTATAGACAAACGTTTGTGGTCAGTTATTTTGATGTTTTTTTTCAGAGACGGACTCTTTCTGTCTCTGATTAAACGGAGACCTTTCAACGGCCTTTTCATGCCGTTCGAATGAGTAAGTCTTCCTGCGCGAGCAGATTCTTTCTCTCTGTGTCTCTCGGTATGCGGCGAGGACGACTCTTTTTATCCGGATTCGATAATGTACCTATGAAGTCGTCGGTTTAGTCGACGCTGATCCATTAACTCCGCACGTGTGTGATGCCTGCACAATTTTCCCATCTATCCAACAACTGCACTGCTTTTCACAATAAAATCATTTCATTGTATTATCTCGCAGAATTTTTAATGCATACACTAATTATTCCCTTTTTTTCTTTTTCAGGAAAAAACGTCTACAATAATGAACACGTAGCAATTAAAATGGTAATAATCGTCGCTTATTTTCGACGCTACGCTTTGTTCGGGAGTCGCCGCGAAAACCGATAATGTAATCTCGCCTTCGCTCGTGACGTCTGCGAATCAATTACAAGTTTTCAAACTAACCCTGCAAAAAGCCTTTATCGATTCGCTTTTATAGAGTCAAAAGACGGAGCGCGAGAAAAAGGAAGTGTAAAGACATTGGGAAATTGTAAAACAGGAGTTACGATCGGAGATCGATATCGAGACAACATATATATACACATGTATATGTCACACATGTGCTCAAGACGTGTGTGTGTGTGCGCGCGCGTGTGTGTATATATATATACATCGCGTAGCGACTCCTTGACCTACATACGCAAATTTTCGTTAGTCTAACGCGTACATCCCCTCTTGTTCGCAGGAACCAATGAAGTCAAGGGCGCCACAGCTTCACTTGGAATATAGGTTTTACAAATTATTAGGTACACAGGGTGAGTATTGCGTTAACCGCAGCAGCGCTCGCACGGCGTCCAATGAAAAATACTTATCTGAAACTAAACGTGTAGAAGGCGTGCCGGAAATTTATTACTTCGGCCCGTGCGGCAAATTCAATGCGTTGGTGATGGAACTCCTTGGTCCTAGCCTCGAAGATCTCTTCGACCTCTGTGGGAGGAGATTTACCTTAAAGACCGTCCTCAACATTGCCACGCAACTCGTAAGTCTTCGCTTCTTCTGTTTTATTTTATTTTTGTCTTGTTTTTCCTTTTTTTTTATTGACTTCAGACTCTCTCTCTCTCTCTCTCTCTCTCTCTCTCTCTCTCTCTCTCTCTCTCTCTCTCTCTCTTTAACGTGCTATTTCCGGAGCACCACAGTCTTTTTCCCCGAAAACCGGTCGATCGACTAGTCTTTTTATTCTGCGTATAAGCTCGACCGCGACTACTCAAGCATGCACTATGTGACTCGATCACGAAAGTATTTTATTTTTGTACATCATCGATAACTGCAAAGTCAACTAATGCATTCATCCTGATGTTCAGGACAGCATGCTGCTGTATGAACAATTTTACATTAATTAAAATCCTTTGAGACTCGATCTAAAGAGCTCCGGTTCTTTGATTGTATGTATGTCTGTGCTCAAGCGCATTCCTGCCGTTTAATCAATCCTTGACTTCTGTTTGTTACAGCTCCATAGGATAGAATATGTTCATAGTCGGCATCTCATATACCGGGACATAAAACCGGAGAATTTCCTCATCGGTCGAAGTACGGTGAACAGGGAAAAGATCATTCACATCATCGACTTCGGACTAGCCAAAGAGTACATAGACCTGGAAACCAATAAGCACATACCTTATCGAGAACATAAAAGTCTGACAGGCACGGCGCGGTACATGAGCATCAACACACATCAAGGCAAAGGTCAGTCCCTGCGACGCTATAAGCTTACCCTCTGTCTATAATCTATATACACCGCTGTATTGGTGTGTCTATAGACTTGTGTAAAACAAGCTGACTCGTATACAGGCGAATTAAGCACTCGAATCACTTTAATTTTAGCTCACATGAGCTTTCCATTGATGAGTGTTCTGCTAAAACGCAGTTTATTATACGAAAGAGATTACGCATTTTTCAGGAATAATGATAATCACACATACGTAGAGTCGCGTTGATAGTACTAGTGCGCATAGTTTTTTTTTTCTTACTCTGCTTCTTAAAGCACTGACTCACTATCGAAAGATTATTATAAATTGCTTGAGCGCAATAACTTTAAATAAAGAGCTGAAGGTCAAACGTCTTATGTATTGAAATTCACGCTATTGTTTTAGAGCAAAGCCGAAGAGACGATCTCGAAGCTCTGGGTCACATGTTCATGTACTTTCTGAGAGGTAGCCTGCCGTGGCAAGGACTGAGAGCTGATACTCTGAAGGAGCGATATCAGAGGATTGGCGACACGAAACGCGCCACGCCGATCGAAGTACTTTGCGAGGGTCATCCCGAAGAGATGGCCACGTACCTGCGCTATGTGCGCCGACTCGACTTCTTCGACACGCCAGACTACCAGTACCTGAGAACGCTCTTCCAGGATCTTTATGAGAGAAGAGGCTTCGCCAACGATGGCGAATTCGACTGGACGGGCAAAACCATGGTGGGTGCCAAGTGATTGAAACCCGAACTCGTGCATATGCGTACAAAATTCTAATTATCCTCGTAACTATTTTCTTTTCTAAACCGGCCCAAACTTACTGTTTCTTTTCGAATGTTTTTAAACTCTAAACAAAATTTATAGTTAATTTAAGAACGAACCTTTTTTATTTGACTGCGAAAATGGAATTAATAAATTCTTCTACACTCTGAGCATGCGCATGACCTTTTTGCGTCAACTATAAAAATACAATGAGCGAGAATGCAGATTCATATGTGTCAAAAATAACGATAAACATGAGACGAACGTGGTACACGAACAATTGATGCTCACTAATTATGAAAAGTTCACCAAGCACATTGAGTCCGCGTGTAGTTTGCAAAAATATAGAGCTTTTACTCAATGTTTCAACTTTGCATGCTGCCCAACAAACTAGCCACCGAACTTTGCACAGCTCAGAGCATTAAGGATGGCGGCTCCATCGAATATAGAGAAAACAAAGTCAGACAAGGTTGGTACTTTGTCCACTTTGCTTTATAGGAATTTCGCAGCTTTACTCGCTCGTTTATGTCGTCTTGCGTAGTGCATTAAAAAGCCGCATATACCAAGTACGTTATAAGAAAAAAATTAATATATTCGGTGTTATTATGTTTAATATATTAACTGCGATATAATGAAATTATATTTTAACTTTGTTTTTCGAATTAGTACTAATAAATTTTATCATTACAGTCGACTCCGGTGGGATCACTACAAACAGGCCACGAGATCCTCGTGTCACCGAATCGAGACAGACACCCTGCTAATTACAAGGTAATTAAAGCCACTGATAAGAGCTTCGCAACAGCATGCAAGTCTGTAGCTGTATTTTTTTTCAATATACTTTGGTTGTACGAATAACCGCATGAGAATCCGTTGAATCGATTGAGACTGAAACAAGTTGAGAAATTTCATGCTAGCAGCTAAACACTTGTCTTGATTGCGCGATTTATGCTAGTTCTTTCTATTAAAAACTACATGCTCGAGAAACGAACTATATAACGTTGCAAAAATCTCAAAACATTGCATTCTTTCATTAATCGTACTGGCCGGTCAAACCTCGGGAATCCCGACGCTATAAAAGGAATGCGATGATGAATGCGAGGAAGACACGGTTCTCATGAATGAAGTTTATTGCATGGAGATGCAGGGCCACTACGTAAGCTCACTGAAAAAAAAAAATTTTACAGTGTTCTGAGTAAAAAAAGTAGGCTAACTTTGCTTTATAATGTACAGTTACATTCGTGCCAACTTAGATATATACATCTAATTGTTAGATAGAAAATAAGAACTTAGATCGTGGAGTTCCTGTTCGGTGTATCGGGATTAAACGGATCGTAGAAATTTGCGTGCTAGGCACGTTCGTCACTATAAGCTCTGCGATAAAAGCTTTTGCTATTACATTTATAGATATATGTTTAAAATTATACTCTGCACAATAGTTATAAATATTAAGGTTACAATCCAATAAATTTAAATATTACATTTAATAAAGGTTCACAAAACAATCCCTTAAACGTCATTATGTGATTTACTGTATAAACAGAAATCCATTATACCAATTGATTCTCTTTTTAATATATTGATGTAATTGAGCCACTTAAAATTTGAAAAAATTTGTCAATGGAAACTGGCCTTTTGTCGATGTTATCTTAGTAAACCTCGCACGACTCAGTCACCAATGACATTTTTATACATAATAAAATATAGATATCAATCGTTCGCGATACGATTGCATTTACTTATGGAACGCGCTTATTGATGTCTTTTTTTTTACTAACTCGTACCGTTTTGCGACGCTGCGTCGTGCTTGTTGTTCCTTCAGGACGCGGCTGGTGGCGGGGTGGGAGGAGGGGGCGGTAAGGGGGTAGGTGCCACGTGGCCTGACACAGTCAAGCAATCGGGCGCCGGTGGCACCTTGACACCCGCTGACCGACATGGCTCCGTACAGGTGAGTCCATATCCTCTTGGATCCCCTCACACACACACGAACTCGCTCTCTTATACTCTCTCATACTCTTTCATTCGCTACTTTTGTTATACTTTATCACCTTCTATATTTCTCTCTCTCTCTCTCTCTCTCTCTCTCTCTCTCTCATTATCTCTCTGCCTTTCTCTTTCGCTCTTTCCTCTTCCTTATCCAGCTTTGTCGTCTATTTTACCTAATTTATAATCTACAAACTCATACACATACAAAACCGCATACATATTCGTTCTTTACGATTTGGTTAATACTACTTGTGTTGTCTGTACTAAGAGTTTAGCTCGAAAAATTTAGTTATCTTAATGATTAAGGATTATAGTGGAGGAAATATGATAAATAAAAATGAGTTTAAAGGCCTTGAAATTTCATGCCTAATAAAGTTATGGCAAACAATATTTGCAAAAGAAAAAGAAGGGTAAATTAATTTTTTTATTTATATTAATTATTATTTATTTTAATTAGCTTCAGTTAATTACGTTGATTAAAACAATGCTACAAATTCAGAAAGATTCTTCATTTTAACTTTCGAAACTAAGTGCATGTTGTAATCAAAGCTAATACTCATTTTACGGATATCGCGCACAAAAATATTAATCAAATATAAAAGAATGTTCAATTACGATGTGACTGACAACTCGCATTTCATGTTCTCCTTGCCTCCCGGTCCTCCCTAACTCGTCAACTAAAGAAGAACATCATAATCGAAAAAGAATCATTAACAACGTGAATTTTAATTTTGTATTTTGTTTAAATTTATCATTACTTTATTTATATTTTAATTAGCAACTTAGCTATTCAGGGGCTGTACTACACGATGTAACTATAAATAAAAAAGTGCCAGTTTACAAAATGATTGTCAAATACTGAGCTTATACTTACTGCCCTGCTCATATAAAAATAAAATTTTAATAGTGCGTTCTTACGAATTTTAAAATATCACGCTTTGAAGGGTTTTAAGGTTTTATTATAGTCTAAAAAATACTGATATTGAATTATCTCAACATAGATATGTTTTGTACCATTAGACACGTTATAAAGTTTTAAGAGATTAATAGTTATATAATGATATATTTATCATGCTCGATTGAGTTTTAAAGTTACTTAAATAACAGTTTTTGAGTGTTAATATACAAAGTTTAAGTTTAAATTATATACTCAAGTAAAATGTATTTATGTGTAGGTTAAATAATATAAGTTACTAACTTTTTACTGCTTTTTTGGTTTTTGCTACAGCATGTAAGCATTGCTATGTGTTTTTCTACTGATTACTAACTAATGTTTGTGTTTTGCTATTTTGAAATTTAGTTTAATATTAATTTAATTAATTAAAAAAATAACATAAAAGAAATGTAACAATATTATCATTTATTTTTCATTCAGCTGTCTTTTCTTAATTTTCTTCAATTTCTATACTTTTAATTTTTACCGACCTTCCACTGTAATCACATTTCGGTTTATGTAGTTCGCATTAGATATTATTTCTTATAGCAGAATCATTAAACTTATCAAAATTTCCAAATCATTTTTTCCTAAATGATTTTGGAGATTTTCTGTTCCACCTAATATTCGTGCTTCTTCAGTAATATTTTTCCTCCTGTAATATATGAAAATTTTCTTCTTAGCTTTCTTATTGAATAACCATAGAAGTTGATTATTGAATTCACTCATGTTAATTAAAGATGTATGGCCATTCATTAGACATAAAATTGTGTATAAAGAGAAAATTATTTTTGATTGACAGGTTGTATCATCGACCAATGGAGAATTAGCAAACGACGACCCGACAGCTGGGCACTCGAATACACCAATAACAGCACCACCAGAAGTAGAGATGATAGACGAAACCAAGTTAGTATATACTTTATATCTTTCGTATTTTTACTTATACTCTTTATGCTTTCAAAGTGAATCTATATTCATTCTAATATTCTAAACGTTCATTTTTTCATTTATTTATTTTTTTCTAGATCAAAACAAGTAGTTATAGCACATGATAGTAATTTATTACCTACATCACATTGTAGGAAATTGACTTTTGATGAAAAAAGAGCTACACATGAAGCTTATAGAGATATATTAAACACTTATTCGTGGCCAATTCAGCATTTTCTTTTAAATAATATTATAAATAAAATTCGGAAAGACGGTACTTTCACAATTCCACTTAGATAACAAATAACCTGTTTTCGAAATATATTAATGATCAAGCTACACAGAAATTGTTGAAATAATTTACTTTTTCTTTGGCACATGTACAGCATTCCATTGAATATTTGCGAAATAAAATAATGTACATATTTCTACGATCATTCATGTTGTTTACTGCATCAGCGTCCATCATTATACTCATTTTTTCATACATTCATGCTAATCTATGGTATTATTCTCATGTGAAAGCGTATACTGTATGCACAGCTTTATCGTCGAGTTCAATTTAAATTCTCGTAGCATGTCGGCTGTGTAAAAATTGACTTTGAAAGATATAAACGATTTATTTGAACGAATACGTACTGCAAATACAAGTCAGTACTCTTCCGTGTTTATTTTTGAGAAACTAGTGTATTCATTAAGCGCTACGTCATTTTG
The DNA here is from genome assembly GCA_018906965.1 of Philotrypesis tridentata. Classification (NCBI taxonomy): domain Eukaryota; kingdom Metazoa; phylum Arthropoda; class Insecta; order Hymenoptera; family Pteromalidae; genus Philotrypesis; species Philotrypesis tridentata. The sequence goes on along the minus strand of JACCIB010000001.1, from coordinate 7,165,087 downwards.
TTTGAGCTAAAAATGTCTGTTTCGAAACGTACTAGAGCGAATATCAGTTCATTTTTAGCACTTACATAAACACATGCTGCTTATCATAGACTTTATCAGCTTATCTTTTTGCGAGGAGTCACTCCAAACAAATTTATATACGAAAAAGTCACACGACTGCACTCATTCTATGCCTTCAAAGTATATCTACTTGAAATTCTCGAAGTCTTTCCGCCTATCTTTCATTCTTTGGCACTGGATCTGTACCTACTACTATCGTTACTACTACCACTACTGCTGTTGCTGCTACTGTTACTACTCCTATCTTTGTTGAATGAATCTGCATGTGCTGGCAGCTAGCCATCCCAAACAGAAATAAAGCCTGAAAAACCAAACCCTTAGCCAAAAGCCAGTGACAACGATTCTAAGTCCCATTAGTATTTGCTTAATTTCCAGATGCTGCTGCTTCTTCAAACGAAAGAAGAAGAAAAGCGGCCGGCAGAAATGACTGACTACGGTCGGCCTCGGGGGTAGCGTACAGTGTACGGGTATGAATGCAGTTGGAATTGGTGGTGGAGGAAATGGCAACGGTAACGGCGGCAACGGTGCAGGAACCGTAGGCACAGGAGCAATCGGTGGCGGAAGCATAAGCCACGTAGACCGTCTCGCAGCCGGAGCCAAGCGAGGACTGATCGGAGGTGGCGGAGTCGTGGGCCTGGGTCGCGGCAGCGACCCGGAGCGCGAAGCCGTCACGCTGCTACGCGCGAGCAGTCACTCGGCTTCCCGTGACTCAGTGCTGCACACGACCATCACCCTGACCCCCACGCCCACACCACCGCCTTTGTCTAACTGAATCATTTGGTTCTGTTCTTTCCTTTTCTCATTTTTGACGCGTACACGTTCGCTGAGTTTAATAGGAAAAAAAACGGCGAAAGCAGTACACAAATGGACCTACGCGTCTAAATGCCCACAACCAATACACTTACACAAAGTCTATACACAGCAACAACACGTAAATATGCTGAGAGAAAAACAGACACTTGCGCCGTCAACTATTCGATTATTATATACATACACGGGATTTTCACAAGTATACAGAAGAATGACTATACTCCAGGCAGTCATCGTATAACTACCGCAGATATCGCTACTGCTGCAGAAATATTAATATTATCATCCTTATTACTATCATTATTATTATTATTATCATTATTATATGATTTTTATGATTATTTTACTATTAATTATGATTATGATTAAGTTTATTATTACGATTATTACAATTACTCTTATTCATCATCGTCTTCATAGTCATAAATCGATATCTATAACTTTCAAAAACCCTCCACTTCGTTTACAAGGTCATTGGCATTGGTCTGTTATCTTCGTCGGTGTCGTCGCCATTTGCAGTTTTCATCCTTGTACGAACTGAGTTAGTACGAGGGGGGAAATTGAATCACTGTTGACGGAAAGTAGCTTAATTATCTGTGCGACGAAATAAAAACTGCTTCTTCACGACGTAATTATCTTGCGCTTCTCGAGATAGAAAGTATATATATTATACATACGAAACAAAATGTGACAGGTTATTTTGACCACAAAAAATTGTTCGGTCGACGCGACCCACTTTACGGGCTGAGGACGAGCGAGCTAGAGAGAAAGAGAGATTTGTCATTGATGGAAAAATTTCTTTAAGGAATTGAAATACAAAACTTGTGAGAAATAAAAAAACTATTTTTTCTTTTTTTGGTACTTCGTAAATTTGTTGATTTGACTTGTAATTAAGGTATATAAATTCATTTAACCTAAAGTGCATGGCCCTGTGGTCCACTAAATGGATTTATTCTTACTTGTTTGTAGAAATTTTCCCATCCAATTTTTGAAAAAGAGAAAGAAAATTTCGAATGTGAGGAAAGAGAACAAACTACTGCGATCACAAACTGTACTAAAAATCCTAAAAAAATGTGTTTAAGAATGTGATAGCATTATATATGGGCTCAATTTAAACGTTTTTCGGTTTTGAATACACTTTGATACCATTGACTACATCGTATTGTTAACATTTGCGTATCATATAGGTTAAACTTTTGGAAAAATAATTGATTGAATGGTAATTACATGTTTGAGTGATTGTTTCTTATTCGGAAACTTTTTATTGCGTTTTACAAAATCGATTTAATGTATACATTATGAAGGCTTTATTAACGCTTTTGACTAAAAAAAAATTATATCATTTTATACACCAATCTGTAGTTGGCTTATAAAAAATCCTTTCAATACTCATGGTACTGCCTTGATAACAATGATCGTGGAAAGGAAATTTTTGCACGTAAATTTTACGAATATGACTGGAGATACACACTTTGAGCAAGTGTCATTTGTATAAAATACTTATTGAACCTGTCACGAGCGTATATAACACCTACATAATGGCGAAACACTTTTAGGGCTAATGTACCTACTGTAATTGCCTTTTATAGATGTCTCTTTATAAATCGAGTCCATGCAAACAACTGCGGTTTCTCCGGTAAAAATGATCATGAAATTTGTGATGCACGTTGACTAGTTAAACAAAAATTATGAATAAAAAAAGTTATGTAAAATTAGGAGTTTTATCAATTTTATCGAAAGATGCCCAAAAATTAATTTACTTATTTTGTACATATTTAAGTTTTTTTTTATTGAGATTTTGTGGTTGCTGCATGGAATTTTAGAACATTTACTTTTTACGATAGCCAGAAAATGTATCAAAATGTAATTACTATAATTGTCAATATTATTATGATTATAATTACTTAATTTATGTACATAAAAAACGAAATTCATTTAGTTTAATTGATGCATAAAATTTTAGAATAATTATTGCCTAAGAATGTTATAAAGCGGAGAGCGGTATGCATCTAGATAACGCGAGACTGAAAACTTTACAGGACCATATAAAAGCGATTTAAGATAACAGATTCAACAAATCCATTTTTCACGTTGTATATCTAAGATAAGCTGTTTTTCACAGATACGTTTCATAACTTGTTTAATACAAATTATTTTTATTACTTGCGAAATTTTAAGAATACATGCATGCGTTTTCGACAATGTACACCTCTCTCCCCTTTTTCTTAAGGTTTTGCAATAGAATGAACATAGCTAATTTGATACATAACAAGTGAATAAGGGCAATCATCGATACATAAACTTCCAATGCGATATTTTGCACTCATGTCTTGAATAAATAGATTTTGATGATGATGAGTAGTTTGCGCCTTGCCGAACTCTAAGCAGTTAATTATAGTCAATTGATCGAATTGATTGTTTCAATGTGGAAGTAACTTGCGCTGTTGTTAAGATGTATACATTTAAGAAGAAAAAAGTCGCATATTAAATGAAGAAAATAATAAAAATGTTTAAGACTATATAATTTTCTCCATTTTTTATGATATACCTTTCTTTTATGTGAATCAAGCTCACTATGTTCATACTATGGCGGCACCTTAGTCTTTATACATACGTACACGTAGTAAGCTGTGATTGGTTCTGGATGTTAATTTTTAATAACTATGTTCTTAAACTGTTATTTAACGAATGATTTACGCAGAAGTCGAATTGTTCAATGTGTAACACTGACAGAACAGAGGCACATACACGGCGCGAAGTCGCTTTGTGTATCCTTGTAAATAACGTCGTTGTGTTGCAGATGCTTGAAGAGTAAAAAAAGTCGCTACGAAGCATCGTGCGTATTTTGTTTGCGAATCGGATCTCAATTTCCCTTTAATCCTTTTTTTAATATTGTAACTTTTTCCAAACCTTTATTTTTTAACAAAGATGCCTCTACATGTGTGTTCCACGAGAACCGCTTCCCTTTTTACCAAAATTATCATCAGTATCAAGAGATCATAGTAATATTTCACAAAAAAAAAAACGAGGCGAATTAAATTATTTCAGTGTATTATTATCAACTTACAAAAAAGTTATTGATAACTTTTAAATGTGGTTTTTGCTTTAATTTACTATTTGATACCTTTGCCCTTTTTCTTCCTTCAAGATGACAATTTCAAATCTTTCTCATTTGAGTATTCTTTATGTTTTGTAAACTTGTTTAATACATATTACAATAACTTAATGCACAGTTTTTTAAAGTTTTATTATACAAAATGTATAGTTTAATTTAATAATAGATTAGTTCCACTATTATACAATTCAAATATATTTTTTTTAATCATTTTGTTTATAATTTACAAATTACAATGCTTGTAGTTTGTTAGATTGGATATTTATAGTTAATACGAGTCCTTTTCCTAGGATATAAAAATCTTCAATCATTGCAGGTATATTTAAGATCAGTTTCTGATTATTATTAAATCTCTGGCAGCTTGTATGAGAAACTTTGAATTCCTTTTGATGTGTTGCTTCCGGTTTCAATAAAACAGCTACGACGTTTCCACCGTACGTATCATGGAAGAATAGAGCATACTCGTCATAATTTTTCTGTAAAAATATAACGTTCTCAAAAATATTCTTTTCAAAACTTAAAATAAATTTTCCAAAAAGTCAACTCGCCCTCAACTCCTTTAAATATTCTGTCACCGGATTGAACCCAACTATAGGTATTCGACTCTCGGAATGTTCCTTATAAGAATGCAGATTCATCATAGGTACATCATCTCTGTCAATTCCTGTAGCTTCGTGTCTCCGTGGATTAAGCGACACTTTTAGTTGTATCAAACAATCGTATGCTAACAAAGATGGATTAAATAAAGGATCACAGTTGACGCTTGTTTCCGAAAAAAGTTGTGCCTCCAAAAATCTTAATGTTTCTTTAGCCAAAGCACTGATGCGGTGCAAAATTAGGGGAGTCGGAGCTTTGCGTGTCCATATACTAGCTTCCTTATCATAGGGTGTGCAAATAAACAGTGGTGGCTGCGTTTCTCGCGAAGTTCCGAATTTGTTCTCTATTTCTACTAGTTCTTCGCCTATAAATCATTCAATATTTTTTATTTCATGATATCTTTGAAATTATAACTTCTCAAAATATTTACAAATCACTTTCAATCATCAAAATGAGATCTTTTGACCAAAATTTACAAATTAGCCTTGGAATAAACTCACGTGTTATCTCATTATTAAAGTTGACTATTATCGGATCGGTATTCCAATGCTCGCAGGCGAAGGACTCGAGGAAGCGAAAGAAGGCCACCTGTGGCGTGTTTGTTGGTCCATAAGGATCGGAATTGAGGTACATCGAGGCCATGAGCAACTCAACAGCAATATCCGGCATGTGGAAATCGTCAATCAGCTGGGCTGCGAGCCAGCGCTTCGCTAAGCAACAGGCTGCCCCAAACGATGGCTGTTGGCAGTGCAGACTAGTGGAGCATAGCGTGATTAGTACTATCAGACATAAGATCGATCCAAAGATGTGATTAGCAAAGCTTTCATTGAGAATTACCCGTATAAAGCTCCGGTAAGTTTAGGGAGATGGAATAAAGACTTTTCCAGTTCTAAAGACTCTTCATTGTCCCTGTACTTAGTTACACCATCTTCATCCACTCGCTGTTTTACAAGACCAATCTCCCTTTGATTTGCTATTCTAATTCTGAAGATTAAACCATCCTGAACACATAAATTATGTTAAAAATTAATTAACACACGGCCACTTAATTTTTTTATTAATCTTATCACCTTCATGACATCGATACAATGCAGAGTGCCCTGAGCTTTAATATTGCATTGCTTTCTAAGAGATTCAGCTATTTGTAGATGAAATGCAGCCTTAGTCATTCTCAAAGCCTGGAGGTCGTCGGGCCATTTGCCACTCGTCGACAACTGCATCGTTACCTCGACTGGTGCCAGGTAAAAGGGTACTTCATCTATTTCTCTTTCATCAACAAAACGTAAATGAGAATTTGTAGCAATGACATTCTTGTTGTCAGGTTTTCGCACTCTCGCTAAAGGTGGGAATACATCAGTGTATCGAAAAAGTGGACTACATCCTTGAAGACCATTTATCGAAAGTGGTAGATCCGTCAGGTTTGTTAGTTCTTTTTCGAGAGCAGAAAAAGTGTTTATCACCTGAAGCGCGGCTTCCTCTGATTCCAAGAGCAAGCACCGCGTCTTGACCTAAAAAAATTTTAGATTAAATTATTTTTTACGAACTACGTGAGGCTAATGTTATTGAAAGTTCATTAGGTGTACACCAATTTGCGATGAGAATGATTGCGTTTTTCCTTTCTTATGTTGGTTTTTAAGATGATTTTTTTTCTTAACATTCTTCTTCTTATAGTTTAATCGATTTTTAATGAATCAGAAAATTATAGAATGAATTAGAAGCTTTGGTACATCTAATTCATCATTCTTTTGAAGTACTAAAAATATACATATTTAATTCTACGTTTATCTTAATTGTCGCAGTATACAGAAAAAGTTGTATAAAATATATGATCAAAAAATACAGATGTACTAAAATAATTGATTTGATTTAAAAACTTACGTTTTTCAATTTTAGAAATTCTTCTAGTTGATTGGAGAAAAAGAAGAAGTGAACTTTTTCAAATAGTTTCAGTTTTTCTTCCAGCAAGTATTTTGAAATTTTTTGAGATATATTACGTTTCTCAGCTAGAGACGCATTTGATTTAGCCCATACGACGGCTTCACAAATTGTACCATCTTTAAATCTTCTCAGTTCCGCTTTTTGTCCCCAAAATTTTCGAAATGCCTCTGCCTAATATATAAGTCGAATTTAGATTAAAATGTAACATTGCAATTGCAGTTGTAACAACTAAGCAAGCTATAAAAATAATCGTACTTCGGGGAGATTCGCACCAGGTCCCTTTTCAATAATATTAAATGCGAAATGAGGATCTAATTTCAGTCCAATATAAATTCTTTCAATATCGTTCGGAATCTCTTCATCTATCTGCCATTCCTTTATTTTTCGTGGAAATGCGCATACAAATGACGCCCTATTTCCTAATCCTTTCTTTAAGTATTTTGAAATTAATTTTACCATTGGCACATATTTATTTGGGCCATAGTTCAGTTTACCAGAATCATCAGAGTTTATGTTCAAGATATTTTCCAGAGCCTTAACATTGTGTAAGCTATTAATGAATAATAACCAATTAATTTTATTTTAGCTCAATAAAGATTTTTAACATGGAAGTATAATTACCAGATAACCAGATCAACTGCTTTATAGAAAGGAACTTTGCGCATAAAAAGTACTTGAAATCCATTGACTCTCGTGTTATTTAAACAGTCAATTGACATTGCTGCTTGACTTGAAATCCATTTAAAAACGTCTTCTTGTATATTTGCCGCGATATTGTGATAGCCCGTAGAGTCGAGAAATACGCAATCATAATGTTTATGATATTCAGCAATTCGAGCCGAAATTTTTTCATCTTGGCAAAGACTTATACCTTCCTTACACCAATTCCTCTTTGCTAAATGCTGCCATGTATTTCTAACTATTTGATAACTGCTCATGAAAGTATTTAAAACTTTTGTAAGTAGTAAATACAAAACATACATAGTGATAATATGACCATTGAACGTTTCATAATTATTACAAAAGTCCCGCTGTTTTAGCCAAATTTTTAATAAGACAATACCATCTCTTATACTTGGATATTCTTTAATTAATTTGGCACTTTGAGAAAGTTCCTTCAATGTTACCAAATCGTGTAGAACTGCATTATTGTAATACGGAGTTGGTGGATTATTATCTGAAAAAACAAATATTATAGTAGATAAAAATTATATGCACAATAAATAACAAAAATTAATAAGGTTCATTGTACCTAAATTTTTATTAGTAGCTTTAAAAAACCAACTTGGTTTGACATTATTTTTTTCAGGTGTAAATTTGTTTATTGGTAAAGAGGTAGCTTGAACTACTACATGCACATATACAACAAATTTACTTCCCAACTTTCCAGCAGGAACAATTTTCAATATAGGATTTAAATGATTTGCAATAAAAGTTTTTTTTTCAGCTATATTTTGATCAATTTTACTTGTTATAAATGCTAGATATATTGCCTTTTTCCTCATATATCTATAGTTCTTACAGTCTATTTTATTGAATAAGGTTTCAGGCATTTCTATCAGTACGTCAATTGATGCTTCAGGACCTACTATCGTTTCTAATGCATAAGAACCAGCTACTACAATGTTAGACGGTGGTGAATATTTCATTGTACCTACACAATTATTTGGTAATTGTTGCATAGGAATTTTCACATTTAATTTGGAGAATAATGTGTCATCTTCAAGCTGAAAATTAATGTTTTTGTTAAAATGCAAAAATTTTAATTTTGTAATTTAATAATTTTAGAAATTTTACCGAAAATTCTTTAAATCCTTTTATTGATTTGATTTGAGTCTCAAATTTCTCATACCAAGTCTCAAACAACTTTTTGTACTTGTTTTTTAGTTTAACTGCGCTAAGAATTTCTTCAATCTGCAGTCTGAATAAATTTGAATGAAATAGATTTTCAGTCTCTCTAAGTTGATTCAACTCTTCAACTGTAGGCTGTTTAAAAAAGCCCTTTTCAACTTTTCCTTTCTTCTTAACAGAGGTATCGTTATTTTCACTGTTTTTTCTCTTCTTAATTCTTACCAAAGGTTCTTGCTTCTCTAAACGTTCTTCGAGATCTTCATCTGTATCTGAATTCATTTTACTGTTGTTTTCTGTATCAAATACTTTTTTCTTGTGATCAATCATTTTAAATATATTTGTCGAACATACTTTGTTGACAAGTCCCGGGTGTTTTCTTCAAATTAAAGGTTATGAATCTACGAAAAGTAATATTTATAAATAAAATTGATGCCTTTAAATGACTGCTTAAGGACTATATACATATTGTTTAATTCGTCAACTATTTTAAAGAAATTTGTCGGCTGCCTATTTATCACATTTATTAAATTTTCGTGAAAACTCTTTTATTGTCTTCACGTTGTGTGTGCGGAGACCTCGCGGCGCGGTGCTAGCGACTGTGCAGCCGCACACGTGGTTTTGAAAAACGTAGGTTTGCTCGTTCTCAAATATACCCATCAGCACGGTTTAGGTCAAATGACTGTCAAGGTCAAGAATTAAGTGAAGAAAAAGAAATCAAATACGTCAATATTTCTTTTATGGCTTTAACTTACAATTATTAATTAAACCGTTAACTTTTGAATATAAAACATGTTTATGTATATATTATATATATACCTATGTAATACAATGTCAATAATTCGTTAAATAAAAAAATCCACATCACGTAAGTTCTAATCTTCATGACGGCTCTCTGACTCGATTTCTGCTGTTGCGAACAGAGCAATTCACTTATCATGCTTCATCCTCATCCAGAATCCAGAGGAATCAGAGCTCTTTACGGAGAGGTTATGGAGAACTCTGTAAAAGAGTGCACCAAGTCTCCCAAGTAAAATTGACATTGTTAATTAAAATACGCATAGTCAGGCTATAAACGCTTAAAAATCCGTGGAGTGTGTAACGCGGTTTCAATAACAGCGGGGCAAAAACGAATTTCACAATGTTAAGTAAAACAAAATTATTGCGCAACGTAGGCTCTCTGAGAGTAAGCTACCCTTCACTTTATAAATATGCCGGTTTAAAAATCAATTACAATATTAAGCTTCGTTGTGGATTTTACAGAAATGTCTTGCTGCCAATGTTGAAATTGGAAATGCGGGCATGCTTTTCCCGACGATTCAGATTCGGGAAAAAGGAACAACTCCAATCAACACTCTAATAATGTTTGTTCCCCAGCAAGAGGTACAATATATTTTTAGATTTCGGAAAATATTGATTTTATCATTCACTGCAATCATAATGTCCTTGCTTATCGTGTTTATCGCAGGCATGGGTTGTGGAGAGAATGGGAAAATTTCACAGAATTTTAGAACCTGGCTTTAACTTGCTTATCCCAGTTATTGACAGTGTTAGATATGTACAAAGTCTCAAGGAAATTGCTATTGATGTTCCAAAACAGAGTGCAATCACATCTGGTATGTCGATGTCTTGATATAAAACAACATTTTCTAATTATAAATTATATATTATCATGAATTATGGAAATTCATTGATGGAAATGAACTTTTATTATTCTTTAACAGACAATGTTACTTTAAGCATCGATGGTGTGCTTTATTTAAAAATAAACAATCCTTACTTGGCATCTTATGGTGTGGAAGATCCTGAATTTGCCATTATCCAATTAGCTCAGACTACAATGAGATCAGAACTGGGTAAAATAGCTTTGGATAAGGTATTTCAAGAGAGAGAAGGCCTCAATGTCAGCATTGTGGAAAGTATAAATAAGGCTAGTGAAGCATGGGGAATATCATGCTTACGTTATGAAATTCGTAAGCTATTACTTGTTTTATTGTCACTTCAAAAATGTTTTCAACACAAATTCTAGATATGATTAATTTTATTTGAAGGTGACATCAAATTGCCTGAAAGGGTACAAGAGGCTATGCAAATGCAAGTAGAGGCTGAAAGGAAAAAGAGAGCTGCCATTCTTGAATCAGAGGGTATTAGAGAAGCTGATATAAATATTGCACTGGGTAAAAGACAGGCAAGAATATTGGCCTCTGGTAGGTAATGCTCTTAAAAACCTATTACCAATGATATAGAGTTAAATGAAATAAGAACTTTAAATTTCAGAGGCTGAGAAGCAAGAGCAAATAAATAAGGCTAGTGGTGAAGCTGATGCTATGCTGGCAGTAGCATCGGCTCGTGCTAGAGGCTTGGAAATTGTTGCCAGTTCTTTGGGAAGATCTCATGGGCAGAGTGCAGCTGCACTTACTGTTGCAGAACAATACATTCATGCTTTCGATAAACTTGCAAAGACAAGCAATACTTTGATTATCCCCAAAAATGTGGGCGACATAAGCAGTTTTGTAGCTCAGGTAGAATATGGGATGCATACTTAAATCAAAGAAATTCTCCACAATCTACTTAAAAATTAAACTTTATTTTAGGCACTTTCTATCTATAAACATGTTTTACCAGAGAATGGATCTCCACCAGGACAGGCAGAACATGTTTCCAGTTCAACAAATCACTTTAACAGATTTACTGCAACAGATTCAGTGGATACATCAGATGATACTTACGAATATTTTAGTGATAAAGAAGAAGCTGAAAGCTATAAGAGGAAAAATAAAGGCGAACATTCTCCTAAAGCAGCTTAAGGTAGATCATCATGCTTTACCTGTAATGTAATTAAAATTCAAAGTTTCTTTTTTAATAATGGCATTAAAAATAATTGCTTTGAAAAATTCTTTATGACTCCAGTTATTGCTATGAATGAAAAATGTAAATTTTAAAATTATATGAATAGTTTAAATTCAATGGTATTGTTTTCTTTATAGTTTTTATTGTCAAATACTCAATCAAGATTTATGAATTTTATCAGTAAAAAGTTTTAAAAAAGTTTACGCAGCTACTTTTTCTTTTTCGTATGTATGGCCACTGAAGGTACAACTGTTGAATAGGTCTCCTGAGAGATACGATTTATGTAGTACAAAGTAACCACAGAAAATAGGAAGCACGTTGTTGTTGCAACTCGATGTATCAACCCTGAAGCGACTAGGGAAACGATGAGTGACATGAACACTACAACAACAAAAAATTACTCATGAATCAATGTCCTTACGTTATAAAAGAATTAAAAGAATTGTTCATTACCTTCAGGGAAAAGTTTCATTTGAAATGATTTACCAAATAGAATAGACTCCAAATTGCCCAGTGCAGTGAGCAGAAACAGAAATACTAAAGATCCAATGTATCCCCCAAAGACTATGTGGAGTTTGGAAGATATCAGCCAGTTTTTGTACATCTGCATCCCCGAGAACAGGAGTACCGTGAGAATGGACGACAGGATAAACGAAATTTTACTAGTCACAGCTGCAAACGATACAATAATTATTTCAAAGGACAATCGGGACTAAACCAGTGTAAAGCCGGTAGAATTTCGAGGTTATGACACGTAGTATCATCTTGTTTACAGTATATACTAACCCATGCTTCTTGCTCTGAAATGGATCTCTTGGAATTATCACTAAACCTAATAGAAATGAAGTTAATAAGAAAGCTTTGTTACTGAATTTCGAAAGCTAAACAACTATTAGACGGAACACTGCGTCCGCTCCTTCTTCCGCATGATAAGCGCGTCTCTGATGGTATAAGCTCTATGTGAGCTGATGTGGTACTTTTTTATATCGCATAGCGCCGCGTACGGGGTAACGCCGTAACGGGGTATACACGCAGTTATACACATATAGTGATATATATATATAAGTATACTTGAATCCTATTGTATAGCGTTCATAGCTGACGGCTTTATAAAGTGGCCCTACATGTAGTGATGTAGTGGAGAGATTGCCGTATGCAAATATGTAGAAGAGCGTATCACTGCAAGTGCTCATTAATTAATACTTAACTTTATAACTGGCGCGCGTTCGCAAATTGTAATGTAAACACTTAGACGCGCCATATGTATGTATGTATATGTGTGCGTATAATAAAATATTTTAATATATATTATTAATATATTACGTATTAATATTATATATAAATGTATAAAAGCGCGTGCGTACAAGAGGCAAAAAAGCTGAGGGGGCGGTCTTTTAATAATTCAGCGTCGGCAATAACATTAATCAAGGGTCGAGAATAAGAAATTAGCCTGAAAATTACGCAAATCGCGCGTGTCCTCGCTCGGCTCTCAGTTCGGTTAAAATGTACAATACGTAAAGCCGCGCAAAAAGGAGAGGCACGAGTCCTTTCATTTCAGCATAATATACCTATACGTGTATATATGTGTGTACGTACGTATTGTGCATTAGTTACGCGGGGAAAAAAAATGAAGAAAAAAGTTTGCCTTCCGCGAGCAAACGTCGACAACAATGAGTTTATTAAGTAGCCCCGGCTTTCTCGAGCATCATGAAATTACAATAGAAGCTCGCGAGGAAAAGCCACTTACGCTAAGTGGCTTTTCCGTCGGGGACTACCTATAGCCGAGCAGTCAATATATATCGGCTAGCGGTCAACTAATCGTATCGGTCACGGAGCTTTTTCGACTGTAATACACTGTAATTGAGAAATTACACGGGGTGCCAACAGCTGTTCAAACTTTTTGGTCTATTGCCGCATTATCTTTACCCCTTTGTTATATGGCGAGCGAGTCCGGAGTATTGCATTGTATAATACATATATATACCGCTGATTAAAATACGTCAAGCGTGCTGTACATTATAAATATGGCATATATTTAATATTTACTGCACGGTTAGCGCGCGCCCGCGCACACTGTTTATAATAATGTACTTTGCGTTTATGGCGTTGTACACGCTGTGCACTCGTCGCGTGCTCGTTCGCAGTATCATTTTACAATTTTTAATTTGCATTTAGAAATCGATTCGAGACGCGGGAAAATTAACCCGTATTCGCGGTGTGCGGTAACGGGGTCGAAACTCGCTATTCAATCCATATAAATCATCGCGCTAAAGGGACACGACGATAAGTACAATCGTGATGAAACGTTTGTTATATATATACATCTATACGCATGAGTATATTGAAAGCGAATCCGACAGCGCTCTTATGGTCCCCAGTGGATGTGACGAAATCCGTCAGGGTTATCTATCGCGGCGCTGTGAGAGCCGAATGAAAAAACAAAATCAATCTGTTCAATAGACTTTGAAGCGGGCAGGGGTGCGCGCTCGCGCGCGAGAAAATTTAATTTCGCTCAAGTTGATCTTGTAATATTCCGCATGCGAGTATATATCTATATATGCGTGTACGTGGGGTCTTTTCTATTTCTCGCATCCCTCCACGCTGTTCCCGGTGATTTTCCTCTCTAAGTGCAGACCGATATCTCATAAGCATTTTCATAAATCAAAGTGTCGGGCGCGTGACAATCGGGAGAAAAAAAACGCTGCGATAACATGCACGTCGAAGGAGGAGCGATGGATTCATGGCTGTGCGGAGGAAATGAAAGGCAACGGCGGCAATAACGTTTTTTTCTTTTTAGTTTTCGATAAAGTTTTATTTTTTTTTCCTTGATATATTGTTAATATTTACAATATCTTTAATTCGGAATGTTGTATAATATATTAATTAGCGCTGATGAGGTCACTTTTATTTGATTGCTCGATCGTTTTCCCAAATTTACTCTGTGCTATTATACGATCTTTATTTATTTAATTATTTATTTATTTATTTATTTGTTAATTACCGAAATTCGAATATGTGTAAGTATATATATACGTATAGTGATAGCGAACGGAGAATAAACGGAAAGACCGTTTTCTTTTTTTTTCTTTTTTTTTGAGAAAAGAAGATAAAAAACGATTCTGTTACATTGTACGTGTGGTTTTCTTCTTCATTTTCTTCTTGTCGCAGACACAGAGATTTTTTGTTGGGTCGCTCGCTCAAAAACAACGTTTATAAAAGTTTCGTTAAAAAATTTGTCTTTTTCTTAGGTATGTTCCGTAAAACCCACTCTCGACTAGTATTTTTTATTTTTAAATATTTTTTCGCTTTAAACGTGCGAGAAACAATGGGAATAAAATTCAAGGTGAACAATATTTATATATAATAATGGTGTATATATGAAAGATTACTTGGCAAGTAAAGTTCATTATAAGAATACATTCATAAGAAATATAATCGATAACGGCTACACAATATATTCAGAAACTGTGGTCTCGCCTTCTTCATACACTAGTGAATTGGATAGATTTGGTCCACGTCCATTTATAATAATTATAATTGTTTCTCTACTTTTACCTTCTCCGAGTACACCTCATAAATTTGGCATTGTGGCTTTTTTCGACGTCTGTTTCCCGTTTTCGAGTGTATACAATATAACTTTGTCGTAGTAGTCCATGTCGTTTGTGAGTGATGTGCCTTTATAAGCGATGAAATTGATTATAACGGTGTGTTTAATAACGTGTCGATTTTGTTTTAAATTTCAACTATATATATATATATATAGGCGTATATATAATAGTAATAGTTAATATTGACTTGGAATTTTTTACTGGCATAGTAAATGCAGTTGTCTTTATATCAACGTCATCATTTTTTTAGTGCAAGTTCGCATCCTCGAAGAAGCAGAAATGGCTCTCTTTTATATAATAATTTGTTTTTATTGTATGTCTTAACGGTGCTGCTACGTTTTTATTTACGTTGCTCGAGCTATATACGGAAAGTCTTAGGCAGTAAGCGCCTATATACTTGAAAATATATATATATATGTTATTCTGATGCATATATAGATATAGATTTCTTTTAGTTATCCTTGTTTAGATTTCTCAATTTATTTTATGTATTTATTGTAGTCGTTCGCAATCTGGAGAAAGAAAGTTTTTGTTTTATAAGCATATGTAGCGCGCACGAAAATGCTGCATAATTGCACTAAGCGCATGGCGCGATCTCGCGTGTTTTTGTTTTTGTTTCCACTTTTTTCCTTCCTGCCACTCCACTCTTTGAACTGTATACAATGTAATCTCTAAAGTAGTACCCGTTTTTTAACCTCGTCAGAATATGTATACTCGTACATGAATATAATATAATGTTTGTTCTTTCTTTCCCTGCGTATATATAGTCATTGACGATATAATGGCCCAATGATTTTGTATGTATGTAGACGAGAGAACGCTCGGTCGTCTCTGTTCTTTAATTTTTTATTGTATGTAATTGTATATTGTATAAGTATATATAATATACGTAATCTTGACTAGGAAATTATAAGCTGCTCTTTGTTTCTATAGTACAGCTATAAATTCTTCATAAATAATCTACAGAACTGTGTCTACAAGGAGTTTGGGAGAGTTACATATACGCATATGGATAATGCGATTATCTCGTCGTCTCCACCCTCTCAAGCAGCTCAACCAGCACACACTCCCACACTTCTCTTTTACAGTAGTATAATTACACGCATCGCGGTTTATTATTCTCGTACTATATATTAAAATAACGGTAAGAAAATAGTAAAGACCTTCTCTTCTATGCAGCATCGTACATCTCTATCTAATATAGTATATATGTATAACGTCTACCGATGCACAGAGTAATAATATAATATACGTTAAATAGAAAACCGAAGGAATATCACTATACGAATTTATGTGTCTGACATGTTCACGTGTGCATGTGTCGGGCTAATCGGTGTGTGAACAATCTATCGCGCTCGTATAGGCCATTTTTCCGCTCATCGATCGTCTCTCTCTCTCTCTCTCTCTCTCTCTCTCTCTCACTCTCTCTCTGTCTTTTGCGGTAACAGCAAATACACACACATACACACACACACATATATATTATATACGTGTGATACGTGTATAGCAGCAAGTGTGGACGTACGTGAAGGGTAGGATATATACGTGGAAAATAGAAGAAAAGGAAAATTGGCGCGTGCACTATACCAATATATAATGCTAATCGTGGTTCGACGCCCGATGGTCTTTCTTTCTTTATATATGAGACGTTATTCACACATTTTTCATCTACACACGATTTCGCTTCCGGTGTATAGGATCCCGTTGGCGCGTCGCTTTTATTTCTTTTTTTTTTTTTTTTTTTGCTCTTCTCCCTATAGGCACACTGCTGTCCGGATCTTTTATATAAGAATAGTGGATGAAGCCAGCGAGAGATGATGATGGCTGCCGCTGCACGAAAGACTTTTCCGTTTCCGCTTTTCTTCATGCCTTTCTTTCTCCCGGCGATATATCACCTTCGGCGCGGTTGCACTCCTTTTTTTTATGACCGAGTTCCACTTTACTTTTTATTTGTTTATTTATGTAACTATATTAACTTTTTGTTTTTATTATCAAAAAATACTACATAATTTTCGTTTCACTTGCAAATCTAATGTAATACATGCACTACTAGAGAGTATATAACTAGGGCGTGTGTGTATTACCGGGCTATTTTCCTTTTAACGCACACCGTAGTGGAGAATTCGTTCGTGTATAAGTATTAAGTATATATACGCTGCGAAGACGTGTATCTTTCTGTTGTCGCGTGTGTACGAGGCTATAATTATGCGATCAATTATTAGCGACTGTTATGTGTGATTTCCCTTGTACACATGGCTTTAGCAGACTCGGCCCTCGCTTGTTCTCCTCGGATCGTTTGTCTCCCTCTCTCAGAACACACGCACACACTTTCGTTCGGCCAATTCATTCACAATCGCAAATGTTTATGTGTAATTGTGTGTATATTTATAGCATCAGCGGAATAATGACGAAGATTTATATATAAAGAAGATGGGTGACGCGTTGCGGAGATTTAAAAAATTCATTGAATCCATTATTAGCCGATAAAGCCGAAGACTACGCGCGTGTATAACAAATGGCCTTCCAATCCCCATAAAGAAAAATCGATCGCAGCAGAGAGAATATTGTATCGTTTTCGTAATTTTGCGTCTATGCGTGCGTGTGTATATCGTGCGTGTTTATCCACTACGTCTATATAGCTATACACTCATACCTTTGCCCTAATATCTATAATCACGATATACAGTGATTTCTTACGTCTGTATATTTTATATATGCATGTATGTATATTGTATGTATATATAATATATATATATATATATATAATATATATGTATATATTTGTAGTAGTAACGCTCCTATTAATATAAGATCGAGGGAAAAAATTCTAAGAAAACGTGTGATGATGCGCTACTTATATATCTTTCGATATTATACCAATGATAATCGTTCGGCTGTACTAGCGTTTTATTGCTATACATTACAGTTTATAACTCTGATATGAACTCGCGAACGTGCATATATTTATATATATGTAATATGTATAAATTATACACGCGCAGGACGCAGCCGAACGAAAATTTTCCGCACCTGTATATATAAGATATACATATGTATCCCTCACCCTATTATCGCTTTTGGACCCGTTTAACGCGTGTGTATATGCGAGAGAGTGTGTGTGCGTACGTTGTACACGTGAGCGTCTTTGCGTCTAAATAGCGAGTGAATGTATTTTGCGTAATTGCATAATAAAACGTAGCGCTCCGTCTTTCGCTCTCTCTCTCTCTCCGCGTGTTATTGTACTTTTATCCTCGAGCTTCGTTACTCTCGATACACCACCCCAGTCGCAGCCTGTATAGGAGTGCGCGTCCCTCCCATCTATATATCCATGTCTGGTCTGCGCTTGGAATTTTGATACAATCTCGGTCGAGGGTACAATAATCCACGTACGTGTTGTCTCTACTATTTATATACCTTCGAATCCAATCTCTCTCTGGCTCGTGTCTCGCTGCGTGTCTGTGATAATAAACTCGCTGATGTATATTATATATATATATATATACACACATCAGCGATATATATATAATATATATGTAATATGTACGTGTCTTTATGTGTTTAGCGTTTGCCCCGATGTATACACATGTTCATGTATATATCTCTGTTTGTTTGACTGTCCATTAATGAGCGTTAATTTTTAAGTTAGTTAGTTAGTTATAGTTGAAGTTGCGGCATTTCACTCTATTCTTGCGGCAGTAGAGTAGTTTTACTATAAGCTACTTGTACAAGATCGATATATATATATATATACCTTTTTGTATCCTGCTTTTTGTCGCCTCGCAGCAAAATTGCGCGCTTCATCTCCTCGCATCGAAGCCCTCTTGACCCCCGGATTTCCCAAAAAAAAAAAAATTGACTGATTATTATTCTCTTCGTTCCCTCTTCTATATGCCTTGATTCTCTCCTTCACCTCTGTATAAGTACCCGTTCAACGGATTGTCTCCCGTTCATGTAATAAGTACATTACTTGTGTGTATGCATATAATATATGTATATATATGTATAATATCTATATTTTTGTTTTTTTTTCTTGCTTGCGTCTCTCTGTCTCTCTTCTATGTCCGTTAAGTTGAATGAACGTCGCGTGTGAAGTGTAACAGCCTGAAAGACTAAGTTGCTGCGCGAGCCCTTGATCATAAGTAGTTGGGCCGTCCGGCGCAGCAGAAGAACTTGAAGGTGCCGCGAAGGTAATTGGGATGTCTCGTCGCACGATTCTCCCAAGGCAGATTTTTCCTCGCGCCGTTGCTGCGATTCAAGCGGTTGGCCGCCTCCTGCAGGGCCACAGGTCGCTCTGCGAACAGACGCGTCAATTTTTTTTGTCGTCTCCTTATTCTCTCGCTCCCTTCTCCTTTTTATGCGCCGAGAGAACCAGCGGCCAGCGGCGGCAATCGGCGCGACTAATTGGAGCGAGCGAGCAAGAAAAACGCTCTCTTATAACGCGATTATCGAAGGGGGACGGATTCTTTCTTCTGCAGCGCGGGAGGGCGCCTGCCTCTCCCATTTTTTTTTCTTCTTCTTTTTAATCTCAATTAAATCGACTTTACTCTGCGCGAGGGGCAAAAAGTGCCTATTGACGTTTCCCGATGAATGCCTCCAAGCCGCTGATTACTCGAGTATATATATCTATATATATATAAGGGAGGAAAAATTGAACCAAGCAGATTAGGAGAGAAAGAGCGTCCCATTTAATCAGGGCGAATAACCGAAAGGGAATCATCGTTATCGATATAATACCATCATTGTGCGTTATTATTATTAATACTACTCTATATATATATATGTAATATAAGCTTATAGGCACACGGCAGCTCAGTGCAATTTCAATTTAGAATTCGCCTCTCTATACACGAAGCCGTATATATGTATTTGCGGTGTGTAAAGGGAAGCGCGCGGCACATGTACACCGTAAATTGAGTATAGAAAAAGTCGAGCATGATAAGACATGAATATTCATCGCCGTACATTATTTAATCTACGTGTTGTATATATAAAGTCGGACACCGTCGCTAATCGCGACTCCGAAACGCGTCTACGTATACCGAATGTAATAATATATGGATTTTCATTAAGTTGTATACAGAAAACGTAAGCAGAGTAAAGAGAGAGAGAGAGAGAGAGAGAGAGAGAGCGAAGCGCAACCACCGCGATGCTTTATGCTCGGCCGCATTCGTTTTTTTTCCTCCGCGGAGGCTCTCTCTCTCTCTCTCTCGGCGCCGCTAAATTTATTTTTAATTACACGAGGCGCGCGCGCTCCCGCAGCTTTCTCGCGGAGCTTAATTCGAGTAGGTGCCACTAATTTACATATGGTAAAGCTTATATGCGTCGAGTGCGCGTAGCCGCTGTGTATATATATATATATATATATAGAGCAGGGGGCGAGAGGCGCGCGCGGAGTAAAAAAAGGAGAGCACTGCCGCTCGCTCGCGTATATTATACGCGAAAAAGAGAGAGACGTGCGTCGCGTGCGCGACATCGGTTGCTGAGCGTCTATGTATAATAAGTCTCGAATGGAATAAAACAGCAAAACTGATGTACTTTTTTTTTATTTCGATGATAATTAAGGGACGGCCCGCAAGTGGGTCATGAGTGCAGCGTATAGTGTGCAGTCGGCCGGCGATGTGCGAGGCTGGTGGGAGGGGGGGGAGCTGGGGTGGATAAAAGAAAAGCTCTCGCCATTCGCTAAATTACGAGTGTGTGTGTGTCGGGGAGGGGGGGGGGGAGGCGGTAATAGCGAAAGAGAAGAGATCGCGCGGAACGGGCGCTCGTAAAAGCGTATAAAAAGCGCAAAGCGCGCGGAAAATTACCTGTATCGGCCTCCGACTGGGGCATGAACTCCTGGAGCTCGGCTATCAGCGCGCTGATTTCCTCGCTGTCCTTCTGTATGCTGCAGAGCTCCTCCTCGTTGAAGTCCAAGGTGATCTGCTTGCAGAGGAGTATCTGGGTGATGACGTTACTGATGTTCGACGGGCCGGACTTGCTTTCTGCAATCAGTCGCGCGAAATTTCCGTATCGATCGGCTCGCTGTATAGCTTTCTCTCTCTCTCTCTCTCTCTTCCTCTGTGCATGCAGTATGTGTGTTTATCGAAAGTTTCGCGGCGCCGCGGTATCGATGGCATATATACACACATACACACATGTGCCAGCAGCGCACAGAGGGAAAAGGTAAACAGAGTGTCTGCGTTGCCGCAACATATATAGTATATACCCTACACCTATATACATATACGTATATATAGACATACGAGCACACGGGACGTGCATCATTGATGAAGTTGGCCGAAGTCTCCGGGGAGTATTGTGGGAGTGACTGTCGAGCGTTTTTTCAGATTTATTATTTATCGCGTGCGCACTGGCTACAACGAAAAATTAACTTGTCTTTTTACCACCGTCCCCCCACCCGCCTCTTTCCTCCCGCTCATTCCTTCTCGCTATCACTCTTCCGGAATTATCTATTATTCAGCGAAACGAAACTTTGTGCGTCTGCTGGAGGTGATTGCGTTGCGGCGGCGGTGGCGTGTATACGAGTGTATAACTCGCGCAAATATTCCGCGTCCGGTGATTCTTTTCTGGAAATTGGATTTTTTCAAGACAGAAAGAAAGAGAGAGAGAGAGAGAGAGAGAAGGAGGGACGGAAACAAAAAATGTGATTTTATAAAGCACATATCACGCTCCAGTTTTTCCGAATGAAATATCGGCCGACTGCGCCCCGCCGCGTCGACGGGAGAAAAAGCGCGAGAGAGAGAGATAGCGGAACCGACTGAACTTGGCGTGTTCTTTCCTCCCTTTTTCCGCGAACTTTTTAAAATCTTTGTTAAGCACGCCGTCGTACACATTATTGCGGCGAACTTGCGAAGCTTTCTGCGCGCGCGCCACCCGTTTTTTCAATAGTTAACGAGACAGGAATTTTTCATAGCTTCCAGGAGATTAACACGTCACTGGAATTCATGATTTAAAAGATTTCTCCCTCTACTCGTTTTTTTTTTAATTTCACAACTCCCCCGGCGGCTGCTACACGCGTATTGGTAAAATTTACGGCCTATTCCGCTACTGTGTATCCCGCGTGTATACGTATCGTATGTGGACACGGTTCTTTTGTATTCGCGTCGAATCCCTGCCGAAGAAAAAGTTTATCCGACGGTGTCGCGCGAAACGACCCGAAGTCGAAGCGCATCGCAAAGATCCAACGTGATGCTGTGTACCCAGCAGGTATATATAGAAAATTGGCTATTTTTGTCGGTTAATGTTTCAATTAAATTGCGTATAAGCAGATTATGCTCATCATTATACGACCGTACACACACGTTTCATTATATGCTGATAACGGAATATATTTATTTTTACGCGGGACAATGTGAAATTTTCATTTTTAACGGCTCCATAACAATTGATGCGATGTTTTTAGCTTGGAAATTGACGAATAAATGCGTGTGTATATAGAGACCCCGACATCGTGCAGTCCTCAACATTTCTATATAATGCGGAGAAACTGCACAGATGCGTTATTTCGTAATGGCCAGCCATAAAGTGCGGCGGCGGCGGCGGCGGCTCGGTAATAATAATAAAAATGATAATCACCAAAGTATCCGGTCATATCCATGGGGACAATGCGGACGAGATTCTTGCTCTTGTAGAGCTCCCTGAGGAACAGCTGCGCCAGGAAGAAGAGCAGCACGAGGTTCGGACTGTCGGCCGGTATACCGGACTCCATCGCGCTGCAACGAGGGTCATTTTTTGTTCTTACATCGTCAAATATTACTAAGCCTCGTCGGCGTGTATGAATCGGACCGTGTGACATCCTCTACATTATAGGTGCGGAGAGCGTATCGAGACGAACCTGCGCATCTGCGGTAGGACCATCTGCGAGGTGCTCTTGCAAGCTTCGACACAGCTGCGACGGAGCTTGCGGATCTTCTCCCTCAGTTCCGGGCAGTCGCGCGGCTGACCGATGCTGATCAGCAGGTCCCGGAATTGCGCCACCTGGCTGTTTATGTCGTGGATGTGCTGCGCGTCGGACGGCCAGCAGCAGCGACGAGTCGACGACGAGAGCGAGAGTGGGAAAAGAGAGAAAATTGAATTTAGACGGAGGCGCGCGCGCGGTATATATAGGGGTGGCCAGAGGGATCGTTAGCACGTGCTGCAGCTGATTCGGTCTGCGCGCTAACTGGAGCGTGTGCTCCACACACACACACACACACGTGCGATCTTTTATGCGCGTACGCGTGTGCGGTAATGAGAGGAATAATAATGGTATAGGTGCCTACCGCCGCTATCGTCGACTCGGACCTCTCGTCGAAGAGGAGAGGAGACTTGCCACTGGCCTGAGCCGCCGCTGCGCCCTGATGAGCGCCAGCAGCGGACTCCGTCATCGTTCGCCGCCTGCGGAGATGCTGCTGCAGCTGTCCGGCGAGCTGGTGGTGGCCCTGCAGTGGCGACAAGTTGTTGCTGTTGCTGTTGCTGCTGCTGCTACCGCCGACGTGTTGGCTGCAGCGCCGCGCGGCTGGCAGATGCTGGCCCGCCGCCGCCGCCGCCGTCCTGCCCTCGTCAGCCGTCGCCTCATGATCCTCCTTGGCCGTCGTCGTGCTCCTCCAGCTGGTGCGCCTCCCGATGCCTCACTTTCTCCCGTCCCTGCTGCTCGACTCCTCGGCGACGCTCAACAACGCGGACTGGCTCTGGCTCTCCTCCTTCACTAGCTGCTGCTGATGCTGGCGCATACTACTGGCGAGGCTCTGCAGTAGTGTATTCGCGGGGGCTGCGCGCGACCGACTGACTCCGCGTGAGCTGCTGCGCTGCGAGAGCCTCGAGCTCTCCACACCTCGCGCATGTCCGCTTTTCTCTTGCGCTGCTGTGCTGCCTATCGGCCCATATATCGACTGCTCTCTCGCTCTCTCGCTCGCTCGCTCACTCTCTTCGAGGGTGAGAAATTCTCGCGTAAAGAGGGTGGGAGGGAGGGGGGGGGGGGAGAGAGAAAGAAAAAGCGAGTTTTGCCTCAGGATATAACGCGAATCTCTCCCCGGCTTTTCCCTTCTCTTTACGTACTCGCGCACTTTCTCTCTCTCTCTCTCTCTCTCTCTCCTCCGCTTTATTTTACGGGACACACGCGCGTATATACGCGCGGGGATTACCATCCCCCCATTTTTTACCTTCCTTTTTTGTCTTTATTTTACGACGAGGACGCGCGGTGATGACCGGACACTCTCCCTCTCTCGCTCGCTCTCTCCCGACTGTATACCGTGTTTTGTTTCGCGTCTCTCTCGCCTCTTTATCCGCGCGAAAGTGAGCGAGAAAGAGAGAAGTGTGCGCGCGAGAACGGCGCGCGCGGGGCTACGAGCGTTTTATGTTAACGCCGCGCGCGGAGACGTCGTCGTAAAAAAAAAAGAAGCTTTATTCTTTAAAGTATTATATATCGCGCGCGATGGATGTGACTTTTTCGCTCGAGCGCCACCGAGCGCTTGTTTAAACTTATTCAATTCTGACGTGGTGCGGCGGCGTGTGCGCGCTGACCCGCTTTTCCCGCGCGCGCGCTGCCTGTCTCCCCCGTGTATAAGGTCGTTTTCGTTGGCGAAACTTGTTGGCGGACTTTTTTTCTCTCTCTCGCTCGCACGAGCAAACACTTGCGGCTGCTACTTCTTCGCCTCGCGGTTTAGCCCCGAAGAACTTGACGTGGCTGTGTGTGTGTGTGTGTGTGTATTATACGCGAAACTGAATATCAGCTGGGGGCATTAATTACCGGCTTCTGTGCTCGCGCGTCGATATATTATAGTTTACTCGCGCGTGTGCGCAGTCTGTATATAGGTGTATACAGCTGAAAAATATAAACTTTCCGATCGACTCTTGGAATACGTGTATATATATATGGGTGGCCGATGAAAAATTAATTCCAAACGCTCGGCGTACTGTATAAATACAAGTGTGCACTCGGCTAGCTCTGTGCGAAATTTACAAAAGACTATATGCAAAGCGTGCATTTCTCATGAGCCGCGCGCGCATATATATGTATCAAGGCATTTTGAAACTTTATACGTATGCCGGCATTAGCGTCGACGCACTGCGCGCGCACAGTCCGTCTCCTTCTCTGCATAATACATCAATATCGAGAAGAAATCGTGATCGTGGCACTTGGCGTGTATACGTACAATGTACATATACATATATAGACGTGCGTGTCGGCTCTCCTAATGCACGTCGCAGACAGCGGGGGGAGAGAAATGTATGAGAGGGAGAAGAAAAGCTAACCGGATCCACGCGCGCGGAGCTTTTAGGATTCGGTATCGTCTTTCCCGCGAATTTCTATATACCGCTCGTATATATATATATAATAGGCCAGAGTGAAACGCGGGGAATCCGAGGCAAATGATAATCGATCTCGCTCGCTTTCTCTCTTTCTCCTTCTGTCTCTCCGGCCGTCTATACACAATAGCTGCGAACGCCAAAAAGCCGAATATAATTGATCGGGAGCAGCGCAGCAGCGGCAGCGGCAGCCGCGCGGTCCGAGGGAGACGTGCTTTTGAATTATTATCCTTTGGACGACCTGCATAATTTTTGCGGATTAATAAGGCATGGAGACGGCGCCTCCGTCTATAATACATGCAGCACGTGGCCGTGTAGAGACTGTATTACACGTAGGAAGGACGAGCGCGTGGTATATATAGCGAGAAGGAGAATAAAGACGCGTAATATACGCGTCGTCTCGCAGAACGGCCGATTGGCCGAGTACAGCGAGAGGGAGCGAGATCCGATTCCCGGGGGTAATGTTTTTTTCCTTGTCGTATCAAATATTACGACTCTTCGATGCGGCGGCGGCGGCGGCGGCGGCGCACGCGAGGAACAAGTGCGCAGATCGACTGCGCATATAGCCGGCCGCCCGTCTGTCGAGGGGCGGATTACGAAAAAATCGATCCTCTCTCTCGTCGCGGCGAAATTTTCCGCGCGCACAATGCGCCTCGCAGCCTATCATGCAAATTTCAAGTATGAAAAGCGAGCGCGCGCCGCGGAGTAGCTAAGAAGAATTATGGTAATGGAGAGGAGAGAGAGAGAAAGAACAGCTCTTGATGCGCGGAAAATAAAAATTAGAGCCGACCTTGTTTGCGCAGGGCTGTATATATATATATATATAGAGGCTTATACCGCCACCGCTGCATTTATAAAATAATATTCGTTTCTCGCATTCTCTCGACTCGCGCGCGCACCGCTGACTCGAAAGTTCAGTACAGTAGAGACACATCCACATAGCGTATATATACCTGTGCGCAGACACACACATATTCGCGGGAGGGTCTACAGGTTAAAAAGAAGAAGAGTAGGAGAGAGAGAGAGAGACTGTGCGCTTGGTGTCCTAGATATTACTCAGATTAAAGGATGGCTCTTTTATATAGCGCTATCTATACAGGTATACAGAGCTGCATAGCTGGTGTGTGCGCGCTGGCTCGAGAGAGAAAGCGACTAAAGTAATTAAACTGCGCTCGTACTCTCGAGCTCATCGTTCGAACTTCACCTAATTGATTAGGGGCACATAGTGTGTGTGTGCGCGCGCCGCACATACGTATATGATACATATAGGTCTACATGTGCACGTATACACAAAGCTCGCAAGCTCTATATATATACCGGCGTCGTCGCAGAGCTATCTGCTACTTGCAGTCCATTATACGGAGAAGAGGCCAACTATATACGCTCTCTCGCGCGTCTATCGTTAAAAAATTCAAGCGTCTTCACTCGCTCTCGCGCTCCGTCGAAAAACGGGACGGCTTTCGGCAGGCGCAGCAGCAGCTCATGAAAAAGTCCGCGGAAAGCCAATGAGCCGGCAAGACAAATGTGTGCTATGTAAGTACGTGCAGCTGTGTGTGTGTACACACGAGTGAAAGACGTCGAGCTCCATTAACGGGAGCTTTTCAGATCTCTCTCTCTCTCTCTCTCTCTCTCTCCTCTGGTCTTTGGTCAGGGCACTATACTGCAGCAGCAGCGCACACTCGATCGTCAATATAAGGCGCGCAAGCGGCCAAGTAGCCAGAGGGAGACCTGCAGACTCGGCTCTTTAAACTTTCAGCGCCGCTTTTCCTCGGGGGTTCTCTCTCTCTCTCTCTCTCTCGCTTCAAAGGAAACGTGCAGCACAGTACTACGTACATGGACCTACATAAACGTACCTATACGAGTATACACAGAGCGGTATTTAGCGGAGCGCCCGTGCAGTGTGCGAAGCCAGTAGTCGTCGTCGTCGTCGTCGTCGGAGAATACATATATCGGCCCTTTTGTCCCGAAATCAGCGCTATATATGCACGTACAGTGAGACCCCTATTCGTCATTGCGGTTAATACATCGAACGCGTATGTATAGTTCTCTCGCCTCTTTCTATACAGCTGCACGCGCGCCGGTACGTCCGTGTGCGTATAAGTCACATGCATGTGTCATCAATTGAGGGCCGGCCGAGTATAGAGCCGCTGCGTGAATGGAGAAATTGACGAAGAATGCCCAGAGCGCGCTCTCGAGTCCCGGGGCGAGACTCGAGAGCTGTGCGAGCCAATATACTTATTGTACGAGCCGCGCGCGCGGGGGACAGTCGCCGGTCGCACAGCATGGACGACGGAGCGCTCGGACCGACGACTTTGCTCTGCCAGACGATGGGCCTGCTGCTGGTGCTGCTGCTCGGCGCGGGGATCGGCGGTGCCACCAACGCCGCCATCACCGTCAAGAGCTACGAGAACGACACGGTCCTGCTGCCCTGTCACGTCGAGGATCTCGGTGAGTCTCGGCTCTCGCGGCTACCCTCCGTATACGCGTATGTAGCTGCATATATATTATATATATACGTGTTCAAGTGCGCGACAACCGAGTACACATGCGCGCGTATGCAAACGGATCCTACGCGTTTTATTAGCTTTGGCAAACTGCAGCACTGCGTACGCGCGCGTGTGTGCGCAGAAGAGCGAGAGAGGGCGAATATCGTTTCGGATTATGGATCCTCGAGTTTGTATATAGTCACGGCAGGCCGCGCGTCGCATGAATTGTAAACCTTGCCGCGCGCTCTCGCGCGTGCATATATACATAACATATATATACGTATATAATGGAGATGTATCTGTTTGCATGCGAATTTCAGACGCGTAAATTGAAATTCGCTTTCCACCGGGCTCTTGGTACACGCATACAGTACACGCGTTCACCGCGCACACGAGAGATAATTTTCCGCGAGCAAAAGACCTTTTGCGGATGCATATAACGATGATCCATCGGCCATTAGTCGGCGAGGTATAAATTGAAGGGCGCGTAAATTGATTCGATAATACCGGCGCGCGCGACGCGACGGCTGTTGTCGATAAACGGAATAATTGCTCGCGGCGACCTCGATCTCTGTAATATACGTTATAGCCTCGTCTCTTTAGATTCGAATACAATTTCAGAATTTTAAAAGTCGCGCAGCTCGAGAGCCCCTCGTGTATAATTCGATCCATCGGGCTCACTTTGTTCCAGCAATGATGTCACTGTTCTTCGCAGGCAGCTGCTCCCGCGCGCGAAGAATTTCGTCGGAGGCGCGAGAAAAGAACGCGAATTCGACGCCAAGACGCTCGTAGCGTGCGCGATAACGAGATGAAAGCAAAACGAAAATGTAGAGAGAAAAAACTTGTCGCAGGTGTGCAGACGCGAGTCCGCTGGTATCGAGCCGGTCAGTCGTCGGGCTCGAACGTCCTGCTGGCGGACAGCGACGAGCCGACCCTGACGACGGCGTCGACGGCGAGCCAGCGGGTGAAGATGTGGGGCAACCGGAGTCTCGAGCTCGTGCAGGTCAGGCCCGAGGACAGCGGCGAGTACGTCTGCCAGGCATCGAGACCTGTGCCCTGGGGCGCCGTTACCCAGGTCTACGAGATCCAGGTCATGTGTGAGTACGTGTGAATAATCTCTCTGTCTCTCTCTCTCTTCCTCTTTTCCTCCGTCCTACACGCGGAGTCGCGCGGCTGTCGGGGACGGGGCTATTGTGTGCTATGTGCTCCTGAGGGATGCTTCTCTCTCTCTCTCTATCCCTCCCTCGCTCTCTATATGGCTATTGTCGTTTCGGCTTTTGTTAGAGGCTGCAGCGCGCAGCTATACGCGAGTCTCTCCGAGAGCTGATTCAATGAGCTATACTCGCGCTGAGCTGGCGCGCGGCGAAAAATTGGAGTAATTGCGGCTGATTTATAATTGAAACTTTGCGGAATTCCTGTACATATATACAGTGCGCTCGGAGTCTCCGAGATAATTAGCCACCCCGACGTCGTGTTCCCGCGGTGACAAGGTAAAAAGAGAGCGAGCGAGCGGAGAGAGAGAGAACGGCAACGGGGAAAGCTTTTATCGCTCTCGAGCATCTCCCTCTTTCTCTCTCGCTCTCGCTCTGTCAGACAATTACCGTGAATTAAGCCATTGTAAGCGGCGCGCGCGCGATTTCGGGGGAGAGTATTATAGCATATAGCCGCTCTACGTCCGTCCGAAGTGATTTTCACTTCTCCCGCTTGTTAGCCGCTCGTTATATAGTATACGCGCGCCTTTTCTCATTCGATATAGCGCTGCTATATGTATATTGATTCCATTACAACGCCACGCGATACATCTCTCTCCCCGATGCTGACGACGCCTCGTAAATTACGCCGTCGATTTTATTGTAATAAAGCATCGTCCCGTCCATTATGCCCGTATGTACATCTGCCGCGCGCATAAACGGCTGACACACGCTGAGAGGCGCTGCCACGTATAATGCGCATATCTAACACGCGACGCGCGGCTATCGTGTTTCTCCGCATCCCGCAACCCTCTCTTATACGTATATATAAGCGCAGTCGTCTCTCCAACGAGATCGGCATTTTTTCTAGACTCCGCAGCGCACAGACAGTCGCGATCGTCTTGGGCGCAAATAAGGAACCGGTTGGGAAACCCAAGACACTTCCTCGTTCGTCCGACCCATCCGCGTTAATACTACTGCCTGTATCGAATTACTCCCTTTCTCTCTCCTCCTCGCAGTCTCCCGGACGCTCGTCACATTCTCTCCAACTAAAATACGCGCGTTCCGTATATATATATGCTTTCGTCACGCAGATCCAGCGAGCGCGAGGCCGATCCCGGAATCGGGCCAGCTGGAGGTGGCAATGGGCGAGGAGGCGAGCATGTCCTGCGTCTCGGAGGGTGTGCCCAAGCCGGTGCTCGCCTGGAGCTTCGAGGGCGAGGAGCTGCCGATACTGGCCTCGGGACAGAGGCTGAGGATACTGGCCAGCAACCGCAGCCTCGCCGGCCGCTACAGCTGTCAGGCTAGCAACGGCATCGGCGAGCCCGCCAAGGCCACCATCGAGCTCAAGATCAAGCGTGAGTGACGCTGAAAAATTTGAATCGCGCGCGCGCGCTCGCCTATATAATTGGAAAAGTTTCGCTCGCTGCGCGCCTACGTATATATACGTGTATATATAATTCGTTTAATCGGATCAGCGCAGCGGCGGCTCTATTATCCTGCAATCTACAGCTGACGGCTTTTTCAAAACTCATTCCGACGCGGACGCTCCGCTTGGTATTCCAAACAGGAAGCCCCTCATAAACGGGCAGCAACGGCTCGAGAGCATCGTCGCGATTGTGATTTGTAAATAGAAAGAATGCTCCGGCGAGAGATTGAGAGAGTGCATGTATATAAACGTTGCGGAGAAATCATACTTGCACGCGGGGTCGACCCCCCCCCCCTCCCCGCCGCCATTCGCCCTGTCTTTAGATTTACGTTATTGTTATACATGTGTCGAGCGAGGGAGAGACAGTGATTCGTCGTTGGCTTCTAGAATTGCGATGTTAATATTTTGTAATTGAATCTTTGTTGCGCGAGCGAGCCTCCGCTCTTACCCTCATTACCCTCCTGTATTCCGCCCATCTATGCGCAAGGGTTAATTATACGAGGGGGATGATGATTACGAGCGTAATAACAATCGTGCAGCCGCTCCCGTCGAGCTAATATTGCCTTATTAAACTCTATCTCTTTCGCTGCTGCTGCTGCTGCTGCTGCTGCACGGCGCGTCGCCGGAGAGCCCCTAACCGTGTAACGACCTTTTTATCCGGGGCTGCATTCGGCCGTGTCGTATAATAGAGACGCGCTCGGAGAGATTACGAGCCTGAATTAGCCAAGTTGTCGGCGCGCGCGCGCACTAACGAGAATACGCGTAATATCCCGCCGCCGCGCGTATAAGTATATAACATATATATACACAGCTATATAGAGGTGTGCGGTTGGTACGATAATTGCAGACAAGCCGGAAGTAACGGCGGTGAGCCGCTGGCTGCACAGCGCCCCGGGGAGCCTGGCGCGACTCGAGTGCCTCGTGATCGCCTACCCGGAGGCCCGGCTCGACTGGTACCTCGAGCACGAGAAGGTGGCGCGCGGCCAGCGCGTCGTGGGCTACAAGCAGGACACGAGCCTCGAGGACGGCAGTCCGGCCCAGCTGCACAGCCTCGTCATCAGGAGCGTCCAGCCCAAGGACCTCGGCCACTACAGCTGCCGGGCGGTCAACGAGCTCGGCCAGTCCGAGGCGAGCCTCGAGCTGTCCGGGGTGGCCAAGCCGCCCCTCCTCAAGAAGGAGATCCGCTCCTCCTCCAGCAACAGCTACAACTTCATCTGGGAGGTCGACAGCTACAGTCCCATCGTCGAGTACCAGTTCTGGTTCAGACAGGTAATGAGCCGGGCAGTGCGTGCAGCGGTGAGTGGCGCGCGCACCGGGGCCAAACCGCGAAACGCGAGCTTCGTGCGAGTATACGCGCGCGTATTTTGCATTCGCGTGTGTATACGCAGGTACGTACACATGCGGCAGGAGGGGGGGAAACCGCAAATCCAGGCGCGCGACGACTGCAGCGTTCGCACGCGCACACCCATACACATAATAAATATACATATACACACACACACGTATAATAAAGTGTCACGAGTCGCGCGGTGTTTGTAACGCGTTTTTCCGCGCAACCGGACTTTACGAGCGTGACTTTATTGCGGCCGCCTTTATTGTACCGATATATATATATATACACACACACAGATACGCACACACATAGTCGGTGCCTATCCGAGCTGACAAACGTCTTATCGCGACAGGTACGCAGAGTGCAGGTCGACTTTTAATTGCGGATTTAGCGCTATATCGGCCGTGAAGCCACGATTACGTGTTATATGCACGGCGGTGTATAGGCGCACATTAGCTGGCGACTGATGCAATAACGGCAGCGTCGCGCAATTTATCACCAGAGTCAAGCATATACGCGCGCGGACAGTGTATATGCTATATGTATATTGCTATCTCTCTGCGATGCGCGGCCGTGTAAATGCCCTTCCGTTCGGCGGATCAATAGCGGCGGGCGTATATAATTTAATCAATTGAACGCACAATAAAGCGTCCTTGCGCGAGCGCGCGCGCGCGCGCGATTTTTCTCCAAGATGGGGCGCGCGATATCGCTCTCTGAAACGTTCGTATACACATGTGCGCCTCGCTCTCTCGACTATATCTCTTTGTGCGCGCGATGCTATTTTTACCGCCTATCGTATATACGGGTAACACGCGGAACCGACCGCGGCGACGATATGCAAACTGCTCGACTTGTGTGTGTGTGTGTGTGGGATCTGGAATGGAGATGTTGCTCGTTTGATTAGATGGACTCGAGGGAAGATTGGCGGAGGCTCTTCATACCGAGCGGCAACGAGGGACCGGGTCCCGTTTACGCGAGGTCCTTCAATCTGACGGGGCTCCAGGCCTCGAGACAGTACGAGGCGCTCGTACTCGCGAGAAATAGATTCGGATGGAGCAGCCCGTCGAGGATCGTCAGGTTCGCCACTGGACAGCCCTTGGGTGAGATTTGCATTCAATTTATTCTTTTTTCTTTGTGTCCGGCTCTCCTTTCTCTCTATATATATAAAATATATGAGGGACGTGTACATACGGTGCGATCGCCGATAATCCACATGTAATGTTTCATATATAGCTGCAATTTACAGCCCCCGGGGGCCTGGAAATTCAAATATAACGTATGTTTATAAATTCATCGAGTATTAGCCTCGACGTAATTGTATTTTGATTCGTGGCGCTGCAGCGTAATTAATGCACGATAATAACCTGTTGTAGTGTGTACAGACCGCGAGATTTCGAAATAACGTCATCGATATGTGACCATCGATTTTTTTTCTCCCTTCTATTCTGTACACTTGCCACGTATCATTTGCAAACGTATATAATGGCGAGACGACAACGATAATGATAATTATAGTGGTAAAAATAACAATAATACAATGACGATAATAATAATGAGAATAATAAAAATTCAGCTACAGAAGAGGAGACTTTCAGGAACGACTACAGCGTCGGCCACGAGAACATGCCTCCAGGCAAGTTTCGAGTTTTGCGCATTCATGCTTATGCACTGCACAGAGAAAGAGAGAAAGAGCGAGCGCGAGAGGGAAAGATTTAAAGAAAAAGCTCGCGCGCTCAGCTCTATATCTCTTTCTCTCGGCTTTTTATTTCCGTCCGTCGAGCCGTGCACGCCCCCGGTATTTTTCTTCCGAATATTTGGCTATATACGAGCGATATGTACTTTATACATGCACCGCAGAAACGTCGGGAAAAATCCGGCATTGTTCGCGCGGGGTGTCCGCGGAAAAATATTCCGCCGGCGGAGCTCCTCTGTAACGAGATGAAATTGGACGTGGCTCTGCGGCGTTGGAGCAGCCCTCGCGCGGGGCTGCGGTATTATAGCGCTTCTATTTCGGGATTCCTTTTTTCCGATATACACACGCGGTTTCTCATCTTTCCCGCTCTCGCCTATACCTATACATATATATATGTGCAGCGCACGTTTTTGCTCTCTCGCTATATATCGCTTCTCTCCCGCAGACTTGCGGCCGCGCGCGTGTACAGAACAAGGGGGCGCGAAAATTGAATGTAATTCGAGGGCTCGTAACCGTTAACTTCATTTGTAAAGCGCGCGGGAACGGCGCGTCGAAACGCGCTGTAATTTGCGAAAAGAATTGCCAGCCGCCCCGAGACGAGCTCATTGTTATTACGCGGGCGAGCGCGCTATAATCTCGCTCTTGCTTTGTTTCAAAGCTATATATTTATTCCCCCCCCCCCTCTCTCTTTCTCTCTCGACGCGGGGAGAGAAAGAGCGCGCGCGAGCGCCCCATCGTAAAGAGCAAGTGCATGCAATATCGAAAAAACGCCTGAAAGCAAGCAAACAGCATTAGCACCCCGACAGCCGCTTTTACGATTTCCACGTAAAAAGCTCGATCGCCGGCAGCCCCGGCGGGACTACCGCGCGCTCTGCCTGCGTACTTCGATTTTCCATCGCACTTGCCGCGCATGTATATATGCAGTATACTGCACCTATATAACGCACCTAACGTATATACTGCCGCAACAGTTTCACACAAGCTATGCGCGCGTACAATTTTTCTCTTTCTCTCACGCGCGGCGTGCATGCATATTGCATATGCAATACATCCGCATACAAACGCTTATATACATGTATAATGCTGATTGCCGATGCGTATACACGTCGAATTCTCCTGAAAAAATGCGCACTTTTCGGAGCTCCAGAAATCAAACAATTTTTTTTAAAGCCAGACGTTTCGAGACTATCAAACTTGCTTCTGTGCCGAAAGCCGCAAGATGGTCAAAAATACAGAGGAACAGGGGAAAAGATACTAGCAACCACATAGTTTTGAGCCATTTTACGTTTTCTTTTACAAAAAAATTAATACGTCAAATTACTGGAAACATATAGCAACTACGAATGTTTACGAGGCACGAATAAAATTTTGAATTGCACTACAACAACGCGCAACAAAAGAGTTTTAATCTAAAAAGAGATATGCCCAGATTCGAGACTCTGATTAAAAGTTACGTGCCTTAAAAAAACAAAAGAAAAAATAAGTAAAAATTAAATTCCCATGTTCTATATTTCCCGTGTTCCTCTGCATTTTTGACTATCATTCGGCTTAGGGTCCGTAACCTCTATAGCTTTAAAAAAAATTTTTCGATTCCCGAACCCCCCGAAAAGTATGCACCAATGCGTGCGTGCACAAATGCAGCGTTCAACAAAGCTCTGTTTTTGCAGCTGTGCAGGTGACGTCGGACTCGCAGCGATCGGAGTCCAGCTCGGCCCTCAGCTCCCATCGACGCGACTTGTCCGTCCTCGTGCTGGCCGCAGTCTTCCTGCTCGCAAGGGGGAGGACAATTATACGGGACGGAACGAGCTGAATCAAGGGAAGGAGATTCATCGCCGCAGCGCACAAATGCGTAACGCTCACGACTCTCGTCCCGATGCACTGTGTCCCGTCGTCTCACGTGATAACGTGCGCCTCAATAAATTTTCATATATTTTTACAACTCGAGCCGTTGGAAATTTCTCTTCCGTCCCTTCTTTCCTCCTCGTGTGTATTTATACGTTCCATACACGATACATAGGTATACACGCGTGTGTACAGTCTCTCTGCGAAGCTTTTATTTGTCTTGCTTACGGGGGGAGGGGGAGGGGGTGTCGAGAGCGCGTGTAGAAGTATAGCGAATGGAGATCAGCGCAGCGTCGTCCCGGTGATTTACGTGGGTAAACCCGTTGTAAAAGAGCTCGCACGCGAGAGAGAGAGAGAGAGAGAGAGAGAGAGAGAGAGAGAGCGCGGGAGCAAGAAAGAAAGCACGGCTCTTTCTCTCTCTCATTGATTTGTAGCTTTAATCAGCGCTACCCTTTTCCTGGGTAGGTAAGCTCCTGGGCGAAAAGTAATTAGCGAAAGGGGAAGAGAGACAGAGAGAGAGAGAGAGCAGCGTAATGATCCCGCGTCAGTCGCAATCTCTCTCGCGAGTCGTTAACGGCACACGAGCTTTGCCACGTATTTACGAGGCTCCAAATAATGCACGTCACTGTGCTCGAGCGATAATTTTTGCAACTACTGAATCTATGAATAATTTGTAACTTTCCAAGCGCGCGCTTGATTTAGGCCACAATGCAATCACCGACTCTCTCTCTCTCTCTCTCTCTCTCTCTCTCTCTCTCTCTCTCTCTCTCTCTCTGCAGCAATAACAATTCAGCCAAAAAGCAATCAGTTCAGAGTAAATTAACGCTCTCTCGCTCTTCTTCCTGCACCTGTGATGTACGCAGATATATATACATTTCTGTGTTTACCGTCAATCGAAAGCTCAACAGCATACACGTTACTGCAGCCCACTCTCGTACTTCGATGTTACGATGTAATAATAATACACATTGTATATTATTGCGATATGCTTAAAACTGCATTTGCAGATATAAATGTATAGGGAGGTGTGTACGGTATAATGTGAGGTGTTTCGGGTCAGTGAAAAACCATCTCGAAAAGTACGATATTCTTTATTATTAACAGCCGATTATATATAAATTAGACAAAATCAAACAATACATACTTATAAGTATAATATCCTTCGAAGTAACGCATGAAATCAATCGCTCGACAATAAACTCAGATCTATATAAAGTGAATTTTGCGCAATTGGCCAAATCTTGCATATACAGACAATTTTCGAACTGAGGAAAAAAACTTTTCAATGTTAGTTCTTTTTTTTTCTTTTTAGACAATATAATCGCCGCTCAAAATTGCTGTACTCTTGATTCATTAAATATAATTATAACGATGATGTATGATTATCAATAACAGTAATGATGATAATGACAATCAACTTACGTCCTCTCCTCTCCGGACTGCACTGACTAGTAAATATGTAAATGCGTCTGATAACCTGATGTATTATTATTTTTCTTTTACTTCTATCCTTTTTTTTCCTTTCAGATAACTTTACACGTTACATCCTCGTCTAATTCGAAGGAGAGAAGACTCGGCCTCCCTCTTCTGTTTCCCCTCTCCTCTATATATGTATATATAAACGCCTTACACGTCGTTAATTCTTATTATTTTCTTTTTATTCTCCCCGTCCTGCCGTCCCTCAAGACTCTCAATGCCTCTACAACTTCGAGCGAAATAGGAATAACTCTATCTCACGTCGCATCCCCCAGCAACATTTTCTTTTCCCTAAATTAAATTCAACATTGTCCCACCTTTTGCTAAACACACCGACGGAATTAGTGTCTGTGAACAATTAATACACTCGTCCTCGTCGAAGTTTTTCCCTTATTTTTTTCTTTAAAAAAGCACAGCTCCCGACACCTCCACATCTCTTTCTCTCTCTCTCTCTCTCTCTCTCTCTCTCTCCCTCTTCATTTTAATCCGTCGAATCTGCGACGACCCGCCGATAAAGTATCTAGTAAACAGCCCCTCTCGATCAATAGTTTTATATATTATCGCAACAGCTCGCGCCCCTCTATATTGCCATGTGCACAAAAACGGCTTCTTGTGCAAAAAGTCAACCCGTGCGTGTGAGAAAGAGAATCGCTGCGGCATTGTCATTGTCCTGCGCGTTCTCCTATTGTATCCATTAAGCAGACGTGAAAGTGCGAAAAAAACACGCGTTATTATTTTTTTTCTTTTTCATTGTGTGTCTGTGTGTGTGTGTGTGTGTGTGTATATATATTGCATTTCTATATTAATGTAAACTCGTCTGAAAAGCAAGTCGTGGCGCGCCTCGCGCTCCAGAATACGTCGTCGTCTGAATAATTGATCGCATAACAAATGTACCACTGCTCATTGAAATATATGTATATATAGCAATCGCACGTATTATTCCCTCGCTTTGTGTGTCTTGTACGCTGTATGTCTTGAGAAACAAATAGCCGGAATTTCAAAAGGTGTACGGCATATATAGCGACTCGCTCGCAAAGCTACGTGGAGTGCGATGAATAATCGAAAAGCTTGCGAGATTCGGTATGGATTCGGTAAAAGGTGAGCACGCGACTTTCACATCCCCTTACATCCACGTATATATATGGCGTGCATCGTTGATCCTTTTTAATAAAAGCCAGTGCATTATTTCGCGCCGCGGCGATCTAATACTTTCAACAAAAGCCCAAGGAAAAGCCGAGCTTTCTCGGCGGGATAAAAAAAGCTCGGACCAAAAAGACACGTTTTTCTTGCGCGAGAGCCGTCCTCTCGAGTGCTCGGAGCCCAATTACCGCGGAAAACAGCCGGCCGCATACTTGTGCACATTTCACGGGAACGGCTCTGCTCTATATTGTGTGCACTTTCTAGGTGTGAGGGAGCGTGTAGGTGTATTTGTGTAATGTGTATATATATCGAAAACTCGCGGTGATTGCATGAGATAATAAGATACAAAATAATAATAATAATAATAATAATAATAATAATAATAATAAACGAACGTGGCTATATGTGTGTACTTGTGTAGTGCATAATAGAATATCAATCGAAACTCACTGGTACATGGTTGATCAAACGCAAAGGAGTTCGAGTCACATGCGGCGTGTATTAATAACTACATAACAAATGCAAGCCTTTCGCCGTAGTTTGCTTCTCGTCGGATCTTTGACGCGTTTTACAAATACACAGAGTCGGGCGGTGTATGCACAATATACAAGAAAGAAAATTAGCGCAAAAGTTAAACGATAAACTTGCTCTACAATACATAATAATAGCCTTGCAGTAGCAGCAGGTGTACGTAACTGTTACATGCTGCGTTTCTCATGTTCAGATTGTGTTAACGTTATATAATGAAAGTGGAAAAGATAAGGTTGTTTCTTTTCTCCTTCGCAAGCTCCTCACATCGAGAAGCCTGCAGCTTTGACACGTACACATTCATTCTCAAACAATTTCTAGCCGCGTGCATGCGACATTGATTTTACAAAAGTTTTAGATCGCACAGCTCGATATATATCATCGTATATGTTCAACATTACAATAAGATCCAAAAAGGAAATGCGCAATAAAATCGATCTTTCCCTGTCGGCGCGATATAATAATCATAGAAAGCGTGTTCATTTGTGTATATAGATCGCATAGAACGCGGTGTACAATAATGCAAAAAACTGTCAGCCACTTCAAATAATTGATCACGACGTACGAGTATCGGAGTTTATCGTATAATAAGTTATTATAACGGAGGAACTATTGCTCTCTTAATGCTATTATATATTAGAGTACAAGACGCTTCCGCGCGCTCGCCGCGCTTCGCATCCGCGAATTCAGCATGTATAGAGATGACCCTCGAAACGCAAAACTTGCTCCAAACACAATTGGGCCAATTAAACGATCGCTACAAAAACAACAGTAGCAGTAGCAGCAGCAACAGCAGTGTACACATACAGTGTACGCTTTACAATATATCTCCCTCACGCACGTGTATGTACATGTATATTGTATATACAACGAATCTCGCGCGCTGCAGTTGCCGGCGACGGCGAATTAATCGCAGCCGCGAAAATTTTAATTAGAACAGTTGACCTCGTTACCGCGAGTCATTCTCCCGAAAGAGTCGAGAGAAAGAGAGAAAGAGAAGAACTCCCCTGCTTTCCTCCTTTCCTCGACAAACGAATTTAGAACTGCGCCGCGCGGAGACGAGCCCCCAGTCGAAATCGTCGAGGGTCACCCGCGCGACACTGCAATTATAAAACTCGGCGAAACTGAAAAGCTTTATGGATTTTTTTTTTACTTTTTCATTTCATGGCTCGACAGTGTTGCGTAAACATTGCGATTTTGGAGCGTAGCTCGCGG
Source organism: Philotrypesis tridentata (assembly GCA_018906965.1). Lineage (NCBI taxonomy): Eukaryota > Metazoa > Arthropoda > Insecta > Hymenoptera > Pteromalidae > Philotrypesis > Philotrypesis tridentata. The sequence goes on along the minus strand of JACCIB010000001.1, from coordinate 7,125,642 downwards.
TTACAGGAGTCGGCACTGAGCGTGCTGAATTTTCGCGAGAGCGAACGCTGTACGCGCGCTGGGGCGTCCACTCCCTCGGAATTCCGGTATACGTCGTTGAATCGCATAGTACAGTTATAATAGACGCTTCCTCGAGAGAGTGAGAAGGAGATAAACTTACGTCATTATACCGATACAAAAATGCAGTAACTTTTTGATCAGCCGCACGACGCTAGCAAAACCCTGGGGATACAGAATCCCATGCGTCCTTATGCGCTTGTAAGGTGTAAGAACACGAGATTTATACAAGAACGAAAACATTATAATTGCACATAGTATAATGGTTGTTTTTTTTCTGGTTTTTTTCTCTCTCTCTCTCTCCAGATACTTTATAGACATAGAGACTACAAATTATATTTAAAACTCGTGTGTGTCCGACACGGAAAAATTATCGATTATAAAAGATTTATAATTACGTCGTACTTGCTACACCATAACGTCAAACGATATATGAGAATAATTTTATAAACTCCTACAACTTTTATAAATATTAAAGACAACTAAGAGAGTATAATACACGAGTTTCGAGTATGAGAGCTAGTAGTCGATATATTTTCTCTTCTTATTTTCGTTCATAATTCATCATGTTTAAATGAAAGCGTTCGAGCGGTTTATTCTACATCAGTTTGTCATGGTAAATATGAAAAGAATTTCATTGATTGTTATGCATGTATAACACGATTAGCAGATTCTTTTTTTCTCTATTATACTTCTTATATCCATTTGTATATCCTTCGTCATTTTGATCTTTTACTTTCGTCGATATAATATAACAATGTGAATTAATACATATCTTCGATATTCAAGCAAACTCTTTATGTATGCTTGCCGATGCAAGAAACAAGTCTATAGCGCGTTTAAGCGCGTGATTCATGGTAAATTAACGAAAGAGAGTAAAAAGGAAGCTTTGGCGAACTCGATTGAAGCTGAAAGACAGAATTCGCACGAGTTAATTCTGAAGTGGACGCGTGACACACGCCTTCGTGGCGCCATGTCATGGCACAAAAGGAACTATCAACTTCGTTTCAGAAGATCTTTTTTCCACGTACACTTAATTAGAATCGTTTTCTTTTTCGTTTTCGTAACTCATTCAAAAGCGTACACAAGTAACATGATACGAAAGATCTTGATGTTGCGTTTTAAAAGTAACGGATGAAGAAACTTGATTTTCGGGGAACAGAATTTATTGTCTTCAGGTCTCACGTGTTTGTGTTAAAATAAACTAATCAAGTATGATATAGACTTCAAGAAATTTCGATGCGTCCAGGCTAATTTTTCTTCTTTCTGTTTTGCTTTCATATACACAGAAAAAAACTCAACGCGAATGGCTGTGCGTAATAATAAAAGTGTCATGGTATGCAGCCATTCTCGTCCGTAATTGCCATTTCTTTTCTATTAATTAAATCTTGGTCCGCGCGTTGACGCAGAATAGCATCATTTTGCTTAAACTTGTACTAATCCATCATACTTATCATTTATCTATTAATTATAAAACTTACTTTATATTTTTGTTATTGTACACTTGGACATTAAGTTTTTTTTTTAGTAAACATGCATAAAAAGCAATATCCTGGATACATTAAAAACCTTCTTTGTCCAAAGGACAAGACACTCTTGAATGTGTACGTATTCAAAACAAAATTACAGCACAGATACTTCACTTATTCACGATAAATTATAAGGTAATCTTAATTTATAATAAAAAAGCGATTCAATATAACATACAAAATGGTGTATGTTGCATAAAAACTTCATTTTACTTCCTCCCTACTTTCTTCCTCGCGCTATTTCTCTCTTTCTGTTTTTCTCATTAGTTGCATCGTCTTCATGATTTAATGCAAAGAAACAATTTAAAAGTTTTCTAAGACTTTAACACGATATTTTTTTTTAAACTCGCTATCAAACAATCGATATCATTGAATACTTATACAACAATTAACGCAATTTCGTTAATAGCTCAGTCTAAGCAACATTATAATAACATTGTTGCATTCTACTTTTAATTTTGTACTGCTACTCAAAGAAAAGGATGCAACCAAGTATTACATTAAATATCTATATATGGCATTATAATAAGATCTTTGCTCCGCGGTCTCGATTTTAAATTTCATATTTTGTGAATCTCTTATAGCACCTAGCAGTCTCAATACTCTATCTAGATGCAACTAATTCATCGCGTTTTTTATTGTTCTTTTAAGTCTGTTGATGTGTTATAACAGAGTGCGATGAAGAATCGAAAAGATGAAATATAACGGTTTCGCATTGATTTTTCAGTCTGGTTACGTGTCATTAGTAGTATTTCCTCTCCTAAACATATACCCGTACTGAAAACGTTTCTTTTAAATTTTGGCTATATCTTGTTGGCATGTTTCATAGCGCTCATACGATTTAGCAATCGAGTCAATTGTTGCTCGTCGATCTTTTCTTTTACAGATTCATATATTTGTGAGAGACAAATGATGTTGATTATCGTGTAATAATAAAAAAAACTATCTGTACTAAAAACAATTTATAAAAAATTATCAAAATTGAACGAAAGTTGCACAAGTAAAATCCATGAAAATGTATATCTAACATTTCATAACACTTATTTTTAGAGTATTGCAGTCACTCTTGCTCTTTGGAAAACAGAAAACTGTTAAAATAATTAATCTAAAATACCTACTGGTGTTTTTAAAAACGAATGCTCATGATATGTTTAAATTTGTTAGAACAATAGTTCCTGCGACAAATATAATTTCATAAGCACATGCATTACATTAAAATTAATACAATTTATTTATCACTGGAAGACGATTGCAAGAAACTATAACATGTGCTGGTTAATACTGTGTAAAAGTTAGTTTCTAGATATGAAATTTCGCGATTTGTATGGCAGAAGTGAATTCCTAGTAAAATTATATTTCGTATATAATTCTAGAAATATTTATATTTAACAACAATAGGTATTTTTTGAAACATAATTTGTCTCACACACACGATTATCGCGTCATCAACTTGTGCATTATGTATATCTAAGTGGTAAATGTTGTAAAAAGTTACCTAAGGCTGCCTTAAGTTTGCAATGTGTTTGTAATTTCTCGATGCACCGTGACTAAATCTTGTATGTAACCCGCCAGTCTAATATTCAACGTCTCCAAATTCTGCTTCTGTACTTTGTTAGTACTCATAGAGATGTCTAATTGCTCATGTACAACATTTAACATTTCCCGTAGATCCACGTTTTCCTTCTGCAAAGTCTAAAATATTAAATCATTTACATTAAACTTTAATTCAGTTAATTAACATTGTTAAAATAGTTTATTTAACCCATACCGCAAAGTCTTTGTTTTTGGATGCCATGGTGAGAGCTTTGATTTCTTCATTTCTAGTCCTTAATTCGTTTTCCAGAGCTTCTACTCTTAACCTCAAGGCTTCACAATTACCTTCTGCTATTTTTCCTGCTTCTAAATCTGCATACTTAGCTTTTACCCTGGCATTCTCATCTTTATAGAGTTGAAGTTGTCTTTTCCATTCGTCAACATTAGCTGTAGACTCTTGAAGTGCACTTGTCAAACGAGCATTGTTTGTTTTCAGCGTAGTTAATTCAATCTTGAAATAAGTTTTATTAAAATCAGTTACTTTTCTGTAAATCAAGTCAATCCAATAGTACAAATTCATACTCACCTCCCATTTTTTAGCATTAGCAGAACTCTGTGCAAGTGCCAATTTAAGCCTATCATTTTCGTACTTCAGTTGCATCTCAGCTGATTGACCAGCACCAGCATTGGAATTAAGTTGTTGACCCTTTCCTTGATGCTGAGGACTATCAGTAGTACTTTGTTGAGAAATACTTTGTGATCTTGAATGAATTGTTTTATAGTCATCTTCTTTCATTTGCATACAGGTTCCAGGCAAAGGACTAGCGCTTAAAGAAGAAAAGCTGTTTTGAGCTGAGATTATGTTAGCATTTGGATTAGGATTGTTTGATGCCGAAATGTTAGAATTGATCATAGATGAATTGGGAGGATCAATCAGATCTTGTTCAGTTGAAGGCATGCAAGACCGAGAAGTGATTGGACTGACATTAGCACTTGTAGCTGGAGTGACAGAAGAACTATTTGTTTGAGCCTTGGCACCAGCCAACTTAGTTGCTTCCTTGACTTCATTGAATTTCTCAATAAACTGTGAAATTACAAATAGTTAATATCTAGTAACTTTGATTAAAAAAGTTTAATTATTATTTTTAACAAACCTTTCCCAGTTCGCTTTCCGATGAAAAACCTAATCCATAAACTGTGTTTGCTCTTACATCAGACCATTGTCCAAATTTTTGAGACGTTTTGGTAAACGTCATAAGAGGAGTAATGGTACTGTTTATAACAGCCTAAAAATAAATACAATAAAATACATTTTAATCCAACATGAAAAAGAATAAAAAAACAGTAATATATATATAAAAATTGAATTACTTTGCTGCCTTCTACAGAAATTATTCTATAGAGACTACGAGTAGAATCGTAGAAGAAAGACACTGATACGGCTGCTGTGGATGCAGATACCCATGATCGTTTAGTTTTAGGATCAATGTGGAAAACATGTGCCTTGCACGTGAAAATCGGCTGCTCTCTGCAATTCAGAAAAATTTTTTAATTCTAAAAATTGTTTTTTATTTATAGAAAATGATTAAGTTTTTTCCTTGAAATCAGAGTAATCAATAAACAAGATGCACAACAGTTCCAAAGGAATGTATAGATATGCATAGCTTGAACTATATAAGAAGGTTGCTTAAAATAATAAACATTACAAGAAATCTAAAAATATAATTAAATATATTAAGTGCAAGAATTCGTAGTAAGCATTAAGTCATTGAAATAAAAATGATAAATACTTGTGAAAATTGTTGTTTGCATAAACTCTCACATTTCATAAAAATCACTTTCATTCGGTTTTTAAATCAACAAGAAAAAAATGAAGCTCAGTTTTGCAAAATCCGCACTACTGTACGAAATATTCTTATACTAAAAGAAGTCATTGGAAAATTGATTGAAGCTGCACGCTACTTATATATCTAGCGATGCAGCAGTCAGTGCAAAATAGACCGAATCACTCTCGTCAATTAAAACATAATCGTCGATCGTAACTCCCCTCCCTCCTACGCAGAAGCGAGAGCGCAATTTAACCGCAATTACCGCAATCGCAAATGTACACTTAATTCCGCCTCTGTGCATATAGAAAGTCCGAGAGATACGCTGAGAACGCTTTGGGGGGACTATACAAAAACAAAATCTCTATAAGTATACAGCACACACCCCGCCTCCGCAACCCCGACCGACACCTTGAGACTTGCGGGAGCAGCTTGTAACTTTTTGCAAAGCTGCTGAAAACCATACGCTGTCTCGCGGACGACTCACCCCATAGTAGTTTCCTTTCCGGATGTCATAAGAGCTGCCTTGGCTTTGGTGCGAGTCAATTAGAAATTCATAGAGGCGAGTGCGAGCGGCCGGGAGCGGCGGTGCGACGATGATCCTCGTGCTACTGCTGCAGTGCCGCCGTCACGCTTCCCAACAGACGAGATCCCGCCGGAGAAGGAAGCTTCGTACGTTGTGATCCGTGTACGTCGGAGGTCGGAGCTCGGTCTCCTAAAGGACGAACTCCTGCGACGACGACGACGACGACGACGAGGGGATTAACACCTAGACGTCCACCAGTTGACAGCCGCCATTCGCCGCGAACTGCTCGGCATCTGCGGCTAGGCAGGGGTAGGGAGCGCAGCACTCGGCATTCGACGTACGGGTGCGTACACACGCTTCCTCAGGAACGTGCCAAGAGGACGGTGCCCCGGCTCACTTTCTTCTCGCTTTTTTGATTCTCTTTTGTTTTCGCGATTGTTCACGCTCTGCTTTTGTTTTTCCAGTGCAAGCACTAAGCAGAACAATAATGGACCTTCTAACCTTCGACGAAGACTCACTTTTCCAGCAGCTTGCACTTTGGAATCTGCAGAGGGTATGTCTTTTGTAATTATTTCTGACGATTTCTTTTTTATGTTGAGAACGATGTTGACAGTTTGCGACGCCAGGGGCATTGAAACGCTCGAGCTCGGAACAGAGTGACTTTTCAGTTGTACAGCCCGTGATTTTTACTATATTGAAGTCCCCAATTTTGATATTAGAAGAGTTTCGCGAAGCCGGGCTACCCCGTCTATATGGACACAGCTCCCATACCCCGGTCCGTTTCAACTTTCATTGATGCAAGCTCGGATTTTCGGCTTCGTAGAAATCCTGCTGGCAAACCCCCCAATTCCAAGAATTTTAGAGCCAGCCCTGTACTCACTCCTATATAGATATACAGGACACATTACGACTTGGGCGGTATGGGTGTGTGCGTGGGATGTGTGTGCATATGTATACACTTATGCATAAACTGTGTACAGAATGAAAATAGTCCCGAATTGCCCACTGTGAAGTGCGCGCGTCTCCGATCGATTTTATTACTTTTCTCGCCGTCCGCCGACACCTACTGTATTCTGTATTGTTGAAGTGCTGTATCAATGCTATACCTTTTGTTTGCAATTCAAGTATGTACACTAAGAAAGAAATTGATGATCTTTTGCATATGATTTTTTGATAAGATTATGATAACATTAATGCTCTTGTTTCATGATTATTAACATTACTCGTTGTGCACTGAAAATTTAATAATGTGAACAAGGCCATGTGAGGTAGCGCTATATGATATAAAATGTTTTTTTAATATACTACATAAATTTTAGATAACAGATTTATTTCTCAGAATCATTATGATTTTCGATTTATACATGGTTTTGGTTTTACCGTACTTCTTAATAAATTACACAATCAACTGATGTATCCATAATCATTGATGTAACCAAACATTTACCAACTACAGATGTAAATGAATTGCACTTAATGTTTTGGTTGCTCAGTTCCTGGAGGATCAGGTTGGAATTCAGGAGTATGTGGCCAGATGGTTGGATTGTTAAGAGGGTCGATAGCAAGTTCTGGATGAGCATCTTTGAAATCTTCCATAGTCATTTGGCCATACTTGATCAAACTTTGCAAATGTGCGATCTCCTTTTTATTTACTTCAATACGAGCATTTGAGTCAGTGATGAATTTCTGTACTCTTTGTACCTAAGACAGAAAAAAATTTGGTACATTAATGTTTATATCAATGGGTTGAACTGTACTGCTATTATTAACAAAATTTTATGAATCTAATTTAATTATCTTTGAGGAATCAGTTTTCAAAACTTTTAAAAATGAACTTGTAACAACTCGACTATACTCACAGCTTCTTTCTCCAGAACATCAATCTGAGAGCTGTATTTATCAGCTGGGTACTCAATTTTTAGTGCCTCGTATTCCTTTTGGAATTTGTCAACCAGTCCTGGAATTCCAATCCTGCTCTTGTAGAACGCCCAGTCAAGCTTTGGTGGTGTTTCAGGGTTCTCGTTGACTCTGAAAACAAGATTATTTGTCAACCTCTTAGAATAAAAGTAACGATTGTCCCAATAGATCAAAATAACTTTCAACTCTCAAGAACAGCTGCAATCGATCTCAAATCTCTCGAAAATTCGAAAAAAAAAGGGTCTTTTAAATTAGCAAGCAATTGAAGGTTAAAACCCGAATTACATAACTTTTCTCACAATAATTCTTACGTACTTTCTGAGGTACAAGTCTGACTTGGATTTGAAAGCTGCGTAGGCGGGCTTCTCAGCTTCTGAGATACGCTCAGCAAGTGCGGTCCAGTTGATTGCCTTCAGGGCTTTACGACCAGCCATGATTATCGCCCTATGCCGCCTTCGACGAGTAGCTCAGGACCAAACCAAGTGCGAAGTCCAGCACTGCTGCTACACACAGAAAAAAACGGTTCGCGCGACCTACTGGCTGGTCGGCGAACATACAGTGTGCCCATTTGGTATTTTGGAGTTGTATTATCAGCAGATGATCGCGGTCGTGAATTTCGACCTGCTGAAGTTGGCATCAGTGGGTTTGACCAGCCTGGTGAGGCGGGAATTTTGAATTATTCTGTTGCTTGTTGCGTATTAGTTCAATAAGATGTTGATTCTAATTTTGTTGATTTAAGCGTATTCATCGTTATAATCTCTGTAACGATAATTATTCTGTTAATCTCATGATTGCGTCGATTCGTATTATATTATGGAACAGTTTAATGGCAGTCGAAGAAGACAATAATTTAAATTGTTTGGAACAATTTAATTAAATTATTTTCATTATTGTACTTCGCACTTATTTTATCAACCATTATCCCTTATTATTATCCTACTGAGATTCTTAGATATACACTCGGATATACATTAGATGTGTTACCATTCGAGTACATTTTAGAAACATCTTCATACAGATGGCGCCAAGTTAATTTGTCGAAAGAAATTGTCGAATTTCACATTTTATTCGTGATAATTTATTATTCTCCTCTTCAATTGTATAATTTAGATTTTAAATAGGTGTTTGACAGCTGCTTGCACAAAGTCCAACTCGTAAATATTAGGTAAATACTAAATATATTACAAAACGTTATTATGGAAAGCCTGTAGAAATGAATGAAGCGTCTCTCACATGATTTTCCAAGTTACTTCGAGTCAAATAAAGCAATTCAATATAACCGTCAGCCCCGTGTGCTTATAAGATATACCGCTTCGTGTACATGCGGGTGTCATCAAACCCCGGGTACACACTTAAACAGTAAAACCCTCCAGTCGCTTCAAACAGCCGAAGTCATTGATAAATCATAATTCAGCCAAACAATTTGTACAATATATTTTCGACCCTCCAAGGAAGCGTTTCGTTTCTCCTTGAACCCCCTATTCACACTAGAAATATTGCTGTAATTTAATTATTGTTACCCTAAAGCCCGGGACGTCGTAAAAGCCCGGTTTCATCGTGTGCATGTACCTTCCGATTTCGATTTCTCTCCATACACCTCTTAATATACATACTCGTGTATAACGTTGAACACGATTATGTAAGAAATGATTGCTGAAATGTGTACAATGCTCGTGGCAGAAAAATATTCAAGACACGTCGCAAGACTTTGAATCATATAAGCAGGGGTAAGACTTTGGGTATAGTTGTATAAGTAGTAGGGATAAATAAGAACAGAGGAGAATAATTTAATCCGTTCATTCGGATGATTTGGATGTTAAAAAATTAAATGAGCAGAATTTAAGTTTTTCTTTCGAAAGTTTACCTTGAGCATAAAAAAATTCCCAACTTCCGAGCAAACTTCCGTCCACTACGCAGTCTCAAAAAAAAAAAAAAAAAACCGAAGAGAACAAAAAAGGAATGCCGGTCGCTGGACGAAAATCTAGGACTCCTGCAGGTTGTCCGGCTCGTAAATCAGAGGCGCAAACGGACGAACTGGTGAGAGCGAGCATAATACGCTTTTTTTTGCAGGGTGAAAGTCTCGAGACGTTCGCTGGCTTCTCGATTTTTTTCCTCAAAACGGAGGTCACCATTGCTCGCTTTGGCCTTGAACATATTTACGATATCGGTGCTGCGACCCTTATGGTAGTGGGTGGTAGAGGGGGGGGGGGGAGGGAGCATGCCCCTTATTACGAGGTGGAAGTGTGGGCTGAATTTTAACCGGAGAGACATTCCCAGGGCCAGTAGATATTTTTTTTCCTCCTAAGCTCTCTGTGGGACACTATCGCTACGATTTGTGAGAGGCATATTGACCTTCATGTTATACAGGTACATTGTATACAAAGAAAGGGTTTTCCTCTCGAAAATTTAAATCACTGGGTCGTATTTGCAATGAAAGGTAAATATAATTAAATAAATTGAGAGTATACATCAGAGCCCGGGCATCAGAGAAGGTCGTTTGCGCAAAATCCAGAGCCTCTCGTATAGAGAGCGCAGACGAAAACGCGGAGTAGAGAAGGATATAACGGTCCCGCGTTTCTTCGTTTTTCCTCCGTCCGCTCTGCTGGTGCGCGTAAATGAGAAAAGCAACCTGGCAAACATTTTCTCGCATCAGCCTTCGATCTGACGAGAGTCTGTCAACCGTCGTTACGAATCGAACAAAGCTCCCTGTTCCGACCCGCCTATAGTCGACGTGTACAGGACAGACGAAATGCAAAGGCATCGTTGCGGCGGAAAAGCCGTGTGTACTGTGTATAGCTATACGTATGCGTCAGAGGAAAATGAGTTGAGAGAGAGAGAGAGAGAGAAAGAGAGAAACGATGAGGTATACAGTGTGCGCGTGTATAGGTATACGGCAGAGACGCAAACGTACATGTATACTGTATAGCTAGAAGATAAAGGGAGAGCCGAGCCAGGTGTAGGAGTAAGGCCCTCGAGTGAATGCAAAGTAGCTTTGCAGCCCCCGGGCAAATCCGTGTTTTTCCTACCTCGTAAACGCGCCGCGCGTTCTCTCTCTGTCTCTCTCTCTCTTTCTCTCTTCTCATTCAACTTTTCACGGAAACGAAGCCATTGTGCTTGTCTATATAATTGTATATATAAGCACAAGTATAAGTCCGCGTTTAAAGGTATACCTATACACGGCATAATCCGGAGGTCTCTCCCGCGGCAGGTCCGAGCTCAGCGCTGCAGAAATCGATTTTACAGACGAGCAGAGAGAGAGAGAGAGCAAGAGAGAGAACGCGCAAAGCATTGTTTGCGGCGAATTCGTTATACCGCGGCACACTCCACCCCCTAGAATCAGTGGAGTGTGCGTGAGCACGTTGGGCTTCCTTCTCTATCTTTAGGCCGCGTATATATCCGCGCCGTATCTCCGACTGTACCGAACCGATTCTCTCTCTCTCTCTCTCTCTATTTCGTGCGGCATTGTCTTCCGCAGAGAGAGAGAGAGAGAGAGAGAAAGCTTTTGTGTCTGGAGGTACGCGTGGGATGTGAATAATGTGCCTAATGGGATAGTTGAGTTCGGCGTGTATTAGCCGAGGTTCATCACTGGAATTAGTGTCTATTACAATTGGCTCTGTATGCTTCGATTAAGGCAGTACAGTGCATACGTCGAGTCGAAATTGCCCCCCCCCCTCCTCCTTGATTTCTCTTATTGATAAAAATATACTACGCTGTACCTATACATTGAATATACAGCGTTGCACCTTCCGCACGTGCGCTCGCATGCAGCGACCGAAAACAATTTTTTTTCTCGCTCTCTGTCTCCGCATCCCTCTCTCTCTCTCTCTCTCTCTCTCTTTCCTTTCAATGCTATTCCCACACGAAATGAAAGAACGTCTCCATCTTCGTCTCGTCTGGAAAAAAAGGGACTAATCCATCTGCCTTGGTTGTGTGGTGTATGGTGAAGATTTTTCCCGAACTAGACTATAACCCCGCGCGTCCCGCACCGTCTATCTAGCAGCAGTTTTTACGTCGGTGTCCGTATATATATATATAATGTGTATTATGTATACCTATGTGTGTATAGGTATGTGTGTTTACGCAGCCTCGAGAAAGCCATGGCTTACAGAATGAAACGCCACGAGAGAAGGAGAGCGAATGCATGCGAGGAACACAGAAGAACTGTATTCTTCGTTATTCGTCGATGATGCTTCGCGTTTTCGCGTGTATATATTACGTAGGTAAATATTGGGATAGCGCACTCTTCTGGCTATATACGCCTACGCGTACAGGCTTTGATTGAAAAGTAGGTGTTTTTTGAGCGTTTGAAGTGTAGAATTTTACTACAATACATAAGAATATTTTTTAATGAGATTAAAAGCAATAATATTGAGAATATTTGATAAGTGCGTTTACGGCGATACATGCAATGACATCAAGTAAGGAACAACTATTTTTTTTTAATTTTAACTGACGAAAGATTTAGTAATTTACAAGGTAATTTATTAAAAACTAAACATTTCTTTAATCTGGTGCGTATTATACAGATAAAAACTGATTGATATTTTAAGATCATTTTATTGCATTTAGAAACTTGTGATTTTGATAAAACATAATTTTTGTGGAAAAATATTAAATATATAAAAATACAGAAAATCAAATGAAAGGTATAAGACTTAGGTTAGAACAAGCAGGTGAAAGCTGTAAATTCTTTTACAGAGGATAAGCTGGCATGATATTTTAATGACTCTTCCTCAATGCTGTCCGTCAGAGAAAAAAACTGACCCTACCATAAAACCTATGCCTACGAATATTTGTGACAAGACGTTCCTCAGTATTCTATTTAGCTTTTTATTGAGATTTCCACTTGCATCGTTTGAGTAGGTCAAAAATTTTAAGAAAACTTTACAATTTCTTTAGAAACTTAAGAAGGTGCCATTGAATTCCTCGAAAAATGCGATAATAATACTATAACTCATAAAAAATAACATTGGGAAATTGATTTAAAATACATTGTACCTATTACCATCAACAGTACTAATATGTAACAAAAGTTGTATTTTCTATAAATAGTACGGACATTGGTCTGAGAGAGATGCCATTTTGAATAATAACGCGCTTTGATCAAGCTTTTTAATTCTTCGTAAATCCCCTAGAGATACATTTGTTAATTATTTGCTTTCACCGAAGAAGATCTCATTATCTTTTATATAATGAGTAATTCATGCAATTAACTGAATGTCGAGCTGAACGTTATTTTGAATCCAGATTAGCAGAGAGTGTAATACTTGTATATAACGAGATTTACAGCTTAAGAACCACAAACGGGAAACTAAAATTTTAATTTCCATAATTCTCACATAATTGTGCCTCAATACAGCCATAACAAGCACTCAAGAGGATTATTTCCTTAATCTGTACAATGTATATGTAATATGTATATATAATATATACAGTATGCATACACGCATATAAATATAGTAACGATCACTTGACAATCTGCACGAAAAACACCCCTGAAATTCATTACTCCGGCCGAGCAAACATCGATCCGTCGACGTTTCAGAAAACGACGTCAATCCGATAACGTGCACTTGAACTCCAACCGACCGACCGACCCTGTATATCTCGGTAATAATTCGAGGGTTGCGGAAACCATAAAATCACTTTCCCCGAACTTAGAACCGACTCTGTATAGTTTCTCTGCGTATATGTCCATTGCGTTCTCTTCAATATTCGATTAGCCAATGAATTAAGAAGTTCGTATTGTTATAGTAAAAAAATATACAATGATAAAAAATAAAAAAAATTGATCTATAGATCAGCGTTTGCTTTTCACGGGTATTTTCGAGGGTATTTTTTAACATAAGACAGCTGCGATGTCATACTTTAATGTTACACTCTAAATCTTAGTAACAAGTCAACGAGAGTACAGGAATAATCAACTTCACTTTACATTGAGTGTCAAAACAATCTGATGAAAATCGCATTTTCTCGTCGATTCTTATAATATTATAGGTATACTATACGTATACATATTACATGTATATTGTATACTGTATAGTATACCCCCAATCGTAATTTGTCCATTCATCAACTGCATCATTTAAAATCCAAAGATTTAATCTTGATTATTCATCAAAAAGTTTCGCGAGCGCAAACAAACAATTGGAAATTTCACTTCTTCAAAATTTCAAAGTGTCCGGATGTTTTTGCTTTCGAGCACAATCCGCAGCTGGCCGTATTAATCATTTAGCCCTGAGATGTTACAGCCCTGTAGAGACCCCGAGAGAACAAGAGAGGGGGAAAAGCCGTCCATTTTCTCGAAAAACGAACTCATCGTCCGGCTCGTTTTTGGTAAACACTTTCTCTCTCTCTCTCTCTCTCTCTCTTTCTGTCGGTCGCTACAGACGTTCGAAGCGGGTGTCGAATAGCATTCGGAGCTTCCTCGGGCTCTCTTATCTGATCCGAGCTACACCATTCGGATCAGGTTTTCCTCGCTTATAACCGTCCCATTGAGCGCTTGTCCAGAAACACAGTGCGGCAGAGCAGCCGCCGTTGAGAACAAGAGAGAAAAGGATCATTGAATATAGATTTTTTTTTTCAAGCTCGCGCGCGTGAGAATCTCATTTACGAGAAACTGTCACTATACACTGCACGGACGCTGCGTCGGGGCCGCATACTTTCGCTTCGTTGTCTAACACAATGAGAGATGATTATAAAGAGCGGCGACGTTGACTTAAACAATTTCATGCGGGCGAGAGAGAAACGCAATAAAAAAAAACAGGAGAAGAAGTATAAGCATCAACCTCCAGAGACCTTCGGATGTCGTAAAACTCATTCCGGGGATAGAGTCTAAAGCCGTGATAAACGTTAATTCCGCGAGAGAGGGACGCAAAAATCCACTCGCAAATCTCCCGTCTCTGGCAATTTCGCTACAGGACCTTTTCCAACCTAATGGCGGCGGACGCGTTTCCCCACCCCCCCCCTTTTCTTCGCTCCTTCTCCCCCACGATTTGAATGTTCGAAAGGAGCTTCTGTGGCGCCTTGTGTTTTCGCTTCGTTTCTTCCGCGACTCTTTTATTTTTCTCCCATCGGAGAACTTTCTCGCTTGTATTACAGCTTCCGCAGCTATATACACAGTTACACACACATGCACACAGGCTGGATTATCTATATTTATCGCACTGTGCCGCGCTCTTATCGGTTTTCATGCGCCTTCGTCGAGAATACACTCGGCGCCGCGTATTTAAAGGCTCGCAAAAGGCTTCCTCATTGAAAAATAGTAACTGATGAACTATTTATAAATCGTCGTGAGAGAGAAGAGCGTCAGAGCGCCGAAGCCCGCGGCAACGAGACCTTCGTCGCATATATCCGTTGTAGAGAAGCGAAGAGCAAGATTCAATCTGCGCGTTTCCAATATATCCTTTGGCGCGCTATCTTTAAAACGAAGACGAAGACATTTATTTATTTATTTTTTTATCGCCCAACTTTCACGCAACCTCCAATAATGTCGTACAAAACAATTGACTCGTATACGCATATAGTCCATTCTCACGAAACTATATAGAAACCCGCAGAGTATAAAGCGATATTCCACTATGTCTCTCATCCACAAGCCTCGCGCCACTCCCAGCTGTATGTGTCACATATGTGCAGTGCGCACATACTGCACATTTAGACACACGGCGTGCATCCCCCGTACAACGTATACGCGTAGTTTAAAGCGAGAACGCCACAGTTACACACCCACACACACACACACACACCAACGCCCACGAGAATCTCGCCGGGCTCGCCGTTCGCGTAGGCGTCGGCTGCTCTTTCTCTCTCTCTCTCTCTCTCTCTCTCGTACAACCAACACAGACGCGCGTACACTACGTAGTTTCGCTCTTGGTTTGACCTTGAAAAGCTCGCCCACGCAGAAAAGAGAGAAGGTGGTGGGGTGGCGAGAGGGATGCTGCGCTGCGGGAGCGGGAGTGAGGGGAGTTCACCGTCGTCGCTCGTTTTTGCTCATCGACGCGCGTGCGCCCGAACTCACCCTCTCGGTTCATCTCCGTGTGTACGACCCCTTCGCGCTCGCCGTGTGCGGGAGAAAATACACGGCGAAGCTCATACCCCCGCGCCGCTCCCCTGTATATGTATACCAGCCCGGTAACGAGATGAGATGCGCGGCGCTTGCGCAGATATCCCCGCAGGCTAATAATCCGCCGATAAAACCGAGCTGCCGAGGACCGATTGACTCTCTCTCTCTTTATATAGATATATCGTGTATATGTAGCTGTCTGAGAGCTTTTCTTCTTTTGTTTTGAGAAACGGAGAGAAAAAGAGAGAAAGAAAGCTCGGCGATGCCGATCGATCGGATGCGCTCTTTATTCGTATGAAATATGCGCTTACTTGCCATTTCGATGTTTTTTCGTCGTTTCAATGCGCGATCGTGCATTATGGATTTTTGCATGGTTAAGATTTGTACAATCTTCTGAATTTTAAAGATAATGCCAGGATACGAGAACTTTGGCTTCTTCAAACCAGCACGGCGGAATACACACGAAACGTAAAGGAAACGCGCATCCAATAGGAAAATTTGAATCGTCAGAATCGATAATAGATTTCAAAATGCCATCTAGCCCTGAGAGAGCCTCGATCCCAGCGCGGATATCGCACGACAGCCTCGCAGCAATCGATCCGAAATCAAGTCTAACAAACTGTCGAGATCGCGTCGATGGTCGAAATTTAATGAAGTCGTCGCGGCGACGAGTGCGAGAGGAGCTTTCGCGGGGGCGTTCGGTCAATACGCGTGGGCGCTGCCGGCTTCTGCGCTGCTGAGGGCTCGCCCCTCTGTGTCTGTGTTACAGAGCGGATGAACCGACTAAGAAGAGCTTTCCCTTCCCCCCCCCCCCCCGCCTGCTCTTCTCCGAGCGTGCCATTGAACATTTTTAATTAGCAGTCGGAAATCGACATGGGTTCGCTCTAGTCGATATAGTCCCCCATGTGTATACCTTATATACTTGCCATATATATCTGAGTAGTTGAGTACACAACTACACACGCGCGCGCGCGCAGACAAGCCACGATAAGAGCCGAGAAAGACTCGTTACGAGCGCGCACGTGTCGCCTCGGTCCTTAGGGCAACAAAAACGTAACCGGAAGTCCGAGACGGAAGACGAGAGTTGGCGAGATACTTTGCAGCTGGAAAAATCGCGCAGTTCTCGACGGAGTAGCGTTCGAGGTCAACACAGCATGTGTACTGTATAGCTATACAGTATACACCCATTTGTACAATGTTCTCAGCGCAGTATAGTATGAGAGAGCGACTAGAGTATATATAGGTATTTTAACTGCCCTTCGGAGTATGGCATCTCGTATATATAAATCCGGCCGGTCCCGGAAAGCCGTCAATGAACATTTTCGCGACGATGACGTCAGTAGTCCGAAGAGAAATTTCGCCCTCTCAGAATGTACTCCTGCTGCCCACGTGTCGGCTGCAGCGGCGGCGGCTTCTTTTGTGTATAGGTATATACATAAATCCCCTCCTCTAGCCTCTGCTGCTGGCTGCAGTCTACCACACTCTATCTATAATAAACTACTCTTGTGAATGGGCTTTTGGCTTGGCTATGTGATTTTTACGAATTTCGCAAAAAAAAAGCGCGCGTGCAGTACACCGCGTGTACATATATAACGACCGTACAATTAAGCTATAATTACACGAATATATTGCGCCTGAAACTTTATACAAACGATTTGAAAAATATATCTTGGAACATCGTGCATACGGTCTGTCGAATCGGGCTATTTTTTTCTGCTTGCGCAAGTACAATTTCCGAGTGTCAATTATATACCTGTATCACTGCTAACGAGCGCCCTCGGCGTTGATTGGACACGCATGCGTGCGCGCTCCGGCGAAAAATAGAGGAGAGGATTGGGACGCGCACGAAACGAAAATACCTGCTGCACACGCACGGGTTATATAGCGGGAGGTTAAACACTAAACAGGGCATGAAAGGTACATTTGTCTTTCTCGTCGGCTTCGCTTGATAAAATCAGCCGAAATGGCGACTCTCTCTCGCCCTCCTACGAGCAAAGTTCCGCGAAACGCTCGCAACTGGAATCTCCTGCAAGTTCCGTGTAAAATGACGCAGATAGCTCTCTCTCTCTCTCAAGCAGTCTCCGCGCGGTCGTCGGAAAATAAAAAAAAACCTCGCCTCGTTATACTCCCTCCCTCTCGGAAAAGCCGATATAGAGGGTATGCGTCCCTCGCTCTCTCAGTCCATCGGGCGAGAGGTGGAAGTCAAGGTGAGCAGTTCCGTTCCTCCCTGGGCTATACCCCCTCTCTCCTCCGTCGGTCTCGCGATCGTTATAAGCTCTCGACGACGTGGTGGGGATGTGCCCACGCGCTGTGACGTCGGCCGCTTCTCTCTCTTTCTCTCTCTCTCTCTCTCGCGCGCGCGCGCGCGCGGACTTCATTCATAAAGCTCGCACGCGCGCGCGCGCGAGTCGCTAATTTCACGAGCGTGAGTTTTGCTCGGGCGAGTTACGATGTTGCGGCAAGGGGGAGCAGGAGGGGGATGCTTTTCGAATGACGCATTTCGGTGTTCGACGTGGGTTGGGGTGCAGGGAGGAGGGGGGGGGGGTGAATTTTTCACGTAACACGCACTACAGAGGCTGCTCTTTTACAACTTTCGTTTTCACGGCGAGTTTTACGGTTTTTTTTTTTCGTTGGGTCGGTGCGTTGCGGGAATACCGTATTATCCTTTTGCGCGAGCGTATAACTTTCATTCCGAAGCTCTCGCAAGCGATGTGTATATAAGCCGTATCCAATTTTGCTGAGTTCTCCCTTGGTGCGAGCGCGTGCGCGCGCGGCCCTAAACGGATAATTCCCCGATGGCAATTCGATTTTCTGCGGGGGCACCGCCTACTCTAGGGTCGAAAACTTAAAATTCACGAAAATTACGGACTCGCGCAACCCTACGACTGTAATCTCGAGAGCCACCCTCTCGCCGAGCGGGTTCGACAAAATGATTCAAATTCGCGAGTGCGCCTCGAAGAAAGCGAGCTCGTGGGATGGATGTGGAAAGAGAGAGAGAGAGAGAGAGAGAGATAGAGAAACGAGAAACACTCGGGGGCTAATTTCGTCTCTCTCGAAGGGTGTGTGTATAGCATTGTCGCGAGGCGCGGTTGCAATCGATACACCCATCTCTCGATGTTTCTCTCTCTCTCTCTCTCTCTGTCTCTCTCTTTGATGACCGCGATTCTCGAGTCTGTTTTCGTATTGATTAGCCGTCGATATGTGAACAAAAATAACGTGAACTTATCGAAATTATACCTCATCGATTCGTTCGTCTGTTTATAAGCAGAGTAATAATACACTTTGATACAGAAATTATTCCAAGTTTTAACCAACAAGTGATTAAAACAACTGTTTAATACCTATAATTCGATCAAAAGTTCGACTAAATTAGGAAGCCATCTTGCTATTTACACAAAAAGCATTTAATTTGTATTATACTTTTGTAAGTATCAATCGGACTTATATACAGCTTGCGGCATAGTCCGGGCGTCAGGGAGTTCAAATGTGGAATATCATTAAGTTTCTTATAACTTTAGTTTTATGATTGAAATGTGTTGTTGGTAACGTACTGAAAATAACCTTAAAGTCTCGACTTCGGGTCAGGTCGGGAACATTGTTATTATTGCAAAATAAACTTCAAAAATGCACTTTTTTTAAGCTTTTCGTGAATAACTTCTTTATGACTCATTTTATGTAAAAAAAGATAGAGATGAAAGTTGTTCGGAATTGAATTTTGTATAAGGTACATATATTCCCGACTGCGAAATTAAGTTTTTTCATCGTTAAATTGTTAAACAAAAAAAATTTTTTTTTTAAATTTCATATTGCTACAGATTTTACAAAAAATAATTTTTTTCATTGGATGAACACCTATAGATGAGTTTTGGTACGAATAATTTAAAAATCGATGACCGATCTTGATATCTCAAAATGGCGTCTTATTGCAAAACTATTTAGCCTAAAATTTCAAATTCATCTCCAAATTGCCCATGGAACGGTAACTTGATCCAACCACCTTTAATCGATAGCTTACTACGTACTTAATAAACGCTAAAAAAAACTTTTTAAAAAATTAATATTTAACAACATTTTTAACAATAAATAATTTTTATTTTCGCCAATTTTGAAGCTAAACGAATGCAGTAGAGTGCATTTTAAAGTACGTAAAAAACCATGAATTTTTATGTAAACTTTGTTTAGATCGGACCAATAGGAACGGAGATACGAAAATTTTTTCAATCGACGCTCACGCCGAAACTACTTAATAGTTTTTGATGAAATTTAGTATACAGCTTGATCAAAAAATACTCTAAATGATGGCATTTTACCCGATAGTTGTAATGGACCTATTTCGTGCAAAACGACCGATGAAAGAATGTGAAATTAGCGCGCGTCATATAGAATATACCCTCTCCTCTAAAAGTAGACGAGCAGAATTCTTCGTCGTTTTATACGGAAATCGGAAAATCGTTTCCACTGCGTCACATATAACGTATATAGTATATACATAATATACATTCGAGCCGCTAACGGCTACAGCTCTCATATGTATTACGCACACGTGTGTGTAATACACGCAGCGTGTGTGTCATATATTCTCTTCTCTCCGCACTATAATTACGCGCTGTCTGCGATCATCAATAGACGAGAGACAATCGAGAATGATGGTCGTAGTTTCTCGGAAATGAAAACTCGGCGTGTACTCCCCTCCACATAGCATATCGATCGCGGTGAAATCCGGCGTACGCGCGCACACACACACAGAATATCGCGTTTACGCAGAGGCGGTGGCGCTCGCGCGGTTCAAGGGTGGCTGCGGCGGCGGCGGCGGCGGCAGCGCTGGGGGAGGAAATGGAGAGTCAGGGGCTCTGTGCCGGCGCGAACCCTGACATTGGCCCGCCAAGGGCGCGCGCTTGCCGCAGCCGGCGGACGTCACACTCGCCGCCTCTCTCGCTCGCCTCGCGCACACACACATTCCGAATATTATACATTTCTGCGTAGAATATCGTCCGCGAGTATTGCCGAGTATTATTGTAACGCGTTCTATGCATCGGTCGCGGAGATGAAACGATTTCGCGCAATGCGTATATATATATTCCGTTTTTGCGCATCGGTCTGCGTCTATATAATTGTATGCATTCGCGCCCCAGAAGTGGGAGAAAAAGAGAAGCTGCGCGTCGTTTACGGGCAATTTGCCGCGCCTTGTACACCGTATACGTTATATACATATGCCAGTGTGTGGAGTCCCATCCCGATTCATAAATCTCGAGACGCGCGTGGCACGTGCGCGCGAGCGCGACCCGGCGAACTCTCGCGCGTAGGCGAGCGTGCGCGTATGTATGTGAATGATGCACTGGTGGTTGGCTGTTTGGTGTTTACGACTACGAGTCGAGGAAAAAGACGAGTCCAAAGGGTGTAAGGGGTAGGGGGGGGGGAGGGAATTGTGTGTGACGCAGGAGCGCAGCTCGTATTTTCAGGGGAAGAGGGGAAGGGGATGCGACCCCTAGGTACGATCCACACGCGCGTATAAATGTGACGCAATTTAACGAGTCTCAGAGCTGAATTGCTGAATACGTATAGATGCAAGCATATACGGAGATGCGAAAGCGAAGGATATCGGTTTTCCGAAGAAAACTATATCAGTCAGCGGCCACGCTTTGGTCGGAATGCGTGGGCGAGAGCCGGCGGTCGTGCAGAGTGCGCAGACTCATCAGCTCCGTTTTGACATTTTTTGCAACGCATGTTATTCAAACGTCGCCTTCTCCCGTTGTCCGACGTGCATGTCTTGTATTTCATATTGGCTTGATTGAAAAATGTCGTTTTTAATTTAGGCGAGCTAATACACCCCTTGGGGGAGGGCTGCTCGTCTAGCCGCTATTTATGGATATAATATCAGGGCGTTTCTCGCCCCGTAATTTTCCTCGGCTTTGCTAGCTTGTAAATTAAAGCGACTCGCTCGGGGTGGAAGGGGGTTGAATCGCGATGTATCACATTTTCCCTAATAATCTTTCCTTTATTAATTCTATGTAATAACGGTATACGCGCGCAGTATATACGCACTATACGCAGGGCAAGCTTATTAATCACTCGCGCGAGCAAACACCTCTCCCTCTCGCTTAGCGAATCAACAGCAAGCAGAAGCAGCCGCGAACAATATCCGCGCCCACGTGTGCGCTGCGGCCTGCACCCACGCAATCGAAAAAGACGAAGAAATGAATGACTGCAGCCGCTCGTCGCATCCATCCACTTAGCGTATAAAAAACGAGCGCGGAGAGAAAGAGGCAGTACAATTAATGCTTCATTCATTCCCGTATAAATGATCGTCATCGTCGAGTCCTCGGAGATCAAGCTCCTGCATGCGCACACACACTCGGCCGCAGCGTATACACACATACAGTGTAGAATCGCGTAGGCGTCGAGCTGCGCGCGCCTAAATTTAACGGGGGAGCCTTGGCGAAGGTCGGCTCTTGCGCGAGATATAGTGACGCCCGGCGTAAAAGTGCAGTCTGTGTTGAATGCACGTACGTATATGTATACGTAATACGTATACACGCGTCCACACACCCTCACAGACAGGCGTGTATACATGTGTGTGTGTAGAACGCAGTGCCGGCGTTTCATTCATGGATTCGACGCGCATGCGCCCCTATACCCCCTCGAGAGCAGTCGAACACGCGCTACTCCCCGGCTCTCTCTCTCTCTCTCTCTCTCTCCCTCGAGTCTGTATATGTCTGTGTGTGTGTGTGTTAGCGTGTGGAGCTGCACCGGGAATTATTGATACGCCGCTGCAGAGCTTATACGCGTGTACACATATATAGTCGGGGAAACCGGCTTTTTCATTCATACTTCCCTGCGGGCGCTTTTCGTCTGTCTGCCTGTATCATACACTGTATAATAGTATATGTATACGGTATAGTCGACGAGGCGCTCGTGTATGAGATGCTGCGCGCGCGCGCGCGTTGAAAAAAATCATTATCGACGGACGGCCGATGATAAGGCCTGTATCAACCGCGGAATTTTCTCTTATCTGGGCAGCACACGGAGTGTAAGGCTGTCAAGGAATGTATGCGTGTGTACGTGGAAAAAATTTGGAGATAAGGCGATGATCGCTCGAAATCCGACTGTATAATGTAATATCATTGTGAGATACGAGGTGAGATAAGCTCTCGAGACATCCTATATATGCGGTGCGATGTCCGCAAGGAATAACACCGCTTTCCGCGTCTGCTCTTGAAACAGAAATAGAAGGCCAAGGCTTGCGAAAAGTCCGTTAGAGGGAAGTGTCGAGGAGAGTGGAAGTGCTCGTAGATCGCGGGCGTGCTTGCTTTGCATGCCAATGCGGAGGAGGAGGAGGAGGAGGTGTTTGTCTGCGAACACGTTCCCGTGCATACTTACACAGTTTGTATAACACAAATACACGTACGTTGACGAAAGAGGCTGAGCAAAAGATGAATCTCGGCCTGCGCCCGCGCATCTATATATACGAGCGTTATGTTTCTTATTGGCGACGAAGGGAGGGGGGTGTACAATTGTACACACTGTACATTATGTACAATGTCCATGTGATTGTGGCGGTTCGTATACCTGCGGGCGCGACAGTATAGCGCCGTGTATAAGTAAAGCATTGGCTTTTTTCAGCGTCTACCTCTCTCTGGCACTGGCTTGCTCCTCGGTATTTTTATTGCCCGCCACGGGGGTGGCTCCGCGCCGCCCCGAGACTGCCGAGCGCCGCTCCTACGGCTCCTACACAACTCTACACGCTTCCTCGGGCGTTCGGGAATTGTATTGCGCTGTTTACGAGCGCAATGCTTCTCGTCTCTCTCCGTAGGATTTTCTTTTTGTCGGGGCGAGAGGCTCTTCGATTTGCCGCGCGGCGTTCCCGAGAAAAGGAAGAAGCGACGCGAGAGAGAGAGGGAGAGCGAGAAGGGAAGGTCCGGTGTGCGGGTGGTTTTGTCGCCGATGCGAGGAGCGCGTCGCCGCGAAACTATACACGCAAGGTCCCGACGACTTTCCGAAATCGCATTATAAAGATGCCGCTAAGCTGCGCGCGTTGTTATACCACACTGCGCGGAACAATCGGCTGCAGAGTATGTGAGCGGCGTTGTTCGGGCACTTGCCTCTGGAATACCTCTCGTCGCCCTCTCTTCCTCCTCTTTTGTGTGTTGGCAGGGGGAGGCAACGCACGGGAGGGAACGACTCTCTCGCTCGCTCTCTCATCCTCGGGCTACACGTGTGACCTTCGATAGCGGCGAGAGGTCATCCCCGGCACGAGCCTCCGGAGACTGATAACACTGCTCTTATTATCAGCTCGGAACATCGCGAGGCTCTCTCCCAAGATTCTCTCTCCAATATAGATATACGATTGCGGCCGAGGGTTAGAGAGAGAGAGAGAGAGAGAGAGAGAGAGAGAGAGAGAGAGAGAGACAAAGAGAGAGAGACGGAGAGAGAGTTCCATATAAGCGCTGAATTATCAACGCGACTGTCTATTACGACCCTCGGCGGAATATATACGCGCGTCGCCGCGCACACGTATAATATGCTGTATAAATTTTTCATAATTCAGCTTTAATATACCTCTCACCGTCGATAAATCCGCTCCCTGCGCGATTCTTGTCTTCTTTCTCTCTCGCTGTCTTTTTTTCCGCGCAACTCGCGTACTATTCGCTCGCGCTAGCACACTATAGAGTCTCTGACCTTTGTCAATATCGCGCGCTATCAAGACTAGACGCATTTCCAAATGCCTCTATGCCGAAAAACTGTAATGATATAGAATTGTGAGAAAAGTTCTACGCTCCGCAATAACGCGTATAACGCTGTGTGTGTGTGTGTGCGTGTGTGTGTATAACTCGACTGTTATACTGTAGGGAAAAGAGACACTTCTCGTCGATTTTCGCATGCGCGCACCCTCGGCTTATTCTTTTTTTCTCTTATTTCCGAGAGGAGCCAGGGGGTATGCAGATGTGTCTCTCTCTCTCTCTCTCTCTCTCTCTCTCTCTCTCTCTCTCTCTCTCTCTCTCTCTCTCTCTCTCTCTCTCTGCCCGGGAACGATTTCGCGCGTGCAGAGACGCTATACGGAAAGACTCTCGCGCGAGGGAATCTCGAGTATTTTTGAAACTCAGCTCTATACGCGCGTGTACGATGCGTAATTGTAAAATTGTACAATGTAACGATATAATAACTGCGGCTATTGCTTTTGTACACGTAGCCGAGTTAGGAGTAATATGGAACATCGCCGCTGATGAACTACACTATCGTGACAGACCAGATCGATATAGCGGATAAAAATGAACAACAAGCCCTCCCGCACAGTTTACGCTGCTCGGAAAGAGTACAGAGCGGCGCGGATCGAATTTTCACGACAGCAAGGTCGACTATTAAAAAAAAAGAAAAGCAGAAAACGAAAAAAAATCACGCTTCCGCGCACGAGAGGAGAGAAGAAGTAAAAGCATCTTTTACAAACACAAATATTCTCCCCCGGGATGAAAATCGTCTTTGACGATGGTAGAGCTATAGAGAGCAGAGGAGGAGGAGGAGGAGGGGTGCGGAGGAGTAAGAGGAAGAGGGAGGAAAAGGACGGTGAATGAAAGTGGAGGGCTCGGAAAGCCGTGTGTCGGCGTCGGAGGGGTGAGAAGGCAGCGCCGATTGGCGGCACGTACGCAGCCGGCAGAGAAGGGAGAGAGAGCGAGAGAACCGACTCGTGAACGAGTGGAGAGACTCAGCTTCAGTGCGGACCTGCTAGCCGTGGCGTGAGGAGCTCGCGCCGACAGATATCTATCTCTCCTCTCTCGGTACAGCGAGGTACCCTCTCCATAACTCTGTACTGGAAACTTACGGTACAGGACGAGTGCAGTCGAGGCACACCACGCAACGACAGATTGAGAGAGAGAGAGGGAGAGGGAGAGAGAATAAATGCCTAAACTCGGGATTTGAATTTCCCGCGCCAATAGCGTTCCGGAGAAAATTTTTTTTTTTGTTTTCGCGAGTGAGAGTACACGCACTCTGTCGAAGTTCACGGCTATCGATCTCGCCTCTCGCTCGCTCACGAGGTCGCCCCCCCCGCAGTGTGTTTACGGTAGTCGGAGAAGGAGGACTGTACGTATATAGACTGCCGGTGTGCACGAGAACGCGCGACTCACCGGCCGGCGTGTTATGAGCACATCCTGCTGCGGTCATAAGGTAAGCTTCTGCTGAAAATTTTTACTACCTGTCGAAGCTTCGGCGTTCGCTCGAATTCTGTATTATAACCGAGGGCCGAAGAGAGCGAGAGAAAGAGAGCTAGTTGTTTTCCAAAAGGGGGACTTGTATGTGTCACTGGGAGAAAAAGCCCCCCTCCCCCTCTCTCTTTCCCTCCTTCGATCGCCGCTCCGGGCTTTTCTCTTCCCCGTGTTTTTCTACCGCGCTCGCCAACGGAAAAGCGAGGGGCGAGAGCCTGTAACGTAACGCCCCAACTGTCTGCATGCTGCGCTTTTCTCTCCGCTTCCCCGCATGTCCCGTGCACGTCTGCTCGGCTCGGAAATTGTTTCACCTCGCGAAAGGTTAGGATTTTAAAAATGGCAGTTTAATGTTTACTCGCACTGAGCAATGCGCGCACGCTCCGGAATCGTGTGTGTGTGTGTGTGTGTGTGTGTGTATACATATATCGCGCGAAAGACACGCACTGTACTGCCGCACGATTGCGTTATCGACGATTTTCTTTTTCTCTTCTTTTTAAACTCGAGCACGTCGTCTCGGAAGTGTGATTAATCCCATAAAAGACGGCACGGCGCTCCCCGTAGCGTGCGGCTAAAGTAATTTTCCGTCCCGTCTTTCGGCCTTTTTTTTTGAATTAAAAATTTCGCTGCGGCGAGCGAAAATGAAATAACCCGTCCGCGTAAAAGATTAAAACAATTCCGGCGACAGAATACATGTGTATAATGTATATATTGTATATATGTATAAGTCGACGCGTGAGACGCGGAGCAGTAGCCTGACAGTACACACACTCACACATATTTGTACACATGTATGTGTATAATATATATGTACAAGAAAACGGAAAACGAGTACGAAGCGCCGCTGCTACGGGTCATGTATAACTGACGCTTTGTGTTGACGTAAACACAGCCAGAAGCTGGTGCTGCTGCTTCTGCTGATGGAATATAATAAGCCAAGCGCAGAGGGAGACACGGCGTTTCCCCGTGACTTTTCTCGCCGCTGCTGTATTATACACCAGTATAGCGTCTCTGGTCTATACGGAACGCTCGGCTTTAAAAGCCGAGGCCGAGACGTTTATGAATTTTCGGAGCGTCAACTTTTCGCTTGTACCCATTATCTCCGACTCGTTAATTTCAACCCCAAACGCGTCGCCTCGTGCGGTACAGCCTCGGCTCTGTGTACGCATATACCGGAGCTTTCGTAATCAGCGCATTTTTCAACGGGACCGAAATTTATTCAACTCACTCCCTAGCCAGGAGGGATACGCGCGGATCGATACGGAAATCGATGTGGCGCGGGGCGAAAAATATATAGCGCAGTGTTTCGGAAGAGACAGAAAAAAAGCGAGACTATAGCCGTTTATTTGGACTACGTGGACGTGTGTATATAGCTGTATGTGTATCTGTATATATACACCGGGGGAGAGAACGGCGCACCGGTCGATCGTAACCTTTAAATTAAAATTCTACGTCGCCTCTCTCTCTCTCGCGCGTTCTCTCTCTCTCTCTCTCTCTCTCTCTCTCTCTCTCTCTCTCTCTCTGACTGGAAAATATCGCGCGCGACTGATTCTCTCCGGTTGCCGGGTGCGCGGAGAGGGAAATCGATATAGGCGGCTCTCAGCGCCAGTCGGCCGCCTTTTTCTCTCTCTCTCTCTCGCTCTCCCGTCCCTTTTTAATGGGGGCCGTTCTCCGTGACTTTATGAGTAATTAAGGCGAACAGTGTGTCTTGAGGGGTTGGCTCTTCGATTGCGTTCGAGATTTTTTTCGCCGGCCACGAGAGCGCGCCGCATTATCCCAATATGGCACTGTGTACACTGCGTATCATTCTACACATGTGTACAACTGTACGCGTGTATCATCATCGACGACGAGGCGATGCGTCCGCGATCGACACACTCGCCCCGTCGAAAATCAATAGTCGAGAAGCGACTGTGTGTATGCGCGCGGACGCGCGCAATTAATCGAGCGAGAAGAAAAGCGGGGCGATTTTCTTTTTTTAACTCGAGCCGCGTCGCGCTGCCGCTAATCGAGAAACTAAAATTGCCCGCGCCCTGAAACGAAATTAAACAGCTCGAGCGTCGACGAAGCGCGACTATGTATAATAATGCCCGGAAGTTCGTTTAAACTTTGACGCGCGAAAATTCGTTTTTCTCGCTCTCGCTGCGCGCGAGATCCGCATTAGCCCGGTGCGCCGTGTCTTGGATCCGCGCGCGATAATCATCAGACGCGTAAGTGTGTACACGCGAATGTCGTAAAATCAGCAGAGTCGACAATAACAGGCCGGAGCAGAGCTGCGTACGCGAGAAAAATATATCGCTCTCGCTTTTACGCGGGCGCGCGCCGGGCATCTAAGAGAGCGAGAGACGAGGCGAGAGAGCTTTCATCTTGTGTGCGTGTGTCGAGAGCGACTAGTCTCCGTGGGGGCGAGTATCGATTGCGCAGACGAGAGAGAGAGAGATGGAGCGCACTTTCGCTCTCGTTTGCACGCGCCGGGCGACGACAGTGCCTAATGTATATAGGTATATAATATATATAATATATATAGGAGGCCAATGGAGACTCGCGTTTTTTTTATCGATCACGCGATTACGATCGAAGGATAGACATCTCGCGTTTGAGGCCAGGAGAGATGGGCAAAACGGGAGACGAAGATAACGTATACTCATGACTATGTATATAGACGTCTACGTATATACATAACACAGTGGAGCCTCGAGTCTGAGCGAAAGCGAAAGTGCGGGGAGGCATCTCGGAGCGCCTTCGTCCCGCGGATGAAAACGAAATGAACGCGCGCGTCTTGGTTCGTTGACTTCGTCGGCTCTCTTTTTTCTGCGCCGACCCTTTTTTTGCCACCGTAATAGTGTAACGCGGAGGGGGTTGGATACGTACGCGTTTATCCCGATTTATCGATATAGCGTCGGGAAAGTTGCCGAGGAGCTCCGGGGAATGTACTATGATTTTTTTTCGCTTCTATATATATACAATGCGATGTGCGGCTCTTCGAGGGGACAAGATGAAACTGCTAATAAGCAATTAGCGGGAAAAGGAGTCGAGAGAAAGCAGCGGAAATTCAAATCCGCGACTAAGAGCGGATAGTGTGTATACAGTATACACACCCTGTCTGAATAATTCAGGCCAGCGAGGCGCGCGCACTTGTGCAAATGTAAATTTCGCCGTCAGGATTTTCCAGCTCTACCTGCGCGCGAAGCGCAGCTGGAAAGCCGGACAGGGGATGAGAGGAGAGAGAGAGGAAAAAAGAAGTCGTGTATAAGCCAGCCGCAGGTAGCCGGGCTTATAGCCATGAAAACTTCAACTGCGGCGCGGCGAAATTTATTTTTCCATAATGCGAGCTGCCCCCGGCTCTTTCACACTGCGAGAGAACGAGAGACGCGCAGCTCCTTTTCTCATTTTCTCCTCCATTCTCCGAACGAGGGATCGCGCCGCAGCAGCAGTAGGAGCAAAATGTTCGGACTAGCTGGCGCGAGCTATCCCTATCGTTGAAAAATTCTCCAAGTGTCATTGCAAAGCCGCAAGTTTTTATATATTTTATACTGTATACGCGCGAGTAGACCCCCTGCGAAAAGCTGCGCTCGCCCCGCGTAAACAAAGCCGAATTAATTCTCGATCTCTCGCGAGCCCGCATTAATTCAACGGCGTGTCTATATAAACGCGCACGATGGAAACGGGAGAAAAGGTGCAGGCGAGGCACGAGCGAGAAAAAATGCTAATTAAATACCGAGCAGAGCGGGCCTCTTTCAAAAGCGCCCGCGACATATGCGCGCACGTGGATCGGGAGAGCGAGAAAGAGAGAAAAAAACTGGTCCACCCTATTTTTACGTGCTGCTTCCGCGTCCCTCCGCTATTAAGCACGCGCTCGCCATTGGCCGCGCCTGTTCACTTTTTTTTCCGGAGAACTTCTCTATACGCGCACGTATAGATGAATATATAGGTGCGTACACACACGCACACACATGCCAAAGCTTTTAGATTGTCATGCGCTGCCGGCGGCGGCGGCGGCTGCGAGATCGGAATAATGCGCCGGAGGGGTTGTTGTCGACGCGAACGAAGAGATAAAAGATTACACGGGACGAACTTTTCGACGCGTGCGTCTGCGCGTGTAATGCATACGTCGTTCGTATCCATGTGTGCGTGTGGGTAATCGTGAATGTACGGGACACGACGAGGTATATGTATATTGTATACACGCCGGGAATAATTGATTGGCTTAATCGAGCGTGCGGCTTGTTAGAGGTGGACGATAAGCCTTCGAAATATTCGGGCATTTCCATGTAACATTTCAAGGGCGCAAGGTCGCCCCCTTCGGTTTTTCCGTATAACGTAGCCCGACAATTACTTGCTCTGCAACAATCGGATTGACAGCCGACTGGCCTCGTTGGCCCGCTCGTTATGTGTATAGAGCGAGGGAGACAGAGAGAGAGAGAGAGAGAGAGAGAGGAAAAACAGCCCCGAGAAAGAGGAGAGAGCGAGAGAGAGAGAAAAAAAAATGCTCGAGCGCTCGGAAAGCATAGTAACCCGCAGCAGCAGCAGCAGCAGCACTTATTATGTTCGACTGCGAAGCCGCTCAATAAGTGGACCTTCCGCTCCGGGAAAATTCGTGTAATCCTCTGAAAGAACGGCGGTGAGCGAGAGAGAAAATGTGTCTCTCTCCCTCTCTCTTTCTCTCTCTCTCTCTCTGTCTGTATGCCTGTATACTGTGCGCCTTACTGACCTGAGGCCCATCGGGAGCTTAAGGAAAAGTCTCGGGTTCGCACGTGCAGTAGAGAAACTATACTTAAATACACAGTGAAAGAGAAGGCCGCGAAGATATCGTCGGCACGGGTGGGCCCCATCGGCAGCCTCTTCTCGGAAAGCCAAGCCACTTTATCTGGCCGACAAATGTTCCCTGGAGAGGAACCCAGGGATGCGCATATAGGTGGAGAGAGAGAGAGAGAGAGAGAGAGAGAGAGAAAAGTCTGTGGAAAATTACTAGGATGTATGGCATCTCTCTCTCTCTCGCTCTCACTTTTTTCGGAGACGTCATCTTCGGATTTTAAGGGTGTGTCATATTTCTCCTCCGAGATTGATACAAACGTCAAAATTGATTACGCTCGTTACGTCTGTATGTGTATACGATATACACGTACGCGATTGTCAGCCAGAGCGCAACCGTCCGATATGCAATCGAAAAGGCGGGTATATACTACACATATTGTATACATCAGCATCGACGGCAACCCATTAACTAAAATTCGGAAGATTTTTTTTGACAAAGCCTTCGGCAAGTCATCGTGTGCGTTAAGACTAAAAAATGGCAGCTTCATTTTTCTCGACGCTCGCTGCGCTCTCTCTTTCTCTCTCCCGATCGCTTTCTCGCCCTCGTGTTTACGATTCGTAATTTTTCCCCCGTCTCCCTCCTTATATATATACTTTCCGCCGAGTTTTCGCAGCA
Organism: Philotrypesis tridentata; assembly: GCA_018906965.1. NCBI lineage: Eukaryota > Metazoa > Arthropoda > Insecta > Hymenoptera > Pteromalidae > Philotrypesis > Philotrypesis tridentata. Next base: position 7,094,565 of record JACCIB010000001.1, on the reverse strand, counting down.
CTGTAGCTCCCGTTCTGCTCTCTCTCTCTCTCTCTCTCGTATGTGTGTGTGCGCTTGTATATATAGGTATAAGTGTATACGCGTCGGGCACGTGTATACGAAGCTCTGGATTTTCGGGGCGCGTCGAAGAAAATTTCCCCGAAACGGCCGCGCGCTCTTTTGTGATCGATGTCGTTACGCGTCTCTGCGGCTGGGGTGTAGCCCGTTGTCGGCCTCGGGAAAAAAATTTTCCCGCAGTCATTAGAAGCGAAAATTAGACGGATGCGCTCTATAGCGCGTTGTACGCTGCGCCTGCGGGAGCAGCGTAGTCTCCCTGATAATATGCCGTATAAATTAACGAATGCCCCTTTGTTATATACACGTGAAAAAGTGTTTCGAGCACGAGATCGACGCGCATATGTATCTCACCGTCGCTTTAAATACCGGAGTAAACTTATAATATGGTGCGGACAAAACTTGCTCCGTAAAACACAATTTTTCTCTCCGCGCCGCTCGTGCCTCGCGCGATTATTAAAACGCAAGTAAAAACGCAAGTCCGCCCGAACTTTATAATAGCCCTCGATATACGCGCAGCAATGATCGGCGCACTCGCTTAATCACTCAATCAGCAGTCCAACCGCCAAGTCTCTCTCTCTCTCTCTCTCTCTCCCCAATAATCCGGCGTATATAATCAGGCGTCCCGGCAATCATCGCCGCGGAGAAAGCGATGCAAAGAAGCGCGTGTGCGTGTATGCAACCCTCCGTCTCTCGCGCAGATATATATATAATATACATATAGGTATAGGGTGCAGTGTGTACTGTATAAGGAAGGCAAGGTCGAAACCGGTAAATCGGCTTCGCACATAGCCAGTACACACATGCACTCATCAATGTACTGTACTATACTTATACGTGCACGTATACGAACGTAGGAGAGCGGGAGGGAGAGAGAAAGAAAGTGTAAAGGGCGAGTGAGAGTAGAGCTCTCTCTCTCTCCCCTCGCGCATCTGTGCGTACGCACGCGCCAGAACACATAGGCGTTCGCGAGCGTGTACGTGTGCGACTGTGTTTCTGTACACACGTATATATATATTATATATATATAGCACACAGCCAGTCTGCAGAAGGGTAAGAGAGGGCCAGATTTCCCGTGCGCCGGCCCCCCAGCGGTACTTTTATTGATTTCTCGCGGGGTCCTGGCTCTCTATCTCTCTCTCTCTCTCTCTCTCTCTCTCTCTCTCTCTCTTATTCCGAATAATATGCGTGCACACAAGGGCCTTGCTCTCGCTGCACGTATATACGTCTAAGTATACCTACATACAGTATACTATACATACTATACAACATATATGCGACCTGGCTACAGGAGCCGACTGATCTTTCTGGTTCTTCTTCCGGATTCCCGACGATCGCTCGCTTCCTTCTTCCTCCCGTTATCTCTGTGGCTATATACCTATACCTATATGGGCTTGCGGCTTTGTTTGGCCGGCCGTCCGGTATTTTTACCTTGAACTCGCCGCGCGCTTATAAGTATACTTTCTGGCTCGTTAGCCGCCCTTTTTCCAGTTCTGCGCTCTGCACGTCGCTCACTCGAAACAACACGCGCGCAGAGAACACACTGCTGCATCCGAAAAACACATCTCGCATTCCAGCCACATCCACGCGCGCATCGTATAGACAAGCTTACGACTCCGGACGCTTATAGTCGCGGCTATTCATAACCGGTGTCTTTTGGGACGGCAACTTCCTCCTCTCTATATACACCATATTTCCGCGTTCTCAGTCTGGGGTGTCGGCCGGCTTGGGGCATCGCGCTTACACCGGCTCTTCGGCACTGGAGACGCGAGAGAGAATTTATTTTTGTTTTTATTTTTTTTCTATTTCTCCGGTGTAATGGAACCCCGCACGGGTGAGCGTATCCTTTCATATGCGGAGATTGCGGACCAGATCGGGGAATCGGAAGATATATACTAACTGCGAGATACTAATGGTTCGATCGCATTTATTTGGGTTACAGATCAGAGCGCAACCGCGAGGCTACGAAGCCGTTGAGCACCAGAGGTCGGCTGCTCGAAGCTGCTCCTGCTGCTGCTGCTGCTGAGCACCGGACGAGGACAACTCGCGCGCCTCACCATGAGTCATGCCATCAGGAACTTCGATCGGGGAGTCAGCTCCGCCTGGAAGTCCAACTTTGTCACGCCCGAACCGCAATTGTCGCCGAACAATCAGGTATGTCCTCGCTCGAACATTCGAATTTCGCGCCACAATATTGTATTGTATGGCAATTCGCAGTGCGCAGCGATTGTTGCAATAAGAAAAATAACTCTTTCTCTCTCGACAGCTGGTGAACAATTCGACATGGCAGTTCCCGCTCTCCGGCTACTCGAGCACGAGTCCGCCGGGGACCGCGTCGTCCGGCAGTAGCCCCAACTCCCAGTGCTACGGGCGATCGCCCGACGATCTCAGCGTCGACTCTCTCATCAACAGCCTCCTGCAGGTCGTCAACTCGGACGACTTCGGGGCGAATCCCGACCTGAGACTACCCTCGCCGGGAAGCTACGCCGACACCCGCTGCCACGACTGCACCGAAGTACTCTGCGACTCGTGCACCAATTCGCTCCACCTCGTGAGTTTGAGTTTGAGTCAAATGTCAATTGTATGTCATGTTTTGTCTGCTTTCCTTCTCCTCCGCATTACTCATTTTTTATCGTCATTTACTCTCTCTCACTCTCGCGTTGAATTCGCCGTTGAATTCACCGCGCAATCGCGGTCTCGCTGTACACCATAACTGAACACTGCGTCAAAACGAAGGGCTAATGCAAAAACATCCGTTCGCTTTCTCCGCTGCCGTAGAACACGCTCTGCTCGAACGATCAGCAGCTGATGCGTCCGCTGACCGCGGAGATCCCGTCGCCACCGATGATGCATCACCACAGCCCGAACGCGATGATGCCCCTCTACTGCGAGGTCCACCGCGACGCTCAGAGATACTACTGTCAGACTTGCAGCAAGCCGTTCTGCGCCGATTGCGGACTGCATCTTCACGTTGGCCACGTCACGGTCCACCTGATGGACGCGATCGAGGGAGCCGGCATGCAGGCCTCTCAGGTCCTCAGCGAGGCCCGAGTCGGCATGTCGAAGCTCAGGGACGAACTCGACACGGTTCAGGTGCGTATGCGCTCGTGCAGGCTTTTAACGAAGCGAGCCACCCCCCGCTGACGCTAAGCGTATTCTCGTGCCGACAGATCGCCGCCGAGTCGCTCGAGCAGAAGGCTCGCGAAGCTACCTCGGACGTGATGATGGTCATCAGACGCATAGCCTCGGCTCTGGAGGCTCGCGAGAAGGAGCTGCTGTCGCGAATCGAGAAGGCGCGTCCTGCTCAAGTTCACGGCTCTGAAGGCGAGGGACGACGGCTTGAGAAGCGGCATATCCCGGCTGAGCCGAGCGATGGACAAGCTGAACGACGCGATGGAGTCGTCGACGCTGGCCAGCAACCCCTTCGATCTCCTCGTCAGCAAGGACATGGTCTCGGCCGAGGTGAGGCAAAGTTCTTTATCTACTTTTTCTTTTTTTTCTAGTTACTTTTTTTTCGTTGATTTGGCCGGGACGGCTAAGCGACTTTTCGTCATAACTGTACTCATAACGATCGAACGTGATCTTGAAGCTCCGAATGGCGCAGATCTTTCAGATGCGCCAGGCCCGGCAGAGTCTCACGCAGCCCGAGGAGAACTGGATCTCGTTCACCGGTGGCGAGGGCAACGTTCTCCACGCCATCGCCAATCTCGGCAACATCGTCGTCAACAATCCCGGACACATCGGCGATCGTCGCACCGTCGTTCGCGGACGCGGCGGCGGCAGCAGCAGCAGCAGTAGCAACAACAGCAACAGCAACAACAGCAATAGCAACGGCAGCAGCGGCAACGGCAACGCCAACAACGGCTGCTCGTCCCCCCAGAGGATCTCCCCGCACTTCTTCTACACAAACTGTCCGTCGCCCCAGACGAGCAGCACCAGCGTCAACAATCTGCTCTCGCCTATGGGTCCGATTCCACGTGGTCGTCCAATCCCGTCGAGCAGCTACCCCGTCATCGTGCGCACCGGTCGATCCGGCCAGCAACCCAACGGCCTCACCAAGCCCATCAAAGTTATCGGCAACGACGCCGACGCGCGCGACAATCTCTGCAGACCCTGGGGCATCGCCTGCGACAAGGAGGGACACATCATCGTGGCCGATCGATCCAACAATCGTATACAGATTTACCGGCAGGACGGGAGCTTCGTCAGGAGATTCGGCACGCACGGTACAGCACCGGGACAGTTCGACAGGCCGGCAGGCGTCGCCGTCGACGGTCGCAAACGCATTATCGTCGCTGACAAAGATAATCATCGCATTCAGGTCTGTTCGAGCTCTTTCTGCATAACTATACTTGTAATACGTTGAAACTTGAAATTTTCAAGTGATGCAGAATTTTCACGCTATCGCCTCATCCTTCGCAGGTATTGACCATGGAAGGACTGTTCTTGCTGAGTTTCGGGGAGAAGGGCTGCCGCTGCGGCCAGTTCAACTATCCGTGGGACGTCGCGGCCAACTCGGATTGTCAGATTGTCGTCTCGGATACGCGCAACCATCGCGTCCAGCTCTTCAGCCCCGAGGGCATATTCCTGCGCAAATACGGCTACGAGACGACGCCGAGCATGTGGAAGCACTTCGATTCGCCCCGCGGCGTCTCCTTCAATCCCGAGGGCAACGTCGTAGTGACCGACTTCAATAACCACCGCGTCATCATCATCGAGTCCGACTTCTTGAGCGCCCGCGCCTTGGACTGCGAAACCAGCACTACGAACAAACAGTTCCTCCGGCCTCAGGGCCTGGTGGTCGACGACGAGGGCAATATCATCGTCGCTGACTCGAGGAACCACCGCATACAGATATTCGACTCCACCGGCTCGTTCAAATGGAAGTTCGGCACACACGGAAAGGGTCTCGAAGAGATGGACCGACCATCTGGTATTGCTCTCACTCCCGACGGCCGTATTGCTGTTGTCGATTTCGGTAACAATCGTGTATTGTTAATCTAAGCATACGAGGCCAAGTTTTAATTGTGCAACTGCGCTCCGCGAGCGCGAGCACCCACAAATTCTGGACGAAATGTACCTTGGGTAACGTCAGGGGGAGGGGGGGTATCGGGAGGAGGATCATTGCGGGTAAGCTTGTCCGTTTTTTATGTAACAATGTCTTGTCTGACTCAGAGCTCAAACAAAAAAGACAAAAAAAAAATGAGAAAAACGATAACGGAAATCCGAGAAGCAATATTTTCATACTTAATTGTATATAAAAAGTGTGTTAAACTGTGCGTGTATAAAGACTTGTTCGATATTTAAAAAGAATAATGATTTTTAGCTTGAAACTTGCAATATACAATGTGGGTGCTTCGTCCAGGATTTGTGAAACTACAAAGAAAAGGGATCTTTTAAGATACTTGTCTCTCCCTATGACGAATCACGCTCTGATACAGTATTAGCTGCTCTCCGTCTTTTACGAGAATACGAAATTGGAAAAAAATTTTTGATGGAATCAAAAAAGTGATTCGTGTATTGAATCAAAGTAAAAGAGCACTACGACTATGGCGAATGCCTGAATCTTTGCGTTGGTTAATTGATATTTTATATAATGCATTTGTTTTTTCTTTAAAAAACTAATTATCGGTGAGCGAGCACCGACGTGAATTTTATAAGTTATTGACCGTTAATGAGTATCTTTTTGAATGTGCTAATGTGACGACTGCGATGAGTCTTGTAATTTCTGTTTTCCATTTTGTTCCCTTTTTTTATTTTAAAAAGTGACGATAAATTAACGTCAGTGACAGGGCATATCATCTTTTTTTAAAGATTTATTGCGCGCATCATATTAATCGTTACATTAATTGGATAGACAAAAAAAAATGATAAGGATAAAATTATTAATTCTTATTCATAGATTCTAATCTATAATGTATAATTAAACTGTAGACGTAGTTGATAAAATATTTGTCGTGTAACCCCTGAACGTTAGGGGTCTAAAACGCGGTGTAAAATCAGAATGGCGATGATTGCATCGATGAGTCCAAAGGATACAGAGCTGGCTTTTATTCGAAAGAGAATGTTTAGCATGAAAGTAGAATGAATCACAAAGAATTTTTTGGAAATGTATGCCACAGTTCGTGTGTTAAAGAATTAAAAAAAAAAAGAGTACAGTCTCATATGACATTGTTCCAAAAGATTCTTTCATACTAATACTTACTGTCGTGGATCATTTTATCCTCAACTCTTTGAACACTTCTACCAAAAGCTCTTGATTGTTGCATTCGTGTCTTTTTGTTCTTATTGTAGACAGTCATCGACACTTCCTTGACTGAAATTTAATTGGAGACTTTGCAACATTTGAATTTGCCTTTTAAAGAAATTGTTTTAAGTCACAATAATGCTTTAAAATTATTATGTACATATATTATGATTTCAAATCATTAAGTACTTCGGATAGTATAAAAAAAAAATGAAAAGCGAAATAATTAGTCCAAATTAAGTTTTGATAAATCATAAACTTTCCTATCGCTAATTCCTATTATATCGTTATTTTATTACGAAAAATTAGTGTGTTGACATTTGTATAAATTTTTAGTTTGGACGGCAATTGAAATCCTCATTAGGAAAAAACGTATTATAAAAATTCAAATTAAAGTATTTCTTGGATTTAATTTTACTACATTCTTGGTCAAGTGTAAAAGTGTATGATTTACATCATTTATTTTTGAAGGATGGGATCTTTCAAAAATATTTAAATTTATTTTCTTTACAAATATTTTAATTTAAAGTAATAACATTTATTTGCATCTCTATACAAAGTAAGACTGAATCAAGACTGAGTAAAAGAATGCCAAGCTTTTTTGTTGTATGTTGTCCAACACACTAAAAATGCTACAAACAGTGGTATAGAAAATAATCTGTAATCTTTAAAAACGCGAAATTCCAGAAAAGAATTACACATAATTTAGAAGTTCAACGTCTCCTACCATTCAACAATTATGTGTAATTATATCGTACATAATAATGATTACTTTAGGTCTTAGATAATCATTGTAATTTTAGTCGATTTAAATGCATTGATTGAGGTCTTCTTATCATTGATCGTAATTGATAGTTTTTCTGACAACGACGATAACTCACGATATAACTCTTGAAAGGAAACTCAACGCTGTACACACAAGTTCAGAGCTCAATTGCATGAGGAATTTTTTTGGGTTTCCTTTTAAGTGGAAGAAGCTTAAACCAAAGTTGTTATGCTTCAGATGACACTTCACAATTCATATTCACATCCATAATATTTTACCAAAAAAAAGGTAATGTGAAAAAGGAAATACGTAAGGTCAAGAAAGTGACTTTTAAAATACATTTAAAAGGCTTTTGGCACAAATCAAACATTTACGCTTAAGATCACGACAGATTTCGATCTCTTTTCCAATAAGAAACTAGTCACATTCCCAACTAATTTTAAATCTGTTAAATTGTGATTAACAGATATTCCAAAGCAGTTTATATTCTATTATATAAAATCATTTTGTTATCTACATTCTTCTTAATCAAATATTTCCCAAGAATCTCATAGAATTGTATAGTAAAATCCATTTTAAAAGTAGCGTTAGAAGTTACCTGTAAAGTTGCTTTGGAAAATTTCATTGACTCACTTATACAGAGTAAACGTAGATATAAATTCGAAGAAAAGTGTCTTTTTAAGAACTCTTTCTTCTTTGCCAATCATTTTGTGATCTTTGCTTCTTCGATGGAGAGTAAAAGCATTTAGTTTAACAGGATGACCTCTTATTGTCAAGAATACAATTAAATTCGATAAACACTGTAATTTGAAACTTAGTCTATCTTTCTATGTAAGATGTTGTAAAAATCGTAAGGTAGAATTTTGCTATGTTGGGGCCTGTGAATGAAGTTGACTTACGAATCACTTATTCCTAAGATTGTCTATATATACATAATATATATTTCGCCTCAGTATCATAATCGTTGAATGTTTTATAAAAGTGATTATTGCATAATTGTACATGACAATGAATGATGATGCTCTTGAAATGAACGGTTACATATACTTCACTTTTAGACAATAGTTAACGATTGTAACAATTTCACACTGATGATAAAAGGCTTAAATTTTCGATTATTAGTCAACTTCACTCTCTTCGTGCACTAAACTATTGAATAAGAATCAAATGTACAAAACAAATCATTATCGTCAGAACGTCTCGATATCCGACAAACCAGAAGTTTGAAAGTTACATGCAAATGGGAATCGAAAATTGTAAAACGGTATAATTTCGCGTCTGGGAACCGAACGATACAAACAAAAATTGTGATAAAACAATAACAAAAATAATTAGTGACCCAGCCTGCGAATGCCTGACTAAAGTTGTCTTGAGAAAGTTTGTGTAATATGATTCAAATTTTAATGTGAGATTGTTGACAGCTTTGCGCCTCTGTCATCAAACTCGTATATGCAAATCAATTTCTCATTGTAAATTTTAAGATCATTAGTATATGACTCAAAGAATGATAAAAATATAAAATATGTGGGCAGTTAATATCTCATAGAAAACACTTTTAGGCAGATTTTGCATAAGTAGAAATAAAACAAAAATAACTATAAATACAGAGCGAATGTCCATATAATTTTTTAAAAATCTACTTTGGCATTCGTACGGCATGATAAGCCAAAACATGTACTTATTGCTGAATGTGTTATTCTATATTTGCTTTGACGTCTTGAAAGCATTTGTTAACAAACTTTCGAATCTTGGAGTATAGGCAGTTGATTTTTCATGCAAAAGAGATGAAGCTAGAATGCGCGTGAAAAAAATTAAAACTATTTTTGGAAGTCCTATGCAATTGATGAGAAAACAGAAATAACGAAATCAAATTGCGGTCTGATAAATTATACAATACTATGTGCTAATGTAGAGGTAAAAAGTAAAAAAATTAATTTAAAAAAAGGTATTACGATGCTTCTAAGGTCTTTTCTTCAAGATTCGAAGGTAGTTTCAGACTATCAAAGACACAAAAAGAATTTCGTGAAACAGTATCGTAATAAAAAAAAAACAGAAAAATGAGCGATAACTATAACCACCTTGACAGCGTTATACATAATTGTTAAAGTAATTTACTTTAAGAACTATGTTTGTAAAAACTCATGGTTAATGCCATCTAAGAATATAAGTTTTTTTTTAGCTTTGCTGATATTTAGATGAATCATGATTGAACAATTATAAAATTTAGTATGGTGCAGGTACTGTGTACATTCGCGTTCATATTCTAAGATTTGTCTATATTTTTTGGGAAAAATAAACTATCGAGAAAGATGAAGTTGGAAAAACAAGGAATAGTAGAAAGATATCGAGCGAACAATAACGAAAAAAAGAGAAAGATACAGGAAAATTTATTGTTATTAATGATGCGGTACCGTAGCACGGGCCTTTTGAGGATAGCCGCCGTCGTTTTGTTTGATATCGCTACTATATTTTGAGAAAGTGAGATTAAAAGTACAGAAAGAGGGATGATTCACTTTTTAAATAAGAGAAAGTTTACGTTAAATAATAACGATATATTAAGTGATATAGGTATATTAGAAAAAACGAGCAATACTTCCCTGAGCAAAGCCGGAACATCTCGCAAGAATAGAAAATAGAAAATGTGCGAGGGCAAGAAAGTTAGCCAAAAAAATATGACAAAAATAAGTATTGAAATATAAAGCGATAGCGAGAAAAAATGGCATTTTAAAAATGTACGGTTGTGGCACTGAAGTTGAAGTGTTTTTTAATTGACTTTTTAGTTTCGGGTGTTCTCTTGGCGAATAATGAACGCACATCGATGGCGTCGAACTGGTTCAACGGACACGAGTGTTTTTTTATTCTTTTTTTTCTTTTACTGTGCAGAGTAAGACTCAACAAATTTCGGGATTTTTTTCTATTAAATCTTAATGAGATATAAAATATCGCTAAGTCCGTTGAGCTAGTTCGTGGTTAGAAAATATTCAATATACGGAAGACGAGAGCTCGCCTTGAACTTTTAAATGATTATTTTATTGTAAATTTCAAACTACTTGCGCAATAGTTAAAGATGATTTTTAACGAATTTTTTCGCCTCACATTAGTATTTTTAAGTTAATATTATATTTGAATGATCGTTGTACAACGATTTTTGAGTGATTTTAAGATGATAAACAATAAATCCTCGTCAGTCTTTTAAGGCCAGTAATATAGTGATTATAGTGCTTTGACGACAGATTATAAGTTCTCGAATTGATTTGATTGTACGGTTATAATTTATTAATAGGTCTCACTTGTATACACAGTTTTTACTTCTTATTTTTAAAACAAGAGTAAATTACGGCCAGTATTTTTCAAACTCTCATGAATTTAAAGCTTTGAATTTCTTGTCTGTACCGTATATTAAAAATTACTGTAAACTGACGACTATTTTTTATTATATAATTGGTGTTATATTATGGTTACGATTATTATATCGATAAATATAAAGTTTAAGATTTGGCCGTAGACAACGACACGTCCTTAACTTTAAAAATATAAATGAATAATTACAAAAAAAATTGATAATTGTAAAAATGTACCTGTGCATAAATGAAGACGTGTCGCCTCGGCGCAAAAGAACAAAGTTCCTAATGTTTACTTTTGAAAAAGATTTGGTCTCGATTATTTATGAGTGAAAAAAGTTTATAATTGCAAAAATAAAAACATCCTCGTGCATTCAGTACAGTAAAAATATTATAAAGAAATATTGCAAGGTACGTCACAAACGCGCGCAAACACTGTTTCATATATCGAACATCATACCCCTTTATAGTTTGGAATCCATGATGCAAGGGTGTGAGAGTCATGTGTATATACTTATGCAGCTCTTATTATAATAAACATTGTAGCAGCGTTAAGGTGATAATAAATTATCGAAGATCATCGAAATTATTGGCTTTTCTTTGATCAACCCTTCCTCTCATAAACTCCTTTTTACATGTTTTATTTTCATTTTGAATATAGTTTTTTGAAATCTTTGTATGTGAGAAAAATTTTTAATTCTCAAAGAAGTTATTTTTTTCTTTAAATATATTATTAAATACATAGTACTTTCAATTAAAGTCGTATCATCACTAACTTATTAATAAAATAAGAAGAGTAATATGAAACTATCAAATAATTAAGCGCATAACTATCGTATAATTGTAGACGAATTTGACGTAATACGTTTGAAAAGATCAATAAACTTAAACATTCATCCTATATTAAGTTTTTACGGCTTCAATTGGTCTTCCCCACCCAGAAAATAGATGTTGTTGTACATCAGAAAATTATTCAAGAGGATAATAATTAAATGATATGCACTTTGCAAGAAGAGGAGATTGAAAATAAATGTCGAAGATATGTATTATTATTGAATATTATTTAACAAAATATACTTATGTAGTTCAGAAAATTCATCGTCGAAGTTGAAGAATATTATGAAATATTATTATAACGATCATCATTAAATTCGTACAAACAGTATGTAAGTATTGGGTATTATGCATTTATGACTTTGAATGAGTTGAGAATCTTTTCTTTCAGATGATTTTTCTTCTCTTTTCTTTCAGATGAATTTGATTTTATAAGATAGTTTCATACTTAAAATATGACACTAATCAGACGATATGTACAAGTATTTTAAATTCTATGAAGCTTATCGAATTTATATATTTCTCTAGAATATTTATACATATATATTGTTTATTATTTTATTTTTATTTTATATTTATTGTTGGAATAGTTAATTTTCATTCAATACACTTTACGTAATTATCAAAGAACATATAGTAATATTAGGTATTATAGAAAAGCAATTAAGTTATAATTACGGGAATAAAAGTTTTTTTCAAAACTGAATGTTATACTTTATTTTATAGCTATAGGTATATTTTTTATTTTTCATAATGTAATGTAAAATACACACGAAAGGTAAGCATACATAAATTTGTAACAAATGTTATATTTAATTATGATTGCGCAGACAATTTTTCAACAATACATAACTGATTCTATACATGTATTTGTGCATAGTGTATAATTATATACACTATTCTTACAAGGTGTATCATATCTATTTTATTAACGTGCATCACGGTGCATTTTTGAAGCTATTGAGATTTATCCAGTTGTTTGATCAATATATAACCTAGTACAGTTGTACTAAGGATAAGTCTAACGATGAACTTCGCGTTTATTATTGTTGTTACTTACGTTTACTTTTAAATTTCATCGAGTAAAATAGCGCGATTATTTAACTAAATTTTAAGAAGTATGCCACCGAGAAGAAAAAGTGACGAGTAAGTCCTATGAATTGTACTAAAATATTAATAATATTAATTATGTGAAGTGCATATTATACTTTGGTTATTTAGTTCACGAAAAAGAATCATTGATTTGCATAACCTTGTTCTAACGTAAAAATGTATTAAACAATAAAAGTTGTTGATTAAATCATGATCACTCGACCAGTACAGTATTTGTTAAAAATTTATCGTAATTAAATATAAAAATCCACTTGAAATTTAGTCCAGATGCAGAAACACAAGCAGACTCAGATGCAGGGGGACCCACCCAGATGATTTCGATAGTAACGGGTGAGCCGTTTGGTCCCCGCGTGTGCAGAATTGGCGAAGGTGCCGAGGAAGAAAGTTCCGACGACGAGCCAGACTCCGAGAGTGAAGACGAGAGTCGGATTTTAAAAGATGAGCTCAGCTCTGAGGTTCCCGCCGAGTTTTGGCACATGCAGAAGCTCATCAAGTACATGAAAGCTGGAAACCAAACGGCCACCACTGTGGCTCTCTGTCTGCTCAAGGATTTTGAACTGTCCAGCCGGGTTGGTTCTATTACGGGCTAAATGTTTTTAAACATTCTAATAGCAACTAAAACTATTAGGTGATCCAACGAGTCATTCACGAGATGGGGGGCTTAGAAGTCCTGGTGAACCTTCTGGAGACTAAGGAGATCAAGTGTCAGCACGGCTCGCTCGCAGTTCTTTTGCAGATATCCACGTCGCCGGCCATGAGGGTGCATTTAGTCGATTTAGGCATCATCACTCCGTTGATACAACTACTGAAGCATCCTGCCAGAGACATCCAGGTCCTCACCGTCGAGACCATGGCCAATATCGCAATGCTGCGCAAAGCCAGGAAGCAGATCCGTATTCGCGGAGGAGTGCCTCTCATTGTAAGTTTTCACTCATTCAGATTATCACTAAGAAAGCACTCAGCCCGCAGAGTGAACAAATCGAATGTCATTTCAAGTTGGACGTTATGGACGTGCCGGAATCCGTGGTAGTACGTCCAGTTGAGGAATTGGACGACAATGAAAAGGAACTACTGGCAGTCGCAATCGGTTGCGCGAAGGTCCTCAACTCCCTTAGTAGTAGTCCGAAGATCAAGGAAGAACTGCGGAAACATGGGGCCATTTTCTTGATAGCCCGATTCCTCAAATCCCGTACCACAGAACTCATCGTACCCATGATGGGAGCTGTACAGCAGTGCGCAGATCTGGTAGGTATCGCGCTACGTACAGCTTCCACGACGGATGAGTATTGCGTGACGTGAGATTCTTTCAGAAAGTTTTTAGGCTGGCTTACGAGAGGATGGACATCATCATTGACGTCGTCCGACATCTCCAGTGCAAAAAAAGGTTGGCCAAAGCTCGGACAAGCGGTAACCAAAAAAGAGCCATCCCAAGCACAGTAGAATTGCAAAGTTAGTTGTGTAACTTGACGCATTGCAAACTTTGTTTCAACAGCGCGGACAATGAGGACACCAAGTCGAAAAAGAGCGAGCCTCATATGGTGCAGATGGACTTGGAAGACGCGAAGTTGAGAGAGCAGGAGGAAGCTCTTCGACAGCAGAAGATTGAGGAGGAGAAGATGAAAGAAAGGGAGATCATTAAGCTGAAAGAAAATTGCGCTCTGGCGATCTATAAATGCGCGATTAACAAGGTCACCAGAGACATGGTGCGCGAAGCCGGTGGGCTGGATCCCCTCTGCAAGCTTGTACAAGACAAAGACGTAAGTGTCTGTAGAAATACAAAAGAAACGTAACGATTAACTCATAGATTCATTGCTCAGGTGTACCTGAATAAGAAGCTATTAGCTGCGGTGACAGGGGCTATCTGGAAATGCGCTATAAGCCCGGAGAACGTTAACAGATTTAACCAGAACGATCTGGTGACTGCCCTTGTACCTCTTCTAGGTGAGAACGAGGATAAAGACGTTCTGACCAACGTCGTCGGTGCCATCGCGCAGTGTTGTAAAAATCCAGCCAACCGGGATGTTCTTCGTGTCAGTGAAGGTCTGCCAAAGCTGGTCAGTATACATCGTTAAATCGTCGATTTTAAGGTAGGTTACAATTGCAATCCATTGCCTCCAGATTAAACTTCTGAGCTCGACGTACGAGCCACTTCTCGAGAACATCCCTCTGGTGATTGGCGAGTGCGCGCAGAACGAGGCTTGCATGGACGTGATAAATGATAAGGAACACCTATTGGATGGTGTACGGTTGGTCTGGTCTTTGCTCAAGTACCCAAGCGATGCTGTGAAACGAAACGCTTGCTTCGCTCTGGTGCCGTGCATTCGCTATGCCAAAAACTCACCTGAGATGGTCAGGGCGTTCGTCGGTGGTCTAGAGCTCGTTGTCAGTTTATTGGAGAGCAAAGACAACGAAGTGCTGAGCGCTGTTTGTGCGACTATTGCTGAGATCGCCACGGATCCAGAGAACCTGGGAATTCTTACCGATCACGGAGTTGTTAAGAAATTGGCTGGGCTGGTTTACACGGTAAGCCAATATTTGAATGCTAGAGCTTCTCTTCTCAAGATGATTCATAAACTTTCAGGAAGATGAGAAGTTACGATCTAACTTAACACTAGCTATCGCTTTTTGCTGCGAGTGGGGTCAGAACAACTATGAATTCGGTCGATTAAACGCAGTCGCACCGTTAGTAAACTACTTAATGAGTACGAATAAGGAGGTGCTCAAAGGAGTCTGCATTGCCTTCTTTCACTTGAGCAAGGAGCCATCGAATTGCGTTACCATGCACACTTGTGGTGTAGTCAAGGTAGATAAGTTCTACAGAGAGAGACATAGACAAAAGACTTGCGTTTCACTTAATTTATTACAGTAAATTGCATAAAGAATATGAATATTAATAATAAAAACTCTCCATAGCATGTGCTTCGCTTGGTCGGGTCTGAAGACCCCGAGGTGCAAATAGCGGCCGCTACCACGATCCGGCATATACGCAGGCTTGCATTGACAGCGGAGAAATTCCATTACAAAGAGATGTACAGTATAATGCTTATCTTTACAAATAATTTTGTAATTGCATTTAACAACGTTGCTTATAATTTGGTGTTCTCTTTCATGTCTGTTTCATATTAGAAATACGCTCTCCGAAACGGATTATCTCAAGTGAAAAACATCGAAGAATAATGCACAAGTTTAGGGTTTAGACAAGCGTCAATCAGGCAAATTTCATTTGTAATTATCGAAAAAATTTTGTGTATATTGTTAAGTTACTTTCAATTTGTGCGCTTTGAAAGTATACTTCGGTTAACTGTAAGTTCTTTGGGCGCAATCTGTACAAACGATCATAATATATTAAAAAAATTAAACTACCTCAACCATTCAATTCAAACAGAAAAAAATTACAGTTTTAAGGTTACTTTTCTTACACAGCTACACTGATAACTCAATAGTACACTTGATTTTTTACTTTAATAGATTTTCTTTAGTAAAGTATCACCTGACTTCTCATTGACACTGAAGTGTACTTTATTTCATAAGATTTCGTTGATTTTAAAACAAAAATTCGATTGCTTCCAACTCGAAAAAAATTTAATACATCAATATAAATAACTTCAGTACCATGAAAAATCTTGATTAATATCTTTAAGACTATATTACTTGGACAAGATTCATTAAAAAAAATGTATTCAAAAGATTTAGCAGACCTGTAAGATTGTAAACTAGAAAAATTTTTTACAAAAGATGACTTGTTTCGAGTTTTTAAAAAATAGCTTAAACAATAAATTTACAGACCTTGTCAACACTGCACTTAAAGAAAATGTATACTGTTTACACATTAGTTATAAGCATGCGAAAAGTAATTGAAAATGGCACGTGACAATATTTCGTACGAAAATCAACATCGAAAATCCTATAATAAACTAACTAAAACTGTGTAGGCACTTTGCACAAATATTTTTGAATTTGTAAATTTGTATTTAACTAATGTTGTTATTGTAAAAGGCAATCTAATAATTAATCAATCAAACTAAATAAAAGTTTCAAGTACACAGCACCATTGCTGCACAAATAAATTTGAAAAAATAACACAAAACTTTTTGCAATTGCGTAGAAAAATGTATACAGGATTTTCGTGTTAGAATTATTGCATTATTCATTAAAGGAATGGGTAGAAGAACTTATCGCAAGTCTTGATTTTCTAATATTTGGAAAGTATATACCACATTAGCAAGCATCTGAATTATTCGTTCTTTGAATTTGAATTTATCAGACTAGCTGCAGTTTTTCGTGCATCATGTATAGCACTATCTACACTTGGTTGGTAATGAAGGAATTTGGGACGAATCACACGTCGGTACAGAATCAAGGAACCGTTGTATTCAGTTGGAACCATAAGCCAAATGTAAAATAGACACTAAAAATATTATCAAAATATTATTATCCAAAATTCACTTCTAATGAATAGATTTTTTATTTTAATTGATTAAAAGATTAAAAAGCATACCTTGGCAAGCCAGTAAACTGGGAACCATCCAACAATGAAGTCAGAAAAGTATTCCACAATGGTAAAGATAGCAAACACAGCCCAATATGTCAGCCACTTGGTATCATCATCCTTTTCTTTTGATTCAATTGCCTTCATAGAACAGTAAGCTGGATATACGAAACCAATTATATTTGAGACCAGTTGCTGTCCAATGCCGACGACTAGGTAAAGCGCCACAAATAAGACTGATGCTAAAAACAGATTCATGAGTTAATAATGTTCATATGTCTTAAAATTTGGCAATATTATGTTAAGCAAACTATTATCTTTTAAAAAATGCTGAAAGTTTTTTTGAATAATTTTATTTGCAACATTTAACAAACGTACATAAATAGATTTTATAGAACAGTGAAAAAATTGCACCAATCATCGATGATTCATTCACCTTGAGATTGTCTTGCACATGTAACTAGACAACAATTCAAGCATTATTTCCTATTTAGCTTATCTAGCATGAAAGTTTAAAATGATCGCCAATGGACACTACAAGAATCATAGACATGACTTGCAAATAAGTGTGATCTTATCTTTATCCGAAATAAATCACTAAAAAGAAAAAAAAAAGTAATTGATCGAATAACTGAGAAGCTCGTTTCTATTTCCCAGACAGGGTAAAAGGGAGCATGACTCCCAAATTGAGCGATTAGCCAAACACGAAGGCCCGGGCATTCCAAAAATAATCATGAATAACGGTATACGCCTATATGGAATTCCAAAAGCTAGGCGGCGATTCGCGAAATTATCCGATAGCTCTGCTAGCGAGTTACGTAAATCTGATGAGCAAAATGCAAAAAGCAAACCGACTCCAGACTATAGCGCGCGTCCCGTAATCCTAACCTCAAAATTAATCGCTTACCAACAAACACGTAGAGCCTATCGATTCCAGTCTTTTGCTCGGCGAAGACGAGGTATTTTGTCCAAGGTTTGCTGTTGTCCTTGAGCGCCTTTTCTAAAGCTTCCTTGATCGCTACGATTCTTGCCATGATGTTAGCTTTGTCTCGCTCCTATTGTAAAAGCCCGTGTGATTCGGCGGAATTCCGACGCGAGTCTGATGCTGCGCGTGTTTTTTCTCTCTCCCGCGGCCTTCCTTTACAACTTAGTTTAGTGCGAAAATCTGTCGTCGTATGCGGTTGAAACTTGCGCTGTCTTCGTTTCTTTGATAAAGATTATATTATGTATAGGTACTTATATGTTTCTCTCTTGCTCTGCCGTAACCTGTATAGTTTTTTTGCCGTTGTCGAGAAAAAGCGTCAAAGGCTACGAATATAGCGATGCTCGCTACACGTTTATACGCCGGTGACACCTGCCGGCTAATTCCATAAAGGAGAACGGCTATTGCATATACTATATTTATTACTATATTTATATATAGCCATACTGAGGTCGGAGGTTGGAGATGTATTACATGAACATGAATGATGATTGATGATTTTTTTTCTATATTAGCGTATTGAAATTCTAGGCGAGTTACGTGATTCATTATACTTGTACGAATTGTAAAGATAATCTGTAACTACCTTTTGCAACATGTCTATATTTACGCATACCTACTACTTTTATTGAAATTTAAATTACGTTTATTTTACAAAAATTTTGAATACTTTTGCAAAGAATTTAAAGCTCATTTTTGTGGCATACAATGTGAATATGTGATTGGGAAAAATTATATTGTGTATGAAAACAATATGTGAAATACATTTGAAATTTTGCCGTCGCCGATTTCAAACTTCGCGGTAAAATTCCCATCACAAAAATGAGCAAATGTATAGATGGTGACATGTCATTGAAGATTGAAATGCGAAAGATTGAAATCTTTAATCGTTGGCAACCCTTAGCAGTCAACAGACCAGAGACCAGAGCATCAGTTTACTTTCATTTCTAAGATGCCGCTCTCCCGCTTCTTTGTCATGACTTGAAGGTATCGTCTATAAGTACCGCGTTGTTTATCAAAAAAGTCTGAAAATGCAAGCATTTTTTACAGTGACAATTATAAGTTTAAGATTGATTAACCTATGGATATAAAATTCATGCAGCAACAAAGTGTATTTGTCAAATAGTTTTGCTTCAGAAAACGAGATCCAGAAAACGTAGTTAAACGTGGGAATTAGAGCTGTCTCCATTAGGTAAATAATTAGATCTTTTACAATTAATTTTAGTAATATTTGCAAATTGCGAAGTAAATAGTTAAGATACTATCGTTTATGTATTAAATGTAGATTATGTGCACCCCCATTATTGTTACAATTTAATGCATCGAAAGCATAAGAAAAATTGTAGTACACTACTTACGTGTCAATCACTTCTATTTTGTTGTATTGCGTTAAAGTTGATAAGCACAACAGTACAGTTGCATCACAGCCCTTTTTGCCCTTAATCGATCACATCGATCATAAGCAGTATATTATTGCATTGTAACACAGAATGTTGGAGAATTTATCGATCTCCCCGAGGCAAACGTGAAGGAAGAAATGACTAAACCTTTATTTCAACGTTTCGGCAAACATTGTCGCCCTCGTCAGGAAAACTGTCAATAATTTATTTTCGTAAATTTAAAATATATAAATAATTTGCAAAAAAGTCACAGAATTATAAACTTGCATTATTTAAGCAGCGTCGGATTCTCAAAATTTTTCTGATTTTCCCAAACTGAGAACAAGTATGCGAAGCCCATATCGATGTTTGTCACTCGATTATTGCTTCAGAATACTCCGAAGCACGCTCGGTGATTCGGAAGCGTTTATTTACAAATGACGTTGGATTTAATTCTCTTATACATGTATATAATCATCGTGCCAGTTTATCGCTTCAGCTGATGCATTAGATGTGTGTATACGTTGTTGAGATTTTGTGTACCTACCTTCCTTGCGTGCATTTTCAGAAGTTTTATTTAATGTTGTTGAACCAAATTTTTATAATGACCATGTTTTATTGAAATAACCTCAAACAGGCACAGAAAACGAAAGTTATTAGTCCCTAATGCATTAATGTCACGAATAAAGCAAAAATCGTGCTTTATAAAAACTACTTTATTTTTTTTTCTTTTTGATTCAAAGGCCCCCTTTGGATCAAAAACTTGTATGTGCAGATCATTTATTTGATTTTACTTTGTTTTTCATAAAAATTGCGTAAATATTTATACGTTTATTTTAAAAAGTATGACATGGTAAGTAATTTATTAGAACATATTAATTTCCCCATAATTGAACCTTTCCTTTATTTTATACACATTAGTTATACATTGATTATTCTATCTTATCAGGTTATCACTATTAATCTTCAATATTACTGCTTTATGTATGTTATTTATGCATAAACGGAACTAAAATGTCCCTCCGATTACCTGGTAGAAAATTGATCAAATTTTTAAAAAATTGGAGTTGGATATTACTTAAATATACTGTTTGGGAGTTTTTAAATTTCGACAACATTCACAATTCACGTTTTGAAAAAAATTTTCACGATTATCCCGTATAAATATTGTCTATATTGCACGCAAATCATAAATAGTACATTTTATATAAATAAAGTAATGCAATTTTAAAAGCGTGCAAGCTGAAAATAAAACATAAAAGAGTCAAAAGGAAAAATCCTTGTTATAAACGCGTTTTTAGAACTTCTGTATTAACAATCAGAATTTAAATTATATTGAATAGCATTGTTGCCAACTTGTAGTTTGCTGAAATTATTGTCATTCGATAATGTAGAGATTTATTTATCTTAAGAGTAAAAGTCGTGTGAAGGACGTGCGTTTCATTGATAATGTGATATAAAGTCCATTTTTACATTTACGATAAAAAGTAATTATTTATTTGTAATTATGTGAAGTTAATTATAAAAGAAAAGTTTATAAATTTTCTTGTCATTCTTCAACGAGATAAGGACTCACGTTTCCAAGGTCCCATGGTGTAATGGTTAGCACTCTGGACTCTGAATCCAGCGATCCGAGTTCAAATCTCGGTGGGACCTACTTTTTGATTTAATTTTTATAAAGCATACAATGAACCTTATTTCCGTTTTTGACCCCAAAGTAAAATCATTAAATTATTTAATGATTGCAAAACAGCTAATAATTTATTAATTTTTTTTTAAAAAGTGATTCCGAAATTTTTAGCATTATTCTTTGAAAAGTGCAATTTTCACAATTGATCTTTTTTTATTTGTACAAAAATTTGTTGTACAAAATTATTATACGCTAATATATTAAAAAAATAATGAGTTAGGAACTGTTTTGAGAGTTGGATCTTTCATTAAAAAAAGTGATGGCCTTTGTTGTGAAGCATTTAATAGGAAATTCTGATTGGTTGCTAAGTAAACATGACTATGGTTACCATGATTCACAGTTCACGACTGATATATTGAGTGCAAATCATAACCCAAATCGCTCGCGAAGTATTCCTCTTTAAAAAAGTGATGCTAAGTAAATTTGATTATGGCAGCATAATTCAGAGTTTACGATTCAATACATGGAGTCCAAAAATGATCCGAATCGCGCGCGCAGCGCGCGCTGAATTCCTTGTTATTGAAAAAAATTATTGCAATAGGAATATCACTAAAATTGATAAGGAAAAAAATGGAAAAAGTATATAATGGGTTCCAAAGTATTTTATTTGAGCTTTGGTATAGTACAATACTTTAGTTTATGTTTATAAAATAAACGCAGAAAATGCGCTCATTCCATGGTCTATGAGCTTTTTGCCACATTTTTATGAATTGTTGATGCCAGTCCACGGTAGCAAAGCTACCATAATTTCACAGAAGACTTATATGCTAAAGTCATACTTATGATCGATATAAATTTTAATGCTCCAACTATACATATACAAACTTAATGAACTGATATGACACAATTCGTCTGATAAAACAAACTTGAGTGAAAATATATGCGTTTCATTAAATCAATACCTAAATTTGCTGCTAGTTTTTAGCAATTTTATTAGATCAAAGAGGTCTAACAGAAATCAATATATTTTCCTAATATTTGATTAATATGCAAATTAAGTACGAAATTTCATTTTAATTTTATAAAATAGAAAATTTTAAAATAATTAATTTTATGTACTTACAAATAGATGGTATTTATTTTACATATCAGTTATTCTCCATAACAATCCTTATCATTTTTATATTTATAAAAAAAAATAATTTTTATTCATTATAAAATTTACAAAATGTCGACCTCTTGCGCAAAATCTTGGTAACATTATTCAAACTTTAAAGTACCGGTATTTCAATTTTACGAACAATGTGTAATTCAGAAACGAAAGTACATAAATAAATTATATTATATCTGCAGTGAAATAAAATGTTGTTACTAAAGTTAATATTTATATGAATCGAGGTTTAAACAAAGCATGAAATCTTGCAGAAACGCCGTTACTCACGTATATAAAATCTGACCTTTATTATACATTTCTTTTTCCAAAGATATGCGATTGTTGAATTTCCCAACGTATTAGGTCTTACATGCAAACACGAGTATAGTTGATATCGGAGAGTTCGCGTCGGTGCAGAGATCAGATTGTTTTCTACGGGAACAGCAGAAAATCGAATTGAAATACCGGTACGTATCCAAATGATAATTTGTATACCCGCTTATAGAACCATCGCACACTCGGTCGCGCGCACTCTCGCTCATCCGACATAAGCCTTTCAATAAATTAAAATAGAAACTAAAGTTCTCTTAACGAATAATAAGATCACACTCTGGGTCACAGTCCCCGCGCGCGCATTCACTCGGTCGAACTCTTGAAGAAGGACGATCGTTTGGGCGTTTGAAGAAGTTTGTTCTCGGCGGCGCGCATTTTCGCGCACTTGACGAGGAGGGCGATTATCGTGAGAATCGCGCCGACGAAGGATATCACCCCGAGCACAACCAGGACGATGAACCAGCTCTTGAAGCTGCCGATGCGGTCGGCGAAGTCGCAATTGCAGTTGTCGCTGTCGCTGAGATTCAGCGCGGAGAAGTTCACCGGCCTGAGAGAGATGAGGCGCGTCTCCTCGAGGGACACCTGCCGGCGCCTCGTCGTGTTGGCGGGCTTCTTCAGGAATTTGTACGTTATCGAGTACATGAAGTCCTGGCCGTCGTACGATCCGGTCGCGCTGAAGAACTGGATGAGGAGAGCGTGGCCGGTGGAAACGATCGGCACCTGCGAAGCGGAAATTGACGGAGACGACGTTTTATTTACATTTATACAATAAAATAATAAAGTATCAGCGTGTAAGAACCTGGATATTGTTGATATCGTTGTGCGTAGCGTCGCAGAAGGACCACATGAGAAAGCTGCCGTTGGAGTGGGTGCCGTTGTGAACGGCGATCTCGTTGCCCGGGCAGTAGTCGAGCGTGTCGTTTCTGCGGCCCGGCTTCGGCCCGTCCTCCGAGCTCTCTTCCCTCACGATCTTCAGGAGGACGGACACCCTCTCGTTGGGCCTCCCCGTGAACCTGTAGCTGCAGAGCGTGTTGGGCGGGTACCAGCTACGGGGACTCTTGACGACGTCCTTGGAGCGGTCGCTGCTGCGGTAGAGAAAGTCGCAGCTGGGCTGGCGGCGGTCGTGCAGTTGGTTGGAGCCGGAGGCCGGGCTGGCCAGAGCCGTCGCCATCGGCGGGGCCTCCTCGGTCTCCTGCAGGCTCAGGTGGAAGCCGTCGTGCATTATCGTGCCGTCGCGCTCCGCGTGGAACTCGACGATGACGCTGCGGCCCCGCGAGAGGATCTGCGGGATGCGGCCCTCGCCGCAGAACCGGCCGATCTCGAGGACGCGGCCGTTGACGCTCTCGAGGAGGGCGAGGTAGTCGCCGACGCAGTTGCCGCTGCCGAGTTTCGTCTGCGAGACGTCGTGGGGTCGTCGCCGGCGCAGGTAGCGCTGATTCTGCTGCTGCTGCTGCTGCTGATGATGATGCGGGTGCTCCCCTTGCGATTGGCTCGAGCGCTCTGGGTACGACCTGTGGGATCTCAATATTATTATTTTGCCCAGTCGCGCATTTCTTCTCCGCGCGTAGTTCTGCGCGCGGGAAACCAACGCGTTCGTGCGCGCTCGATGATAAAAAGGAAGGGGGAAAAAAGTGCTACGAGATTACATCGTGTACGCGTGCGGCCAAAGCCGCGGCGAACAAAGAAACTTTTATCGGAAGCTCTCGACTCGCTGCCGCGCGCGCGCTATACCTCTAATCCTCGCAATGTATCTAGACTCTAGAGGGCGAGCGGGGTGAGCATATAGAGAGACTCGCCCCGCTCTTTCTCCCTTCGCGCTACTGCGCGTCTATATACATGTATACATAGCAGGAAAAAAAGCGAGGCTCTCTCGTCCCGGAGCTTACGCCTAGACAGAGATAAAGCGTCACCTGTTTTTCGACCAGAACAACTGATCGGTCTTGGGCTTCCTCCTGGGCTTGGCCAGCAGCTCGTTGATGGAGCGCTCGGGCTCGCGGTCCGCTTCGAGGGACGCCTCGTCGACGGACAGCTGAATCCTCTCGAAATCGGAGCGAGCTTTTTGCCGGCGATGCCCGCCGCTGCCGCCCCTGTGCCTCACGCGCGTCTCCAGCCGCTGCTTACTCCTCGACTTATCGCTATCTGCGCCCTCCCTCGGGCGATGATGATGCGGCTGCTGCTGACCCCTCGATCTTCTTCTCTGCTTCCTAAGCCGCGCTCCTCGCGGACTCTCCGACTCGGACTGCTTCTGCCCGATTATTATCTCGTCCTCCTCGTCCCGATCTGTCGAACCAAACGAATAACACGCGTTTAGTATATATACGCGGGCGAGCGAGGGGGAGATCGATGCGGATTTTCCGAGATCTTAAGAGCGGCTTATTTACTGCGCCTGCCTGCGATATGGCTTTTATTCTCGTTCTTTCTCTCTGCGTATTCTCCTTTACTTTCGCCCGCACCCTCCCCACTTCTCCGCGCGCTATCGTGGCTGCAGGTAATATAGCTTCTTCGCTCGACGTTATCGCGTTTCTCTGCTATATATATTTTTCGAGGGCAGCTGTGCCTCGATTCGAAAGGCTAATGTTTATAGAAATACACACAAGCGTATATTATAGCAAACGGATCGAACCGCGAATAAGCGCGGCCGAAGCCAAGGTTTTCCCGCGGATTATCCTACGTACACTGTATCCCGTAGAATCAGACGTTGTACATGTAATAAATTTGCGCCTCACCGGTCTGTATCCTCGGCAGGCCGCGACGCTCCTCGGGTTGATCGGCGCTGGGCTGCTGCTGCGACGCGGCCGGGCCGGCGTCGACGTGCTCCTGCTCGCAGAACTCGGACCTGCAGGGCTCCTGGCTCGTGTGGTTCATGAGATTGTAGAGGTCGTCGCTGGTGCCGCCGATCCTGAATCGGCCGGCGCTCGACTCGAGCGCGATGCGGCAGCGAATCCCCCGGGGATAGACGCCGGGATAGCCCGGCGAGACGAGGCGGCAGGTGCGCCTGTCGTTGCGCTGGGCGCACTCGAGGGGGCACTCGCCGGTGAGGGTGTCGGGCAGCGTCGCCATCGGCTGCTGGTGCACGTGGTGCCTCTCGTTGGCCAGCCGGGCCGGCAGTATGGAGAACTGCGCCGAGAAGATCACCGGGTTCTCCGCGGCGAAGCGCACCTCCGAGTCCAGCACGACCGTGAGGTCAGGCCCGCGGCGCAGGAACAGCCTATATGCGCAACGCGTGCGAAAGAGTCCAGAGTTCAAATGTCGAAGTGTGCGGGACCAAAGCGTGCGCATATACGTATATGCGTGTGTATAGGGCCGCCTGCAGCGAATCGCCCGCGACAAATCGACGCGTCCCTCGGTCTTGTATAGAGGCGAGGATTGCGAAGGGGATGAGCGCAGAGGATGGATATAGAAGTGCATTCAAGGGTTGCGCGCGGAACGAGTCTATACTACGCGTGACGGTGTCTTCCGTGGCTTGGAAACACACGCAGGGGGGGAGAAGACTCGAGTCGAGGCGACGCGTGCGTATAGGGATTCGCGCGAGCGCGAGCGCTATATATACTGTTTGCTCGTTCGAGGAGGGTCGAGGTGGTGTACGCGCCACGGGCGCTTTGTCGCCCGCGGGACGTTTGCTTTATGGATGGAGATTGACGATCTGGGAACTCGATTTCGAGTTGGCGCGCGCGACTGCTGCTGCTGCTGCTGGTTCGACGTCACGCCACTTAAACACCACTCGATTATATACGTATACGGTGCCCGGAAAACTGGCTTTTGCTTTCTCTTCTCCCGTCGTTCTCTTTTTTCTCGCTTTTTTCTTAGCGCATCGACTTGCTTTGTGCAAACATACAACGGTTAGTCGCGACGAGTTCTCATGCAGCGTTCGCACTAATGCGTTACAATTGTAACGTATTTTAAACTGAACAATTGTCGAGATGAACTCTGCAGAAAATAAATCCGTCAGCTCGCTGTAATTCCATATTTACAAAGAAACGCGAGAATGTTTCATTTCGAATTGAAATGCCGCGTGTCAGTTGGTACGTCGACTTTTATCTCGGCCGCGCCATTCTATATATATACAAAGTGTGCTTAATCATCGCAACACATACGTAGTACCTGTTTATTGTTTGCTCGAAGGCAGACAATCTCGTTAATTCGTTCGCTCGCTCCTCCCGCCGCGGCGACTGCAGTTATAAAATTGTCGGGAAAACGAGGAGCGCGCGCGTCTCCTCGGATGGCCGATGCTGCACGCAGCGGTCGCGGCGCTCTGGAAAAGTAAACGTCGGCATATTTGAATGAAACGCCGCGCGCGACAAATCACATCGCCCTGGCAAAGTGGACGCCGGGTTCGTTGATCTTTTTCTCCCACTGTCGCCGCAGTCGAGTGGCATCTCGTCGCGGGCTGCCGGCCAAAATTCGTCGCGGAGCTGCAGCGTTACGTAGCCTCGAGTCGCGCATCTACACTCGCTCGACTCCTATATCGTCTCTATACGTATATTTTTGTATAGATATGTATACACGAGGCTGGAGGAAATATTTTTTCATGCAAATTCGCGGTGAGCGAGACACAACGAAGCTGTCGCCGACATGCATCGTGTAAAAGCGGAGCGACGCAGCGCGCCGTTGAATCAACAGGAGGGAGATTGAGAAGCGCAACGCGAGATCTATTTTCGCGCCCGCGTACAGAGTGCACTTTATATCCCCGCGGTAGCAATTTTGGATTACGTTCAGATTGCCAAATAAACTGCAGCGGCAGCGCGCGCCGCGGCAAATTTCATTTGAACAATCTCGAATTTCGCCGCCGCACCGCATGCGTGCGTATAGTATATATATAATATATATATATGGTACGCGCGCATCATACACCGCACGCGTCGCATCGACCGGGAATAGTTTGCTTTTAAATTCACGCGCGAGAGAATGCATTAGCGGTAAAAATTAGAGTAGACGTATGCGCAAAATTCTATATTGTATCCATCGTCGAAAACAAACGAGCTTGTATGATATATTATTACGCTATTATATGACCAATTCTCATAGAAAAATGCACTTTTCGGGGGTCCAGAAATCGAAATTTTATTTTTAAAGCTAGAGGTTTCGGACCGATGAGATCTTCTTCTTTAAGTCAAAAGATAGTCAAAAGTGCAGAGCAACATGGGAAAAGTTACTAGTAACCATATTTCTGAGCCATCTTACGTTTTTTTTTTACAAAAAATTAATGTGTCGAAATACTGGAATAATGACAACTGCGAATGTTTCCGAGGCGCAAATAAAATTTTAAATTATACCACAATAAAGTACAACAAAAGAGCTTTAATTTAAAAAAATATATGCCCAGATTCGATGCTCTGATCAAAAGTTATGTCCGTTTGACAAAAAAAAAAGCAAATAAAAATCCGAATAGCCTATTTTCTTTTTTTCCCTATACCTCCCCCATGTTAAATTCTAATTTTCCATGTTTCCTATGTTCCTCTGCATTTGACTATCTATCAGCTAACAGAAGCTAGTCTGATCGGTCCGAAACCCCTACCGTAAAAAAAATATTTTCGATTTCTGGACCCCCGAAAAATACATTTTTCCATGAGAATTGGTCATGTACGGCCGTTTCGTCGCCAGAGCGAATAATTACGATACGGACTGTACAATGCTCGCGACGATCTTTGTGTTCCATTTGTTGCTAATTAACGCAAGCGCGCAACTACTCGCTCTCTCTCTCTCTCTCTCTCTCTCTCTCTCTCTCTCTCTCTCTCTCTCTCTCTTCGTTACCTGCAGGATTTAGATCCTTAGTTTCTCTCTAGTCTTGTAATTTTATTTTATTTTCAAGTTTTTTGACTGGACAAAATGGACTATATTTTCTTTCTGTGATATACACAGTGTACCTGACGAGAGTGTAATCCTCTATATGTGATTATTATAATGTAGGTCCTTGAACAAAGGAAAAAAAGAGGAAAACTAATATATGTATTTTTTTTTGACTAATATATGTATTTTTGTATTTTTTGTTTTTTGCTGAACTGCAAAATAAAGAAGGATCTCTCTCTCTCTCTCTCTCTCTCTCTCTCTCTCTCTCTCTCTCTCTCTATCTCTCTCTCTCTCTCTTGCTCTCAAAGAACCGGGACAAAAGCGTTTTCGCCCCGGCAAACAGTAGGCCAAGAGTCGTCGTTTACACATAAACAACAACTGCGGGTTACCGCAGAGGTTATACAGTGCTCGCGCGCGCGAATCATACAGAGAGCCACACGCGTACCACGTGTTGAGGAGCAGGTGCGCGCGCGCGCGCAAAAAAAAAGAGAAATTGTATCTTCAGCCCGTGCGGTTTCGAATGCATATAATAAAAGCTACGCGGACTACTAGCGCAGAGTCGAGTTTAATGAAGGTGTGCGCGCAAGCTCGCGCAGTAGCGGCCGCGCCTTTGTTCTCCTCAGCTCCGAAGAGATGGACTGGCCTAGAAGTATACATAGTGGCGCTGTACAGCTCGAGACGCGGAAGCAGTGGCTTGTTAAGAACTCGGTCGAGCGTAAAGGGCTGCTGTGTTTTCATAGCAGCAGCAGCAGCAGCAGCCGGCGGCGGCCAAATTACTCGCGGATTCCGGCGTATTTTACCCTCTCTATATAGCGCGCGAGTCTCTGATGTCGCGCGGAGACTTCTTCGCCGTATAACGCTCCCTTGTCCCCTTCTTCTTCTTCGCTTTTTATTGTCCCGTATAATGGCGAGGCCATGCCAAAGCAAACTGTAATGCGCCATACACAACGAGCACTGTTGCTTTTCGAGAGCAGGAAGCGCTCGCCGCGCGCGTCAAACGTAAATATATATATAATGTTATACAGATTATATATACGTGCGCGAAAGCTCGCGAGAAGCGGCTATGCAGCGTATAGTATTATACGATCGTCGTTGAGGCGAAAAAGTCTATATTCGAGCTTGCGCGAGGGAACGTGTGTGTGTGTGTGTGTGTGTGTGTGTGTATATATCTGTGGCTTACAGGAAGAACCACTTAAGTGACATTTTCGTGTTTTCGAGAAAAAGCGATTTCAATGTTTGGAGTAATATGTAAGATCGAAATGTCAGAGAAAAGATCTAAGTATTGGCTCATTTGATTAGGTATCTGATACGGATACAACCGTAGTATTACATTTGTAAATAGTTTCTTTCTCGACGCCCAAGCTAAACAAATTACTCGAGTTAAGTGGTTCTGCGGGAACTTTGCAGATAAGTGGTTATGCGGTCACTTTCTTTGAGGGCTCGTAACTAATGTAATTTGCCATTAAAAAAATTCGGGCGGGGCATATTTTTAAAGTTTAACTCATGCCCTTTCCAATGGTATAAATAAAATTTTCGAAAATTGTTATTAACTATGAGAAAAAACGGTTTAAAGGAAAAAAGCATGGTTTTTCCATAATTTTTTGTTTTAATTCGAGATTTCAAGAACGTTTTCATTTGCAATGTATCTGGAACCCCTCTAACCAATGGGATAAATGTCCAAACCTAAAAGATACGTGATTTGGGAATTGATTTTGAACCTCGGTGTGCTCAAACTGGCGCATATTATAATTGAAAATTTTTTACGAAGACTTTTACGAATTTTTTATTCAGAAACCACAAACTTTAGGAAAAAATTTTCAAGAGTAATAAGTTCTTAGAATCAGCTAAGGAATACGTATGAATTTTATCAGAGCGATTCCAGTAATTTTTTTGTTTTTGCAAATTGACAGTTTTTGAAAAATTTAAAAACGTTAAAAAATTTTTTTTAAATTTAAAAAAATCGACGAATACATCGATATAGGTAATTAGATATATATTATACCGCTTTAATGTACTCCACACGGTGTATCTCGCACAAAAATAAAAAAAACGAGTGCACTTAAGTGGTTCTGCGGGAACATTTTTACGAGAGACGCAGTTAAGTGATTATGCAATCGGCTGGCATTTAAAATATTTGTGCATTTCGGAAATCCTACTGTTGCACAATGAAAAAGGATACTAAGAGCACCTTGAATTCAACATAAACAAATTTTTCGCAAAATGTCACTTAAGTGGTTCTTCCTGCAAGCCACAGATATATATATATATATATAGTTAAGCGGCCTTTAGTCGCGGCGGCGGTATCCGCGCGGCGCATCGCGCGAGAGGGGCGCCCGCGATTATTTTTTATTACCTTGTCGCGTTGCCAGTTACGTGTCCGCAGTAACGACCCGCGCTCTCGTCGAGGTCCTCGAGCTCGTCGGAGAACTGCACGTAGGCGCCTTCGCAGCGCGCGTTCCTCAGCACGCCGACCTGCATCCGCCTGATCCTCATCTCGATTACCTGTGGGAACGCGTATAATCGTTTATCATTTCCGAATTTTCTTATTTTTCTGCATGCATATCGTATGTATAAACGAGGCGCTCATTATTTATACCTTAGTATAGTGTAAAACGTGATTTATGCACAAGTTCGATTGTTAGATGGAAGAATTTTAATTATCATTAAAATTTAATTGAGAAATGTGTAACGTTGCTTTTTAAGTATTCAAGCGATTCGCGCTTTCTCTCTCTCTCTCTCTCTCAACCCCTCGAAACCATCGCAGCAACTTCCTAATGCAGAATCAATAAAAGGCAGTCGGCTAATCCTCGTCAGACGCGACGGTATAATCAATGCGCTCGCGGCGCACACGGAAAGCGAGAAAAGCCATCGATTCCCGATATGGGGCAACTTGTGCTTTATCGAATGGCATACAAGTTTCGGCGAGCGAGAGAGACGTGCGGAGTAGTGTCGCGTTACAAAATTTAACGGGCCCGCCCCTCGAAATGGAGCATGAGTTCTCTGCGGGCCGCGATGGTAAATTGGAATTGTTTGTCAGTGGCCATCGATGCGCGCTCGTGGCTCTGCGCTTGAAAGTTATTCAAGAACGTGCCGATCAATTGCGGTCATCTCTTCCCTCGCGCCCCAGATGCGCGGCTATATATCGCTATATATATAGACGCGCGCTGCGCGCAAACTTGAAACGACGATCGTTATTAGCCCCGTCCAGCCCCAATCCTCCACGTGTCTCCCATAGCTATAAACTCTGCAGACGCAGCTTCTGTTAGGTATACGCGCATATATGTATGTATTAGATATCGATATTCATACCTGGGGGTCCCTTATAGGCGCCCTTATTCGAATGACGCACCTCCCCATTCGACCGGTCCAGCGGATCCATCCGACCGAGTTTCTCACCGTCCGGTTGCATCCTGAAAGCAGAAAACAAACGGAAACGTCAATATCGACTTCGCGCTTCTCTTCGTTATCGGGCATCCCCAACCCACCCAACTCCCGATGTATCGGGTGCAGCAGTAATAAGTAAAACATCATCTTCCCACGACTATATCTAACTCAGTCGGCGTGTATGTGTATGTATCCCTCGATCGTGTCCATAAATCAGGCATGTATACATTGTACAATGTTCATACATATATGTATGTATCTCAGTAGTCCCTTATACAGCTATACGCATATATAGCAGATAGCTATATATCCGTAGAGATAAGGGAAGTCGAGAGAGACTAGCTCTCGCGATATACATTTCGCGCCTATTTGTTTATCTTCTCAGGACCAGCTAGGTTTTCATTAGCCCAACGAGACACCGTTGCCACCCCTCGTATCCGACAAGCTCTTGTACGTATATGTATACATAGTAAACGTTATATAAGCTTACTATATCACCACACACACACACACACACACTCGATAAGGAATTTATGTATCGTTCACAGCTCATCGAGTGCACGCGTGCCGCTTGATTTATTGCGCATCCGATTGTCGTGAATATACCTAGAGAGGGGCCCCGTGCGCGCGTGTAACGGCGGTGTGGCGGCGGCGCGCACTTAGCGGACGGATCGTCGCGGTGCGTGCGCCCGAAAAATCACACGCGGATATATACATCAGCCTTGGAGATTTCGCCCGATGGGGCTGCGATTGTCTCGTGGATTTAGGGGGTTCGAGGATCGGCTCGTTTGCTCTATCGTCGTGTACAGTAATCTTTGCCACGATGTAGCCTTTCTGTGTATGTATATAACGTTCAACGCAAAGTTTTGCTCTAATACGCCAAAATTTAACGATCGTATTCAGCACGATTGTGCGCTACAAATGCAATCCGTAAATTATAAACTCGTAGCCGATGCTTGAAAAAAGTGCCTTTCGAAACTTAAAAAAAAATAACAAACAAAAAATGCTCCATTCGACTCGCTCTCGGCTCACTATGCGTATATGTATATACGAACGCGTTAATGAAAGCCAGCTTTTCCCCCCGTAAATCGCAATATTTCCCTGCTTCGACAAGGGCTTCTCTCTCTCTCTCTCTCTCTCTTTCTCTATTGAAACGCACTCTCGGCTTTTCGAAAAAACTAATCCAAACTCCAATTTTGCACGCCATTCAGAGCAGCGTCAACGCACTGCGCGGAGCAGCGCGCGCGCGCACGAATAAAAAAATCAGACGCGGCGGCGGCAAAACGAATCAACTGCGGGACACTCGAAAATGGTGAAAAATAATCGGTACAAAACGCTCCCACCGCGCGCTCCAGCTTTTCCCCGAGGCTCACTTAGTAACTTTAGCCCCGGCAGCGCACGTTGCGTTATACACCGAGCCAAACAGAGTACACACAGAGGGATGGAGGCAGTACAGGGGGATGCTGGCTGTGGGGGGGGGGTGTATACTGTATATAGTAGAGGCTAAAGCGCGGCTCGGCTGCGCTGCAGATAGAGAAACGTGCGTCCGACCGGGGCAGCAGCAGCAGCAGCAGCAACAGCACGTGCCCGAGGATTTTCCGGCTGCGCGTATCATCGATAGCGAGAGTTCCACGAGAGAAACCGAGGGGGGAATTAATGTTTTACTCGCTTTTAATGCGGCCGCCCGCGGATTAGTCTTTCGCTGCGCGGCGCTGAGGGAAAAAGCCGCCCGTGTATACATTTATATATGTATATATATATCGGTCGAGATGGGGCGGTATTAGAGGGACGGATCGCGTCGCGCCTCGATTATGATGACAGAACGCGAGCGGGAGAGAGGACGGGGGGGACGGGGGACGCGTATCTGTACGCGATGAGAGATAGCAAGTTTGCGAGGGGTTCGCGGCGCGGGAGAGCGCGTGTATATAGACGTGGATTGGAATTAGTAAGAATTGAGTTACGAGGGCCCGTACGCCTTTTTGGTGTCTCACTGCTGAGGGTTCAAGCTTCGCCTGAATTACGGCCGGGGATTCGCGCTGATGCGCGGGGGACATAACGAGGGATCGCGCTATACTCAGCTGTTTTACATACCTTTTTTTTCGAGCAAACACACGCATTCGACCCTGTCACCCATCGCGTATATCGAGTAATCCCCGCGTTGTCGTTTTTCTTTCTCTTTTCTCTTTTATTCTCAACTGAGACGCAAAATACAAATGCGCGTTATTGCGCGACGAGCAAATTGTTTTCGCTCGGCGTAAAGCGCAGAGCTCGAGTCAATCGACTGCGATATCTCTATCATTGTTTACGTTGAGATTGACTAATGCACTCTTCATAATACATATTTTCTTACTTTCAATCGACTGAACTTGTTCGTCCGTTCGTGCACTTGCAGATTTATGCGACTGATTGAGCTGTATGCCCTTGAGAACGATGAATTGCGCCGTAAGCCGCTTACATCGCTACTCGTGATACAATGAAAACAATATATAATGTACGATAATAATGAAGCTCTCGCTTAAGGCTAATGAAACGAGCGGGCGCGGTATAATACGGGGCTGTAAAAAGCCTGGGATTCGAAAGCGAAGCTTCTTCTCCGCAAGCGCTTGGCCGCGAGAGAAGAGAGAGAGAGAGAGAGAAAAGGAGCGTAAAAAGAAGGAAGGATACCGAGGGGGTGCTAATCCGGCGACTTTGGCCGATTACCGAGCGCCGCGGTCTCGTAAACGTCCCCTCCTCCCTTCTCACCCTTTTCTCTCTCCGTCGTATCGTCGTTTAGGGCTCGCGTGTCCGCGACGACTATGTGTCCCTGCGACCCGCAGCTCAGCGTGTCTTTGCTCCAGGGCGTGTGCGCGGGGGCGGGTAGAGTGGAGGCATTCGGAAAAGCGAGAAAAAACGTGGAGTAACGAGGCGAACGGTTAAGCCCTCGCGAGCAGGTTTCCAAGCGGCGGAGCTGCCCGGGGATGTAGCAAGAGTCCGAGGTGTAATGAAGGGAAAGAGGTTATTGCTTATCCCGGAGAGCTTTTTCCGGGCTCGGTTTTACGCGGCCGAGCTCGGGAGCGCCTCTGCCTCCTTTTATATATATATATTCGCCGTTTCGGTTTTTACTCTGCTCGTTTGTTTTAGAGGAGCGCGTAATTTCGACTCGTTACGTAACGAGTCGTAACTATTTTTTTCGCGCTTTCTTTCGTTTTGTTTCGGTTAGGGTGAAAAGCAAGAATACATTTTACCTTTCCTAACCATCTCTCTCTCTCTCTTTCTCTTCTCGTCCTCGTTTAGATAAAAATTGTATTCGACGAAGGAGCGCTGCACGTGAGCTTTACTCGATACAATACACATTTCTACTCGAGCTGTTTCCCCTCTTTGCCTCGCGTCCTCTCGGGCTTCCCCCCTCGGCCCGTTTTTTCTCCTCTCTTTTCTCGCTCTCCGACAAGGGATGCGTTTCGCTCTCGGTACTTGCTTATCGCGCCGACGCGCACGAAGAGAGCCTGGATTTCGCGGGGCGTTTAATTATAAGAAGCAAAGGAGAGAGCTCGCCTCCCAACGGGACCGCTGAGTTGCCGGATTTTTTATGGAATTAGAGGCGCCGGCAGATGAGGGCTTGCTTAATTTTTAATCCGGACGATTGCAGCCCTGACTCTTAACAAGTTCTTCGCTCCTCTCCAGCTCTTTTTCCTTGTTTTCGCTTTCATGCGCTCGCGTTGTCTGTCTTTCTCTCTTCCTCCCTCTCTCTCTCGCTGTGCTCCTTGTTCCTCCTTTTTATTTACTTTAGCTCTCGTATATTGCATGGCTGCGTGGGGCTTTTCATGCTGTTTACGCGCAGTTAAGCACCTGAGCTTTGTAAGATTTTCAAAATTTATTGAAACTTACGATTGTAGCTTCAGTGAAGTGAATGTGACTTTACATAAAAGTATGAATTTCTTGAAGCAATTTAACCATTTTAACAAATCCCATTGTTATGTATAACAGGTTTAAATTGCGTGCGCGTATTTTTGAATTTACATCTGGTTGCTATTATCTACTGCATGATTTCAAATGTGTATATTGTACTTTTGTAACAGAATTGCAAAGTTAACTGCAAGTGTAATCAAAATTAATCAGAGACAAGTATTCGTTATTGGCCCGCCTTGAGATACGTTGTTTTTTAATTCTCCGCCGAGATAGAGCATTGTTAAAGTAGATAGTGATAGGTCGAAATAATGATCATACTCTTTAGTAAATATAAATAAATAATAATCTAGGTTGAATAGTTGTTCCTTTGAATACATATTGAAGTAATCAATCTTTGTATTAAAAATATTTACACAGTAGATTTTTCAACCACAAATAGCTATACACTGGGCTTTTTTATTTTATAGCCTGATTTTGGCTCGGATAATAAAAATGGAAACGAGATCAATGAAGGCAAAGCGCGCTCGATCATCCTGTTCTGCCAAGACAACTGTTCAATTACATATATCCGAGCTACCCGATGATTGCCTTTTATGCATATTTTCGTTACTATCAATCGTCGATCTTATCCGAATAAAAGCAGGTAAGCATTTATTTTTTATTAGAATTTGTTTTGACGATGCTTTGTAACTATAAAACTTTTTGACAGTATGTAAACGATGGAAGATCTTCAGTTTTGTATTCTGGAACTCTTGCAAAACTGTTAATATAAATTCTAAAGATTGGAATTGCAATAAAGGCCTTTGTATCACTTCTGCTATTCTGAGACGCGTTCTACAGCACTGTGGAAATTATATCACGGGTATAGATTTTTCTAACTATCTTGATTTTTATGCCGATTATGACTTCGTCGCTAAACCCAATTTAATAGAGAGCACAGAAAATTTATTTAAAGATTCATACAATTTATGTCCGAATCTTACAAGCCTTCGACTTAATGGTATACATGTCGTACCAGCAGGAATCAAGTATCTTGCAAAAATTCAATGGAATCTCAAGGAAATCTAGTATACTAACTTTAAATGCGATGTTAGCGCAAAAGTGATTTCATTACTTTTTAAAAATAATCCTAATCTGAGCTGTATACATATCAATGCTCCTGGATCTTCTTGGCTAGCTTTGGATCCAACAGTCGTTCAAGAAGTTGGTTTGAACAAGTGCGGAAGCAACATTCAAGATTTTTGTCACGTAACAGTCATGTTTATTGCTAATCAGTTTTGGTGTAATGTCAGCTTTTTTTATTCCTATCACGTTTTTAATTTTAGGCTCTGCAACGATTTATAAATTTGGAAGCATTTCAGATATTGGAACCATTTATTTATGTAAGACTGGGACTAGGTATACATCGTGTAGACACAGAGTTGACGATGCAAAGCGACGCTCTATGTAGTTTCGGAATGGAGTTGAATCATGATTTTTTCAAAGAACTTGTAAAGTACTGCAGAAAAATAGTTAAAATAAGTTTAAGGGGTAATAATAAAAATTAATTTTTTTATATAACTATGCATGCGAGCATTATCAAATCGCTATTACTTTCATTATACATTTTAGCTCTTGATGTTACCGATTCTCAAATCGTACACATATTTAAATTACCGAAATTACAAGAATTAACTTTGGAAACCTTGGAGAACGTCACTAATGCTAACTTTTTCTCACGAGATGGCTTCTTTAACAAAATTGAAGATTAAATGCTGCATGCGAATTGGAAATCCAGGCTTATGCGAGTTACTGCATAAATCAGCCAGAAACCTTGGGAGTTTTGAAATTGATTGGCGTAATACTACTATTGTGGATCGGCTCATTCGAGACGCTCAAGAAGCATAACAGCCAAACGCATCGATGGACCATTATTAAAAATAACAATTTTGAAAGAAAAGCAAGTATGGCGTGGCATAGTTGAGACGACTGGATTATCGCAATATCTCGAATTATGCACAATTGGAAATAAAAGTAAATTTTCAGAGTACGCTATTGACGAGACGGATCCGCTGGAAAAAACCTCGGCCTCGAAAAGAGCGCTTTCGCTCTTTGCCTGTGCAAGTGAATTAGAGGAGAACGCTTGGACGCGCTACTCCGCGAGACTGTATATTACATCGAGAGCTGCGGCGCTTGAAGAAAGCGAGAGTGCGTGCGAGCTCGTTAAGCGCGATGAGAAATCGCCGTAGGCCCAAGAAATCGATAATGGCCACGAAAATCCGGAAAAGCGAGAGTCTTTGTCACGCTATTATGCTCTAAACGTATAATATATATACATATCGCCGCGTCTCGGTCGGCTGCGGTGCGGCGAGAATCGAAGATAGCCGCGCAGCTGAGAGCATTAAGCCTCGAATCTATCATTTATACTCGATTTAATTTTTATGAAAAAGCCCAACACAAGCCGAGAGCTAATAATAATGAACGCGTTCATGCGTGCAGCGCGCGGGCCGAGTTATATATATATATATATATATATACACGCGCTCTCCACCCCTCCTTTTCGCTGATCACTTCGATTATTACCACGACTATTATGGTTTATACGGAAAATTAGTGATTTACGATTTTTGCACGCGAACGATCGCTTCATCACGTGCGCGTTTACCGCGCGTATACACGGCGCTTGGTATAATTGATGAGCCGCTCGGTCGGCCCTGATTGCGCGCCGCGCGGACGCATTGTTAGCCGAAGGAATTATTAATAAACTTTCGAATGGATTTTATCGAGAGAGAGAGAGAGAGGGAGAGAGAGAGCGAGAGAGGAAAAAGTAAATGGAAATGGAGATGGATGTGCGGAAAGCGCGTGGGCTTTCAGTATCAAATTTTCACTGCGAAATTAAATAAGCGTATGTTACGAAATATCGCGTACACGCACGTTTCATGTATACGTATATACGGGTACATAGTTTCCTATATAGTGAAATCAATCAATCATTCTTTGTATACGTCTTGCTCGATATCTTTCATTCCGACGAGAGATTTTCCTTTGTTTCTCACACATTGCGCGAAATTTATATTAGACACGATATAGTACACCGAGAGCTTTTTCCGAGTTATCTCTGCAGCCGGCTTTCTTCCGCGGCGATCTCCCGGCGATCGACGCCCGGCTCTGATGGTAATTCGATTCGCGCGCCAGACGTTCTCGTTATATGCTCGTCTCTTCTTTGTGCGGCTGCCGCTATATGCTATGGAGGTATACGGCCATTAAAAAACACGTCGAAAACCCAACGTTTGCGCGCTCGCGCATCTTCCCGGCTTTTTTTCTCCCCTATCCCCCTCTGATTGCTTCGATATCCAATATCGCCTGTGTCTTATACGCTTTTTTGCCACGGCGCTGAAACGTTACATATTCCGGTTGGCCTTCCCTACTGTTATACATGCGCGCAGAACAGAGAGTTAAATCAAAAAGTCGGCTGTGACACTGAAGAAGGCTTAATTACGTTTTCAACGTCGCCGAAGTGTAGCCGGGGAATGGCGTCTACGTGTAATCTCGTCGTAAAACATGCAAGCCATGTTTATATACGACGGAAGAGAAAGAGAGAGAGAGAGAGAGAGCTTCCGAGCGCGCTTGTCTATATACGCGCCGGTAAATTTCGCTCTGATAAGAGTTTGAGAAGAAAATTTCGCCGTCGAGCTGAGCGAGAGCTGCATCGCGTCCAAGTTACATCCTTGTTTCGCTAATCTAATGAGAGCCCGAGCCTCGGCCTCGCAACAGAAAATAATACCTGCCACTTCAGTATACTTATAGTTGTTTTTCGCAGTACACACTGCATACACGCCCCAGACCCAAAAGCTATAGTGTACCTCGGACACGATATTGACTACCGTAAGTATATACCGTTCCGCAATGTTATTCTTGAATTATTCGTAGGACCTGATGGACGTACGCGGGAAGCTGACAAGTTCAATGGCGAACGTTATAAAGTGTGTACGAACGCATCCCTTCGACAAAGAAGTCGGCGGAACAAAGTCAGGGGATGAGAGAAAAAAAAACGAGAAAAATCTGCATTTTTTCGCAGTCGATATCTGCCCCGATATAACGAAGCCAATGCGTAAAGGACGAAAACCGCAGCGTCAAAAATCTTATAATCGCGAGTTTACACGCGGTCGCGCTTGTTTCTATATGCGTGTAATATATATAACATTGGCACTGGCCGGCGTCCGTTGCGGTCAATAAAGAGCTCAGTCGTCGTCGATCTCCCCCAAAACCAAACGTATACTGCGAGAGAGAGAGAGAAAGAGAGACAGATGTATATATAGAGTCGGCGACGTACAGAAGAGCCGACGCGAACGGCCGACTAATTAATTGGCATCGATGCGGCCAATTTGATTGAAGCGCTGTCAGACCTTTCCGCGCTCGTCTCTATATACCTATATACACACTATACATGCTATGCTGGCTAATATACTCGCACGAGCCGACAGAGAGAGATCTGTGCTTTCTCTCTGCGCGGTAGCGTTTAGCGGTGTATATAATATCGAATTTACGGAGCGAAGAAGATGCGGGATATAGTACTCGATGTATGTCGACGGTTTTGACGATCCGACGAGTGGGCGTCATGCTTGACGAAGATCCGTCTGTGTACGTGCGCTCATTTTTTTTTTTTTAGTATATACGCCTTCGCGTGCATACCGATATATATACACACCGCCTGCGCGTTCGAGTGTACGCAGCTTACTCGACTTTTCATTAGTCAAGTTTTTCCGCGTATGAAGTGTAGCGAGGCGCGCGCTTGTAGCTTAGAAAAGTGTGTTTGAGAATAGTAATGGAAACTTTTTTTTTAATGCACAAGTGGCCTAAACTAGTGGCAGTATTATACTTGAAAGATGTTTGTATCATGCTGGTATACATGCGTATATATCTATACAACATAGAAAACCCATCGTTTATTAATCCGGCAACTTTGGACTATCTCCATTCGTGCTCGACACGTTACAATAGTTTATTAGCCAATGCCGTTAAATAAAATACAATGCTATGTGTACAATACACAAGTATGCATACACATTTATCGAGCGCCGCGGCGGTTTGTATATATATCATAAATATAAGCTGCTCTGCGCAGAGCTGTTGAAAATCAAAGGTTGAAGACCGCCGGCAATTAGAGATAATGAAGTAGACGTTGGCAGCATGAATGATGCAGCCGCGCAATTAGCTAAAACGTGATACGCTCTCGCAGTCTGTATATATTGCATAGATATATATACGAATGGGTATATAAAGTCTCGCAAAAAGTTGCGCTCGCGCGATAACGATAATGCACACACGCGTTCTCCCTCTCTCTCTCTCTCTCATCGTCTCGCGGCAAAGGCTTCTCTATCTCTCGAAACTTCATTACACACAATACACACGACACGAGGAGATATTCGTCGCCCGCAGCGTATTGCGAAATTCCTGGGGACAGCGCAAGACACACAAAGGACGAGTTATGCGGGAGGGGGGTAGTATAGCCGTTTCGCGGTTTCGAAACGCTTGATTTAATGAAAATTATTATCATTGCCAGTGCGAGAGAGAGAGAGAAAGAGAGAGAGTGAGGGCGAAGCTGTTTACCCTACGCCCTCAAGTATCCTCGGAATGAAGCAATTCGGCAAGTTACACAGACCGAGAGAGAGAGAGAGAGAGAGAGAGCCGCGCGCTTCAATTTCGAAAATCGAGAGAGACACGTAAAGCCTACGTACACCTCGCTCGTTGATTAAATTTCGCGGCTGCAACGCCCCGCGGAATCGAATCCCGTGTAGCGCGTCGGCTTCTTTCTTTCTCTCTCTCTCTCTCGCTCTGGCTCTACAGCTCTCGCTCTCTGTCCGCGAGCTTTTTCACCCCGAAAGAATCGCGTTCGATTTCCCGGCCCACTACGCCCGCGGTATACGTGCAGTGCACCGTCTCTCTTCCCGATTGACGTCGACGCCGCGCGGCTTGACGCGCGGACGCATACACTGCGCGACGCGGCACTGCGGTGTGCGTTTCAAATGGGAATTGCGCCCGCTTTTTTTCTCTCTCTCTTCGCTGCGCGCCCGCTCCAAT
Source organism: Philotrypesis tridentata (assembly GCA_018906965.1). Lineage (NCBI taxonomy): Eukaryota > Metazoa > Arthropoda > Insecta > Hymenoptera > Pteromalidae > Philotrypesis > Philotrypesis tridentata. Next base: position 7,053,128 of record JACCIB010000001.1, on the reverse strand, counting down.
AAAGTATTATTGCTGCATTATTGCTGCGCGATACATTTTTGAAAGAGCTCTCTCGATACATTCCGCGTATGTGTATAGCTGTATACACACCGGCACTCTGCGCGTCGTATTATTAAATATATATACGGACGAGCGCGCGGTGCGTACAATCATTCGAAGAATTCGTTCGCTTTGCATTATACACGCGCGCGGGCAGAGAGGGAGAAAGAGCGACGAAGCATTACATCATTTCAGCGTCAATTTCATTACGCAAATCCGATAAAACAATCCGTCGCAGAGCGCGTATATACGGTCGCGGGCTCTGCGCGTGCAGCAGCAGCAGCTGCCCCCCCGGAAATCCTGTGTCTCCCGCGAGCGGCAGTTTAAAATCTGGCGAACGCGCGCGCGCGCGATTTTTCCCGCGCTTTTTGCACGGCTGCAGAGAGAAAATCGCTCGTAACCGGGCAACCGTTAACCTCGTTTCCGACAAAGTGCCGCCACCCCTTCATGTCTCTCTCTCTCTCTCTCTCCTCTTTCTTCTCTCGCTCCCGAAAAGCCCCGATGTTATATAATATTACGCGGGCGAAAAAATTCGTCGCCTAATTCCCTTAGCTACGGCGCGCATAATGCAGCGCGCCGTACGGATGACGCGCGCGCTTTATAATTGGATTGTTCGCACACGCGCGGCGCGAGAGCTTTATCGCGTATAGAGTCGCCGCGCCCGGTATAGGGGGGACTAAGCGCAAATGACGTTCTTGATCAGGCGCTGCCGAGCGAGAGAGGAAGAGAGAAGAGCTTCGCTCTCTCGGAGAGGGAGAGGGAAGACGGCGTTAACCGGCTTTAAACAATTTTCCCCAAGTAGATTGAACAACAACTTGATTATGCGCGGAAAGCGAGAGTTGCCTGGTGTATACGCGTATATCGTACGTATATAACGAGGAGATGGACGGATGACTCCGATAGCGAGTTACTCGCCGGCGAGGTAGTTTCCGAGTTCGGAAGCTACTGACGCGGCGGAGTTTCGGCTAAGACGCGGAGCACACAGGGTGCGCGCACGGTCTCCATATACAGTTTTCCGATTTTTCACCGGATATACTGTATACGCCGCGCCTGCGATATGGTGCAACGAGCTCGCTGGGGAAGGGGTATAGAGGGGGCGAGGGGGCAGGGATTAAGCGCTCGCCTCGTCAATTTTGCAATAGACCTTTGTACGGAAAATTCGGCTTTCAGCCACGCGCAGAGCATCAAAGCCTCCTCGCCGAGAATTTAATTATGTAATTCGCGTTTTATGCTATTGCCAGCGCTGTACACGTATATATACGCGTGAATGTGCGCCCGTGTTTGGCAATCATACGCTCGAAATATGATTTCGCTTAGCGTATAGTCGGCGGCGCTTTGCTATGTGAAAACCTAATAAAACAGTGTGTTTTTCGTTTTGTACACGCGCTTCGAAGAATAAAGGATAGGAGTGTATATTATTGTAACGCGCGAACCGTGTCTTACAACGGGATCCAGGCGAGAATCGCGCGAGAGTGCGGGATATGAAAGCGTCTCGTAAACCGAAACTGCGCGTCGTTGCAGCGTACAACGCAGGGGCGCTGCGCGCATTTGAAAACGTGTTGAAGCCACAAACATTTCGCGCGTTGTTAAACACGCGCTTGCAGAGCTCTTTCTCTATATCTCTCGACAGAACAAAGCGCGAAGGCAGCTCGAGAAAAACAGGCGACAAGCCGATTTTTACCAGGGCTAGACATCTCTATAGCGCGACTTTGTAATTTGGAGTCTGGAAAAACAGCAGAGTAACGCGATAGCGTCGCTCTTTCTAGTCCTTTGTGTAGTTATATACAGTTAATAATCGACGTCGTGTACTTATATATACCCTCTCCCTTCTCCGTAAACGGCGTAGATAAAAATCTTCGGCTGCACAGCCCCTCCCCTCGCCCGGAAACCAGCAACGAGCCGTATACGTGCAAGCTTGTGTCTAATTTGCAAGATATACAATTAGCGTGAAAGTACGTCTGGATTAGAGGCCTGGCTCTCTCTCTCTCTCGGAGGCGCGTGCACACATATACACACACGCGCGCGTAGAGCAGGTGGTACAGAGAGAAAAGAGAGAGAGAGAGAGAGAGAGAGAGAGAGAGAGAGAACCGGAAGAACAAAGGCAGACCGAAACAAACCTCGATAAAAGGGAGTTGACAAAACGGGCCCCCTGCTCTCTCTCTCTCGCGCGCGCGACTCTTCCGCCGCTGGGGAGCCTCAAAACTCGGCGTAACTGCGTTTGCCAAACTTATGGGGCCGAGAGCTCGGCTAGAAATTATTTCCGAGGAATAAATAACGCGCGCGTTGTTGCTGCTGCGCCGCTGTCTTCTGTTTTTCTCATATACGGCGCTGCCACTGTGGGGGATTGTTGCCGCGAGTGTTTATTGCCCAGTTGCTATATATACATCGGCGCGTAATCGTACGCGAATAACGAGTGCGCTCTCTGGGCGCCAGCTCGTTATAAGCGCGCTGGCACATAGTCGGGTCTATGTGTACATTGGGGGAAAAAAGCAAATTCGTTCTCTCGCTCTGCGCGCAGCAATCGCGCGTTGCGTATATATACATATCGGATGAAAATCGTTTCGACGCTGAGGTGTGTAAAAAAAAAGCACGATGTGTATATAGTGCACCTGAGAAAAATGTACTTCGCTGATCGGCGATGTAACTCAATAAAACGTGATTGATACGAGTTAATTGCCGAAGACCCTGCATAACGAAGCGTACGATACGCGCGATCGGCCGAGCGGATAAAAACGTATATCCATAAGATCACTGACCGCGGCTGAAAATCCTCGACGTGTAATACGCTCGGCGGGCGAGTGTCGCATACATATATAGAGAGAGTGGGAGTGCAGAGGCAGAAGTTCGTCCCGCACACGAATTTCCATTTTCCGCGGACGCATATGTGCCGGAGAGAGGCGGGACACACGAGAGAGAGAGAGAGAGAGCGACTCTCGCGTGTCCTTTTCAGCGTCTGCTTTCCATTCACTCCTCTTTCTCTCTCTTCTCTCTCGCTCTCTATCTCATTTTCGGGGGAAACGAATTTCAGGGATTACCGCAGCGCGCAGTCGTAAAACAGCGGGACATGGCGTATAAGCGAAGAAAAAGGTGGAGATGAGAGGAGGGAAGTAGTTTCTTAAAAATTTATTTCGAAAATTCGGGAAAGATCCTGGGCGCAGAGCTGCAGAGCCAGACGCCACCGCCGAAAGTATACGTATCTCGCTCGCGCGCAAAGTGTCGAGAGCGCCGACACGTTGCGGCCCGCTCGTTCACGATAACGCAGCCCGGGCTGCGCTCTCGAGACCAGATGGCCCTCCTACGTCGTATTGACGAGCAATCATCGGTCGCTCATTTTTTTTTTCTTTCTGTATGTGCTATATACCTTTTCCACTGTACTGACGGTTCGTTTTTTTTGTCTTCTCACAGCTAACAGTGTTCTCGATGGGAACCTCGGAGAAAGTCCGTTGCGAATCTGCTTACTATGGGGAAAATTAAATAACGCGCGCTTTTTTGTCCTTTGGTGGCTCCTATCTTTCTCTCTCTCTCTCTCTCTCTCTCTCTATCTCTCTTGTGTTTACCCGCGAACGCGGCAGGCGAAATTTGAGCTTTCTTCAGCGCCTACTTGTTTGACTTTAACGAGCTTCTTATTAATCAATTTTCGTAACCCGAAAATTCCTCGACTTTTTACGCATTATCAAAATAACGAAAATCTCGACGGATCGGAATACACCAGACGCGTAATATGTGTGCATACTCTGTATATACGCGGAGCATATCGGGCGAGATGGGGAAGGAAAGTCGCAGGGAAGGCGATAAGTATAGGGTGTCGACGTGCGAACGCATGTGGAAAGTCGCCGGTGCAGGATGACGCCGCCGCGTCGTGTGTCGTATAATAGTCGGGCTCGGCCGATTTTCAGCTGATGGAATAAGATCAGACTTCAGATTCAAAGGCTCGACTTTTTAATAATCGAAGGGGAAGGGAGGATATATCGATTTCGCGCATACCTCGTGCGCCCCTACGACGCTCCGATGTATTGTAAAAATTGTGTAACAAGCTTTACTGTCATTACATCGTGTACGCCAACGAATTTCAATTCAAGGGAGGGAATCGCGCGTTAATCGGCATTAACGAGCTTTCTCTCTCTCTCTCTCTATTACCCTAATAAAAAAGTCGGCGCGCGCAATTTTCTTAAAACGTTTTCCTCGCCTTAAAAGATATTCGCGCAGCAGGACACCGTTACATTAAAATGGAGGGCTCTCTCTACCGTTATACAGTGCGCTACGGCTGCTGCTCGCGCCGAAGATAATCCCGAGATATTCAAGGGCGCGAGCGCGCTCTCTCCGCGGAGCCCGAGAGATAGAGAGAGAGAGAGAGAGAGAGAGAGAAAAGAGCCTCATCCTCTCGGCAATAATACATAACGAGCCGTAGAGCCCGGGCTAATTTACAATTATCTCGCGTCCAATTCGCCGGCTAATTATTACTCGTTAGAGCGTATATAGTAGGCGTTGCGCCAGGCACTTATGCGCGCTCGCGCTAACTATTCCCCTTCCCTCTTTTTCCCCGCGTCGCTCTCTGCTGCAGTAGCGCGCATACATATAGAAGCGGCGGCGGCGGCGTCGGCCTACTGAATTATGGAAATTGCTTCTCTCGCGGCCCGCTTATTAGGACGATCAACATTCGGATTTTCCCGCGTATTATACGTGCAGCATGTGTTATATACGCGGTGTGCGCGCTTTTGTGCGAGAGCGTGTCTGCGCCGTATTTTTTCTTTTTCGCGGTTAATCAGCGCGCGAGGAAAAGGCCGCCGAGTGAGAGAGGCGGGGGGTGGGGGGGGGAGCAGAGCTGTAATTTCCGCGAATCTTTTGTTTCCGAACAATGCGCCGGACGGCGACTTTGTCCTTTTCCCGCGCGTGTGCGCCGGTTTTCTTTTTGCCCTCGAAACGATGACGCGTTTTCTCTGGAATATAACCTATGTTGTATCGCGCGCTCGCGATTAAATTGCCGAGATACTCTTCCCCTGTCTTCGGGTTATGGTGCCGAGTGAAAAGTTTCCTTCGTGCATTGTACATTCCGCGCGGGGTAAAAGGCGCACTCGTCTATTATATTGGCCTAGTTGTAAAAATCGAATTTATATATATATATACGAAGCCCCCGATAAAGGGGGAACTGCACTTTCATGGCATCTCCCCATGCGCTTCGAGGATTCTTTATGTAATGACTGGCTATTCCCTTTGGAACCTCGTATACATATATATGCATATCCACAAGTAGGAGAGAGCTGACTCGCTGCCAACTATATATATAGGAATCGAGAATATTTCACATCGTCCTCGATGGCATTGGAAATCATTAGTGCGGGCCGCCGATCACGAGCCATTCAAGACTATGCATGCTATGCGCGCTCGAAATTTTTTTCCCCCTATACACCATTGCGAGCACGTACAGGCGATAAATTTCACGCGCGTCCCGAAAGACTCATCCGCGAATCAGTGCGCTGCTTATTCGAATATGTATTGAAAAGCAATTGGACGGCGCTCGAGGCTAATTATGGGGCCGCGCGCGGCGACTTTCAAATGTTAATGCGAGCATAATTTCAAATCGGACTTTTTCCCGCCATTCGCGCCAGCCGCGCTGCGCTACTGAATTAAGAATGTAAATCGAGAGACGAGGTGTATATAAGGCATCGTGATTATCGTTGCGCGTTTATTATCCGAGGAATTTCAAAGGTTTTTTTTTGCTGCCGGTTATAACTATTTAATGGTTTAATTACGGACTGCCATTACGGACGGGGGAACGGGAACGATTGCCTGGGAGTCACTCTCTACCTTACCGACCGCTCGCTTAATTAGCATAATATACCGCGCTACATGTGCATGATCATATCCTTGAGAACTTTTACGAGGCTAATAAATGCCCGCATCTTTTGGAGACGAGAGAAAGAGAGAGCCAATGAAAATCAAAATGTACTCATATATTCTCCCAATTTATCGATGCCTAGAGAATAAAATGAGCCTGCAGCGCCGAGTAATTAAAACATTCCGTGTTTTATCAGTGGCAAAGATAAGCTCTGTACGCGGCTTGCGTAACGCAGTGAGAATGGCATCGTCGAGTCTGGCTTCGAGCGAGCGCTCTATGCCTGTATACAAATGCATATACACACAGACATCGGCTATCCAGATGGCGCTTGCCTTTAGTACGGCTCTAGCGACTCAGTTTCGACCGAGAGCAGAGTGGCGCAGTGGAAGCGTGCTGGGCCCATAACCCAGAGGTCCGTGGATCGAAACCACGCTCTGCTAAGTGGATATTTTTTTTTTCACAATTTTTGTACATTACTTTCGCATGTGTCGTATTAACAAAAAAATGCACTTTGGTCTAGAATTCGAAAAAAAAAATGTTTAAGCTACAGCTTTCGGACCAACGGGGCTTTCCTCGGGGCTTTCTTTCTTCTGTAAGCCACAAGATGATAAAAAATGCCTAGGAACATAGGAAATATAGAATATGAAAATTTAACACGGGGAGGCATATTGCAGGAAAAAGAAAAAATCGGCTATTCGGATTTTTATTATTCTTTTTCTTAACGGGCATAACTTTTGATCACAGCATCGATAATGTATTGTAGTGCAATTTAAAATTTTATCTGTGTGTTCGGGAACATTTGTAGTCGCTATTATTCTAGTATTTTGACGCATTAATTTTTTGTAATGAAAACGTAAAATGGTTCAGAAATATGGTTACTAGTACTTTTTTCGTGTTCCTCTGCATTTTTGACTATATCTTTCGGCTTACAGAAGAAAGTCTGATCGGTCCGAAATCTCTAAAATTAAAAATAATTTTCGATTTGTAGACTAAAGAAAGGTGCAGTTTTTTTTTAATTCGACCTATACTCGTCGTGCATGCGATTCATCAAATTTTTCAATCCGCGTTGAATTTTGCAACAGCGCAGATTCAATTGAATGACAAATAATTGACTATACTGTGTACAGAAAACAGAAAATTCTGGTGTTAATAAAAAAAGGAGGAAACGAACAGTTGAATTTTGCACGAGGAAGTTTCTCGAATCACTAAGCTGAATATATTGAGCGAGAGTGCGGGACAAATTACTTTCCAGCGGTTGAAATTCACTTATCTTAATTACTCCGTTCGACGACTAATTCCAGGCGACGATTGGTTCGATGAGCCGGATGTCTCTATACACTCACACACACACACATACACATACACACCCATATACGCAGGATATCTGGCTCATCTGCATTCGAACAAATGATAGCGCGAGCGCGGACAGCTCAGCTTTTTAGGCAAAACTTGAGAGTCGAGAGCCACCGCCCCCCCCCCCCCCGCGAGCAAGCGCACAACGATACTAATGAAAATTATCGAATTTCCGAAAAGCCATCTCTCGAGCTGTCAAAAGCTTGTACAATCGTTTAATTAAACGCATAATACCGACAAGCTCCTACAGCCTCTTGGCTTAGTCGCAATTTAATTAAGAGGCAGAGAGAACAGCCGCGTTACAGTCTCTATATATCTCTCTCACTTCTCCTCGTTCTCTCTCTCTCTGTCTCTCTCACTGTGTCGGCGTAAAAAATAAATATACGAAGCGCCGAGCAAATATTTCCTAAACAATTCTCGGGCGGTAGCTTCCGTCGCCTCTACCCCGCGGGCGCACAGATCAAAGCGGAAGCTTGTATTTCTCTCGCGGTATCTGCAATTCTGATGCCTCGAAAGTCGCGAGAGAGAGAGAGAGAGAGAGAGAGTGAGAGAACGAGACAGAGCGAGAGCAGACTGTAAGAGAGATATAGATTCCCTTTGTAAAATTCGACCGATATCGCGTAGTACGTACAGACGCGATGAGCCTCTCCTTCTCTCACTCTCTCTCGGCTGCGCGTTAAAAACTCTCTTTGAGCCGCGCGTATACATATATTTGCATGGCGAGAGCGGATTTCACACTTCTTGCATATTCCGAGCTACGCAGACGAGCGAGACTGCGTGTTGTATATATACATATGTATTGGACACGGGCGTCGTCAACTGTGGGTCGTCGCGATCGCCGGAGAGAGCAAGATGAATTAACATTCTATTTTTCTTATACTCTTCGGATCATTACTCCGACTTGCTCTGCTTTCCCTGTGCGCATTTGGTACACGCGGTTCCGTATAGCAGTGAGAAGAAACTTCTGAATAAGCATATCGCGAGCCATGCAGATGTGCGTTAAAAAATGCAGGCGCAACTGTCGCCTGAGAAAGCTCGCGCAGAAAAATAGCCGCGAGGACGCGCGAATAAATTCTCGCGTGTATAAGCGCGCGAATAAGTGCCGCAGCTCTCGTATAACGCGTACACTGCGAGTAATAATTAATCCCAGTAAAAAGTCAGCTTAATCCATACAAGCTGCATCAGAAGCGCGCGTAAAGAGCTCGGGCGGGGTTATATGTGTGCGCGCACTGGGCATAATATATATCTATATACGCGTTATATACATGGTGCATATATATACATATATACACGTCCTAAGCCAACAAAAACGGCTAGCTCCGCCGACGTGTAACCTCGAAAAGCCTTTCCAACAGCGAACTAGAGCGCGCCAATAAAACTCGCCCAGCGCGCGTTATTCAGCCAACAAGTTTGCGCGGAAAATTAAAAGAGACTCATCTCCCCGTCGGCGCGGCGTTTACGAGTATATAGTCAGCTCGCTTGGGCCGTCGTTGCCTCTCTCTATCTCTCTCTCCTCTGCGGGGAAAATGATCAGTCGTCCAAGCAACAACTGTCCTCTGGCCTCTCTCCCTACATATACACGGCTATTCCTCGTCGGCGGCTTCTATATGTATATATACGCGTGGAACATATAGGTGTATAGAGAGCTGGTGCGGTGCGCGCGCGGTAACGCATGAATATTCATGCGCGGGAGAGCGAGAGAGAGAGCTGCGAAGGAAAATAGGCGTCGCTGGCACTATAGTCCACTCGAAATAATTAATCAGACGCGCTGCATGCAAGGACACGAAAACGCGAGCTTCTCTCGTTACCCAATCCGCTCTCTCTCACTCTGCGTAAGTGTACGCACACAGAGAGCGCGGAAGGGAGCTGGAGGGAGGGCAAAACAGAGGGAGAAGCTCTCGTCGCGGGTGCGTCTAACTGGATTGCGCCCTCTCCGCTGGGAGAGATTTTCACTTTTCAACTTTTCACCGATCTCAACGGCCGCGCGGGCTTTGTTTAGCCTAATTGAATTTTCCGCTCCTGTCCCCACCTCCCGCGCGAGCTTGCGGTGCGATCCGAGCTCGGCCGCGCTCTCCTCCCCGGCTTGCAGCGGCGCATGACGATTAAAGCTCGCGCAAGCTCTCTCGCGCAAGCCGCCTGGTATAGCCGACTGTACAGTGTGTGTGTGCGACTCACCTTTGCTCTCGAGGAAGGCCTCGGCGAGGCCGGCAAGATCGAGAATAGCGAGCAGCAGCAGGACGAGCGGCAAGAAGCACCTTGGGCTGCAGCATCGGCCAAGCCATCTCATGTTTGTTATTCCGAATGAGCCCGCAAGCTCACGCAGAGTCGTCCGGTCGTCCCAGCTCCTCTTTCTCTTCCTCTCCCTCTCTCTCCCTCTCTCTCTCTCTCTCTCACGTTTCTCTCATATTTCTTGCGCTCGCTGCAGCCCGAGGCTCTCTGCTGCTGCTGCTGCTGCGACAGAGCAGGCTGCGACTGACGAGAGTGAGAGAGAGAGAGCAGGAGCCGTGTATACGTTGTATATACACGTCGTGGAGGGTGCTTATCACCTGGCCAGATAACACCTGCAACACAAACATAGAGACGCACGCGTACGTGCGTTAGACTTTGCTCTCTATACAATGTATGCGCTCGCGCGCATATATGACGCGCACACACACACGCACACACGCGCACGGGCATACACGTACACACTTGTACATAGGGGCTGCGCATAGCGTATACACGTATATACATAGCCGACTCTTTCGCGTAATTAACCGAGAGCGACTCTTGCCGCGGCGTACGTGCAGCCGTCCGTGTACTCCTCGGGGGGGGAGGGTGGCGAGCTTTCGCGGCGGCGGCGGCGGCAGCAGTCCCGTGTCGAGGGCTTTTCCGCGCGTTTATCCCTCAGAAGCAGAAGCTTCCTCCCTCTCTGTCTCTGTCTCTCTCTCTCTCTTTTTGTCTTTCCTTCTTTCTCCTATACCCCCGGCACTGCAGTGTGCCCGCGCGCGGTGCGGTCGAGGAGAAGCGACATAGTCACGGTATTTCGGAGTGTGTAATATGCTTTGGGGATTGTTGCTGCTTTTCTCTTGCGCGCGAGCTCTGCAGCTTCCTTCTTCTCGGATGCTTCCGCTGCGCTATATATATAGCTGCTGCTGTTTGCTGCGCTGCTGCTGATACTCTGCGTACAGCTATACAGCGCGAGGATTTTTAGAGAATTAAAAATCCCCGCGCGCAGTTTTATACGCGAATTTTTTAATTATCAAAGTGCCTCCTTTCTTACTCTCGCGCGCTCTCCTCACAACAGTTCTCTCTTTCTCGTATTTCACCGCGATTTAACGCGAGACAACAGAGGACGAATGCGCAGTATACACGGCCGGTCCGCATACTGTCTTGATCGCGTGACGGGGAGACTGCGCTACATAGCCAGACACGTGATTGACGTCTCTTCTCTTCTCCGCGCTTGTATACACGAAGAATTTCGCTCTCGCGCGTATACGCGATATATATATATATATATACATATATAGGCCGACGCGCCGAATCGCGACGAAAGAAAAGGAATAAGCGGACTCCTTTGAAGCGTGAGAATCCGATCGGAGCCAGATATACATTATATACTCGGCTTTTTTTTTACACTCCCTTAGCAGCAGCCGCGGCGGCAGTAGTACGAGTGGTAGTCGACCTCCCGGTATTTCTATATTAAATTTTATATTCGGCCCTGTGTCTTTAATACTCTTCGCGATCATTAAAACTTTGCGCGCGCGCCGGCAGTAAAAGTTGAAAACTCGCGAACATAGATGTTTCCAAGCGTTTAAGGTCCGCGCGCTTACATTTAACTTTACCGCCGCTCAAAGTACGCATTTATTGTTTAACGGCAGGTAAAAAGCTGCCGTTAAAGCGCCCTTGCGTACGCGTGGAATCGTATAATCGGGCGTTACATTCCCAATTTTATTTCCGCCTCTGCGGTCCCGCGCGAGCGCAGCGCGTGTGTATAATACTATTCCCGCGCATCCGCGCCCGCGACAAAAAATAAAAGCCGGCCGGCAGCTATGCGATACTAGAGAGAGAGAGAGAGAGAGAGAGATTTTAGCGTCGAGCGTAAATATTTATCGTTGGCCGAGTGCGCGCGGAGGGAGAGGCAACGGGCCGCGCGCGATTCGCGCGTCCTCCGCTCGGCGGAATAATAACAGAGAGATGAAACGTAGACTGTTTGCATTAATAACAATTTACCGGCGGTAATACGGGCTAAAGCGCGCGCGAAACTTTGAATTTAATTTACGGAAGCGGGCCGTGCGCTGCTCTAATTACACGCGTGCATAAACTGCTGTAATATACGATATACAGTTATACACACACACACGTGCACTGCCTCTTGGAAAAGTATGCGAGGCAATCGGCTATGTAACTGCGGCGACTCTTCGACGCGCTTCAAGTCGCCGTGAAAATCGTAAGACAAACAGCTCGACGGGACGCGACGTATAGACCTGCCGCGGCCCGAGTGCACTTATAAATGGAGAATTGAACGAGTCGACGAGAGAGAGAGAGAGAGGTGGGAAGAAAAAAAAACGCAAGCCATGCGCGCAGCAGCAGCAGCTTCTTCGCTCGAGTGCACTAAATACTCGGCGAGATCAAAATTTAGAGCGCAGCTCCTCCGCGAGCTTCGAGTGCCTCTCTCTCTTTCTCTCCCTCCTTCCTCATTAGTCGGAGCACATATATAGCGCGCGATTCCCGCGCGCTCCAGCGACGCGGAGAGCACCTTATAATACACTCGGCGGAATAGAGAGAGAGAGAGAGAGAGAGAGAGAGAGAGAGAGCGAGAGCGAAAAACGTCGGACCATTAACGCGTCGTAATAATTTCCCGATTGACGGCCTGAATATGATAATGCTACTCTGGCTCTCTCTCTCTCTCTCTCTTGGCGCTCCTCGCCTCCTGACGTTATAATTGAAGACGCTTTGCCAGGCGGGACATCGTAAACGAATATATATATTACATTATACACGCACACCGACTGTCGAGGCTACTCGTTCCGTTTATGGATATATATCCGTGAAGAGAGAGAGAGAGAGAGAGGAGATGAGAAATGCAAATTGTGCAGGGCTCGGGGATGGAGAAAAAACCGGCTGCATATGGTAATGCGCCGCGAGAGGGCTTTATGTGTTGTCTGAATTTTCGAAAGACACTGCGCGCGCGCGCGCTCCTCGCCGCGCTTTTATTTCGCTTTTTAATGGGCCCGCGCGATCGTTTCGCCGTATGATACGTGGACGAAATTCCGGAGCTTTCGCGTTTCGCCCGCGGAGTCCCTCTAAGCTCTCTACATGCGCACACCTATCTTCTTTTCTCTTCTTGCCCGTCTCCGAAAACTCGCGAGAATCTTTGCGAGACTATCTCGGCCGGAGGCTTTTTTCCTTGCGTCTAATCCCTAACGACCCTATCATCCCCGATAAATAATTCATGCGACCGAGCGGAAAGTGTATATAGGTATAGACGAGGCCGGAGGGGGGGAAGATAGCCGCCGCCGACTGGAAAGTTGCGGGTCTGCGGAGCCCCCTCAAAAACTAGTTAGAGCTGCACGCTGGGTCCCGGAAAAATCAAACGTCACACGCGAATAACAAAGAAAAAGTCCGTGAGAGGCGTAGTGGGCGATCGCGCGGGGGAGGGGGAGGGGGGCAGCAGGGGAGCGAAAGCGGATATATCCCCGGAAATCCTCGGCGCTTTCGTCGACTCTCAACTTTCTTGCGGGAGAGAGAAACTGCTCGGGCACAGAGCGAGAGAGAGAGAGAGAGAGAGAAAAGCGTTTAGGGAAACAGGTCACGGCCGGCGCGCGGCTTTAAAAACTTCCCGGGGGTTAGGATACACTATCTCTCTCGGGAGGATATAATCAGGTCGCTTTTTTTCTACCTCTCCTTTTTCATCCGCCGGCGTGACCACTATACTGGACGCCATAGCTATGTATAATCCAAGCTCGTGCAGAGCTCTTTTCTCTCGCCCCGCTGTACCTTACACCTGTGCAGCGCGAGATATTTTATTCCGCTGCAGCTCCCTTCTTCTGCTTCTTCTTCTTCTGCTCCTCCATAGCTCTGCCATCCCCCTTTTTTACTACTTCCTTCTCTAGCCGCGCGTGGAGAGAAAGAGCGAGAGCCGAGCGATGCTGGCCTACTTGGCTACGAGACTGGAATTTTTTGCGGCGGACTATCGCGGCGCTTTTCTCCTCGTGTCCCGGCTCTCTGTCTCTCTCTCTCTCTCTCTCGCGCGCGCAGAGCGCCGGCTTTTTGCGATACGCCAACAGTTCCTGCCCCGTGATTAGAATGAGAGAGAGAGAGAGAGAGACAGAGAGCGAGGCGAGCTTTCGAGCGAGAAAAGAAGCATATTATCGGGAGAGTCGATCGAGCGTGAAATTCGCGGGCCTGTGCGCGGAAAGGGGATGTATAGGGATCGTCGCCGCGTCGTCGGATTTTCGTCGGACTGTATATGGCCTATCTTTTAATTTATCTGACCGACCCGAGGGATGAACAGGAGAGAGAGAGAGAGAGAGAGAGCTTTTGACAGTCTCGCGGAAGATAACAGAAATCCCAGCGCTCATATCTGCAGCAGCGAGCGCGCGCTGAAAAGCTCGCGTAATTCAGTCGAGATTAAAGACGCCAGTGAAAAAAGAGTATAGTAGGTAGCGGTAGTAGCCGACGACGACGACGACGACGACGACGACGGAGAGAGGACGCATCGAGAGAGAGAGAAAGAGCGAGAGAAGCTTCAATAGGGCGCGCTCCATTCTGCGCGATGGGACGGTCCCATGAAAGCTCCGGTAGTGAGAGAGAGAGAGAGAGAGAGAGAGAGAGACGAGGAGAGTTGAGTGATGCCATTTTCTTTGTGCGACTATACTCCGTGGGAGGGAGGTTTATGCTCTTACTTCATCTTTTTTTTCAATTTTCCTGCGGATCCTTGTTCGAATGGTCCAATTTTTCCTTATCGACGTTTACGCGCGGAAGAAAAATTAATTTGGCCGGCGTTACGCGACGGGGCCGAGAGAGTGAGAGAAAGAGCAATTCGGTAGGTCGGCGAGAAAATTATGAAATTTCATAGAGAGCCGGGATTATTTGTCGCGCGTTTGGAATGCGACGGAGCGACGTCGAGCGAGAATCCGGCCGATCGGACGCGAGAGCGCAGACAAAGTTGAGGGAGTAGCGCTGCGCCGGTGTGTGTATAATATATATATATATATATATATATAGGTATAGTTTCCCGGCGAAAAAAAGGAGGAATTAAGAGGCGAAGAGGTCGGAACGTAAATACGACGCTGTATATAGTTATATAGCGAGCGGAGAGCGCAGACGGTCGTTCTCCGATTCCGAAGGGACTGCAGAGATCGAAGGAGCGAAAGACAAAGAGTGATCCCAATTCGAGAGCGAGCGTACTGTACTGCACTATAAACGCGCGCGCTGGTGGGGATAAGTGGATAAAAAGCCGAATAAGAAAAGTTGGCGCGCAAGAAAAGCTTCTGTATTATACGCGCACAGAAAGAGAGAGAGAGAGAGAGAGAAAGGGCAGCGAGAGAGAAAGAGACGGATAATTTTAGCAGCAATTACCGAATCCAATTGGGAGTTGAATGGACGAAAACGACCTTAGACTTTGGACAGAGAAATAGAGACGAGGGAGGAGGAGGGGGAGGGGAACGAGAAGAAGCCTTGCGAAAGAGAGACAGTGGTCGACGAATTAGACGCGATTCAATGGGAGAAAACTCGCGGAGAAGAAAAATTCTGGCGAAACTTCCTTTGCCCTGTGTCGTCGTCCCCGTCGTCGCGAAGAAAGCTACACGTATAGAGTCGGAGCCTTTTTTCCGCAATGGATTGGCTCTCGGCCTTTTCACGAAGAGCTATATATAATACACGCTGCACGAATCTCATATCTTTTTGCCGCTTGTTAAGGATAATTGCTCGCGTCTCCTCGTACGACTTTTCGCAGACGTTGCGCTCCTATACCTATATATAACACACGGAAGAAATGTCGCTTTGAAGGATCCTTTCCTCGCTTACGCACAGAGAGAGAGAGAGGAGGGCTTCCGGCCAAGCTAATGGCTCTCGAGAAGGAGCCGTCGAGTGCCGCCGCGCCCGCGCCGAAATTTACGTGTATAATACGCATTTCTGCGGAAGGAATTCCTGCGATGCGTCTTTCTTAAACTCGGCGGCCCTATCTCGCGTCTCTGTGACACATCGTCCAATAATGTCACGAAATTCCCTCCTAATCCAAGCGTGCGCGCTGCGAGGGTGAAAAATCGTCGCGTAAATCGCGCGGTATACACAGCTGAGGAATCGAGCCGATAAGCCGCGCATATTATACGCGCGACGACGGCCCCCGCCCCCCGCGTGTCCCAGCTGCTGATGCTTAGGCGCCGAGAGAAACACGAAAGATTACTTAAGAAGCTTCGCTCTGCCTCCCTCCCGAGTTCGAAGAGGAGCAAGACGAGGTTGGGGGGTGAAGAAATAAAAAAAAAATCAAGCGCCATAAATTCGGCGTATTACTATTCCTCCCCCCCCTCTCCTATCTGCGGAATTTTTTTTCCTCTCTCGCCGGTTTGAGTATACAAGTAATACCGACAGAGAAAGCGAGAGTTTGGCAACCGTAGACATGCCGTGAATCATAACTGCCGAGGCTTCTTTCCGTCGTCGCGAAAGTGAGAGAGAGAGAGAGAGAGAGAGAGAGAGAGCGAGAGGGTAGTTTTACAACCGATGTGCATAGAGGCGAGCAATATGAATGCTATTTTTCTTGAAAGCTTAAGGCAATTTTGTCGTATCCGTTGCTACCCGGATTTATCACTCGCAAGAGTATAGAGGCTGACGCGCGCCTTCAACTCCTCTACATATATACCAGGAAAATTTACCTTTCTCCTGTCTTTCGAGCTCACATTCGCTGATTAATTTCGCGTTTGTCAATTAGCGCTCGCTAATTTTGAATCTCGAAGAAACCGTACATCGACTCCTCTGCTGGAGCACAAAGTATTTATAGGCGACGTTTATAATATACATCTGATGTATATTGTATAAGTTATGCGCGACTGCTCTGGGGCTTTCCGAAATTGAATAGTCGCGCCGCGTCGCGCGTCTGAATCGCAATTGATTCCTCTCTCGCGGCGTAATAGAATAGCCGAGCAAATTAAATATCCGATAAATAACGAATTTCACGGACCAAACATCCATCCCCGCACCGAAAATCCGAGCGCTCTAGGCGGGCTTTCTCTCCTCCGCCTCCCCCCCCCCCTCCCTTTCCAATTAATCGCCATTTCAAAGACACGATCCTCACCGCGCGTCATTTTTCGCCGAGCGTGCAATTAACGACGATGGAGGAGAGAGCGAGAGAGCTGGAGAGAAAAAAAGACGCCGTCTCTCCCTCTCAAGAATCGACTTCGACGATAAATCTCGAAGCCAGCATTGTATCCGTGTATACGCCACTTCGGGCCGCAGTATATATATATGGGCATTGTTGAAATTAAACGCGCCTGCAGTGTAGATATAGCCGGCAAATATGTGTGTGTGTATAACGGAGGCTATAAGGGCGAAGCTGCAAAGTCAATAGAAATGCGAGTAAATATACACGTGGAGAGGATCGAGTGCGTGAAAAGGCCTAGAAAAAGGGAGAGAAAATCGGACCCACAGCGTGGAGAAGGAAAAAATGTGGCCCGGGGCGTACAAAGGGACGCAAGCGGGCCCGTATATAGGTATACGCGCGTACGTGTGCCCGGTGTAAAATGTGTGCTCTATAGGCTTGCACGGCCATACAGAGCTGCCGGTTCCGAGAGGAGGGGATATTTATGCTTCGCACCGCTTGAATTATCGCGGCAGATTTGCTGTATCCGGGAAAGCCTCTCGTACTGCAGGCTCTTATTTTTCAGCGGATCGGCCCCCGCCTGTAATCGATGGAGGAGCTGAGCGGAACGCATTTCTCTCGGCTGCTGCGCGCCTGCGGAGAGTGTAGGGCGATGTCTCTATATATACGACGAATGTTATACGTGTATATATGTTGTATACTGTATATAGGCTCTCTGTGTGTTTTTCCATTGTTTTCTTTCGCGGACTTCCCCGCGCATCAAACGATCGATACATAACATATATATCTGCTTATATATACGTATGCATTATACGCGGATCTCGCGCGTGCTATCCCGGAAAATTTGCCGATGATATCGCATACTATATATCCGACGGCATGCGTTTCCCTAGATTCTCTTCGCGCCGACGCGGCGGCGGGTTATACGCGCGCGTCCGGGTAAATGCGCGTAATACAATTTCCGGAAAATTTTCATTCGCTATGAGTAACGGTAATTCACGGCGTTATTCGAAATTTATTGGGGGCAATTCTAGCGATTTTCGTATACGCGCGCGCGCGCGCGCACGGGAGAAAAATTTCACGCCGGCTCGCATTTTTCAGCGGATCGCGATGCAATCCGTGGAAAAGTGTCGGCATATTTCTTCCCGCAAATCTGCTTTAAAGTTCAGGGCTCCGCGCGAGCGCGACTCTTTCCTCTTTCTCTGAGCGCTCGCTCACAGCCGCAAGAGAGAAAACCGAACGTTATTTTTTTTTTATGATTTATTTGTTTAATTTTTTGTTTGCAAATTCGCGTATTAAGCCTCGATTTAATTTCCAAACGATGTATACGCTGCGCACAGATGCGGCATCGGCGAGACACGCGCTATCTGAAATTCTCGGCACATCCCCCTTTGCTTCGACAGAGGGCTGGAGGGGAAGAGGAAAAAAATCGGCACGGCTCTCTCTCTCTCTCTCTATGTATCCGCAACGAGATCGTCACGTGGATCTCGAGAGAGAACGCGCCGTCGGATAATCCGCCGGCTGCACCTGCACTTTCTCCGTGCGTCTATATAAGCGACAAAAAGTACACGCGGCGGCTCTCGAGTCTCTCTCGTCGTAAGTTTTTCTACCGCGAGAGCCGGAAAATTCGCCTCATTTCGCACGCACGAGCTTTGTCGCTCTCTCCCGCGGGCGAAAAATGGACGCCCTGGCGCTCCACACGAGACGCGCTTCTCTCCTGGGTATAGGTATATATATAGGTATCCGAGTAAAAAGAATAATCAATCATTATTATCCGCTCGTGCATCGATCTTAATGCGACAATTATAGCCTCGGCTTTTCTTCGTCTGTCGTTCTCGCGATGTATATCTGCGCTTCTTTTCAGCCTCCTCCTGCGTATACATAGATATAGCCGCCTTCTTGATCTTCTTATTCCTCTACTTCTTCTTCTGTGCGCGTGCGAGAGGGAGAGCGAGAATTATCCCGATTCGCTCGAGAGATCGTCTTTTGAACGTTCTCGGGCTCTCGCTTTTTCTCTTTCTCTCCTTCTCCTCTGCGTATACGCAGTCCAGACTCGCCCGAGAATTTGGTGAAAGATGCATTGGCCAAGAGACAGGTGGGTGAAAGAGAGTCGGAAGAATAACTGCCAGATTATTAGATAGAACGCTTTCGTTTTTTTTCCCACTGCTGAAACATCGCTCTCTCTCTCTCTCCCTCCCTCTTCCCCTCTCGCACTTTATCGCAGCTCTTATATACACACGTTCACTCCGGATTTATGCCTCTTATAACTTTCTCGTCTTCCCCTTTGTGCCGCGCAATGTGGGTATTTATAAGCGAGCGCGCGCCACCGTTAAAATGATAATCCACCGAATGGCTTGAAAAACAATCCGTCACGCTGCTGGAAAAATTAGCATACCTTAATGAACAAAAAACCGCTGCCGTCTCGCTGCATAGTGGACGAAAGAGAGAGAGAGAGAGAGAGAGAGAGAGAGAGAGAGAGAGAGAGACAGAGAGAACGACGACGACCGCGACGACGACGATAAAACAATTATTAATGACAGCAAAACCCGAGCGCGAAAATGTGCTTACAGTAACCGCAGCTGAGCTTTATATATATATATATCTTAAAAAGCTTGCCAAGGGCCGTCACCGCTGTTGCTCCACTGCTATATGCCACTGCTTTGTCGCCTCGGCGATAAAGAGATAAAGACATAGACGCGACGTTCGGGGAGGGGTGTGTAGAGTCGGAAAAAAATTCGGGTGCTTGCGCGGAGAGGAATCGCCGGGCTAATCGACGGAAAAACCCGCAGAGCGGAAAACAATTGGCCAAGATAAGCGCGCGAGCTGCAGCGTTCGCGCGAATATGTATATGTATGCGCCTCGGCTATTATACGAATTGGGAGAAACAAATTACGAGGCTCGTACTAGGTGTGCAATGTGCATGGTATATACATGCGAACACGAGGCCAAAAGTATAATGTATACCGATACACGCGTTCGCGTGCATGCATGTATGTATGTATGTGTACATATAGCGCGCACACGCCGGAGGATGCGGCGCGCGCTAAGCGAGTATATATACGCGCGCTTCTCTGCGAAGCGAGGCGCGTATTTGTATTCATGCAGCGCGTGCATTATGCATGTGTGCGTATATAGTAGTTTAGCGGGCTTGCGATTCGCGCGCGATTCACATACAGCGGCGGCGAGACGCTTATGAATTTTCAAGGAGAAGAACCCGAGGGTAAAAAAGGCCTCGTCCGCATCAGTCGGATGGAGATTCTTCTCTAATAACACGCGCCTCGTATACGCTCCTCATTATCACGCCAGGCGATCCCTGTCTCAATCAATACAGCGCGAGCCGCAACTTCTGCAGCCCCGGTATATGCCGTACGCGCGAGGAAAAACAACGAGCAGTACAGTATATATATATATATGTATATTGTATATATCGCAAACATAGCGCGAGAGGCATAACTAAATATAATCAAGCCGTAAAACGAAAAGCGTATACATTCTATACAGCCCGCGAAACACTCGCAGAGACAGAGAACGCATTAATTACAATAGGTTAGCATGGGAAATTTCGCGCGCCATGCAAATATCGGCCACCGCCGCCACCGCCGCCGCCGCCTCGTCGAGCGAGGGCCTCTGCGGCTCTCTGTCTCTCTTTCTCTCTCTCTCGCCGCATAGAGTGAATAAAACTGGCCTCTCTACACGTGTCGTCCCGCGCACGTCTCTGCGCAAATAAAACAAACGCGCGGGGAGAATTGCGTATAGCGCGCGTCCGTAATATATACGTATTTATATATATATATATATATACACGTAAAGAGGAGAGGGCGAAAAGAAATAAAGCCCGGGAGTGTGTATGTAGTGCGGCGAGGGGGCTGGATGAGGGCGAGAGATGCATAAGGATGATTCCTCTCGTGCGTTTGTCCGTGTGCGCCGTAAGTGTGATATATACGGAAATTTTTCTCGGCATACATGTATAGAAGCCAAGTGGCTCGTCGGGGGTAATAATAATAAATCGAGAAGAATTTCGCGTTTAGGGCCTATATTTCAGCGGCTGGACTTGATAGAGCGATTTCTTCGTACGTATAAATATATATCACAGCTCTATATAGCTATTGTTTAGCGGCAACGTGAATAAAACGTATGTCGACGCTTTGTTCGTCTGAGTATGTACTATACGTCGAAATTGCGGAGCTGTCTATATATCGTTTGACTATCAATTGTTATAGCTCTGATAAAGGACTTCGTATATAGAAACGAATTAATTCCTTCGTGCGGATGAACAACGCATGTACCTATAAGTTTTGCCACCGGGGACTCATTAGAAACTCCGAAGCGATAAGAGGGGGATCCGCTATCACGTACAAAATCTCGCTGTTACCTAATTACCAGCTAATCATATTTCTCTGGACTGCAGTCGTGCGTGTGTTACACAGCTCATCTCTCCGGTGAAAAATTAACGGGCCATTTGCAGGAGAGAAGCATTACAGAGAGAGAGAGAGAGAGAGAGAGAGAGAGAGAAAGTGGACAAAGGCCCGGCTAACGATCGCTGACGGACACATACACACACACACAATATATATTATATATATATATATATATATATATATATAATATACAACGCATGCTGCGCGATCTATAAATTATTCATGCGTGCAGCGCGTGTATTCCCAAAAATTCATAAGTCCGCGCGCGCGAGATGGGCGGAGAACTGTCGGAAGAGAGAGAAAGCGAGAGAGAGAGAGAGAGAGCGGAATAAAAAAATAGATTGGCTCGGTCGGGCAATAAAAATCGCTGCTGTCACTCCCCTATACGACGCGTCTGTATGTATATATACAGCTCGGCTGTTGCTAACAGATTTTTCCCCGGGACGATGTATGCGCGTGGACAGGGAAAAGTCGGTGCTCTATTGGGGCAACCCTAACGAAAAGTGTAGTCCGCGCGCGTGTGTATATATATATATATATATATAGAGAGAGAGAGTGAGTGAGAGACATATTGAATATTCATCGGCGCAAAAATGGGCCAGGGAGTTATTGGGTATATCGACGTTTAGGGCAGCTCTATATGCGCGAGAGATGCAAATCTATATCGTCGTATTTTTTTTTTTTTCGGTATCGGCGCGTATTATAGTATTGTGTAAATAGAGAGGGAAATTTTGTGTGCACAGGCTATATAGTGCATAGCGCACGCGTGTGTGTATATAGTACAGCTGGTGTGTCTAAGAGAGCGCGTATTCATAAATATATGTCTCGCTGATGATATTTGGGCTTTTGTGAGAGCGAGAGAGAGAGAGAGAGCAAGGGCTTATTGTACAGCCGGATGACTTCTGCAATGGCTTTGCGCACTGGATTACAGTGCGGCGCGCGCCTCGCACGAGGCCAGGCCCTGCTTGAGCCTATGATTGACTTGGAAGTGTGCTCGTACAATAGACGAGGCTTATCACGGCACCTGCTCTCACTTTGCCTATTATACGCCTTAATTGTTTGCTAATCACTAAATCATTCTCCAAAGCCCGAGCTTCATCCGATCTCGCTTTCTCTCTCCGCATATATTTCTATATATTATGTACACAGTACAATATACGGTGCGCGCGTCGTTCCACGTCTTTTTTTTTTGTCATGTTAATGCAACAATGTATATGGATACGCGAAAGCATCGGGAAAACTCTCCGTACACGTGTATACGCACATATATCGACACGCGAGCGCATATCCATTGTGCTTCACCACATTCGCGAGCGCGCAGCGTACACTCGATCATATCCTCTCGCGTCGATTGTCAGCGATAGCCGCGAAACCCGCATCGTGCAGTAATTCCCGTAGCAGCTCTCGGCGGACTCGATAATATTCGGGGGCGAAGGGGGGTAGAGACGCTCTCGTGGAAAAGCCATCTGGCCCGCTTCGCTCGTCTCGCATCGCGACGTCGCGATTGTTTTTTCTGCCCGCCTCTTTCTCTCTCTCTGCGTCTCTGCAGGATCGAAACGATTGTAATGGCTCGTCATTGTCGTGTGTACTATATACGCGTACAAGTCGAGGGGCGAAAGGGAGGAAGATTAGCTATGGTACAGTCTGAGCTTTGATACGATGATCCAGTTACTGGAGCGAGCGTTGAATCGCCTTTTGCCGCTCGCTCTCTCTCTCTCTCGCTGTGTGTGTACCGCGCGCAGTGAATATATACATGTATAGACGCGATGCGCACTCGGGATTAGAGGTGAATTAGCGGATTAGACGCTGAAGGGATGGATGCCGAGGGTTATACGTCCGGAGATCTCTGCGCGAGAACCGGGATGTATATATTAATTCCGCCGCGCTTGGATTTCGCCGAATTTCATTTAGCTTTGATGCGCGCTCTCCGACGCGTACAGTTCAAGAGAGAGAGAGATATAGAGAGACCTACTTAGGCGTAGATCCCCTCTTTTTTTTTTTTAAACGCGCGTCAAGCCGTAAAAGAGAAGTGGCGTGCATGCCGTTTCGAAAATGTGTCTTTCGCTCACAGGTCGGGCCGTAAAAAAGTCGATCACCATTCGAAAAGTTGAAAGAGCCGACGCGGGAGCGCGCGAACAAAAAAATCTTGAAACGCGCGCCTTTCCGTACACACGAGCGCGTATATATATATAGATATACGCGGCACTCTCGAGTTCCAGGACTGTCGTTCCGAGATAATCCGAGAGAGCGGCTTCCGAGTCTCTCTCCCTCCTCTCTCTCTCTCTCTCTGGCGCTTCGAATAATAAAGGACTCAATTTCGCATTAGTCCCCCCGGCAAATCGCGAGCTGCGCGCAGGCGTGAAACTTTCAATGGCCCGTACTCATTCATGCTCTTCACTCGAGAGGCTCGTAATTAATCGAATTACGCGCGGGGCTAGATAGATAGAGGGACACAATCGAAAAATACCGGGATTTACTTTTCAATGTGCGCATATTATATACGTACCGCCGTTGAGCTCAGCTCTCGGTTATTACGAAGTTTGGCGGAAGCTTCCATTAAGCGCGATACAGTCGCGGATCTATATTGGGCTTTCAGAGGATCGTAAATCGGATTTTTCTCGCTCGCGGGATCGACGATAAAAATCATCGGGATAATTTTCAGATTGAAATATCGTGGACCCGAGCGGTGCGTGTATATTACTATATGCGTTGACAATAAATTGATTGCGATGACAGAGAGACGCGACAAATCGTTCGTCCGTAAATCAGAGCGCCGCTGTTCCGAAACGAGAAGATCGATTCGTTAGATCATCGTTAAAAGCGGCACGCGCGCGCATATATATAGATACTCTCGTTCTCCGAGAGAGGAAGCTTCCCCCCCCCTCTCTCTTTCTCTCTCTCGCGCGCACGGCCTCTTAATTGACTGTGCGACTGATTTAGCGTTTGTTTATACCTCGGGCGTAAAGGCGCTATTAACAGGCAATAAAACTCTTAATTTTAAGTATATACCGCTCGCTCGCTCGCTAAGATACACCGAATTTTCGTGTACATAATGCGCGCGTCGACGGCTCTAAGGGTATTATAACATAGTGAGCGAGAGAGAAAGCAGTAGCCGGTAAACACGAGAACTCGAGACACGCGCGAGCTAAAAGCGTGTTTAACTAAAGGGGCCGATGCTCGCTCGGGCTTTGGCGTATATGCCGCAGTGCATATAAGCGCGGCATACAGAGCCGAGGAGCAACGCGTGTATTATATAGGAGACCGAGATCATCGGACGCTCTCTCTCTCTCTCTCTCTCTCTCACGGCTTCGTTTAATTGATGTTGCTATACTGTCGCGTTGAATTTTTAAGCGCTCGCGCTCTCGCCGCGGCGGTATAGATCTGCGCTCGCTCCTTTCAAGTATTCACTGCACCCGGGGTTGTTACGCTGATGCGACGAGAGACTTGTGCTGTACTATAATAGCAATCTCGAGCGCCACTTACCGCGCGACGATTCGCGACCATCAATATTTCACGGAGATTCGACTTTTCATTTGACTCTCTGGCGAGCTCTCTGGCCTGCGGCTGTGTGCGCACTAATGCGCAAGTTTCGACAGCTCGCGTCTCTCTCCTGCGCTAATCTCTTATACGGAGACACACCAGGCGCCTATGCGCATCGATCGAGAAATTGCAAAAGCTCCGCGGGCGCGCGCGCGCGCGTATACAGACATATGTCGAATTTCAATGAAAAAATGCACGTTTCTTTGGTCTAGAATTCGCAAAAAAATGTTTTAAGCTAGAGCTTTCGGACCAATGGGACTTTTTTTTTTTAATGGGCATAACTTTTGATCAGAGCATCGAAACTTGGCATACTTTTGTAATACTTTATTACAGTGTTATTCGAAATTTTATTGGTGCCTCGGGAACATTCACAGCCGTTATTATTATTCCAGTATGTTGACGCATTAATTTTCTGTAAAAAAAAGCGTAAAATGGCTCCGAAATCTGGTTACTAGCAATTTTTCCCATGTTCCTCTGCACTTTTGGCTATCTTTCGGCTCACGCAGAAGAAAGTCTGCTCGGTCCGCAAACCTCTGGCTTTAAAAAAATTTCTTCGATTTCTAGACCAAGGAAAAGTGCATTTTTTCATTGAAATTCGACATACACATACGTGTGCGCGTAGAGGAGCAAAAAGCCGCGCGAACGAGCTCGCGGAGAGCTGTAAAACTAAAATACCGAGCAGTCGAGTTGTATCGCTTCCTGACTCCTCTTACCGCGTGTATGTGTACATGTAGCGCGCGCGTCTCTCAAGAGTCTCGAGTCGCTCTCAGCTGCGCGCGCGGCGCACAAAAGCCAAAGTGACTGTCCGTCGCCGGAGCAGAAGACGCGCTGAGTCAGGTGTGTGTGTGTGTGTGTGTGTGAGAGCGTGTGTGTCTTTTGGAAGACGACACGCCACGACGGCAAAACGATCGAGAAATTCTCTGTCGCTCTATTTCGGGCGATTGTTAAGTGCCCTGCTCTCTCTCTCTCTATCTCTCTCTTTCTCTCGTATACAGCCGCCGCTGTGGCTTCGCGCGCGCATATACGTAAGTACTTATACACACCGCGCGCGCTCGTTCGGTTTTAACTCTATTAGCTCTCTCTCTCTCACTCTCTCGCCTCGATCTCCGCCTCGCAGTGTGTGTGTGTGATGCCGTCGTACATATGCGGTGGCATCTGCAGACGCGCGCGTGGAATGGCACTCGATGCGCTCTCGCGAGAGTATAAGTATAAGCAGCGAGGAGTGACACTCGGCGCCTGTCTGCAATCAATAACGCGATTGCTTGCCCCCCTCCCCGCAGTTTCTTGGCGCCCCGTCAATCTCTTCACGTATCATAATACGTTCCTCCCACGCGGGCCTGGCACGTATTATATATATATATATACTCGCGCGCCTCTAATTCTTCGCAATGCCGAGAATTAGCATAAAAGGCAAATATAGCTCGTGCGGCCGCGGCGCTATGTTCCCTCTTTCTCTATATCTGTGTGTGTTCTAATTACATCGACGTAGCGCATACATATACATATAGCTGAAAAACCGGGCGCGCGCGCGACGGGAACGAAAGTATAATATGCTCCGAATTTCCCTGCGGTATACGGGCGGCGCCGACTCTGATGTACTCCAGCGGATAATTAATCGTTGACGTTAAACACGCGCGCCTGTCATCAGAATCAACAGGGAAATTTCGTGTAGTGCGCGCGGCTCTGCTGCTACAGCGCCGCGGACGCCGCTCGAAAAAGCGCGCGTATAAGTATTATATGCGCGCACACTGCACACAATGTTTAAATATATATATATATATATATATATATATATATATTATAAGCAGACACGCACGGGGTGAGATCGTTTCGAAAGCTGCAGCGAGGAACCACAGCGCCGGCAATCAACATAAAAGCTTAACCGCCAAATATTTAGCCGCCAAAACACTCGGCCGGCTTCTCTTGCCGAAAATTTATCATCGCGTACGTTATATGTAGAGTGAGCGAGTGAGCGAGAGAGCGAGCTGCATCATCGACAATTAGTTAATTAAAGGGAGCTAGCCCGGCTGTGGATTAGCGGCGTGTGCGCGCCGCAGCGCGTATAATAGAACCTACGCGCGTCAGAGACGCTATTCGTGGCTCTGTACGTATAATACGTATATATAGATAGGCGAGCTCTGTAAGCGCGGCTCTGTCCTTTCAGACCTACTCGGACACACATACACGAGCGCGCGACGCGAGAGAGAGAGAGAGAGACGGGCGAAATCCGCTTCACAGCCGATAAATCAGGCTCGCGTAATTAGATGCAACGCTGGCGAAATCTCGCCCGCGAGAAAGGCAGTCGGCTTTCCTACGTACTTTACGTATATACGTCTATGCGTGCAGTGTGTGTGTGTGTGTGTGGCTCTCTGTGTCTCTCTGCTCTCCCGAGGGATATCGGTCTACGGATTTACGAGCTCGACGCGTCTCTCAGCGCGCCTGTCAACGCCGTGAACTTTCTGGAAAATCATCGAGTTTTTATATATACATATATGTATACAGGGGAATCCGGATTTATATATAGGAGAGCGAACGCGGAAACATTACACAAGTTTGTGTTCGGCTCTAATGAGCCGTGTTCCGATGTGTATATACATCAGTCGAGGATTTAGCCTCGTGCGTAACAAGCGCGCGGCTTTTCAATTAGTCAATGAGCCGATTGATCCTTGGCTGGAATCGCTTTGATCATGGATAGTGAATGGAGATACTCTCTTCCGACCCTCCCCCTCCCCGCCCTCTTTCCCAACATACGATATCTCTCTTGTGTGCGATACATCCGAAATCCAATGGTGCGCGCGCGAGAAAAACATGGAGTGTTGTCGTGTTTCTGCGGAGTTGGTCGCTTTTTGAATTTCGCGCGCTCGCGCGCGTCTTTGCGACGCGTCGCCATCTATCACGCGAGTATTTAGTCTGACAAAGACACGCTCGAGTTTTACTTGGGCGACGAGCGCAGGTGTCCGGAATAATTTAAACTTCCCGCGATATTCGACTTTGATTTAGTTGGCAAAGTCAAGTTGTACACTCTCTTCGAGGATATATAGCGCGCGTTAGAAATTTATGCTTGTCAGTCGTAAGATTGATTCTTTTTTTCGCAGCAGCGGCAGCAGCCGTCGAGCTCCGAGACTTTTGTCAATGCGGTGTGTGTATATTAATCGTAAGCCGGGGGGGAGATATCTAATTTTCTGACAAACTCGCAGGAAATTGAATATTGGATATGAGCGAGCGACTGAAGGCTATATAGCAATTTGCGCGCGGGAATTAATCAAGGGGCGCGGTTATTTTACATACGTCGCGTAGTTCGATATGTGTGTATAATCGTTCCCGATTTCAATGCGTTGCAAACGAGCCTGCCTGGATATATTTTTCGTGCGGCTTATTCGTTCTTTCTCGACTGTTTAGGTATGCAGAAAAAGCGCGCGGGAAAATCCGAATAATTCAAATTAGTGAGCTTTACGCGAAAGCTCCGCTTTTTAACCGAATTATATAATACCGATTGAACAATGTACGCAGAGCTTGAGAATGATTGCGGCAACTCGTATAAGTCAGAAAAATACCATTGTACGCGACTTTTACGAAAAAAAAATTTGTAAAAATGTATTAACAATATTTGCAGAAAATATGGCCCCGGCGTAATCGAAAGATGCGCTTTTTTCCCATCGGTCCAATAAATTGCCTTTGCGCTTTTACAACTCCGCGACAGTGCGCAATTTGCCAAGCGAGAGAGAGAGAGAGAGAGAGAGAGCGATGCACATATCCGTCCGGAAGTATAGATCCTCATGATACGAGAAAAGTTGGAATTCCAGGGTTCCTCTGTCTCTCTCTCTCTCTGTTTCCTCTCTGTCTCTTGGACAGGCGCATAAAAAAGCGGAAAAGCAGCTCTCGCGCAAGTATAAAAGTGGCCGTACAGTCGTTGGAGGCTTTTACAACTCTTATTTCATCCGCCATTCAAGTCGACGTCATTTCGGATCCCCGAACGTTTTCCCTCCTCGTGTCCCCCCCCTGCAGTATATAGCGTACGCCGCGAGAGAGCGAGCGAGACGTAAAGAGGCTAGCGTCGCGAGGCAAAAGTAATGAGATTACGGGAAATTAAAGCTGCGCAGAGTAGAGCAGGCGGCCGACACCTATACGCAACGAAGCGCTCACGGTGCAATACAGCCGAAAAGGGAAATAAAAAAAAGTGCGCGCGGCTAATCAAAGCGCGCGTTTCGACGATTAAACGGCCGGCGATTTTTCCTGTCTCTCTCTCTCTCCGTCCCGGTCGTTTACCTCGGCTCGCAAATAAAGTTAAATAGAAGACGAGCGAGCGTGAGGAATTCCGCAGTCTTGTTCGAGACGGCGGCGGCGGCGACTGCGGCTGCGGCGGGGGTATGCGCGCATCCACCGCCGGGAGCATATAGTCGAGAGACGCCGCCGCGACGAGAAAGGATTTTCGCCTTTTGCCTCTGCCGCGGAATCGAGTTAGACCGGGCGTGATGAATCGGCACGTGAGATGACGGAGTTGAGGAAACTTTCCCGGCTGTAAAATACGTATGCGATTGACGGCATATATCGCCGCGGCGATGCTTTACGCCACACTCTAAGCAATGAGCTCTCCGGCTGTCGGAACTTCTCTGCAGCTCGCTTTAGCGTAACGCGCGCACACGGCAACGTCTCTGCGGCTCTGCGATGCCACGCTCGCCGCGGCGTTATATACGGCGAGCTTTTATTTATTAATTTTTTTTTTTCCCAACGTGCGCATGCACTCTCGCCTCTTTTTCTCCCGAGAAAATTACGTTATACCGCCGATGCGCGCACTTATCGCGAGTTACCCACACACGCTGCATGCATTTAAAAACAATAAGCGGACACGAGCGTGTGTGTGTGTGTATATATATATTTACTGCGCGCAACTCCGGCCGTAAATCAAGACTCGGGCGGCTCCATCCGCGTCGCTCGCTTTCTCCCGCGCAACTACGTTGTTATTATATACTATAACAGCATCAGGTACAATACTCGCGTAACCGCGAATTTTCACTCGAAGGAAGAGTTTTTAGCCGGAAATTCGTTATATAAGTTTGCCGAAAGCTCGATAAACGGCGCACGCCGAATTTCGACAATATTTATACCGCAGTAGCATCGACGAGCGTCCACGTGTATATATCTGTACGTATACGCACAATAAACGCTGTATACCGTCTTCATTCAAGGCTTTATAGCGCTTGGCGACTAATAAAAGGTGCGGATCAGCTGCGCTCGAAACAAAAGCTTCGGAGACGCCGCGAGGGAACAAAAAGGACCAAGAGCGCAGCGTACACGAGGAGGAAGACGGGGTGTATATGCGAAAGTTGCGCTCGCTCGCGCGCTTCTATAAATATAAGCCGGCGTATATAGAAGGCTACGCGGAGAATGCGCGCCGAGCGCGCCCGAGAGACTCTTTTTCTCCGATGCTTGATTCAATCGAGCTCCGGGGGACGAAAAATATACGCCGACGGCTCTACTCTGCTCTCTCTATCTGCGTCGGATTTCGCCCGTTTAATTATCCGCGTCGAATATATATATGTGTAGAGAGCGAAGAGGGACGAGCTATCACTAATACATAATAGCGCGCTATACGTATCGTCATCTCCACCTGTCGCGAAGACTCGGCGATAATGGACTTTTAATTTACAGCCGGACCGACGGCCGCGAGCTGCACTTTTTCCACAGCGCGTATATCGTCGTACCGGCCAGTGTATTGGATTACTGCCGTAGATGCATTAGCGCGCGAGGGAAGCTGTATTATACATATCGTGAGTTTTCGCGGAAAATATAACTCTGCGCTTAAAATTAGCTCTCTCTCTGTCTCTCTCTGTCTCTTTCTCGGGTTGGGTTTATATATACGTACGCGACGGACGAGAATGTTTTTCTATGCGCTCCGGACGAATGTGAATCACTTATACGAGGTACCTCCGATCCTCGCAGTTTCTTCCGGTGGGAGAGAGAGAGAGAGAGAGAGGAAAATTGTCGGAGGACTGCGTGTCAATTACTTCACCGACGTAATTTTAATAATCTCTCTATCTCGGCTCTCGCTCGGCATAAGCAGCTCAAGCTATATGCCCGCGAATAATCAAAACTTTTTCGCACGGCTGTGTTTCAAATTCCTTACTCCGCGCTACGAGTTTCTGTATATATATATACCTGTGTACAGCTACACTCCGTAGACGTATACACCGCGTCTGCCGGAATACTCCGGTGAAAAAAGAAAGCGTCAACCCGAGCTTATACACTCCGTTTCTCCTTCCTCTTTGGCGCTCAACGAAAACAAAGGAAGCGCCGAGCGAGTATCGCAACCTGAGACTTTAATTGCCCCCGCGAGAGATTACAAGCCGAGCTGCGTATATTGTCTATGTAGGTATATTAAGTATACGAGCGCGTAGAATTAGTTTTTGTCGATGAGCCCGGCCGGCGTTTGATTTTTTGCTCGCCTCTCGTCTCTCCCCGCGTGTACAGCGGTTGTACAGGCAACTGTGTATACACGAGCGCGTACACCTCTGCGTATACATAAAAGTGGGTATATAACGGAAGGAAGAATGTCGTACGTGACGAGGAGCGAAAGGGCCCCCGGCGAAACTCGAGTCTCTCTCCCGAATAGACAAGTGCGCGCTTGAAGCGACTCTGCGCGTGTATATAAGACAAAGAGAGCAAGAGCGTGAGGCGCGGGAGAAGTAACGAAGATAAGCGTCAAATGTTGTAATTAATAAACTCAGCTTTCTCTCGCTCTCCCTCTCGTTTTTCTTTGGTTTTCCAAAGCGGAAAAGACGGGGAGGGGGTGGGGGGATATCGCGATAATTGATCTTGCGCGCTACCGCGCAATATATCTATGCAATAGAGACGATTAAAGGTAAGGAATTAGCCATTAGAATTATCTCGACCGCGTGATCTTCTCGGAAAAACTCTCTCCCCCTTCTCTCCCCGCCCCACTCCTCCCCTGAAGAATCGCAAGATAAAGTGGACTCACGTGCCCGGCCGTAAGGCAGTATAGCCGCGCATGAGAGGGAACGAGGGTGGAAAGAAACAGAGCTGGAGTATTAGGATGTAGCCGAGCTAACGAGACGTACACACTATATAACTATACGTGAATACATTGCGTTGCATGTACTTACACGGGAATTAAAGTGTAGTCGAATTTCCGAGACGAAAAAGCTCCGGCAAAGGCGGGCGTTAATGGCTATCCCGGTCGCCAGTGTGTACAAGCGTATGTAGAGACGAAAAAGCTCTTGGAAAATTAATAAGCTTCGGCCGCTGGCTCTTCTTCAAGTATCTACGCGCTATATGCAGCGAGACTCTTTCTTTTCTCGCAGTGTGTTACATATACGGGTATATGTATCTGGTTCAAGAAAAGTAGTTTTCTCTCTCTCTCTCTCTCAGCGGACGCTGCACACACGCTTTTCCTTTGGAATTTTTCATGGCTCATCATGCCGCGAAAGCACCGCGTGCCGAGCCATAATGAGCTCTCTTTTTCCGATCGAGAGAGACGAAACATCGCGGATAGCTGCGGGGATGAGAGCTGGAGAGAGAGAGAGAGAGAGAGAGAGAGAGAGAAAAGCTCTGCCGCCGTTGGAATTTCGGAGCGCGCTTCTGTTATTTTTAATTAATTCTCCGTGCATACGGGCTTTTGTACGCCTCAATGGGAAAATATTCACTATATTCAACCGAGCGCCGCGCCCAACTGTTATATATTCTTTTACAATTTTTTTTTTTTGTGTTTTTTTTTTCACATTTTCGACTTTCAGTCTAATGAAAGGATACGTCTCGAACGTCATTTTTATCATGTCCGCGCAGTTTTTCAATGAATATAATACACGCGCGTTATATTGGAGGCGCGATTTTTTTCGCGTACGGCGCTCACACGCGTGTACGCTACACACGGCGCAATTGTAAATTATTACGGACTTTCGCGAGCAGACCTGTATTGCTGTATCGCGAAAAATGATAGCCACAGCCGTTCCGGACCATCAGTCGAATTAAAAGACTACTCGCTATACCCTACGAGCACGCGAAAAAAGCACGTATCGCCCGTGTATACGTATCGAGGGAAAAAAAAGTTAACGGTATATACATACATACGTATATACGTATACAGTTTTCGATACCTGCGCGGGTCTGTCTATATGCATACGTATTACGTCTACACACGTAGCCACGTGCGCAAAAATAAAGCCGACAATCCCGGCGTTAATCAAGCCGGCATCTCGGGGATAGAAAAAAGTAACGAAGGCATCGTCGCCGAGGGCCGTCGCGAAAATTGAAAAAAGCTCTCCGAAAAAATGTGCGCGTACAAAGAGAGCGGGCGACGCGACGCGCGCAGATACCTATCGCGCAGACACACACGATGCGGAAGAGAGAGTGAGAGAGAAGAACGCGCGCGTCATTCAGCGACAAAAAGCCGTATGTATATGCCCCGACGTCCATTCAGAGAGAGAAGAGAGAATGAGAGAGCTTTGGGCTAGCTCGTAATAGGCGGGCATTTTGAATGTGTGCAGCTGAGAGAAGCTCTCGATTATCTAGCCGCACATACTATACATATAGGTATATACGTATATAACGCTATATATACTGCGCTGATGCGTATGCAGAGAGTAGAGTATATAGGAGCCACTGCGGTCGGGACGCAGCCTTCGGTCACGGGCTACCGAGTAAAACGTCCAGTTGCGGTATAACGTCGCGCGCCGCGCGCGGAGCGAGAGAGAGATGACTTTTCATAAAGGAGGAGCTGAATTAGTCCGAAATTAGGGCGCATGAATTCGCTGATGTATTCGGAGAGAGAGAGGGAAGTAAAATTTTAATCGGAGCTGCTGCTGCTGCTGCTGCGGGAAAACGCGGCGCGTCTATATATATTCGACGAAAATAATCCGCGCTAATTACCGGCGGCGCGCACTGCAGGGCGGACGATAAAAAGCGCGCGAGAACCCGTTAAAGCCCGGGGCATTGTCTTCCGGCGTTCTCATCCGCTTCTCTCGCTCTTTCTCTCGCTGCGCGAATATTCCCAAATCCATCCTAAATAAGCCGGGCTTGCCCGTAAACTCGATTCCGATAGCGCCGCGGCAATTCAAACGAGCGACTCTCTCTCTCTCCCTCGCCTCCGCGTAATATAAAGCCGGAGCATGAAAAACGGCGGGAAGTTTGAATGCCGAGTTGTAGTACTAATCGAGAGATTTTTTTTTTCTTCGCCACTCTCTTTCCGTGAGGAGTATACAGTAGGAGATGGAAAAAACGCGAAAGACCGGGGAGAGGGAGGGCTTTCATTCCCGCGATGTGTATTCAAGGCGGTGGCGCGCTTTGTCGCGGCGCGTTCGATTTGACTTTTTTTCTCGTCCGCGCAGCTGCAAGTATACTCTTCCCCCTCCTCCACCTCTCGTTGTTTTTTTGTTTTCCGAAATTCGTTCTCGATCGAGCAGGCGACTTCTTCCACGGCGAACGAACTTCCTCGTCAGCGCTAAGCGCGGTCGCCCACAGTGTTATCGTTCGATTCTCGGCTCCTTTCATTATATAGGATATCCGCGCGACTTGGCGCGATTGGCGATTGAATTTGCATTTCTCTCGTCGCGACGTCGCATCTCTTTCGCGCAGTTTATTATTAATCGCATACAGGCGTCCGCGTAACGAACGTCGTAAGCGTATAATTGTGCGCGCGCTCGCCTCATTAAAACTCGAAATTTCATTATAGCAACGCGAGAGAGCGTTAATTAAATTTCCTATGGGTTACACACGCATCGAGAGAGACTCCTAAACAGCGTCGCTTCTCGCAACGAAATCGATAAATCCAGCTCGCTTGGAAATCTCCGAAAACTCCGATGCGCGCGCGCGTGTACTCCAGGCAATATGTACAATGAAATGAGACGAGTCACTCGAAATAAACGCCGCGTGAGCGTTTTGTAGGACGGACGAACGGACCGCTCGGCGCGTCGGCCAATTAGGAATGTGTCTAATAAGACGCAATGTTACGCGCGATAAAGCGAAAGCGCGCAGTTGCCGCGATATCCGTCAGTGTCCTGTCAAAATTCTGTATATATATATACATACCGCAGCTGCGCGCACGCGAGAGATGTGTATGTCGTTGAACCGCGAGAACGTGTCGTACTGTATATGGGCGAGGGGGCATACGTGCGTACATATTGCCTTGCGGAGAGCTGCGCAAAGCCGCGCAGAGGAGGGAGAGGAAAGAGAGGGCTTTATTAGTAATGGTGTCGCGCGCGCTACGAGCGTGTGACAACTCATTAATAAGCCAGCCGATCGAGTCTAATTAGACGCGGTTGCTAGACTCCTGTATGTACTGCCGCATATATATTATACGCGTACGTTGGAGGACGGAGCTTGCGCTCCCCGGCTTGGATTCCGCTGATTAATATTTTTACGGAGGAACTTATAAACGTCTCATACTTTCGGTGAGTATACTGTGGAAACTTGCTTGGCAACTATAATTGTCGCTGACTTTTCGAATTGGGACGCGACGTCGTTGTCTGACCTGCTCTTAAAACCAGAAATTCAATACTCCCGATAGTCGATATTCGAGAATTGTGCCATCGATGTACAATTGCGGCAGATAGCTGCGATTTAGCCAATACATATATATCTGTACACATAAATTGACAAAGAAATACCGTATCCATTTCCCTGCCGAAATTCTCTCTCGTGCCTGCGCGCGTGTCTTGGAATTACCGGGGAGAGCTTTTGCGCCAGAGCGCGGCAGCGGCGTCGCGAGCACCGCCGCAGAACAGTATACCGCAGGCGGTCACAATTAACGGAGCGCGATATATTCGAAACACGGCGTTGCGCTCTGATCGCGCAGCGAGCCGCGTCGCGCCGAATGATAATACAAGCGCGCGTTTCATTATTCTAATCTCGTCTCGCTCGCCAGGATTGATCGCTCAATCAACTGTCCGCGGGTATAAATCATCTCTATACGTGTATATCGCCTCTCTCTCTCAATACATGCGCAGATCGCGTCGACGGCATAAAGCGCACGTCTCTGTGCGCGCGCGTGTATATATATATATATATATACATCCGCAGAAGCGCGTATCTCAAGCTTATCGGCGCAGCTCTTTATTAGCCGCTCGCGGAATTACCGAAGAGAGGAGTATAAAGCGAAAGGTCAAGCGGAGGAGCATTTATGACCGCCGATAAATGCCAGCGTCAAGTGCTTTTCAATTGAGATAATCACTCGGGGCTGCCGCCGCCGCCGCCGACGCCGCTACTGCTATACTGCTACTGCCACTGCTGCTGCCGCTGTTGTGGAAGTGAAGGCTTTGTGCGTGTGTGTGTGTTTCCCGTATCCGCAGGCCATAGAATTTCGCAGAGCTTTCGGAAGCTGCTGCTGCTGCTGCTGCTACTGCTATGCTCCCTGCGAAATGAGACCCTCCAGGTATTCATGGACGCGCGGCAGCCTCGTTATTCTTAAGCTGCGAGCGGGGATTTCGCTTTGCGCTGATTTGACTCGATGTTTATAAAACGCGTATACCTGAGGGCTTTGCGTTATTTCTCTCTCTCAATCTCTATTTCTCCTTTTTCCATTATATTTCATTTCGGAAATCGAAGCTGAAATTTCTACGAAAATTCGGTGCATATACACAGCGCGACACTATATACATATGGTACAATATACAGAGAGGGAGAGGAAACCCGATCACTACCGGGTTACATTATACATACGCGCATGTAACGCATATCGTATCAGTTATATGTATGCACGCGCATATATATCGGGAAAGCAAAGTCAGCGCATTGTCTATCATGGGACCACCGCAGAAATTTTGCCCCCGTTACATCCCCCTTTAAGAAAAGCAACAGTTCAATCAGCTACTCCGACTCGCGCTCCAAAGCAAAGCAAACTCACCTCGTGCAGCGCGTGACGGGCAAAAGAAGTCGTTCACCACCACCTCCTCACGAGTCTCCCGCTCGTTCCTCCCTTATTATTCGTCTCCTCCATCGCGTGCCCGTATATCCGGGACGTCGACGTGTGCAGTGTGTGTGCGCGTCTATATCTGTATATATACGCCTCACCTCCTTCACTCGATCCCGGAAACTCTCGAGCTTACGGAAAAATCTCTATAAATAATCATATCTCGACGCCGGTCCCCCGTGTTTACGCGCACTCCTCTCGCTCGCCGATCGCGCGTCCGTATACTGTTATACACAGTGCTCCGCGCGCACACGTGTGCTTGCAAGCTCCGCCGGCGACGGACTGCGGGGGAAAGCCTCCCGTATCACACGGACGGCACACACACGCGGCGCGAGACAAACTTTTTTCGCCTCTCGAGAAAATATACGATAGGTAGCACGTGCGCGATTATATCGTCGGGCTAGAGAGAGAGAGCGAGAGAGCGAGTACGAGAAAGCGCGCGGGCGCGAGAAAGAGAGAGAGAGAAGGACTTGACAAATGGACCACCGGCGCATATGGCGCGTCGCGCACGACTGAGAGCCGAGCTGCCGGGCCATCCTCTTGCCGCGACTCGCCCCCACCACTCTGCTCGCTCTTCTCTCTCTCTTCTCTCTCTCTCTCTCTCTTTCACCCCACGCGTGCGCCTAGGTATACGCTCTGTCTCTCTCTCAGCTGCCGCCGTCTTCTCTGCTCTGGACCGTCGCCGGTCTCTCTGTGTACATACTGCGTGTGTGCACATCGCTGAAAGAGAGAGAGAGAGAGAGAGAGAGAGAGAGAGAGAGAGAGAGGGCTACTACAGATGCGTGTGGCGGGAGATTTTCTCGTTTTTTTCTGTATATATACAATATACATATATACCTACTCCACGGAGGAGAGTATTTGCTTTCTTTACCTGTACGGGATATACTCTGCCGGAGCTTTTTTAGGAGTAGTCAAGCCCGCGTGTTTGACTTTACTCGGGCGAGCTCTGAGGTTTTCCGACGACTCCGCCGAGTAGTCACAGATGCGCCAGATATGTTCGTTAGCGAGAGCGTTTGTTTGAACTTGTATATTCCAGCGGAATTGCCAAGATCGCTTGCACGTCGTAAGGCAATTAATTGCGCGCGGCGAAGATGCCGCGGCAATTTTGAATTTTTATAAGCTTTTCCTCCACCTCGACGTATATAGGGCGTCCCTCTCCTCTGCCGCCGCGTTTCTTTCAAGCGTCCGCCTCCTTGACTTTTGTCTCTCGTCTCTCTCAGCTATCTACGTTTGCGCGCGCTGTGCCACCCTGGCTTTTTACTCGTGTTTGTCTTTTCCGCTCGCTCTCGCTCTCCCGGCGTGTGTTTTACTTTCTTTGAACTTGTTTTTCCCGATGTTTTCCTTCCCCCCGCCGAGCTTATTTACCTGGTCCCCGCGATCTTTCAATATTTTACGTCCTATTACCGATCTTTTCCCAGCGCATTAAACTTTCATCGGGGCCTAATTGAAGCTAATGTGATTTCCTCGGCAAACTCGCCGAGTCTCCGAGTAATTATCGAGACGATCGAGGTCCCCTCCCCCGCCCTCTCCGCCTCTGTATGTGTGTCTTCTGTATAAGCGACGTATATACATCGTGTCGACGCGACTGAAATCCTGCAGCGCGAGACGCGCGGCGATATATACGGTTCGCCAACAACTTTTTTTCGCCCCGCGTACCCTGAGCCGCACCCCGCGACACGTGTCCCCCGCAAGTAGTTTCACCCGCTGAATTACGCTCTAGTCTAAAATAAACCAGAGTTTAAGCAATAAAGCACCGAGACTCGCGAGAGGAAGGAAGTATGAGACACTTTCCAATAAGTTTTCTCGCGAGCGCGCCGAGCCCTGTCCATATGTTCAACTCTAGCAGGAGTTTACCGGTGCCGCGCCGTCTCATTTCTCTTCCCCGACTCTCGCGGGCGTTATAACTTTTTTTTTCTTCCCGCTCCCCCCCCCCACCCCTTTCGAGAAAATTTCGCCCTTAATTTACTCGGAAAATTAAAGTCACGTTCGGAACCCGTTAGCCGTCGCATAATTCACCGGTTTTTACACACTGCACTGCAGTCGCACACACGCTGCAGCTTTTCTCCGAAAGTCTAACGAACCCACTCTCTTAAACAAATCGAACGTGCGTCTCGCGCATTCGAGTATCCCAAGCAAAGAGCAATCTCTCTCTCTCTCTGTCTTTCGGCTGGAAAAACTCTATTAATCCTCGCTCGTCCCGCATATCAGCGAGAGACAGAGCGTTCTCTCCCATTTTTCCTCCCGATGTGTTCTCTCTCACTCTCTCTCTCGTCCATAGTAGCCCACAAAAGCGTCTATCGCGCATTTTTCTCATCTCCCTTATGTCGCTTAAATCCGACGAGAGAGAGAGAGAGAGATAGAGAGTGGATTTTCCGCTGCGCGAAGCTGCCAGGTGCTCTCTTCTCTCTCGCTCGCGTCTCGCTCGGACAGGTAATTGCGCGGCGCGTCGTGTCGTCCCTCTCTTCTCTCTTTCTGTCTCATCGCAAAGAAAAGGCTCTCTCTCTCTCTCGACGCCGACACGATATTCGAGAATGCAGTGTGTACCTACTACGTGTACACTCTTGAAACGCGTCGTCCGGTCGCGGCGCGCTGCATTGTGCCTTATTGACTACGAGTCTGAATGAATTTTCCCTCCCTTTTCTCCCGTGTATTTTATGGACCGTTGCGTGCGATGTGTGTCCTTTGTGGAAACGAGTGCAGCTATACAGCGCTATACTCCTCTAGCATCGAATGGAAAGTCGAAGAAAATCTTGCGGCGACGGCGGCTGCTGCTGCTGCGTGCTCCAGGGAGATGATGCACGGCTTTTATTCTATTTTTCGATTCGGTTTACGTGAACGTGAAAGAGCGAGAGAGAGAGAGAGAGAGAGAGATGCCAACTGCCGTCTGTCTTATATACCCCGATGAAATATAGATGCGGATGTTATTTCGGAAATATTATATCTGCTCGCTCTGATGCCGCATTATATATACCGCTGAGTGTTTTCGTGCTTCAACGAGAGCATCTTCTCGATTTCTGTCAATGATCCCTACCGCGCGCATTGTTCTTGCAATAACCGCGTCTTTAGAGTCTATCCGTGTATACGTATAAGAAGCGAAAGGCATATACCCGTTTGATGCAGAGTGCAATGTATATAATATATATATTATATATATGTATATACATGTATAGCTGGCCGCGTCAGCGCCGATGCACTAAATTATTCAAAGGACTAAGAGGGCACGAGTAAAAAGAAGAACTGACTCAGGTGTAGTAGTGCCGTAGGAACGAACGGAGATAAAAGATACAGAGTCGAGAGACAAAACACAGAGTGTCTCTCTCTCTCTCTCTCTCTCTCTCTCTCTCTCTCTATCTACGCTGTGAGCCGGAGCCGTGGACGCTCAAACTTTTTACATAATTGAAAATAACGGCCGCGCTCTCGCTCTGACGAGGACTCGGCTGCGCTCTCTCACTTTCGCATTGTTTTATTTCGTCTTGTAATTAGTTTTCTTTCCCTTCGCGTCCTCTCACCCTCGGTGCACACGCAGTATATATATCTGCATCTACACCCGGCTGTATATACACTGCAGCAACAATTTCCCTAATTGACGTTTCGGAGATTCGAGAGAGACAGAGAAAGATAGCGGGAGGAGGGGAAAAAATGCAATAAAGCAAATTCTCCGAAAATTTGCATGGAAATGCCAAGAGTCGCGTGGAGGTCGCGGCAATCAATTATTGTACGCGCTTACCTTCGATGAAAAAATAAAAAAATTGGCCAGGAAATCTTCGAGAGCCGCGTCCTCAGCGCCAACGTCATCCCTCGCCTATACACACCTTCCCCAACAACAACGACGACGATGCACGATGTGGAGAAACTGCATATCCTCTCGCGGGGGTAGTTATAAGCGGCCAAGTTTCTCCAACCCTTTGTCTCTCTCTCTCACTCTCCTGGCCCCCGATAGCGGATAATAAGTCTCCCGACGACGACGACGACGACGACGACGACGAGGACGGAGAAGCATGTCCGCGATAGCGCGACTAGAGGGGGAGAGAGGAGAGGAGAGAATCAGGCGCACAAGTTTGCCGGGGGCAGCGATTAGCTGCTCTGCCTGGCTTCCCGGGGATAAATCAAGGGCTGAGTAGAGAAGCCTCTCCCTCTCTCTCTCTCGGCGATGCTCCTGTTCTGCATTTCTTCTCGCGCTCTTGGCTTCGCCCGGACTCTGAAGGCCGGGATCCGAAAAGACCGAGATATCGCGCGATTCGCTTGGGAATCAATTTTTCGCCATTTCGCGGATGCGAATACCCCGTGTTTCTCCGAACGCTTGTGTATAGGGGAGATCGATGCGTTTATTCATCGGCGAGACGAATGCGGAAGCTGATGGGGACGGCTGCCGCCGTTGAACGGAAAATCTTTGGATTGGGAGTAAAGTTTTATTTTTCGAATTTCGGCAAGAACGAATACGTCCCGTTATAGATTGTATCATATTTTATGCATACTTAAAAGGCACTTTGTCGTGAGCAAAATTTTATGATTTTGTTTGAAATACATTTTCGGAGTTTGGGAGACGGTCGAGCGGTATAAAAGCGTTACTACATCGTAAATTTTCTTTCTGTGATTTTTGCGTAAAACAGAGATGCGCGACTCATAATTATATCCTTAATCAAAATTCTTCGCTGCAAATGGAGACAAACTTGTGAATATACTTTAGATATGAATATAACGAGCTTCATTCGTTTTATGATACCTGCCTTTGCCCATATAGACAGTCGCAGTAAGCGATAGCCGATTCTCAACTCGCGTCTAAAAGTATTACTCGCCAGCAGCGATTGCATCGTATCGCAGCTCAATACAAACGTTTCACTCCATCGCCGCAAGAATCTTTCGCTCGCCTTCCGAGAACGCGAGCAAACTCCCACGTCTCAATCCTCAAGACGACCATACTATTCTCGCGACCATTCCGCCGTCGACCGGCCGCATAGCCCTGTGCGGCAGCTCTCGGAGGCTTGGCAACTATATCATCAACGCCATCGAGCTCGCCAGTTCACCTCGCCGATGTGTTATTTCGCGGAAAGCCAGAGCGCCGCGTCGCGGGCGTTTCTAATCCCGTTTGAAGACGAGCGATATTTTCCGAGAAAAGTCCGTCCACCCACGATATCTATCCCGGGCGCGCGCGCGCGCACCGATAAATCCAGCTCCGCAGCCGCGCGACGACTCAACGCGCGTACAGGTCGTCGTGCGGCAATTAGCGCCGTCAGAGAGTCCCGTGCAAGCGGCGGCCGCGCAAAAAGCTCGGCCGCGGAATGAGCGGAGAACGGAGATAATCCGCAATTTGTCGGAGCTTCGATAACAATTTGAAGAAAAACGCTCTCCGCTCTATCTCGACTCTCGGCGTATATATATGCCGTGGCGCAGAGAAGCGCACATACGCGCGCGCACACGTACATACAAGCTCGCAGACGAAGTAACGGGGCAAAGTGTTAGCAGCTCTCCGGAATAAGTCCTAATCCCTCCCGCGCGCGCGCTCGTATATCACCTTCTATATTTAAAGCTTTTAAGCTCGCGCGCGCGCTCTCGATCTTGCGCGCTTGTATGTGTGTGCGGTATATACACATTACACATAGATATATACGCGAGCAATGTATATACAGAGGAACGAGAGCCGCCCGCGTGGACGCGCAATCGTTTGTCAACGGGCGATATCGTTTTTATATACAGATTGGCCTTTAATTATAGCGTCGCGCGAGCGAGAGGCGCGACGAAATTTACGACTTCGCGGCTGCCGCCTCTCCGAGAAAGAAGCGCGAACGTGCACACACAGACACACAAAGAGATTCCTGCGCATTTGGCGTATTATAGATCACGGAATTGAGAAACGCTATTCGCGCGCGCGCTATATACATCCATTTTTTTTAGCGGCCCGCGGACACGTGCCTGTTATTTGAATTAGACGCGCGGGAGCCTGTTTGCTTTACCCTGATTTTCGACTTGTGTGTGAGTCTATAATGCGACTTGCGAGTCCGTTTCTCTGTGTGTCTGTGTGTGTATTTATAGATTTCGCGCTCGATTATCTCGTTTGATGCGGAGGCGATATTTCTGCGTCGGAAACAAGAAAAGAATAGTAACACAGCGATAAATGTCAACGCCCGCTTTTTCCATTCGAATTGCCGCGCATTATAGATATCGAGCGCGCCGTTTTACGGAAAATGTTTTGTTAGCGCAGTGCGTAACTGAAAACCAAGTGCGAATAAAATTGCTTTTCCCACCCGACGTACGTATAAAACTGAAGCGGAATAAAAAAAAACACACAACCATGTACAGACGCGAGAAAAAAAAAACAAAACGATACACCCATAACCATTGCAAGACGTCGTTCCGCCGCGGTATTATCGGTCCCTCTGACAAATGGCGAAGCGCGGCACTCCAAGGGCTACTCTCCGACACAATACCTTTGGAAAAATGGCTTGTTCACACATATGTACAGCGCTATATACACACGCGTTGTTAGACACGCAAGCGCGCGAGGGTTTGCATCGGTCCCGCAGAGGCCGATGCCGTTATATGGGTGTGTATACACCGACAGAAGCTCATATAACTCGGACCATCTCTCGGGCTGACGAGAGGCTCGTAAATCACGCGATGAACTGCGCTGCAGTAGCGCACTGCATACACGGACTCGCAGAGGAAAAGCCAGCGGCAGAGAGCGTGTAATATTTTCCTTTTTCCATTCGTCAAATTCATACCCACTCTTTTCCCAACCGGGTCTCGAGTCCTGCGCGACTGCATTACACGCTCCGATCTATACGTGCAACGCGTGTACAAAGGCGAGCGCACTGCGCGCACGTGGTAACATTACCGATATACGGTGCGCGAGAGAGGACATAAACTGCGCGCCTCTCCCTCTCTTTCTCTCCGGGGTTGCGTCCCTGGAAACAATACGGGGCCGGCGAACAATAAGATCGCGTCGCCGCGTCAATTCGATAATTCAAAACAAACATTGTTCGGCGCGCAGTTCGATAAGCATCTCTCGCAGCCGAAAGCTCTGGTCCGCCTCGTGTCTGTAATACGCGCGATGGAGAAATAAAGAAGAGCCTCTTGCGAGAGGAGAGAGGAATAACGGAGCGCAGCCTTGTAACGCACACTCATATAGCGTCACGAGTATAGCGGCAATCGAGCCGCGCACAAGTGTTGACGCACTTATCGCGCTCGACTACTTTGGCCGCTCTCCAGGCCGGATAATAGAAATAAAGAGAGCACGAAGGGGGTCGCGCGTCTCCGGCCCCGGCGTCTAGTGTCGTTTCTGTACATATAAGCCGTACCACCCCGAAGTGCCATCGGAAAGTGAGACAAAGGGATAGCCGCTCGTATACAAGTATACACGCGGACGACTGTACATATACTGCTCTGCACTATACGGATCCTATCATTGCCTCCTTGTGGCCCTATTATGCGGTTATATTCGCGCACGCGCTGCGCGATCGTCGCTGCGGCGGCTCTCCGCGAAATATCGCTGTGTAACGAGCCGCTATTTATTTTTCCGCGCGCACGCGATCCGTCCATTCAGCCTTGCGCAGTCTCTCTCGTCTGTATACAATATAATACTGTATCACACGGAACGTCTCGAGTGCATCACGTGTCTGCGGTGCAGCGCAGCTTCTTTCTTACATGCGGCAGCGCAGCAGCTCTCAGGGGCGTCGATACAGCAGGTCCGAGTATAATAGGAACGGAAACTCCGGGAGGATTTTTCAAACAGACGCGTACGCGCGTGTACGTATATGTATATCCCTCGAGGCCGCCGCGACGATAAATTATATTCGGCCGGGGGATACGTTCGCATAT
Source organism: Philotrypesis tridentata (assembly GCA_018906965.1). NCBI lineage: Eukaryota > Metazoa > Arthropoda > Insecta > Hymenoptera > Pteromalidae > Philotrypesis > Philotrypesis tridentata. Next base: position 7,008,909 of record JACCIB010000001.1, on the reverse strand, counting down.
ATAGCGCCGGCGTGTGTCCGCTGCGCCAAATGGCACTTTCATTGCACTTGCGCGATTTTGCATTCGTACGCGCGATTTATCACCTTTTTTTCTCTCTCCCGTCTCTCTCTCTCTCTCTCGCTCTCGCTCGTGTAGCAGTCGACCGAGAGGGAGCTGCCGCGCTACAGCTGCCGTAGTCGATATGCGTCGCGCTTCGCGTTTTCTTCTCTCAGACTCCGAGGACTCCGGCCGAGGAGAGTCTCTCTCCCTCTCTCGCTCGAGGCGTAATTTATCGCGCTCTTATTGTCGTTAGCCCCACTTTACGAGCTGCGGCCGAGTTAGAGGGAGTGAGAGAGGGAAAGTTTGCTTTTCCGCGGCGAACGTACTTTGATTGCTCGGCTAGTATATAAATCAATTAGTTCGCCTTGTTATGTGCACGGCAGAGAAAAGCTTTTTCTATATACATACGCACAGCGCGCGTGTCCTACTCTGCAACACGTCGAAAATTCGAGCGGCGCGAGAGAGATAAATGACGTTTGCATTTTTTAGCCGCGTACAAATTGAATTTTTCTCCGCCGCGCGGTTATTATACGCGCCTTCGGTGTATTAAACGCGCGCGCTGCGTTTAATTCCGGGGGTTTGATACAATGAAAATGAAAAAAGCCGATGCCGATGCAGCGTAGATGGTATAACTGTATGTATACGCGTTCGTTACGTGCGTATACCCACTCGAAACTTCATCTGCGTGTGTGTGTTTTCGCCACGAACGAAAATGCGCGGCGACAAAGGCTTTTTACATTTTTCCGCGCGTTCATCAAAAATTCATCGCGATATAATGTACGGCGCAACAAAAGCGCGATCCCGCGCAAACGCGAACAAGAGCCGCATGAGCGAACAATTTTGGCTCTAACGAATCCTCGATAATTTTCTCGGGCAATGCGCGCGCCCAACGCGGACAAAAGCAGCCAAAGGAGAAATAAGCTCGGAATATCGAAATTAGGAAAAATAGGCTTCGTAGCAGCTCCTCGTCGTTGTATATAGCGATTCAATTCGGTTTGATGCGAAAATCCCCTTTTTCATATACATAAAAAAAAATATAAGCAGTAAAATTTATTGATTATCCTCGCAATCAATTACGCATGTAAACAATATCGTGCGGGTCATCCAAAACGAACCTTTTGTACGCAGCGCTGCGCCTCGATTAGTCAAAGTGTGCGCATGTTCGGAAGGGACACAATACAAAACACTGATTACATAGCGAATCGCCCCCGATGAATTGTCTCCGACCCAAAACGCCGTGCATTTTTTTTTCGCCGATAAGACAACTGCACTTGCCATTGTGCCGTATAGGTAGGCGTAGACGTACATCTGCTTTTATGTAAATCGTCGCCATCTCTCTCTCTCTCGCACTTGCGATAATGTACTGCGACGCTCTTTTCGCGCGTGTGTACATATACAGATATAGCTACTCGTGCGTAGAGGCGAGAAGGGTCGCGGCGTTCGGATGCAGCTGCCAGATCGCATTGTGCGTCGCCGCGGGAGAGCCGGGAGATACCTAATGATCTGGCTTGTCGCATCGGCGCCGAATGACTTTTTGAAAGTCTGCGCGCGGGCACATAATGCACATATAGCTTTTGATGCGCTCTGTGTAAACGATTGCTCGCTCCCGAGTGGATTAGGGGATGCTCGTATTATACCGAGACCCGCGGCGGACAATGCGCCGAGGCCGAGTTATTTATGGGGATCGTTAAAAATGTTTTGGAGGACTTCCTTTTTTCGTTTGTTTGCGCTCGCTCGGCTCCTCTCGACTCCGCAAGACGATACGTATCTCTATTATTATATTATATTATATACCGCTCGAGGGTCCAGGGAGGGAAGGGTGGGAAGAGAGAATCGCAGTTTTTATTTCCGGAGCCATTAATTTGTTTAGAAGAATAGAGCCGGCCTCGGTGGAAAAATCGACAGCGAAAGGCCACTTCATTTTCCGAGCGGTGAAAAGAGCGGGGATAACAAACCGTCGCTCTTTCTCTCTGTCCTTCTCTCTCGGCGTAAAACGGGCAGTAAAACTGCAGCGGATTGTAGGTCATCCAATCGAGCGGAGATTTTCGGATGAGCCCTCCTTTCCGTCTCCGGTGTATATATGTGTATACATCTGTATACAAGTCAGATCGATGGTCCCTCATCCTTCTTCAGCCCTTTCTTTTTTGCTTCTCCCGAAGCGCGTTCTCGCGCGACACGCACAAACAAAGCTGACACGCGTCTTTTCTCTGTATATACAGCCTCGATCTTGCTCGTTAATCTCAATTACTTCGCGCTTATCGATCCCGTCGGTACATATACAGAAAGAGTCGATTCCTTTTATTTTTCACCGGGCGATTTTCCAAAGGGAAAAACGGAAGCTCGCCGGTTAACTAGTGTTTACTCTCGGGCCTCCATCCAATAGCGCGACTTTAAAGTTTATTCTAGTTAGCCGACGCCTCGAACTTTGTCCCTACATACTGTCGATGCTGCCGGGGGAGATGGTTCCTTTTTTTTACTGCTCCTCGCTCTTTCGAAAGGGAGAGAGACTCGACTTCCGCGAGATCGTTGCCTCATTACGATGATGAATCTTGCCCCGTACCCCGAGCGATTTCGAACCGACGCGCTGCGGTTTACGAAAAAGCAGAGACAGAGAAAGAGAGAGAGAGAAAGAGAGAAAAAAAAGGGAAATTCAAAATACACAAAAGGCGCGGATTTATCCTTCGATTCCACGCGGCTTAGGTCCGCGGCGCAGCGTGAATACGAAAAAGAAGCTGCGCGCGCTCTATCCCTCTCCCACTTTCAATCTCGGCATCGCGCCGCCGGGTCCTCTCGGTTGAGCGATGGCGTGTGGCCATATGCTCGATAATTCATCGATATATACCTATACAGCCGTGTAATATCCGACGTCACGCGCCGTGTGTCTTTACCGAACGCACAACTTTCTCTCTCCCCACACCCTATTTGTCGCGCGCGCGCGCGCCGTCTGTTCTCGCCCTTCTTCTCCTTGCTGCGCACACATTTTTTGTTTTGTTTTCTCTTTTTCCCTGTGTGTGTGCTTTTTTTTCTCTCTTTGGCTCACCGCGCGCTGATATTGGCGAATGCTCGGTCGCGGTGAAAAATTTATCGTCCGTCCATTTTTCGATTGTTGATATTGTATTTTGTTTGCTTGTTCTGCGCGGCGCGTTATATGGAAGCAAAAATCTTTTTGCCGATGAATCTTTATGAAAGGACTTTTTTCCACAGGACACCTCTCGTGATATAAAACAAAAATGTACAGATTGTGTATAGCCGTGATCTCGTTGTAAATCCGTGTGTCATATTGAACAACGTCGGGGTTGTATAATTTTATTTTGCAGTTTAAATTTATTACACGCGGAATTAAACTTATTCATTATACACGGCGTCGTACAATAAACATCGGAAATTGCCGACACTTTTGGAAGTCTCATTTTGAATACGTACTTATAGAAATGTTTAAGCTCCGACAAGCTAATCTTTATGAAGGAAACCGTTAAATGTTATGATCCAGCATAAATTCACGATTAGGATCTTTCGAATTACAAGTTTACATTCAAATTACTTTACAAGTCTATCTTCTCTGGTCATTCGAACCGTCGTAGTAAAATAATCTCAACATGAATTTGTAATAATAAAATTAGAATTTGCCCGCAGTATACTCGATTCCAATCCAATGCACGCAAAATGTAGTTTTCTTCACCAGAACTATTTTGAAAAGTGCCAGAGAGAGAGAGAGAGAGAGAGATGTGAACTTCCCTTTTCTTCGTCCCCGAATCTATCGAGCTATATGCCAGTCTCCCGCAGCGCACCGTCGATAATAACGTACATAGTTGAAGCCATCAGTCTTAAAGAAATAGCTTCGTTTTCCTTCGAACTTTACAACCGACCGCAGCAATTTCCTTTCCTCTCTCTTTCTCCCTCTTCGACACACCTGTTTCTCCGCGGAAAATCTTCTTTTCACTGTCTCCGTCTCCCTCTCTCTCGCTCCGAGCCAACATTCATCCCAGTCGCAACTACTCTCGCGGCCACACAGTCCGATTTCCTTGGCCAACAGCGCGCGCGCGGGGGGGATGAGAAGCGCTTTGCGAAACGTGACCTGCTTGTATACGAGCCACCGGGATATCTGCTCGCGAGTATGCGAGAGGAGGAGGCAGCGCAGTGGGTGCGCGGGTGCCGATGGTTAGGCGAAAGAAGAAGAAGTGGCAAACGCGATCTGGATTCGGGGCTGAGCTTCGCTCCTTTTCGGGAGATCCGATTCCATCCTTATTCCTTCCTCGGCTCGCGGCTTCTCTCTCCCTCTCGCTCTGCAGGCGAAGCAGCCCGGGCATCGGCTCCTTTGTTTTTCCGACGACGTGCGCCGCGATTTAATCTTCCCGCGCGCGAGCTCGGCTTTATGAGCGGCCAAACGACTCGGACGCACGCGCTCTCTCTCTCGATCTCGCCAAATTTACTTCGCGCGGCTCACTCCAGTGGGTATATGTATGCCTTATACGTATATACAGAGTTTCGTCAACTCTCCGCGTGCATGTCCGTTGTATGCTTTATGCGAGCGCCTATATAGCCGCACCAGTGGAATGGAGAATCTGTAACGGCTTGGTAATCTTTATTGCGCCATTTCGCCCGGGCGATAGATGGAAGCGCCGAATTATGTTTATTGTCCGCGCGGATGATTCTTATGGCAGCGGTTATCGTTTCTCCTCGCGAAAATTCAATGGACTACGTATATATATATACGAGCGGTTCGCGTAACGTAGAAACGCACTCTCACCACCGCGCGCGCATTGTCCTCGTTCTCCTGTGTGAAGCGGCTCTCGCTGCCTCTAATCCCTCCCCAGATTTGCATTTTAATAAAAAAAAGAGAGAGAGAGAGAGCCAAGAAAAAAAGCGTGTATAAGCCATTATATTTTATATAACCCACCCTCTATACGCGTATCTCTCCTGCTTTATGTAAGAATATATCCCTATATCCCGCAAAGAGCGCAGCTCCTTTCAAAAGTATTAGACTTCTATATATACGAGGAATCTCGGCCTACTCCCCGGCAATAAACGACGATGACCTCGATCAGGAAAGTTTGTTGATTAAAAAAGAGGGCGAACTGTCGAGGAGCGAGAGAGAGATTTTCGTGACAAAGGGTGTATACGCGGGAGCGCGGCGCGCACACTCGAACCGGTGTCATATCGTTTAGGGCTCGACCCCTCTCTCATTTAGCCTCTAATTCTTTCCTCCCTCCGTGTCCGACGTCCAGCGCCTGCTGTATACAAGACGCTTGAGAAATGACCGTTGCGAGATTAGTCGGGCAATCACGAGAGGAGGGTCACATATATATATAGAGAGACGTGTGTGCGGTTGGCGAGAGCCAGTAGTATAGGAGCACCGGAGCTGTAGTAGGTGTGAAAAATGACGCCGTGCGTCCCCCTTTATTAAGCGATCCGCCGCCAGGGGCGCTGTCTCGAGGAGTAGACACTTCCTTCTTCTCTCTCTCTCTCTCACCCCGAGACGAGGGTCTTATCGCTCGCGCACCACTATATATATAGTAAACTCTTGTAACTTTCTCCATATATCCATTTCCAGCAGTATAGCGGATACCGAGCTTTGTGTTTCTTTTCCGCGAGAGATTATCTCTCCGGAGCATATGTGTACTATACGCCGGCTTGATTAATCGCGCCTTCGCGCAAGAGACTTCGGACAATCTTCGACAAGCCGCGCGCGCCATACGCGCGGGCGAGATGTATGCGCTTCTCTTTCTCTTGGAAATATTTTAATGAAACGGACGGTTTACCGGAGAAAAACGAGACTTTTCCTATGTATCTCGAGTTCCCCCCCCCCCTCTCTCCTGTATACATTCGTATACACATTGCGAGCGTATAATATATGTGTGTGCGTGTACAGTCGGTGTACGTGTGGTATACATATAGAGAAACGCAAGGCAAAAACTTTTCCCCTCACGCACAGACACACACCGCGCGCACTTTCCCTCCCGACGACGACGCAGACGACGACTCGGATGATCGAGGGGCTCACGTGCGCACTGCGTTACCTACCCCTCGCCTGTAATTCGGGAATTTCGGCCCTTTTTTTTGCGGCCGCTTCATAAATATTTGACGAGCCGCATCTTCTTTTTTCTCTCGCCTCTCCGTATATATACAGCACGCCTCTTCGCACGTGATATTATTATCATCGCGTGCGGATACACCGCACACCACACACCTCGCGCGGGGGTGAGAGAGAGAGAGAGAGAGATTTATTAATTCATGCGACGACGATCGGCCCCTGGAACGGATTATGAATCCAGATGAGCACACCGAGCGTTTTCTCTTGCGGACAGAGCGCGGAAAATGACCTGTGAAGTACGCGTATTACTTTGTATAAAGTACGATTAGGCGCGTACTACGGTTAGAGTTAGGGGCTTTCTATATGAGCTTTCTATACGCACACTGTGATTTGAGGAGCGGAGCTTTGTGATGTACAGGATTTCTCGATTACTTCTGATCCTTGACGGGGCTGCGGGCTTCTCGAGTTAGTAAAAAGCTTTCCGGACAATAATAAATTTCTACGCGCAGCTTCACTGAGAAACGTACTGTTGTAATGAAAAATTATACTGTATAAAAAGTAGTGAAGCTGTGACGTACTTGCTTTGGCACAAAATTCACTGCATAAAGTAGGGAAAATTGCTATTTCAAAATAATCTGTAAAATTTGTACTCTGCAATCGAATTCTTCGCAATTTTATTTTTCTAAATAATTTCCAATGCGAAACAGGTGTTTCTCAGTGTTGATAAAACTCTTGGATTCGAGATGAAAATTTGAGCTGTCAATAAGTATTCTTCTCAGTTCTCTGTTTCAAACAAATGCACATTCCCAAATTCCGTTACACATACTCTCCTAGAAAAACGAAGCTTTCTTCCATCACCGACGCATTACACTGTGCGCAACCGAATTTTTCGGCGTGCAAAAACCAGACGGACAATCATCGCCGGCTTGCCAACACATACGCGCACGCGCTTGCGCGCAGTCGGAGACACATTTATACACGAGCTTCCCTTGGGAGAGCTGAAGTAGTTTAACATGTCGCGGTTCGTTCAATTGCAAGCGACGCGGACGCCGCCGGCAGCAGCAGTCCCGTACTCCCGTGTGTTAATGCCGGCGGCTTCTGTTTGCCATACGTCAGCGGCACATCGACCTGCGCCCTTTTCGTGCCTCTCCCGCGCGCTGTCCTCTCTCTCTCTCTCTCGGTCTTTGCCATCCCCGGGCTGACTTTATACGTAATTGATTGCCACCCGCTCGCTCTACGCGCGCCGTACGGTTCGCTTTTTGAGATTTGTAGCCGCCGCGTCGTACACGAGCCGCGCGCGCGGTTACGTTCGCCACGTATATGACCAATTCTCCTAGAAAAATGCACTTTTCGGGGAGCCAGAAATCGAACATTGTTTTTTAAAGCTAGAAGTTTTGGACCGTCGAGACATTTCTTCTGTAAGCCGAAAGACCGTGAAAAGTGCAGTGACACATGGCAAAAGTTAGTAGTAACCATATTTCTGAGCCGTTTTATGTTTTTTTTTTTTTTACGAAAAATTAATGCGTCGAAATACTGGAATTATGACAACTATACAAATACTTGCGAGGCACAAATATAGTTTTAAATTACACTATAATAAAGTGTGACAAGAACTTTAATTTGACCCGCGAAAAGTACATTTTTCCAGGGGAATCGGTCATACATATATATACACGTATAGAACGAGCGCAGCGACGATTGTGTGTATATTCCCGAGCAAAAAACAGAGGTGCGGACGAACGAATAAAAAAAAGTGCGCAACGATCCAGAGAGCGGTATCATAGGCGAGGGAAACGCGCGCGCGAATCGCAGACGATCGACGTCGATAATCTTAATAAAAAAAAGAGCAGAGGCCGTGCGAAAAATAGCGGTCATTCAAACTCTCGCGTTCGGTGTGTACATAGGTATAAAGCCACGCACGCATAAGCTGCAGCGCTGCGCTGCTGCAATCTCCGCGTGGAAGCTCTCGCGCGGGGACGAGAGAGAGAGAGCTTTGTTCGTCTCGCTGCAGCGATGGGAAACGCGTGCTTTCCTGCAGATAACACGCGCGGAGCGCGCTCGCCTACTTCCTTTCTCGCGAGGGACTACGCTATGTATATATAGGTATATATAATACTGCGCACCGCTGCCTTTTGTCGAATTTTCGATTTGGGTGACTCTATATATACAGCTACCGCGTATATACCTCGCCGTGCGTATAGTAGCGCGGGCTGCTATATAGCGTCAGACACCCCGGCTGATTGCGGCTTTTAAAACGGATTCTCGCGTCTATACCATGGGTATTCACTTTTGTTTAAAAGCAAACTTCTGACAAATCCGACAAGCGCGATATAGTCGCTCGCGCGGCGCCTTTCTCTCTGTCTCTCTCTCGGCTACAAACTTGGAAAATCACGATTGTTCGCCGAGGAAAGACGTTAATATCGGGGAAAGGACGGCCTGTCGTGCGGTTGACGCGCTAATCCTTCTGATGTCTGTGCAGCCCTTCGTGTGTCTCTCGCTGCCTATGTGCGTATACCTATATATGCATAACGCTCTGTGCACATAAATCTCGAACGAAGTAAACTGCGAGGGGTAGAGAGAAGGGCGCGATTAACCCGGCCAATTAGTATACGCGCGGAAGAGACTCTACGCTATGTTCGGCGTTAAAGAGATGCTGCATACAGCATATATATAGACGCGTTGTTGGGTATACTTTTTGCAGCCTCGTTAACTCGTTACGGCTGCTTTTCGTTATAAAAAAAATGCTGTCGGATGAATAAGTAAAATGATTTTTTAAAGTCTATCTCAAGTCTAAATTAACTGTCGGAGTATATAAGAAGTTTTCTTTACAGTGAGCCGTTAAAATGTTGCTGAAGTGGTCTATGCTTTTTACCACGACCTGATAAGCTTCACTGTTGCTACCGTTAAATTTCTGCAATTTACAGCCAAGTTCTAAAATGTATTATTTAGCGCACGATATGAAAAAAATTTTTAATTCCGCACCTCTTTCATCCTTTTATCATTCAAATAAGACGTCACCGTCGCGTTATCAAATCGTTCGCCTCTTCATTTGCCGAAATAGAACGCACACGTCGGGAAAGCCTTCGATCGGAAAATTGTGAACGAGTTTAACGAAGCTCTCTCTGCCGGTATAGCTCTCGAGAGAAGCAAAAAAAAAACGCTTCCCATTAGTCCCGCCAATGACTCTCGTATGCGTGTGTATAGCGTATACTATGTATATAACCGTATAATCGACGTCGCCCAGGTATATACACTGCACCCTCGTGCGGCAACGTACACTCTGCTACAGCAGCGCGCTTTTCCATGGCAAATAGCCCCCCGCATCGCTATATAAACGCAAAACAGACGCACGTGTTTTAGAGAGACGCGACATCCCCACGGGATGCGCGCGCGCGTGTATATATACGAGAGCGAGCTTCTGGGCGCGCAAAAACATTAATCACGAGCCACTTGTTATCCCGGATAGACGTTAAGCCGTTATTACACTTCCGGCGCTTTGTTTATTTCGTCGATTCCGCCTCCGCCGCGACCCGTGCATACTCTATATACGTATACAGTATACACAATACCAGCGGGCAGAGTGTACGGCGCTATATATACGAGAAAGCGGGGAGGTATTATACGCGCGCGCATGAGATACTCGAGTTTCGAAAGTATGGCGCGTCTTTTTTCTCTCTCGCGCGACGATCTCTCCCGAGAACGAAATGACGAACGATCATCGAGATTTCGGCGCGGGGCTGCGCAGGCGCGGTTATATACACGCGCTCGTAAATCGCCGGTGCGTAATCCCGCAGCTTTTTCCCGCGCGGCCATCCCGGAATTGCAAATTCGAATTCCGGCGCGGCGCGGCGCGGCGTGTGCCGCAAGCAAGAAATTCCGTGAGCGGACTCAACTTCGGCAATCCGTATATCAAGCTCCATCGATGCTTTTTTTTCCACATCCCCCCGGCCCCTCGCTCGAACTTTCCGAATCCAATTAACGAAAAGATTATAAATTTCCCCTAATCGACTCGCTCTCCCTCTCTCTCTCTCTCTCGTCTCGAAGAAATATCTCAGGCTCGCTAATGAAATTATCCACTGCTACTTACACTCCCCTATCCCCGTGCATTACTTCCTACATCCTGGGACACGCGAGACTCAAAAAAAAAAGGGAAAAAGTTTGTCAAACTCGTCCCTAGCGGTCTTATCTCGACGCGCGCTCGCCTTCTCTCCTTTTTAAACGGAAAGCTCTACCCGCGCGCAAATACGTATGTATATATATATATTATATATATATATGCATATTCGAGATAGGGCGCGCACTAGCGCCGCGTAGCAAGGAGGGAATCGCTCGATAGGCAAATGTAGCGTGAAATTCGCAGAGCGAGAACGGTCGAGCGCTGCACGTTCTCGAATGAGAATGAGAATGCGCGCGACGCTCGTTGACTGCTCAAACGAGTATATAGCCCGGGAGCTTTATCGCCGAGCGCGAGAGAGATGAGAATCCAATAAGGCCTCCTTCGCTCCTTATAATTTCATAGGTAATAGTGTATTACTAGCAGCAAATCGCTCGAGTGCTGTATGCCTTACGCGTGTAGATTTCTCGTCTAAAACGACGCAGCCGCGGAAAAGAAACAAGTCGCTTGCCGCTTACTCTGCGTTTATATAACTATATGTACAGTAATGCGCGTTTCATTATGCTCGTCGGGCCTCCCGAGAGGGATCTAAAGATGGTAATCCGGTAGGGTAACGAGATTCATTCCTCCTTCGATTGAGAAAGTTTTTCTTCGTCTGTGAGGGGGATGGGGGGGAGGAAGTTGGGGGGAGCGCACTTTTGCTATACACGCCGCGCGCGCGCGACTTCTTAACAACCGCTTTTTCGTCGTTTGGGACAGCACTCGCGCGCGGACGAACGTTCGTCCCCGGATTAGCCCCGTACCGCCCTATAGCCGAGCATACAGGGGGTGATTGAAATTTCGTACCGAGTCTGAATTTTAATCCGCTCTTCGAGGAGAGAGAGAGAGAGAGAGAGAGAGAGAGAGAGAGAGAGTCTCCTGCTTTTTTATTCCGAGAATTATGGCCGACGGCGCAGCTACCCGTACCGTCGTATAACGATATATATCGCGTATATAGATGTATAACGAGAGAGTCGAGAATCAGGCATAATTTGGGAATTAAGCGAAAATCGACGGGAGCAATCATCCCTGAGCCGGCTAAAATCTCGTCTGCTGCCTCGGAACAATGACGGCGGCGGCTGCTATCGCGCATCAAAGGCGGCGCGCAACCCTCTCTCTCTCTCTCTCTCTGATGCGCGTGAAAACCGCAAAGTACTCCAATCGCACATCCGCCAGGCCGTTTCATATAATAACAATAGCCCCGAGCGAGAAGCCCTGTGTCTCCCTGTCCGCTAATAGCCTCAAAGTCGACGGCTCCGGAAATCGAGAGAAAGCTTCGTCTCTCTCTCTCTCTCGCCCCTTTTTCTATCTTGATTTTTTTCATGCGATTGGCCCGCGGCACTTTAATTGGCTGCTCTCGCTTTCCGCGTGTACACGGGGCCCGCAGCGCACGAAAGTGGCTCTATAAATTCTTTGCTAATCTGATTTCGATCGAAAGGCGTCGAGGGTGTCTGCCCGGATAATAGATTCTTTTCGTGTCTCTTTTGCCGGGATTCCGCTTCTTTTTAGGAGCTTTCTATACTATATACATATATAGTATATACACATGTATACACCTAATAACTCGGGATTGAGAGTTTGTTCTGGAGTGAAAGCACGACGATTTTCACCTGTAATCCGCGCGCCCCCCCCCCCCTTTATCCCGAAACATCGGTCCGAACTCCCCGATAACTTCTCGGCGTATAAAGCAGCCCTCGACATATCGGAAGAGCGCAGCTATAGAATGTATATATAACCTTCGTGTGTACAACCGACAACAAAGTTTCGCACGTGCTCGGCGAATTCGGCGTAGAAACCTGCGCCTGCGGCGCTCCACCTACTCCCGAGAAGCTTCCGCGCGGGCCGACGCTCATTTCCTATCGGTCAGGCTGCCGCTATATACTATATACTGCTGCCGTTGCCGCCGCTTCTGCTGCAGCCTCTTCTCAATTGAGTCCCTCTCTCGCTTTGCTGTTTCGATTTTCGTGCACTGCGGCTAATCGGGTTAACGCGTCGAGGGATACGATCGTCCATATACAGATATATATATATATTGTATACATATACATGTACAGGGTTTATTCTTGTTTTCAGGCCGATTGAGCAGTGTCAATTGGTGGGCGTCTGCTTTTTGCTTCGGGAGCTGTGGAAAGCCAATTAAAAATTCGAATTTCGCGCGCCATAGAGCAGTTATATAAGTTCATTTTTTCTTGATTTAAAATTAAAAATGAAAAAAAGTGTTATTCTTTTTAACCTATTCTTTGTCTGCTCTGCGTTATCGCGTGAAATTCGAATTTTCAATCACCTTACATCCTTATACGTGGGGTAAAAATTTCGGGGATTGTAAGATCTATATAGCAGAAAAAGTAAAACTTCTCCCAAAGCGCATAATGCATTTTATTGCAGACTGCCTGACTGCGCGATAAACCTTCGCTGAAAAATGTCGGTTATGCACTATAAAAAAAGAAATATATACGTATATATATATATACAGCTCGACCCCTTTCGATTCCACGGACAAATTTTTTCCCCACTCGCGCATAAAAGCTCGATTGTATATATATACATATTCCGAGCTAGAGATAACGATCCGAGTTGATTGAAAGCAGTTCCGCCGCTGAAATCAAACGACTCGGCGATTAATTTTGCCGAGAGTTATCAATGATCGATCCCGCGGAAATTCATGAAAATCACTCGAATCTCTAATGCCGCGCTGAAATCGCTCAGATAAAAAGCGAGCGCGCGCGCGCGCGCGGCCGTCAGCTCGCGAAATTAACTGCCCCACGTGCACTCGGAAAGGCGGCGAGAGTATAAAAGAGCCCTAGAAAGAAAACTTTTCTTATCAGCTCCTCGTCAACCCTAAGACTCTCTCTCTCTCTCCCTCTCTCTCTCTCTCTCTCTCTCTCGAAAAACCGAGAGAAGCTAAATACGAGAGAAGCAGGAGAGGGAGAGAGCGAGGTAGAAAGAGAGAAAAAAAGCCAACTGAAGAAAAGCTCGGAAAAAGGCAAGTCGGAAAATTTTGTCGCGCCAAGGGGAACAGCAGCGCTGAGCGCGGCTCCGGCTTGTATATAGAGTGCAGTGTAGCTCTCCCAAGATTTATCGTAAGTGCCGACGCGCCAGTGCGGAAAATAAAATCAATACACCAAAGCCCGAGGAAGTGCACGTACGTACGTTATACGTGTGTGTGTCTCCCCTCTATCAGCCTCCTCTGCAATTAAGCGGCTCTCGAGGGCCGTCTGAAAAATGTCTTTTTCGAAAGCTCACACATACTTACGCCCCCGCCCCGCAAAGCCTCGGGCAGCTCTGCGTCCTCGCGGTACGCGATATAAGAAAAATTCTATACACACACGGCTCGATTGTTTCTCTCCTATATCGTTCAAGCACATTTCAATATATAACGCGGCGACTCGGTAGTAAGCATATATCTATGTATAGCGTCCGCTCTTTATAACACTTCCACAACGCGGATCGTCTTCTCGGCCGCGAGACGCGCGCGTCGCGTCAGGTGCGCGCAAGTGTTCGACTCTTCGGTCGATCGCTGCCGCGAGGGGTCGAAAAAGAGAGTCGCGTGTTATATTAGAAAGTCGGAGCCGATGGCCAATTTCCCCGGGAAAATCTACATCTGCGCGCGCGCGGCGAGAGTTTCCTTTTTATTGGGACCAGGGGAAAAATGTGGGTCATCATCGGAAGGAAGGAATATACGTATAGGGAGCGTCATGGGTGTCCCCTCGTGTCGCGCGCAAAAGTCCCGCAATAACCCAAGAAAATATATAATGTCTGGAGAGGGGCAAAGAAAGAGCCTGTAACTTCCCGAGTAGCATGTTGCTCGTTTCCGGATGATAAATTTTCCGTTTCTGCGCGCGCGCGCTCTCTCGAGAGTCGAGTGTGTGTGTTTGAGGAAAAAAAAAAATAAAATATATATGTATCTATATACCTCATCGCGCGCGACAAAGGCCAGATATTCCGCAAGACGCTCTCGATCCTGAGTTATACGGCAATTATGCGGCATCTGCGCCGCTGCTTTTTCTCGGCGAATGAAATTTCTATGAGGTGTTCTGGCTACCATCGCGTTCCACTCGCTGATTCTGCGTTTCCTTCTCGTCTCGCGGCCGGACAATGGAGTCTTCCTCTTTGCGCTTTGTACACTATACAGTATACACTGTATTATATTGCGGTATTTTCGCTCTGGCTCGTTATAGACGCTCTTTGCTAATTTTCTTTCCTATACATAGACAGTGCGAGGCGCGGACGAGTTGGATAATGAGATCAGGGGTCGTTGATTTTAGTCACCGGTTCGTACAGTATACATATAGCGAAACGGGGCTCATCCAATTCGAGACTATTCAGCATCGGGAAAAAAAACTCGCGGTTCGCGTCCTCAATAATTTCACAGCCAATTCTCTATTTCGTATCTTCGTTCGAACTCCCTCGTGGTCGCGACTGGTTCGACTGACCGGCTGCAGAAATAATTCAAACCCCTCGGCGAATTCAAATCCGAATCCGTATATACACAATTTTTTGCTATGTGTATAGATATACATTACACACTCGATCCACGTATAACCGAAGGACTTGTTCGGTAATTAATAATGAACGACGACCGGAATAGGTATATCGAAAAACATTTTCCAGACCCGGAGAGCAGTTCTCTTGGGAGAGAAAAAGAAAGAAGACGACGTCGTCTCTGTACTCGCTCGGATTTCAGCGCTATACGCACGTATATAGATATATACGTTCATGATACAAGTGGAGACGGCGAATCATCCCCTACGCTCCGGAGGGTTAACTACATGAGAATATATAGACGCGTGTATATACGTACGTGCGAGCATGTATATGTATATACGCGGGGTTCTTCTTTCGTTCTTTGTTTTTGCCTGCGCGCTGCCGCGTCGCTGTCCCCTCTATACACACTCCTGGTCCCCAAATTGCCAATCTCAATTACGGCAGGAATACCTACGCTGGTATTTCACGGGGCTAATTATACGAGTGGAGTGGCTCTATCCCTGCTATACGTGTAAGATTCGTATACTGTGTATACTGTATACACTATACATATAGCTATATACACACTCGAGCGAGCGAGACTATATATACACGAAATTGATCTCATTTGGCCGCTGTGTTCGGAAATCTCGACAGACTTTCTTATTGGATTAATCGCGCCGGTAATAAACCGCCGCCGCTGCTGCTATATGCTGTGCTGTCTTTTACGCGCTGCATTATATATACCGTATACACACATAGCTAAACGCGCGCGGGGCGTGTATAAGAACCCCGCAATAAGAAGCAAACTTTCCTGCGGCTTTCAAGACATCGCATTGTGTGTACACAACCCTCCGCACACATGTCGCAGACAACTTTCCGTATATACGACCTTTCATTCGCGATTCTGCGGTCCTGCGGGCGCATCATATGGATTTTTCTTCTCGCGCGCGCATCACCGACAGACGGAACTTCTTGTCAACTAGCCAAAGGTCAATGCCGCGTTAGAAGGGAGGAAAAGTACTTGTACCACATAAAGACCTGCCCGGTGTGCATCGGCAGCGCACATCTCGTCGTCAAAGCGAAATCTCCAGAGAGCCGCGAGCTTCTTTTCCCGATTCGCAATAAGAATTTGGCAGAACTTCAAGGCAATAATAGCTCGATCGCGTATATAATACCCCGTCTAACGGCGCCTAATATCCAAAACACATATGTACTTATATATATATATACGTGTAATGGACGGACGGACAAGTAAAGGAGCGAGGCGGTATTATCGTCGCTATACACAAGAAAGAATCGTTTGGCTGTACGGGGACGACGTTTATCCGAGCTGCGACTGGAAATATATATACTGGACGTAAGTCCAAATTGAAATCGTTTTTCGAACGGATAATGGCGGAAGTGGTCTATCAATTTTTCCCGCCGAGACAAGTATTGTTCCGGAGAGAGAGAGAAAGAGAAGAAAGAGCGCGGCTCGGAAAAGCTCCTGCCGCCGTCGCCGCCGCTACAGTCGTTAAAAGTTTTCCATTTCCGTGAATTTACGGGAGGCCACTCTCTTTCTCTCGTGACGAAGAGACGATTATTATTTGCACGGGTCAATTTTTAAGTTGTTAAACGAGCCGTTAGTCTTCCTAAAGTCGATTACTCCTTTTTTTTTTGTTTCCTCTTTCCCCGCGGCCCCGCGATCGCGTATACGCGGTGATTTTCGAATGCGCCGTATACACGGCTTGTTCGCGCGAGCTGATTTATCGTTCGCTGGATTTTGCTGATAGCGAATTCGTGTTTGATTTTATATTTATTGGCTTCGAAGTCGGATTTATGGCTGCGTAATATTTAAACGTTCGGTTAATTGTAGCTGCGCCGCGCGTTTTAACGTTCGTTGCTATATTCGCGTATCGTATATAGGCGAATCCACATATAGCTGAATAATTGCACTGTTGGAAAGAATTCAACTTGGATTTGATATAAAATTGTGCGATACGCGACATCGCTGCGGAAGAAGCGTTATTCGTACTGTCTAGTGTGGACCCAATATGGAACAGCAATTTTCATTCTTAAGAAAATGGAAATTCAGAATGTTCTATGGGATTGAAGAAACATGATAGTTTGTGAATTCGAAATATTTGCATTCAAAGTGTAAGAAATCAGAAATAATCGAAACAGCAAAATGAGGGCGAATTATTATTTGAATTGAATAAAAGTTGATTGATAAAAGTTTAGCTACAACATTCAACATTTAATTAAATTTAATGTGAATAATTTGAGAAGCATTATATTTGGCTGCACCTTTGCCATTTTAGATTATTTTTCAATTTCATGCGGTCAGTCGATTACAGATTGTTTAACTGTCAAGATGAATGATTGAAAGTTGAATTCGAATGGAAAGGAGAAAATAATTCGAATGCACATACTGCAAATTTTATCGAATTATTTTATCGAAATCCATTGATTTTAATAAAAACAACATTTTTTTATGTACTATATGGCTACCTTAAACAAATATAGGAAATAACTACTTTAGCAAAAATATTTAATTTTATAAAAATCATTGATTATTTATTGGTCTAGAAAAATATTTTAGGAGATAAAAGAAAAGTACTATAATTCTATCTTACCGACTTGGAGAACTGTGTACTTCATAATAGTTTCTCGATTGTGCGCTAGGTGGATACCAAAATTTTTTTTTCTCGCAAGTCATTGGATTCGACGCCGATTCGTATATAAACTCTTCGTAACGACGTGGTAGACTTGAAGTAGGAAGTGAGGAGAAATCTTTTGGATGATTAACCATGATAACCGTTTAAACGGGACGTAATTCTGATCCTATATTTTTTTAAAATGTTTCATTTCTATTTTTTTGATCTTCCAATTTGACGACGAAAAATTTTTTGCTAATTACTTCATCGTGCCCTATAAATCACTTTACTTATTAATTGCACTTCGCTTATTTACTTTATATGACTTTATTCATTGAAAAGCTATAAAAGTAAGCTGCATCAATCAATAATAAAATGCAGTATCATACGTTTTCAAATAAACACTTCATGAACGGCGCCACTTGCCGGATTTCACTCTATAATGCGACATGCGCAGGCCGCACAGCAATTCGGCAATCGAGTGAATCGAGACGCATTCGATAAAGTCATAAGAGTATAAGACCATCATGACATCATTTATTCGCATATCCAAGCAAAAGTGGCACATCTGGTGGCAGAAAAAAGAACTGCTCTAAGTTATACCAAAACAAAGTACCTTAACCTTAAAACGTTAAGGGAACTGTATAGATGAACGGCACGTGTTCATAAAGATAGATCTTCTCTAACAAAATGTCAGTTGTAGACAAATCAGAAAAAATCTGGGAAAAAAGAAAATGCGCCATAAAGGGGTGCAAAACGCATGTTGGCTCTGGTTTTTCATTACATCGATTTCCTCGCGAAGAAGAATTATTATTGAAATGGCTGGAGGGTATTCTAGTGCCTTCCTCAAAGGGCCTACTATCTCCATTAACATAATCTATCATTTCAAATATTTCGACAATTGCACAAGCCATTTTCGATGCCGATTAAAAAATCTTATATTGCGTTTTACAAACATGAAGATAACAAGTTCAAACTTGCCTCGCATCATCACGTGGTATTGGTATAACTTAGAGAAGCGATGATAGCGACGTCTACCGGGGCTTGGATTGGATATGCGAATATATACTATCAGCTGATCTCGAGAGTGTTCTCACGTTACGTGAATAATACAAGTGCAGCACTTGTTTGTCATAAGAAAGCGTTTGCTGGTTTAAATGATTGATCGAGCTTTGGTGCAACGCGCATCGTTCAGCTTATCAGATTTTAGATTTATTATCATTGGACCTATTTACTAATTACACTAGATTCGAGGTACGAAAAACATTGTAAAATGTAAAGTTGACTAAAAGTGCACTTGAGCTTTTTTTTATTCTCAAATTTATGAATAGACGAGATAGGAGAGGACTAACTCGACTACTTGAGTTAATTAACGGAGGATCACCATGTCAAGTGAACCTAACGTTAAAGGTTATGCACCGTTGCCCCAGAGTATAAGTAACACTGACACCGAAGATGACGAAGACGAGCATCAGCACCATCTCGAACATACAGATAGTCTGTCCATTAAAGACGACTGACCAGTCGAGGATAAGCGTGAGTTTAACAGGCTTGAATTGTTACATTCCTTTATAATTTGCTCTTTAATGTTGATATTTATGTTTTTATTTGTGTGCAATAATCCATTATTGCAATCATTCTTAAATGACGTATACTTTAATTTTGCAGGATACTACAACAATTTGCCAAAATGGCAGATTTTATCCACTAGACGAAACAAAAAATCTTGCAAACAGAGCAAGAAATGGCCGAAATTCATTTGGTTACAGCACTGACAATATTCCAATTATGATACTAGATGGACAAAGTCACGATGACCTGTGGAAAAGGCATGATATGTCACCTCTTAGGCGATTTTGTCTAGTTGTATCAGTACTGCTGTGCATACTCACCATATTGATATTCTTATATGTATTACCTTGCGATCACTCATCGATATGTCCCTCACCGCCAGAGCCCAAAACATCTGTGTCTTGGGAAAAAACATTAGAGGGTGTTGGTCAGTTTCTTGCAAGTAGCTTGTGGTGTTTCACAATTACGTTTAGTCACTAAATAGTACTCATTACTTTTAATTTTTAGAATTACATGGAAGAATAACAGTGATACCAGGCAATCCGTACAATCTAATATTCTTGTTACGTGGTCAACAGTTTGGAGATATAAATTCGCGAGAATCTCCAGGACAGCAGCAAATCCCACCTGAAGGTGGAGGCGTTTTATCGATGCGAGGGACCAGCGGCGTTCCGCTGTGGTGGGTAGTACTGAAACGACTTCCGACCGATATAGACTGCGAGATTCTTGATACGGATGGTTCAGGAAAATCGGATTGTTTGGTTTCGGGAGAAGGCGGCCTCCTGGTGAGTATCGAACCGATCGCAGGAACCATACACTGGAACTCTGAGATACACGCCCAACCCGAGTTACCGCTGCTCCTCTCGGATCTTAATTCCGACGGAATCAACGATCTTCTAAGCGTCGAGCTTACGAATTCTAGTCAAAATCTTGTACTTTTGTCTGGAAAGAGTGGAAAGTTGCTCGCACGACGAGCCATACCCGGATGTCAAAGCGTTAAATTAAACAACATTGACACAGCGTTTGTTTTATCTTACACGTGCTACAATAACAACTACGATCGTAAGCTTACATTTCACATATTTACACTTTATGGTTTTCAAAAAACGACAATTAGAAAATCAAATATTTTTGCAGAGTCGACAAAAACTATCCTGTTGAAGAACTTCATCGAATCCATTAATTTTTCGCAAGCGCGCCGTAAACTTATACTCTCAGTTTTACCGCAGCCATCAGCAAGTACACCGCCGCTGTTTTATCC